>OY728119.1:120189467-121623062 GCA_963277665.1 Viscum album
GATGCAGTAGGTCCCTTAGAGGGGGAGTACAAGTCATGTCCCTTTAAAATAAAAAACGCAATCTTTTTAAAGGGTATGTGGGTTGGGCTATAAACATATGTAAATGGGATTATGATGAGTCATTCAAGTATGATTTAGGCTATTATATCCAGGATTGGTGATGCTAGACTTTGGGTAGTGAATCCCCTTGGTTTTGTACCTTGGAATCAATTAATGGATGCCTTATACCGGGGTATAAGTGTAAGGTTTTATTCATGGATGTTTAGGCCTTGAAAGTAACATTTTGGCTCAGAAAGGGGTTGAATAAAATTTCTCAATGATGTATAATATTGTGTGGGTTTTACTCTTTCTTTCATTGGGTTTTTATTCATGATGATTCGTGGATAATTGTTGGCTTCTTGGTGTCATAAAGATCTATGTATAATCTTATATTCTGTTTTTAGGTGCAGAATGTTTAGAGGTGCAGAATGTTTTCAGGTGCAGAACCGTAGAGGTGAAGAATTTTAGAGCAAGGTGAAGCTGAGGTGCAGCTTATCTACTGCTAGGGACCTACCTATACCCATGATTCATTGAACGGTGGGGAATTTCTGGCTCTGTAAATCAGTATACCCACGGTTTTAAAACCGTCGGTATACATCTATACTCACAGTTCATTTGAACCGTGGGAAATTTTTGCAACATCTGCAAATCAATATGCGCTACTGTAAATCAGTATACCCATGGTTATAAAACCATGGATAATATAAATTTTTCCAGGTCTATACCCACGGTTTTTAGAGAACTGTCGGTATAGGCCTATTGCGATGGAACTGCAGCCCACGGTTACTGAAACCGTGGGTATAGGGTATACCCACGGTTTCAAGGGCTATACCCACGGTTTAAAACCATGGGTATCAGTGCTATTTTCAGTAGTGTTATTTTCAACACCCATGTGGGTGTTGGGAGGTGGGTTCCACTAGAACTAAACCTCCATGTGAAAGTTGAGAGGTGGGGACCACCTGAACCTAACCTCCCATGAGAGGTTATGGTGGTGGGGACCACCAGAGACCTAAACCTCTTGAACTCCCCTAATTTTGGAGAATAACCTCTCAACCCCCCCCCCCCCCCCCCTCATTAATGTGGACAGCCTCTTGAATTACTCCACATTAATTGTGCCAACACACATACCATTAATATTCCAACCTTGTTAATTGATTAGGATAATTTGAATTTGCACCAACAAACTAAATAGAGAACTTAATCTATTATTTTGGGCTGTGAAATCATTTTGGTGGAATTGGGGAGAGAAGGAACTTGGGAGAAAGCTCTCCAACGAAGAACGCTCCACCAACGAATAACGCTCTTCCAATGAAGTATGCCGAACTCGACTTCAAACTTCTTCCATGGTAATTCATCCGACGTGTAATGTCTTTATCTATGAAAAAACAACGCTTGATCCCCAGATTGGAGGTGTGTGGCGGACGAGATGAACATCAATGACTTCACCTTCTTCCTTGTGCCAACGTCATCAAGCAAATGAGGTAGGGGTTTATTGATTACCACTTCCCATATTATCCTCCTCTAATTATTTTGCGGGTTTTTGGAATAGGGGTTGATGTGGGTTGTGTGAAATGAGGTATTCAAATATCTTCCATACACGTTCATGCTTCGTTCTTTGTGAACTACTTTCTACCACTCTAAACGCAGAGGGTGTGGCCCAAACGAATATGGACCGACCCCTCTGCCATTATTCTTTGATGTGTTTTTCGAAATGGAGGAAGGTGATGACGGCGACGAAGGCAACGGCGTCACCAACCGTGGCCTTGGCGACCCACGCCGCCCCACGGCGCTTCACCCTCCCGGTCGAATCGGCCCCGCACCAGGCGCACCACCTGCGGCAGGACCGAGCCACAGTGATGCCTCGGGCAGAACCCCCTTTCCACGCCACCGTCGGGCCCAACCGCTGCCATGTCGAGCCATTGCGCTGCCGCCGTCTGCCGTGTCGAGTCGCCATGTCGAGCCATCGTGCTACCCCGGACCGAACCCCCCTCACTGCGCCACCGCCGTGCCGAGCCACCATGCCACCACCATCCTCCATGTCGAGCTATCGCACCGTCGCCGTCCGCCAAGCCGCACCTCTATCTTCCAAGTTGCGTCGCCATCCGCCGAACCACGCCATTGTCTGGTCCATGCTGAGCCTCTATCGTCGTCATGCCCTCACCGTAGCCCTCTGATCCTCCCTCACCATAGACTTGGAAGATGCCCCGATCCGAGCCATTTTGCGGTCGAGCAGCCCTTACGGCACCCTCCGCGGTCGAGCTGCCTCTGCAGTCCCTCGCGGTCGTCGGGCCGAACCCAAGTGGTCGGGCCACCCATCGGGTCGAACCGACCCCATGGGCCCGGACGCACTGCGGGTTGGGCCGGGTCGGACCGGACCCGGGCCCACTACGACCTATTTACTTCTTTTGGCCATAAATTTGGCATCAGACGTCCGTTTGACGAACCATCAGCAGTGCTAGAAATCGTAGAGTGAGACGGTCCCATTGAGTATACCCCACTAGAGTTTTGGATTATGTTGTGTAATGGTCATGTTTGATCAAGCACAAATCCAACCGGTCCCGCGAGACTAAAAGGCTAATAACTCACAGACCGGGCGTCTAATTAACGCATCATCTATTACGTTGAAATCCTTATGACATGGAAGACCTTTGATATACTTCTTCGTGGGACTTCATGGTAGTTGGAGTATCATCTAGTATCATGTGGAGAGGATCCTCCTAGAGACGAGTGATCATTCTGTGAGGACCTAGTAGCTGGCTGAGACTTGACGAAAGCTGACCGCTTCGACTCGGATTGACTCGACTGACCTAATGAGGAGTGCCTTGGTGATGCGTCAGACCCACAGTGGGGAGCACCTTGGTGACACGGCAAACCCACGGTACTCGACTGGAGGTGTACCTCAGCAGGCCATGAGGAGGAGTGCCTCTGTGTGACGTCGCCGACCCATGGTGGGGAGCGCCTCTGTGTGACGCGGAAGACCCACACTACTCGAAAGTAGGATCACCTCAGCACTCCAAGGTTAGTGGGAAGAGCCTCTGTGTGATGTGTTAGGCCCACTGTACTCGATAGAGGAGGAGTTCTCCTGTAGCCGAGGGTTCATAATGTTACTTGTTACTACTGCCCTAGAATAAATCCTGGTATGAGCTGAGTATGTTTCTATGTGTTTTCTCATGATTGAGATGGATTACTTGTAACTTAGGTATATGTATGGGCATTTACCTAAGTAAGGTTATCTGTGGATTTTATACTTTGTGTTATCCATGATGAATTTTGTGAGACCTAGAGGGTCTTGGGGTCCCTACTGAGTATCGTTATACTCAGCTCTGTATGGGATATTCTTGCACTTCATTGTGTTTGGTGCAGACGACGGACAACACTGACTGAGGATGATAGTACCAGGTCTAGACGGTACCTAGAGGTGGACCTTACGACGTTTCGGTGCACGGAGGAGACGGACAGATGAGGAGCATTGAGGATGTGATCTATACCAACCCTTCAGGTAAGAACCTCGTTGGATGATCAAGTAGTTTTCTTCCCTTATCTTTCAGTTGTATTGTATCACGGTTGTACTTGTACTTTCTAGTTCGGCTTCTATACAGGCCCCTTTTACTTTTAAAACTATTTAGTTATACAGTTTAGTTGGTGTTTCATCCAATTGTGTGCTTGCTTGTGTGTGTGTTTACATGTTATAAAGGAAATTCCTTCCCAGTTTTAGGGAATTATTCCTTTGGTGCTAGTCTCCAGCCTCTAACCTATAGAAGGTGGGCTTGGGGTAGTCACTGAACGAGCCTCGGGGGACGGGTCATGACAAATTGGTATCAGAGGGAGGTTCTACCATAGAATTTAGGACTCTGATCTTTTCTGTGAAGAAACGGTGTTAAGTTAAGTGAGTGTGGTTTTCAGTTCAAGGAGTCCAGTGTTGGTGCGGCGACCGACGTATCCATACACAAGGACCCTGACATCTGATATCTAACTCAGTGCATGAAAACACTGATTGCATGTGTGTTTTCAAGAGTCTTTTTTGTGAACTCTATGATTCGGCTCACCAGGTATAACTTTTGACCATAGTTCACCTATTTTTTTTTCAGGATGCCTCCACGGAGATAGCTGTCTAGAGTTCTGAGAGTTGTATGCACAGATAGCCCACCAAGCGACAAGGACTCGGTGTAGGGCCCTTTTCTGGTGGAGGCACAAGTGGTACCACTCCCCATTGTTCCACCGATGCCATCATCCCCAGAAGTAGACGGTGCATGCCACTTGAGCATGTTTCACAGGTTCCAGTGTCAGAGGCCACCCAGGTTCAGGGGAGAGATGGACCCACAGGTGGTTGAGGATTGGCCAGAGGCTGTTGTGAGAGTCTTCTGACTTGTAGTGACACCAACTGATCTCATGGTGATCCTTTCCGACATCCTTCTATAGGCAGCAGTAGGCAGATGGTGGAGCTTGATGCTCCAGGTTCACGATGAGGTGATGCTTCTCTGGGCAGACTTCGAGAGCCTGTTTCGAGCAGATTTTGTTCCAGTGACTCTTCACGCAGTGCGCCTATAGGAGCAACTTCATCTGCAACAGGGTAGCATGATAGTGGCTCAGTATTCTGTGAGGTTCACTGACCTCTCGTGCTACTCCACATATATGGTGCGGGGCCCATTCTACAGAGCCTGGACCTTTGATCAGGGCCTCAAGAGGGATATTAGAGCTTCGATGATCTCACTAAACATCCCGGCGCAGACAGGGGTGTTAGTGAGAGCCATTTTGGTTGAGATTTTCCTTGCTGAGTAGTCACCAGTAGTGAGACCCAATACCAGTTGTCACATAGTAGAGTCTTCTGCAGCTGGTAGCAGACAGACGTCATAGAGGTCCAAGAGGACTAGACCTACAGGTGGATAACCGCATGACTTAGGATCAGTTGTGTGGGGCACCCGAATCAGAGCTAGTCATTCCAGGACCGGTAAGTGTTATGCATGAGGCTGGTAGGGTCACATGGCTTATGATTGTCTGACCCGTCTTACGGATGATAAGCAGATGGTCAAAGGAAATCCCAAGTAGAGACAGAGGTTCGACTGAGGGTGTCCGCAGGGAGTAGGTGGATGTGGAAGAGGAGCTGGTCGTGTAGCTGGCGGTGGGTGATGATTCGAGATGTTACAGCCACCACCACTAGGAGGTCCACCCTGACCACAGAGAGTAGGTGGACAGGGGAGACCTCAACTCCAGGAAGCTGAGGCTTACGATCATGGCACTCCAGAGTTGATACGAGGTACGATCTGTGTCTACTCCACCTTAGTTGTAGTACTTATAGACACAGATGCCAGTCATTATTTTATTGTCACTACCCTCTTTAGGAGCTCAGATATTCTGACAAAGCTGTTAGCTCGATCCTTAAGGCCAAAGACTCCTACATGAGCAGATTCGACGGTTACACACTGGTGCCGACAGTGCGAGCTTACTCTAGGAGGTGAAATCTTCGGCTGAGATCTCCTAGTAGTAGCTCTGAGGTCTTATGACGTCATCTTGGGTATGGATTGGTTACCTATAGTCCATGCTCAGATTGACTATATTAGGAAGAAAGTGTGGTGTTTCTGCACAGATGGGACCAGGTATACCTCCATCGGTGAGAAGGGATCCTATGCATTGCAAGATGGACTTACTTTGAGGAGGGTGCAACCGATTAATCATCAGTTGGCTAGCCTTACCCTCAGATTAGTTGATGTGGAGAGTTCGAGCTATCCTATATTGGTGGACCAGTATGAGGATGTGTTCCATGATGATGTCTCAGGTCTACCTCCCTACAGAGAGGTGAACTTTTACATTGACTTCTACCCCGGGACGACACCGATATCTACACCAGCATATCGGATGGCTCCCATGGAGCTTCGCGAGCTGCGGGTACATCTAGAGGACTTGCAGGGGAAGGGGTTCATCCGACCCAGTGTTTCACCTTGGGCAGCCCCAATTCTGTTCTCCAAGAAGGTGGATGGGTGCTTGAAGCTTTTTTTCGACTACCGGTGCCTGAACCAGGTGACTGTGAAGAAAAAGTACCCACTCTTTAGGATTAATGATCTCTTTGATTAGCTGAAGGGAGCATTTGTGTTCTCAAAGATGGACCTCAGATCAGGATATCACCATCTTAGAGTTCGGGATGAAGATGTGTAGATGACGGATTTTAGATGTCGGTATGGCCACTACGAGTTCTTGGTTATTCCTTTTAGCGTAACTAACGCTCCAGCAGTTTTCATGGGACTCATAAATAGGATCTTTCAACCATACCTTGATCACTTTGTTTTAGTCTTTATCAGTGACATTATGATTTACTCGACTACTAAGGAGGAGCATGCCTACCAATTGCGGGTAGTACTGGACACACTCTGAGACCCCCAGATTTATGGTATGCTCTCGAAGTTCCATTTCTAGATCCGAGGGGTTCACTTTCTGGGACATGTCATCTCAAAGGCTAGAGTTTCAGTAGATCCTGCAAATATTGAGGCCGTACTTGCTTGGGATCCACCCAAGAGTGTGACAGAAGTATGGAGTTTCCTGGGTTAGGCTGGATACTTCCAGAGATTTGCTCCATATTTCTCCAGAGTTGCAGCACCACTATCAACCTTGATGAAGAAGGGGAAACCCTTTGTGTCATCAGAGAGATTCCAGCAGAGCTTTCAGGAGCAGAGGCAGAGGCTGACTAGTACCCCCATCTTGAGGCTTCCAGAGGAAGGCGTAGGGTACGTAGTCTACGGCGACGCATCAGGGACCATACTCGAATGTGAATTGATGTAGGAGTGAGCAGTGATCACATATGGTTCTCGACAGCTAAGACAGCATGATCAAGACTATACTACCCATGACCTGGAGTTAGCAGTAGTGGTCTTCACCTTGAAGATGTCGTGACACTATCTGATGGGTGAGTGTTTTACTGTGTACTCTAATCACAAGAGTCTCAAGTATATCTTCTCCCAGAAGGACATGAACCTGAGACAGTGATGTCGACTTGTGTTCCTTCAGGACTATGACTTAGAGATAGTCTATACTTCTGGGAAGGGGAATTTTGTTGTATATTCTCTCAGTAGAAGATCTGATATACAGCTTCTAGGTGAGCCGATGAAGCAGCTGGCTGCTCTGCAGATATCCTTTTTGGATATATATGGGGAAGATTTTCTACAATCTCTTATAGTCACTCCCCCACTTCTTCAGCAAGTCAGGAAGGCGCGGCATGGGGATGATGACTGTGAGACACGGCATGTTCTGATATCCATAGGGCATGCACCTGATGGATTTTCAGAAGGTGGGGAGCATGTCATCTTCTTCAGAGAACGTACCATGGTACAAGTGTCACTTCAGGAGGAAGTGTTGAGGAATCTACACACATCCCCTCTAGTGGTAAATCCAGGAATGGAGATGATGTACCAGGACCTCTGACAACAACACTGGTGGTCGGGAATGAAGAAAGAAACTTGCAGAGTTTGTCTCTCGATGCCTCACTTGTCAACAAGTGAAGGCGGAGCATCAGGTACCTGTAGGATTGGTTCAGCCTTTAGAGGTCCCAGATTGAAGTGAGATGGGATATCCATGGACTTCATGACAGGTCTTCCACATATATCCAAGGGACATTACTCTATTTTGGTGATCATCGAATGACTCACCAAGTCATCCCACTTCCTTCTGATCAGAGAGGAGTGTTCAGTAGAGAGCTTGGGACGCCTCTATGTGTAGGAGATTGTGTGGATACATAGAGTACCCACGATGATTGTATACAATTGTGATACACGTTTTACTTCCCGACTATGGAAGGTGTTGCTGGAGAATTTCGGGACGTAGCTTTGTTTGAGTACCGCCTTCCATCCTCAGACGGATGGTCAGATTGAGTAGACAATTCGACCCTCGAGGACATGTTGTGTGCTTGTGTCCTCTACTTCGGTCGCAGTTGGGAGGATCACTTGCCTTTGGAGGAGTTTGCGTACAACAACAGTTATCACTCCACCGTTGGGATGGCACATTTGGAGGCTTTGTACGGGTGAACATGCATATCACCTTTGTGCTGGACTGACCCAGGGGAGTCAACACTCATGGAACCATAGATGGTACGAGCTACTATGAAGAAGGTGCAGATCATCTAGGAGCAAATGAAGACTGCACCGAGCAGGCAGAAGTCTTATCCAGATAGAAGATGAAGACCTCTGGAGTTCGAGGATGGAAACCACATCTTCCTATGGGTCTCACCCTGACAAGGTCTATGGAGATTTTCTGAGGCTGCATGTTATCTAGGAGATTCATTGGACATTTTTAGGTCATCAGCAGAGTTGGTGAGGTGGCTTACCGCTTAGCTCTTCCACCTATGTTGCACTGGGTGTATGATGTCTTCCACGTGTCCCAGCTGAGGAGATACGTGCACGACCCTTCTTAAATCATCGACCATGGTGTGATGGACGTCGACGATGGGGATACTTTTACGGAGGTTCTAGTAAAGATTTAGGATCGACAAGAGTTGGTCCTTCGTGGATGGTTGATACATCTGGTGTGTGTTTGCTGGAAACACGGGAACCTCCAGAAGAGAACAAGGGAGCGGGAGGCCCATTTGCATGCTCAGTACCCCCACTTGTTCCCTTATTTTGAGTTGTGGATTACGGAGATGTAAATCCTCAGGTAGGGAGAATGGAAAGACCCTGAATTTCCATGTAATTTTTTTAATTAAATGGGAATTTTACTTGTATATGAAAATTCGATGTGCGTGATTCCAAGACCTGGAGTGCCCGGAATAAATTTCCGGAATTTGTTTTGGGTATGTTCAGTAAACGTGCGAGCATGTTTTTCTAAATTTTGAACCATTTCATGGAATTGAAATCTGAGGTCACCATTGAACTCGTAGCGTCGGTATTTGTTTAAGGAGACTTTCACCTTGATGGCAGATGGTCGAGGGTGAAAGTTAGTTTTTGGGTTTTTTGTGTAAGAATAAAATTAAAATAAAAGTGTGTGACATTTTTATTTTTATTTTCAACACCCATGTGGGTGTTGGGAGGTGGGATCCAACGGAACTAAACCTCCATGTGGAAGTTGAGAGGTGGGGACCACCAGAACCTAACCTCCCATGAGAGGTAATGGTGGCGGGGATCCTCCGAGGCCTAAACCTCTTGAACTCCCCTCATTTTGGAGAAAAACCTCTCAACCCCCCCTCATTAATGTGGAGGAGCCTCTTGACATCCTCCACATTAATTGTGCCAATGCACATACCTTTAATATGCCAACCTAGTTAACTGATTAGGCTAATTTGAATTTGTTCCAAAGAACTAAATAGAGAACTTAATCTATTTTTTTGGGATACGAATTAATTTTTGTGGAATTGGGGAGAGGAGGAACATTGGAGAAAGATCTACAATGAAGAACACTCTGCCAATGAAGAACGCTCTGCCAACGAAGAACACAGACTATGACTTCGAGCTTCTTCCACGGGACTTCTTATGACATGGAACGTCTTCATCTACGACGAACCAACTCACAAGCCTGGTATTGGAGGTGTGTGGTAGATGAGATGAACATCAATGACTTCACCTTCTTCCTTACGCCAACGTAATCAGGTGAACAAGGTAGGGGTTTATTGATTATCACTTCCCATGTTCTCCCCTTCTAATTCTTTTGCGGGTTTTGGGAATAGAGGTTGACGTGGGTTGTGGGAAATGATGTTTTAAAATATCTTCGATACACGTTCATGCTTCTTTCTTTGTAAACCACATTATACCACTCTAAATGTAGAGGGTATGGGCCAAACGAACATGGCTTGACCCCTCTTCTGTTCTTCATTGACGTGTTCTTCGAAATGGTGGAAGGCGATGAAGGCGATGAAGGCAACGACGCCGCCAACTACGGCCTCCGCGCCCTGCGCCGCCCTGCGGTTCTTTTCCCCCCAGGCTGAACCGGACCCGTATCGGCCGAGCCACCCACGCCCAGACTAAGCCACCGTGCCACCCCGGTCCATACCCCCTCGCCGCACCACCGTTGTGTCGATCCATCGCGCCTCCGTCGTCCGATGTGCCGAGCCGTCGCGCCACTACCGTGCAGAGCCACAACACCACCCCGGGCCGAACCCCCCATGCTATGCCGCCATCTTTCCAAGTCTCCACGCCGCCATTGTCTTCCATGCCAAGCCGCCGCGCCGCTATTGTCCGCTGTGCGATCCGTCGCGCCGCCGCCATCCACCAAGTCGCGTTGCCGTCCGCCGAACCGCGATTTTGTCCAGTCCAAGCCAAGTCACCGCCACCACCTTGCCCTCACCACGACCCTCCGAGCCTCCCACACAGTGACCTTGCGAGCCTCCCCGATCCGAACCAGCCCATGTACGAGCCATTCCACAGCCGAGCTGACCTCACGAAACCCTCTGAGGACGAGCTGCCTCCACGGCCCCTCGCGGCCGTCAGGCCAAACCCAACG
Source organism: Viscum album (assembly GCA_963277665.1). Taxonomy (NCBI): domain Eukaryota; kingdom Viridiplantae; phylum Streptophyta; class Magnoliopsida; order Santalales; family Viscaceae; genus Viscum; species Viscum album. Next base: position 120,199,920 of record OY728119.1, read on the forward strand.
AGTCGGGCCGCCCTGTGGGTCGGTCCAACCCAATCGTTCAAGCCACACTGTGGGCCAGGAAATACCTGTCAGGTTGGGCCGGGTCGGGCCGATCGAGTCGGACTGGACTCAGGCCCACTATGACCCATTTACTTCTTTTGGCCATAACTTTGGCACCAGATGTCCATTTGACGAACCATCAGTGGAGATGGAAATCATGGAGAGACATGGTCCCATTGAGTATACCCCACTAGAGTTTTGGATTATGTTGGGGAATGGTCAAGTTGGATCGAGCACGAATCCAACCGGGCCCCCGGGACAAAAAGGATAATAACTCAATGATTGGGGGTCCAATTGACGAGCCCTCTGTTACGTTGAGATCCTTATGAAGTGGTGGAACTTTGAGATACTTCTTCATGGGACTTCATGGAAGTTGAAGTATTTACTAGTAGATTGTGGATCGGATCCTCCTGGAGATGAGCAAGCATTGTGCGAGGACCAAGTAGTTGGCTGAGACTTGAATACTTCTGACCGTTTGGACACGAAGTGACTCGACTAGCACATTTGGGAGTGCCTTGATGACGCGGCAGATCCACAGTGGGGAACGACTTGGTGACGTGGAAGACCTATGGTACTGACAGGAGGAGTACCTCCGCAGGCCATGAGGGGGAGAACCTCTATGTGATGTGGCAGACCCGTGGTGGGGAGTGCCTCTGTGTGATGTGGTAGACCAACGGTACTCGACAGGAGGAGTACCTCAGCTGTCCAAGGTTGGTGGTAAGTGCCTCCATGTGACATGAAAATCCCACTTAACTCGATAGAGGAGGAGTTCTCCAGCAGCCGAGGGTTCAAAATGTTACTTGTTACTACTAACCTAGAATAAATCATGGTATGAGCTGAGTCAGTTCCTCCATGTTTTCCTCATGATTGAGATGGATTACTTGATAACTTAGGTATATGTATGGGCATATTCCTAAGTAAAGTTATCTGTGTATTTCATACTTTGTGTTATCCTTGATGGATTTTGTTAGATCTAGAGGGTCTCAGGGTCCCTACTGAGTATCGTTATACTCACCCCTGCATGGGCTATACCCGCCCTTCATTGTGTTAGGTGCGGATGACGGACAGCACTGACTAAGGACGAGAGTACCAGGTCTGGATGGTACCTGGAGGTGTACCTTATGACATGTCGGTACACGAAGGATATGGAAGGACGATGTGCACTTAGGAGTCGATCTATACCAACCCTTCAGGTCGGAACCTTGGAGGATGATCCAGTAGCTATCTTCCCTTTTCTTTCATTTGTATTGTATCACTGTTGTACTTGTACTTTCTTGTTGGGCTTTGTCTTCTGGACCCTTTTACTTTCAGAAATATTTTGTTATACACTTTACTTAGTGTTTTGTCTAGTTTTTTTCTTTCTTGTGTGTGTGTTTACAGGTTATAAAGGCAATGCCTTCCCATTTTTTGGGAATTACACCTTTGGTGCTAGTCACCAGCCCCTGGACTATGGAAGGCGGGCTTGGGGTAGTCATAGCACAGGCCCCTGGGGATGGGTCGTGACACATGAGGGTATCCCTAACTCTTAATATTACCTCACATAAAGACATCCTAATCTCAAAAATAGTTTATAACATCCTTAGATACCCACTATAACAACCTGATCTTAAATACTACATATTATAGTGTTTTTGAACTAGAATTCAAATTCCAGGACACTTGTACAAAGTAAACACATACATTAGAATTAGAGAATCGTACTCAGTATCCATTTTTTCACTAAAGTAAACCCCTTTAAAATAAAACATGATTCCTTTTCATAACACATTCTCAATAATTTCATCATGGCATTTTATTTTTCCTTACCAATATTTAAGACTTTTGAAAAATAATTAGAATTTTTGACAAGTAGAAAAACCTTAGTAATAGACATAAAAAAGAAATAAATCCATTAGTTCGGTGAAAAAAATGAAAACCATTTAATTTTTTTGAGTGAATGAAAAAAAATCATTTTCACAGGAGAAACACAAATACCTTTTACTCAATTTAAATCATTAAAACTAATAGAAAGCAATTAAAACTCGTTTATGTGACCAAGAGAATCATATACATAAAATCCTTTCAAGAACCTTTCAATTCAAATTAATATAAATCCAACATCAAATATTATTATTACTCAATGCAGTGGAGATATAAAATGGGGATCAAACTTTGTATAAGCTATATCATGATCATTCGTGAGATATAATGGGACTCAAACCTTCATATAAGCTATATTAGGCTCACCCATTTCTCGTGAGTTGTAATGGAGCTCAACCCTTTGTATAAGTTGTATCGGGCTCACTCGTGAGCTATAAGGTGGCTAAACCATTAGTATAAACCTTATCATTCTCACCCATTTTATATAATTCTCAAGTACCATTTCATGGATAAAATAATTTCATCATAAAACCCTTTTAAAGACTCTTTTAATGCCATTAGAAAAACGTTTTCCTATAAAAATACCCTTTTCTTTTCAAACCCCATTTTCAATACCAAAACAATGGTTTCTTTGGAAAACCATTTTGTAATCCAAAAAACCAAAAAAAGTAAAGGAATTTTATTTATGAAAACAATTAATATTTCAATTTTTTCTAGAAATTAAATAATATTTAGGATAGCTGAAAATTCATTTTCACTGTTTATGTTATGAATATAACATTCCTTTTGTCATTTATCAAAACATTTCGTAAAAAACACATAAAAGTATTAATTTTTAAAACCATTGAATGGAATTAAAATTAGACATAAAGTTTCCCTATTAATACTTTAATATTTATATAATATAACATATAAAATAATATCCAGAATATTGACACAGAGGAAAATATTTTGAAATTAAATCATTAGACATTTAAAAATATATTTTTTTAATAAAAGTTTTCCATACCACTTTGAAATATTTGAATCATAATATCTATGATGGAATACCATTTTAAACAACATTAAATAACATGATAATAAATACAATCATTATATGGTATGTCAAATCAGATGTATATACACCACATAAAATAATATGGATGTGTAACATCAAAATATTCCTCAATGAATGAAGAGTGAGATAAAGTCCCTTACATTGATTTTGATTCTTCATGTATGTCCTTTATATTACAAAATAATAATCTTATGTTCATAATTTATTTTATTTATAATATTTTGAATTTATATTATTACTTTTATTTCACTTATTATCATTTTATAACAATTACTTAATTATTTAAGATTACATTGGACTTTTTTGAAGATATTCAATACTTGAGTCCAAAATTACTTTTGTATAATGTGAATAGTGAAAGATTGAATTAGTAAATAATCTCCAAAAGAATAATAAAAACATAGTTATCTTTTTTTTATAAATCAATTTTACTTTTAATTTCATTCATTGAATATGGATATAAAAAATAAACTATGCATCAATCATGGAGATGGTAAGTCATACGAACGCATGAGTAACGTTTCCCTTTTTCAATGATCATTATAGAAAAGTGGTAAGTATAATTTTATATTTCCAGAATTATCATAATATAATTAATATCATATTAAATATAGTTATATATATATCATTCATGTGATGTGGTGATGAAAAACGATTCACATCGCTTCATGGTGGTGATAATTCACAGGTACGCACGAATGATAATATCAATTTTTATGTACATGTGAATATAAGAACATAAACGATATATTATAATTTAATAATGATAAATATGTCATTAATATCATTTATATACATTAATTAAATCATTATAAAAAGTCTTTATATATGGTGAGGTAAAATGAATTTACTCAATTTGTGAGGTGGCAGTTCACCGTACACACCTATGATAACTTATTTTCCCATTTGAGGGAAGTGGAGATGTATTTAGGTGATGATATGAACATAATAAATTATTAGTATGTATAGAATACTATAGTTATTATTTTTTAAAGGTAGATGAATATTCAAATGAGGTGTAATAATAAACAAAACAGAAATAGTTAATTAAAAATGATACCTTTTTTGGACAATCTATTTTGTTTAACACCTTAAGACCACTAAGGGTGGTTTTATTCATAAAATAAGAGCACCATAATGTGCATAGATATTATAAGAAGTAATTTGGGATTATATTAGTCATAAAAAATATTTTTTTATCTGTTCAGAGAAAATAATATTAGGTTCTCATTTATAAAAGAGTGGAGGAGAACCCATTGAAATTCCATAAAATATTAAATTCATATAAATTCATATTCTATTTAAAATGGGTAAAAATGATTTATTTAGAAGATAGGATTATTATTGTCCATTCATCCAATGAAAAGTTATACATTTTTATACTATTTTTTCACCTTATCTTTTGGATTTAACCCTAATTTAACACTTTTAACTTTTACAGTAATAACTTGGATTTTTACCCTTTAAGGGTGAATATAGTTATTATAAAATTCCAAACCGACAAAAATATAATAAAGGATGAAAATTTATAACTTATCCAAATAATTTTTCTATATTTTATAATTTTATGAATTTTATATCATTTAATAAAATATTATTTAATTTAAAATATCATTAATGTGAAATTTGAAACTATTCATTACATGACATTATAAAAATATCATAGCAACATGATATCTTCTAAAAAAATATTTTAACAAATATCTAAAATATATAAATTATCTATAAATTCTGTGGATAATATTAATTATTAAAAATAAAATTTATTTTAACACTTTTAATATCATTTTGTTTTGATATTTCTATTAATTGAACAATTATTGTATCACTATTGTTGAGGGATTTAAGATGATTATTTCTTAAGTAAAAATATATAAAAAAAATTCATGATGAAGAAGAATATTTTATATTTCCAAATACTATTTATAGTCTAATATATCCTCCAGTTAACCTCATATTAAAAATATTTAAATTTTTTAAAACAAAAGATTGACAAGGTTGACTTTTTATTGAATAAAATATTTTAAAAGTTATATTATCATTTAAATGGCCATAAATTATCACCTGAACGATAATTTGATGATTATTTAAGAATAATACTCACCCGATAATTTTTTTCATGTATTGGGGTCATTTTAGAATATTTTTCATATAGTTTTTACTCATTATTATACGATTTACCCATAACCGTGGTAATAAATATTATTAAAGTTACTATTCATATTTTCAAAAAATGAAAGGAAAATACTTAATAAATCTATAAATTAAGATAAAAATTATGTAATCCATTTATTAAAATTTAAAAAAACATAATTTGAAAATTTTAATTTAAAATTAATCTTGTGGACGAAGTTAGAAAACATGTTTTTAAAGAGAAAACTTGCAAAAGTTTGAAATATTTTTATATCCAAATTAATTGTAAAAACATTTCAATAATCTTGATTTAATTATTATATGTATTAGTGATCTCAGTTTACATTAAAACAAATTTAAAATATAATTTAAAATTATAAATTATTTAGATGAAAAGTCATTTTTCAATAAAAATATTTTATTTTTACTATTCGTCACAAAATGAAATTTATCAGCTAAATAAAAAATTCAACCAAATTGAATTTATATTTCATAAATTCAAATAAGAATATAATTTTTTGGAATAAAATTTATAAAAGATTGAAAATTTATAATTAAAATAAGTCTTTCATTAAAAGATGGTAAAACTACCTTTTAAAAAAATAAACATCTTTTATGTTGAAAATTTGGATTTGTTCTTATTTTATGCCTATAAAACATATTGGATGAATTTCAAAAAATATAATTTAATATAAAACATATATATTTCATAAATATCATTCAAAAATAGAGTTTAATTTAATATATTAAGATAAAACTCTTTTTTGGGCATAAATATAGTTTTTCATAAAAACACATCATTTATATATAATTAGTTTTTTATTTTCATTTGTAATTAATTGGTAACCAATTACTTCATTATTTAAACATTGGTAAACCATATTTTCATAATTTATTTAATATGTTTTATTCACTTCATTTTAATGGCTATGTTATAATGGTTACATTTAAATAATAATATTTTGTTTTTTTAAGCTCGATGGGGTGTACCTTGTATACTATAGATCATAGTCTTTCCATATAAAAAATAGTTTGTTATATTCAACCCCTATTTGATCAATTTCTTCCTTGAAATTTGAATCCACACATGGTAACTAGAGTACTACTATTCAAATTACATTTATTGGTATCCCACATCGAAAATAGGACTAATAAAACTTCCACAGTATGACAATGATGGGGAAGTAAGAAGGTCACCTAATATAACACATAATAAGATTACATATAGAAAAACATGGACAGGGAAGAGTAAAATGACTATTAATTTATTATGGGGAGTTATAGAGAACATGTTCCTGGGAATTATACCATCACAATACCATAAATATGAGATTATTAAAAGGCCTTCAATAAAAGTAATTAGATAACATTATTATTTCAAAATACTTTTCTTAATGTTAAGGAATTCATTTACTTCATAGAATAGTGAAATAAGTAAAAATACATACTTTATAATTATATTTTTATCCATTAAAAAATATCTTTCTCAATATAATCTTTTTATCTAAATGATATGTATTTGAGATGAATTTATCACACCTGAAGCACTAGAATAAACTTATAGTGGATCACATAATACATAAAAGTTTAACTAACTATTTATCCTCTCACGAGACATTAACCAAAATGAAAATGGTTAGGTTATGAGGAGTTAATTTTATAAAATAATAAACCTTTATACGATGAAAAACTACTTTAATCTCTCAAAATTCAATTGTAAAACATGAAGTCCAACATAGACCATTCAACATATAACTATCATTAAAATTCATCAAAAAAATTATATATGATGATTTAAAATAAAAAATCAGAAGGATTTGATCACATATTATTCAAAGATAAATTTTAACATTTATCTCCAAATAACATCAATCATTTTTAATGTCTCATAACTAAAATGAATTTTCCTAAATCACATAACCTCCAAGATATGCAGACTATTTCCATAAATAACATGACTTACCATAAATATACAATAAAATCACATATTCATCCAAAATATAAATCATAATTTATTCCTAAAATAATGTTCTATAGTATTCTATTTACCTTGATCATATAGGGTTTCCAAAATAGAGAACAACTTCTGAAATATAATTATTCACTTAATCATCAAAATCATTTTCTAAATCCCTATGTTATCTATTCAATAAAACATTTGTTCCCAAAATAATCATAACCATTATCAATTACATGTTTTAAATAATGGAATCTTTATACTAACCAATACATCATGTAGGATAGAGGTAGGAGATTCACCCTTGTCTCCCTTCGGTAATGGGTTCAATTCCCATGGCCAAGCCAATTGTGATGGGTTGTCACTCAACCAGTGGGTTGTAACTTTTTTTATAGAATAATAATTCATATAAAAGTCTTATAAATATGAGAAAATCCTCAAAAATAACCTTAATATTTTTTAACCTCAAGGGCTATCTAATGCCTTTCATTTTTCATCCCAAAATATAATAACCCATAATTACCTCAAAAATAAAAATCTCTAAAAATATCATAAGCCACATTAGATTTTAATAAATTAAATCCTAAAACGTTTTTCAAAATAAAGTGTTATTATGATCAACCTTGTAATTATAAGCCCATGTTGGTATCCTGGACTATTTATATTACATCAATTGAAGACATCATAATCTCTAAAGTTGTATAAACTATCTACTGATATAAATTGTATGGACCCAGACTTAAAAATTACTTCTTATAGTGTTTTTCAATTATAAATCTCATTTGAGGATATTTTTAGTTTATATTTTTAGATAATTATGACAAATTATTACAATGTAAAACCATACATACAAGTGGATTCTTGTACTCAGTAACCATTTCATCATGAATGTAAATCCTTTTCAAATAAAACATGATTTATTTTGATTAAACATATTAAATACTTTCATCATGACATATTATTTTTTGTTACCAATCATTAAGACCTATGAAAACCATTTTAAAATATTGGATGGGAACAAAAAACCTAAATTGGAGACATAAAAAAAGAAAACCATTAGTCTAGTGAAAAACATGATAACACATTTAAATTAATTTGAGAGAACAAAAAAATAAACTATAAAAACAAATTAGTTTTTTTCAAAGAGAGTAATTAAAACAACTAAAAAGTAATTCAAACTTCTTTAGGTGACTTAAATAATCATATAAATAAACCCCTTTCAAAATCCATTCAATTATAATGATCATATAGACAACTTCCAAAATTAATTTTTCCCAACTCATTGAAGATATATCATAGAGAGAAACCTTCATCAAGATATATCAGTCTCACTAGTGAGCTAGAATGTGGCTAATCCTTTGCATAAGCTATATTGGGATCACTAATTTCTCATTATCTGTAATGGGGATCAACCCTTTGTATAAGTTGTATCGGACTCACCCGTGATCTATAACAAGGATCAACCATTCGTATAATTTGTATCAGGAATAAATGTTACATATAATTATCAAGTACAATATCATGAATAAAAAACTTTCACCATAAAACATTTTGAAAAAATATTTTAATCCCATATGAAAAAACATTCGAATAAAAATTATATTTTCTTTTAAAACCCCATTTTCAATACAAAAACACACTTTTATTTAGAAAACCATTCCCAATTCAAAAATACCAAAAAATGGAATAACTGATTTTAATTTAATAAATCATGTAGAATTTAAAAGGAAGATGTAAATTAAATAATAATCATGGCTGAGGTAAGGTATGTTTTACAATATATTTTAAGAACATTATTTTTTTGATTTGTCAAACGTTCTATATAAAACACATAATGTTATTCACTTTGAAAACCTTTTAATGAAATTAAAAGAATACATAAAATTTCAATTAAAATTATTCTACATTCATATAAATTAACAAATAAAATTATTTCAATAATATTAACATAGAGGAAAAGATTTTTCAAATTTAATATTAAAACATTTAAAAGGTTTTTTACATCAAAGTGTCTCATAACACTTTTAAATAGTTGATTCATAATAACTATGATGGAATAAAATTTTGAAAAACATTAAATAACATTATAATAAATAAAATCATGATTTTATATGTCAAAGGGGTTTTATATACACCACGTAAAAATTGTTTGTATAATAAGAAAATATGCCTCAATGAGTGGATATTAAGACAAAGTATTTTACCTTGAGTTTGATTCATCACATATATACTTTATCTTCTTTAATAAAAAAACTTCTGTTAATTATTTATTTTCCTGAGATAATTTTTCATGTTTTTTATTAATTTTATTTCACTTATTTCTAAATTATAACAATTAATTAATTATTTAATTTTACATTAGATGCTTTTGACGATATTTGGTCATTGAGTCTAAAAATAAAGTTAAATGTTGTCAATAGTCAAAGTGGTCATTTGTAAATCGTCTCCAGAATAATAATCATGAAAATTTTATCATTTTTATACATTAATTATAATTTAAAAACTATCCCTTAAAAATTGATATGAAAAATAAACTACATTACAATAATGGATATGATAAGGCGTACGTATGTATTAGTAACATTTCCATTTTTCAATGATCATTGTGGAAAAGATGTAAGTATATTTTTATATTTGAATCATTATCATAATATAATTAATATAATATATAATATACTTATATATATATCATCTATGTGATTTGGTGATGAAAAATGAATCACATTGCTTCATGGAGGTGATAATTCACACGTACGCATGAACAGTGTTCTCATTTTTCTGTACATGTCAAGATAAGAACATAAATGATATATTATATTTTAATAATTATAAATATATCATGTATATCATATATTATAATTAATTCTATAATAATAACTATTCTTGAGATATTGTTACTGCAAAATGAACTTAATTAGTTCGCTAGGTGGTAGTCTATTTTACACATGAATGATAATATTATTTCCCATTTTATGGAAGTGGACATAGATTTAGGTGATGATATTAGCATAATAACATCTTAGTATGTGGATTATAGTGGAGGTATTATTTCATCATTATTGAAGACTATTTGAAGGATGTGGAAGAAGAAACAAAATAGTAACACTTAATTAAAAATGATACCTTTTATTCAGACAATCTGCTTTGCTTATCCCCTTAAGACTACTAAGGGTGGTGTTCTATACAAAACAAGAGAATTTAATGCATGTAGTTATTCTAGGAAGGTATTCGGGTATATATTGGATGAACCAAATATGTTTTTTAGTGTGAATAGAAGATAATAAGAGGTGTTATTTTATAATTGATGGGAGGGGAACTATTAGAATTTATAAAGATATTAAATTAATATAAAATAATTTTCTATTTCAAAGGGATACAAACTGGTTTATTTCAATGATATGATGTTTATAGGTCGAAATTCATTCATTTAATGAAAATTTAGACATTTTTTCTATTTATTAATCATTCTATTATTTCTTTAATCCTTATTTAACCATTTTTAATTTTGGTGTTTCAACATGAATTTTTATTATATAATGGTTAATATACTTAATATATAATGGATAAAGGAAAAAAATTTAATTAAGGGTAAAATTTAATACCTTATCCCAATATGGTGGATGAATTTAATATTTTTATGAATTTTATATCATTTAATAAAATACTATTTATTTGAAATTATCATTAATGTCATTTTTTACACAATTAAATACTTTCCATTTTAAAAATATCAATAAAAAAATATATCTTCAAAAAAAAATTTAACACGTCAATATAATATCTAAATTATCTATAAAATCATGGATGAAATTAAATATCTCAAATTTAATTTATTGTTATTTTGTACATATTATTAATTTCATATTTTTGTTAATTAAACAAAACATACATCATTACTGTCCAAGCCTTTAAGATAATTATTTCTTCCATAAAAATTAAAAAAAATACATTATGAATATTAATATTTTATAATTCAAAAAAATATTTATAGTATAATATATCTTCTAGTTAATCCCATATTAAAAATACACTACTTGTTAAAAACAAAAGTAATATAAGTTTGACATTTTTTGAATAAAATATTATAATGGTTATATTATCATCCAAATGGAAATAACTAATCACATAATAGAGAATTTAATTATTATAGACATAAAATACTCATAAATTAATATTATAGAAAGTTTTAGGGTCATTTTATAATATTTATAAAATTATTTTTACCCTTAATTATCGGATTTACCCTTAACCATGATAAGAATGATTACTAAAGTTATTATTCATATTTCCGACAAATTAAAAGAACCTATTTACTAAATTTGGAACTTATTAATAAAAATATGGAATCAATGTTTCAAAATTAAAAACACATAATTAGATAATATTAATTTAAAATTAATCTTGTAGATGTTGTGAGAAAATAGGTTTTTAATGATAAAATGTGAAAAATGCTTGAAATATGTTATATCCATATTCTATATAAAAAATATTACAATGACCATAATTGAATTAATTAATTTTTTTTGAAATAAATCTAATTTAAAACAAATTTATAAGTTAATTTAACATTATAAATTTTTTTGATGAAAAGTTAGTTTTCAACTAAAATGTAGTATTTTTCACTATTTATCAAAAAAATAAAAAATATCATAAAAATATAAAAAATTCAACCAAATTAAATTTTTATTGTATTATTTCAATGAAAAATGTTATTTTTATAAATAAAATTTACAAAATTGTCATAATTTATCATTAAGATAAGTCGTCCTTTAAAAATCAACAAAACTTCCTTTTAGAAAAATATTTTTTTATACTTAAAATTTTGATTTGTTTTTATTATATACCTATGAAACATAATCCATTAATTTTAAAACATTTTATTGAATATATAACATATAAATTTAACTAATATCATTCACTGTTAGTGATTAATTTATGTTATTAAGGTCAAACACCTTTGTAGTCCTAAATATAGTTTCTCATAAAATCATATCATTTATATTCACTTAGATTTTTATTTTCATTTATAATTAATCAAAAAACCAATGAATTAATTATATAAAAAAATTCTAAACCCTATTTTCATAATTTATTTAATCTATTTTATACCCACCATTTTTACATAGATGTTACAGTAGTTACATTTAAATAAAAATATTTAGTTGTTTGTTTATGTATGATGTGGCGTGTCACATATGCTATCAAACAAAGTCATTCCTTCTAAAAATTAGGATGTTACAAAATTATTTATAACAAGTTCCAATTTCTTTTACTCAAATTTCATGATCCCTTAGAAAAGAATATGCAAGTCAAAATTACCATGATCATAGAGACAGTACTAGTATAGGGGACTATGGGATCTTTATTTTCTGAACCAATATAAAACTTGTTCTATTATTTTATTTGTTTTTCCATTGGATGGTGTGATTTATTAAATATTAATAATATTACATTAAAAATTATAAAAGGGGTGTATTTTTAATTTCAACATGTTTTAAATATCCCAATTCACCCCCATTATTTCTTTGTTTTTAGTTTGACCTAACAGAAAACACATGCATCTTCTATCATAGGTCATGACACAAAAGTCATAAATAATGATGTCAGTTATGAATATAGATTCGGTATACAATAAAAACATGTTTTAAAATAATACAAAATGGTAAATATTTGTTCTTCTATTTCGCATTTATAAATTTAAATAGATCCTTTATTAAAAATTTAATAAATCATGGAAAATGATTTTTTAGATATTTATTTAAGTAATAAAGTATTTTTTTAGTTAAATTATGATAAATGTATTATATTTTTATTTTATATCTATGAAAAATTAAATAATTATGTATCTATTTTATTAATCATTATTATAAAATACATTTTAAATTTATATGGAAGGAATTATAATTTTGACATAATTTCTTAAGATAGAAACTATTAGAAAATTTATTAATTTTTAATAACTATAAGAAAATATGGGAAAATATAAATAATTTATATTTATATTATAAATTTTTAATAGTTTTAAATATTATATGTTCAATTAAAGAAATCATTATATGATAAATTATATTATCCAAATCAAAATGAGTTATGATAAATTGAAATATCAAAGCTCATAATGATTTTAAATATGTGATAATTTGATTATGTATAATTTATACATAATATATTTGCAATATAATGGGCCTATATCACTTTAATATAAATTTGTTTATGTAAATTGGATATAAAAATTTTTATTATAAAGGAGTTTAAATTGGATACAAACATAAAGTTTTTATATTTATTTTATTATAGAAATGTTCATAATGATAAGCTATATAATACATTTTCTATAATTTTTCTATTTGTGAATTAATTAGAAAAATCCTATCTCATGTCCAAATTTATCAATTATTAATTTCTTTGGTTTATTAAATGTTTTATTCATGAATAAAAATGATATATTATGGATGGATGTATGTTTTAATTTTAAGTGTTAAATATCATCTAAATTATCATACACGATTTTTAAAAGTTACATGTTAGGTATGACAATTGTCTTAGTATAATTCAACATTGACTTTGGCTTGGAAATGGTAATAATTATGATCTTGGTAGTTAGGTATTTATTTTTATTGAGATAATATATATATCTTATATGATTCATATGTTGTTTTTGGATATATCATATTGTAGGTTATGAGGATGTCGTATGGTTTGAAATAAATGTTTTGGGAATAAATTTTTATATTAGATAGAGATATCATATGGGAGTTCCCCAGAAAATCTCATAATATACAATAAGGTATTTTCATACAATACTATTATTAAATTAATCATATTATTTAATTATCATTACATCTTACAAATTAGAATTGTTAATCTAACATGAAGAGTAAAGGTTCATAATTCTTCTACTTATTCTATTATTGATCACCAATGTTTCATAATATAAAACATATGGGAGACATAAAAAGGTCACAAAAAAGTTAGTGACTCTTTCCATTTACTCACAGATTTAGAAACATTTGATTAAATTATTGTGGATGATCAGGAGTGTCCTGAGGCCTATGTAAATAAACCCACACTAGTAAAAATCGTGATTTTATGATTGTTTTTTATGTTTTAACATAGGTTTTTTAAGAGATATCAATACAGGAGACATAGTAAATACATTTTAGATAGTATTTTAAATAAATGTTAAAAATATTTAAAAGATGTATATTTAGTAAAATTTCGTTATATATTATATGTTTGTTTTTGAAAAACTATTTTGAGAAAAGTGTGTTCACGTCGATTATTTAAATAAATAAAAATTAACTCATTTTTTATGTTGGGTTTTATCTAGATTATATGATAGATAATTTTTTTCATTGATTGATAAGAAAATTGATGTAAAAAATTGAATATTGAGAGGTAAATTTAAGAAAGTCTATACAATGTGATATATTTGTTTGTGGGAATACAAATCACATTTATATGATGTGAATGAAATTAAATTTCAATCTGTGGTGGGATAAGATTATAGTCATAATGATAAATTACGTGGGCCTGCTATGAAAAAATAATGTCCCTTGTTAGGGTTTTAATATTAATACTATATATTGAAATTACAAAAGTTAAAAATATTTCACATAATTTTTTAATTAGTTTTTGAAATAACCAATGTCAAAAAATACATTTTTTTGGAATTATTGTGATGGTTATCAAATAAACATTATTTAAAATATCCCACTATAATTTTATATATAATTTTGTAAATAAAAAATATGAAAAAAAACATATAGTATATTATAATATATGTTATAAAACAATTGATTGAAATTTTATTTAACGTCAATTTTTCAATAACGATCATTAATACGTCAATATTATAATTCTAGTTTTGTATACTATCAAGGAATTACTATTGGGTTTGTGATCCTCACCTAATATTTACTCATTGATTCTCTCATTATTTATACTATATTCATTCTCCTTCCTTTGAAATTGTGATATAGTAGCATAACATGTTCCTGACTAGTATCCCACAAATTGTTTTTTTTTATTTAATGAATCTAAGGATACACTCTAGAAGAAAGATTACTTGGTCATCATATAGTGACCATCATCATGAATATTATTAAAAATGGTATTAAAGCTAGATTTATGCAAGGTATATGTTATTAATTCTATTTATATAAGGTTTTAGTCTCAATTCATGGTTATATTATGTTTTGTGGTTTCTAATGAATGCTTATTTATAGAAAAAACGTTTTTAGATCATTAAAAATCCATCAGTTATATCAGAGATTCACTAGACACCTTGATTCATGAAATCATGTTTAGAAGGTTGAGATTTGATAATATTTTTCATATCATATTTTATATCATAATAAATTAATGAAATATTGTTCCATAGATACTCAGAGGTTAATAGATATTGTAAGCTATGATAGGATTGTATAATGTGTTTAAGATATTATAATGTAATATCTAATACAAAGACTTCAGTTTTGATAAGTCATAATATAAGACATGTGGAAGTTATATCTTTAATGGGGTTGGTTTAATCTTATGATAGCATTTAAATATGGTCTCACGTAATATATATGATATAAAATATATCATAAAATATGACATCGAAATCACTAAGGAATTTATCATAATCAATGAAATTATAACATAAAAATTGATATATAAACACAGAAGTCACGTTTTATAAAATATTTGGAATTTTCAATTTTGATATAAATTAAAATTTTGATCTTTGAAAATGTGAATTTATAATTTATTTTAATATTTATAATTTTTTTAATTGAATAAAATGTTATTTTTAGGTATTTATTTAAATTTTAAGTGCTTAAATTTGATTTTTATTAAATTTTCATAACATTCCCACTAATTCATGGTGTTTTTGTTTCCAAAGGGAATTATTAATGAAAATAAAAACACATAATGTCTTACATATCCATGATAGTCCATGGCCCTACTTTCCAAAGGCAGATAGTCATTGGGGTCATAACCAATGATTCTTATGAACTCACATTAATCAAGAGGATGGGAGGTTGGGCTTATCACACCCTTTTGAGATGAATTATTTTTTACTCCAGGAATCAATTTAATATTTAACACATATTCTTGACTAGATTTTAAATTCAAAATTTGGAATTATTAAACCATGTGTATTAAAAAAGAATATAGACATGTGTTTATGGGAAACCATCTCTATTTATATGAGGTTCTACATCAATGGAACAATATATATGAATCACTGGTTCTTCTTCATGGTTACATATTTTGTGATGATGGTTTTAATCAATAGAGTTAGGCACTATGTATTTATCATCACATAGCGTGTTGGGAGTTTTTTGGATGTCGGGATGGGGCCCATGATAGGGGATTCCTATGTGTCATGGTATGAGTAATTATAACCCATGTAGTTCTGTTCCACTTAATGAGATGCATCATATATTTAAAGTTCATCTGAAAAGGACCAAACCATGTAGTATAATGTCTTGTAGAAAGGGAATATAGGGAAATGATACCTAGTCAAGGATGGTGTGGGACTTATGAAGAAATGCCCCTTTTGGGTTTTATGGAAGGGGATATGACCCAATGATGGTGTCCTTCACTAGGAACATGGGTTGATGAAAATGATATGATAAGGACCTAGACAAGATATTGTAACACCCCGAGATTTTATGAAAAATATTCTTTTAATTTCATTAATGTCTTGTGTTGTATTCTACACCAAGATTACCTTGCGCTATACGCAACACCGTATTAGCTTGTAGTATACGCAACACTATTCTTGGATCGTGTTACACACAATTTTTATAATAGTTATTCTAAGAAACATTGAGTATATATATATATTCAATGTATAAATGAAATATGGTTGTATTCTGTTATACGAAACAATGAAGGATTCTTTCACAACACGCAACCCTGACTTGGCTTGCATTACACGCAATCGCGACCTTCCTCGATAGCGTGTGTTGTACGCAATACCGGGTTTTACTAAACAACAATATATTATTATAATATTATTATGAACTAGCGTTTATGAATAGTATTAACTAAATTTTGAATTTTATAACATTATTATTCATCTTACACATTTTCTAGAACATGGTATAAGAACAAAATAAATTTTTCGGGTAAATTAAGTATTTTTCAAAAAATGCAGTTTTGTCGCCTTTTGATGGCGCACCAACTTTAAATCTAGTTTTTGACATGTTTATAAGTTTAATTTGACAAAATAAAATTCTTCTTTGGAATAAAGAAATAAAAATTTACTTTGGATAAATTTTTCATATTATTCTCGTAACTTTCATATTTTGATGAATAGTAAAAACACGCTATATTTTAATTAAAAACAACTTTTTTCATCACAATAATTTATATGGTAAAATCATAATATTGAATGGTTTTAAATTATAAATTGAATATATTTTTACCATTTAATATAATGTATGTCATTAGCATTGATTTTACATTAAATTCGTAGGTTAAATCAATTCAATCTTTTGCAATGTTTTAAAGAAAAACCTGTTTTCTTTCAACAACGAGATTAATTTTAATTTAATTTCTGCAAATTTTGTGTATTGAATTTGGAAAAATGGATTCCATATTTGGAATCAGTGGGTCCAAATTTTGTTAATAAGATACTTTTTATTTTTGGGAATTATGAATAGTAACTACGGTAAATTTTATTTACCATAGTTAAAGGTAAATCGGGTAATTAAGGGTAAATATAATATTATAAAATTACCCTAAAACATGACAAAATTCTATTGGATGGCTAAAGGTAGACCCATATAACCTAAGGGTCGGATTAGATTCATTTTATGGACTTTTGACCATGAAAATAATTTAATTATTATTAAAACCAAAGAAAGTGACAACATGTCACTCTCTTAAATATGATAAGAACAATAATTTTAATTTAGTGATAAATATCATAAAACTTCGAACATGAATAGTCTCTAGAAATATAATAAAATTATCTACATCATAATAATTTATTTAGAATTTTTAGGGATTAAATAATTGTCATTAATGGTGATACATTAATGATATAGAAATTATTTATTAAGTGGAGAATAAGTAATATAGTTTTTATTGAAATAATAATACCCATTAAAATGCCCACAAACCTGACCAAAACTTATTCTTAGTGTATATCTACACCTTAATCATCCAATGACCTAATATATAACCGTTTGGAGCCTTATAAATGTGATTATGACACTTATATTATTTTATTTTTAATGATGCCAAAGTTGTCACCTTCATAATTTAATAAATTTAACAATTTAAATATTGTGATTTTAAGATGATAAATTCAAGTAAAAGTATTATTGTGAAAGGAAATATATATATCTTCATTATAGGATTTTATTTTTAATTTTTATGCAACAAATAAGTATATTAAATAATTATACAAAACTGTTGTAGTAATTATTTTATTATGAGATAAACAAAACAATGGTTTAAAAATAATAAAATAAATATTATATGACCTATTTAATGTGATACACTAATTTTATAGATACATATGACCTTTTATTAATCTATTAAAGCTTTTAGTTTGAACATATCTTCTGTATATATTTTATTTAAATTCAAATAAATGAATAGTGTCAAAATTGACACTATTGTTATTTTATAAAAATAACATATTATAAAAAAACTTAAAATCACAAAAATATTTAAAAATTATAAATTTAAATTTATATGGTATATAATGTTATAAAGTATACAATTATGGAAAATTCACAACAAATAAGTAATTATTGGTTATAATTTAAAATTTAGAATTTTATTACCACAAATAAACTTAAATAGATTAAATAAGGATAGATCAAAATGATAAGGTTTAAAATAAGATCAAAACATGTCTAAATTTGATTGTTTGATGATATTACAACCCTATCTCATCTAATTTTTTAATATGAGTCATTTTTTAAGGTTTTTAAGTGGGGTTAGATTTATTATAAATTAATATTTTTAAAAATTCCAATGGTGCCCCTCTCCTCCCTTATAAAAGGGAACCTCCTCCCTCTCCTCCTCACACCACATTGAGCCTTAAATCTCGTCCAACCCGTGCCCAATTCTCTTCTCCACTTCCCTATAAACATACTAGAGGTCCTGGTCTTCTTCAAAGACCAATTTTAGTGCCCTAAGAGGAGGTCTCAAAGAGGCGCTTCAAAGAAGAGGTAATGTTCGTTACCGATTCTTTCAACTTTATTTCTTCTTCTAATTCTTCTTCTTTAGTTGTTTCATTATGAAGTAATAACATAAGTATCACTCATATACTGATATGTTATTATACGTATGAAATAACCCTATTTCACCATCTATCCATCCTACGGAAAACGAAATCACCGCGCGTGCATACGTACGGAATACCGTCTACACGCCCTCGTGTAATCTATTTTCCACCATCACCTTACTTGGATGGGTATAATGGTGTAAATAATGACTATATATTATTATTGTAAAGTGATATTGATTCTTAAATACTATAGATACACTCCAATACAATTTCACGATCACGGGAATGATATCATCGCTCGTGCGTACGTACGGACTACCGTTTCCACGAACGCGATGAGATTCATTTTCCATGATAAACCATTCAAGAATGATTATAAAGTATATATAATGAATAATAATAAATAATAATGCTACTGGATTTATGTATATATATATGTCATCTATTTAATTTCATTCAACACAATAAGGAAACAAAAACAGCGTTCATGCGTACATACGGCCTACCGTCTCCATGAACGGAGTATTTCTTTCCATTTATCGATCTATTATATATATGTATATTCTGAATATATATTATATATAAATCATGTTTTATATTCTATAATTAAGTAATCATGATCTAAGTAATCATATGAATAATTACAAGTCAAAACACGGACGACAAATGAAACGATTTTAACCAAAACGCTCTTTAACATGGAATTTACAAAAGAACGGGTAATATAAAGTCCTAAGTGAACCATATATGATATCATAACAATGAATATGATTATGTAATAAGTAAATAACATTATTTAAATAATTATACAGGAGTTTCAGACACTTACGAAGCAAATCAGACCTAAGGTAAGGGATAATTCTGCAAATCTCATTTTTATCCGAGATTGCTTATTCGTAAGTATTTACTGGGGATATTTCTATCATCCATGTAAAAGTTTTATAAAAGTGTTTTCATGTATGTTTAAATTCCTTTTTAACCATTCGTGACTTTTACTACATGGTATGTAAGGAATCTTTCTTTTGTTTACGTTATGAGGTACTTTTTGACTTTTCCGACAAAAGTACGAGAAGAATGTTTTTTTAACTTATACGGCATGAACGGATTTTTACGGTTTTATAAAGCCTTATTTTCATGAAGATTCCTCCAAAATATTTCATGACTATTTTCAACAAAATCCTTTTCTTTTAAAATTGCATGACATTTTTTAAAAAGAGAATGATTTTGAAGAAGAAAGGATATTTTCCTCAATAATTCATTTCAAGTGTTTTATCAAAACCATTTTCCATCTAAGATGACATTATTTCATATGTGTATGTTTCAAGTATAATGTCTATATGATTTACGTGGTTTCAATTTTCTTATTATGAAATCCATTTCTTTTATATGGATTATGTGATTATGGGATGATGTTTATGAAACCCATTTTATTTATTGGGTTATTATGAATGATGTATGTTTATTTTTTGGCACAAGTAAGAATGATTTCATTATGAGATGGGTGGAACATATATCTCCCTCCAATGCATTGGGTAAAGATTTATATCTCATGATATAGACATGGCTAGTATGGAAAGTTAAACCAGTTCAGTAGTAAAGAACTGGAACGAGGAGTGAACTCGATTCAGAAAGGGTATTTTCCCACTAAGATGGTCTTGGTAGCAATGCCTTGGATACTATGGAAATCATATCATGTGCTTAATGGTTGCCACAATTACATGTTTTATTCCCATGCTATTTTATCATTCTTAATGTTTCTTTATGATCTATGCCTTACGTACTTCCATGTTTTATGTAATTTTTCAAGCTTTTGATGTTTAAACATTATGTTCATGTTTTTAAGTTCAAATGTATATGGTATGTTTTATTTTATCCATGCTTACCCTTACTGAGCATTTGAGCTCACCCTTTTTATGTTTTATCTTCCCCAGGATATAAAGAAAGGTTTTAGGTAAGAAAAAAAGGGGAAGATATTTATGGGAGATGTTGAAGATATTTCACCACGATTAGAAGATTACGTTCCAAGTTTCCAAAGACACTAAACTATTATGGTCCTTGTGTGTCTGTTTTTGTTATGTATTAAGTATTACGCTAAAGTAATGTAATGTCCATGTACTTCAAGCTTTGGGTCTCTACAGTAGGTATCAGAGGAATGGTTTAGTCAACCTTTGGAAACTTGGATGCGAAAACATTAGTGAGATCCCTAGATATATTTCTAAGGTATGTCTCAGGATGTCCCTAAGGATACATATACGTATAGGATATAGTCCTAGAACTACGGTAACGATCTTAGAATTTAACCTAAGATGTTAGATATTCAGGGTTCTTCCCCTTTACTATGTTATTTTCCCTAGCATGATTTTTTCCTCTCACACTATTCTTTTTCGGTTTTAGAAAATGGCCGGAAACAGGAAGATTCATGATAATGGAGGATATGACGGACAATGCAATGATATTATTCATGAGAAACCAAATGAAACGGGATTTGGAAGTCCAAACATCGTTATTATGCCTAATCATAAATCTCATAATATGATCAATAATCTCAACTTTGGTAAGTTTCCCGACTCGGATAATAAGAGAAAGTTAGAGTTTCATGATGACCATAGAGGAAAGAAAGTTCAATTTCCCTCATGTAAATCATGTGGGAAGAGGCATCGGGGAGATTGTTTCAAAGGAACTGGAAGATGATTTGGGTGTGGAAAAGAAGGACACAAAGCCAATAAGTGCAAGGAAAAGGTTCAGTTAACACCATGGAGAAGGATAATGGTACTGCTACGACATCAACAGGGATTAGATGTTTTAAATGTGGAATGTACGGGCATTATGAAAACCAATTCCCTAAGGGAAAATCTCATGAAGAGAATAAGCATGGTCATATGGGTAGTATTTATGTGGATGATTATGAGGAGACTAAAAATGATATATGAGATGAAAGAAGTGTTGAAGCTCAGTTAGTTGTTTAAGAAGGTAGTGGAATGATTTTATGTTTATAAAGAGTTATGTTGTATAGTTAATGGTACTGTGGAATAAAGAATCATCTAAGGATTGTTACACTATTGTTTTTATTAAAGTATTTGAATGTATATGTTGAATGGTACTGGTAACCATGAAAGGGTATTCAGATTTTTTTGGAAAGTATATGATATGCGCATAATGAAGGAATAAGAAGATAATGAGATGTTTGATTGTATTCATGAGCTCATGATTGATATAAGGACTAAGTGATATCATGGTTTGAGTATATAGAATTTTGAGGATTTTGGTATGTGGAAAGTGTTAACTTTTAACTTCATTCATGTTTTCACTAAGGTTCAATGGGTATTAATTTTTCAAGAGAATACATGATTAAGGCCTTCGAATGTTTGGAATGTGACCAACAAGACATATCTTATGATATATGGGGATCAACGATGGTATTAAATCTCTGGTAATCGTTTTCACTATATTATGAGTGTGGACTGCAGTATTATGGACAAGCCTAAAGATTAGAATGTATTATGTTGGACATATGTTAGTATTGTTTAAGGATATAAGTTTTTTTCGATATTATTGATGGGATGTTATAGTAATATAGTTTTAGAAAAAGGAAAACCTGCGGAACGGGCGACAGCCCGTCGTGTCGGACAAGGCTTTGGGAATCGAACCCACCACCGAAGTGCGACTGGCCTTTATCGCATACCACTGGCCTACAGGAAGTCCATGGTTAGTAGATACTAGTTTTATTTTATTAAGCGGTATGATATATGAAGTATAAGTTCATTTTTGGAACTATATACGATTAATCTAACCATAAGATGGACTTATAACTTTTGCTAACCATTTGTTTGAAAGAGATGGAATGACCCATCATTCTATCACATGATCTGCTAACACCTCAAGAATAACATATTCATCTTCATTTCTTTAAGGGATGAAGTGGAAATTGTTCAATTCACGAACAACAGTGAGATTGTACCAAAATCATGAAAGTATTTCTTTTAATTCATCAACTTTAGGGAAATGATATTGAAAACCAAAAATGTTTTCCTAGTTCCCTTATATCTGATGAATCAGATGGTACCTTAGATCATCACAAATCAATAGCTTTGTGATTGTTGGCTTTTTCATAGCCATTTTCCCTACCACTCTCCATAAGAACTTGATGGTTAGATTTTTCTTCCATATCCATATTTTCACCTATGTTCTCCTACGTGGAAACCCAGTGATGAGTTAATTTGGGTAACCGTTACATTTAATAATTTAGTTTTTAAATCCATGTTTTTGTATTCCTTTTTACGATGTGGGTTTCTATTAAACAAACTTTCGAGTAGTAAACCATTTATAACCCCGACGAATTTCTAGGGCGAAATACATTTTAAGGGGGGTAGAATGTTACACCTTGAGATTTTATGAAAAATATTCTTTTAATTTCATTAATTTCTTGTGTTGTATGCTACACCAAGATTAACTTGCACTATACGCAACACCGTATTAGCTTGCAGTATACGCAACACTATTCTTGGATCGTGATACACACAATTTTGATAATTGTTATTCTACGAAACATTGAGTATATATATATATATTCAATTTATAAATGAAAGATGGTTGGACTCTGTTATACGAAACAATGAAGGATTATTGCACAACACGCAACCCTGACTTGGCTTGCATTACATGCAATCATGACCTTCCTCGATAGCATGTGTTGTACGCAATACCAGGTTTTACTAAACAACGATATATTATTATAATATTATTACGAACTAGCCATTATGAATAGTATTAACTAAATTTTGAATTTTATAACATTATTATTCATCTTACACATTTTCTAGAACATGGTATTATAACAAAATAAATGTTTCGGATAAAATAAGTATTTTTCAAAAAATGCAGTTTCGCCGCCTTTTGATGGCGCACCCACTTTAAATATAGTTTTTTACATGTTTATAAGTTAAATTTTACAAAATAAAATTCTTCTTTGGAATCAAGAAATAAAAATTTCCTTTGGATAAATTTTTCATATTATTCTGGTAACTTTCATATTTTGATGAATAGTAAAAACACGCTATATTTTAATTAAAAACAACTTTTTTCATCGCAATAATTTATATGGTTAAATTATAATATTGAATGTTTTTAAAGTATAAATAGAATATATTTTTACCATTTAATATAATTTATGTCATTATCATTGATTTTACATTAAATTCGTAGGTTAAATCAATTCAATCTTTTGCAATGTTTTAAAAAAACCCGTTTTCTTTCGACAACGGGATTAATTTCAATTTAATTTCTGAAGCTTTTGTGTATTGAATTTGGAAAAATTTATTCCATATTTGGAATCAGTGGGTAAAAATTATGTTAATAAGCTACTTTTTATTTTTTGGAATTATGAATAGTAACTACGGTAAATTTTATTTACCATAGTTAAAGGTAAATCGGGTAATTAGGGTTAATATAATATTATAAAATTACCCTAACACATGTCAAAATTATATTGGATGGATAAAGGTAGACCCATATAACCTAAGGGTTGGATTATATTCATTTTATGGACTTTTGACCATGAAAATAATTTAATTATTATTAAAACCAAAGAAAGTGACAATATATCACTCTCTTAAATCTTATAAGTATAATAATTTTAATTTTGTGATAAACATCATACAACTTCAAACACTAATAGTATCCATAAATCTAATACAATTATATACATCATGATAATTTATTTAAAATATTTAGGGATTAAATAATTGTCATTAATGGTGATACATTAATGATACAGAAATTATTTATTAAGTGGATAATAAGTAATATAGTTTTTATTGAAATAATAATACCTATTAAGAGGCCCACAAACCTGACAAAAACTTATTTTTAGTGTATATCTACACATTAATCATCCAATTACCTAATATATAACCGTTTGGAGCCTTATAAAAGTGATTATGACACTTATATTATTTTATTTTAAATGATTCCAAAGTTGTCACCTTCATAATTTAATAAATATAACAATTTAACTATTGTGATTTTAAGATGATAAATTCGAGTAAAAGTATTATTGTTAAATGTAATAGATTTATGTTCATAATATGATTTTATTTTTAATTTTTATCCAACAAATAAGTATATTAAATAATTATACAAAAATGTTGTAGTAATTATTTTATTATGAGATAAACCAAATAAATGGTTTTAAAAATAATAAACTAAATATTATATGACCTATTTAATGTGATACACTAATTTTATAGATTAATATGACCTTCTAGTAATCTATTAAAGCTTTTAGTTCGAACATATCTTCTGTATATATTATATTTAAATTCAAATTAATGAATAGTGTCAAAATTGATACTATTGTTATTTTATAAAAATAACATATTATAAAATTGTTTAAAAATCACAAAAATATTTAAAAATTATAAATTTAAATTTATATGGTCTATAATGTTATAAAGTAAACAATTATGGAAAATTCACAACAAATAAGTAATTATTTGTTATAATTTAAAATTTAGAATTTTATTACCACAAATAAACTTAAATAGATTAAATAAGGATAAATCAAAATGATAGGGTCTAAAATAATATCCAAACATGTCTAAATTTGATTGTTTGATGAGATTACAACCCTATATCATCTAATCTTAGAATATGAGTTATTTTTGGAGGTTTTTAAGTGGGTTTATATTTATTATAAATTAATATTTTTTAGAATTCCAAAGGTGCCCCTCTCCTCCCTTATAAAAGGGCACCTCCTCCCTCTCCTCCTCACACCACTTTGAGCCTTAAATATCGGCCAAACCCTGCCCAATTCACTTCTACACTTCCCTATAATCATCCTAGAGGTCCTGGGCTTCTTCAAAGACCAATTTTAGTTCCCTAAGAGGAGGTGCTTCAAAGAAGAGGTAATGTTCATTACTGATTCTTTCAACTTTATTTATTCTTCTCCTTATTCTTCTTTAGTTGTTTAATTATGAAGTAATAACATAAGTATCACTCATATACTGATATGTTATTATATGTATGAAACAACCCTATTTCACCATTTATCCATCCTATGGAAAACGAAATCACCGCGCGTGCGTACGTACGGAATACCGTCTCCACGCCGTGGTGTAATCTATTTTCCACCATCACCTTACTTGGATGGGTATAATGGTGTAAATAATGACTATATATGATTATTGTAAAGTGATATTGATTCTTAAATACTATAGATACACTCCAATACAATTCCACGATCACGGGAATGATATCATCGCTTGTGCGTACGTACGGACTACCGTCTCCACGAACGCAATGAGATTCATTTTCCATGATTAACCATTAAAAAATGATTATAAAGTATATATAATGAATAATAATGAATAATAATGCTACCATATTTATTTATATATGTATTTCATCTACTTAATTTCATTCAACACAATAAGTAAACGAAAACATCGTTCATGCGTACGTACGGCCTACCGTCTCCATGAACGGTGTATTTCTTTCCATTTATCGATCTATTATATATATGTATATTCTGAATATATATTATATATAAATCATGTCTTATATTCTGGAATTAAGTAATCATGATCTAAGTAATCATATGAATAATTACAAGTCAAAACACAGACGACAAATGAAACGATTTTAACCAAAATGCTCTTTAACATGGAATTTACAAAAGAACGGGTAATATAAAGTCATAAGTGAACCATTTATGATATCATAACAATGAATATGATTATTTAATAAGTCAATAACATTATTTAAATCATTATACAGGAGGTTCATACACTTACGAAACAAATCGGACCTAAGGTAAGGAATAATTCTGCAAATCTCATTTTTATCTGAGATTGCTTATTCATAAGTATTTACTGGGGATATTTCTATCATCCATGTACTTGTTTTATAAAAGTGTTTTCATGTATTTTTAAAGTATTTTTTAACCATTATTTAATTTTACTACATGGTATGTAAGGAATATTTCTTT
Organism: Viscum album; assembly: GCA_963277665.1. Lineage (NCBI taxonomy): Eukaryota > Viridiplantae > Streptophyta > Magnoliopsida > Santalales > Viscaceae > Viscum > Viscum album. The sequence goes on from OY728119.1 coordinate 120,227,194, forward strand.
TTTTTACGTTATGAGGTACTTTTTGACTTTTCTGACAAAAGTACGAGAAGAATGTTTTTTTAACTTATACGGCACGAACGGATTTTTACGGTTTTATAAAGCCTTATTTTCCTGAAGCTTCCTCCAAAATATTTCATGACTATTTTCAACAAAATCCTTTTCTTTTAAAATTTCATGACATTTTGTAAAAAGAGAATGATTTTGAAGAAGAAAGGATATTTTCCTCAAGAATTCATTTCAAGTGTTTTATCAAAACCATTTTCCATCTAAGATGACATTATTTCATATGTTTATGTTTCAAGTATAATGTCTCTATGATGTACATGGTTTCACATTTCTTATTATGAAATCCATTTCTTTTATATAGATTATGTGATGATGGGATGATGTTTATGAAACCCATTTTATTTATTGGGTTATTATGAATGATGTATGTTTATTTTGTGGCACAAGTAAGAATGATTTCATTATGAGATGGGTGGGTCCTATATCTCCCTCCAATGCATTGAGTAAAGATTTATATTTCATGAGATATACATGGCTGGAACGACAAGTTAAACCAGTTCAGTAATACATGACTGGAACGAGGAGTGAACTCGATTCAGAAAGGGACTTTGTCCACTAAGATGGTATTGGCAGCAATGCCTTGGCTACTATAGAAATAATTTCATGTGATTAATGGTTGCCACAATTACATGTTTAATTCCCATAATATTTTATCATTATTAATGTTTATTTATGATCTATTCCTTACGTACTTCCATGTTTTATGTCATTTTTCAAGCTTTTGATGTTTAAACATTATGTTCATGTTTTTAAGTTCAAATGTATATGGTATGTTTTATTTTATCCATGCCTACCCTTACTGAGAATTTGGGCTCACCCTTTTTATGTTTTCTTTTCCCCAGGATATAAAGAAAGGTTTTAGGTAAGAAAAAAAAGGGGAAGATCTTTATGGGAGATGTTGAAGATCTTTCACCACGATTAGAAGATTACGTTCCATGTTTCCAAAGACACTAAACTATTACGGTCCTTGTGTGTCTGTTTTTGTTATATATTAAGTATTCCGCTAAAGTAAAGTAATTTTCATGTACGTCAAGCTTCGGGTCTCTACAGTTGGTATCAGAGGAAAGGTTTAGTCAACCTTTGGAAACTAGGATGCAAAAACATTAGTGAGATCCCTAGAGATATTTCTAAGGTATATCTAAGGATGTCCCTAAGGATAATTATACGTATAGGATATAGTCCTAGAACTACGGTAACGATCTTAGAATTTAACCTAAGATGTTAGATATTTAGGGTGCTTCCCCTTTACTATGTTATTTTCCCTAGCATGATTTTTTCCTCTCACACTATTCTTTATGGGTTTTAGAAAATGGATGGAAATAGGAAGATTCATGATAATGGAGGATATGACAGACAATTCAATGATATTTTTCATGAGAAACCAAATGAAATGGGATTTGGAAGTCCAAACATCGTTATTATGCCTAATCAGCAATCTCATAATATGATCAATAATCTTAACTTTGGTAAGTTTCCCGACTCAGATAATAAGAGAAAGATGGAGTTTCATGATGATCATAGAGGAAAGAAAGTTCAATTTCCCTCATATAAACCATGTGGGAAGAGGCATCGGGGAGATTGTTTCAAAGGAACGGGAAGATGCTTTGGGTGTGGAAAAGAAGGACACAAAGCCAATAAGTGAAAAGGAAAAGGTTCAGTTAACACCATGGACAAGGATAATGGTACTGCTACGACATCAAGAGTGATTAGATGTTTTAAATGTGGAATGTACGGGCATTATGCAAACCAATTCCCTAAGGGAAAATCTCATGAAGAGAATCAGCATGGTCATATGGGTAGTATTTATGTGGATGATGATGAGGAGACTGAAAATGATATATGAGATGAAAGAAGTGTTGAGGCTTAGTTAGTTGTTTAAGAAGGTAGTGGAATGATTTTATGTTTATCAAGAGTTATGTTGTATAGTTAATGGTACTATGGAATAAAGAATCATCTAAGGATTGTTACACTATTGTTTTTCTTAAAGTATTTGAAAGTATATGTTGAATGGTACCGGTAACCATGAAAGGTTATTCAGATATTTTTGGAAAGTAGATGATATGCGCATAATGAAGGAATAAGAAGATAATGAGATGTTTGATTGTATTCATGAGCTCATGATTGATATAAGGACTAAGTGATATCATGGTTTGAGTATATAGAATTTTGAGGATTCTGGTATATGTAAAGTGTTAACTTTTAACTGCATTCATGTTTTCACTAAGGTTCAATGGGTATTCATTTTTCAAGAGAATACATGACTAAGGCCTTCGAATGTTTGGAATGTGACCAACAAGACATATCTTATGATATATGGGGATCAATGTTGTTATTAAATATCTGGTAATCATTTTCACTATATTATGAGTGTGGACTACAGTATTATGGATAAGCCTAAAGATTGTAATTAATTATGTTGGACATAAGTTAGTATTGTTTAAGGATAGAAGTTTTTTTCGATATTATTGATGGGATGTTATAGTAATATAGTTTTAGAAAAAGGACAACCTGGAGGACGGGCGACATCCCATCGCGTCAGATAAGGCTGTGGGAATCGAACCCACAACTGAAGTGCGACTGGCCGTTATCACATACCACTGGCCTACAGGAAGTCCCTGTTTAGTAGAAACTAGTTTTATTTTATTAAGTGGTATGATATATGAAGTATAAGTTCATTTTTGGAACCATATACGATTAATCTAACCATAAGATGGACTTATAACTTTTTCTAACCTTTTGTCTGAAAGAGATGTAATGACCCATCATTCTATCACATGATCTGCTAACACATCAAAAATAACAAATTCAACTTCATTTCTTTAAGGGATGAATTGTAAATTGTTCAATTCATGAACAACAGTGAGATTGTACCAAAATCATGCAAGTATTTCTTTTAATTCATCAACTTTAGGGAAATGATCTTGAAAACCAATAATGTTGTCCTAGTTCCCTTATATCCGATGAATCAGATGGTACCTTAGATCATCACAAATCAATAGCTTTATGATTGTTGGATTTTTCATAGCCATGTTCTCTACCACTCTCCATCAGAACTTAATGGTTAGATTTTTCTTCCATATCCATATTTTCACCTGTGTTCTTTTACGTGGAAACCCAGTGATGAGTTAATTTGGGTAACCATTACATTTCATACTTTAGTTGTTTAAGCCATGTTTTTTTATTCCTTTTTACGATGTGGGTTTCTATTAAACAAACTTTCAAGTAGTAAACCATTTATAACCCTGACGAATTTCGAGGGTGAAATTCATTTTAAGGGGGGTAGAATGTAACACCCTGAGATTTTATGAAAAATATTCTTTTAATTTCATTAATGTCTTCTATTTTATGCTAAGCTAAGATTACATTGCGCTATACGCAACACCGTATTAGCTTGCAGTATACGCAACACTATTCTTGGATCGTGTTACAAACAATTTTGATAATAGTTATTCTACGCAACATTGAGTATATATATATATATATATATATTCAATGTATAAATGAAATATGGTTGGATTATGTTATAAGAAACAACGAAGTATTCTTGCACAACACGCAACCCTGACTTGGCTTGCATTACACGCAATCGTGACCTTCCTCGATAGTGTGTGTTGTACGCAATACCGGATTTTACTAAACAACGATATAATATTATAATATTATTATGAACTAGCCGTTATGAATAGTATTAAAAAAAATTTAATTTTATAACATTATTATTCATCTTACACATTTTCTAGAACATGGTATAAGAACCAAATAAATTTTTCGGGTAAAATAAGTATTTTTCAAAAAATGCAGTTTTGTCGCCTTTTGATGGGGCACCCACATTAAATCTAGTTTTTGAAATGTTTATAAGTTCAAATTGAAAAAATAAAATTATTCTTTGGAATCAGGAAATAAAAATTTAATTTGGATAAATTTTTCATATTATTCTGGTAACTTTCATATTTTGATGAATAGTAAAAACACGCTATATTTTAATTAAAAACAACTTTTTTCATCGCAATAATTTATATAGTTAAATTATAATATTGAATGGTTTTAAATTATAAATAGAATATATTTTTACCATTTAATATAATGTATGTCATTATCATTGATTTTACATTAAATTCATCGGTTAAATCAATTCAATCTTTTACAATGTTTTAAAGAAAAACCTGTTTTCTTTCGACAACGGGATTAATTTTAATTTAATTTATGCAACTTTTTTGTATTGAATTTGGAAAAATGGGTTCCATATTTGGAATCAGTGGGTTCAAATTATGTTAATAAGCTACTTTTTATTTTTGGTAATTATGAATAGTAACAGCGGTAAATTTTATTTACCATAGTTAAAGGTAAATCAGGTAATTAAGGGTAAATATAATATTATAAAATTACCCTAACACATGAAAAAATTCTATTGTATGGATAAAAGTAGACCCATATAACCTAAGGGTCGGATTAGATTCATTTTATAGACTTTTGACTATGAAAATAATTTAATTATTATTAAAACCAAAGAAAGTGACAACATGTCACTCTCTTAAATATTATAAGTATAATAATTTTAATTTAGTGATAAACATCATAAAACTTCGAACATGAATAGTATCCAGAAATCTAATAAAATTATCTACATCATGATAATTTATTTAGAATTTTTAGGGATTAAATAATTGTCATTAATGGTGATACATTAATGATACAGAAATTATTTATTAAGTGGAAAATACGTAATATAGTTTTTATTGAAATAATAATACCCATTAAAAGGCCCAAGAACCTGACCAAAACTTATTGGTAGTGTATAGATACACCTTAATCATCCAATGACCTAATATATAACCGTTTGGAGCCTTATAAAAGTGATTATGACACTTATATTATTTTATTTTAAATGATGCCAAAGTTGTCACCTTCATAATTTAATAAATATAACAATTTAAATATTGTGATTTTAAGATGATAAATTCGAGTAAAAGTATTATTGTGAAATTTAATAGATTTATATTCATCATAAGATTTTATTTTTAATTTTTATGCTAAAATTAAGTATATTAAATAATTATAAAAAAATGATTTAGTAATTATTTTATTATGAGATAAACCAAATAAATGGTTTTAAAAATAACAAAATAAATATTATATGAACTATTTAATGTGATCCACTAATTTTATAGATACATATGACTTTTTATGAATCTATTAAATCTTTTAGTTTGAACATAACTTCTGTAGATATTTTATTTAAATTCAAATAAATGAATAGTGTCAAAATTGACACTATTGTTATTTTATTAAAATAATATATTATAAAATTGTTTAAAAATCAAAAAAAAATTAAAAATTATAAATTTAAATTTATATGGTCTATAATGTTATCAAGTAAACAATTATCTAAAATTCACAACAAATAAGTAATTATTTGTTATAATTTAAAATTTAGAATTTTATTACCACAAATAAACTTAAATAGATTAAATAAGGATAAATCAAAATGATAAGGTTTAAAATAAGATCCAAACATGTCTAAATTTAAATTTTTGATGATATTACAACCATATCTCATCTAATATTTTAATATGAGTCATTTTTGGAGGTTTTTAAGTGGGGTTATATTTATTATAAATTAATATTTTTAAGAATTCCAAAGGTGCCCCTCTCCTCCCTTATAAAAGGTCACCTCCTCCCTCTCCTCCTCACACCACTTTGAGCCTTCAAGCTCGGCCAACCCCTGCCCAATTCTCTTCTACACTTCCGTATAAACATCCTAGAGGTCCTGGACTTCTTCAAAGAACATGTTTAGTGCCCTAAGAGGAGGTCTCAAAGAGGCGCTTCAAAGAAGAGGTAATGTTCGTTACCGATTATTTCAACTTTATTTCGTCTTCTACTTATTATTCTTTAGTTGTTTCATTATGAAGTAATTACATCAGTATCACTCATATACTGATATGTTATTATACTAATGAAACAGCCCTATTTCATCATCTATCTATCCTACGGAAAACGAAATCACCGCGCGTGCGTACGTACGGAATACCGTCTCCACGCCGTGGTGTAATATATTTTCCACCATCACCCTACTTGGATGGGTATAATGGTGTACATAATGACTATATATGATTATTGTAAAGTTATATTGATTATGAAATAGTATAGATACACTCCAATACAATTCCAAGATCACGGGAATGATATCATTGCTCGTGCGTACGTACGAACTACCGTCTCCATGAACGCGATGAGATTAATTTTCCATGATTAACCATTCAAGAATGATTATGAAGTATATATAATGAATAATAATGAATAATAATGATACTTTATTTATGTATATATTTATTTCATCTATTTAATTTCATTCAACACAATAAGGAAACGAAAACAGTGTTCATGCGTACGTACGACCTACCGTCTCAATGAACGGTGTATTTCTTTCCATTTATCGATATACTATATATATGTATATTCTGAATATATATTATATATAAATCATGTTCTATATTCTGTAATTATGTAATCATGATCTAATTAATCATATGAATAATTACAAGTCAAAACACAGACGACAAATGAAACGATTTTAACCAAAACGCTCTTTAACATGGAATTTACAAAAGAACGGGTAATATAAAGTCATAAGTGAATCATATATGATATCATAACAATGAATATGATTATTAAATAAGTCAATAACATTATTTAAATCATTATACAGGAGGTTCGGACACTTACGAAGCAAATCGGACCTAAGGTAAGGGATAATTCTGCAAATCTCGTTTTTATCCGAGATTGCTTATTCGTAAGTATTTACTAGGGATATTTCGATCATCCATTTAAATGTTTTATAAAAGTGGTTTCATGTATTTTAAAGTCCTTTTTAACCATTCTTGACTTTTACTACATGGTATGTAAGGAATCTTTCTTTTGTTTACGTTACGAGGTACTTTTTGACTTTTTCAGCAAAAGCACGAGAAGAATGTTTTTTTAACTTATACGGCACGAACGGATTTTTACGGTTTTATAAAGCCTTATTTTCATGAAGCTTTCTCCAAAATATTTCATGACTATTTTCAACAAAATACTTTTCTTTTAAAATTGCATGACATTTTGTAAAAAGAGAATGATTTTGAAGAAGAAAGGATATTTTCCTCAAGAATTCATTTCAAGTGTTTTATCAAAACCATTTTCCATCTAAGATGACATTATTTCATATGTGTATGTTTCAATTATAATGTCTCTATGATTTACATGGTTTCACTTTTCTTATTATGAAATCCATTTCTTTTATATGGATTATGTGATGATGGGATGATGTTTATGAAACCCATTTTATTTATTGGGTTATTATGAATGATGTATGTTTATTTTGTGGCACAAGTAAGAATGATTTCATTATGAGATGGGTGGGACCTATATCTCCCTCCAATGAATTGGGTAAATATTTATATCTCATGAGATAGACATGGCTGGAACGGAAAGTTAAACCAGTTCAGTAATACAGGACTGGAACAAGGAGTGAACTCGATTCAGAAAGGGACTTTGTCCACTAAGATGGTCTTGGAAGCAATGCCTTGGCTACTATGGAAATCATATCATGTGCTTAATTGTTTCCACAATTACATTTTTTATTACCGTGCTATTTTATCGTTCTTAATGTTTCTTTATGATCTATTCCTTACGTACTTCCATGTTTTATGAAATTTTTCAAGCTTTTGATGTTTAAAAATTATGTTCATGTTTTTAAGTTCAAATGTATATGGTATGTTTTATTTTATCCATGCTTACCCTTACTGAGCATTTGAGCTCACCCTTTTTATGTTTTCTTTTCCCCAGGATATAAAGAAAGATTTTAGGTAAGAAAAAAAGGGGAAGATCTTTATGGGAGCTATTGAAGATCTTTCACCACGATTAGAAGATTACGTTCCAAGTTTCCAAAGACACTAAACTATTATGGTACTTGTGTGTCTTTTTTTGTTATGTATTAAGTATTCTGCTAAAGTAATGTAATGTCGATGTACGTCAAGCTTTGGGTCTCTACAGATATAGCCTTCTAGGTAGTCAGAATGATCTTACTAGGACTATATATCAATAAGTACAGTGATTGAGATACCCAGAAGTAATATTGACCTATAAGTTTGATATGACCCTATTATGAAAATATTCAAGTGAAGATCATTGAGTGTTTGGGGTGTTGGGATTTAACCTCAGGGAGGTATCTTGTGTACCATGTTTGGAAAGGAATCAAAGCCCATGTGTTATTGAAATATTGGGACTTACACCTGTAGAGGATCCCCATTTGAGGGTATTTTATTATGCTAGTGACTTAATCACCACTAACCCCTATGCCTGTGTGAGTCATGATCAGGGTGAGAAATAAAAGGATGTATAAGACACGGTATTTCAGATAATTTCCATCATCCTATGGTGGATGAGGAAAAGTGTGTGTAAGGAGGAAGATATCCCACAAGAAATACAAAAGTCTTAATCCATGTGGGATGACCATATGGTTTACCTTCCAACTAGTGTATGATTGGGTGAGAAATGATGGATGACTTGAGAAACATTTCATATGTTTTACTTCACATTTTAGGTGACAAATGTGACTGTATGACCTGAGAATCCATCTTCCACCATCCCTTTGGCGAGTATCATCATTACCATGTGAATGTATTATTATGAAAATTTCAAGGATCACGTATTCATGGGAGGTTATATTTAGAAAATAAATTACTATAATAATGTATGATTAAGTGGAAAATTAGTGTTCCCTAGTTTCTACTCACACATATATAGAGGCTTTATAGGAGGTATTCGCTTACCCCACTCATATAAGGAATCAAGATAATGAGGTCTTATATCATTGGAGAGGTGTAAAGTGGGAATGTATGGTCTTTACCAAGGTGATACCATGATGAGTTAGAATTGGATTCATCTAGGTGAAACCATTGAGAGGTGTATTTGTATTTCCCTAATTGATACTTGGGTGATATGGGAGTCTACTTCTCCCAGCTATTACTTGGATTAATTTAATGGTGTCTTACAAATGTATTACTTAGGGAAAAATTTATGAATAATAACCTAGTTAGCCACAATTGGGATGGACCTTTCTCGAAACACCATGGGTCTCCTAAAGTATTTCTAGAAGGGCCTCACACATGTCCTAAGATTAGGAAGTGACCTTATCTATAATACTTTTTACTGGGGGGATGTGGATCCTTGTGTATTTATTTGGTGTTTTAGAAATTAGAGAAAATTTAATCCCTATAATACCATTAACTTCTTTTTCTTTTGAATCTTGGAGAGATACCTAGCGGGTTTTAAGTAATTGGTTAAAGGACTTGGGTGAGAAAATCATTGAACCGTCTACTCACCTTATAGTCCTCCCAAATGTGGAGACGAGTGGTCCTATTTATAGGCCATATTAGAACACTAGGTGGAGGATTTAAAAAACTCATTCATGATACTGTATTATGTAAGTGGGACCATCATGATGATTTTTCTATGCATATTTGGTCACACAGGTTGGAGTTGTGTAAGTCTCAAGGCATGTTGATGGTTTGAGAAAAATAGTGTTATTCACTATTAATTCCCTTTATTACTCCCCTTAAATGAAATTTTTTTTCATATTTGTTCATCCTCATGTGAAAATGAGAGTTTCAAAATATATCACACCTAAAATTAGATCTGATTAAAAGAAGTTCATATGATCCTGGGGTAGATAAAAACATGGACGTTGACGGATCCCTCATTCACTATACTCAGTGTGTTCATGTACATTCATTCTCATGTATGGATAACATTATGGATTTTATATTGTGAAAGGGTTAAGTGAGTGAGTGAGTTGTATAGGTTTTTCATGTTCGGTGACCATGTAGGTGGACCATATAGGTTGGTCATGCAGGGTGAGTGTGTAGGTGCCTGTTTTCTATAAATAGTGTCACCTCCCTAGTTTTTCCCCCTCACTCAAACTGTTTATATTTTTTTATTCTCTTTTAAAAATAGGTATTCATGAAAATATTTCAATCATGTTCTCCTCATGTACTCATTGTATGTCTTCACTTTTGTGAGAATTGTCTGTGATGTAACTTTTGTGAGGTTCCTCTTCCCATTCACTCAATCGAGAGACCTGTGTGAAGTCACTTGGGAAAAGTCACCTATGTGAGGTCCTTTGTAATATTTTTTCTTAGAATGTTACATAATAAATCCTCATCTCTAATAAAAATTATCTTGTTTTCTTGTAGATTTTTAATGGATACTAAGATAGTTTGGGTATCTGCGGCACAAGTTACTACATTCATTAGATAGATGATGGATATCATTGGTCCATCCTATCAAACACTATATGACCCCATGCTTATGTACCTCAAGAATAATTTAAAAAAATATTAGTTTTTATCTTGGGAGTGACCTAATGTCAAAGTATGATTTTGAAAATATAGGGGACATTATCACCTTGAGGATGAGAGATTACATACTAAATTCTTGGTTCAAGGAATATTCAAACATCACTATTTTTTAAATTTATACCAAGGTTATGTATATCATAATCTATGATCAATATAATATTTAAAAAATAATAAATTTCATGATCAATAAAATTGATTCATAGAAAATGTACAGGGTATAGAACACTGGATCAAAGCACATCATCATCAAATATTATTTGTAACTAATTAATCAATTAAGAATTATCTTGTGAGAATTGGTTCTTCATTGATTGATATGACAATAGATCTACATTGTATCATTGTTTCATTGTAGTAATCAAGAGTATATTCTCTCTATTGATGATTCATATGTGTACAAACATTCTCCAAACATTGGCATAAAAATATCCTGGAGGTGGTACGACGGATCTTGTTGCTTGCGCCGTTCACCTATGATCTCCATGATAGTCACATTAAAATTATTTTCCTTTATATCTATAGAATAGAGAGAAATAGGTGGAGGAAGATCTCCCTCTATTCTTGGTAGCGTTCTTTTTCATGACCAGTCCCCCGGGGCCCGTGCCGTGACTACCCCAAACCCGCCTCCAGAAGGCCAGGGGCTAGCGACTAGCACCGAAGGGATTGACCTGCAAGTTGTAGGCATTTCCATGAGTACCTATACCCACACACACTACTAAAAATGTCCCAAAAACTGAAATGGGAAAACAATTATACTAAAATAAGTGTTGAGTAAAAGTAAAACTAAAAACCAGTGGGCAAGTATACAAACCCAAAAAAAGAACTGAAAATAGAAAAGTACAAAAGGAATCAGGTATCCATCTGCTAAAAATCCCTACCTGATGTTAAGAGTAGTGTAGCTACTAGAAGTATAAGTAATAAATATTGTCTGCCCGATCATACAAGTCCTCTCCTGGTCTTAGGCCACGAATTCCTCTATCGATGCATTGATCATCTTCATTAGGAACAACACGTCTGGGTTAAGCCCGTGCATCTGTGAGTAACAAAATACTCATTATTGTCCCCCGAAACACAAAGGAATTACCAAAAATAAATCTTCAAAGAAAATCATGAATCGCAATCACAAATCAAGAGCAAGGAGCAAAAGCACGAAGTAAGAGCATGAAGCACAAACACAAAGCACAAGACAACTCATGCCAGGTATACACCTAGGGTAGTCATATAATACTCATCAGTCCCATTATCGAACACCTATGATGCTAGAGAACTCCTCTACTATGAGTACAGTTGGCCTTTTAGGTCACATAGAAATTACTTCCCACTAACCTTGGATAGCTGAGGTACACCTCCCCATCATGTACCGTGGATCTTCCGAGTCTCACAATCTTGCTCCCACCGTGGGCCTGCAAAGTCGCACAGAGGCACTTCCCACCATGGACAACTTAGGTACTCCTCCCTATCTCGTACCATGGGTCTATCAAGTCACAAATTCTTTCTCCCATTATGGTCCTGAAAATTCACATAGAGGTTCTTCCCACTGATCCACAGTCGAGTCATACAGAGTCTCTTGTTAGCAGTCTTCATGTCTCATCCAACCATAGGGTTCCATAAGTAGCGCTCTTGGGAGAACCTCTCATCAATACATTCATTGCATATTAAATTCCGTGAAATTATCCTTGTATCATACCAAAAGATCCACCTTGTCGAGTGGGTCACAAATCTGTAATCATATCGTCAATTGGACACCCGGTTTGCGAGTCATTAGTGTTTTAGTAATGAGGGGTGGGTTAGGTCTCGGCCTGGTCAGACTGACCCGGCCAACCCGGATCAGGGGTCCCACATATCTCAGTTTGATTTGACGGACCCTACATAACTTGGTTCGGGTCAGGGTAGGTCTGATCTAGCCTGGCATGTGGCCCTCACTGGACCCGGCCTAGTTTGGCTGAGGGTCTAACCCTTCGGGTCTCCCTACGACCCAGCCTCGTCTAGCCCAACCCGAAAAGCGTGGGTCCGGACCAAAGGCTGCGGGTCTAGCCCTCTTGGAGTGGGTCCACCCTTTCCCTCTATCTTGGGGTGCAGTCTGCCAGTAGAAGCCCGGTCTTCCAGGGGCGTACCTGTGGTGTGTACCTGAGACACGACAGCTACCGTTGTGTCCCCTCCCTGCACCGCGGTTCGTCCGCGGGGCCTCTATATGCTTTGGTCAAGTGACCATGGCTCGTCAGGGTGGCCCAGAGGTGGGTCTCCACCTCCATGCGGCGCTGGCTTGTGTTGCCTCTACCGTGGCCAATGGGCCACATCCTCCTCCACCACGGTGCACACAGGTGCATCGCCTTCTCTAGCACGACCGGCGAGGTCCAGCCCCCTCGTCCAGCATGTGGTACCCAAGATGGAATTTCCTCCGCCATGAGGCTGAAAAGGGACAACCTCCTCCATCAGTCTCTAGTGCCAACTCACCGGTCGTGTCTTCATGGTGGTTCCACACCAGTGGTGTCGCGCCGTCGGCACCTTCTACGGGCTACCGGGTCCACTCTGGTGGTCTAATCTCTGATTAGTCTGTGCCTTTGGGCCTTTTGGGTCCCCGCAAAGAAGGCACATGGAGAGGGACCTGGGCCTTGTTTTTGTCGGCTCGCGCCCTTCGTGTTGGAGGTTTAAAACATTGGGAGGCTCCGGGATTGTAGTTCCATAAAACAAGTGATAGTTTAAACACAGATAATGAAATCCCAAAAATTCACCCTCCCCTAAGAAAACATGATCCGCGGATCAACCTATTTGTGGGTTGATCCATGCTCATTTTTGAATTTAAGAATAGTGAAAAACAACTAAAACAAAACCCCTATCTGGATTGAGGATCTGTCTCTAACAAGGGACGAAGCTCCAAGCTGTCGTTGATCCGCGATCCATTAGTGTTCATCATCGTTCGTCAAAGGAATTCATCATTCTTAATTGGAGAGGAAATACACTAGTGGTTATTCATAGAATCTTCTGCCAATTAATTTTCTTCTCTATAATGTGTCAAACAAATAAAAAGAAAACACATTGCAGTGTTTTAGTTACACTGTAACACTGTGTCATTACACTGTTTCATTTATGAAACAGTGTAGCAATTACATTTTATTTAATTCATAGTTACGTTGTGGGTTTTCAAGCCATTAATGAGTTCCATTAATGTTCATCTTCGTCACATTTTATCGTCATCATGTCTCCACTCATCAGTTGATGAAAAGAAATAAAATATCTTCTTAAAGTTATTTTATTTTTTTCCAAATGGTCTGAAATTTAACTTTTTTGTTCAGCCCTTTCCCACTAAAGTTAAGTTCTTTCCAGGTGAATCGTGATGTTCTGAGTTCAATGGTTCCCTCATATTTTTTATTTGATCACCAGTTCAAAAGGTAGAAATATCAGCTCGCATGTTTACTTAAGTGAACTAAAAAAGTTCAAAATTCCATTCCAGGCTCACCGAGAGTTGGAATCATGTGTCTTTAGAGCGTGTAGTCTCGAAATAATTCAATATAGTTAAAAAATACATAGAAATTATGAGACATTACATTCTTGTAGAAGTCATCTCTATAGGGATTGAGACGATTCATTGGATTCATTTTTCACAAAAAATGAATTGAATCTCTTGAAAAAATAATTTAATTGGGTTTATATACAAATAGGATTAGAAAAAAATAATTTCACAGGTGCCCTTTAATATTTATTCTATCCCAGTAAACCCCTATGTCTTATATAATAATATTATTATTATTTATTTACATCTGATTATCTTGAAAATTAAATTAAATATTATTTCTCACCGGACCTATAAACTCAGTCCAAAATTCCTCCATAATATTTATATAGCGTTGAATAGTGGATATTTGTTTAATAAATAAATATCAAAACATTATTCTCTAATAGATAAATAAATATTATTTTTACTTAATAAAAAATGCATTTTTATTAAATATTCTTCCCACGTAAATATATTTTGAATAACTGTTGAAGGAATATATGTGATCAAACAAACAAGAATAATTATTAAACTACATGTGGGAATAATTAGTATTCAACTTGTTTAATAATAAATAATAATATATTATTTAACTGAGATTATCGATACACTTAGTGTATGACCCTCTAGGCCTCTTTCTCAATGGCATTAGGCGAAGCAGACTAAATTCTAAGGATTATGTCTAGAAACATACCAGGGAACCCATAGAGAAATAAGGTACTTCCAAAATAAAACAATACCTAATAAAACTTATTATTATGTAATATAATCCCTTTATATTGATATCTCCAATCAAGAAGGTTATATGTTAGCGTCATCAACCTATGTTCTCAATGTCTCTTTATTTGATTTTCTAGAAATCTTACTTACCTATAGAATAATATAGACATGGATTTATTTAGGCTATAGAATTTATATCAAAGGGTATGATATATATACTTATATTAATTAATAGAAGGGAAAATTCCTTTCTCACATTATTCATTGATGCAAATTTACTTTTAACACACCCAATGTATCCTACCACTCCGCAAACATATGTCGTTATAGTTTTGATAAATATATCAATGTACACAACATATAATAAAAATTAATAATAACATTAAATTATAATGATCAATAAATGTATCCATAGATAGGAACATCCAATGACGCAAATAAATTTCTATTTCCTACTGGTGGGTCTCGTTCTCGTAATATCCTACACTAGATATTACCAAGGGAAAAACCATGAGAATTTTGTTCATAGTCCTATAAATATCCACGCCTCATATACAATGTAATTTATGTCCTTAAAATGATTTCAACCAGCTATAGAACATGTATTTATGAATAGAGACGTAGCACTTTTGAGTTCTCATCATTGTGGGGAACTAATATGACCTTTTAGTGAGACAACTACTCTTAGGATATTATTACATACTATGTTACAAAGAAGAAGAATCATGATTTGATAGAGTTTATTAATATTCAAAACTATGAATGAATTTTATCATAACATACCCATCAGTTGGTTCCAGGGTACCAAATCAAACAGACTCCCATTTTCACTAGATCTGACTTCTTACAACATTTTGTCTGGTAGCTCTCACATGACACGCATGCTTCTGTTGAGATTGTACTTTAGCATTGGGTTCCTTCATGTTATGTTCTAGGGGTAATCTTATTTCTGTAACTTCACCCTATGATCAAAATACCTCAAGAGGTTATACTTTTGTATTATATTCTTTTCCCATTGGTGTGACCTTGTCTCTTTTTCAAGATAAACCACTATAGTATTATCACAATAAAATGTGATAGTATTTTTACTACTATGTTCCACATCATGCTCTTATACAATTTTTTGTATCAAAATGCCTTCCTTGGTGGAATCATAAGCCACTAAATACTTGAACTCTAATGTTGAATTAGTGATAACTGGATGCATTGAACTCTCCCATCACAAAAATCCTTCATTGAGATAGAAAACATGTCCTAGCTATGACATCAAATCATTCTAATATGTTTGAAAAATAGCATCAGTATAACCCCTAATGACAAGGCCCTCATCCCCTCCAAACACCAATAACATATCCTTAGTTATTATCAGATACTTGAGGATAAACTTAATAGGGGAACAATGACATTCTCTTAGATCTTCTTAATATCTTCATACCATGTTCAATGAATAGGCAACATCATGTCCAATACATAACATGACATATATGATTGATCTCATCAATAAAGTGTATGGGATCTTACTTATTATATCTTTCTCCTATTGTGGATGAGGAAACATTTTATTAGAAATATATATACCATTTGACACTAGACCAAATCCCTTATAGGATTGATCCATACTAAATATAACGACCCATACTTTACATACATGTTTAATACTTCAAAATTGAAGCATACTTATTACAACATATAACAAAACCAGGAAAGGACCGTATAGGTATAGAGTCTTTAGAAACTGGGAAACATAAACAACTGGTTCATAAAGCATCGACTTTTCCTCCCATTTATTTCATCATATCTAGAGTCCCTTTTGGCATATCCTACTTAATAACCTTCTTCCTGACCTGGGGAAATAAAACATACAAAAGGGTGAGCTATAATGCTCAGTAAGGGTAAACAAAATAAATATCAATCACATCATATACATAAGAACATAACATTTTGGAAATCTTACCCTGCAAAAGAGATCATAATTTCATAACATGGGATAAATCATGGTAGTGAAATGTAATCACAATAATACTAACTTAAAACATGAAACATTGTGGCATAAACACATAATCATATAGAATCATTTATTATTAGTCAAGACTCATATACAAGACTATATTAGTGGACAAAGTCCATTTCTGAACCGAGTTCACTCCTCGTTTCAGTCCTGTTTCACTGAACCGGTTTAACCTGCCGTTCCAGCCATGTCTATCTCATGAGATATAAAATCTTCACCCAATGCATTGGAGGGAGATATAGGTCCCACCCATCTCATAATGATACCATTCTTATGTGTGCCACAAAATCATAAACCATACATCATAGCATAACCCATGTAATAAAAATGGGAATCTTAAACATCATGACATCATAAAACAATTCATATAAGATAAAGGAATTCATAAAAATATATCCATCACAACATAATTATATCAATGTAATAATAGGGATATAAACAGAACCATATATTATCTTAGATGTAAAATAATTTTGATAAAACACTTGAACTCCATTCTTGAGGAAAAAATTTGTTTTTAATTAAAATATAGCGTGTTTTTAAGAGATAATAACTATCAAAAGATTGACGCTTGTTTATGTCTGGTTTAAATGTGAAATTACATCCAATGAACAACATTGTATTAAATTGTAAAAATATATTCTAAATATACTTTAAAACCACTCAAATTAATAATTTATCACTATTAATTATTTCGATTAAAAAAAGTTGTCTTTAATTTAAATATAGTAATTTTCACTATTCATCAGAATATGAAAGTTATCTGAAAAGTACCAAAATTTCATCCAAAGATAATTTCGATATTCCGAATCCAAAAATGAAGTCCATTTTGAAAAATAAAATTTACAAAATTTCAAAAAGTGGTTATTACTATTCATAACGGCTAGTTTTAATAATATTTTAATAGCATATCATTGTTTAGTGAAACTTGGTATTGCGTATGAAACAAGATATCGAGGAAGGTTGCGGTTGCGTGTAAAGCAAACCAAGATAGTGTTGTGTGTAGTGAATGATTCCTTTGATGATTTATAAAAACAAAATATTTCTCATAAAAGTCTCCGGTGTTACATTCTACCCCCCTTAAAATGAATTTCGCCCTCAAAATTCGTCACTTTGTAACAAAAAGATGAGGATACCTCTCCCTCAACATATCCTCAAGCTCCCATGTAGCTTCTTTTAATTGGTGGTTCCTCCATAAAAATTTCACCAAGCGAGTGGTCTTGTTCCATAGGACTTTTTCACTACGATCCAGAATCTATATCGGCTGTTCTTCATAAGAAAGATCTTGCTCCAGCGGTACAACTTCTGAGTTGAGTACATGTGAAGGATCAGGTGTGTACTTTCTCAGGATAGATACATGGAACACATCGTGAACTTGAGAGAGATTCGGTGGAAGTGCCAATCGGTAAGCTACCTTTCCAACACGATCCAATATTTCGAAAGGACTGAGATATCTAGGGCTCAACTTCCCCTTCTTTCCAAATCTCATGACCCTCTTCCAGGGAGATATTCGTAAGAACACTTTATCACCCACTTCAAACTCTAGGTCTTTTCTTCGGTTGTCAGCATAACTATTCTGTCGACTCTGAGCTTCTCTTATGTGTTGTTGAATAGATCGGACCTTTTTTTCCATCTCATCAACAAGATTATGTCCTAATAGCTTTCTTTCCCCAACTTCATCCCAGCAAGTTGGAGTCCTGCATTTCTTTCCATAGAGAGCTTCATAAGGATCCATCTGAATACTGGAGTGAAATCTATTATTATAAGAAAATTCTACCAAAGGTAGGTGTTGATCCCAACCACCTTTGAAATCCATAGAGCAAGCTCTCAACATATCTTCTAGAGTTTGAATTTTTCTCTCAGACTAACCGTCTATCTGAGGATGATAAGCAGTGCTGAAACTCAACTCTGTATCCAGAGTATGTTGAAGACTTTGCCAGAACTTTGAGGTAAACCTCGGATCCCGATCAGATATAATAGAAATTGGTACTCCATGCAATCTTACCACTTCCTTTACATATATCCTGGCAAGCTGATCCAGAGAGAAATCCTCTCTAATAACAATGAAGTGTGCAGACTTTGTAAGACGATCAACTATGACCTAGATAGAATTATTTCATTTGGATGTGTTAGGAAGTCCTGTGACAAATTCCATAGTGATGTTTTCCCATTTCCATTCGGGTATAGGTAATGGTTGTAACATCCCCTTAGACTTCTGTCTCTCAGCTTTAACTTGCTAACAAACCAAGCATCAAGAGACATATTCAGCAACATCTCTTTTCATGCCATCCCACCAGAAGTACTCTTTCAGGTCCTTATACATCTTTGTGCTTCCAGTATGAATAGATAATGAAGAACTATGAGCCTCATCCAATATCTCCTTCTTTAATTCAAGGATGGGAGGAACACAAACCCGATTCCTAAACATTATTATCCCATCACAATCAAGGTTAAATTCAGAAATATTTCTCACCTTCTTTTGTAACTCTACATCTTCTTTCTGTGCCTCTTTAATCTTCACATGTATAGATGGTTGAACATTCATTTGAGAAAGATACGATTTTCCCCCTTCCATTATAATTCCAAGATCCATCCTTTGTAAATCCATAAATATTGGATCTTTTTTGATCCTCGTCATGGATAAACTGTCATGGTCTTGTCGACTTAATGCATCTCCCACCTTGTTTGCTTTCCCAGGGTGGTAATGAATTGAGTAGTAGTAATCCTTAATCAGCTCTAACCATCTTCTTTGGTGCATATTCACCTCCTTTTGTCTGAAAATATACTTTAAACTTTTATGATTAGTATAAATGTCACACCTTTCTCCATAAATATAATGCCTCAAAATATTTAATGCAAAGATTACCACAGCCAACTCCAAATCATGAGTTGGGTAATTTTGCTCATGGATTTTCAACTGTCGTGAGGCATAAGCGATCAGCATATAATTTTGAATAAGAACACACCCCAATCCCTTCTTGGATGCATCACTGTAGATCACAAACCTTTCTCCACTACAAGGCAGTGTGAGAACATGTGCACTAGATAACCTTCTTTTCAACTCCTTGAAATTCTCTTCACATTCCTCTGTCCAAACAAACTTAACTCCTTTCCGAGTCAACTTGGTGAGTGGATTAGATAATCGTGAAAAATCTTTCACAAAATTTCGATAATATCCAGCCAAACCAAGAAAACATCGGATCTCGGTTACTGTTGTTGGTCTCGACCATCTTTCAATAACCTCTTTTTTTGCTGGATCCATAGATATCCCCTCTTTTGAGATTATGTGACCAAAAAATGCAACCTTTTGAAGCCAAAATTCACACTTGGTAAATTTGGCATAAATCCTCTCCTTTCTCAGGGTCTTCAATATAATTCTCAAGTGATCTTCATGTTCTTCCTTGCTCTTTGAATAGACAAGAATATCTTCTATAAATACTACCACAAATTGATCAAGATAATCTCTAAAGACTCTATTCATCAGATCCATGAAGATATCAGGGGCATTAGTAAGACCAAATGGCATCACTATAAATTCATAGTGTCCATACCTTGTACGGAAAGCTGTCTTTGGTATATCCTCCCTTTTGACCCTTAATTGATGATACCCTGAACGAAGATCAATCTTGGAAAAGTATTGAGCTCCATGTAGTTGGTTAAATAAGTCATCAATGTGTGGGAGAGAGTATTTGTTATTGATAGTGATCTTGTTAAGTTCTCGATAATCAATGCAGAGTCTCACTGATCCATCTTTCTTCTTAACAAATAGAATAGGTGCTCCCCAAGGTGACGCACTAGGGCGTATGAATCCCTTATCAAGATTCTCATGGAGTTTCTTCTTCAATTCCTGCAACTCAATTGGGGCCATTCTATAAGGTATCTTTGAAATAGGTAAAGCACCTGGTACGAGTTCTATTGAAAACTCAACTTCACGATTTGGTGGAAGACCCAGAAATTACTCTAGAAAGACATCATCAAACTCCCGTACAATGGGAATATTCTTAATCGTGAGTTTCTCACCAACCATTTGAGATAAATAACCTTCATTTAGTGGAATAAAGACCCATAAGATGGAAGAAATTTCCACTGGAAGGTTATGTTCATCCTTGTATCGATAGATGATCATAGATTGATCTGAAATATGAAATGTGACTTCACTTCTTTGGCAATTGATATGAGCTCCATATAAAGAAAGCCAATCCATGCCAAGAATCACATCAAATTCCACTATAGGAAGGATCACAAGATTTGCAGGAAGCACTTTCCCACAAACTTCAATCGGGGAAGAATTATAATCTTTTGATGCGACTATTGTGCCATTAGGGGTTGTCACATCTAACTCAACATCTAATTGTTGAGGTAATACAGTGATACTCTTAGAAATTTATTCAGAAATAAAAGAGTGGGTGGATCTAGAATCAAATAAAATATTTTCTACTTTAGAGTGGATGGTAAGTGTACCTTTCACCAAATCGTTATCGTACTCCACATCGCTGAGAGAAATTGCATGTGACTTTCCTTTGTCTTTAGCCTTAAGAGTTTGACGTCAACCATCATCATCAACCCTTGGATTTGGGCATTGATTGGAATAATGCCCCATTTCCTTGCACTGGAAACATTGAAGTGTAGTAGGTTTATTCTATGTATCCCTTCATTTGTTTGTATCATTAGACATCTTCTTCCCATCATTGCAGCATTTAAATGCCTGATGAACTTCCTTTCTACATTTGAAACATTTACTTGTCCCTTTAAGACAACTCCCTCCATGTTTGTTTCCACACTTTGAGCATAAGGGAAAGCTCATCTTCTTTTCAGTGTGCTCTTTAGATTTTCCTTCGAATTATATTTTCCTCTTCTTATCAAACCCATATGACTAATGGGTTACTACAATATCCATATCAATTTTGAGAGAACATCGAACGATTTCCTCGTAGCTATTGAAGTCCCTTATGGATAAGGCCCTTCGAAGACTTGGTTTTAAGCCACTAAAGAATCGATCGATCTTACTCTCAGGTTGGATAATAATACCAGAAGCATACCTTGCAAGTATTCTAAAATTTTCTTCATAGGTACCAACAGATTCATCATCCTATTGCTTCAGTTCAAGAAACTCCTTCTCCATCTTTGATCGAAGAATACGAGGGAAGTACTTATTAAAAAATAAGTTCTTGAACTAGTCCCATTCCATGGACTCAAGTTCATCTCTTTGCCTCGTATTCTTGATAAGATTCCACCATTTATCAGCATCTCCTTCCAAACGATACACTGCCAGGATGACTTTATCATGTTCAGAACATTAAAGAACTGAAAATATCTTTTCAGTAGTACTAATCCATTGTTCAGCAACTAATGGATCAGTAGACCCGCTGAATGAAGGTGGACGCTGCCTCGTGAAGGATTAAAAAGAATTTTTCTCCTTCCTTTGCTTGTTTGGAAGTCCTGCATGATTCATAGCTTGAGAAAGTTGTGTGAGCATGGCTACAAGATTTTTCATTCCAGCTCCTATAACATTTGGTTGCTCAGGGGGACAATCATTGCATTACCCGTCGCATTCCGCATTAACACGGTTCCTTCGGGTTCCAGCCATTGACTAAAACCAAGAAGAATAGTGTGAGGAACACTAATTATAATAGGAAAACCACATAATAAAGAATAAAATTTCACACTTAAGGTCTTATCCTAGGTTATTCATTGACATTTCTAAAACACTAAGATTGTGTTCTATGCTTAGACTTATCCTTAGGGTTCTTACTAAGGCTTTCACATCCTAGTTTCCAAAGGTTGACTATACCTTTCCTCTGATACCAACTATAACAACCCATAATTTACATACATGGTTAATACATCAAAATTGAAGCATAATTATTTCAACATATAACAAAACCAGGAAAGGACTGTATAGGTATAGAGTATTTAGAAACTGGGAAACATAAACAACTGGTTCATAAAGCATCTACTTTGCCTCCCATTTATTTCATCATATCTAGAGTCCCTTTTGGCATATCCTACTTAATAACCTTCTTCCTGACCTGGGGAAATAATACATACAAATGGATGATCTCAAATGCTCAGTAAGGGTAAACAGAATAACTATCAATCACATCATATACATAATAACATAACATTTTGGAAATCTTACCCTGCAAAAGAGATCATAATTTCATAACATGGGATAAATCATGGTAGTGAAATGTAATCACAATAATCATAACTTAAAACATGAAACTTTGTGGCATACACAAATAACCATATAGAGTCATTTTTTATTAGTCAAGACTTATAGCCAAGACTATCTTAGTGGACAAAGTCCATTTCTGAACTGAGTTCACTCCTCGTTTCAGTCATGTTTCACTGAACTGGTTTAACCTGCCGTTCCAGCCATGTCTATATCATGAGATATAAAATATTTACCCAATGAATTTGAGGGAGATATAGGTCCCACCCATCTCATAATGATACCATTCTTATGTGTGCCACAAAATCATAAACCATACATCATAGCATAACCCATGTAATAAAAATGGGAATCTTAAACATCATGACATTATAAAACAATTCATATAAGATAAAGGAATTCATAAAAATATATCCATCACAACATAATCATATCAATGTAATAATAGGGATATAAATGGAACCCTATATTATCTTATATGGAAAATAATTTTGATAAAACAATTGAACTCCATTCTTGAGGAAAATATCCTTTTTACTTCAAAAACATTTTTCCTTTCTTAACATGTCATACAATTTTAATCTAAAAGAAGTTGATTAAAAATAAACTTGAAACCTTGTAAAGGAATATTCTTGGAAATAATTTTTTAAAAATCTATTCATTCCGTATAAGTTAAAAAAACATTCTTCTCATACTTTTGTCGGAAAAGTCAAAAAGTACCTCGTACGAAAAATGACAAAAGATTCTCATCATATCTTTTACTAAAAACTCACCGAATGGTAAAATTGGATTTAAAAAATTGTAGTTGGATGGAAATAATATTTCATATTGAGGAAAAATGGATTTGGATGATAAAATATACCCCAGTAAATACCAAAGTATAAACAATCTCGGATAAAAAAATGAGATTGTGATATTTTCCCATACCTTAGGTCTGATATGCTTTGTACGTGTCCGAACCTCCTGTATAATGATTTAAATAATGTCATTGACTTATTACAGAATCATATTTATTTTTATGATATCATATATGGTCATATTATTAGCTTCTTATTAATAATATTTCATTACTACTTGTTATTCGGGTGTTTATTACTTTTTGTTCTTATGCGTGTTTTGTCGAATAAATTCTTATTCCTATTTATAGGATATAGATACATAATTTACAGAATGGTATTAGTGTAATATATATCATATTAATTCATTCAATTCATTTATATAATCATTATTCAATGAAGATCATATATAACGAGTCGCATCACATCGTGGAGATGGTAGGCCGTACGTACACACGAGCGATGATATCATTCCCATGATCTTGGAATTGTATTGAAGCGTATGTATACTATTTCAGAATCAATATCAATTTTCAATAATCATATATAGTTATTCTTTATACCATTATACCCATCCAAGTAAGGTGGTGGTGGAAAACAGATTGCACCACGGCGTGGAGACGGTATTCCGTACATACGCACGCGCGGTGATTTTGTTTTCCGTAGGATGGATAAGAGGTTAAATAGGGTTGTTTCATATTTATAATAACATATAATTATATGAGTTACACTGATTTTATTACCTCATAATGAAACAACTAAATAAGATGGAGTATAAGAAGAATGGAACTTGAAGAAAACGGTAGAAGGTATTACCTCTTTCTCGAAGTGCCTCCTTTAAACTTTCTCTTAAGGCACTAGAGTTGGTCTTTTGATAAGACCAGTACCTCTAGTAGGTTTTTAAGGAACTGGGGAAGTGAAATGGGCAGGTTTTGGCCGATCTTGAAGACTCAAATTGGTGTTAGGAAGAGAGGGAGGAGGTGCCCTTTTATAAGGGAGCAGAGGGGCACCTTTGGAAAGTGTGGAAATATTATTTTATTATAAACTTATCTTCGGTTTAAAAAGGTCCAAAAATCATTAAGGATGAAGATAAGATGACTCATGGTCGAAATAAAATCATCCAATCAAAATTGGACATGTTTTGGAAAATATTTTAATCATTATAATCTTATTTATTTAAATCATTTATTAATGAGGTAAATACTTCATCATTATTGTGTCATAAATAATTTAATTTACTTGGTGTCTAAAAATTATAAAACAAATATCATTATGTAGGAAATCTTTTTATCTTTCTAATGAATATTTATAGTCGAAAATATAATTTATATAACCCCTTATATAAATTAATTACTAAAAGATTTTTGTTAATGTCAATTTTGTCTTTACATTAAATTAATTAATCCAAATTTTCATTGTCACTACCAAGTGGCTCAATGGGGTCCCAAAATCGACCCAAGGATGCCCATGGTCTTCCAATACTCATCCAATAAGGTTATGACAAGTTTAAATGTAATTTTGAATTCTTATAATATTCTTTTAACCTTGAATTACCCTATTTACCTTTAACCGTAGTAAATAAAAAAAATTACCGTAGTTACTATTCATAATCTCAAATAATAAAAGTAACCTATTAACATAATTTGGACCCACTGATTCCAAATATGGAATCCATTTTTCAAAATTCAAAACACATAAGTTGCAGTAATTAATTTAAAATTAATCCCGTTGTTAAGCAAATGGGTTTTAAAAGTTAAAACATTGCCAAAGATTGAAATGTTTTTACCTATAAATTCAATGTAAAATTAATGCTAATGACATAAATTATATTAAATGGTAAAAATATATTCTATTTATACTTTAAAAACAATAAATATTATAATTTAACCATATAATGTATTGTGATGAAAAAAGTTGTTTTTAATTAAAATATAGCATGTTTTTAAGAGATAATAACTATCAAAAGATTGACACTTGTTTATGTATGGTTTAAATGTGAAATTACATCCAACGAACAACATTGTGTTAAATTGTAAAAATATAATCTAAATATACTTTAAAACCACTCAAATTAATATTTTATCACTATTAATTATTTTGATTAAAAAAAGTTGTTTTTAATTAAAATTTAGTAATTTTTACTCTTCATCAGAATATGAAAGTTATCCGAAAAGTACCAAAATTTCATCCTAAGATAATTTCGATATTCCGAATCCAAAAATGAAGTCCACTTTGAAAAATAAAATTTAAAAATTTTCAAAAAGTGGTTATTACTCTTCATGACGGCTAGTTTTAATAATATTTTAATAGCATATCGTTGTTTAGTGAAACTCGGTATTGCGTACGACGAAAGATATTGAGGAAGGTCACGGTTGCATGTAAAGCAAACCAATCTAGTGTTGTGTGTAGTGAAAGATTACTTTGATGATTTATAAAAACAAAATATTTCTCATAAAAGTCTCGGGTGTTACACTAAATCTCTTTTGTATCATGTTAAGGTATTCACTTTGACTTAGTTCAAAAATCCTCTTGGATATATCATGAATGACATTAATCCCAATAATATATAATGCCTCGCCTAATTACTTCATGGGAAAACTCTTGTTTAACCCATTTTTAACAGACTTTAATATTGGTATGTCATTTCCAATCATTAATATGTCATCAGAATATACTACTAAGATAATGAATTTTTTATCACTAAACCTATTTTAAACATATGTATCGCATTTGTTCTTAACGAAACCAAATTCTTTTATAGCTAAATAAAATTGAATGTTCTAAGACTTTTATTCTTACTTTTATCCATTAATGGATCTATGAAACTTGAAAATATTTTTGGCACCACCTGGAGTAACAAACCCTTATGGTTGTGCCATATACACATATTCTAGAAGGTTCCTGTTAAGGAAATAAGTTTTGACATCAATTTTCCAAATTTAATAGTTATGGTAATATTATATAGCATGTAGAATTATATTTGATTTAAATATCGAAACCAGTGATAAGGTTTCATCATAGTCCATTCATTGAATGTATTTAAACCCTTAAACTACTATCCTTTCTTGGAAGTAATTAATTTTACCTTGCATGTCCAGTTTTCTATTGAATACTCGTTTTCACCCTATAGGTTTAACATAAACTAGTGCATTGATCATAACCCAAACTTTGTTTTGATACATGGAATAAATTTTTGAATTATTGGATTCTTACCATCTTTGATCTTCTTATCTCTCTACTACCTATTTTTATGAAATCAGCTCCTTGTAATCAAACAAAAATGAGTCACCATCTTTTGTGACTAGAAATGCATATATCCTTGGTTCTATTTCCTCTCTTGTGATACTATGTAGTACTTTTGATTTACGAGAAACTTCTTCCCTGGGGGTCTATGGAATCTGTTCTTATACCAACTCTTTGGTATCTTTAGAATAAACATCATTAAAGTTAATCTTTCTCCCACAATCCTTTTTTAGATGTTATCCCTCTTGTGAAATATGGCATTTCCAATGACAGTCACTTTATTTTCATTGGTTGTTTATAGCTATTATCACTTTTTTCCTTATAATACCCTATAAGGATACATGTTTTGACCTAGGGTGTTATTTTTCACCTTAGAAGGCATTGACAAACATGTTTCACCCCCATACATGTTTATGTTATAAAACTGGTTTCCATACACTCCATAATACGAAAATAATTATATTTACTACTTTAGTAGGTACTTGGTTTAATGTATTTGATGAGTTTTGTAATTAATATACCCAAAAAGATAATAGAATATCTACATGATTCATCATCGACCTTACTATTCCTAAAAAAGTAGGGTTCTTCCTTTCACTAACATCATTCTACTATAGTGTGTATGAATGATTAAGTTGATATAAAATCCCAAAAAAAATTAGAAATTCAATGAACTCTTATTTAATATATCCAACACCTCAATCCGATCAAATCTTTTTTATCTTTATTCTATGTTGAATTTCTACCTCATTCTTAAATTCATTTCTTTTTTCAAAGGATATGTACTTATACCTCATCATGTAGACTTATCCATATCTATTCAAGTCATCAATCAATGTTATGAAGTGAGAATATCCACCTCTATCTTCTAATGGAAATGTTCTGCACACATCAGTGTATACCAATCCTAGAATCTCTATAGACCTTTCCTCCTGTCAAGTAAATTATTGTTTGGTCATTTTCCTTGTATAAAATCATTACATATTTCAAGTGGTTTTTACTCAGAATAGAATAAATAAACTTCTTGACTGATCTTTGTCAAATTATTCTTGTTTATATGACCAAGAAGGTAGTGGTGCCATAACTAGGTGTTATATGAGTTGTGTGAACATGATTCATTTTCAATTTCCATTACTTGGTTTTCATAATTTAATAAATAAAGTACATTATTTAAATATTTTATACCATAAGATATGTTGTCTTTATAAATGAAACAACCTTTATTTCCACACAAGAAAATATACCCATCTGTATTTAGGAATGATATAGAGATTATGTTCTTGGTAATCATTGGTACATGATAAAAATTATTTAAAAACAAATATCATTCTTTTTTTAAATGAATAATGGCAGTCACCAATGGATAGAGAAGCCGGCCTCACATCATTAGTAGCTCAAAATTCCACATATCCTATATTAATCTTCCAGAATCTACTTGGTTTCTGAATTTGAATACATATGTGATCACCCAAGCTGTATCAAATACCCAATGTGTAGATATTGAATGATTACACATCATAATGAATTCCCCTTTAGATTGCCATTTATTATGGGTGCATTTATTATTCCAGTGGACATTCTCACCACGTGAGAAACATACTACCTCATTTTCCTTTCCCTATTGTTGTATCTTTCTCATTTTGGAAGGACGTTGCTTGTAATACTTAGACTAGTTATGAGTCTTTGTCCCCTTCACCTTGTTCTTGATTTTATTTTTCACCATAAGGATTGTGGGTTTTTCACACCCCATGTACATAACTACGTGTAAAATCAAAGTAATAATATTTAAAATATTCTTATCATTATTTATCATATTTTAATTAATATTAAAACTGGAGAAGGTCTTGGGTAGTAATCAAATTATGATATTTTTTCACACCTCATCTAGGAAATCAATCCCTAATATGTCTAACCATTCAATTTAGCTAATAATATTTACTATAAGTGTCTCATGTGTCACTTAGTCTTCAATCATAGTTGTAAACAAAGAAGTGGTGATATTGTATCTCTCTTGCCTCGCCTTCCATTAATAGTTATCCCAAAGGCTTGACGTCATTCCATACATATCCATATCATCATGTTTCTTCAAAATATCATTGGTCATGGATGATGACATGAAACACTAAAAATATATGGAATAATTAAAATGTTTCACATATAGAATTAACTATTCGTCACAAGCCTAATTAATAGGAGCATCACGAATAGGTTCATCTAGCACATAAAATTTCCTTTCATGGTGAAGGATCATGCATAAGTTCCTTTACCACTCTTGGAGATTTCTGTTGGTGGGATGGTTATCCTTATCAATTATGGATCAAAATGATATATTTGAATTTATTTTAATTTTTATTATACAAAAAATATGATCATAATTATAGTAATTTATCTGATAAAATTTTGAAAAAAAATAAATATTATATTTATTAGTCTCCCACTATTTTATCAAAACTCATTAGCCCCACAATTGGCTTCAGAATATCTCAATTCTTGGACATTCTAATTGAAATTATCCATATTTCATATCTCATTACCCCAAATTTTGTTGGTCATGAAACATTAATGGTTTTAGGTAGGCATTCAAAATGTCAACATTATTAACTAACTATTCCTTGGTCTTTTAGTGGACTCCCCAATCTTGAAATCCATATATTGGATTTCCTCATCCATTTCTTCTTAGTTACACCAAGTCTTACTTTGTAATTCAACCATTAATGTGAACTATGTTAATCACACCAAGAAAATCATGTTCGAATTCCCTAAAAATGGAAATCAGTACAACATTCATTGGTCAAGCACCATGAAAAATGGTTTGATTTTAACTGATGTTGTGAAAGGATATACAAACTCAATCTATATTACTGAGTTATTTTATCCATTTATTTTTAAATTTCCAATTATTATCTTAATTATATTCTTTTTCATATTATGTCAATTTACTTAAGTTATTAACCATGTGTTAGATAATATGTATGCATAAGCTGATTTGTTTTAGATTTATCTTGCATGTTTAATGATTCATTAATTACTGTGATCATGACATAAAGAAATAACCATAAAACTTGATAGATATATAATAATAAAGTCGTATGATCATGGGATTTTACTATTGTTTATTTTATCTAGAGGATGATAATCTGGCCCTCAACTGAGGGAAAAACACCTTGAACCAATTAAGGTTCATGATACAGCATTACACATATCAACCTATGTATCTATCTGGGATTTTTTCCTCATCTAAAAACAAGATATGCATCCACTAACTTGGTAGATCCATCCATTACATATACTTTTACTCACATAAAGTTTTAGGAAATGGGTTTACATAAAATAAATTGTGGGCACAAATCCTCTTACATAATAATAGGAGAGATGGAATACATCCCAACGATTTATTTTAATAAAAACATAAATGAAACCAATCGCATAAAATGGTCTATTCTAGTATAATGATCAGTAAAATTCATGCAAAAAATCATTAATTTTATAAAATTATCATTCAATTCTTAATATTTCTTATTTTAGATTAATTGTGCTCAAATTAATTAATTCACTTTTTAATTAATTAATTATTTTATCTTAATTATCACTTGAATTTTCATCAGATTATCACTCATCATAATTTTACACTAATTGAATATATTTACTTAAAATTAATTGCATATATAAATGTACCTTGTAGGTAACACAATGAATACCCAATTTCATTGACCCAAAATGTATTATACTCATATATTGATTACTATTGTGACATATAGAATACAAATCTTATCACATACTTTCATGATGTGTAATATAAAATTAATAATTAGATGAATTGCATTATTTTTCTATCGTGTTTAATTCTACAATTTACATAGATTAAAAACTTTAACATGAATCACACATGATATATAGATCTTGAAATTACAAAGAAATTAATTGAACAATTATGTATATATATATATATTAAAACCCATCATATGGCATTTCATATCAACTTATTGACCACATACAAGAACATTTTGATAATGTTTACATAGTACAATAAATTAATTTTAAATATTAATAATTTGGTATAAGTTCATGGAACGTAAAAATGAGATACATGGTGTGTACATTTCTCATAATATTTTTGGGTCGCACACCTGGATACTCAGTGTTTAAAACAATCCTTAGAAAAAATGGGGTACGTGGAATATATGAGGGCTAAATTATATTTTGTCTCTATATTACATGGTCACCAATTAGGTAGGCTATGTAAACTAATACACATCCCATTTGTGACTTATAGACTACATACCATGTACGTGGGATACACGACTTGTACTATGGATGACTGTGTGGTAGGATGGACCAGTCAACAAATGGTATAAAATTAAATGCACCAAGTCTATTCAATGCAAAAATATTTAATTACTTAAAAATAAATTCATAAAGCATTGAATAATAGTATACACCATGTAGTTATGGTTACACGTCGTGTACTGTTGTGTTATTTGTCCATAATCATTGGAACCTCTGAGTGAGTTCTTAGATTTTTTTCATTCATACAATTAATTGATTTGATTAGATCTACGAGAAATGAAATATGAAGAATAATATATCAAAATTAAGTTCAATGAACCATTAAACATTAATTTAAAACTAAATGAAAAATCCTTAAATCAATCAATTATCTTTAAATAATTATAAATAATAATGTGACTGCTATGATACCACCTAGAGGTTTTGAGCAAAGCATAATCATGAGATGGTTCATTACAATCTTATATTTTTGTCATTATTAATGACCAATAAGATATTTACACATTGATAAATGTTTCCACGTAAGGAAATGAATCAATTAAAATAGAAAAGGGATAAAAATAGGACCGAAGTATAAGACCATCACCTATTTTTTTAATTAATTTAATAAATTAATAATTAAATTCGAGAATCCTTTATTTATAGATCTAAAAAAATATGTTGTACCATCATTTCATTGTAAGAATGAAGAGCATATTCCCTCTAGATATGATCCACATGTGTTCCAAAAATCACTGAACATCACCATAGGAATCTATAGGAGAAATCGCGAATAATATTGTCTTTTTCATCGTTTTCATTTGATAACCAGGAGAATCACTTCCAAAGAATTCTCTATTACCTCTCTTGAATCATGATTGGGAGGTGAAGGAAGATCTTTCTCCATTATTGGTGGAATTCTTTGAGAAGAAAGCTCTCTAGGGATTGAGAGGATACTTTGGATTGGTTTTTCACAATAAATAAATTGTATATCTTAAAAAATTACATAATTTTGTTTATATACCACTAGGTTTAGAAATAAATAATTTCAAAATTTCCATTTAATATTTATTTAATCCATGTGTAACCCCATATCTATAATAATAATAATACTATTATTTCCTGATATACAGTTAACTTGCGAATTAAATGAAATATTATTTAATAAAATAATATTTAACATATATTATTTATCAATGGACTGATAAGCCTAGTATTTCATTCCTTTACAATATTTATTGGGCAATGAATAATGTCTATTTATTTAAAAAATAAATATCAATGCATTATTCAACAATAAGTAAATAAATATTATATTTACATAATTAAAAATAAATACTTATTAATTATTCTGCTAAAATAATATTCTATCAAATAAATTGTTATAGAATATATGAGATTAAGGAAACATAAATAGTTATTAAACAATGTGTGGGATTAATATTTACTCTACTTGTTAAATAACAAATAGTAATATATTATTTTAATGTGATTCTAGATACACTAAGTGGGTGACCCTCTAAGTCGCTTTCTCAATGTCATTAGGTGAAGAAACCTAAAGTCCAAGGTTAGAATATAGAAAAATTATAAGGAAACCATAGAGAAAGAAGTTAATTCCATATTTAAAAAACACCTTATACAGAATCTTACTATGTAATATAATCTCTTATAGTGAAATCTCTAATCAAGTAGGTTGCATATTGGTGCCACAAACCTATGTGCTCTCTTTGTTTAAATTTATCTTAATCAAACTTGCCTATAAGAATCCATGTTCATGGATTTATTTATCCTATATCGTTTCCATAAAAGGTCTATATATACAAAATTGTGTTAAAAAATAGTATGGAAAAATCCTTTCTCGCATTATAGATTAATGAAATATTAATTGTGATGCACCCAATGTATCCTACCACAGTGTAAACAAATTCCATCATGGGTTTTTATCAATACAAAAATGTACATAACTCATAATAGTCATTAAAAATATTCATAAATTCTAAGGATCGATACACTTTTCAGTAGATAATAACATCAAATGACACATATTAATGTGGATTTCCCATGGGTAGGTCCCATTATCATAATATCTTACATAGGATGTTACTTTGGGTGTACACCTTGAGAAGGAAACTCAAACTCATATGAGTAACCACCCCTAATATCATGTATCATGTTTATTCCTCAAATGATATCATTTGGCTATAGAAGATATATTTAAGAATGTTGTCATAGCACTTATAGGTTCTTATCATAGAGGTGAAATACTATGACCTTTTAGTGTGATAGGTACTCTTAGAACACTATCACATACTATGTTACGTATAAAAGAAATCATGTTGTGATAATAAGTTTATTAATATTAAAAAATATTAATGAATGTTATCATAAAGTAAACAAAAATTTGTTCTAGAGCACAAAGTCTAACAAGAGTAGGTCAAGTACACTAGATAGGGTTATTCTATCAAGTCTACAATTTCTACTAAGGGAATACTCATTGGGATTCTTGTCATGTGGATGAGAACCAATATGTTATTGGTATGTGATACCAATAGTGGGGAAAGTTTGGGTATATTTTTTATGGAGGCCAAGCTAGCGGAGGGGTATCATGTAGAGTTAGAATCTTCTATTCTAGAAAATATCATATGGTTCTTTCTTCTTGTTTATATTCATATGGAACCCTTTAGGATTTGAGAATCATTCAAAGATTTATAGAGGGTATCATGGTGAATTTAATATTATATGAGGTGATTATTTGGTTAACCATTCTAGTGGTATTAGTTAGGATCCTTTATCGAAGTCATATTTTATATTATACCCCTATCATTGAAATATGGAAGTATTTTTTATGATGTTAAGTGTATATAATGACTTTTACTTCTTATTTTATGGTGATCTACCTTCCAAAAAAATAAAAGAAAATAGAAGTAACAGTTATGATCTTAGATCATAAATGATGGATTTTAGAGACTATGTAATTGAGAAAATGATTAACAGTAAAATTATCAATGATGCATATGGTTGTAAAATATTCACACCCCAATTAAAATGTATTCAAAAAACTAATATATCTCCCCACATTTATGTTTGGATGAATAACTATCTGATGAGGGTAGAAAGATCTGGGTACTCATAGATCTGGAAGAAAAAAATGTAGTAATTGAGCTTCCCTTACTGAGTATCCCAATTAGGTTGACCGGTATGTATTCTAGTTCCTAGATTTCCCCATATCCCCATGGGCTGTTGGTGAAGGAAATCCCTTGAGATGAAGCATTTTTTTCCCAATTATGAAAATAAGGAAAGTGGTCATATTATGAGAATTATAGTGTTGAAATTATTATATAATTCCTGTCATGAGAAAATCAATGAGACATAACTAATAAGGCTTATCCAGCTAGAGCTGAGAACGGATATGGTTCAATGGGTATCCCTATCATGTTAAGGGATCCACCCATGATTTTATGGAGTTATTCTTGGGATATAGACTTGTGAAGGATTATATGTTAGGGAAACACTCTCCATTTCCTCCACTAGTACCAGTGTCTATGGGATAATGTTCTAGTCTTTCCCAGTCAGAGGTAAAGGGGTGGATAAAATAAAGTAATTAGCTAAGTACATCGCTATTCAGGGTCAGTTTACTAAATTTAACATTCTCTATATTTGTAAAAACACATATTCTCATTATTGTGGAAGATATAATCTACTTCTATCTCTTCCATCAAGGGGATTATATTTGACCAACTAAGAAATGAAGAGGACAACTGAGATGAATTGCATATCCTTTCTAGCGAGTTAATCCTTCTGATATGAGGAGTAACATGGGATGAGACCACATCTGTTAC
Organism: Viscum album; assembly: GCA_963277665.1. Classification (NCBI taxonomy): domain Eukaryota; kingdom Viridiplantae; phylum Streptophyta; class Magnoliopsida; order Santalales; family Viscaceae; genus Viscum; species Viscum album. Next base: position 120,262,237 of record OY728119.1, read on the forward strand.
TACTACTGTATAGGGATAGTAGAATCCCAGTAGTTTAAAATGTTCATCAAAAGGTGTTATGTTGAATTCACTGACTCGTTATCCTTATGTTGTTTCAGATCCACTACAAACAGTGGATGGCCCAGTGTTAACCACTATTTGACCTTCCACCATTATAAAATAGGATGGTAGGGATATTCCACCATCTGATGAAGATTTTATTATTTATCATTGATTTATTTGGTCTATGAGATAGGGTGATCACAAAAACAATTATGGGTAGAGTAGATGTGGAGATTTGGTTCTGAGGAAAATGTCTAAAACTCCCCCACTGGTGATAATTCCAAGACCCTTCGAATTATAGTTATAGAATTAATTGAAATTTAATATGTTATCAAATAAATTAATATCCCCACATATCTATATAAGTTCATGGACTTTAATATTGAATTTTAATGAGGTAATTTTTCACTTTTTTATGTATTCACAAACAGTCATCCACTTTATGTCTGATGCATTTAATCAATGCTCTTGAATTGTGTAGTTTTTTTGTATAAAGTTTTTCCATGGAAATGAATGGCTATATCACTTAGGTCCCTCATTCTCTATTTTTTAAAATATAACAAGCCCATGATCCCAAAGTAGGATATTGTCAAGATCCTTCCATTGTGGAACTAGTGCAGACTCAGAAATATACTCCTCATCAGGAGATCACGTTTCATAATACTAAGGCAAGGAAATCTATGATGAAATTAATCTATGAAGCTAATAAAATAATGGGTTGTTGACATTTAACACTTAAATAAACGTTTTTCGTTTCCCTTTACTATCTCCCAATAATGGTGAATAACTTTATTCTTCTTTTAGTTCCATCAACTATAATGGTCAAACCTTAAGGGAAAGCCTCTACACCAACTTAATCGATTTTGTAAGGAAAGCCTGATGTTAAATAAAAATGCAAGTATCATGACACTTTTATTATTTTTTTGATCATTATGTACACATTTACTTTGGATACTATAACTTCAAAAAAACCAAGAGGATGAGGATTCTCTTTGTGTATTTCATAGGTTCATATTGAAATATATTTATGATTTAGTTTTAAATACCCATATGGGATATAGAACTTTACATATTCATCAACTATAGATAATTTTAATCATTTCATCGTATGGTGGATTCAACTAATACATAGTCCGATATATTGTAAAGGAAATCGATCACTGAAGATAGTGAGAATAATGGTCATAAAAGATCCTTATTAATGATATAATGTTCAAAAAAATAAATGATCTCCAAAAAACATAATCCTAGGTACAGCTTAATCATTGAATGTATTTTGAGGTGTGAATGAATATAGTTGACCAAAAATCCCTTCAAATATTTCATATCTAACAGTAGCTAGATACCACTAGAGGGAAGCTTGTACAACTTCACCACTCATTGGATAATGAATAGATCTAGTGAGGGACTTCCATTGGGAACATAGTGATGGGGTTACACCATGATAAAGAGGCTCAGAGTATTTATTTATCATATATTTGACATATTTTGATGAGTCTTGAGGGTTCAAACAATATCTCAAAAGTTATGTTGATGGTATCTTATAAATTATGTCTTAGAGATTCCTATATTTTGATGATTCTTTGTCTTTTTCTCTCCAAATGAAATGAATTTTTTTCCAGTTAGCTATTTATTTTTCCTAATATTACCTGAAATTATAACATAACATTGAAGTTGGATCATTTGAAAAAAAATCCCTTAAGTCAATGTGTTAAAAAATAAATGATCGAGATGTTATGTTATTACAATGTCTTGGGACCTTAGGAGGATAGTCCAACTATTTATAAAGCACATGAAAGACCCTAAAAATGTTTTTAATTTTTTTCATCATCAAAATTTTTTCCTAAGTCAAATATATGATGAATTAGATAGTGAGATCCGAATTTTGATAATGCTTCCCATTATGGTATTGTGACCAAAAATATTTTCTACTGATTTACTTTCAATTTCCCAATTTAGACAAAATCTTATTGGGGAAAGGCCTAGAGAACTAAAACTCGAATCTTTCCTAAGGTTACCATTCTGAGGTTTTCACTCTGGTGAGTGTTGTGTTTCCCTAATTGGTATTTTAATATCATATAAATAGGAATAGTCAAACTAATGATTTAGGTTAAACATCTTTGACCCTAAGTTATGGAGGTAACGGGACAAGTAGAACATTATAAGTAAAAAATTCTAAAACACATTCTAGATATGTGGAGAGATATTTATAAGTCCTGACATGAACATTTTTAGATATAATGAGATGGAATGGAGAATTTACACAAGGGGTGATCAAAAACTATGATCGAAAAGTGATTTCCATAGTGATATTTTTTGGGCATACAAATATTATATTAGTTTCTCCTGGGAATGAAAATTTATTTTATTAATGGGACATATTTAGATGCATATTATGAAAATTTGTGTTTTAAGGTGTATTATGCGTAGTAAAAACAATGTTTTCTGTTGGATAATTAGATTATGTTACTATCGATAGCCATGGGAGGTTTGTGATGATTTATGTTTCCCAAAACCATGATGTATTATTTGTGAAAGGAATATTTATATATTATGTTATATGCCTTTTGACCAATGAAAGTCATGATAAAACAGAAGATATTCTACACAGACAAAAATCATATATAGGATATGAATATTGGGTTTTTATTCTTTGTTAGTCCTCGGATGAATAATCCAGGCCCCATTACGTATATCAATGGTATGAGAACCAACCCACCCATAGTTTAGATAAAAGTCTACGGTAAGAGACCAACACCCAAAATTATGGGCCTCTTATCAAAGGTCCAAAACAACACATAGTTTTATAACATATAATAGGGATGAAAAATAATCATTTTATCATCATACAACAAATATTTTTCCCTATAGTTTAATGTCATGAGATGAGTACTTCTAGTGTTCCATTTAAAGGTATTGGGTCCTGAATTAGCCATCTCAAGATGATATGGCCAATAATGCTCTAACATTATCTAGGTGTAAAGGGGAATGTTTATAAGGCATGGACATAGGGTTCCCGTATCGTAGAAAATGTTATTGTATAAGTTTCCAAGGTACGAACACTGACTAAATTCCTAAATTATCCTCTATAATGAATTTTTTAGGGCGTACAGAGATAAAATAAATTTTTTCTTGAGGATGAATAGTTCTTTGGTATATATGACACATTTAAGGTGATGATTATGGAAATACATATTTGAGGTCTATTATGAATATTCAAAGCATAAGATCCATTCATAGATGAGTTTTCATGTATCTAATATACAAGTAAATCTTATAGAGACTCAAATTTTAAAAGTTACATAGTATGTTTTTTCAAAGGAACATGACTGAGTTTGAAGAGATAATTTAAGATATAAATGATCAAGAAGAGATAGAGGGTTCCTTATATAGTTCTGACTTGTATGTAATGAAGAGAAATTTTTTTGTTGGACCCATTATTTGAGATATCAACATTACTATGTATCATATGGTAATATGAATCAAGCCACACATAGATGTAAATAATGTGGGCAGTACAAGTTTGGTCTATAATTTAGGGAGGGTAATGTATTTTGAATAAGATCTTATGGTGAAATTTAGTACCCTCAATAGAATCTCCCATGTACATATCTCTCTTATATAGGAGTGTGGTGAAATATTTTTTTTGTAGTTGGGACCAATTTAGAGAATCTAGGAGTTACTATGTATCTCATAGAGATGAGAGTCATGCCACACGTAGTTCTAGAGAAAATGTGTGATGAGAGACCATCCCCTCAAGTGGTGTTCCATTAAAGTGAGGACCACAATAACACTTAGTTTTATGTCATGCGATAGGTACAGGAACAAAATATTTTAACTTCATGTTTCAATAAAGTTATCTATCCAATTTAAAGATAATTTATGACGTCTCGCATCATACTAATGCCTTTTGAATGAGATACATAGATTTTATGGTCTTGTTGCTCAAACCGTGAAGCAACTTGACTATGTGTGGAGACCCTTACCAGGATTCCTAATAAATTTTATTTATACTTGGAATGAGAAATAAGGAATGGTGAGGGTTTTACTTATTCAATTGGAGATATTCAATTAAAGGTGGTGAAATGAGACACTAAATCTAGCGAGTATGGTATGTCTTTGTCAAATGGAAAGAATAAATCTATTAAAAATGAATGAAATTCAGTAAAATTCTAGTGAATAAAATCATACTTGTGTTCATATTTTGTGATTGGGATTGAGACAGAAGTTCAAATAATTTCTATGTATCATGTTGCAGCAGTAATCAGGAAATACATAGTTCTATGTAAAGATTCCTTGCACTGATGTGACTCAAATTCAAGGAATGGGGAAACATTTTTTTATTTATGGATTGGTCTAGGATGAGGGATCTAGTAATCACTATGTATCTCATTAATTTTATAATCATTCCACATTTAGTTCTCAATTTTAGTGGTACATAAAAGGTATTGTCCCACTGTATTATAATTGAGTGGTCGAAATGAGTCATGTACCTTTTAATGTTGTTCACTCAAGGCCATTTCTTGAAGTTTGGCTATATGTAATAAAGAAACTTTTTCAATGGGTGGAGTCACAACATGTGATGTGGGAATTATGAATTAAATGATATATAGGCATTTACAAAATTATCTAATAAGAAGAGTTTCCCATACATTCAAAAAATCATATCATAAGAATAGTTTCCAAGGCGTTCAATAATGCATCTATTAAGAGGCATTCCATTATCATCGAATGAGGATTTGTAGGTTTCTGTAAATGAGATTTATATTCTTGGTGGATAGGGTAAAACTATATTTCAATGTGAAGATTTCTTTTGTACAATTTAATGTATTGTGACAATGATAACGTTTTTCCCTTTTTGGGTCATGTGATAATAACTACTCTATTTAGTTTAGTTTCATTTGTTAATGATGAATGGTGTCTTGTAGTATTTGTTCATAATACTAGGAAAACCCTATGCAGTTTAGCATCATATTTTAAGGATGAATGGTTTCTTTTAGATTTTGGTCATATGGCTAGGACCAATCTGTGCAGTTTAGCATTGTGAAGTAAGAAAAAATGGGGTTTTCTAGTTTTGGGTAATATGACTAGGACCAATCCATGCTATTTACCATTATGCAGTATGGATGAATGGTGTCTCTTAGTATTGGTTCGTAAGACTATGACCACATATTTTTAATAACATAAAATATTTATTCATAAATATTGCATTGGTAGTTTCTATAGTACATTATACAACCACAGTGATCAACTAATATTCTCCATTGGAATAGACTATATGGATGGAAACAAGTCCTTCCCATTTTATTTCTGGATTCAGATATTTCTTCCCATGTATCATTGGGGTCCTAAGGACCAAGACTAGTTCCCCTTACATTAATGATCAAAGAAAAACATTCCTATTTAAAGATCAAGCTATTTGATTTTTGTTAACATCTAAATGATGTAATGTATATAGTCATTTCTCATATAGACATCGCAATTCCTCCAAAAACTTATATGACTTCTCATATACAGACAACTAATCAAATATGGAAATATGGAAGGTAGGAAATTGCACATCAATGTGAAAATTTGTTTATATCCCATGCATAATTGAATACATAGTCACCAATGTAGTAGTTTATGATGTAGTATGGTAATCCCACACTGAATTTACAAGATTTTTGGGAAATGATTTCATGTCCTTATCCATTATTTTTATAGTAAATTTGGTAGTGCTTTTTTTAGAATCTTGTATCTATCCATTTTTTACATGATTATGGGATGAATGGTTGGAATCAATTTTATATTCCCAGTAGAACCCAATTAAATTAGAATAATGGAAGCAGGTTCCATTTTCCACCAAAATTGTATGATATACACAAAACTTGGTGATGATATTGAACATCATCATATTGATAATGATTTATTTCTTGACTTCTTTTAGGGGTGATACTTCACCCATGTAGGAGAAAAATTCATTAGTAGTGAGGATATATTTAAAAAATTTGGCTGAAGTGGGAGGTTGTGGCCCCATAATTACCATTACCCACAAGAATAATGGAATATAGTATTTGGTAGTGTGCAACAAATTGAGGGGTTCATAGATGAAATTATTAGGCCATTGATAAGGATAATACTTTTTGTGAATTATATACACTAATATGCCATCAAAGGCTGGTAATGTTTGAGCCTTTGGATTTGGTGAGAATGATTCATTCATAACTTTTTGAAGCCACATACACTGGAATGGACTTCTCACAAAATTGAAATAATACCCTCTCCATCAATACATATGAGGAGGATTACTTCAAATACACATTTATAGTGGGCCTTTTGATGAGTTGGGATATCATAGATGATGAATTTGACTACCCTTATCAGATTTTCTATTTCCTGTATCTGTATGATGGAAGAATCCAACATTGGAGATAGTCTATGATATGCATCATTTATCCATTCAATGGATTATCTGGTTTAGGGATAAAATTGATCTTTTTGATCTCTTCTATGATACTCTGAATAAAAAACCATAAAATTATACAATGTGAAATAACTAGGACTATTAAATCTTTATTGGGATCTACCAAATTTGTAGCCAAATTTTCATGTTCATCTTTATGAACAATTTGTGAGCACTCAATATGAATAAAAATATGATTCATGGAGAATTATGACTTTATTCATTAGACATAACCATGTATGGGGATCATATATTCTTTCTTAATAGTATAGTCATCGTTGACACTACTAATTACCAACTCTTAGTCACCATATACCTTTCAATGGTTCATTGGTATTTTCATTTAGAGTTCTATACCTACAATGAGGTCATGGTACTCAGCTCTAACGATGGTGCACCCTTTTGAAAAAAACTAATGAATAAGATAGTTTTGACTTTCCTAAATAGATAATGAACACTCCCAACCTATCCTTAATGATATTGGGGTCTTCTATAATTTTCCTATTAGAATTTTGGATATGGTACATAAATATATCTCACATAGAATGTGGAAGTATTAGAAATAGATGATTTCTCCATCTTGTAGTTCAGTACTCGTTTAAATTTGTTTTAAAGAAGAATTATCTATGTGAAAATATGATAAATCATACTCCTTTATTACCCTATATGGTATGGAATATAATTAAAACTACTATAAAATGACAACCCAGCATGTCAAAATCCTGGCATAGATCAGTTAAGGATGTACTTTAGTTGTTCATTTTGAGAGGCCAAATGGGCCTCTTGATACTATAAGTAGTTCATCAATTTTGGAATAAAAAATATATATTAAAAGTTTTATTTTTGATATCTGAATTTTGGGTTTCATTATCGAACATGGTTCAAAAGATATAATAGTGACCGTTATACCATTTGGATTCATTATTTTGGTGGATGAAATAACTTGGCAATCTCTCAATGTATGTCACATATAAGATGACTAGATTTATTTTGATAGGAATAAACAACATCAGTTGAATTGAGAAATAAATATTTAGAATATTGAATTCATTCCTTCGGGATGTGATTCCTTGTATCGTATCCCAATTTGTTAAAGTAGACTATGGATCTAGGAAACTGCGGTCGAGGTTACTATAGTTGTTATTACGGGAAGTTTAATAGAAACCTTGGGAACTATATTTAGGAAGACATAGATTTGGTAACATGACTCTTTGATATAGATTGATGATATCTATATAATAATATCCTAATGTTTTGGTAAGGCTGAAATTATGTGGTTTTTCAAACAAAATATATCCATTTATAGTTATTACAAGTAAACATAGTTCTAGTATAGATGTACCTATGGGTAATAACTCCAAATATAGTGCATTGGGCTTGACCCGATAATCACCTAGTGCACTTAAATGGTCCTTAATGTGCACCTGGTTTGATAAATTGGGGTGATATGCTTGAGATAAATCAAATTTTCTTTAAAACTCATTATGAAGGAGTTGAAAATAATGATATCCTCAAAGAAGCCATTTTTATAATTCTGATACTATATATTCGTAAATACTTATATTTATGTTAAGTTTTTCACTTGTTTTGGGATATACATTATGTTTCATAATTTTTTTTATCTAATATAGTGTATTCCATTATTTAGTAGTGGTGTCTACCAAAAGGAAGGTGATCCATATCAATGCACGTTATCCAAAGTGTAAGGACAATCATTTCTTTGATGGGATTAATTGAATACATTGAAGGGAACCTGTGTCAAAAACTTTCTCATCATATATGGATATAGTATCATGTGCTATCAAGGAAGAGAAAAAATTATCTAAGCCTTGTGACTTAAAATTGAAGAGTGTGAATAAAATGATAGAAGAGGAAATGATGGGTAAAGGGAAGAATGGCAAGAATGATTTTCTAATATGTAATACTTGTAGAAGGAAACACCTTTTCACATATGTAAATTGAAAAATATTTTGTTAAAATTATTGAGATAAAGGCCACCATGATCATAATTTTAAGGGAAACAAATATATTTCGAATGTTCAATGTTTAAAATATAAGGAGATGGGGAACTATGTAGATCATTGTCCCATGCGTCAAGGAAATGTAACTCAAAATAAGCTAAGGGATTCTATTCAGTAATATACTATTACCACAGACGAAGTTAAATTATTAATGTGATTCTATTTGGATTCAATACTTATAAAATATGATTATTTTTTTCAATGATATTTTGTTTATAATAATTGTGAAAACTTTAAGTATTGCACTTCTTTTCTATTTCATCAAGGATTTAAGAGAATATGTTGAATGGTCAAAATGACCAGTAAAAGTGACTCAATGGAAATATGAACTTCTTGAAACAAAAAATGATTGAGAAAATGTGGCATTAAGAGGAACATTATATTTTATGGGGAATATAATGTTGATTTTGTGACATTCCTTCTATATTTTCTCAGAAATATTTTGGATGATCATTAAGGTTAACTATATATAGAATATGAACATTGGGTGTTATTGGATAACATTTTATAACCATTTTTGTTTTAGTAATGATAGGAGCAATTTATTATTAATCCTTTGGAGATATTAATATCCAATAAAAGGAAACTTTAGTGGTTTATACATAGAAAAAATCAACTTATATACTCATTTCATATAGTAATAAATGAAGTGGAAATTGAATAAAGAACAACCAAAGGATGAAATTGTTCCAAATAAATATAAATATATCAACTATGTATATTTTCATATGTTTTCAGTATATATTGTAATGTAATTCCTCAACTCTATGAAAATAATCTTTAAAAAAAATTCCTAGTACAATCATTTCCAATGAAACAAATGGAACATTAATAGTTTTAAGATTTACGGTTTTTTGGGTTGGTAATTTCTCTAAATCGTTCAATTTCGTATGATAAATTACATTTATCACCCCCATCATTATTTTCTCACTAATCTTTTCTTCCATATCTATATCTTCAATTCCCAAATATATTCTCATACATTGAAACCTAGTTATGTGATTTTTCCAGATGAATTTTGAACTTCTATTTGTGTCTTATCAATATTTTTTTTATAAACCCTTCTCATGATGTGGTATTTAATGAAGGTAATTTTCAAATTTCAAATCCATGATTATTGATATCATGATTAAATTATAGGAACAAAATTTATTTAAGGTGTGTAGAATATAACACCCCAATATTTTAAAAAAGGAATATCATGTTTGATTGCATGTATGAAACAAAAAACTAATATTATAAGTGAATATTACACCCTGAGACTTCAAAATATATTTATTTTTAAATAAATTAAATATCTTCTATATATTTTGATACACACAACATCGGTTTTAAATAAAAATACGCTATTAAAATATTATTTAAACATGGCCATTATAACTAAGGAAATAAGTTGGAGGGTATGAGAAGAACTAACTAAATTATGAAAATTATTTGGGTTATACATGTGTAAACATAATTTAATAGATAAATATTGATTAAAAATAAAATAAGAATCATTTGATAGATAAATAAATATTTTCTAGAAAACAATTTTTTTAAAGAAAACTATTTCATATATACTTGTGATCATATGATAAATTTAATTTTTAAAACATTAAAAACTTATTTGATGAAATTAACATCATTTTAAAAATTCTCATATCAAAATTATCTTAAGGAAATTGTTTTATATTTTTTGAAATGTTTCATTTTTTGATAAATATTTAAAATTACTTATTTTTATTTGAAAACATAAATTTCATTTAAATTATTTAAAAAGAAAAATTATATATTAAATTACATTTAAAGTAAAATTAGTTCAATTATATATATATTAATAAAATTTAGGTAATTTGAATCATTTTAATTTTGAATTTTTATATAAAACCATTATAAACTTTTGAAAACATTCTATTTAAAAAACCCTTTTCTCGTCATGCCTACTGTGTTAGTTTTAAATAAAAAATCTCCAAGACTATGAATGTTATTTTGAAAAATGGATTCTATATTTGGAATCATCATAATATATATTATTTTATAAGGTAAACTAAATTTTTACCTTAATAAAATGTAAAAATAGTAAAAATTATTTACTACGGTTAAGGTAAAAAATAATTCACCGAGGGTATAAACAATGAAGATAAGGGTTAAAGATAACCCAAAAATTTTACAAACACCATTTTATGACCATAGTTATAAATTATCACTTATAGGTTTTCTTAGGGACAATTTGTTATCATTTTATCATGTAAAACACATTGGTAAAAATTTTTCTTTTTAGAAATTACAAGTGTGCACTCACCTCACTTATAAACGGCTACCCCCTCTCCTCTCATCTTAAAACATCCAAATCCAATTGTTTTGGACACTAAATTCTCAAATAACATCCTTAAATATATCCTATAAACCTATAATCTATGTTTTTTTCAGAAACACAACCCATGAAGCCTTTTGTTTCAATCCAAAGAAATTGATAGAAGAAGAGGCAACGCCCCTAACCGAGCATTTTATTTGATTTCATCCTCCATATCCAAGAATTATTATTATAAATTGATGATATGATAACATAATTATATTAAATATAAATATGTTTTATTTTATTAGTCCCAAATCACAAATCATTCTCTTCCCCAATTAAATGGGTTTCAAAATCGTCATTCAAGTGTACGTAGGATTACCACCTCATAAATCGATGTCATTCATTTTCCATCACCACCTTTCAAGGATGTATAAAATGATGGATTAATCATATTTATATGATATTTATTATTTAATTATACTTAATTAATTATAATATCATATATACCTTCTTACTTTCCATTCCATGATGGATGCAATAACATCGCTCATGTGTACGGTGCACTACCGTGTCCACGAATCGATGTGATGTTTTTTGTGTCCCGTATTCATAAATGGTTATAAAAACAATATACTAAGTTAATAAAATATTAATAACATTAATATAATTATTTAGGTGATATATATATATATATATCTTATTCATAGTAAATGGGACTTTCATTTCAAAACACACATGAGAGAACAAAGTAATTAACACTCGAAAAATGTAAATAATGAAATATTATTAACAAACGGGTGGTAAAATGCTATAAGAGGATAATATATGATATTTTGAATATTACTATAGTTCCAGTATAAATTAATTTCATTCTTAATGCTATTAGACAAGAGTTATTAACATGTATGAAAGAAATCATATGTAAGGTATGGGTTTCTCATCGTAATTTTACTTCCTAGATACATATGCCATATTCACCACTTATTTCATTTTTGTGGTGTATATATTACCCATTTGATATGTTATATCATGAATAAATTTATCTTCATGATATTTTATGTTCATTTTATTTTATTTCTTATATAGGGCATACAATTCAGGTGTTACTAATGTGGAAAACTTTTCTCGTCTCACTTTTACTTTCATGAGATATGTGTTATTTTCATAGATGGTTTAATTTGTGTTGTGTATATAATGAAACTGTAGTATTTTATATCATGAATATATTTATCTTCACCATATTTAATGTTTAATTTTATTTAAATTATTTTATGGTTCTTATTATTCAGAAGTAACTAAAGTGGTAATGGTTTATTTCAAAATATTATCATTGTTTAAACAAGTTTATGTTTATGTGTCCCTTGGAAGAATTATTTCATATTTTTATCTTAAAATCAATATATGTTCCCCAACTCTAGGTATTCAATTTCATTTTCATGAAATAGTCCCATTTTTTCACTCATTATTTATAACTTCCTGTGTTTTTAAGAAATAATTATTTCAATTAAATTAATTTTCCTAGATAGAATTTATTACACACAACACCAAGTTATGTTTTCTCAAAAAGAAACACCATATTATCATGCATTACACATGAAATTGTGTGTTTATAAAACCACACTATATAATTAATATTCATTTAAATGTCACCATCATAACCTAATAATTTAACATAAAAATATGTATAATAATAACTATTTTTTAAATATTAATTATAATGGTTTTACGTAAATAAATCATTTTCATAAAAAGATACTTAGTTTTTAGTATAGTATTTATTTGTTTCAAATTTAATATTTTCTTAAAAAATGCTTTTATTTATTCTTGTGAACAAGTGTAAAATTTATTATTGAATCCTTTATAAAATTAATTTGGAAAAATAAACATCATTTATGAAATCATCGTGAAATGATTATATTAGGGAATTATTTTGGTATTTTTCTAAAAAAAATTGTTTTTTGATGAATAGAGGAAAATACTAAATTTTAATTGAAAACTGCTTTTTAGTTTAAATTATTTATTAGGATATATTATATTTTAAATTTGTTTTATAGTAATATTAGATTAGTTATATATCTATTAATACAATTCAATTTAATGTAATAAATTTTCTATTTAAATTTTCTATTAAAAAATTTAAAGCTTTTGAAAACATTCCTCTTTAAAAACATGCATTCTCATTATGTCTCCCAAATTAATTTAAAATTAAAAATTGCCAATTTTTTAATGGAATTTGGGTAAATTGAGTTCTATAGTTTAAAAAATATTATTATATATTATATTATGTTTTCAACATAATTTTTTACCACAATGATATTCTGAAACATTAAAAAATATTTACTGCGGTAATGGTATTAATGGGTTTACTATAAGGTTAAACTAAAACGATATGGATTAAAAATAACCCAAAACATGTAAAACACGAATTTTAAGGAAATTTTTAAACCTTATATCTTATATTATTGATAATGGTCCATTATTATATGCTTTTAAATGAAATAAACAAGGGTAGAATTATTTCATTCAAAAAATTAAAAGTGTGTCACTCACCTTCCTTGTAAAAGGACACTCATTCTCTACTATTATCCACACATTAAATTACATTTATTTGGAAAAAATATACCCAAATGATATCCCAAATTCCATCCTCTAACTCCATATACCTTAGTTTAAATATAACTATGACCTAGGACAGATTTTGGTGAAAACCTATGGAGGATACCCAAATAAGAGGTAACATTAATTAATGAGTGTTTTTGATTTATTTATTCCTCAACATCATTAAATTACTATTATAACATTATGATATAAAAATTAATTATATTTCATATAATTATATGTTTTTATGTTATTTTAATGAACTAACACCATCTTCAATTCCATTAAATGGGTTATGAAATGATCATTCATGTCTACAGTTGACAATCACCTCACGAACCGATGTCATTCGTTTTTTCAATACCGCATATCAAAGATGTAGATATTGATGGATTTATTATATATACATATGTATACATATTATTTATGATAATATTTTACTTTTTTAATTATTTTATCACACATTCCATGACATGAACATTTTGTGGAAATGCGATAATGTTGCTCGTGTGTACGGTGGACTACCGCCACACGATGTGATGTGATTCCTTAAGACTTTACATGGAAGGTAATAAAGATGTTTTTAATGAAAAGTTGTGATATATATGAAATATAAAATATTCTTTAATTTTAATATATCATTTACCTTTCTTTTATTTAATCTAAAAGGAAAATGGAAACAATGTTCATGTGTGTGAATGACCAACCATCTCTGAGAACGATGTTTTAATTTTCTATCACTAATATTTAAGGATTAGAATAAATAAATATATAATTAATATATATTATAGTTATATCATGGTTAGAAGTTTATATATTTTGAAATAATAATCGATGTAATAGGAACAAAAATAACAAATCAAGACATATATGGAAAACAAATTTTTTATTTCCTAAAACATATTTTTAACATGAAATTTTGAATAAACATGCCATAAAAGGAAATAAGAAAATAATATATTTTATGATATATATAAATATTATTCTGTAATAATTTTCTCATAAAATTATATTTATTACACATTATTTTTTAACACATGCAATGGAAGTCAAGACTTAAGGTAAGGGATTTTTTCTCAATTTTCCGTCTTTGTAATATATGGTACGTTATGAACCTATATTATTTAAAGAGGTATATATGAAGACCCATTGAAATATAATATGTTGAATTTATCTATCCTGATTATATTTTATGTTACTTTTTTAATATTTTATAGGGATTATGATTCAAAGTTACAAAATTTGTAATAATATTATGTTGCAATCTCATCATTTATCAATATTTGTTATGATTCCATTTTAGATGATGAAATATTATAATAAACATCTCTTGAAAGTCTTGAATTTTAATCTACTATATTTATTCATGATATTTTCAATTAATAGTACACTTTTTATACTCTATGTTTTTTAAAATAATAGAGCAAGTGTTTTTCAAACAACCAGAGTTTATTTCTCTCTTTGGTCGGAAATCTATTTTACACCAAAGAAATGTATTGTAAATATGATTTCAAAAAATTTCTCTAATTATTTTTAAATGGAATTTTTCCTCATGTTTTACTTTTAAAATAATTGAAGGTAATCTTCATTTTATTTTCCAAACAATGCCCATTTGGGTTTTAGAGGAAATGTAAAATAAATATATTTTTTATATATACGACATAAAAGGAAGTTCCCATATTCAGGAATATTATATTAATTGATGATTTATCTATATATTTTAATGTATGTTTTAAAATAAAAATAATTTTAAAATTTTTTTGGTTTTAAAAAGTGTTTCTAAATGGGGGAGTGATATTTTCTTCAATAAATAGTTTAAATAATTGATCGAAATCATTTTCCATCTAAGATGAAATATTTTGATGTTACCGAAAAATTACTTGGGATATGATCCAAGTATACCATTATTATTGTTTCTCTAAATGGTTAATTTTTATGATTGAATGATGTTTATAAAACTCGTTACTCCTCCATGGGTTATAAAATGATAAAATTTTTATGGAAACTGGTTCTTTTTTTCACTAGTAATGTTTTTCTCAAATGATTAAGTAATTATAAAAAACCCATTTCATTTATATAAGTTTTGATAGGTTGAAATTAATATAAAAACTATTTTATTTCAGGGGTTATGATATGATGAATGTTTTATGATATTGTGGCACAAATAAATATAATTTTTATTATGTGATGTGTGGGACCTATACCTCTCTCCAATGCAATAGGAAATGGTAAATGTTTTAAGAGCTCAGATTGTACATATTTGGTTATGTAAAACCCAAAAAGTAGTGTACAATGGTGGTTAGCCTAATTCTAAAAAATAGGGTACATTGGTGGATAGTCTAAGCTTGAAGTTGGTACATGGTTTCTAATACCATTCCTAACATGTTTCGAATGTTTGGTGGGTATAATTGACATAATATTCTCTAAATTTATTTGTATTCCAAAAAATCTATGTATTTTTTCAATGTTATTCTCTCATGGATCATATTATTTCGTTCTCTTATGATTCATGTCTTATGATCTACCAATCAGTATTTCACGACTCACGATTATGATCTTTGGTATGTAGGGTAAGGTTTTCAAATATTATTCTCATGTTATCATAAAAATTTTTTCATGTTAGGATTTATATCTCACCTTCTTACCCTTACTGAGAATATGATATCACCCTTTCTTGTGTTTCATTTCCCTAGTTTTTTGAAGAAATTTATTATGTATGATATATATAAGAAGGGTACTAGTTATGAAAATTGAAGTGGTAGATGATGTACTTTTTATATGGATAACTTGTTTGTTATTCCATGTTTTGAAATACCAAAAACTATTATGGTCCTTAGGAGTGTGTTTGTGTAATGTAATTAATATACATAAAAATTTGTGTTATATCTATGTTTGATAATCATGGGTCACTATAGTCAGTATCAGAGGATTTTTTTAGTTTCCCTTTAGAAACTAGGATGATAAAAATTTAGTGAGATCCCTAAAGATAATCCTAAGGTTATGTATAAGGATGATTCAATATATAAGAAAATGTTGTAGAATTTTGGTAAAGGATATAGTGAGTGGTTTCCAAAAAATTACATACTTTTCAAGATATTATAAGTATATTTGGATGTAAAGTCCAAAGGAATTCTTTATTTCCCTACAGGTCTAATCAAAATAAAAAATATATAAAAAATCAAACCATATTACTTAATATATTAAAATATAATATTAGGAATATTCAAGGTTAAACCCACTGATACTATGAATTAGTTTAATTTGGTTTTCAAGAAAATTGATTTATTTAAATTGATGATGAAGGTAAAGAAATGATGATTAGGATTGATTTTAAGATATAAAAAGCCAAAACCAATGCATATTAGTAGCTTTGGAACCATATTTTATGTTGTGCACAGTTTTTTTAGTTCTAGGGTTTAGATGGAATTTTATTTTTGAAAATTAATTGATTAATCCATGTTTAGTGCCAAAGTCAAGAAACATTGGATCCAATGGTCTTGTTATCCCCTCTTCAATACAGCAATCCCCTATTTCCTATGGTCAGACAATTTAGGGTCTTTCCAAATTTAGTTTGTATCGATACCATATTTGAAACTAGTTTCCCCAAATGTGATAATGTACATGAACTAATTAAGGGTACCCATTTGTCAAATTAAAATGTTACTTCTGGATTATTTACCTGATTTTAATAATTAAAAAATAACAATAGATTAATAATTTTATTAATCCATTATAGTAGAAAAAATATAAAAATAAATAAATGAAATAAATCAAACAAAAACATTTACCTTCAGCTATGCAACCCTATAATATGGTGTCTTTACTCCCTCATATTATTGATGTGAGAATAATAGGGGTGGAATAAGGGAAAAATAATAATTAAATATTGAATATAGAACTAATGAGGACCCTCCACAAAGAAACTTCTCACTCCAAGCTTTGGTCTCTAAATCTCTCTTGAAATAGTTTATTGGATCTCTAATTATAGACATAAATGGGGAATGTGTTACATATATGTTTTCATAATGATGGTACATTATGAGTAATAGTTTCCCACTCCATGATTATTGGATGATCAAGTTTTAAATATTTTAGATTTTCATTGATAATCCCATCATGGTCTCATTATTGGGTCAATATGAAAAATACACATCATGTATTTGTTACATGATGGGTAATTATTGTGGTGTTTTTTCCAACATATTTATTCAATTAACTTAATGTATTAGGTTTATGCCATGTAAATATTTTATTTCATGTAACATTTACAGGATTTGAATCATATGTTTTTAATGATAGAAACCTTGTTTTTCTCTATTGAATATTCCATTTTTTGGATTGTCTCATAGGTATCATTCATCATGGAAAGCATTCCATTTTCTAATGTCACTCCAAGATATGAAGTATCATTTTTCTCCTCATATTCACCTATTTTTTCCTTTTAGGGTTATCAATTATATCTTTACAATGATCACAAACAAGTAAAAGAGTCCGAAATTGTCATTAATGTCAATAATATTATGAAAACTTTTATTTGAAAACACCCAAAATTTTATCCATTAATTACAGATATCAAATACCCCCATGAATGAATTGATACATGTCCTCAAGGATAGAATCTCCACATCCAAATGTAAATTTTTATTAATCCATTTTAAAGATAAATGGGAAACCATAGTTCACAAAGAGGATACCACTATGTGCTGAAATAGCACACAAAATGATTAAACACAAAACTAATATTACTTGAATTATCCACTCTATATATTTCCAATTGCATGGAACTGACCTGTATATCCAGATCCTCACTGATAATCTCTTCATGTTGCGTAATCATCCTATCCATTATCTGAATAAATTCCTCCGAGTTGATTGTTCTCTAGTTGAAGCTTCGGGCCAGGATTTGGTCTTGTTTATCTATCCAAACTTCTTTCCCCTTGTTGTCATCAACTTTCAACCTCCTTTCATAAATTATTTTAAGATCCTCTTCTGAGACGTTGGTCCAGAAAGATTTTTCTTGAATTTGTTCCTTGGAGTGCAGGATAAGTTTCAATCACTCCCCATCCAATTTTTCCCTATCTCTTATTTTACAACTTAATTTTCCACTTCCCCATTCTGTAGGGATTTGATTTCCATGTTTACACCCTTATTGGATGACCTATTTCCCATTGGTGTTGGATATTGGGAATAGTATTTTCATCGCGTTAGTTTTTTCCCTTGGAGCACAATATATTTCTCTAAGTCTCGATTTCCTTTTTTCACTTTCTTCCTTATAGGGTTGTGAGGAACATTCCATTGAATGTGGTCCATATTATCAACTGAGAGTTGGTTATAAATATCATCACTTGAAGTATCCTCCTCTTTATTTAATTATGGTTCTTGAATATCCCAACCTTCAAATTGGTTTCCCTGCTTAAATGCTGAGCCTTCTTTGAGGGGCATCTGCTTCCGGAGAGACTTCACTTTTCCTTCTTTGATCTCTAATCCATTCTTCTTCCCCCCACTCCATGTCTTCAGATTTATTGAGGAGTTCGTACGGACAATGTTTGGTTCTAATTGCTGTAATACACTCACCTCGTCTAGCCCCCCTTATCCTTGATTATATTCTATTGCAGCCAACAAGAAATACTTCCCCTGCAAAGTATTTCTGGATGTCTTGGCCTCCGCAGTGTTGTTAACCATAGTGGTAGCACTTCCTAGGGGTATTGTCTTGTCTGAACCTATGGGACGCTCATATCCATGTCCCATAAACTATGGTTTCTTGTTAGTGTACTCCCAACCTTAACATTGAGTACCACCGGGACCTTGGACATCACTAACTATCAAGTTCATCCCACCTTCCTCGATAGTGCTGATTGTATCCGGATGTTCCACCATAGTCACATCCAAGGGTACATCCCTTTCCATTCCACCAACCTATACATCCTCCTTTCCTCCCACTGGCAAGGGGTGTATACCCAAATCATGCTTTAGATGGGAAAATACGTCCATGACCTATATCTCTGGCTCCTTAGTCTTAAAGCTCTTCACTACAACTGGAGGCACCAAGGAAGGGCACTACAAGAGTTGAACCTCCTGGGAGCTACCATCCAGGATAGTTCTGATCACCTCACCTAGAATGGATTGTTGCCTGAAGGGTTCCAAAACCACTGATACAGACTCATGAACCTCTTTAGACTCACCGAAACCATCATTATCCTGAACCTAATGGTACACTACATGATCAACCTACACCTCATACCCCTTTGTTAGACTTGAAAATTGGATCACGACATTCTTATCACTATGAACGTGACAGCATCTAGAGACCATATGGACTAATTGGTGACATCCCAAGAAAAATATTGTCCATGAATCAAAGACGATCCTTTGTTTCCATCTAAACTCTTCTCCAACTGGGATTCATAACCAACCCATTGGAGTCTTTGAAACATCGACCTCAACACATACGAAAGGGGATATTGGATGAAAACTATAAAAGTAAGAATATCTAATAACAAATACCTACCTACCCAGTTTCCCAATATATAGATAATCTATGGCTTTTTTAATGGAGGCATATGTTCTAGAAAACATACCCACACCACTGTTAAGGTGCTACACGATTCATTTTGAACTCAAAAGACCAGCGTAAAAGGTAAAACCCACATCT
Organism: Viscum album; assembly: GCA_963277665.1. NCBI lineage: Eukaryota > Viridiplantae > Streptophyta > Magnoliopsida > Santalales > Viscaceae > Viscum > Viscum album. The sequence continues at coordinate 120,282,276 of OY728119.1, forward strand.
TTTGATTATGTGAGGGGCACTGGACCGGGAAATGATCAGATCATCCTCTGAGGAAAAATGAATCATCAAGTGGAACTGATCAAGAAGACCCACCACTGCATGATCTTGAAGACCCCATGATTCAAAAACAAACCTATCAAAAGCATCAACCAAGAGTCTTCGAACCCTAAATTGATCCACAAGTGTCAACCGTGAAGATATGAAGTTGCATTGAATTCATTTGTTGAAATCGTGAGTTGGGGCACTCCATTGTGAAGGTCGTTGACTTTAGGGAAAATAGGGATCAATGATAATAGAGGGATGAAGTATGAGTTAGTGAATTGGATGAAGGACCGAGGCATCAAATAAGAAGGGCGGTCACTCCCCCCTCCCCTTGTCGGGGAGGAGGGGGCCAGAGCAACAAGTATCCCAACTAGGGGATTGTCGTAGTAGGCTCGAGCTCCCAAGCAAGGTTAACGAGAACATAAAATCTCTCCACATTCTTCAAAGGACTTTCACCTTAACATAATTTAATTTAATGTTAATAAAATTAATTGATTGAATGAGAAATGAAATATTTAAGCATCACACATACACAATTCATCAATGTGTCATTTTCAAAGAAAAAAATAAGTCATGTATTTTAATTTTTCTATTTTGAAATAGACATTCCATTTCAATCATACATTTTAAATTTTCAATTCATTATTAATATTCATGTCATTTTCAATTAACCTCATATGAATTCCTCCTCTCATCATCAAGGTACACATGCATGTAGAGTTCAGCATATACCTTGAGAACTTGAAACATACCATAGTCTTTCAAAGCATCTAACATCTTCACTTCATAAATATAGAGTCAAAAATAATCATAAGGGATTCACCGTTAGGTTAAAATGATTATGAAACCTTATGGTAGGTGGGTATGTGATGTAAATGTAAATATAAATTTGTAGGTTTAACTCAAAATAAAAATTCATTATATAAAGAGATAAGATCAATAAAAATTTCTCATTACATATTTTATCTCTTTATTCTCCCCAAAAATCTCAGAGTAGGCTTATGATAAAAGTAAGCACAATGAATGAATCATCATATCTTTCCCTTTTTTAATTTTTCCTAAAATTGTGTTTAAAAGTAAAATCTATCTTCCACCACTGGATCAAATATAATCAAAATATCATCGGTCTAGTAATGGTTATTTTTTATCCTCCTAATACAAAACGCATTTTTTTAATTTTTTTTATCAAATAAGGTGAAAATTAAAACGTGTAATGAAAAATATCAAGGCCTCTCCCTATATAAAAATTAAAAAAGATAGTAATATCTACTCAATAATTTATATTCCATATGATCATGGAAAATATAACATCCCACTTATTATTTTAAATATCATGCAATATATTAAGATGAATGTATGAATGGATAAGATAGTTTTATAACTCATCTCATTTCCTAGAAAGTCTATTCATTGATTTTATGGGTTTTAAAAATGATTAATTCAAGGTGGGACCAGAGATAAAGGATTAATAAAATATTCATCAATCATGTTAAAAGTTATTATATTCAATCACAACTTATATAAGATGAAAATCATGTTATAAAAGAAAACATTCTAGAGTTTTTCAAGAAAAATACAATATAAAGATTGATAAATATTGGGGTAATAGGATGTCTTGGGAATGAGATGAATGGTTGTGAAAAATACTAATGGAAAAGATTACTAATAATTAAATCAATTAATACACATATTTTCAATTCAAATCAAGGCCAAATATCATAAACATTTTTATTTAAATAAATTAACATGATCCCTCAAATCATGGTTTTCTAAATCCTAATCGTTATATTTATCCCAAATATTTATTTTCTCTATTTTTGTATTCAAATTTATTGACAGAAATTTAAAATCATGGAATCTAATGTATCCTAGGAATTTTATGTCTCCTATATTATTTTATTGAATCCAAAATTAATTGTTTTCATGGAATTAATATTTATACATTTAAAACCATTGAATATGTGAAAGACGGTATAAAAATTTAGAATTGAAATTATCACTCTACTTTTTAATTATGCTTTCAGTTCGGCTTCACATGTTCTTCCATTATAATTTCATGATGTAAATTGGTATCACAATGTGTAATTATCCTATAGCATGTTACTGTCCTTTATACTACTTTACTCCATCCTTGATCATAATGGTATTGAAAAAAATAAAATCATAATGTGAATGTAAATTCCATAAACCTTGAATTTTGATTGATATTGGGGTGAGTTCAATCACACCTCTAAAAAATAATATATAAATAAAGAAAATCAAAATATTCTGAATACCATATGGAATTGATTTTTTATTTTCATTATAATGGACTTACCTCCTTCAACTTTAGCTTAGGTTACAAATGATTGAAAATTTTTTACCTCGTCAGGGTCTATAAATGGTGTTAATTATGTCTTGTCTACATAGTTCGGTCCTTGTAATTTTTCTCTAAATAACTTAATTATTTATCTTGGAAGTACCTTCTTGATCTCCATTTTACATATCCAAAATTTATCCCTTAATTCTAATGAACTAAATGGAAGGATGTTTACTATTCATAACTATTTCATTTTATCAAATGTGGTGGAGTTGGTCACTCCTCCATTTTCAGCAGTCTTGGATCTCATATTATCTTTCTTCTTATCAGATCTTGTATTTGGAGTATCCTCTTAACTAACAAAATCTCTATCATGTACCTATTTACTTTCATGAACACCCTCAACTTTTAGTATTTTTTATTCTCTAAACTCATTGTCCACTCTCACAATTTAATTATTCATTTCTTTATGGATGTTGAATCATACTTGTTCATAGCCAACTCTTATAATGAGTTCTCCACTTTGGATTCCAATAAGTTCACACCTAATAAAAAAATGGAATGTAAAATTATATCCATACATATTTCCATTTATCAAATGTGGTGGACTTTGTCTCTACTCTAGTGTCAGTGGGCATAGCTATCGTGTTATCTTTCTTATTATTATATATTTTATATGGAGAATCATCTTTAGAGAACACAACTATTTCATGTACCTATTTACTTTTAATGACACCCTAAACTTTATGTATTTTTTTCCCACACACATTGTACTATCTCACATCGCAGTTCATCATTACCTGAGTGATGTTGAAACAAACTTGTTTATAGCCAACACTTAGAGAGAGTTCCCCTCTTTCTACATCGATCATCGAATTTCTAGTGAATAAAAATGGTCAACGTAGAGTCATTTTATTCTACTCCTCTTCCATAACCAACACCCAAAATTCAATAGGGATGTAGAATTTTTTAAATTTGATCATAATATTCTTGATTACCCCTCAGGGGTACATTATTGTCAAGTTTTATAATTGAAGTTATACATTTTTATGCTTTAGTACTTATAGTCATAAACACATGAAAGTCATGTATGACATGATATTGGCACTCACACCAAATTACAACAATTAATTTTCATTGTTACTGTCTATGATAAATATTGAAATCTAAACCCTACCTAGATCACATTTCTTATTAGGCAGGTCCCTTGATATTATCGCTAGACACTACCAGGTAAGTGTAATGGTTCCAATTTCCTCTAGCTTCATCTTATTAGTTACCAGATCTTTCATGAAATTTTCATAGGTTGGCATGTTTATAAGATCCTCTACAAAATTTATATTACTACTATTTTTTTGAATTTTTCTAGAATTTTAAATTTTTTTGTATGATTCTTCTCTTATGATACATACTCTGGAAACAATTTTCTTGGATTTTACTATGGTGGTTCTTTTTCAAATTCTATTTCAACATATTTTTTCTTTCAATTTTCAACTAATTTTTTACTTACATCCACTGGTTTTTCGTTTGTTACATCTTATAAATTCAATACCACTTCCTTTTATATTATTCATACTTCTAAGAAGTTAAAATTTTAATTCTTCATGTGGTTGTACTTCAGGGCATCCCAAAATTACTCCTTTGGGTATCTATTTGAGCTACATAGTGATCTGGACAACTTGAACCTCTATATTCTGTAGTCAAGACTTCTAGTTTGTCATGTCATCCTTTATTTCATTGATTACCACCCTGCACATGGTCTTGACTATGGACAATGTATATTTCAACATATTTACCTACCTCATCAATGTCATCCCTTGTGGTTCATGTTGTTGGTACCATTTTGGACTTTATTGATATCATTTCCAATATTTTTGTTATGGTCACAAACCGTGAAATTGATTATAATGAATTTAATCAACATATTTGTATCTTCTATATAGGTATGTTGGGGGTTTTGTTGTTGTCCCTTCATTATACATATCTTATTGGTCATTGATTCAATATGTGATTCCATTTAATCATTTTTGTTGATTTTTTGAATTCATTTTTTTTGTGTTATAATTGATATTGGAAACTATTTCTCTCCATTTCATTTGACAAGTTTTATTTATCACTAAGTAATTTTTTTATCAGTGTTACTCTAACTTAAACATCTAGAATTAGCATGTGTCCCTACAGAAACCCATTATAAAATATTTGTATTATCAACCATATATATATACAATGTTGGAATAATTTACATTCCATATCTTTGTAATGTTCCCATGCAGAGTAAAGTGATTCATCCTCAAATTGAAAAATGGTTAGGATATTTACCCATATGTTCTTCGATTTAGAAGATGGGGAGAATTAAGTGATAAAGTTTAATTCCATATCATCCCATGTTATTATTGAATGTGTTGGAAGCCATTAAATCCACTCCCAAGTTTTCTCTCATAATGAAAATTTCAAGACATGAAGCCTTACTATGTCACTTGAAACATTTTTGGAATTGGAATGTTTCACAGAGCTCTAGGAATCTTCCAAGAAGTGAATTTGAATATTTATGTAGTCTGATAAATTTTATGTAGTTTGAGATCATTAAAATTATTGAAGTCGTGATCTCAATGATGTTTACAGAAATGTGGGGTTCTACGATGCTCGGTTACAATCCTTTATTCGATGAAATCCCACAGTTTGTGAGCTTAAATAACTTTAGATCTCTCTGAAAACCCCTAAGAAAATGGTTTAATTTTCAACCCACCATGGCCATAGTCCTATTCTTTCTCAAGATTTTCTCATGTCCAGAATCAAAGTTGAAAATTTCATTTTCTTTTGTGTGCATTTTTTAGTCATGCGTTTAGATTTAAAATATGTGAAATATTACCACAAATCACCTTATGTAAAAAATGAAATTCAAATAGAGAAAATAATAAAATTAAAAATTAAATAAAACTAAAACCTAACATGTAATTGTCCTTGAAAAAAGTTTTAGTTTTGATGGTCCTATAGGGATTAGTTATTTCCCTTCAAGACTACTCAAAATGAAAAATTTATACATAATAAAACTATGTTAATTAATTTATTAGAATATATCATTAGGAATTTTTGTTTTCAAACCCATAGATCTGGTGAATTATTTTAATTAGTTTTTAAAAATAATTGATTTATTTAAATTGAATAAATTGGTGAAAAAATGTAGTGTTTGATTTTTTTTAATAAAGAAAAATTAAAAAGAAAATACTTTTTTTGTTTTGGAATCAAATTTCAAAGAATACCTTGGTTTTTTAGTTTCAATGTTCAGTTGCAATTATATTTTATAAAATGAATTAATTAATCCATGTTTAGTGTTGGAGTCGAGAATAGGTGGTACAATGGTCATGGTATCCCCTCCTCAATATAATAACACCCTATTTCCCTTATTTTAGACATTTATGAATTTTATGAATTGAGTTTAACAAAATACCAAATTTAAACCTAGTTCCCATGAGTGTGAAAATGATCGTGGACCATTTTAGGACACCGAGTTACATAAAAAAAGACTCCTTCCATATTTATTAACCAACATTCATAATCTAATAAAAATAAAGGGATTGTAATTTTATTAATAAATTGCATCAAATCGAATACATAAATAAATAAGAAGAATAAAATAAAATGACACCTTCCCCCTTCGGCTACATATCCCTAGAACAAGGTGGATTTCCCCCCATTCCATGGTAATGAGAGAATAAGATGGACTAAAAGAAATTAAATCATTCATAATGAATAATGGGATATAGAACTATTCATGACCCTATAAAGTGCATATTCTCAGTCTATGATTTTTTATCTGGATCACTCTAGTATTTATAGATTAGATATCTATTTATATACATAAATGGGGATCGAGTTTCATTTAAGTTCTCATAATTATGGTCTATTATGAGTCACTAGTTTACCCTCCTTTATTAATGGTTGGTCAAGTTTTAATTATTTATATTATCATTCGAAACCTATAAAACTCTCATAACTTTTTCTATTTGACACTTACATGTTGGGTAATTATTAAATGACATATTATGTTTGTGGATTTTTTCATTACTTTTCGTAAATTCACATCATTTTTTGGGTTTACGCTATTTAATTATTTCATTTTTTAAATATTTAGATGATGTGAATCTATAATTTTCAATGACCAATGCCTTGTTTTTCTCAAATGAATATTTCATTTTTAGGACTTTCTCATCAATATCCTTCAACATGGGAAGAATTAAATTTCCTATCTTACACCATAGAACTTCGCACCAATGTATGAAGTTTGTTTTTTCCTCATATTCTCCTATGTTTTCCTTTTTTGATTATTTGTTTTGTCCTAAAAAATACCAAAAAAGAAATAAAATAATCCACTATTATAATGAATATCATTAATATTACAGAAAATTTTATGTAAAAAAATCTTAAATTTATGCCTGAAATATATCTATAATTGGATCTTACATAGAGGCACCTAGGGGTTATAACTCCAAAAGGGCACATTGTGCTATAATCCATTGTCACCTAGTGTATGACGATGGGTCTTTCTACACACATTTTTTGAAACTCCCGTGAGGTACACATTATAAATTCAAAACCTTTTTACAAATCATCATGATTTTTGAAAACATATGATGACTATAAATGACCTAGGATACACATAACATTTCATAGATTAAAAATGAGGTATCATGATTTAGACATCCAATAAGTGGTTTTTAAGAATAAGTGGTTCCTCGTTATGAATATTGTTTCTCACACCAATCTTATTTGATTTAGTCAATGGTTGGAACCCAAAGAAACCATATTAATGATTACTGTGATGTAAAATGAAATGATTGTCCTCAAAGGATTCCAAACGTTTTGGGAGATAGAATGAAAAAAATTATTAATATTTTTAAAAAACTTTCTCATGCTATGAATCATGTTATAATTCCAAATTAAAAAATGATGGAACAAAATTCTATTAATCCATTCATGAGAAAATGACCACCATCCATCAGTGGGAATTTTGATCTAATAGTCACTGAATATTGTATTAATACCACTAAAAAGATATTTTTCATTATCCAGTGTTTGGAACATGATAAATTAATTGCGGTTTTCAGTATTTTTTAAGGTGATTTAGATCAATTGTAGACTCTTATAAATAATATGTGGAATTTGGATGAAATTGACTCCATTTATTTGGAAAAGTTCATTAAAATATATGAAATTAAGTACATTCCTTGTATTATTTTTATGGAGATAGAGTACTTAAGATAAAGATAATGTATGATAAATCTATTAGTACCTACAAGGAAAATTTTATAGGACCTTCAAGGTACCCTTATGATATTATCATCCAACCTAAAATTATAGTATATTGTTTCTTCAATGGATTAGAACCAAAAATCAAAATTTTGTTTGTCATAAGTAACTTCAGTAGATATGATGAGATTGTGTGATATTTTATCAAGGTTAAAATAGAGTTTATAGTCATATTACAATCTCATGGTTCTGATAATAATAGAAAAATTAAATTAAAATGTAAATCTAAGACCTATAAAAAGAATAAGATGATCATTACATTATTCATAATGTATGGGAAAAAGCATAGAGGAAATTTTGTTAAGGGGATAAGTAAATTTTTTAAGTATGGAGGGTAATTTCATCAATCAATTGATTTATAATGTTATGGGAATAATTAAGATAATGATGTTAATAGAGATAAAGATAAAAATAATTTGGAACTCATTCTCTAGTGTTTTAAATTCGTGTTGTTAGGGAACTACGCAAACCAGTTCCCAAATAAAAATTTTAATAATAATTATTGATGTCATCATACTCATAACCTGAGAGAAAAATATAAATCCCATGTGATCATTTTTTCTAAAGAGGGGTGTGATAATTATGTAGTGAAAGTTAAACATACCAACTACTCTATAACTTCCAATGTCTTATTTAATTATGGTTCTACTAGTTCTATCATATCTAAAGAATTTTATATTTGTATAAATATGAAACCAAAACAGTTAGATCAAGAATTACCATTAGAAACCTATAATTTTATGATGATAGCATATCAAATATATTATTCCTCTCGGATTTACATTTTCAGGAATGTTCTTCCTATAAATATTTTCATTCCCCCTCTAGTTGAATTTGATGTTATCTTAGGCATGGATAGAAATTATATTAATATATTACACATAAATTATCAATGTGTTGAAGTCATATTTGATACTATAGATCAAACAATGATCATATATTAATGTTATTATATGTATGAACTTCTTATTGAAATCACATCAATTATATGGGTCTTAATTCCAATTCAAAAGTGGTGTTTATCTCAGATGGTTGGGAAGAAACATGACATCAACGATATGACTATTATGCATGAACTTCTAGATGTATTTTCAGAAGAATTTCCTAGAATTAAAACAAAATGTGAAGTTAAGTTCTCAATAGAATTTATATATGGTTCCATACCAATTTTAAACACACCATATAGAATGGAGTTAATAGACTTACAAGAATTGAAGAATAAACTCCAGGAAAACACTAAAAAGGGATTCATTCAAAAAAGTGTATCACCTTGGGGTGCACCTTTTATTTTAGTAAAAAATAAAGATGGATCAATGTGACTCTATTTTGATTATAAAGAGATGATCAAGATCAAAATTAATAACAAGTATCATATTCCCTTTATTGCTAACTTATTTGATCAACTACGTGGAGATCAAAAAATTTACAAGATTGATCATAATTCTTGATACCATTAATTGATGGTCAAGAAGGAGGATATACCCATGACATCATTCCATAATATGTATGGAAAGAATGAATTTATATTGATTCCATTAGGTCTTACTATTTCATATGTTACCTTTATTGATTAATTTGTATAGTCTTTATATAATAACTTAATCTGTTTGTGGTAGTCATTATAGATGACATTCTTATCCATTCAAATAGAAATAATGATCATGAATACCAATTCATAATTTAACTAAATACCCTAATTAAGGATTCACTATATAAAAAATTTACAAAATTTGAATTTTGGCTACAAAAAGTTTCATTTATTGGACATATAATCTCAAGAGTGGGTATATCGGTAGATCCATCAAAGATAGAGGCTATTGAATATTTTCCCAGGCCATAAATAGTGACTGAGATCCATAGTTATATTGGTTTAGTTGTATATTATTGGCATTTGTTTCTAGAATTTATCATTAATATATAATCATATAACTAAGTTAACTCTGAAGGGGAACATGTTCCTATGAAAAAATTAATGTGAGGGAAATTCTAAGGAACTGAATTGAATATTAGTCGGTGAACCTAAGCTTACATTACACGGTTATGGATAAGGGTTATATTGATTCATCAAATAATGGATTTGTATTAATTTTTGGTATAATTACATGGTTTTAGATTATCTATAATGAAAATTGAAAATTCATGAGAAAATTTACCCAACTCATAATTTAGATTAATTTATGTTAATTTTAGAATTAAATATAAAGAGGAATTATATTCATGGATAAAAGTGTGATATATATAAAAATAAAAATATTTTAAATTATATATGAACACAAAAATATTTGAATATGTTCCAAATAATATGGTCAGATCTGATTAATGATTATCACTACTCAATAAATTATAACCCTAGAAACGTGAACTATGTAGCGGGTGATTTGATTTGAAATGATCAATGTATATTATCTATGAAGAGGATTAAAAAATAAATTTTTTTATTATTTTCAAAGTATGGATCAATAAATCATGAAGGAAGGGGGAAAATAATATCTTTCTAAATTGAATGTTCAACCATCTATATATGTGATGAATAAAGAGGCACATTAGGACGATTTGGATCTGAAAAAGAAGGTTTGAAATTTTCTTGATTTTAACATTGATCGTGATGGGATGATAAGTTTGAGGAATCGTGTATGTGTTTCAGCCTTACAATATTTAAATGAGTTTTTGAGAAATAATTAGTTCTAAATTCTCTATTTATGTGGGATATAAGAATATATATAACAATTTAAAAGAGTATTTCTATTTGGATGACATGAATAGAGATATCAAAAAGTTTGTATCTCGATGCATATTATATTAGTAGGTTCATGATGAAAGATAAAAGTATAAGGCTCCGTCCATAAAAATTACATTATCTTTTTTTTAATTCAATAATCCATTCTTTTTAATTTGAGGATATTTCCATGTTTTGAGTTTTAGAGAATTGGTTTATGACTCATATATAACAAATCTATAAAATAAAAAGTGGAAACTTTTGATTAGTATAAATTTTTCCTATAATATATAACTTTTAGAATAAATAATTTTTTCATTTCATGGAAAATCTCAATAAATCCCACCATGACATCATCCATTCCGTTACCGGTCTATAAATCTGGAGAAAATCAATTAAAATGAGGTATAAGAAGATAATTGCAGTAAAGGATATAAGAATAAGGAAAACTGTTATTCCTGTGAAAACATGAATACTCATATAACATTTACCATGATCATAAAATAATATATTTTAAATTTTAAAAAACACTTTTTTTTAAAGAAAATCATTAAAACCTACAACAGGTAATTAAAACTCTTTTAGGTGACTTGTAGAATTATACAAATAAAACCCTTTCAAAATCCAATTAATTGAAATAACCATATAAACAACTTCTATTATTATCATTCCCTAATTAATTTAGGAACTATAATGAAAATCACACTTTATATAAGATATATCGGGGTAAACTGTGAGCGAGAATGGTGCCTAACCCTTCGTATAAGCTATATCAGGATCACCCATTTCTCGTGATCTATAATGAGTATTAAACAATCATATAAGATATATGTGGATAAATCATTTCTCATGAGCTAAAATGGGGCTCAACCCTTCATATAATCTATATTGTGATCACCCTTGAGTGTTAATTGTGATTATCCCTTCATATAATATGTATCGGCATCACCAGTTTCATATAATGCCCAAGTACCAATTCATGAATAAAATGATTTCATCCTAAAAACCTTTTAAAAAGTAATTTTAAATCATATAAAAACACATAACATAAATAATTACATTTAAAAACAAAACCATTTTTAATACCAAAAAACCAAAAAAGATTAATAGGGATTTTATTTAGGAAAACATGTAAGCTGGAAAAGGAAGGGAATAATGAAATAATAGTCATTGTAGCAAGAAAATGCAATGTCACCGTTCCATTTAAAAAATTTAAAAATATTTAATTTTTATTACATTAAAATTAAGTATAAAATGTAAATTATAAAAATATTATGTCCACATAAAAACCATTATAATTTTTTTTGTAAAAACAAGGACATGGAAGAGAAGAAGTTGGAATGAGAACTCTAAGAGATGATTCTTTTTAAAAGAAAAGTCCCCTCTCACTTAAAAAATACTTGAATCATACAACTCATTAAAGAATAAAATTAAAATAACTATAAATATCATGATATGAGAGAAATTCATGATATAACTTGTCAATGGGGATATATATATACATCTTATAAAATAATAAAAGAGCCTATCATCAAGATATTTCTCAATGGAAGGTAATTGAGCTGAAGTCTCTTACCTTCAGTCCAAATTATCATATGTTTCTTTATCATCCTAAGTAATTAAATTATTTAAATTATTTACATAATTTATATCATTTTTCATGTTTATTTTTAATTTTATTTCACTTATTATATTTTTGTATAAAATTACATAATCAATTATATTTACGTCAAATGTTTTGACCGTATTCAGCTTATATATCAAAGACGAATGTGGTGGGTTGAATATGTTCATGGAGGTCATTATATAAAAATCACCATAAAAATAACCATGAAATAATTATCATATTTATACACCTATTATAACTTTAAAACCAACCATTAAATATGGTTATGAAAAATGGACCAACGTTACAATCATGGAAATGGTAGGTCATACGTAAGTTTGAGTAACTTCTCATTTTTCAATGATCATTATAGAAATAAGTTCATTAAAAATTATATTTCTATAATTATAATTATTTAAAAAAATATATTATTTATTCATATTCATTTATCAATATAATTCTTGTAATGTATATTGAATCACATCGCATTGAGTAGCCAATAGTCCACACGTCCACGAACAACTTTATCACTTTTTCAGTATGTGAAAAGGTAACAAATAAAATCATATATTATATTTATATAAATTTAATTATGATATATATATTTATATATCATATATATTCATTATATTAACCCAAATTACCTTCCATGTAACACATTAGTAAAAAATTCTTCACATTTCTTTGTGATACGGTTTTCCGCCATAGACATGAGCGACGTTGTCATATCCTCTACGGTATGAAATGTAAAAAAACGTGTATATGATATAATGGTTCCAGAGGTATTATTATGTTATAAATATAATTTATAATATATAAATACATAATTATTTCCAACCATTAATGTTGATAATGGATGAATGGACAACATCGGTTCGAGAGGCGGTAGTCCTCCTTAAACACTAATGATAATTTAATATCCCATTTGATTGAATTGTTTTTGGGTGTAGCTCATACCCTTAATATAAAAATAGATAATTATATTTATAATATTAATAATATTTTATAATCATGTAATTATATGAATTTAATGGATTTAAAATAAATAAAACAAAATTTCTAATTGAATGATGTTATATCTTTTTGGATTAACTCATTTTGATTTGTACCAAAAGCCTTGTTTGGTAAAGGTTTTGTCCAAAACATTATCTAAGATTAGGGGAAAAGTGTTGGTAGTTTATTTGGTAAGGTTTTGGATGATAAATAAGTCTTGATATGTGTGAATAGTTTAGGAGAGTGGGTTTTATTTTATAATGGTGGAGGAGAGTCATTCTTGTAAATATAGAAAGGTAAACACTATTGGGAGGTATACCTTAGATAATGAGACTAAAATAATGAAACTTTTTATATAAAATAGGTTATATGGTAGAAATATATCATCCAATGGGGTTTGGAAAAGTTTCTAGGTAATTTTCCCCCTTATGATTAAAATTTAACTACCAAGTAAACTTCTTTTTGACTTAATCAGTGTAATTAATTTTAATTGCATTCACTAATATCATTGATCAAAAAATAATTTGACCTTATTATAAATTATAAACTATTATGATTCCAAATATTTAATCCCTTCATCCCAATTCCAGTCAAATGTTTCATAGTTTAATTTAATATAAATGGCTTATACGGGACAAGAAAGCAATTTTTTAATGTGAAAATGTGTAACATTTTTCTAAGTTTTTATATCAAAATTTAACAAAAAAATGATTAAAATGACCTAAATTGGAACAATAGATATAAAATAGATCTAATTTATCTTTAAAAACAATTAAAAATATAATTTAATCGTATAAAATATTTTAATAAAAAAAAATTCAATAAATATTCAGTATTGTTCACTATTCATCATAAAATAAAACTACTCAGAAAAATACCCAAACATCAAACCAAGTAAATTTTTTATAATATGATTTATAAAATTAATTTTATTTTTTCAAATATAATTATTAAATTTTGAATAATAATTCCTAAAACAAGTGTGCCATTAAAAAGAGGAAAAATGGACTTTTAGAAAAATATAGCTTATTATTTTTAAAATTTGATTCATTCTTATCTTAAGATTATAAAATTTATTGGATGAATTAAAAAAACATTGGATTTAATATATAACATATAAAGTTTATTAGGATATCTCCATAATAGTAATTAATTTAATTTAACAAGATAAAAATATATTCTAGTCAAAGAAAATAGTATTTCATAAAAACATATCATTTATATTCAATTTGTCTTTATTTTCATTTATAATTAATTGGAATCCAATGAATTAATTTTATAAACATTTGTCAAATATATTTTAATAATTTAGTTAATATCATTCATTATTTTCTTTCCAATACCTAGGTGATAACTATCATATTAATACCAATAGTAAATTGTTTACCGGTAAGACATGGGCTTGTGTGTTACACAAGTCATCAAATAAAATATATGTTTCACGAAAAACAAGATAAACATGGTTTCTCATGTGACTCAAGATAAACTCTTTATTTCATGTAAATATGGATATCAAATAATTTAAATTAATTTGAAAGAATTCATTTTTTTAAATTTCAGGATGTTACATCCTACCCCCTCTTAAAATAAATTTGACCCTCGATATTCGTCTTTATTATCAAAGGTATAAAATTTTGGAATTACTTTATTTAAACCCATATAATAGAGAGTTAATAAAAAAATATTCATAATAATAGAGAATAGGATGTACAATGGTCATATATAATAACATATAACTAAGATTCTAAATAGGATAAGTGGGTGGTGATGGAGGAAAAGTGTAAATAATTATATCGAATAACTGAGGAAATTGATCACAAAGAAGTGAATGATTAATATGAAATTAAGGGCCTAAGAACCTAAAATTTGTGATGATATAAAATTCCACGTGTTCATCTAAAATTAATATACTAGGATATTGTTTTTTCATATCCTATCCTAGAGTTTAGGAGTTCCCTTACCATACTAACTAAGATAATAAGATAATATACTTACTTGATTAGTATAATTTCATCCTTTAATAAATTTATACCATAGACTAATACTTTTCTCCAAAAAATGAGTATTTAGAAGAATTTTTTGTGCCTAAATCTCTAGAATCATCTTCTAGTGTATCACATAATCCTGAATATGATAATTATATATTCCTCTTATCCTTAAGTATTAATAAAAACAAAAATTGTTAGCACTGGGTAATATAATTCACAAAATTATCAAACATTAATTTAACGAGATAATAAATTAATATTTTAAGTTCAACAATAATAGCCAATGTTATAAATAAATAATATGATAAATATATAACCCTAATAGTCAGCAATTACATTAAACTTATGCCCACAAATTTATTGGAATACTTCCTCAAATAATATTTAATCATATACCTTAGACATCTATACAAACAAAAAAAAAATTGTCTCCTAAGGTATTTACATTATTTAAAACATTAAAATAATGGTTCCCATGACATTGGTCTTATTATCAAACATCAAATAATATTGATCTCCATGGAGCAGTCACCACTTCACTAGGTGGCCCAACATCAAATGTATAAGTAAAAAATTATTTTCCAACACTATTTTATTTATGATCATGATAATTTTCACCCTTAGTATGTAACTTTGGTAAAAATTTAGCATAATTTCCCAACTCACTACAAAAAACATATTACTATTTGTTGGATATATTTTTTCTCATTCATGGATTATTTGTGGCTCTTTTCCTTACATTCATGAACCTTGTGAAAACAATTGTCACACCATTAACACTCTCTAGAATATAAAATACATTCCTTAAAAGGTATTTTACCATATTGGGGACATTTTTTGGGATTAACTCTATAATTACTAGTTGGTTTCTTTTCGATTCTCTACCACCTTTACTATTACATACTCTTTTCATATCATATCCCATTAGTGTTGTAAAACTCCATCTAAACTTTATCAGTACAACAAAAAAAATATTTTTATAACTGTTAAATTCTCATGTGGCTAATGATCTTAATAAGTTTGGTTTTAATCCTGATTAAAATATATTAATTTTACTATTAATGTCTCAAATAAAGTCAGACACATACCTGGATAATATTGTAATTTTTTCTACATATGAATCCATATAATCATCAACAGTTTTCCTCAATTCCAATAAATGGTTCTCCATCCTAATCTTAACAACCTTAAGGAAATGTTTTCCAAGGAAAATATCCTTAAATGTTTCCCATTACATGGAATCAATATCATATTTCCCTCTAGTGTTCTTAACTAAAACCACTATCGATATACATTAACTTCAAAATGATAAATGTAAAGACTTGACTTTTGACATTCTGAACATCCCAGGACTTAAAATGTCTTCTCTGTAGAATAGATCAATTCCTAAAATAAAACATGGTCAAATGATCCATTGAATTATGTGGGTTGTTTCCCCGTCAAAGTTTCCCCTATATGCATGTTCCTTCATGGTAGATCAGGTTCATCTCTACCATTGATACTGCCACCAATTATATATTGTTTTTAAATGATCTATCACTGCAACAAATTGTTCTATTCCAATTCTAACCATCTTGGGATACTGATCTTGAAGGTTATTTTCCTTCCAGTTCATTACCACTATATATTTTTAGTTTCCTCTTCAAAACATCATTCTGAATAGAAATAGATTAGATAAAGGAACTTGGTAATTTTTAATTTGTATATCATTTTAACATTACTATAATGTAAAATTTTATAAGGGCATGATATTAACACTATTCTAACCTCTAATGTTGTATAATACCTTTACATGATAGAAACTATAATCCTTAAACATAAACATTAAAGTATCTTGAGTTCAATATAAATAATTAATTCTCTTGAGTTTGAGTATCCTTTTAGGTTTAGAGTTTTAGAGAATTAGGCTATTACTCATACATGACAAATCTATAAAATACAAAGTGTACACTTCCCATTAGTGTCCATTTTTCATGAAATATAAAACATTTAAAATAAATATTGATTTCATTTTCATGTAAAATCTTCATGAATTTCAGCTTCACTTGCTCTTTTTGCTTACCCATCTATAAATCCTAATAAACATAGTTAAAATGTTGTATGAGCACAAAAGCTCAGTAAGGGATAAAAAAAGGAAATAATTAGTCCATCGAACACATGAAAACTGATATATAGTTTACCATGACCTTCAAATATTAAAACAAATTCACATGAAAAAAATGCCAATTATTATATACGTGAATCAATAAAATCCATAAAAATCAATTAAAACCCCATTAGGTGACTTAGACCATCATAAACATAAAACCCTTTGAAAACCCTTTAAATTGGAATAACCATAAATTTGAATTCCAATATTATCATTACCCAATGAATTGGATATCTATAATGGATATTACCTTTCACATATGCTATATCATTCTCAACCATGAGCGATAATAGGGTTCGACCCTTTGTATAATCTATATCGAGCTCACCTATTTCTCATGACCTATAATGGGGCTCAACCCTTCAAATAAGCTATATCAGGATCACTCATTTATCATGATTTATAATGGATATAAATCCATATTATAATCTATATCAGGATCATATATGATCATTCTTGGTTTTCATTACTTTGATTAAGCTATATCAGGCTCACCAATTTCATACATTTCTCCAGTACCATTTCATGAATGAAACACTTTCATCATAAAACTGTTTTAAAAACTCTTTTTAAACCATATGAAAATATTTTTCAAAAAGGATACCATTTTATTTTAAAAAACCATTTTCAATAAAAAAACAAAAAAGATAAATTGGGTTTTAATTTAATAAAACATGTAGGCTTACAAAGGAATATCGTAATGAAATAACAGTCACAATGGTTGGAAATTCACTATCTTTATTCTATTTAGAACATGTAAAAAGATTAATTTTGAATAAATTTGAAAATAAATTATAAAATTTACTTTATAAAACATTTATATACATATAAAAACCTTAATAAAATCATTTTTAAAAACATGGATATGGAATATAAATAATTGGAAGGAGAATTGTAAAGGATGATTCATTTTAAAAGAAATGTCACTTATCATTTGAGAAACAATTGAATCATAAAAATAATTAAAAAATTACATTAAATATTTAAATATAATGATAATAATTATATTATTTTTATAAAATTTCAAAGGGGCTTTATATACCCCATATAAAATAATGAAGGTGAAAAACATCAAGTTATGACTTCATGAAATGAGATTGATACCAAGTCCATTAATATGAGTCAAACATGTGACATGAGTATTTACCATGCTGAATAATAATCTTATGTTAATCATATGCTTTATTTAGAACCATGTTCATGTTTATTATTAGTTTTATTTCATGTTTGACCATGTTTTATAAAATTACTAAATCAGTTAAGTTTATATTTGACATTTTGACCATATTCATCTTATCTGTCAAAGATGACTCTGGTCGGCTAACAATTGTCATGAAGGTCATTATATAAACATATCCAGAATCATCATAATTACATAATTATAATATTTAAACAACAATTATACTTTAAAAAACATGAATTATGGTTATTAAAATTGAACAAAAATTACAATCCTAGAGATGGTAGGACATACGTATACAAGAGTGGCATTCCCATTTTTCAATGATTGTTATGGAAATAAGTTAAGTAAAATTTATCTTTAAAATAATATAATTATATAATAAATAATATATTATTTATTCATATATAAATATAAATAAATATTATTTTTATAATATAATAGGAATCACATCTCTTCAAAGAGGCAGTAGTCTAAACGCCCACAAATGACGTTATCACTTTTTTAATGTGAGAAAAGGTCATAAAGAAAATGATATATTATATTTAAATAAATTTAATAATGTCATTAATATGATAATTATGTCATTTATATCATATATATTCATTATATTTTCACTTAATACCTTTCATGTAACACATTAGTGAAAAATGTTTCACATCACTTTGTGAGGTGGTAATCCGTTGTACTCACAAGCGATGTTACAATATCCCTTTTGGTATGAAATTCAGAAAATGGTGGATATGATATAATTACTAACTAGGTTGTATTATTTTATAGATATCATGTATAAACAATAAATTCATCGTTATTTCCAACCATGAATGGTGGTAATGGAAAAATGTATGATATCGGTTCGCGAGGCGGTAGTCCACCATATACACACACCATGATTTTGCATCACATTTAACGGAAGTGTGTGTGGGTCTAGGTCATACCATTAACATAAAAATGTATCATTTTATTATTTATAATGAGGTTATTATATAATAATTAAATAATAATAATTGAATGGGTAGATAAAGATATAAAAAAATTTCTCATTGAAGAACGGTACCTCCTCTTCGGGTAACTGCTTTTTGTTTATACCAAAATCCTTCCTCAGTTTACTTTTTGTATAAAATAAATATTATAATAAGATTTTATTTATTCCATGAGTTTATTTTGGAGGTTTTTTTATAATCCATAAGGCTTTATAGGTGTGTAAAAGTGAGTAGAGTGAGTTCCCTTTTATAATGGAGGAGGATTGTAATTCTTGTAAATATAAAATACTAAACATTATTGGGAGGTCTCCCTTACATAATGTTCCTACATTAATGATATATATTATATATAATAGGTTAAATGACCTTAATATTTCCATAAAATTGTTTTATGAAAATTTTAGAGTTACTTTTTCTCCATAAGATTAAATTTTAACTATTAAGTAAACTCATTTTTACCTTAATCGCTATAATTAATTTTAACTACTTTCACTCTCATTTTTGATAAAAATATATTTTGACATTATTAAAAAATATAAATTATTATTATTAAAAATATGGAATCCATTTTTACTAATTCTATTCATATATTTCGAATAATTAAATTTAAAATTAATCTTATAGATGTGATGACAAAGCGAGTTTTTAAAGTGAAATTGTTCAAATGTTTGCTATGTTTTATTTATAAATTTAATATAAAATAATTAAAATGACCTTAATTGGATTAATATATTAATAATTTATCAAATTTAAATTTACAAAACAATTAAAATAATAATTTAACCTTATATTTTGTTTGAATGAAAATGCTTTTTTCAATTAAAAATCAGCATTTTTCACTATTCATCAAAAAAAAGAAAATTCTTAGAAAAATAAAAAAAATCAATAAAATTAAATTTTGATATCACAATTTCAAAACTGAAGATTATTTTTTAAAATAAAATTTATCAAATTTTAAAATTTTAGTTTTAAAACAAGTGCACCATTAAAAGGTAATAAAACCACCTTTTAAAAAATAGAGTTTTGTATACCTAAAATTGGATTTATTTTGATCATAATCATATATAACTTATTGGATGAATTTAAAAACATTTTATGGAATATATGAAATATAAATTCCATTAATATCTTTCATTAATATTTATTAATTTTATTTATTTATATAAAATTTCATTTTGGTCATAAGATTAGTTTTTCGTAAAAAAAAGAATCCTTTATTTTCAATTAGTATTTATTTTCATTTCTAATTAATTGGTAACCAATGAATTCATCTTATATAAATTTTTAAACTATATTTTTCCTAATTTATTTAATCTCATTCATTCTGGTCATTCCAATGTCTAGTCAATAACTATCATAATAATACCAATAGTCTATTTTTGATCGGTATAACTTGGGCTTTTGTGTAACAATGTCATCAAAGAAACTCGATGTTTCGGGCAACATAAGATAAACACAGAGTTTCATGTAATGGAATATAAAATATGTATTGCATGTAATTCAAGCTGTTAAATAATTTTAATAAATTTAAAAAAATACATATTAAAAAATCTCAGAATGTTATAAAAAGTATAAGGGGTTGTTATATTCATTACACATACTAAAATGGAAATAAGAAATCACCACCTTGGATTTTTTAATTAGACACCAAAGAAAATGTAAATAGAATAATTCAATATGGGTTTTTATAGATCAACTGAAAAATTCATCACACTTCATTACTATCAGAGAATACTTATCTCTGGATCATTTTCTAGAATATACATTGATGAAGTGGTAAGGTTGTATAAAGCACCACATTCAATTATGTCTGATTATGATATGAGGTATACCTCAATGTTTTAGAGAAGACTATAGCATGATCTTGACAAAGAGTTGAGTTTTTTAAATATGTATCCTCTTCAGATAAATGGTTATTCTTGGAGAATATTTCAAACCCTAGAGGATATGTTGAGATATTTTTCTTTGGACTTCAAATGTTGTCAGGATCAGCAACTCCCTCTAGTTGAGTTTTCTTACAACAATGGCTTTAACAAAATAATTCATGTGGAACCTTGTGAATTCCTACATGGAATGAAATATAATACTCAAACACAATTGAATAAATTTCTATAAAAAAATATTGATACTTTTGATATTTAATAAAATGATAGATTAGGGTAGATCCATTCATCAACAAATAAAGGTAGATTAGAGTCAGAAAAAACATTATGTTGATATTTTCTGGTGTGATCAAGAATTTGAAGTTGGTGAAAATGTGTTTCTAATAATTTCTACATGTAATAAGGTTCTGATATTAGTAAGAAATGAAAAATATTCCCTATTTATATTATTCCCATCAAAAGTCTTGATCATATCAGGGCTATAGATTATAGCTTAGTACTCCCGCCAAACCACTATCATGTCTAATCTATGTTTTATAAATCTATCATGTGGAAGTAAATACCTAATGATTCGCATGTACTTAACTAAATGGTTATTCCACTAGATAAATATCATTCTTATGAAGAAAAACTATTTTATATTCAAGATTGTAAGGATAAGGTTTTATAAATCAGGACCACTCACCTGGGTAATCTTGTGTTTCACATGACACTGAGTTTTAACAAAACCATGATATGTTATTAAAATAGTTATTTAAACACAATCATTATAAATAGTAGTTTGGAATAGAAATATGGGTAGTAATTAATAATTTTTAAAAATTAATTAAATTTGTTTTACATCAATGAAATATATTAGTGAAAAAGTACCTAATTTTCAATAAATTCATTATATGTTATGAAAGTGGAATTTTCTCAAAAAATGATTTTGATTTATGCCAGTAAACAATGATAAATTAATTTTTGACGACTTTATAAAATAAAGTGGATATAATAAACCTCAATTTTAAATCATTATGTCAAAATTTTCATAGGGTAATTTTTTTGGATTTTCCTGAAAACTTTTGTTATTTGATGAATAGTGAACAATATTAAATTTTAATACTAAACATCAGTTTATTTTAAATTATTTATAATTATAGGTAATATTTTAAATTTTATTTACAGTAAAATTAGTTTTATTATAAATTTATTAATCTAATTTAGATCAATTTTACCAATTTTCTATTGAAATTTGATATAAAAACATTTCAAACTTATTCACCTTTTTCTCAATAAAAACCTGCTTTCTCGTCATGTTTGTGAGTTCATTTTATATTAGAATTTATAGATTCTATGAATTTAATTTGTAAAAACGGATTCCATATTGGTAATCAGAATAATTTATATAATATAACAAGCTAAACTTAATTTTTCACCATATTTTATAATAACAATAATATGGATTATTTACTACGGTTTGGGTAAAATGGGTTTTCTTGTTGGGGTTAAACTAAACAGTTAAGGATTAAAAAATAACTAAAAAATATTAAAATATCAAATTTATTGACATATTTCAAAATTATAACTTCTATGAACAAAAAATTTATATTATTGGAGCCTTATGAGATTAAACAAATTTGGGTGGAATCCTTTCTTTCCAAAAATTAAATGTGTTCCACTAACCTCACTTATAAAATTCCACCCATTATCCTCTCTTAATCACACAATAAACTGATTTAAATTTCGACAATAACTACCCAAATCACTTCTAAATTTTTTATAGACATCCTAGAACAATTATTTTTATAGAAAGACAACCTAGGAAGGATTTTGGTGCAAACATAAGGAGGATATCTGAAGAAGAGGAAATGTTCTTTAATGTGCATTTTTGTTTTATTTCTCCCCCACCTCCTTAAATTATTATTATAACATGATATATTGAGATGTTTATTTGTTATGGTAATCGACTACAACCCTATACACATCCATCAAATTTCTTATAAAATCATCATTCCAGGGTACGGTTGACAACGCCTCGCATGTCATTCATTTTTCTAATACCACCTCTAAAGGATTGATATAATTATGAATTTATTATTATATATGATATTTAATATACCATTATACTTTTTAAAATATTATACAACACATACCTTTATACTATCCATTTTTTTTAATAGTATAATTTTTCCCATGTGTATGGTGGATTACCTCCTCGCGAAGTGAAGTGACTCATTCACACTTTACATGAAAGTTAATAATGATGGGTATATTGAACATATGTCATATCTAAGACCAAACAATTATTTTTTAAATTATAATATATCATTTATCATTATTTCTTTCAATCCAATAGTAAAATAGAAACATCATTCAAGAGTATGTATGACCTACCGTCTCCATGAACAGGGTATTTCATTTTAAATCATTAAATTTTAAAGACTAATCTAAATACATATATACTAAATATATATTATATTTATATCATTTTTAATATTATAAAAATTTTAAAATCATGATTAATGTACACTTTCAAAAAATTAAAAATCAGAACATGTATGTAAATGAAGTGGTTATTTCCCAAAACGTATCTTTAACATGGAATTGTTAATAAAAAGATAATAAAATGTCATAAGAAAATAATTTGTGGAATGTAATATATAATATTATTATTTAATATATTTATAAAAAATTTATATTTTTTATACAAAATTTTTTGAACATGTATGATGGAAGTCAAGACTTAAGGAAATGTATTTTTGTCTCAATTTTCTTTCTTTGAGACTTATGTTATGTTATGAACTTATATTATTTCATGATGTGTATATATGAAACCTTTATTGTGTAATTTCATGAGTTTATTTACACTCGTGATATTTTATGTTACATTTTATGTTATTAATTTATAGGTCTTGGGATTTAATGTTATAAAAGTTCTAATGATTTTATATTCCAATATCATCATTTATTGGGATTGTTTTAAGAATATATGACTTTATTTGTCTCATCAGTATGAAAACAGTTTTCCTCCATAGCCATGTTTTATAAACATTATTTAAAAAACGTTTTATTATTCTTATATGATTGTCAAAATACATTTTTAGCCATGTTTTACCTTTTAGAAAAAGATTTTGAATAGAACATTATTGTATTTTTTAAAACAATGCCCATTTTCCTTTTACAAAAAATTGAAAATGAATATTTTTTTTCACATGTACAGCATGGACAATAATTCACATATTCATGACCATTATATTAACTATTTATTCATTTATATGTTTTAAATCATACTTTAAAATAAGGATATTTTAAAAAAAAATGTGTTTTAAAATGTGTTTTTAAGGTAGTAAATTATATTTTACTCAAGAAAAATTTTAAATGATAGATCAAAAATCATTTTCTATCAAAGAAAAAATCTGTTTACGTTACCTATTCTTTTCTAGGGATATGATCACAGGATAAAATTTGTATTCTTTTTCTGAATGGGTTATTTTTATGATGTAATGATGTTTATGAAACCCACTTATCTTACATGGGTTATACCATCAAAAAATTATTATGAAAAACACTGCTTTATTTCATAGGTTATAATATAATGAAATAATGGAATGATTATGAAACCTATCTCATTTACACTTGTTATGGTTTGATGAATTGTTTTCAAAGCCCATTTAATTTTATGGTTTACTATATGATTAATGTATTATGATCTTATGGAACACACACATATGATTTTAATTATGTTGTTGGTGGGACCTATATCTCTCTAAAACACATTGGGTAATGATAACTGTTTTATAATATTATAGGGTATACGGGTGGATAGCTCATGCCCCAAAATGAGGGTACATTTTTAGTTAGCCAAAACCTAAAAAATAGGGCACATGAGTGGTCATCCTAATCCCAAAGTAGGTAAACAGGTGGTTATCCCAAGCATTATATGTTATGAATATATTGGTGGGTAGACTTGGTATAAGATTTTTTATTCATATAAGTATTCTTAAAAACTATGTCTTATGCCAATGTTATTCTCTCATAGTTGATATTATTTTATTCTCTTTTGATTTAGGTCTTATTAATTTCTATTCATTATTCCATCACTTAATATTATGATATTTGATATGCAGGGTATGATTTTCAAATGTTATGATCCTATTTTCATAAACTTATGTTCATGTTATTCTTGTATATATCACTTATTTACCCTTACAAAGCATCTGAGATCACTATTTATTAGGCTTCCTTTACTCATCTTATGAAGAAAAGTATTATGTATGACATATCTAAGAATAGTGATAGTTATTAATATCATAGTGGGAGATGATGTAGTTTTCCCAACGACCGATTATTTGTGTTTCTATGTTTCCAATGAAACTAATATGTCACATCCCTCGAGTGTGTCTTTTTTTAATGTAATTAATATTCATCCAAAATGATTTAATATATATGTATGATAAGCCTAGATCAATATATTTTTACGTAAGAGGATTGAGAAAATATTTTTAATAAAATCCAACATTATTTCTCTCTTCACCCATAAATAATTTTTCATCAAAACTAACATTTTCTAAAAATTCCTTAAATATTTTTAACATTTTCAAAATTATTTATTGAATAAATTTTTAACCATATTTAATTTTTTTAAATGTATTGAAATAAATCTCCATTATATTTTCATATAAATGTCATTATGGAATTTACTGAAAATGGGAAAGGAACCATTATTTTATCATGTATGGTATAAATATAATTTTCCACCATCATGACCAATCACTATTTTAATTCTTATTTTAAATGTTTTAAAAGGATATATTCAATGAAAATTATTTTCAAAATTATTCATGAATGTTTTGTTTTATAAGGGGATTTTTAAAATTAAATGGTTATTTTTTATATAATAATTTTTAAGGATATTTTTTTGGAATTTCAAGTCAAAAAAATAATTTGGCATTTATTGTACTTATGATCCACTAGGGATATGTTGTATAGATACAATAATAATTTTTTAATCAGATGGATTATGACCATTTTGACAAGGGTTGTACAATTTTATTACCATATAACATATTAATCTTCATGGATTATGTCAATTTTTTGATTTGGTTAATTATTAACATTTCATTACTTAATTTTTCTACATGAATTTTTATATTGATTATGATTCCAAACTTTCAGATGAGTAATTTATTGTACTTATTAAGATATGGGTGGGGTCTAGAATTATATATCCCCAAGATGCATCAGTAGTTCTCTAGAGACAAATTAAAATTGGGTACTTAGATGATTCATTACCCATTTATTTATGTTTTCATTGAATTAGGCCTTGACAGTAAGAAGGCTTGGAAGGAAGCCCTATGGTATGTATAAGATGTCTGGAATTCTATATTCCATCATTATGAAATCAATCATTGATATCCCATGTAATTATTCAATTTTCTATAATATTTTTGGGTATGTTTCTAGATCATGTGATATTTTAAATGGAATAATTTGATCATCATTAATTTATTCCATATTATGCTCATAATATTTATTAAATGGTATGTGTTTCATTAATTTAACTTTCCATGTTAATTATTCCTCATTTATTCATAGATTCTTATGTATGCTTACCCATAATGAGTATCTAATCTCACCCCTTTCATTTCTTTATTTTTACCAAGAAACCAGGAAGTGTTTTTTAATTGATATATAGGGATATGATATTTTAAATAATGTATTTATAAAGTAATGTATTTTTTTGTGTTTTCAATTGTAATAATAATTTTTAGTATATATCTAGTATACCAAGACTAGTAAATTATTCATTCCTTCAGGATTTTAATCCTTGTATACTATTACAATATAACAAATTAGACACTACATCTGGGATACTAGGGTTGGGGACACTATAAATATCCTTCATTGATTGAGTAAATCCATGTATGTAACCCACAATCATTAATTTTGGTATAATAAGTGATTAAATACATCCTTATGTTATATGATCTATGTGGAACCAAAATGCACGTACATGATATTAATATGATAGGATGACCCAAAACTATATAACCCTCAAATGCATTGGGTATTTTTTTCTCATCAGATACAATGAATGGTGGATGATAGGTTATCTAAAGCACAATATGTTATGAAATGTTTAATTTTATCCTTGAATTGTGTTTATGAGTTCATGTTCAATATTTTCTTATATTTCTATATTTCCTTGAGGTTATCATATCTTATCATTATTTGATATTCAATTTTATGATTATTACCCCTTTTATGCAACCTTTATATTCCTATTGACACGCATGTATTAATTTCATCATATTATTCAATGATTATTTCATTATTGGGATTTATAACTCACCCATTTATAATTTATGTCCCTAGGATATTCTGTGAAGTTTTGAATATAGATTGAATTATATGATCATGTTATTAACCATACAATACGGAATTTTAATCTCTGTTTTATGTTAATGTGAGATATACCTAATTTCCAAAAGATAATAGGCCTTTAGATCTTATGGGATTGTATAATGAGTGTCTTTACATAGTAAATCATAAAATAAGGTGTATTAATGATATGGGTTATCTTAGTTGGTATTTTCGGATGGTTTAGTTATTTTTTGGAAATTATGGTTATAAAAATTTATTAAAATCTTTGGAGATAAGAATAAACATAGGAAACCATTCCTAAATGATAGTAATGTGTAAAGTAAGTGGTTTCCAAGAAAAAAACCATTTCTGGATAATATAATTGGATTTGGAATGGGCATTGTACCTAGGGGTAATAACTTTGAAAAGGGAACATTTGGAAATTACGTGATCATAAACTAGTGTATGAGAAAGAGATATTTCTTCACACCTATTTTGACACTCTCGGTGGATATGATTTAGTAAGTTCACATTTTTCTTATGAACATTTCTTTATAGAAAAAAAATTGCTACAAAACTTTATGGTTGGAAATATACCATGGATAACATAGATTAGAATTTATAAATTCATATGTTATAGAATATTTTCCATTTATGTGTTGTCTCATCAATGTTCATATATTTACACTTCTCTGTTTAATTATACTCTGTAATTTGCCTCTTATTTTAGTTAATGTATGGAAACAGGTGGAACCGAGTTAAGAACTGTCATGACACAACTCACCAAGGCTCATTTGGCCAATGATAAGCAATGTTTGACTAACCCAATCCCTCCTATAATAGGCCAGTGTCTTTCGACTAGCCTTAAGTCGGAATAAAAAACACATGGGATGCCTTAACCTAAGGTACCTATATATACACTAAAATATCCAAGCCCATACAATGGTGAAATGTAAAATAATTGATACCAACACATGCATAAATCTAAATCCCACAATAAAAGTATTAAAAAATAATTGAAATCATGAAAGTCCAAATAAAAACCCTATAAAAATCTATAAAGAATTATAACCGACTAGAAAGAGGGTACAATAGTAATATGTGACTCAAAGTACACACCATGATATGTCTATCATAGATCTAAGATTTGTCTTCTCCTGGTCCATTGAGAACCCTATCGATTGGATTGTCATCTTTATAATTCATGACACTTGTGGATAGATCCCACGAAAGGGTGAGTATAACCATAACTAGTAGGAAACCTCAAAATCACAAATCATAAAGAATCATGAGTAGTAATATCATCCCATGATATGTCAATTAGAATATGAGACATATAATACAACATATATATATATACTCATAGTAGAAAATAACTCTCAAGGTAAGGTCTCAACTCCATTTCCATCCTAATATTATTCTTGAGATTCGTTAACCACACTCTCCCAAGAGAACTCACTCGGTAAGTTTGACATCACTAATTACATTCATCTAATATTTCATGATCTTTTGATCATGAATTATGTAAGTTCACACTAGATATATTAATAGATCTATACACAGATGGGGATCATACACAGGGATATGGGGTATACCAAAAACTGAGTATGGATTAACCATATAAGTGATTGAAGACCATGTATAGTTTGTAACTCCAATTCTAAGAACCCTACCTAGTGAAAAAGGTGATAGAGGATCCCGTCCCAGCCTCAGGGATGGATTCCTACAACTCTATATGAAACCAATCCCTTATAAAGGATCACGGTCATATGTTAAGGATGTGATTCCATTATAACCCTCAGATGTATGGATTGAGGGAACAAACCATTGAGGAAACCTATCCATGCTATGAAGAATAGGGTTTCCAAGTCATCATTAAATAAGTACATAGTGTGTAAGTCTGGTATATAGTGTGTATTGCTAATCTTGGAACTTCCTAGGTTTTTGATACTATAACACTTCATATTCTAATTTACTTTTTTCCATGCCCATGTAATGAGGTTGTTTCATTACATATCCTTGTCTGAGTACCAATTCATGCTCGTGCATACTACATGTTTCCATGTACCTAGCTATGTACATGGTCATGTATCCTTTAGGATAAATGTCGAGAGGCCAGGTTGTGGTCACATGGAATGGAACATGTGTCACATGAAATTTGACACATTTCTTATCTATGGAAACCCTAGTTCCACAATCAAGTCCCCAAAAGATATGATTTACTAAATTACACAATGTGGATATCCATAATTTCTAGAAACCATGGATCTTATTCACATGTATTCACCCTCACCAATAGCCTAGGATCCATCCATGATCCTTACAAGAAATCATGGATCTGGTTTGGCTAATCCCCACTATCACCACTCACCTAAATTTGGATGTCTGATTCACATGGTAAATCATCTGGTCCTTCCATCATATCATCACATGTCAATTCCCATATGAATAACTCTGATCTAGTCCTGATCTATCACCACCACCATCATTTCTCAATTCCACCATCACTGTTAAGCCACATATGTGGTACCAATATTTTGATCCAAGAAACAGGTGTGAAACAATTGATTAATGGATATATTCCAAACCAATAGTAAGAATGATTTTTTAAAATGAACGAATAAAGAATGGGGGGAGAAATAGAATAAGAAAAAACATAAGGAACAAAACATGGCCAATGTTCAGGTTGGTCTTGATTTATTTCCATTACAAAGACTAATTAAGTGGTATAAATTAAATATCAAGGAAAATACCCAACTATTGAGAAAAATAATCCCATATCTTCCATACAATCGATATGTGAATCAATCCATTAGTTGATTTATTAACATTAACTATAGAATATCAAAATGGGAGTAAGTTAATATAAATAAAATTCCCTCCATCATGTTCATATCAATCTCTGATAAATAATTTTCTTTCATTTTATTTGTTGGTGATATGCTTGAACTTTTATGTTGTTTGAGATCATTGTGATGATGGTTTTATACTCCTATCTTATGTCATTTATGAATACCTCTCTATTATATTCACTTTATATATCCATGGTTATGTGGCTAAACCTTTTACTCACCATGAAAAGGGTATTTATATGGGGTCATAGATTCCTATGTCAAGAAAATTAAATAAATTTAATTCATTAATTTATTTTATTATTTTTACCCCTAATAACTTTTCACAAACTCTTGATGATGAAAAAGGTTAAATCATTTCTATTATTAAACATGTGTTCCATACTGAATGATGGTCCTAGATTTCTGATCTAAGGTTTTGTTTATGTTTTATTTCACTTTTTTACAAAAACTTCCTAATGATTATATTGATATATTTAATATGTTTTTAATATCAATTAAAGAAAAACTAGGCCTCTGTATATCACATCGTCTTAATAGATAGCTATGAAAATAGAAGTAAATATGTTTCCAATCATTTCATGAAATTAACCAAGACATTACATTCTCCCCGCATTAGTTAATTTCATCATAAAGAACATAAATGACTACTCAGAAAGATGTGGGTATTGAATTCACATTTGGGACCCCCACTCACATGTTCAATCTAGAAAATTTCTATGCTTCCACCAAACATGAACTCATGGAATCACTCACCCATGGATGAACCTTTTCTTCCATCCCAATTTTCCATCGAGTACTCTTAAATGGTATATCTATCACCAATTTCCATATCACCCTAGTCAATAACATGTGACAAGACTTGTACATATCTCATTAGATGTGATAAGAGGAATATATCATGTACCCAGTGTAACTATGTTAGTAGATCCAAGTCACTTTCCCCCTCACTAACTCTATATAGTATTTGGAAAGTGTCAATGAATCTCAAAGATTACTTTCCATTCATATCTCATCTGTATAATTCACATTAATGTGAGATATTCTAGAACACATAGTATCCCTCGTTGAACTCCAATGGCCTCAGTCATCGGCCTGCATATGACTTATGATGGATATGTGTCATGCCAATCCACTCCTATATTATCTTCAACTTCTCAATCATATCTTACCCCATGTATGGGACCATGATTGTTGAGTCACTTGGATCAGTCCAACAAAGTTGTGACCTATAGGGTCGCCCATAAAAGTCTTGAAATGGTTCCATACCAATAGTGGAATTATAGAATTTATTGTATAATAACTCCTCCAATGGTAAATTATCTACCCAAATTTGTCTAAATTCCATCATGTAAGCTCGAAACTTGTCCTCCATAACCTAAATGGTTCGCTCAGTCTTCCCATAAGTCTGGGGTGAAACACCATGATCAAACAGAACTCAGTAACAAAGGACTCCTTCAATCATTTACATATACATGATGTGAAGAGAGAATCATGGTATGAAATGATCATCAAGGGGAATCCATGTATCCATAATATCTTATGCACCTAAGGACTTATAAATAATTTTAATGAACTATAGTCTTAAATATATAAAAATTGATCCAGCTTTTTGAGTACAACTATGTTCATCTTGATAGAATTATGTCCCCTAGATGTAAATGGTAACCCCTTCATGATTTCCATGGATATTTCGTCCCACTTTCACTTTGTAATGTCATCTGGTAGAGCTAATCCTACTAGAACCTATTGTTCATCATTTACCTTATAAAAAGGGTTGAAACAAAAACTATGATACAAAATTCAATATGATGGGCCACCAGACCTAACATTGAAGGTTCAAGCACATCTCTTCTCCAAACTTGGATGTACTGAAAAAGGGGATGTATCAGACTTCCCCCTCACCTCCTCCAAAAATGACACGGTTACCACCGTATGTATTTTAAAAAGGATAATGTTTTACCCACCTTCATAGAATCCATCAAGAGAATGTTTAGTATATATTTGAGTACATAAGGTCTCATAGTCATTATCTAAATGATGATATTTTCTAACACACTATAAATGGGTTTGGGTAACAATCATTAAATAAAGATATGATGAACTATCCTTTTCCACAAAGAACAACTTCAACGAGGCTAATTTCTCGAATGCCTCATCCAACAACTGAGAACAAGATATCCTACTGAGATAAAATTCTGCAAAATTACCTTTCCAAGGATTATAGAATATATTGAAGTCATAGTCTAGGAGTAACTCTATTCATTTTCTTTGTGTCAGGTCATGATCCTTCTAATAGAAGATATACTTGAGTCTATTATGGTCAGAGTATATGATAAAATGGTTACCAATAAGGTATTTCCCCCACATATTTAGGGTGAATTCTACCACTACCAACTCAATATATCATAAGGTTTCAACTATTGGGACTCATAGGGAATAATATCCTACCTCTACATCACCACACAATAAATTTTTCTACTTTTAGAATAATAAAAAATTATGTACGTGACTACTTCCTGTAGAAATCCCAAGATAGGGGCACTCAACAACCTCAACCATAACTCTAAAAATGCCTACTATAATCTCTCCATCCATAGGAAAAGATTCCCTTTTGGCTCAAATAATTCAATGTTGCTGATTTCCTAGAGAAATTGGGGAAAACTGAAATAGTATACTGCTAACCCAAGGAAGATCTACACCTTTATCACACCCCTAGAAGGATCCCAATTTTACACTACCTCGACCATTCCCATATATACGTTTACACCATCAGCAGAGATAACATTTCCTAGAATGTAGAAGTCTAAAATCCTAAACTGACACTTCGAGAGCTTCAAATAAATTTTTTTCTCTCAGAGTGTGTCTAGAACCATCCTCAAGTGTCTATCATGGTCTTCCTCTTACACTGAGTACACTAGTATATCGTCAATTAGGACCCTAAAAACTAGTCTAAGAAATGATAGATGATATGGTTACAGAGTCCCATGATCACGGCTGGGATATTTTTTAACTCGAAGGGCATCAAAAAAATCATATTTACTGTAGAGTGATATTAATATTTTCTTCATTATATTCTCATCCCATACTAGTAGTTATTGATAACCTGGTCTGAGGTTAATCTTCTAGAACCATCCTTACCCTCAAAAATCATTGAATATTTCATCAATCATCCATAGTGGATACTTATAAAAGCATTTACATGGCTCATAAACTGATTATCCACTCATAACATCAAACTCCCTTCCACTTTCTAGGAAAACAACATTGGCGATACCCATAGGGAATCACTGGATCTCATTAAGATATTATTATGAAATTCCTCCAACTATACCCTCTTTTTTGGAAGATTAGTGGGATCTATCCAATATGAAAATGTATATATGGGGTTTTTACAAGGTTTAAGTCAATGAAGATGTTTATCTCTCGATAGAAGGGTATTACTAGAATTTCATTAGGAAATAATTCCTTGTTATCATCCAACATGGTATGAAAATGATATCCCATATCCAATTATACAAGAGTCATGTTATCCAACTTGTGAGTAATCAACTTCACCATCCAATATAGGAGTCAATCCTAGTACTCATAGGTATCCTTCTATAAATGAAGTAAAACCTTATCCCATCAATTTGGAAACAACATACCCTCTACCTAAGAAAACCAATATGTACATGGATGGTGTATAGCAAGTCCATGCCTGATAAGACGATATAAAGACTCACTGATTCTACAATGAGATCCCATGATAAACTCACTCCTCTAAGAATCTAATCACACTATTAGAAAAAGTGTGTGATAAGAGAGTAATCTCTTGTAGTAGTCTCCATGCATAATGGTCATTCCAAAGGCTTAACTAAAACATCTAGGTCTCGAACAAGGGATGTATCATGAAAAGAGTGGATAATGTCTATGTGTACCAAAACAATTAATATATAATAAAATACAGTGATCATACCTATAATCATCCTTGGAGCCTCTGAATCACATTTTTCAATGGCCTACATCTTCCCTCACACTAGTCCACGAGCTCTGTAAGCCTTGCGAGGACCCCTTGTGGTGGTGGTGGAAACATGAAAAACCATATACCACCACCCACTAAACTCCTTGATCTTATTCCATATCCATCGTCCTAAAAACCTCCTTGATCCTTCCACACCCTCTAAATAATAGGCCCATCCAATCTCTCACCATCAGTCATATAGTTGGTCGAACAATCCCAAACGAGATGTCGCAGATTGTCATTAGAGTAACACCACCCCTCCCTATATTGAAAAGAATCATCCTAATAGCCTCAAACCTTTTTCAGCAAGTCTTGAGTTCTCCTCATGACGGATCTCATATATCTCGATCCTTACTTCTTCTATTGGATAACTACTTCCAAAAGTCTCTTCCATTTTGTTCCCACTATTATCACCCACAACTGTTGCCTACTCAGAATGAAAGATCTCTATAACCAAATAATGATCTAGAAATATTTCATAAGAGATATTCATAGATTTATCCCACTTTCCATTATATGCTTATATAGGCCTCGATCAAGGGTTTTTTCTCGAATGAATAGATTCCAAAACATATCCCTTGATTATTTTCTGAGGTTAGTAACCCTTTATGAATTTTAGGCCATAGGATATAACCCTAATATAGCTATAAAATATGTGATATGCTCACTTCTCACATCATATCTATATAATACTCCTCTATAAATAGATGCTCAAAATATATCCATGAAAGAGTCCACTCATCATATGATAAAACCACTAGGATCTACCAATTTCCTACAGATCCATAGAGAAGGCTCGCCTTCAAGATCATCATATAGTCTGTGGGTGTTTTTATGAGATGAAAGACTCATGAAACTACCTCGAGTCCATCCTTATATTCATTTGGGTCTATATCACACCTAGACCTAAGGGTCACTAATGCTGAAACTCATTAAGCATGCTCACCATGCACACCTCATCATCTTTTACTGTGGGTACCATCTGATACTCGATGGGTGCAGGTATTAATAGAAACCCGCTTGGAGGAAATACCTACTGAACAGGTCCCTCTATCAAATATTTTTCAATGAGGTGATTTTCCTCATGATCCTTATCATGAATATTAGCTATAAATCATCATGAAGGTATCCTAAATAAGGCAAGATGTACCACAGTCAATGAGTATATATATATGGATTTAAATTAAAAGGGGAATCGGAACAAAAAAAATCTTATATGATATATGTTAAAATGTTTTTTTCATAAAACAATGTATACATGAACCTAGTAGAAAGGTAGGTTATCAGGGTCCTAGTATATGTATATGTCGGCCACCATACCGACATTCAATTCCTTAGTAATAAAGATGATAAGAAACACATAACATTATTTCCATAAGGCCTAATTGAATCTCATATCTAGAAAAAACTTCAATATTTGGTCCTAAGATGTAGAAACCAATTCGATACCCATCTATCATGGACCGAACCATTAGGGCCAACCTGGAATGTGATAAAATGAGTGTGACTACCCCAATCCTGCATTCTATTGGCCCTTGGCTAGAGACTGTTACTGAGTAATCATAACACTCACATGGGATGCCATATCCTAAGGTACCAATATGCATACATACATCTCCAAGATCGTAAAATGATGAAATGTAAAACAACTGTTAAAAATTCATTTATAAATCTAAATCTCATGTTCATAGTATGAAAAAATATAATAAATCCTAAAATTCCAAATAAAATCCAAAAAAAACAATAAAATTGGATCTTGATAGAATGTAGGGACAATGATCAAATGTGACTCCCAGTACAATAAATTGTCTTTCTATCCCAAATCTATGTTTAATATTCTCTTATTAATAAGACAACCCCATTCAATGGCTATTAATATTCATAATACATGACATGTGTTGATCGAGACCATACAAGTTTGAGTATAATTATACAAAGTAGGACACCATAAAATCACTAAAGATAAAGAATAAAATTTATTCATCTCATTATAATAAATTTCAATTATAAAATGATAAACATAATTAAAAATTTAAATATAATCTCAGTTGACACTATGTATTAATATAAGGTCACAACATCATTATATGCATAAAAGTTTTCTCAATAATCTATAACTAAACACACCTGAGAAAACTTAATCTACATGTCTAATAGAATTGATGAAGTTCATCCAAGATTTCTTGTTCATCATGTCTCTCCATAAGGAAGTACAAGTTGTAATTTTGAAGAGATCGATACATATAAGGGGATCAAACCCAGAGCCATGGGGTATACCAACAACCAGATCAGGATTAACCAGTTATATAGGGGATGGAGGACCATAACAGTTGGTCATACTGATTCTGATAACCCTACCTAGGGAAAAAGAATATAGAGGATCCAATCCCAACCTCATGAATTAATTATTACAAATATTTCTAAAACTAATCCCTTATACAGGATCACAATCTTATGTTCATAATGTAAAGACATGCTAAACCCATATATGGATGGATCGATGGAATGAAACCTTAAGAAAACTAGCTCACACTATGGGATAAAGGTATCCAATTAAAATTTAATGAATTAAATGGTGTGTATATTGGGTATATTTCTTATAAGAACAATCACATACCTTATCATGTCTATTCCCATGTACCTTTTTCGTTATCATGTAAATATATATTTTCCCATGTACTAATGTGGTCTTATATACCTAGAAATGTCTGATTACTGATCTATGACCATTTACTCTACCTATTTTCATTTACCTAGAAATTTTAATGGACATATATCCTTTAGGATACATACTGAGCTGCTTGGTATAGGTCGCACAGTTTGTGGCACACAACACACAGAGTGTGAAACTTTTCTACTTTTTGGAAACAATAGAGTCATAGTTTGGGCCCTGCATGGTGTATATTATCATATTACATGCCATGTATATTTAAATCTTATAGAAACAACAAAAATTATTCACATAGCTTTTCCCACACTGGCTGCCTCTAATCCATCCATGCTCCTTATATAAAGTCATGGATCTTGTCCGACCAATACCTACAATCATCAATT
Source organism: Viscum album (assembly GCA_963277665.1). Lineage (NCBI taxonomy): Eukaryota > Viridiplantae > Streptophyta > Magnoliopsida > Santalales > Viscaceae > Viscum > Viscum album. The sequence goes on from OY728119.1 coordinate 120,319,676, forward strand.
TCACAAATCTTGTTGTTTTATTCACATATTAAACCATATAATCATTCCATCCCTTCACCAATAATCAAATCCCACATGAATAACTCTAATCTGGTCCTGAACCATTTTTAATTACATTGCAACTCTCTTCCACCATCACACTGATACCTGATATGTGGTATCAATCTATTGCACCAGGAAATGGGTGATCAATGATTGATTTTCAATTATATTTCAAAACACCATCCCAAATGAATTATATTGATAAAATAACAATTAGCAGTGGAAGAAATGGTAAAAAACTTGAGGAATGGATTATGGGAAAAGTTCATGTAGGACTCAATTCTCATTAAAACTCTAAATGAAGATATATAAATTAAATAGTAAAATGCATCATCTAATTATGAGAAAAATAATCCATTACCTATAATATGATCAATCCATAAATTTATATGTTAGTTTATTGATTCATAATTGTAATAATATATGAAAATGTGGATAAATCCAAATAATTAAAATGTATTACCTCAAATTAGGATCAATCACTAATGAAGAAAAATTCTATATCATAGTCATTGGTGATATCCTTTAAATTTGATTCCATTATAGATCCATTCAATAATGGTTAGATACTATAATATTTTATTGTTCATAAACACCTCTCCATGCTCTCCTATCTAGGTATCTAGGTTTATATTGATAACCCTAGGACTCGCCCAAAAATAATTTATTTATAGAGGTGTCTTTGGTCGATGCATCAAAAACAATTATATAAATTAGTTCAATAAATTTATTTTATTATTTGCATCCGTGATGAATTTTTAAAAAACACCCAACACCAACAATGGTTATATTTACCCTATGGTTAAACCTATATTACAAACACAACTAAAGTCTATGATTTCTAATCTGAGAAAAATTTTAATAGATATTCTATATTTTTAGGAAAAATACATGTGTGTGATATTAATATATTTAATATTTTCCCAATAAAAATTATAGACTCACTAAGAATGGGAACCTTGTGTCGTCTCATATCCTTCCTATGAAAATATTACTGGATATATTTCACTGATTTATATGAAAAAATGTGATATTACAAAAACCATTGTTTTGTGTAATTTTATGACTACACAAATGAGATTCCCAGCCCGATGGGAGCCATAATTTGGAACTTCATGAAAACACACTCTTATTTAACAATGTTTTTTAAAAAGGACATTGTATTTGGTAAAAAAACCAACATCCCCATAATAAACATCATGTTTCAGTTAAGAAATTTTTGTGACAAAGGAATCTAATATTTAGTAGATATCATGAAACTTTTATAATGGAAATATCGATCCAATACATGGAAAATACATTCTCAACACTTCAATTATATTATAAGTAAATGGTTATGCATATTTTTTATCACATAGAGTGAGAAGTTGATCAATAGTTGATATTGAAAAACAAAATGAATTATAAGGAAGATATCAAAGGGATGGAGTGGAAATAATTCCAGAATTTCTTTTTGATAATTATATTCCACACGCTCTCTAACGTAAATTAGAGATAGATTTCATTAACCTCAAGGAGAAGCAAGATGAATATATTAGGTTGTATGATTCAAACATAAAAATACATGAACAATATGCTTTATTAATTTCATTTGAACTCAAAAATAATTTTTACCACATCTTTTGTGGGCTAAAGATGAGTCTATGAAAATATTTTTCAATTCACAACTTTGAAATCTGTGATGAGATTTTATAATGTACATTAAATAGGAAAATGAATATTGATGAATCGCATAGGTCACATAGGTTTTGATATAGTAGTTGGAGAATAGATTTTAATATTTTTGGAGAGATGGAGATATGACATGGTGTCAAGAATTTATGTCACCTGACTTGTCCAAAGTGTGGGAAGATGAATATTTTTAATTGAAATAATGGGAAAAAGAAATGATTTATGTGTGTAAGGAGGGACACATAGATGGTGAATGTTTATAAGAGAAACCCGCTAATGTGATGGAAGAAAGGAATAATTTGGTAAATTTTCATCATTTTATTCAATGCTTCAACTGAAGAAAAAAAGGAAAATATGATAACTAATTCACTAATACAAGGGTTTTCTATTATTACTTTCTAAAACAAACACTATTACATAAAGATAAAATTGATTTTACTATATCATAGTATTATATTTGGATCTCATCAATGATGTTGTGGCTTAGATTATTTTTATTCATTCACGTATAATGAGTGTAAAATTTTATTATAGTTCTATATATTAATTCATATCAAACATTATTAGTAGAAATATCTAAACACATACTCAAAATAAGGAAGTATATGTATTTGTAAAGATGGAAAATGGTTCAATTATTAAACAAAAAGAACATAAATCATCTACTATCAATTTTTTTTGGATTTATTTTAAATAAAAATTTATGATACACCCTTCATAATAATTTGATTCAATTATAATAATGGATTAGATTTACTTATATAGAGCCAATAATAATTTCCACGTGAATGAAATCACCCTCTATATCCTAAATATTCCTCTAATTCTATATAAGTTCTATGAGGATTATTAATATCCTTTTGGATTATAATTTCTAGATTAGTTATTATTTCTTTATGATTAAGATTATCTAGATCAAATGATTGAGAGTAAGGAAAAGATCATCCTCGATGATAGGACCATTGTAAAGAAATGTGATGATGTGTTTCTCAAAAAAATCATGGTCTTCCACCAATCTTTGTAGTTCATTTCTCAATAGATCTTATACTCAGATCTTTAATGATATCCAAGATTCCATATATAATGTATATTTTTTATTTTGGGTATATGAAGAACAAACTACAAGTAAATATAGATAAAGTTTTTATACACCCATGTGCTTCACTATGGGTTCCACTAGCCCTCTTCACTTAGAATATGTATGGTTAAATTAACCTCTTCATTGATTATAATGGGATTAAAAATATCATGATATATAAAAAGTATAATATTCCATTGATTGTAGAATTTTTCAATTATCAATGTGGAGCCCAATAATTATCTAAGGTGAATCATTTCTTGGCATATTATCAGGTAAGGACAAAAAAGGTGGATATCCCCGTGAATTATTTTCATACAAGGTATGATCACTATGAGTTCATATTAATTAAATTTGGACTCACTAAGGCTCTAACTATATTTATTAACTTTTTAGAAACCCTAATTCCAATAAACCATAGTAGGTGTCTACTTTATTCCATTGGTATAATATAAAATGTATTTCATCATGGATGACTGAAATAATTAGTTATCTTTAATAACTAGAAATATAAAATATTCCCTTATTACATTGGAGATATAAAATACACATATTAAAAAAATTATTGCATCCATTATTATATTCATAATATCCATATCTATATCTTGGGGAAAGTAAAATAATTCAATAGTGAGATGAGATGTTCGACATGTGTCATGTATAATAGGAATTTAGATTGATAAAATAAGTAATAAAAAATATTAAAATGCAAATAATGGAGAACACATGACATTTAATCTATAATTTTTTCACAAAAAAATAATACAAATATAATATCAATTTTTTTATATCATGGATAATAATATCTAAATTATCAATGAAGTAAATTATTAATATTTCACATGATGATATCATATATAAAGACATAAATACCACTAACTCCATGTTCTAATTAAATTTAATCGATGGTTATATACACAACAAATTCACATTTAGATGGGTTAATTAATTCGTCTCATGAGACCTGTTAATACAACGATATGATATATAATTCTTGGCCCTACTCATCACTATGTACCCAATGAATTATTCATATATTGAATAATGAATTAATTTCATAATCAATTTTCCTTATCAAAAAAATATCAATATAGAGTAAAGAATACAGAATTATCATTGTTTTTCCCAGTCAAAATAAAATCATCATTAGTAAAATAATGTATATAGAAATGATATATCATTTAAGAAATAATATAATACATGAAATATATTTATGTGGAAATTAATTTCAAATGAGAAAATGATCAAAAAAATTGAATGTTTCATTATATTTTTAATAAACACGGAATTTAATAAGAGATAAAATGTTATATTCAATTAATCAGAAATACATGTGTTAAATAAATTCATGTATTTGATAGAATAAAATAAAATTTATTTGAAACATTAAAATAATATATATTAAAATATATTTATTTATAATACCTTTGGAAACAATTTAAAGTTTCTAAATAATGTATAAGGGTTATGGTGGTAGGAAAAACCATTAATGTCATATACATTAAGAAACATACCTTTAGACTATTATCAAATAAATTTGAAAATGCCCATTTTAGTAATAACAATAATTATTCCTTAAAATCTTTTTAAAATGTCAAGTAAATCATAAAATGTCCTTAATAAAACATTTTAGTAATAAAAATATCTTTTTTAAAGCATTTTTTGTAAAATATGGACATGGAATAAAAATAAACCCAATTAAAAGAGAAATATTAATGATATTTATTTAATTAATTAAAGTGAAATAGAGAAGAATAGTTGGATGAAATCATGGGAAATACTTAAATATCCATATTATTAGAATATATATGTAGTTTTTTAATGATTTATTATAATATTCATCCAATAAAAAAAGGAATCCCAAAAAATGAGATTCTAAAATAAATTATTTTCACTTTGGTCACTATTACATTTTAACCTCTTGAAATAATATATTTGAATCTATAAATTAATCATCATGAAAAATTATATATTTATGTTAAATAAATCAATGGTTTCTTATATTAACCATATAAAAATAAAATGTTTCATATTACCCAATATTTCTCAATAAAGTAGAAATTTAAATGAAATCCCTTATATTGAAATGGAATTTCATAAAAAGTTAATTTAAAATCCAACATAATTAATTTAAATTTATTATAAATATATATAATAAATATATAAAAATCATTAATATCATATATGATCTATTTATTATATCTTATATCTTATTTGTTAACAATATTTTAATATCGTCATTGTTTCGGGTATTAACTACTTAATTTTTCATGTATATTTTTATTTGTTAGTTCTGGTCCTTGTACATTGTTTATGGTAACATCCTATAAAAAACTTTATTGAAGATATAATTATCATATATATTCATTATATAGATATTTAACTTCATCCATAAAATATAGAGTTTAAAAATTAATTACATTGATCAGGGATACCACTGGTCGTACGTATGCATTAACACTCTTTTCACTTTTTGATGGATAAAAAGAAAGGATGGTAAAAATAGTTAATAATTATATTATTATTTTAATATCATATATGTCATATATATTAATTAAATCTATCGTTATTACCATCCATCTAAATCGTGAATGAAAAATGGATCACATTGCTTCGTGGAGGTGGTGGTCCACACATATGCACGAGTGAAATCATTGTAACCCAAAATATTGTATAGAAAGAGGGTATACATTACATTTTATTTACAGAAGAATTATTATGTATTAAATATAACATATATTTATTATTTAAATCTTTATAACTATCCCATTGAAGTGGTGATGAAATAAAGAAACCACTATGTGGAGACGACATGTCAAACGTACACAAAAGGTATGTTTTCATTTTTTTTATGGCAAAACGATGGAAACTTTCCATACCATAATAATAATAACATATTAGTATATTTATTGTGGAATATTTATTATTTTAGGATGGGTATAACACGTTAAGTTGATGTATAAGAAAAAATAAATTTGATAGTGTTTATAAAGATGATTTCTTCTTCTTCGGTAGACTTCCTCTAGATATCCACATATAGGTCTCAGGGACGGCCTTTTAGAAATAAAAGAACCTCTTAAAAATGGATAATGATGTTTATAATGGAATTATGTATGCTTTTTTTAAGCTAGGTTTCTTAATGTTGTTTAAATAGAATTTATAATTGGTTCCCATTTATAAGTGAGGTGAGGGGAATTATGAAATTTTATAAAGGATTAAATTAATATAAATTATTATTATTTTGTAAAAATGGCTCCAAATTGATATAATTATAAGATAAAATTTGTATGAGTATAAATCCTTTCATCCATCAACATTTTGATATGTTTTATTTATGTTATTACCCTTATCATTTTTTTAAACCTTATTAATCATTTATAAAATTACCATTACATTAATATTTTCTACACTATAATGGCCATGAATGATTCCATAAGAGGAAAAATGAACAATATATAGTCCATGGATTTTTTTAAACCATATCACATTCATTGGGATTATTATAGGTTTTTTATGAATTTATAATAATTTAATAAAATATTATTTAATATAAAATATCATTAATAGAATTTTTTAAACAATTAATTAAATTTGACATTACATACTTAAAGATATAGATTGAATTTGAGTTTTATTCTTTTAGAAATTTTGATCATGTCATATTTATATTTAGAATTTGTGTAACATTATCATTCACCCAATTTAAATAAATTTTAATATTTTTAATATTTTTTTACTTTCTTATAATTAAATAAATATTGTGTCGGGATTGCATAAACATTTAATGTGATTATTCAATCAAAAAATATTATAAATAAATTATCATGAACAAAAAAATTAATTTATATTTAAAACTAAAATTTAAAACCCAGCATAACCTCATTTTATCTTCATAAAAAATATTAGAGATATTAAAGTCAAGAGTGTGAAATTTTATTTCTATTCTTTTCATAATTTAATATAAACGTCCATATCAAATAAAAATGAAACTATATGGCCATATTATTGAATCATTCATGGAAATATAAGAAATAAATTTATCCAAATATATAAATTCATGTGTTAAAAAAGTTTTTTATCCTTATTATATTAGGTTTTAACATTAAATACCTGACTTACCCTTTATTGAGGTGATAGATTTTTCAACTATTACTATTAAAAATAAAAAAAATTAAAGGGATCTATTTAACAAATTTGAAACACTAGATTATAAATATGGAATTCATTCTTTCAAATTCAATTCATATAATTTGGAGAAATTAATTTAAAAATAAACCCACAACATGTCATAAAAAAAATTTCAAAAAATATCTCGTTTCATTCCAATAATGAAATTATTCCTAATATAGGTATAATAATGATTCTAATTTAATAATTATATAATTTAATATTAAATATTAAATATTATTTTTAAATTTAATTCAAATAGTAATGGTAATTCTCAAATTAAATTAAATTATTGTTTTACATAAATTGGTATTTTTTAATATTCAATGAAAAAACAACCCTTTCCAAAAAATACGAAAATTTTAGTAAAAGATTATATTGACATTATAAATTAAAAAATGATTCATCTGTTGCAAAATAATTTTTTAATATGTTTTTGTGGTTTATTTAAATTTGGTGTTTCACACAATTCATTCTATTAATGAAATTTATTTAAGGAGATGTGTATAATAAAATATTAGGTTGTTAAATTACAATCCCTTAAAATAATTTCACTGTTTAAATTCAATTAATCTAATAAAAACTAACAAGGATACATCAACCTGATCACATATTTAGGTTCCCACACAGAATCCCCTATTTTATGATTTTTTCTTAAAACGTTTATTGTATGAGTGGTCTTATTCCATAGAACATCTTCTCTAATATCTATAATTTCCACCGATAGTTCCTCCTAAGATAGATTTTTCTCAAGTGGTATAACCTCTATGTTTAGTACTTGTAAAGGATAAGGTATTTACTTTCTCAGGAAAGATACATGAAACCCACCATGATTATTATATATATTATTTGGAAGCACCAGTAGATAAGTATTATCCTAATATGATCAACAATTTTAATGAGATAGATATTCCTAGGGCTCAAAATTCCATTATTTTCAAATCTCATAATCATCATACAAGAATAAATTTATAGCTATAACTTTTCACCAACATTTATCTCCTGATCTCACAAAAAAATTGTTATCATGACTTATTTTCAATTTTATGCCTCCCTTAAATATTATTGTATGGATCTAAATTTCTTTTTCATTTCCTCAACTAGATTAGGTCCTAATATATTCTTTCTTGAAACTTATTTCCATAGAGTTCCTCATAGAGATGAATTTGAATGCTCAAGTGAAATATATTATTGTATGAAAATTACACCAATGGAAGTTTTTGATCCCTACCACTTTTCAAATCCTTAGAGTAAGATCTCACTATGCCTCCTATATTTTGATAGTTCTCTCAGACGGATCATCTTTTTGAGGATGATAATTAGTATACAAACTGAAATCTGTATCCTGAGCCTACTAAAGGATTATCCATAAAATTGAGGTCAACCTCTAGTCTAAATTAGATATGATTGATAGTGATACTCTATAAAATATCATGGCATACTTAATGTAAAACTCATTAAACTTATAAAGAGTGAAATCTTATTTAACTGTGGTAAAAAAGATTAATTTCATAAGGAAAACAACTACATCACAATAGCATTATTCCATTTTGATATTTTGGGGAATCTGATGATGAAATTCATGGTAATGCAATCCAATTTATTTTCTGGTATGGGTAATCGTTTTAACATCTCGTTATGATTTTATTACACTAAAATATTTTTCTAAAATGATAGTCATCAATATAAAAACTATTCAATATTCATTTTCATGTTAACCCATTAAAATCATTTTTATATATCTCCATATATCTTTGTACATATAGGATGAATAGAGAGTGATTAAAAATTATCCTTATCCAACATACCATTCTTAAAATATGTTATTTAAAGGATGGATACTTTATTCTTGATCATTATTATTCTTGTGTGACCAAGGTTGAAAGAAGGAAAATTAATCACCTTATTAAATTATTCCATGTCTTCCTTCTATTTAAACTTAATAATCAAATGGATGTATGGTAAAACATTCATCTGATAATTATAAGACATGTCCCTTTTTCCTCAAGATTTAATACCTTGACTTCTAAAAATCCATAAATGATTGATTTATTCAAATCCCTATCATGGAAAAACTAGCATGATCTTTCTGACTAAGAGAATAAACCACTATGTTCACCTTCTCATAGTGGTAATTAATTGATTAGTGATAATATTTGATAAACTCATACCATATTACTTATTTCATATTCAAATCCTTTGTAAATATATACTCCAAAATTTTATGATCAGTATATATAGAACTCATTTCACTATATAGATAATGCCTCCGTAACATTAATAAAATATTACTACACCAACTCCAAATCCTTATTAGGGTAATTTTGTTGATGACTCTTTGATTGGTGAGAGGAATATGATATCTCCACATCATTCATAATGAAGATGAATCCCAATCACTTATTTGGTGAATCTCTATAGAGCACAAACCTTTCCCTACTATAGGGCAGTGTAAGAACATGAATGTAGACCAATAGTGTCTTTTGATCCTTTAATTTCTCCCCATAGTCATTAGTCCACAAGAACATAACCTCTTTTAATGTAAACCTATTGAGTGAATTATATAGTCATGATAAATTTTCAGAAACACGGTGATAGTATTCATCCATTCCATAAAACTATTAATCTCAGTTACCATGGTTGGTCAATCCCATTTCTCAAAAACTCCCATCTTTGAAGGATCCAATGATATAATATTAGATGAAATTAAATGACACAAAAATTGTACTTTTTAAGCCAAAATTCAAACTTAGTAAATTTGGGCCATAAAATCTTCTTCATATGGGTCATCAACGCAATTCTCAAATGTTCTTCATGTTATTCCTTAAACATTGAATATATAAGAATATTGCCTATAAAATACTGACACAGAATGTTCAAGGTAATATCAGATGACTCAATTTCATTAAATCTATAAATATATAAGGATCATTATTAAGTCCAAATGGAACTACGCTAAATTCCTAATGACCATACCTCCCATATAAGTCTTTCAGGGATATATCCTCCTTGAACTTTAGCTGATAATATCCAGATAAAATATCATTCCTAGAAATACATTGATCTCTTCATAATTGATTAAATATATCATTATTATAGGGTAGATGATACTTGATCATAATCGTGGGTTTTCTAAATTCATGATAATCAATGAAATGATGAACTCACCCATATATGTATTTAACAACAAGACTAGGTGTATCCCATGGATATGCACTAGGATATAAAATTCCTTATCAATATTATCCTTGAGTTTCTTTTTGAGTTTTTGAAACTCTATTAGGGAAATTATATGTGGATTTTATTAAATAGTTGTATCACCAAGGATGATTTCTATTGGTTACATAACTTTTTGATTCAGGGTAGGAATTTGAAAGTATTATTGAAAGACATAAACTAACTACCATATAATAGGTACACCTTCAATGTTGAGTTTCTCCCAAAATATCAGAGATAAATATCCCTCTGAATTTTTAGTATAACCCTTATGATGGTGGTTATTTCAATTAGGATTACAGTTTCATTCTCACACTGATAAACTATCACAGGTTGATCCAAATATTTAATTTAACTTCACTTCAATGAAATTTGATGTCCGATTGATACCTAGTGAGCGAAACCATTCCCATTATTATACAAAATTCAATTATATGACTAATAATAATATTTCCAGGAGGTACATTCCCACAAGTTTCAATCTAATATTGGTATTTGACATGTGATTAAGTCATTATATCATAAGATGTTTTCCCTGAAAACATGATATCTAACTGTATAGGTGGTGGTGTGATACAAATATAAAATTTATTAGATATGAAATATTGGGTACATACTAAATAAAATAGAACATTTATAATTATATAGTGGATGATAAGTGTACACTTCACCACATCACTAAGAATAGCCAGTTCAGATATACTAAATCTATATTCATTTCCTTATTCCTAGGCTTATTGTTTTTTAGGATCTCTAGAAACTTTGGCCACTAGTTTCGAAATGTACCATACTCTTTAAAATTAAATCACTCAATATCAGTGTAGAGACCCTGACCCTAGTATCCCAAATTTTTTATCTAATTTATTACATTGGAATAAGATATAAGAAATCACATCCTAAAGGACTGAATAGTTTAGTATCCCAAGTAAACTAGATACGCACGTTAAATTTACCTTTCATTTTAAAATAATAATACATAATTAATTTTCATTGATAATTCCATTATTCTTCTTAGTGTATCCATTAACATCATACACAAAATGATTCTTCATCTCCTAGGGAAAAATCAAAAGAATGGGGTGCACTCTGATTCTTGATAAGGGTAAGAATACAATAGAAGTTATGAATTAATAAGGAATAATAAATATGAAATTTTCAATAATCAAAACACATGAAATTTACACAAATAGAAAAAAGTCATATTTCCACGGTTCAAAACCGTGGCAATAGGCCCCAAAACTGTGGCCATAGGTTACGGCCATGCTTTTGGCAAACCATGGCCTCTATCGTCGTAGTAGTAGGTCCTACCCTGTTACCGCGGTTTTGAAAAACGTGGAAATAGGCCCCAAAATTTTCCAATGTGGTGGTTGACTTATATCCACTGTTTAAACCATGGATATAGGAAGATATTTCAATATTTTTAATTGTGCCTATCGCATTAGTAAAACATGGTAATATCCTAAATAAAAAATGTGACCATCGAGTTTTGATGCATGCACCTCCAGTTTTCCAACCTGAAACGCTAACCACTCCACCGCCAAATGCTTCATGTATATATGTATATATTATGATATATATTAATAAAAATAGTGGCAATAGCCACAAAACCATGGTTGTATGTCTTCCCACCAATTTTTTGGCAGGAAGTTTTTCCCAACGGAAGTGCAGGAACCCTATAGACATGGTTTTGGAAAACCATTGCTATATGCCTTTAAAAAAATGGCATATATCTACGTTTTTTAAAACTGTGACTATAGGCCTCATAACCACGGTATAGATTTGGCTTATAGCCATGGTTATGAAAACTATGGCTATATGCCACAAAAAATAGACCTATAGCCAAAGTTTTAAAACCATGGTTATAGGATATAGAACCAATGTTATATCCACCTATAACAACATATTGAAAACATTGGATATAGGTCTCTGGATGTACCTTCATTTTCTAATAGTGTAAATAAATAACTTGAGTGTAATACAGTAATAATAAATAACATTCATATAATGATATATATAATATCACATGATCTTGAAAACATATATAGAGATATTATAAATCATTTAATAATAACCTGTAATATCAATTACTAAATTCATACTGATGGAATGCATAATGAAATAAATTTAAAACATATCATGGAGGCCTTATTGCAAGGAATCTAAATAAATGTTTAAGACCTCATCTAGAAACCAAACTATTTTGTTTCATTAAACATGCTTGTGTATCAATGGGATATAGCGGGGGGGCCATTATATATTATGTCCATAAAATTACTCATATGAAAGTGGTGAAACTTAATAAGAATAGACATTTTTATTGAAAAACTAATATACAAAACGTCAATACTTACCCCAATCAATAAATATAATCATAAATCATCTAGAGTAAAATGGTGAATGGTAATATAACTATATATCCCCTATAAATATAGTCAAAATATATCTATATAAATAATAAAGATGGTTTAAATGCATCATATCCTTAGTGGATCATAAGTAAAATATGGGGTTGATGTCCTTGATGAATAAAAATTCTAGGAAAATGACCTTCAAAACATTTTTGAGAAAATAAAATTTTCATTTAAAATGTCACATTTTAAAACATAATGTTCACAAAACATTTTCAAAATACATTTAATTGAAAATAACATTTTGGAAATCTAAAATAAAAATTAAAACAATTTTTTTCATGATGAAGGAAAATTTTCTTCACATCGTACATGTTAAGACAAATAATACCCTGACATTATTCGTAAAATCTGTATGAGAATTATTTTTAAATTGTCATGAAGATTCATCTAAAAAATTAAAATCCAAAAATGGATAAAAACATCATTAATAAATAATTTTTAAAAGGTTAAAAGTATTTTTTTAAAACATTTTTTGAAACCATGTGTTCTTATAAAAAAAATTTCTTACTAAAGAGAGACATAGAGTTTGATTTTCTCAAAAACATGTTATCAAACATTTTATGTACCAAATAGAGGGGAGATAGTAATATTAGATAAAAAGTCCTTGAATAACAAAATGAAAATAAAATAGGTTGATTTTAATATTTAAATATAATATAATACCTCCAAGAGATATTTAAACATAAAAAATCTCAAATAATGATGAGTTTATAAAATAAACCCTAACCATTTTTTGTAACTTTTGAGTCATAAAACCTAAAAAATAAATGATAGAAAAAGAAACATTAAATTCCATGAATAGAAATAGATTAATTAAATAACATATCAAAGGAAAATTGTATACACCACATGAAGAAAATAACCAATGAATATGTAATTTGTCTCACAGAAATAAAAGTCCGATGAAAAACATTTACCACAGTTCTAATTTCATTCATATGTGTATGTACCACCTCTTATTCAAAAAACATCATTGTATTGCACCAACAATATTCATAGGTTTCCTTTATGAAAAAACTAAGTATTATAGGATGATATTTATTAATTAATTATTTTATTTCGGTAGTTCTTAGTAGATCCAATGGGTTTTGGAAGTACCAAGACGGGTAGAGAAGGGGTGGTCTTTTATAAGTGAGGTGAGTGGTACACTTGTAATTTTTTAAAAGAAAACATTTTAAACACATTTTCACCTAAAAAAAGATCAAAATTGTCCATTATAGACCATATAATATAAATATTCAATATATTCCCAACCAAATGGCCATTACATTGAGACATTTTAAACCCTTTATTTTCTAAATATAACCTCCCAGTATATCAGTTTTTACAATAACTTTATAAACTAATTTTTACAATATTTACTATTCATTATGGTAAAAAATTAAGTTTAAATCATTATATAATAAAAATTATTCTTATTTCAAATATGGAAACACTTTTTAAAATAAAATTTACATAAGTGAAAAAAAATTAATTTAAAATTAATCCGAGAGACACGATGAGAATGTTTGTTTTCAAAGAGAAAGTGTTCAAATGTTTACAATGTTTTTATTTCAAAATTGAATATAAAATTTATTATATTGACATACAATGTATTAATAGATTTATAATTTAACAAATGGTATTTTTAATAACATATTTAATCAAATTGGTTATTTTTAAAGGCATTAAAATAAATTGAAATTCTTAATAAAAACTATTATTTTTCACTATATAGTTAAAAAATTAACTATTCATAAAATTATAAAAAATTAACCAAAAAATAATTATTACATGTTGATATCAAAAATGATGTTCATTTTTTTCAAATAAATTTTCAAAGTGTGGTAAAAAAATAATATTAAATTATTTGAGGATAACATGATTAGATCGCTTTAGAATAAATACAGTATTTCAGAAAACATTTTATTTTCATTAAAATGAAAATATTTTATTTATAATCACTATATAACTTTTGAATTTATTTTATACATGTGAAAACCATATAATTGTAATAATTTATTTAGTAATATTCATACTCATCAACTTAATATCTATGTTATAATAGTGATTTAGAAATATTAATATTTTAATAGAGTATCATGTTTCATTCAAACCCAATGTTTTTTCCATTTCAAGATATTGAAGAGATTTAATTTATTTAAAATATATATATCTTAAATTATTAGGGTGTTAAATTATCTTCAATTCTTGGTGTTTCGTTTCATATATGTTATCAAACATGATGTCCCTATTTTAAAATATCAGGATGTCATATTCTACCCCCTTAAATAAATCACATCATAAAAATTTTATCTTGATCTCCATAATTAAGGTATTGAAAATTAAAAATACTTTTATTGGAAACCCACATCATAAAAAGCATTAATAAAATAACATTATGATAAGAGAGAAAGGTACATCTAAAGGTCATCCTGAATAACATATTGTTAGGCTTCCATGTAGCATAACAGTGGTAGGAAATGAAAATATATTCATGGAAGAAAATACTAACGCCCAAGGATTGATAGAGAGTGATAGAGAACGTTTATCATAAGAAATTGGGTGATCTATAGGATATTAACAACCATATGACCATATATAAGTGAGGATTTTGGGACCACTTGATTTATTGTATGTGAAGGTAACAGGATACAAAAAATTCAATATCATTTTCCTAAAGATAAGGAATTATTTTACCTTCTACAATGATAATATATGAAAATATACTTTATTTGATTCTATTTCACTGGTATAATTTCATCATTTTGTTATTCTTTTATCATTTCCACTTCATTTATTAAATAAATAAATAAATATCCAAGTTCTATTTTTTTATTCCTAAATAACTAGTGTTAACTTTAAACAGATCATATGATCCATAAAAGAGTGTCCGGTCTTTCTGTACATTTATAAATATTTTTCAAAACCAATATAGTTATCACATGTTATCTAATATAATATAGTTGTATTTAGATATCAATAACAACACCATTGGTTCATCATTAAATTTTGTAGGTAAAATCATTTAACTAAAAAAATTACATATTAAATAGGACCCTATGTAGGTTAGTGGTATGTACTAAACCCTTATCATTCTTTGGTTGTGAGAATAAGCCCCACGTCCTTTCCATATATGATGGGTTGTTACTCGGTATGTGGGTTTTCCTTTTTCTAAAAAAATATTAATATAATTATGATAATGCTATCAAATTTCAATAGCCCATAATTACCTCAACATTAAATATTAGATAAACATTTATTTTTACCAATACTTTCATTAAATATCTTCATCATTATTATCTAAAATTCAAGAATATATTGTGTGTTATCCTCCCTCAATCATGTTTCGAGAATTTAATATTCCCACTGAATCACTTTTCTTGGTACCATTCATTATATACATTCAAATCCTTAAATAAGTACTACTATTATATAATCCATTCATGTTTCATAATTATTATAACCTGAATATTATGATTAAAATAATCATATAACATATTACATGTATCCAAACACAAGTAAATTAATCATTCCACATCGTTTGTCGTAATAGAATAAGCATGACCTCGATCCCTTATCCTATTTTAATGTATATTCCATTTACACTTTGTGAATTAATTTTCATAGTTCCCCATATCCTTATAGTTGAATAATTAAACTTTTACAATTTATTTCTTACCCTTGAAATGAAGATCATGGATCAATTTCTCTCCACACTTATTGAAAATTGTCATTCCCTTCAAGGAAATACCCGGGTTCTTCTTACCAAAATTACCACATGTGGGAAAATCATTATTTCCCTTCTTTCACTTATCCAACTTTTTTTCTCTATCATAATATTATTCTCTATATTACCTTTAAAATAATAATTAAATAATTATTTATCATTTCTGATATACATGACATTATGTCTTCTTTTGATGAGAATTTTTGAGAGACTAGTTCCCTTTGAATGAATGACTTAGTCTCATCAATGAAATAATCATTATTATTATTAAGATTAATTTTACTTATACAGTTTCAATTACTACTATTAGGTTCCATTTCAAAATAATGGAATACACTATATTAGAACCTAACATTATGAAACATAACAGATTATCCCAAAACTAGTGAAACACATAACATAAATTGAAAATTTTGTTCATAAATAATCTCATTATAATAATCATGGTTACATTGGGTATATCATTATTTTCAAGTAATTTATAATATATGTAAAATAAAATGGAAGTTATCGTAAGAATATCCCCCCATCACCATCAATATTATCATTTTTATCCAATATAAAGCACAATGTACAAAAATCATAGTACAAAGTGCAAAGTACAAGGTACCAAGTACAAAGACAGCAGGTTAGGGGGGCCTGAGAAGAATATCCCCCCCAAGAGTTTTAAACAAAGAGTACAGTAAGGACCATTTTTTGATCTAGGTGATAATGAGGTCATGCCCATTGTGCCCATTTCATATTAATTACCCCTAGGTATATCTTTTCAAGAACCAAATCCAAATATAGTATCGAGATAGGGTTTTATTTCTAGAAAAACAAAAAAAACATATTCCTTACCAAAACATCATGATGTTCTTCCATACATAACCTCGAATTCATTCATAGGGTTATGTTCCCTAATATATATTTCCTTAAATTACGTTCCCAAGGTTTCTACTAAAATTCCTCTAATAAAAACTATATAAACCTTTAACTTAGTTTCACAGATCTGGTGTATACTTTATTACATTAGTATAAGATACAAGGAATAATATTTTGATGGAATGAATAGTTTAGTCATCATGGTAAACTAGATACATACATGAAATTTACACTACATTTTAAAAAATTAAATACACAATGAATTTTCCTTGAGAAGTCGATTTATACCCTTACTGTATCCCTATATATCAAACACAAAAACACATCCTCATATCCAAGGGAAAATAAAAAATAACAATTGTGTGATCTTGGATGCTCATAAAGCGAAATCATGCAATAGAAGCTATGAATAAATAAGGCATAATTAGTAATACAATGTAAGTAACTCAAACATATTCCATTTATTTAATAACATGATAATAACATGACCATAATAAATTATAATCAAATAATTCAATATAAATAATCACTTGATATTGAAAACATAACCTAGGATATTCTAACTAATTAAATTATAAAATAGAATATCAATAACTAAATTCATAACGATGGAATTCATAATGTCAAGAACATAAAAAATACCATCAAGGATTTATTCCAAGATATCTAAATAAATTGGTATGGTCTCATCCAAAACCAAATCTTTTTTGTCTCATGAGACATACCTATTCATCGAGGGGCTATAGAAAGACCCACCCATCACATAATAAGCCCGGTAAATTCCTCATATAAAAGTGGTGAAACATAATCAACATAAAAATAATATTCAAAAACTATAAAATTAAATGTTAATACATACCCCTATCAATAAACATAATCATAAATTTTTTAGTGTAAAATCGTAAAGGGTAATAAAATTGTACATCGATAGTCAAACTGATCATAAACCATCTAGAGAAATAATAAGGATGACATCAATACAACAGTGGATCATATGAAAATTAGAATATTTTTTTCATTACTGAATACAAATACTATGAATAGATCATTAAAACATGTTTGAGAAAAAAACCTTTTCATTTTAAAAATATCCTTCTAATCCAAAAAAGTTCACAAAACATTTTGAAAATGATTCTCTTTAAAAAAAATTAAAAACATGAAAAATAATTAATAAAAACATTAATTGGTCATGATGTTGGATAATTCACTTCACGTTTTACATGTTAAAATAAGGATTCCTTTTATGTTTCTGGTAAAATCAAAATGGTAATTGTTTTGAAAAGAACATGAGGATTACTTTCAAAACATTTCATACAAAGTAAAAAATGGAAACAATATCACTAATAAATCATTTTTAAAATGTAAGAAAAATTGAAAATATTTTTTTTAAACATCTTTTTTTATTAAATATTATTTTCTATCAAAGAGGTAAATAAAATGGTAATTTATAATAAATCATTTTATAAATCATTTTATTTACCAAAGAGTTGAAAATTGGTAATATTACAAGAAAATTTTCACTAATAACTAGAGGTGATGAAAATATATTAATTTTAAGATATAAATATAAAATAATTATATCAAAGGATATGTAAACATAATCAATCATGAATAATAATTATAATGTAAAATAAAACATTAACAATTTGGTTACATCTGAATCGTAAGGCTCATAAAATAAATGCTTCAAATGAAAATTAAAATAAAATGAGGATAAATACATTCATGATCTCAAATATCAAAAGTTTTTTATATACACCACATAAAGGAAATAGTTGGTAAATATGGAATTCACCTTATGGAAGTAAAAGTGATACGAGAAACCCTTAACTCAAGTTTGATTTTCTTCATACATGTTTGTGCCTCCTCATATTCAGTGAAATTATTTGGATTTCACCAGGATTTTTAGGATCATTATATGACCAAAATATGGAATGTATAATGTTATTTGGGATTTAAGGAACTTTTTGGGAAGTTATTAGCCAAACCAAGGGGTTCTAGAAGTGTGAAGAGGATATAATAGGGGGTGGTCTTTTTTATGTGACGTGAGTTCCACACATGTGATGTTTCAAACGAAAAAGGTCTACTATGATTTTCATATTTAAAAAGGTTCTGAAATGGTCCATTATTTATCCTTGAATATTTAAGGTTGAAATATTTCCATCCAAAGGGTTTTTTACATGTTTTATGACATTTTTAGCCCCTATATTTTCAGTTTAACACATGATAAATCAGCTTTTACCTTAATAATGGTAAATAATTTTTACTATTTTTATTATTATTTATGGTAAAAATAGGTTGAACTTATTAGATAATATAAAATATTATAACTCCATATATTTAACTTGTTTTTCAAAATACGATTTATAGAAGTGGTATAATTTAATTTAAAATTAATCCTGCAAATGTGACGAGAAAACAAGTATTCAATGAGAAAATGTTCCATAGTTCACAGTGTTTTTATATCAAAATTCAAAAAAAAATTGATTCAGATGACCTGAATTGGATTAATATATATAATTAAACTAATTTTACTTTTATAACTAAAAAATAACAATTTTAATTTTTAAATTCTTTAAATAAATTCTAATTCTTAATAAAACCCATTTTTTTACTATTCGTTGAAAATTTTGTCTTTTCCTATTTTTAATAAATTTTCACCCAAAAAATGTTACATTTAAATATTGTAAAAAACATTATATTGAATTTTTTTTCTAAATTTAGTAAAAATTGATTTGAAATTATGTAAGCAAAGCACGAATAGACATCCTTTTATAGAAAATATCATTTTTCAAAAAAAATCTTTAAAATGGTTCTTATCTATTTAGAATTATTAGGTAACCATTTAATTTATTTTATTCATGTTTAAACCATATAGTTTTTATAATTTAGTCCTTAATATTAATACCCACCAACAAAATGGAAATATTTTAATGGTCATGTTTAAATAAAAATATTTTGAAACAGTATCATGTTTCTTTCAAACACGATGTTTAGTTAGTTGAGTGATATTGGATAGATTGAATTTATTTAAAATTAAATGTATCATAATGTCTTAGGGTGTTACATTATCTTCAATTATTATTTTTTTGGGTCATATATACTATCAAATATGATGTTTATATTTTAAAATCTCAGGGTGTTACAAAAATTGGTTTCTTTCTTTGTCTTATAGTCATTAGATAAATGACCCTTATCTCCACACTTATAAAAAACTCATTCTATTCAATAATTTCCCTGGTGGTTTCATTA
The DNA here is from genome assembly GCA_963277665.1 of Viscum album. Lineage (NCBI taxonomy): Eukaryota > Viridiplantae > Streptophyta > Magnoliopsida > Santalales > Viscaceae > Viscum > Viscum album. The sequence continues at coordinate 120,340,086 of OY728119.1, forward strand.
AATAATTTTTAATTGTTAATAATTCCATTCATTTCATACTTCTTCATTGATATGATCCCTTTTTATTGTGCTCCTATTGTCTCATCTTTTATCAATTTATCATAAAGATAGAGGATAGAGATAATTATATCTCCTACTTAATGGTGTTTGATACTATAACATCATATGATGAAATTTTTTGAGATACTAGTTCCAATTAGATAATATACTTAAACCCATCAAAGAAATTGCATTTTTTTCCATATTATATATTTAGTCTAGATAATTCCTATATAATCTTGTAAATTTTTCTAATACTCTTCCACAAATTTATCATCATTCTATATCAAACTGAGGACATTAATATCTATTTCATCTCATTGATCTTGAAGGAAGTATTTATCATTTAATATCAGATTAAATATTCTTCATTCCATTTTTTATTTCATCATCCAATTTAGTGTTCTTGATCAATGACCACCATTGACTGTCATCTCCTTTCAAAAAATACAATATTAGAATAACCATTTTACATTACGAACATCATGAATATAGGAATATTTTTTAAGGGTCTTAATCTAATTCGTAGTTAAAAAATGATTAATAGTTCCATTAAAATATAGATGCTTTTGTCACAAAAATTTATCCAACATAGAAAAATCACTACATGGAAAATTGGATTCTCTATTTGAGCTGGATTATTTGTCATAACCTTATTAATCATCCATAATATGGTTTGGATCTTATAAATTCCAATAAAAAATTTATTTTCTTTCCCAGTATTGAAATCCTTAAATTTTTTATATATATGGATTCCCTTTCATCCATTTGGAACTATTACTGAATAATGGAACACATTGGGTTAACTTATATTCACCAGGAATACTATTCCATAATGTTAAATTCCCTCTACTGATAAATATTTTAAAATACTATAATGAATTATCATGATTCTATTGTTATCAATGACTCTTTAATATATATTCCTAGGGTTTCTATTAATCATTCTATGGTACCAACAATAGATACCCAATGTCTTTAACCAAGAGCTTATATATGACTTATTACATCAGTACAAGATACAATAGATCTCACCAATAAGGACCATTCATCATAGTTGTCTTGAAGAACCAGATATATAAAATATTCTCATATTTCATTAAAAACATAAATAATAAATTATAAAAACATTCCTTAATCCTTCATATTATTCCTAATTCTCTTCTTTATATCGAAGGGAAAAGAAAATAAATAATGGTATATATCATATTATATGTAATAATTACATATAGAAGAAGCTATCATGCGTAAATAAGCTATAAAGATTATAGAAAGGTAAATAACTAAAAATACATGACATTTAACCTATACTTGAGAATGAAATGCATCCATGTATAATATTAATGCATTAATATTGTGGATAATAATAAATGAATTATCAATGATAGAAATTAATAATATTGGATTTCATGAACTTAGACACCATTATATCTATACTGCTAAATCCTTGTGACAATACAATTCAATTGATGTATGGGTATACACCTAAACCCCGTTTATTTTACTAACTGATTTCTCTTATGAGACCATTTGATGCATCAAGGGAATATATAAATCCATTCCCCCAAACATGAAATCATGTCCAAATCATTCTATATATTATTAATGATCAAATAAATTCATAAAAAATATGCATTTTCAACTAATATCTGAATTATGTAAATAATATAGATTTTTGAAATTTTTTCCATCTCATCAAATAAAAATCATAGTAAAACAATTTATGTAGAATGATATAAGTTTTATGAAATAAGAATATACCTAATATATATTTATGATAATTTTAATTTCTAATGAAAAATAATCACATGAAAGTAAATGTTTCAGGATATGGTTATTGGCCAAAAAATTAATAAGAGATTAAATACGACCATTGATTCATCAGAAATATAGGTTTTGAAATAAATTCATGTATTTTATAGTATAATAAATTAGATGATAAATATTAAAATAATATTTATAGGAGAGTTTTAATTTCAAAACAATTTATAACATATAGAAGATGCTAAATATAATAAAGTGGTTATGGCTGTGGTAAAATCCTTTAATGTCGTATTAGTTAAAAGAATATTACTTTTGAATTTTTATAAAGAAATTTAAATATGAAATTTTCAAAAAAAAATTATAAATAATCTGATCAAAACATGTAAAAAATTAATTTTTAACATATATTATCCTTAATTAATAATTAGAGTAACAAAAAGTTCTTGAAAAATAATTTTGACAAATATATACATGGAAGAAGAATATACTCGATCAAAAGAGAAATAAGACAAGCTTTTACTTAAAAACAATTTCACTTGATACATCTTCAAAATAGGTGAAAAATTATATTAAAACTTTTAAACTCCTTAAATATCAACAGGATAATATAATATATGGTTTTTATGGATATATTATTTGATTCCTCTGATGTAAACTAGGGAAAGCCAAAAAAATGTGATTATAAAATAACTCCATACCACTTTTTTCACATTCTAATTATCCCCCCTGAAATAATAAACATCAATTTAAATATTAATTATCATTAAAAAATATATATTCATGTTAGATACATAAAAAAGGTAGTATATACACAATATAAAAATAAATAGGTTCATAATACTAAATATGTCTCAATGGAGATGAAATTGAGATGAAATCCCTTACCTCAAAATCAACATGCTTATTTAATTATTTTAAACTCATTTATATTAAATTTATATTTATAATAAATATAGAAAAAAACAATATATATATATATCAATAATTTTATATATTATCTATTTATAAAATACTATCACGGATTTGTTTGATATCATTTATTTTTATCATTTTTTTGTGTTAATTGCTTTATTTTCCATGTATTTTTTTATTTGGTAGTTCTAGCCCTTGAAAATTGATTGTGGTTTCATAATATAAAGATTATAATTCATGATATAAGTATCATATATATTCAATATACATATATAGAATGATCCTTTAAATATTGAGAGATAAAAATGAATTACACTGTTCTTGAAGATGGTAGGTCATACATACGCATGGACACTATTTTTACATTTCAACAAATGGGATGAGAGAAAGTTAAATAATAATTAACTTTATAGGATTCTTTTTATATCATATATATATATATATATTATATCCATTAAATATTTTTTTATTAAAATATATGTAAATCATTAATGAGAAATAGATCAGGTTGCTCAATGGAGGTTGTGGTCCACGCATATGTACAACTGATGTTATTATTTTACAATATATTGGAATGTAAAAATTTATATATGATTATATAATTTAATAATTATAATTATTTAAAAAAATTAAAATATATTCATTTCTTCCATATTTTCAACTATCCGTGAAAAGTGGTGATGAAAAACAACTTACCCCGCTACTTGGAGGTGATAAGTTATACGTACGCTTGTGAAACGTTCTCATTTTATATATGATGGAAAGGATATGGGAAACAATTGTAACATTATCATAATAATATATTATTATATTTGAAATACTTTAGTTTTTATTTTATAATAGTTACAACACCTTAATTGGAAGTAGAATAAGAAAAAAAACATGAAAGTGCGGTAATGATAATCATGTCTTATTTAGTATAATTTCTTTATATATCATATTATGGGAAATAGTGTAAGAATTTTTGGAATAAAAAAACATCTAAAACAAGGATAAATATGTTGATAATGTAATTGGGAAGGGTTTTTTTGTGGTAGGTTACTCAATTTGTTGAAATGCAAAGAGAGAATGGGTGTGATTTTAAAAGTGGGGGGAGAGGAATTCTTGGATATTATTAAAGTAGTAAATTAATATAAATTATTATTCAAACCCAAATACAAAAAAAATTAAATAATGATAATATAATATGTTTATATTTCAAAATCGTATCCTCCAATAAAATTTGGAATGTTTTTGGTAATGTTTTACCTTTGTCGATTAATTTTAATCCCTTATTAACCCTTTTCACAATTAAAACAATATTAATGTTTTCTATCCATTAAGGGTCATTAATTTTACAATAAGAATCCATATGTGGACCTTGGTTAATTTTATCAACCATATCCATTCATTTTTTGAATATTGGATTTTTGATGAATTTTAAATAATTTAATAAAATTTTATTTATTATCAAATATCATTAATGTCATTTTTGACACTAATTATTTATCTTGACATTATATACATTATTAAAAATATTTAATTTGAATATAATAATTTAAAAAATACCAAATATGGAATATATATTTATAAAATTTGCAGAACAATATAATTTTATTCAATTTATATTAATTTTAATATTTTTAAAATCTTTTATTTTATTTTTCTAATAATTGAATAAATATTATATCCTTGTTGGGTAAGAATTTAATGTGATTATTTAAACACACAAAAAAATAAAAAAATTACAACTAAAATAATAATAATTCAAATTTCAAATGAACGTTTGAAACTAAATATAACATCTTTTTATCCATATAGAAAAATATTATCAATATTAAAGTTAAGAGTGTGGAAGTCAATATCAAAGATGAATGGCCCCATGTTTACATATTTTTTACATTAATATAGAAATAGACCTAATAAATTCATTTAATAGTATAAATTAATTTTTTAGAGGAATCATAAATCACTTTCACATTAGAACTTAACCTTAATTACTCGGTTTACCCTTTACTGAGGTGATACATTTTACCATTATTACTATTTAAAAATACCAAAAATAAATGGGGACTATTTAACAAATTTGAAACTACATATTCAAAATATTGAATCTATTTTATAAAATTAAATTGATAGAAGTGACAAAAAATAAATTTAAAATAAACACCCAAAATGCAAAGTAAATAGGTTTTCAAAAAAATTATTTTATGTCTAAAAATTAACTAACAAAAAATAAGATAAAATAATCATTAAAATATAATTAATTATATTATTTATACATAAAGGAGTATTGATTTAATTTAGGATTTTATTCAATTAATCATGGGACTTTTTTAATTAAATTAAACAATTATTTTACAAATATCTATATTTTTCAATATTCATTGAAAAATAATTCTTTTTTTAAAAAAACCCAAAATTTTAACCTAACATAAGATAGAAATTATGAATTAAAAAAATATATTATCTTTTACATATTTATAAATTAATAATTTTTCATAGTTTATTTAAACTAAATGTCACATTCCTAAAAAGATCTAAATGAAATTTACTTAAAGAGAAATATATCATAAAATATGAAGGAGTTATGGAAATACTGAATAGAGTTTTTTGGTATTACCTTTAAAAAATAATGGTGGTATTTATAAATGATATTATTATCTACTCCAAAATCAAGGAGGAAAATAAATATCATTTTTAAGAAGTCTTTTTGACCTAGTGAAAGTAAATTTTATTTTCACAGTGATGTAACTGTCAGTTTTATATGAAGAAAGTAACATTTTGTGTCATGTTAAAACTATAAAAGTGATACATATAGATCATTTTAAAATAGATGTGATTTTTGGATACACCAAACAATATCCATGATATATAGGTAGTTTCCTTATAATATCTGGGTAATGTCATCAATTTGTGAGAAACCTCTAATGATTATCAAGCCCAATAACTAAGATAACTTAGGAGGGAATGGAGTTTGTTTGGAATTTTTAATTTGAGGGAAGTTTTATAGAGATAATTGTTATTTTAATCACTATACTTTTCCTAGCATTAAACACAAGTGGGAAATAATTTTTTATCTACAATTATGATACCAAAAATGAAATGGGTTCCATACTAATCCAATAAGACAATGTGATTATTTATGCTACTCAGGAATTAATGATATATGAGAAAGGATACCGAATTCATGACCTTGAATTAGAGGAAATAATATTCACATTATAGATTATGTGGATTTATACCAATACAGAGAAGTGAGAAATATAAAAATATTATAAAATCCTAAAGGTAAATTTACAAAAATGAGATCATTATACACCAATTAAGGTGGTTAGAGATGATTAAGAATTTTGATTGTTTAATCCATTTCCATCTGATGAAGTTGATTGACATGGAAGAGAATATGAGTATAATGAATCTTAAAAACCTATCCATGATTATGATTTAAAGGGATCCAATATTCATATAAATGAAAAGGATGGAAATGATAATATTTAAATGATAAACATCCTACCATTATCAAATAACTACTAAAACATCCATTAATGAGAGGATAAAGGAGTCCCAAAAAGATGATGTGTATCTAAATTAAAAGGTATCAAATATTCTAGAGATCAACATTTCTAAATATGAAGTTATAATTTTTGGAACCCAGATATGTGGACCATCAAAAAAATATGAAGAGGGAAATTATGGATTATGTTCATTGTTGACCTTCTAAACTCATCAATAAAGCACTAATATGTATAGATATCTGAAGGAAATTATCTGGTTGGATAACATCAGTAGGGAGATTACATAATTTGTAACTCAATTCTTAGAATTTGAACAATTCAAATATGAATACAAAAATTCTAAGGGTATGATGAAATAATTTCCTATACAACTATTGAAATGGTAAAACATAATAATAGATTTTTTTTACAGGGCTCCTGAGGATTTATAAAGTAAATAACACCCTATATGTGATTTTGGGTCTCATTATAAATATAGAACCTCTAATTTCTATTGAGAAATATTTATTTATAACCAAAACACTATGATCTACATAAGAGAAGTAGAAAGACGGCATGGATTTCCAATCTCTACCATATTTTATTGGGATCTAAGGTTCACCTTGAGGTTATACAGAATCTATCAATAAGTATTGGATATAGTGTTGAGTATTAATATTTCATATCTACCCATTACAGATGGACAATCTAAAATAATTGTTCAAACATGATAGGATATACTGATATCATGTTCAATAGGCTTCCAAGGATTTTGGTATCACCGACTTCTCTGTATTGATTTATCATATAATAATAGTCTATATTCTATCATTTAGATTACACCTAATGACGCTATGTGTGGGAAGAGGTGCCAGAATCCAATATTAAAAGATGAATTTGGAGTCGTGAATATTATGGAACTTTATCAAATCTAATATACAATATAGAAGGTTAAAATATTCAATTTCATATGAAATATATAAAAATTTAACAAAGAAGACATGTAGAAAATCTTTGAAAATACCTAGAGGTCAACATTTGAGATACAATTTTCGTTTTTATATCACCATGTAATAGTATATTGAGGCTTGGGAAGAAGTGAAATCATTTTTTAGGATACATTTTTTCATTTTTTATCATTGATCATATCAGAGTGGTGGTTATCAATAAGAACTCCATACTTACCTTCCTCAAATATGTGGTGTATTCCTTGTATCACTCTTATTGAAAGACATATAATACCCCTATCAAGTACTGAATCCATAGTTCATTACCTTTTATAATGATATTCCATTTTATTATTATCTTTTAAAGATCTTATATCATTGAGATAGTGTTCTACGAAACATGAAAACTTTCCTAGTCAAACTACTTTTTTTGGAAAAAAAGTTTGTGGAAGAAAATTAGAAACCAGAAGAGTTGATGAAATATAAGTATGCTAATCCATTAAAATTTATTAAATAAAATTTTTAAGGTAAAATTTATAAATGGGGGAGTATGTAATGACCCTGCCTTTTATAAGTGAAAGTCCCTTTAAAATGAAAAAATTCCATATTTTAAATTATATTTATGAAAAATACATGATCTAAATTTGATTTTTTAGACCAATATAAAATATATGATTTTATATTTAAAAGAAAAAAAAATAATCATAACCATTTATAGTATATCCATAGTTTAATTATAATTATGATATACATATATTGGTGGTTATGATCACATCCAATTGATGATGATGAATGAAGAGATCTTCTTGTCTAGTAGAAGCGTACCTTATGAATCCAACTTATAGGAGCATACGAGGGAGTTAGAATCACTGTTATATTCCCTCTACCAATTCAAATATGATATCCAGTAAGTAATGATAAGAGAAAATGTTTATGGTAGAATATCAAGATTATTGGAAATATCACTCAAACAATGTATGTTGAACAACCCTGTGAAAACATCACCTTCACACACCTTACCCTTAGAGAATACGCTATTTTAATAAGGGCTTATGTGTCTAGATTTTAGTCATATGAATTTGTATATTTTACATTTAATAAAACAATGATTATATTCATTTATTTTTATTCTTTCTTTATAAATGATTATATGATGATTTTTATAAGAAGAAATCAAAATTATATTTTTCAAAAATATGTAGTCTCTATAACGGAACTATTTTTGAAAAATTCATGAATTTATAAAATAAATAATATTTTTTAAATATTTTTTTAATACATAATAATAATTTAAATATAAATGTTAATATATTTTAATGAATACAATGTTTTTATAGGGGTTAAAAACTGGATAATGTCATCAAAAACTAGAATATTCTAGTAAAAAATGTTTCTTATTTAAATGTAAAAATTATCTTATTTAGATAATTATATTTATATGAAAAATGATTTTGAAATTAGTGCATCAAAATTATCCAATGGTGAATTTTTAATCATTTTCTTGAGACAATATATTGTTCTTTTAAATTAAAGAGTGTATAAATACATGGTATGTATTAAGAAATCATAATGGAATTCAAGTGCTATAATAAATACCATAAAATAAATCCTTTTAAAAATATATATTTTTCCATTAAAATAATTTATTTTCTATATAATTTAATTAATTTTATAATCCTTTAATGAATCCTTTATAACATATATTATATTTTATGGTTTTAAAATAAATTCCTTATGATCATCACTCACTTTCACTTCACCAATGTTGTTATTATAATATTTTATTTTATTGTCCATATAAAATATTTAAATCCACTCTTATTTGGTAAAAACCATTGGAAAAAACCAATTTAATGTTTGTGGATTTGATTATTTTTTTATTTAGAGTCCAAAATATGTGTTCAAAAATTAATAATGAATTCCCACACTTTCAATAAATACCCACTTATAATCCCGCTCCACTTCACTGAAACCCCAATTGCACTAACTACTTATCCTTATACCTATATAAATTCCACCCATGATTTTACCATTCTATAAATATGATCCATCTGAGAAACATGAATATCCCTCTTAGTGAAAGTGATTCCCTCCTCCTTCCCATTATTCACAAACATTCATTGAGTTATTCCTTTTTATTACCAATTGTTCATCTTGTCATATGTTTTGATATTTCTCTTTTATATTCATTATTATTTCCAAGTAATTATAGACCCCCTTCCACCATCAATAAACCCTTAAATTAATCTTTATTTACAGCCATTATGCTGCTGATATTATCCTATTATTTTCCACACCAAACATTTTTTAGTGAATATTCATTCCCATGTGCATTTAGGGGTATTCACCTAGATATATATATCACTAATTTATTTTTTCCTTCTATATATGTACCAAAAACTCTTAAATCATGGTATTATATGTGATTAATGATGTACTTATGTTTTATAATCAATGTGGAAAACAGATTATTATACCTTCTATGAATATGATGGGAGGTCCTGGAATTATATTTCACTCAAATACATTGGGTACTATTTTTAGCTCATGAAATTGCTTTCATGGTACATGGGAGGTAATCCTTAGTACACCATTTTATGATTTCTTGGTATTTATCCTTCACATAGTATTATCATGTCATTTTTTATATTCTTCCAACATTCTTATAGTTCCTTTATTTTATCATCTTATATCTTCCTTTGATGTTCATGTTTTTTATTATCACCCCTTTTATGTCACCTTTACATTCCTATTGAATCACATGTATTAAATTAATCATTTAATTCTTGTTATATTACCTTACTATGATTTATAAGTCACCCCATTATTATGTACATCCCCAGTTTGTCATGTGCATTTTTACAATTGTGATGGAATTTTAGGAGTATGTTCATGAATTTTAAATAATTTATTTTTAACCATGTTTCAAGTTAATGTGAAATGTACCAAATTTACCAAATATAGTAGGTTTATATATATTTTGGTACTATATTCTATTGGAATTTAATTAAGAAATTATGAAATAAGATGTATTAAATATGTGGGTTTTATTAAGAATTAGGATAGAACCCAACCTAAATAAATCTATATTGATCCAAGATTGATTTAGGAGTAAGGTAACTATTCAATAGTATGATGGAGATAATGATTAAGTCATTTTGAAGGTGAAACATTAATGTTATTCTCTTACAAATATTCAGATATTATTTTAATCATTATGCACTCATGTTGAATTATTTTGGTTTCAATAATGGGTGAAGCCCAAAGGAATCAAGTATTCAATGAATGAAATGGAAAATGAACCAATTATAACATCATGAAACCTAATGAGATTAAAAATGGTGTAATAATCAATATGACTATTCAAAATAATCTATAAAAAATTATGGTTCAAATATCAAACAAATTTGAATTCCAAAATAGAAAAAAAATGATAATGATTTAGTCTCAACAATGTTCAGGTAATAAAGATGCTTAATGAAAAAATATCAAGCTCCCATCATATAAAAACAATTTAATGGATCATCCATTTTAATTAACCATAGTAACATGAATATGTATTGTAATTTGTAAATCATTACATTGATATACACACTTATGAGTAAAAATAAATATTTTAGTTATAATAATTGAGAGTAATAATGTTATTCTGAATGATCCATTAGAAATTTGATGTTTTAGATGTGAGGAATTTGGAAATTATGAAAACTAGAACAATAATCTATATGATGAAGATGGAAATAGGATTTAAAAACCTCCTAGAATATGGTAACAAGGATGCGACTATGAAATGAAAATAATATAAGCAGATGAAAATGATTATACAGTTCTATGTATAATTATTCTTCATAATACATTTATTAATTTCTTATGTTGTGTAAGTTTTCACTAAATATTATCTATTGAATTATAAATAAAAACACATGGTGGATTAATTACTATATGTAAGATATATGCATCTTCTTCAAGAATAGTAGGATTATGATTCATTTAAGTATAATGTTTCATTAATAAGTTTATTTTTATGTGATTTTTGAAATATATATTCTATCTCCACATCTAATCTATATTAATCAAAAAAATAGGGTAATTTCATATAATATCACAAAAAAATATATGATAATATAATATTTTATTTATAACCATGGGGTTGATTGTCAAATTAATTATATTATAGAAGGTATGTTACATAATCTATATTGTTATTTAGCTAAAATTATTAGAGAAAAACACAATATTATGAATGATTTATTTTCATGGAAAAAAAATTATTTCCATCATTTATATGGTTTATATATCATTAGATATTATATGTTTAGGTCCAGATTACATTTATATAACTTTAATTTTTTTCATTTAGTGATAATTAATATTACGAGGATGGAATTTATTTGACGAGAAAGAATGTAATGTTGTATAATTTTGCTACACAACATTATTTTAAAAAATTGTCATGTGTTCAATAGCTTGCTTTGGACGTACCACCAAGATAAAACAAGACAAAAAATATTAGAAAAAATTTGTGAAGAAATTTTAATTTTAATAAATCATCTAGCAAAAAAAACTTTTTAATTAATTTAATTTCATAAAATTGGATTAAGAACACCTAATGGTTCAAAAGGGTGTTTTATAGTAAAATTAGTTCTCCTTTATATACTATATTCTCATTTATAAGATAAATTAATAATTTTTTGAATTTTAAATAAATAAAAAAATATAATTTTTAATTATCTATGTAAAAAAATGTTTTGGTGATTTTTTTTTATTTTTTCTAAAATAATTGAATTTTAGCTGAATAGTGAAAAAAATACTAAGTTTGCAAATAACATCACATTGATGACATTATGGTAATAAATGAATGGATTTAATTATTTTAAAAAGTTTTTTATTATAAATAAATATATTTATAATGTAATATTATGTATTTAAAATTATTTTATTTAATTTAAAAAATCCATGTTTAATGTTTGAAAACATAATAAATAATTTTCTATAAATATCTTTTTATTCACTTATATTAAAAATTATTTATCCTAACATATAGTAATTAAATCCAAAAAAAATTGATTTTATATTTTATATCAACACTATAATATTATTTAATAAGTCCCATTTCATTTTTTCCCATAGAAATTAGATCACTAGGATTTGAGTTAATTGTGTTAATAATAGTAAAAATGTTATTTCAGAATAATTATTTTATTAAAATCGGGTAATTTATATCCAATAAAATAATTTCTTCTCCTAAAAAATTGAGTTAAATATATTATTTTTAATATAAATATAATAACATTAAATCTATTTTTTATCAATAAAATGTTTTATTAAGAACACTTTGTAGTAAAAAAACATTTTTCTACAAAACTATTTGTCTATATAAAAATTGTATTCATTTAAAATATAATTTTATATTATCTATACAAAGAATAAATTTATATATTAATTAAATTTTTGGTTATAATATCATAATTTTAAAAAATTTATTTATATCTTTAATAAAATTTAAATTACTTAGTTAAAATAAGTTATGATATTAAACAACAAAGAAGTTAAATGTAAACATATTATGTTCAAAGACATTTAAATGTTTAAAAAATTTGTGAAAATAAATGTTATAATATTTATAAAAATAATATCAACAGATAGTCAACTATTTAACAAATTATTAGCTATTTAACCATGATCAACATCATTCCATCATAAGAATAAAGTAATGGGTATTTAGAGAAGCATTATTTTATTCACTTATAAAACAAGATCAATTTAAATTCATTTATTCACTAATCCTAGAGAATTACAATGACCATAAAATAGATGTAGTCGCACAAAAATTTCCTCACCATTTCATGTAATAATTTTCCATTCCAATTGACAATGATATGGATTCTTAAGGTATTTCCCATATGAGAACTTCAAATAGGAGAGGTAACTTTTAGAACAATGTTATTCTAATTATTTTCTTCTTATTACTCCAAAAATATTCTCTATCCACGAAAATTTTATATAATTTGTTATAATAATATTTTGAATTTATATTTCAGAAGTGAACATTCATTTTAGACCCTCCACCCAACCATCCAAAACAATAAAAATGTCACTTGTGTTATGTACAAACTGTCGCCTACATATGAAACTCTGTTATTCATGACCTCTATACAAGGTCATGTGAAATAAGGTTTGTATTGAATTAATTTGATACTTAAAACAATATTTATATTCTTAAAATATAAACTAATTCCTACCTCATTTTAATTCAAGGAAAATGAATGTGTCACCCTTGTGTATGTGTGGACTACTACCACAATGAAAATGACGTATTCTGTTTCTATTATAGAAATCTATACCTTATCAAGAAAATATATAATATGATTATCCATATTAAAAAATTATAATAATATAATTATGATTTTGTAATATTGATATTTTGAAAAACAATTTTCTTTCATTGCCATAATCATCTAGATATTTTACTTTGTCCTCTTTTAGGTTTCTTTAAACACCTTCATGAATAATTTTATAATTTTCTATCATGGATGAATATGGAAACCTAAGTACCCATTTAATTTTGAATTAATTAGAAACTATTTAATTTCTTATTTCTATACAAATTTTAAATAATTATTAAATATATTATTATTATACCAACTTTTTGTTCATTTAAATTATAGAAACACGCTCATCATCGACTTCATCATTGTGAATCATAAAAAATATACTTATTAAATGAAATTATAAAATTAAAAATAATTATAAAAATGATTAAAAATAGATATAAATATTACATAATTATTAACATAGAATCTATACACAATAATTAACAATTTCAATAAAAAACTACTAAACAAACAATTGAAACTCAAAACATATGATTATGAAAATAAAATTTCACTATTTTTTTAATATAATTGATTTTAAAATATATATATATATATGTTTATAAGTACGTATATGGTATTAAAATAGGTAATTAATAATGTTATTTTTTTCAGGCGGGAGAATGTGGCATGTTTGACTAAGAAGGAATTAAGGTAAGGCATTTTTATTGAATCAATATCTTATCTTGAGATATAATGGTTCCCTTTTTGAGAATTTATTTTGAAAATGGTTTTATTATCTTATATAAAGATATTAAAATTATTAAAATTATTATTTTTTTCGGGATTACATTTAAAAACTTCTTTACTCATAATAGTTGATGATGATAAAAATAATTCCCATTTTTTACAAAAGATATCATTTCCTTCCATATAATTATTCAATCATCTCGTTAATATTCTCCATTCTTATTTATAAATCCAATTATGCTTCAAATAAAATATTATTGAAATTTAACTTCAAATATTTTAAAATTATTGACTTATCACATTCTTTATGATGTGGGTTTTAAAAAGGATATTTTGAAAATATTAAAAAGGATTTCCCTTTTAGATTCGTAATTTTATCTTGGACAATAAAATTCATAAAAAAGAATTTCTCTTATTTCAAGGTTAGATTACATTGATTAATTTTAAATTTTTCAATTACAAAAATTAATGTTACCTCCTTGAAAAGAATTTTTTAATGTGGTGTATAATTTTATCTCTTTAAGAAAATGATATGGAATTCTTTCTAAAAATGTATTTTTAGGGTTTTAATTAAAAATTCCCCTATAAATGATCTAACGCATTGGGATTTTTGTTATATGAATAACTTTAATACCTATATGAAATCCTCATTCAGGGTAATTTATTTTTGTATCAACTGATCTAATATCTTATATGAGTTTGTGTGATACCATTTGGAAATGATATGAAACCCATCTTCTTTATATGAGTTATTTATGATATGTTGAATGATTTATTTCATGTGGAACACATATGAATAGATTACTGATTGGTATAGTTATATATATCCAATTAATTAATTTCTAAAGTATTTACATCTCATGAGATACAGATTTTAAGTATGAATATTTTTTTTCTCGCAACATGAAGGGTTAATATGTTCTTGTTACCAAATTGAAGCATGTACATTTTGTTTCTACAATGTAAATCCTAGAAATATTTTTTTCACAAAACATTCATGTAAGTTTAATTTTCTAATAACATGAGTATTGGATATTTAGTTATTCCATAACATTAATGATGGAAATTTTATTTATTCACAATATTATAATTTCTATATGTTTGTGTTTTTTCATATTTCCTTATTATGAACTATTTTATTTAATTGAAATATTTATATATCATATTAAAATTAATATAATTCATGGATCATTTTTATTATCTCATTCTCTTATACCATAGTACTTTTTTGATCATTTGAGATTACATGTCCTTTTATCATAAATTATGGACAACACTTAAATGTACTTTTTGATAATATATTTCTCCCTTTATCATGTTGTCTCATAATATTATAATGTAATACTTTATGAAATAATGTTTTTTTATTTCGTTATAGGGAATTTGATCTCACACCTTTATTATGCTTACATTCTATAGGTTATGAACTTGAATATAACTTATGAGAAATCGATACGGGTGTCTAGTGTAGCCCAGTTATAGAAAAATCTTTACAAGTCTAATAAAATATAGTTCTCATGTATTTTATCCTCAAATTAAATAAACCTTCTATTCATACTATTGTGTGTGTTTTTTTATGTAATTTCTAACATATAGAAATATTGAAAAATAATGATATGCTCATCACACTAAGTATCCACTAATGTTTTTAAAGAATATGTTTTAAACACAACATCTGAAATTGAAGGTTAGGAGAGCCTTAATAATCATAACCCATGTTCATTGGTTTTTAAATTATGTTATAATA
Source organism: Viscum album (assembly GCA_963277665.1). NCBI lineage: Eukaryota > Viridiplantae > Streptophyta > Magnoliopsida > Santalales > Viscaceae > Viscum > Viscum album. The sequence continues at coordinate 120,356,035 of OY728119.1, forward strand.
AATAATTCCTAGTTAATTCCATAGGAGTACCCTACCTAGTTATCTCCCTAAATTTAACCTTTAAAGACTTAATCAATACCAAATACATTTTATAGCTATATAAGTCTCACTAATCGTCAAAGCTATATCTGACTCACCCATTATCATATATAATTCTCAATAACCATTAAATTAACAAAAAAAATTCACCTATAGTGTTTCAAAATAAATAGATTGAAAAAGTAATTTTGTTCTATAAGAAAAAACACTTCCAGTTATCTCATAAATATGAGAAACAATATCATTTTCTATATTAACTTTTGTAATATATAAAACTCAAAAATGTAAGATAATAGTATATGTATTGAAAATACATATATACATTTAAATTTTTGTTGATAAAAAATATCACATACGATATAAGGAATGGTCGTTCAAACCAGAAATGTTAAAAAAATCATTTCTGTTAAAATTCAAAAATTAAACACAAAAAAATGTTAAAATGATTCTTTATCAGAAATTAAATAATTTTATAATTAATATAATATTACCATTAATAAAATTTTATGTATAAATAATAAAATTATAATACCATATAAAAAAATATGGATATGAAGGAAAAAGTGTTTGAAGGAAAACATTAAGACATGTTTTTTATGAATAATCCAATTCAAAATTGGTAACTAATGAATCAAAATGACATTGAATAAAGAATCATGAAAAATATCTTAAAACCACATGAATTAATATAATTTCATCATAAAATTAATCCATTGTTAATTTCATACAACATATAAAAGTAAAAGTGTGATTAAAATACAATTAGTCTCCAAGAAAGGAAATATCGGTTATAAATCCCTTACCTTAAGTCTCGTATAGCATTGTATGCTAAATAACACATGAATAATAAAATTACATTAGTTAATTACGTAATTATAATACTTTTTTATATTGATTCCATTATCATTATTCTTTTTATTTCATTTATTACCATAACTTAATTGGCTACAATGTCAATCAAGTTTAAGTCATATATTTAAAGGTTTTTCTATAATTAATTTTTAAAATGACCATTATGAGGTAAAATTTTATAGGTTTATTGATTTTAAATTATTATTTATTTTATAATTTTTATATTTATACATTATATAACCTTTTAATAAGTAATCGTGCAAGGTGGTCTTGAAGAATGAAATGCATTGTTTCCTGGATGTGGTAGTCTGCATGTACAGACAAGTGATGTTTTTATTTTTCTAAGAGATGGAAATGAAATAAAATAGGGAAATTTTTAACTTTACATAATCATATTTATGTTTTAAGACTAATATTAGGTTATTAAATCTATCCTAATAAATGATAATTTTAGGAAAAAGAAAATGAATCACACTGCTTCGTAGAGGTAATAGTCAACACATACTCATCAGAAACGTTAGAATTTTTTACCAAATAGAGAGTCAGAATGTGGATAATATAATATCATTAAATAATTATAATAATTTCATTAATATAAAATTTATTTTTAAATTACATATTTATAATCACCTATAAGGGGTGGTGATGAAAAGTAAAATATATCAATTCATGGAGATAATAGTTCACTCATACGCATGAGTGATACTTTAATTTTAGATATGATGTAAAATTGATAGAAACTAGTTATTACCCCCAAAATAATAACAATTAATTATAAATTTTATACTAATTTAATTATATTGGAATGTTTAAAATATATTAAAAGGGGGTAGATGAAGAAATAAATTTGAAGGAGGTCAGTTTGGGTATACACCACCTATTTAGATACTCTCCATTGGATTACAGCTTATATATTTGAGGATTGGAATTTTGAATATAAAATGACCTATAAAACATGGGGAAGGTATTTGGGATGATCTTGATTGTGTTATAGAACTCTATATTGTGAATATGTGATGAGAGGAAGTGGTAATTTATAAGTTAGGGGAGTCGAAATATAATAGTTATTAAATGTATTAAAATAATATAAGTATATTTTATGGTAAAGTATCACAAAAAACCCAAATTATAAGGATTTGAATATAAGGATATCCCCAAGGTGTGTCATGTCTGACTCTGTGTAACCTATTACCCAACAATAGGACTTATCGTGCACTTGGTTGAAACTCCCAGGGGATACGCTTAGGATAATTCACATTTTATTTAAAAACCAATATGAAGGATTTGAAAGTAAATATATCCACAAAGAAACCATGTTTACGAATATTATATTAGCCATGCATAATCTTTTTTAAATTTATGTTAAGTGTTTCACTAGTTTTGGGATTATATATTACTTTATAATTTAGTCAATTATATTCCATTATTTAGAAATGGTGGCTTTCAAAAATAATGTGAACTCCACCAATACACATGATCCAAATAGTAACAAGGATCATATCTTTCATTGCATTAAGACAACATTTTGAATGGAAATATTCTCCAAAGTATTATCATCATATGTGGAAATATTATCATGTTCCAACGAGATAGGTAAAAAAATTATCCATGTCATTTGGATTTTAAGGGATGAAATAGAAGAAGAGGATGGTAGAGAGATATATAGATTAATGGAATAAGGGAAAGAAGTACTTTCCCACATGTGAAAATTATGAAACGAAATACCCTAGTACTTTCTTAAAAGGAGTTGGATTTTTCTATAGTTGTGTAAGGAAAGAACACCATGTTTGTGATATCAAGGGTAAGAAAAAGGTATCCAATGTACAATGCTTTATCTGCAAGGAGATGGGACACCATACGAATCAATGTCTCAAGAATCAAAGGAATATAACCCGAATGATGCTATTGGATAATGATCAAGTTATGATACTATCCAGATGAAGAGGAATGATTAATATTCCTATTTAATATTTATTTTAATTGAATATTTTATCATCAACGTATTGGTTATAATAATTATGGAATATATGAGGATTTTACTACAATACTTTTTTGTTAAGTATTTGAGATCATATACTTATTGGTAGCAATAAAATTGATTAATTAGAATGATAAGATTTTCATAAAAATGATTGAGAGAAATATGACCCTTAATATGATCTTGATGTTGATATAATGATGAATAAATGATTAATTTGAACAAGTGACGACTACCTTGGAACTGATTAATAACATGTCGATATGTGGTCTATAAAGACCCAAAAATTTCAAGGAAAATTGTTTCTTAAATACCTTGGAATTTTATGAGTCACTAGCTTCTGACGGCACTTGATTCCGAGGCCCGGTGTTCCCGGAATCAATTTCTGAAGTTTTTCTCGGGTACGTTTAGTGAACGAACAAGCGGGTTTTTCTATCTTTTGAATCGGTGCTCGGAATTGAAATCTGAGGTCACTGATGAACTCATTGCATTGGTAATTCTTTAATGGGACCTTTAGCGCAGTTTTGTTTTAAGCGGGTTGAGTTTTAATTTTGGGGAATTAGTTTAAAAATAAATAAAATTGGTGTGTACAATTTTATTTATATCTACGGTGGTTAAATCCTACAAAGGGGAGTTAAGGGTGGGACCCACAACCACCTAACTACCCTTGTGTGGATTTTTGGGAGGTGGGGCACACACGAGCCCAACCTTCAACCTTCCATAACTCTTTTAAAACCCCTAATTAAACTCCTCAAATAACTCCCATAAATCCATTTTTAATTATTTGGTTAATTCCTCTAAATTGTGTAACTTTTCCTCTCCTCTTCCTCTCTCTCTTTAAATCATTCCAACACACCTTAATTAATATATTGAACCTATTTAATTAATTAATTAAGTGTTTTCAATTTTGAATTTTGAGAGCTTGGCGTGATTAATTAAAATAAGAGGAAGTCTCATTTTTATTTGGGTTGGAATTGGCCTGTGGAGAGGATTGGAGAGATCTTGAGTTTTTGAAGAGCACCAACTCTCTGAAGAAGGATGACCAACTCTTCGACGAAGAACGACCATCCCTCTCGTCGAAGAATGCTCCCCGGTTCTCCATCAAGGGAGGAGACACTGCCACAGGGAATTCGCCAATGAAGACGCGTCATCTTTTCTTTTTCGCGACAAGAGAAAAGACGCCTCTTCTTTTTCGGGCGCGCTCCGATGATGATGAAATCAACACCGTCATCCTCGACGCTTGGATACCGAAAATCTTATCCAAGGTAGGGGTTGTTATGTTCTATTTTTAATACTATTCTTCATCGTTCTTAAATTCTTGAGTTTTGTTTGGCCACTTGATACCATCATGACGAGGAAGGGCTCGGACCTCACGAACATGGTCTTACCCTTCCCCTCTTGTTTTTTCTTGTGGACGATAGAGGCGGACTTTGAAGAACCGGCCGGCATTGGGCCGACCACGAGCGGGTCGTTCGCACATGATTGTCGGGTCACCGCAAAGACATGGTACTGTCGTGACGCGTGGAGTAGAGTCGGACCGTGGCCGGGACGGGCCGCGGCGGAGGGGCATGGTGTCGTCGCGCCACGTTGGAGCTACAGCAGCCGCAGCCGGGGCGGGCCATGGCGGAGGGGTGTGGCACCATCGCGCTGCGCCAGAGCAACAGGGGCCGCGTCCGGGGCGGGCCGTGGCAGCGGGGCGCGGCGCCGTCGCGCCGCGGAAGATCCAGAAGGGCAGCCGACTGTGCCGGCCGCTAGTGCCATCAAGAGGCGGGACCTGAGGGGTCCTGTGGTTACCCAAGGGACGGCCATCATGGCTGGCCGTTTCGAAGAAACCGAGGGGTGTAACCCCACGGACCAGCGGCTAGGGCAGGCCCCACTGGGCACCGCCACCCCGATTGGCTGGCCAACCACGCGGCCAACCATGTGGGCCACGCGGTCCGGGCTGCGCCCTACTAGGCCAGACCCAGACCCGGGTCGGGTCGACCCAGTTGGGGCCGACCCAGGGGGTGTTGGGCCAGGTCGGACCGGGCCCAGACCCCCTATTTTCGGACCGTTTTCTGTTAAACGGACATATCTTGAAATACGGACCTCCGATCGATGCACTGTCAGTTGCGTAGGTTTCCTTGGATCGAGACAGTCGTTTCAGTATATTACACACATGGTTTCAGTGAAGATTGGGTGTGGCCGGGTTGGTTCGAACCTGAAACCAACCGGGCCCTCGGAGCGGAAACGCTTATAACTTGAGCTTCGGGCGTCCGATTGACGTGCCGTCGACTTTGTTGGATTCCTCTTTATGAGAGGGTTCTTTTGGAATACTTCACTTGAGGTTTTAACATAGTTGGAGTATTTTGGGGTTGGATTGTACCCAAAATCCAACCAAGCCCCTGGAACGGTAATGCTAATAACTCACAGTCCGAGCGTCATATTGACGTGTCGTCTATTGCATTGAGACCCCTATGACAATGCGGTCCTTTGAGATACTTCCACGTGAGATTATGTGAGACTTGAAGTGTCGACCAGTAGCTTGTGGAGAGGACCCTCCTAGAGATGAGCGTATGGAGTACGGAGACCTTGTAGCTGGCTGAGACCTGATGACTGCTTGTCCGATTCGATTCGGAGTGACTTGTATAGCCCTGTGGGGAGCACTACTGTGTTGGTGTGGCAGACCCATGGTGGGAAGCACTACTGTGTTTTAATGGAAGACCTATGGTACTCGACAGAAGGAGTACCTCTGTAGGCTATTAGGGGGGGCACTATTGTGTTGGGCTGGTAGACCCATAGAGGGGAGCACTACTGTGTTTGGGTGGTAGACTCGTGAGGTTGGTGAGTAGCACCTCGGAGTCATGACAGGACTACTGTGCTCGAAAGAGGAGGACTTCTCTAGCAGTTGTGGTTTCGAAATCATGAATAAAATCCTGGTTTGATCTGAGTCAATGACCATTGTGTTTTCCTCATGATTGAGATGGGTCACTTCATAACTTAGGTATATGTATGGGAGTATACCTAAGTAGTGGTTATTCGTTGATTTCATAACCTTTGTGTTTCCTTATGATTGAGATGGGTTACTTGATTACTTAGGTATAATTATGGGCTTATACCTAAGTAAGGGTTATCTGTTGAGATGATTATTTGTGGTTATGATTGTTGGATGTAGTGATACCTTGAGGGTCTCGGGGTCCCTACTGAGTATCGTAATACTCACCCCTGCACGGGCTATGCACGCACCTCGTTGTGTTGGATATAGACGAAGGACAGCACTGATAGAGACCGAGTTTATGAGGACTAGACAGTACCCAGTGGTGGACCTCACAACGAGTCAGTACCCGGAGGTAGAATTCACGACGAGATGGTACTTGGAGGAGGTTGGCGGGCGAGAGCATTGAGGAGGCTATCTGTACCTACCTTTCAAGTAGGATCCGAGGTGGACGACCCAAGAGCTGCTTCTATCTTCCAACTTTTTGTCTTTTCTGTTGTACTTTCGTTCAGTTTTAGTTGTACTTTTTAGTTGGGTTTGTATTCTGGCCCATTTACTTTTCAGCACTTTCTTTTTTACTTAGTGTATTACTTTTTCTTGTACTCCGGATGGATGTGTTTATGTTTTATAAAGGCAATGCCTTCCTAGTTATCAGGATTTACGCCTTTGGTGCTAGTCGCCAGCCCCTGGCCTAGGGAAGGTGGGCTTGAGGTAGTCACAGCATGGGCCCCGAGGATGGGTCTTGAAAAATTGGTATCATAGGAGTCATTTCTACCACAGAACTCAAGACTCTGATAATTCTTTTCTGTGAAGCAATAGTGTTAAGGGTACCGAGTGTGGTATTTAGTTCAGGGAGTCCAGTGTTGGTGCGGCGGCCAAATTATCCATACACCAGGACCCTGACTACTGATTTCTGACTTAGTGCACGAAAACACTGATTGCATGTGTGTATCCAGAAGATTTAAAGTCAGCTCAAACCAGTTCATCTCGCCAGGTATAAATTGTTTGACCGTGTCGCATCTGTTCAGAATGCCACCACGCATACAGTCAGTTGGAGTTCCGAGAGAGTACTCGATGATGTCCCACCGAGCGATGAGACTCCAGTGTAGGGCCCTCTTTCTATGTTGGCACCTTTAGGTGGTGTACCATCATCACCACCACCCGTTAGGCAGCAGATTCCACCAGTCATACTAGCGGACGGTAGACGTTGATAGAGAGTGCTGCACAAGTTCCAGTAGTAGATGCCTCTGAGGTTATGACGCGAGACATATTCCCAGGCAGTAGTGGACTGGATGGGGGCGATTTCTAGAGTTCTACACCTAGTTTAGACACTAGTAGAGTAGATGGTTATCATAGCTACTGGTGTTTCCCAATGAGTGACCATGAGGATGGTCGGCATAGTGATGGTACTTCGGTACATGGACCGATGCCTGAGATAGTACCTTCGGGTAGTGTGCCAGCTATATCACTACCTCTTGGTCAGCCGTTTCAACTGGTGATACTAGTAGATAACACAAGTAAGTTCAGTGCCTTACATGTGTTTCAGCATCAGATACCCCTCAGGTTATGAGGTGAGCCTGAATCACAGGTAGCTGAGGACTGGCTTGAGGAGGTGGCTAAGAGTTTTCTAGAGCTTATACAGCTTCGACAGGATGACATGTTGGCAGCTCAGTAATCATTGAGGCGTACGGATCGTTCCTAGTACTCTATGAATACGATACGATCAGTGCTTTAGAGCTCAGACTTCTGAGCGAGGTGTGTTTAAGGATATCTAAGACAACATATTATCCTCTATGCATTCCTACTTATGTTAGGGTGCTATAGAGAACCTTTGTGGTCAAATGTTCATTGGCTGAGCGGAAACAGCCAGTGAATGTTAGCAGTGGGAAAGTAGGGAACTAGCGACAGTCTCAGAGACTTGGTCATGTAAAATGTTTCCAGAAGAGGAAGTTTTAAGGACAGATGAAACTGCAGAGCAGCACACGTGGAAGCAGAGATAGGAGAGCAGCATGAGCTGGTGTACATTTCGACATGTTACAACCACCCACCTTTGTAGTCCCCGCCAGGCTCATGGAGCTGGAGGGAATGGGAAGATAATAGCTGCATGCGGTCAAGGGGTGTGAACCAAGGGCTTTAAGAATGATTTGAGGTATGGTATGTGTCTACTACTAGTTGTCGTATCAATAGACACAGGTACCAATCATTCTTACCTTCCATGAATCTTGTCCTAGACCTAGAGTTTCCGGTTAAGCCGTTGACTTGACCCTCACATCTGGAGATACCTTTGGGAGGAGACTCGATAATCACTCTTATGCCGATGGTGTGATCAGACCCTTGAGGCGAGAGTTTCGGTTGGAATCTCTTGGTGGCAATGTCAAGGCCTTATGACGCTAGTCTGGGTATGGACTGGGAAACCACAGTTCATACACAGATTGATTGTATTAGGAAAAAAGGTTGTGGTTTACCTACAATGTTGGGATGGGTTTTCCTTGTTCGGCGAAAAAAAACCTAGGCAGCACAGGATGGAATCATTCATAAGTGGGTGAAATCGATCACTCATGAGTTGGATAGACTTAGATTTGATCCAGACTTCTCTAGATTTGTTGCACCGCTTTTAGCATTGACGAAGAAGGGGAAAACCCTTTATGTGGTCAGGGATATTCCAGCAGAGCTTTTCAGGAGCTGAGGTAGAGGTTGACCAGTGCGCCCATTTTGAGGCTACCGGAGAAGGTTCAAATTATCCAGGAGCAGATGAAGACTGCACAGATCAGGCAGAAATCCTATGTTGATAGGAGATGGAGACCACTAGAGTTCGAGGATGGAAACCACGTTTTCTTACGGATCTCACCTCGATGAGGTCTACGGAGTTGTGGTGGAGGCGGAAAGTTATCTACAAGGTTCATCGGACCCTTCTAGGTCCTCAGCAGGGTAGGCAAGGTGGCTTACCGCTTGACCTTTCCACCACAGTTGCATTAGGTGCACGACGTCTTCCACATATCTCAGCTGAGAAGATATGTGCACGACCTTTCACACATCATCGACCACAGGGAGCTGGACATCGATGAAGAGGCGACATTCACGTAGGTTCCAGTGGAGATCGAGGATCGTTAGGAGTGGGTCCTACGAGGATGTTTGATTCCTCTGGTGCGCTTTCTCTATCAGCTGGGGAACCTCTAGAAGAACACATGGGAGAGGAAGGCTCAGATGCATGCTCAATACCTCTTTTGTTTTCCCTAGTGTGTGTTGAAGCTTTACGGGGAAGTAAAGCTCTGAGGTGGGAGTAATGTAAAGACCTGGGAATTTCAAGGAAATTTTTTTCTTAAATACCTGGTAATTTTACGAGTCTGTGGCTTCTGACGGCACTTGATTCTGAGGCCCGGTGTGCACGGAATTAATTTCCGAAGTTTAGCTAGGGTACGTTCAATGAACGAGCGAGCGGGTTTTTCTATCTTTTGAACTGGTGCTCGAAATTGAAATCTGAGGGCACCGATGAACTCGCAGCGCCAGTAATTGCTTAAGGGGACCTTTAGCGCAGTTGCGTTTTAAGCGGTTTGAGATTCAATTTTGGGAAATTAGTTTAAAAATAAATAAAATTGGTGTGTACAATTTTATTTATATCTATGGTGGTTAAATCCTACAAAGGGGAGTTAAGGGTGGGACCCACAACCACCTAACTACCCTTGTCTGGATTTTTGGGAGGTGGGTCCCACACGATCCCAACCTTCCACCTTCCATAACTCTTTTCAAACCCCTCTTTAAACTCCCCAAATAACTCTCTTAAACCCCTTTTTAATTATTTGGTTAATTCCTATTAATTGTGTAACTTATCCTCTCCTCTTCTTCTCTCTCTTTAACTCATGCCAACATACCTTAATTAATAGATTGAACCTATTCAATTAATTAATTAAGTGTTTTCAATTTTGAATTTTAAGATCTTGGCAGGATTAATTAAAATAATAGGAAGTCTCATTTGTATTTGGGATGGAATTATTGTGTGGAGAGGATTTGGAGAGCTCTTGAGTTTTTGAAGAGCACCAACTCTCCGACAAAGGACGACCAACTCTCCAAAGAAGAACAACCATCCCTCTCGGCGAAGAATGCTCCCTGGTTCTCCATTAAGGGATAAGACACCACCATGGGGAATTTGCGAACGACGACGTGTCATCTTTTATTTTTCGCAACACGAGAGAAGACGCCTCTTCTTTTTCGGGTGCGCTCCGACGACGATGAAATCAACACCGTCATCCTCGATGCTCGGCTACCGCAAATCTTATCCAAGGTAGGGGTTGTTATGTTCATGTTTTAATACTGTTCTTCATCGTTCTTTAATTCTTGAGTTTTGTTTGGCCGCTAGATACCATCATGACGAGGAAGGGCTCGGACCGCACAAACACGGTCCGACCCTTCCCCTCTTGTTTGTTCTTGTGGGCGATAGAGGCAGACAGCGAAGACCTGGCCGGCATTAGTCCGACCATGAGGGGGTCGTTCGTGCATGATTTCCGAGTCGCCGGAAAGGCGCGGCACCATCATGTCGCGTAGAGTACAGCCGGACCGCGGCCGGGACGGGCCGCGTCGGAGGGGCGCGGCGCCGGCGCGCCGCGCCGGAGCTATAGGAGTCGCGGCTGGGGCAGGCGGCGTTAGAGGGGCACGGCTCCATCACACCGCGCCGGAGCTACAGGCCCCGCGGCTAGGTTGGGCCACGGCGCCCTCGCGCCGCACCGGTTGAACAAAGCCATAGCCTAAAGCCATGGGGAATCTGAAAGGGAAGTCGGTTGTGCCGGCCGCCGGTGCCATCAAGAGGCGGGACCCGATGGGTCCCTCGGTTAACCAGGGGCCGACCATCATGGCCAGCCATTTCGAAGAAACCGGGGGGTATAACCCCCCAGAACAGCGGCTAGGGCGGGCCCCACTAGGCATCGCCACCCTGCCTGGTCGTCCAGCCACGCGGCCAACCGCGTGGGCCACGAGGGTCGCGCCGTGCCGGACAGGCTTAGTAGAAAGCATCGGGTCGCGCCCTACCGGGCTGGACCCGGACCCGAGTCGGGTCAATCCAGTTCGGGCCGACCCAGGCGGTGTTGGGCCGGGTCGGACCACGACCAGACCCCCTATTTTCAGACCGTTTTCTTTTAAACAGACATATCTTGAGTTACAGACCTCTGATCGACGCACCGTCATATTTGTAGGTTTACTTGCATTGATACGGTCGTTTCATTATATTACACTCAAGGTTTTGGCGAAGTTTTGGTATGACCGGGTTGTTTCGAACCCGAAACCAACTGGTCCCTCGGAGCAGAAACGCTTATAACTTGATCTATGGACGTCAGATTGACGTTCTGTCAACTTTGTTGAATTCCCCTTGATGAGATGGTTCTTTTGGCATAATTCACCTGAGCTTTGGATGCAGTTGGAGTATGTCCAGGTAGGATTGTACCTCAAATCCAACCGGACCCCTAGAACGGTAATGCTAATAACTCACAGACCGAGCGTCCGATTGACGCGTCGTCTTTTGTGTTGAGACTCCTATGACGAGGTGGTCCTTTGAGATACTTCCACGTGAGATTAACTGACACTTGGAAGTATCAACCAATATCTCATAGAGAGGACCCTTTCGGAGATGAGGGTACGGAGTACGGAGACCTTGTAGTTGGCTGAGACCTAATGAATGCTTGTCCGATTCAAGTCGGAGTGACTTGTATAGCCCAGTGGGGAGCACTACTATGTTGGGGTGGAAAACCCATGGCGGGGAGCACTACTGTGTTTGGGTGGCAGACCCGTGGTACTAGACATAAGGAGTACCTCTGTAGGCTATTAGGGGGGAGCACTACTGTGTTAGTATGGCAGACCCATCGCAGGGAGCACTACTATGTTTGGGTGGAAGACCCGCGGTTCTCGGTAGGAGGAGTACCTCAGCAGTCTATGGTTAGTGAGTAGCACCTCAGAGTCGTGACAGGACTACTGTGGTCGACAGAGGAGGAGTTCTCCAGCAGCCGTGTTTTTGACATCATGAATAAAATCCTGGTTTGAGCTGAGTCAATGACCATTGTGTTTTCCTCATGATTGAGATCGGTCACTTGATAACTTAGGTATATGTATGGGTATATACCTAAGTAGTGGTTATCCATTGATTTCATAACCTTTGTGTTTCCTCATGATTGAGATGGGTTACTTGATTACTTAGGTATAAGTATGGGTTTATACCTAAGTAAGGGTTCTCTGTTGAGATCCTTCTTTGTGGTTATCTTTGTTGGATTTATTGAGACCTTGAGGGTCTCGGGTTCCCTACTGAGTATTGTTATACTCACCCCTGCACGGGCTATGTCCACACCTCGTTGTGTTGGATGCAGATGACGGACATCGCTGAAAGAGACCGAATATATGAGGACTTGACGGTACCCGAAGGTGGACCTCACGACGAGTCAGTACCCGGAGGTGGACTTCACGATGAGACGGTACTCGGAGGAGGTTGGAGGGAGAGAGCATTGAGGAGGATATTTATACCTACCTTTCAGGTAGGATGCGAGGTGGACAACCCAGGAGCTGCTTCTATCTTCCATCTATTTTTCTTTTTTGTTGTACTTTCATTCAGTTGTAGCTGTACTTTTCAGTTGGGTTTGTATTCTAGCCCATTTACTTTTCAGCACTTTCTTTTATACTTAGTGTATTACTTCCGCTTGTACTCTGGTTGTATGTGTTTATGTTTTATAAAGGCAATGTCTTCCCAGTTATCGGGATTTACACCTTTGGTGCTAGTCGCCAGCCCCTGGCCTATGGAAGGCGGGCTTGGGGTAGTCACGGCACGGGCCCCAAGGACGGTTCATGACATGGTCTATGTTATCATTGATAGAGTTTACAACACTTTTGGATTTAAGGAATATATCCAATAACATATGTCATGCCTAAGGAATAATAAAGAATGCATGTTTGTAATAAGGTATTATGATAATTCAATTTATTACCATATTTCAAGAGGATGCATGTTAAAGGTGTTCATATATTTAGTATGTGATGATTAAAGAGATGCATTATATTAATTGAAGTCTAATGATAAGTTCATTTTGGAAATTTAGTAACCTTTATTATAAATTGTCGGATCATAATATTTTGGAAAAGTTAACCATCTAGGAACTAGTTTAAGTTTAACTTTGGATTTGGTTTTAGAGATTCATATATTACATCACTATATGATGAATCTTGTTATAAGAGATGAAGTAGAAATAGATCAAGTCACAAACAAAGGATAAGATTATTCTTATAGAAATGTACCAAGTGTGTTTATATACTTAAATTATTATAGAGTGAAATAATTTATAATCAATTGGAAAATGATCTTGAAACCAAAAAAAATCCTACTACCATTGTTTTCAAGGAATCAAACTTCTCCTAAGATCGTTACAAATTTATGGTCTTGTGATTGTTAACTTTCTCCTAACCATGTTGTCTAGCACTCTCCATCAAAACTTGATTGTTAGATTTTTATTTCGTATACATGTTTCCATTTCCCACCTATGTTCTCCTACTATAGAACCTAGTTATGTTACCATTATATTTTCATTTCTCTATTATTAAGAAGATGTGTTATTAACCTTATTTACAATGTGGGTTTTTTAATAATAGTTTATTTTCAATTATCAATCCCTTGATTACTGAGATCAACTTTAAATTGAGAGGATGTAATTTAAATAAGGTGGGGAGAATGTAAACCTCAATACATTACAATGTTTTAATTTTAGAATAAGATTAATTTTTTCATATTTCTTTATATGTAACACCATGTTAACCATATGGTATAGAAAACATGGGATTAGCTTGCATGCAAGAATGAGTTTTACCGCCTCTTAATGGCGTTCTTTTCTTAAAACTAAATTTTTACACTTTTATAAAAACAATCATAAAACTAAACTTCATTTTTTTTATTTTTTTATATGAAAATTATATTATGGTTAATTTTTTGTATTTTTATAAGAAGTTTTATTTTCTGATGAACAGTAAAAATACTGTATTTTAGTAAAAAAATTCCATTTCATTTAAATATTTGTAAATGTTAAATTATATTTTAAATTGGTTTTTGATGTCAAGATAGATCAATTATAAATATATTAACCGAATTTAGTTCATTTTAATAATTTTTATATTAAAATTGGATATAAAAAGTTATTGAACTTTTGAACGTATTTACATTAAATACCGGTTTCTCGCCACGTCTACGAGATTAGCATTAGTCTAAATTTTTCGAATTTTTTATTTTAATTTTAAAAAAAGTAAATAAAGAGTTGTAATAATTATAAAATTTTTGTTATAATAATATCAACCTAATTGTTTAACAAAAATATTAGTGAAATTTATTAAAATTAATTACAGTGATTAGGGTAAAATTAAGCTTAATAGAAGACTAAACCTTAATATTAAGAGACAAAATGACTTAAACACTTGTCCAAAAATGATTGGATGATAATAGTTATACCACATACCTTATTGGTTCAAATTTTATGGGTTATTCTTATACTTTTAAATGGAATATCCCTATATTAAAGGTTATTTAAGGAAGAAGATAAAAAAGAGAACCTTCCTTAACTTTAACATTTATAAAACTTTTAGAAATGTAAAGAACATCAAATTTTAGGTTATACATATCCTTTTGAAATATAAATGGTTTAATTTTATCATAATAATTTATGATTAATTTTTAAAGATGATTTAGTTACTTAAAATTATTATGAAACACCATCGTAGTGATTATTTAGTTTATAAATAACTAAAATAAATGATATTATAAATATAACTGTGAATTATATAGATTGAATTATTTTATTTTATTATTATTTTTAATGAATATATCATTTTAAACAACCTTAAAGTTAATATTTTTCTAATTCCAGTATTATTTTAATATTTTAAAATTAAAATTAAATAAATAATGTCAAAATTGACATTGTTGTTATTTTAAAATAAATGATATTTTATTAAATGATTTAAAATTAATAAAAAACATATATACTAGCAACTGATTTTTAATTATTAATAAATATTAAATAAGGTCTATTAATGGAAAAATTATCTTTTATAATTAAATTAACCCATATACTATAAAAATATTGTAAACATGGTACATGTTTAAGCAGTGTTTTAGCGCCTCCCATGCACTTGTTTTCAAATTAATTTCAAAAATACATGGGATTTGTATTTTATAGATTATATATAATGTTTATAATTTAGTGGATCTATATTTTCTAGTAAATCTCAATTTAGTTTAGTATTAATTGTTAAATTAATTAGGTTAGAAAATTAGATGCATTAATAAAAACCAAAATGATAAAATTGAGGAATATTAGAAGTTATGGAACAAAATTATTAAAATGCAGATATTTTTTGTGGGAGAGGTTCTTATTGACCATTATTACCCTTTACTCCATTATTTGTCCATTTTTTAGACCCATTAGGTAATTTATAACTCCCATCAATGAATACCTTTTGGTATTCACCATAGTGCCACTCCCCCCCCCCACTATAAAACAACAGGTAATCTAACCCTTTGTCGCACCTCTCAAGACACTTTGGCTTATCCAAACTCTAACCAAATAGTATAGAAACATACCTAAAAATAACCTATAATACATAGTTTTGGAATAAATATACCTAATTAATCCATTTGGTACAAACCAAAAATAGTTACCTGATTAAGAGGTAACATCTTTCCTTAAGCTCTTTAGTTTATTTCCATTATCCATACCCTAAACTATTATTATTTCATAATTTTATAAAAACAACATTATCCTAAATATATCATTATTTTTTATGCTAATGTTTCTACATACACTTAAACACACTTCCATAAAATGGGAAAGGAACATATTGTTTACCTGCACACCAATCTACCGCCTCACGAAATGATGATTATTCATTCTTCCTTTGCTGCCTCTCATGGTGGAAGTTATGATGGAAAATATATTTATATATGATATATATGATATTTATAATGTATTTATTATTCTTTAATTATGTTATAACACATACCTCTATGCATTTCATTTTTTTAAAATACGATAACATCATTTTTTGAAGTATGGACTTCCGCCTCCTTAAAGCGATGTGATTCATTCACGCTATACATGGAACATATTAAAGAATGTTTTAATAAACCTATGTAACATATATAACATAGATATTATAATGGAATTATAATATAAATATGTATTATTTAAATATTATTATTTTAATAGATCAAATAAATGGAAATAGCATTCATACGTACGTACAACCTACCATCTCCATGAACGATTTACTCCAGTTCTAATCTCCAAATATTTTGGATAATTATAAATACATATATACTTAATATATATGATAATTAAGTCATGTTTTAAATTATTAATATTATTAAATCAATATCTAATTAATAGTAACAAAAAATGGAAAGTAAAAACATACTTGATAAAACAAGGAAATTAACACCTGAAATAGTTAAAATAATGAAAGTATGTTAACAAAAGGGTGATAAAATAATGTAATAAGTCAATATATGATATTTTAACATGAGTATGGTGATTTTATAAGTTATTAACATATTTTAAACCACTATATATGAGGATAAATTCCAAACAACAAAATAAAGGTTAAGGTAAGGGATTTTGTCACAATTTACATTCCATCAAGACTTATTTTTAGTTATGCACCTAGTTTAATTTATATGGTGTATATACTTACCTTTGAAATGTTATATAATGAATATATTTAATCTATTAATATTATAAGTTTTTTTAATGTTATTAATTTATGGGTATTATTATTTAAACGTTTCAAAGAGTTATGGGAGACATTAGAATGTTTAAAGATTATTCTCCTAAAGAATGTTATTAATGATTATCTTTGTAATCTAACTTCCTTAGTGATTATTAACGTTCTATTGAAACAATAAATTTATTTAAATCATTTTTGTTGTAAATTTACTTTTATATACATATTCTTATACATAGATATTATTATTCTCTAAACATTATAACATTTTTCATACAGTATTCACTTTGAAAGTTATTTGATTATTTGGGGAAATATTGATAAATATGTATTATCTATTCAATACAGATATTTAATAAGGAATATTATTTATTTATATTATTAGATATGAGTAATTATTTGGACTTGTAATGATGGGTGGAGCTTGGACTTTATATTTCCCCTCGATGCATCGATAGGTTCCCATGAGATGAATAATTTTTCCAAATTAAAGAGGGTTTTATCTATAGTTTTAAATCATCTTGTGAAAGGTCTTAATGGTATAGGTTTTCATGTGCCTTATACATGATGTCCAATAATTATGAATTTACTTCATAGATATTTCAGTTATTATCCATGAGATTTTCATCGACATATCTATGGATGCATTCTATTCTCAATTTTTTGATTAAGTTGCATGTTTTTCATTTTCTTAGATTGACATATTGATTTTTCCTCATATAATTATTAAAATGGAATATGTTATAAATTATTCACCTTTATATGTAAATTTATTCTCATTGATTCATTATTTATGCTTCTTGACGTACCCTTACTGAGCATTTGAGTTCACTCTTTTATGTTTCCTTTCCCCCAGGTTATGAAGAAGAAATATCTGAATAAGCCTTCAAGGATGATATTTATTTCATTTTATTATGTCTTATGTTTTTATTTTCAATTTACCAATGTATTATAGGTATAATGTATGTAATATTCATTTTCAAGTTTTCTGAATTAATCAGTCCATCGGGATTTGATTCCTTATAATCATGATAAATTAATAAAATAATGCACCAGCCTCAAGTTGTTGGGGTCGAGACGTTACATGAATTGCTTTATATATATGATATTAACCCACTATAAAAATTAAATATTACTTATATTGATATAAAATTTATATTAAAACTAAAAAATTAAATCTAATCTATAAATTGAATAAAATATAACTCTACTAATGGAAATACAATAATTTTTTGTGTAACAACTTTGATAAATATGATAGTATGATTATTTCTATAAATCATTATAGAATTTATACTACCCCTTTTAGATTTTTCCAACAAATCTCAAATCATTACATTAGATAAAATTCTTATTTTAATTATAAATATCCAAAAAATAATTTATTTCATATATCCAGAATCTAAAAAAACATTATGATAATAATAATAAACAAGTAATGTCCCAAACAAAAATTTAGTTGAGTGTCTTACATATACTCTAGTAGTAAGAAAATTCATTTTCATAGATTTTATTTATAATCAAGATGATTCTAACCTTAAGAAAATAACTTGATATAATAATAAACATAATTAGATAACTCGTTATAATTAAAAATCTCACATTTGTTTAACTATCTTTTTTCCCATTATCGGTTAGAACAAAATTCAGTCCCTTATTTATGTGACCTAAAATAACCATGCTTACCATATCGGTAACACTTTCCACATCCTATAAGGAATTTAGTAATTTTTTACCACATTTTTTACATGTTGGGGGTTTACCACCAAATGTATTAGTTGACTAATTTACTAGTATTTTCTACCTATACTGCTTCTTAAACTTTTTTTCCTAAGGCACGTGAGTATTGGAATGCACCATCTCAAAATTTTTAGAACATTGAACATTTTTATAGAAATTTTATAAATAATATAGGGGAATTATATTCATAAATATTTTTTCACATTTTTAAAATGTATAAATTTTTCATTCATGGTTTACAATGAAATTTGGATCATACATGGAAAATCTATAAAAAATTGGTTGTAAAATGCCACTTAATATTTTTTCCTTTATCTTCAAATCCATAAATTTTCATTACAATATATATTAAAAATTATGAATATAATATCAAAAATATAATCATTAAATATCATTCACTATATACAATCAATATTATCCTTTTCCTTAGCATTCATCTTTAGAGACCACCATCGACCAGCTTCACATTAAAAATAATGAATAAAATGAATAATGTTTTGAAATTCTACATATCAAAAAATATAAAATATATTATTTAATGTATTTATCCATCCTTCATCATTCATGAGGTCTAAAGATACACCAAAATGTAGAGGGCGTTCTTTCATCAAATTTTATACTATATACATGTTCCACATTTGAGAATTCAATTGTTCCCTTTCATTTGTGAAACAATTAATAACTTATGTCAACTAAGTTATGAAATATAGAAAACTACCCTATTTAAATTCATTTAGGTTACTAATTTGGATTGTTATTATCACCTTGTTGATATCTCATATATGCTTGCATGTTTCCTTTATAGAAAACCATTTTGAACAGACCTGGATTTGATGATGTGAAATTGATATCCTCAATATCAATCTCATGAAAATGTAACCATAAATTTGAATATTTTAATCGTGTCTTATGACATACTTACAACCTATGAAGTTTTCTAAACATTTATCTGATACCAAATATGAAATTACATAGACTTCACAACCCATAATATTGAGTTTAGTAGTAATGGATTTCACATTTTTCCAATCTCATAGTCTTTTTAGTTTATTCTACTAGAAAATTATGAAAAATCATTACATAACAATTTTTAAATTCCATACGATATACATTTTTTACCTAAAATAGGGAATTATGTTTAGATCCATGTTAAATTAAAGATACTTTAGCTTTATTTATGATGATTCGGAATATATAATAAAAGAATATACTATAATTATTACTCATTTTATGATACTATAAAAAATTGAAATGTGGTGTGCTAATTGAAATTCAAAGTAAGGGATATAAAGATAATATAAATTGAATAGTCTGGTGAAAAAAAATTAAAACTGATGAAAATGAATACCCTTTCATAATAAAACATCATGAACATGGATAAAATATTTATTTATATAAAAATAAACCATTCCATTAGGAAACCATTTAAACCCCAATAAAAAGAATAGGAACCCCATTAAGGAATCATGGTGAAAATGATAACTCATGTAATTATTTTTTGAAAATAAAAAATTTATCCAATGATTGTATATAAAAATTTCATTCCTCTTAAAATAGAATTAATTACATAAAACCCATAGTATGAAAAAAAAATAGTTATATTATAGAATAATATTAAATAATCAGGTTCACTCATTCTTAGCCTATGTTAGAAAAACTAATTCCTAGTTAATTTCATAATAATAACTCGCATGGTAATCTCCCTAATTTTCTCATTTTAAGACTAAATATTTACCAAATATATTAGAGATCTATATTGGGCTCACCTGTCATCTTATATAATGATCAAATACTATTTCCTAAAAATAATATTTATAATCTCCCATTTTTTTATAATAAATTACTGTAAATATAGATTTAAACTAATAAATGAAAAACATTCAGTTATCTCACAAATATTAAATGAAATATTGTTTTCTCATATTAATTGTTTAAAATAATTATTAAAAGAGGTGGAATATGGTATTATTAAAATGATCTTAGAAATATTTATAGGATGTATGATAATGAATAACATTTATAAAATTGGGAATTGGTAGAAAATATGAATCAGTTAAATATAAATTCATTTTAATATTTTTATAAAATTCATAAAAAATATATATTGAAAAAATATTGAAATGATTCATTTTAAAAAAGTTGTGAAAATACTTAAAAAATTATTAAATGACCTTTAAATTTATTTTCATTATAAATTAATATATTCTTTGTAGATTTTAAATAATATATATGATATATATGAAAAAATACATTGAAATAAAACATTAAAATTGTGTTTTTGAGAAAAAACACATACCACATTGGTAAAATTTGAATCAAAAATAAATTAATGATGATAACTTTGAAAGGACTTACAAAAAAAATTAATTTCAAGGAAATCATTATAATATATATATATATATATATTTCATCTCACTCAAAACATAAAATAAAATATTTTTAAAAAATGGAATATGTCTCTATGAAAGGAAATTGATATTATAAGTACCCTACATTAATTCTCTTATCCCTTGATACACTATCTAAATACTAGAAAATAATATTATATTAGTAATTTATATATTTAAGAAAAACATTTATGTCCATTATAGTATCATTATTTCATTTTCTTCATTTAGTACCATGTTTTACTTAGTTCCTAAATCTTTGATGTTTTTGTCAGTTGTTTAGTGGTCATTCGGTATAAATTTTTTTTAAACCATTATAGGTTGATCGTGATCAAGGGGTTTTGGTTTAAGGATATTATCTCTACCATAATTTTTTAATTATACGTCAAATAGAAATTTGAGAACAAAACATGTGATGCAGTCATGTAAAACAAAACACATCATTTCATGGATACGGTACTGCATAAGTATACATGAGAGATGTTATCAATTTTCTAAGAGTTGGAAAACAAAAAAATAGATGAATCCTTATATTTAAATAATAGTTTTTATTTTATAAGTATTGTATTAATTAATTTAACCAATATTAATTACCATCTATGTGTGGTACAAATTAATAATGAATCGCAACACATTGTGGGGGTGGTTGTTTACATGTACCCATGAGCAAAGTTATAATTTCCCAAAATATGGGATTATAAAAAAGAACATTATATATTAACTATAATAATTATAATCATGTAATAAATATCATTTATATTCCATAATTACATCCTTACAACCTTATATCAGTGGTGGTTATGAAAATAAAATATATCACTTCATAGAGATGGTAGCTGGTACGTATGCATGAGAAATGATTTAATTTAAAATAAAAAAAATAGAATTTAAATAAATAGAATATACTTATTTAATTATTTTATAATTTTTTTATTTATTATATGGATAAAAATAATAACATTTTAATGACTATGGTTAGGGATTATACCTCTTCCTTGGATATACTCCTTTGGTTTACACCTTTAGTCGACTTGGAATGGTCTTTGGTGAGGAACTGAACCTATGGAACATGTGGAGGAGATTTGGGATAGTATTTTCAAAGATATTGGTTTATCTATAATACTCAATGTATATGATGATCTGAGGAAATTATATTCCCTTTTATAACTTTGTGAAGTGGTTTTATTATAATTATTAAATGTTTGAAATAATATATAGTCTATTTTAGGGGATAGTGGAACAAAGGAAACCCAAATTAAAGATATTAATATTTAATGTTAAAATAAACCAAACCAATAAAATTTAATGTATATTTAGAGATATTTTAATCATTATCAATTAGTTTTACCCTTCTAATTCATTTTAACCATTATAGAGATAACACAGGTTTTTTACCAAGGTAATTGAAATATATGTTCAAAAATAAAAGGGGTATTATAAAAAAAAGGGAACATATTGACATCGAATTTGGAATCAATTTTATCATATTTATTTTTTAATATAGAATAAAGTTAATTTGAATATATGTATGTGAAATGCATGAAAAAAATTTATGAAAATTTTATATCTTAAGTATAAATATTCATTTACACTAAAACTGTGTATATTAATTATTATTATGAGTGTAACTGGAATATTATAAATCAAATGAAAATTATATGAAATTTGGACAATGAATAAGAAACAATGGATTCTTCCAAAAACAGTATTAATTGCAATGATTAGAAAAATTGGTTTTAATCAGGATAAAATATTAATTTACTTCCAAAAAGTGAAGAATAGGTTTGAAAAATAAAAAAAATATTATAAATGATTTATTTTACTTAATAAACACATTTTTAGTCTAGAAAAAGGGTTTATAAATTTTTATATAAATCTTACATCATGATGAGATCTTAAAAGATACGATTATTTGAAAAATGATATTTTTAAGTATTCATTAAAAAATACACTAGTTTTGAAAAATACAGACATTTAAACCTAATATAAATTTGATATCAGGAATAGAAAAATAAAATGATTCTTATAAAAATAATATTATAAAATTTATTATTTTTAAATTTTAAAAAAATAATACAGTAAATGTAAAAACAATTTTGTTAATGTATTAAGTATTTTGTTTCTGATGAAATATTTAAAATATTTTTTTTACCAAAAAATGATGATTGTGAATACATAAAATGATTATATATAAATCATAACATTTATTCCATAATTGTATTACCTATTTTGTAAAAATATACTTGTTTTGATTATACCCTTCCATACAATATAGGGATATTATATGGGAGTTGTCTAGGCCATGTGTTAATGTCTGTTAGAGGATTCTTTTACAGTGGTGTTGTTAAAAGAATTTTACTTTATATTTATAATAATTCATTAAAATTTAATATTGGAAGATTAATGTTATGTGTTATCATTTAGTAATCTTTCACATATTATATCATTGATGGTAAATAGTTCATATTATTAAAAACATGTGAGATGGTCAATGACTATAAAGAAGTTTTTCACTGTTTAAATATATATGAACATTTAGTAACATTTGAGTATTTTACATTAGAGGGTCAAGAATTTCCTAATGGATATTTATATAATTCTATAGCATTGATATTGGGGGTGTGATCCACTCTATATATTTTCTATTTTATTAACTTATTCCTGAATATATCTTTATTCTTCTTCCTTTCCTGCTATAAGATAATATCATATTATAGTCATGAAAGGATCCCAGAAACTATTTTGGTGATATAGTTCATACATGTATAAAATATAGTGAGAAGTGTATTTTTCATATTATTTGATGATATTATTCAAGAATATGGTTGATAATATTTGTATAGGTACATTGGTGCATGGTATATTCTTTTCATTAAATTTAAACTTGGTTTTTATTTCAATGAGGTAATATCTTTGGAATTATTATTTATAATGTATTTTCTATTAAAAATAGTGTTGTTATATCTTTATTAACACTACAATTTATATATATTAGGTGTTTAATTATGATGTATCTGAATAATCCATTTACTAAAGAACCGTAGTTTTTGGTATTTTGGGTCATCCTAATCACTAACCATACAGTATAGAATCTATCTATAAAAACATAGGATAGATATGTATTGTTCCTTTTATACTTGTTTTGGTATTATAAATTATATGTGATTCTAAACCAATAAAAGGATGCTTTTTATATATGTTATACATAATATGCATTTAGATATGTGAAAATTTATGCTAACATTTAATTGGGTAAGTAACTCAATCAATCAGTAATTTAGATAGTTACACATCAATATGGTTTGAACATATTGATTTTTAGGAAGGAATATGATTTAAAAATAACTCATAAAAATCAATCATACATAAAAAGGTAATGTAAGAGATAAAATCCCCTTATTCAAATTTTATGTTTTCGATTTCTTCCAATATAAACACATCCCTAGGAATCCATCATTTAACCATGTAGTTTAATGCTAAATTATGGTGGTCATTTATTATCATTAGTAATGTATATTGAAAATGTATAATAGTAAGGGTTATATAACCAAATGATAAGATGATATTTGATTCATATTTATTAGGGAAAACCTATGAGAAAGGAAAACAGAGTAACAAAGTTGAGTTTATTTTTATAATAGATTGGGTAAACAATGTTTTGCTCAATTATCCAGGTGTTATATGTGATGTGATTTCATGATGGAATACCTAAATAGATAAGTGATGAGATTAACACTATTGTTGAAACATTACATAATGAAATATAGATCATGACCCACTAAAGTCTATATTTCATTTAAATTTGGATCATTTATTTTAGTGAGATAACATTTGATAAATGTAGTTATTGAGTAAAAATAAAAAAAAGTATACACATATGATAAAATTTCTATATTATATAAAACTGAATCATCATCATCATCAAAAATGACATTGAGATTAATCCCTAAGAATTATATTTTTAATAGAAGAATTTTTTTAGAATTTTATAGAAGAATAGGAATGGTTATTAAGAATAAGTAAAATTATTTTTTTATGGGAAATAAAATTCAAATGGAGAAATTATTAAACATTTATATATCAATTCTTATAAGAAGAATATATTTATTGATTTAAGATTTTTAATGTATTATTTTTTAGTGAAGGATGATGTAGATGGATAATTCCACACCAATAACAATAACATAGGGTTACAATTAGGGAATTCATCCTTTCCATATATGGGAGTGGGGGAAAATACTGGTAAACTGATGTGGGATAACAATATGTTTTTTCTCATAGAGAGTGTTAAGGATACAGCCAAATTAATAACCCTAATACAAGGATATAATGAGGTAAATTATTAATAATATATTACTATGATACAACACTAATGAAATCCTTACTAATTTAGTAAATTTATAGGAATTTCTATTAAATATTATGTATTAAATATGATTGGGAACATCAATGACTTTTAGGGACCAAGGATTCCTTTATATATTTATATAACAGTGAAATTCATTATAATATTATTATTGTAAATGTTACTAGAATATGTATAAGATCTATAAATTCTTAACCCATGTATATAAATTATTGAGGATATATGAGTAGGAAATGAGTTTTTTAGGCCCTAATATTATATTAATGTTATATTTTTTTAATAATATAATCCAGAATAATAGAATTTGATGGTTCAATTGGGCACATTGGTCATTGAATCATAAGGGAGGTGTCATGAATAAGGGAAAATGATTCCATTGGATGGAATTATTTGGGATACCTCAAGGGGTTTGAGAAACACCATGGAATGTTCTTATCATGTATTAATGTTATATAAATCAATTAATATAATATAAAGGGTATGTAATAAAATATTTATACTATATAAATTTTATAAATATGTAGTATTTCATTTTTATTGACATAATTGATGGATTTTAAAGTCTGTTTTAACAATTTTAGTCTTCAATGATTGGTAAAATTCTCCCCATCATCCTGTAATAAACTCATGTTTAGAACTAAATAGAAAAAAATCAATGTTATTGTAGAAAAATATTAGAATTGTAGAAGTTGATATAATTTAAAACTATTAGTAGTATTATTAATCATAAGTGAAGTTTCAATAGAAAAATTTTGGCCTTCGGGTCAAAGGGCCTTTAGGACATAGGGCCTCCTGGATATAGAACTGATCAAGGTTCATATATGTTAGAGAAGTTTTAGGATGATGTACCAAGAGTTATTGAATTAGCAAAGAAGATCTACCCAAACTGAATAATGATGTTGGGGTATGGTGGAAGCTTTCATATCCACTATAGCTTATCATATAGACCTATATAATGATAGAAATATTTGGTGATGATCTTGACATAGAAAAGAAGAGGAGTTATGGGGATGTTATAGTCTTATTATGTCCCATAATATGTATGTTATTTTCCCTAGGCTTACGAGAAATTTATTTCTCAGGTTAAAGTTCCTCTGATCCTTCGATTTAAGTAAGGATTTCCTCACAACCTAAATAAAAAGTGGGATTATTAGAAAATAATAATCTAAATTATACTTGTAGTCTTTATTAAAATATATTAGTGAAGGAAATAGTTGTGAATTTTTTAAATTTAAAGAAATATTTCAAGCTCATATGGATATGAATAAGTGTTTTTATTGTAATATCATTTATCTTATCTTGTAAAAGAATTTATTTATTAATAGTGAATTATTATGAGTAAAATGAGATGATACACTTGATTTAATATTCATAAATATCTATATCACACTAGAATGAGAGATAAATGAATTTTATTTTTATATTAGAGATTAATGATTTATCAAAGTTATTCATTCAAATATTAGGGATTAAGAAACCACCACCTACCAATGAAATATTATAAATAATGATGTACTATTTTCATAATAATTCTCCAAAAACATCACATTTAATATATGACTTGATTGCTTATATTTTATTTGTTATATATTCCAACAAACAGAAAAATGAATTATTTCCTAATTAAGTGGATTTTATGTAAGTACCAATTATATTATATAAAAAATATAGTTTCTAAAATGAATTTGGGAGTATGTTCTAATCTTTATAAGATCAATAGATAATAGATAAAATATTATACCAGTTGAGATTCAACTCAAATGTGAGTTGGTATTCTAGAAGATTTTAAGATATGTTTAGGAATATTAACAATAAAATTAGTTTCATTTAGTTTCAAAAATTATCTCAAAGTGAAATACTGAATTGAAAATCCTAATAAAAACACCAATGAACAAAGAAAATGCTTTAAGTAAATAATAGAAGTTATATATAATAGAACTTTCAATGTTCTGAAGTAAAGTAGTTGAAATAATTTTTTATTGATTTGGACACTAGGATTATAATTCTTAATATCACTATTATTCAAACAAGTATTCTTTATATATGTTAGTCATTAAAGGATTTTAGTGTATTATTTTATTAGTTGGTCCCATAATTATATGCAAAAATTATATTAACATGAAATAAGTTTAACAAAACCCCAAAAGTCCTATAAACATAAGGGAACTACAGAGTTCTATTATATGTGATCTGATTGAATTAGTTTTTATCTTTTGTATTATTTTTGTTTTAAAATAAATTTATAAATATAAAATATTTCATGTTATAAAATAATCATACATCACATTATCCTTCGTTCAATTTCACAATATATGATGAATGATGTAAAATAATGAATTACCTCTCAAAGTATGACTTTGATATATTAATAATTGATGCTCATTAGGAATTTTTATATATTGTGATGAATTTTTATGGTTTTTATATGTATTATTTTATATAAAGAAGAAAAATATGCTGATGAGTTAGAAAATAATTTTTGTGTTTGTGATGACCCTTGAAGTATACCCCATAGAGTGTTAAAAAGTACGACTATGGTATAATAGGGGTTTATGTTTCTTATTTAGATTTTATTATTAAAAATGGTCATATAAGATACCTAATATGATAATATAAATAATTTGATACATTTTTTACACTATCCTTGAGGGTGAGAAAATTAGGTGTGGGTATGTTGTAGATCATATTTGTTGGTTAGATGATTCAATGTGGGATTTTTCCTCTCACATAAAGATTATGATATTTATGTACTCTATTGAGATAGACTTAATGATTGTATAATAAAACATAGATAATTTTCATTTTATGAACACATTTCTATTTGGTGTGTGTTATTTGATTTACTCATCCATTAGAGTGACGGAAAAATTATGTGTTCCTCCATAATTTTAGTATATACTAAAAAAAATAAATAATATAAGTGTGCCTATATTGGATAAAATTAATCTATGTCCCATGGTTTATCAATATAGTGAACAAAAGGATTATATAAAAAATTTATTCTTATATAATATATAACATTTGGACATAGGAATAAGGATACACATTTCTGATGGAGATCATGTTAGATCCCTATGTGGCTTGAGTATCCCTGATGCATTGATAAAGGATTATCCTTTTATAAATTTATGAATTCAAGAATTCTTATTTATCTTTAATGATGAAAATCCAAATTGGGTAATGCTTTTTCCTTGAAAGAATAGGGAATGATTGTTATGAAACTTAATGAGATTTTATGAATTTTTTTTTGATTTTATCCAAAAGGCAATTTAGATGGATATTCATAAATTGTCACATTTAATATGATACATGGTGGTGTAGATAAAAATTTTAAAAACATTTTTGGATGAAATTTAAAAGTAATTTTGGATTCATAAATAAAATCCTCAAGAATTAATTTATCTATATCATGGAGTATAATATGATCAGGTCATACTATATAAAATCTATTAGGATATAGCTTTCAATACAATATTTGACATCCTATTATAGATGCCTCATCGAAATAATAGTGTATTATTTGTGTATATTATTGGATATTACATATGATATTATATCATAAATACTTATTCCCAATCACAGTTTATAATTTAGATATATAATAGTGAAGTGGGTGTGGGTTAATCAAGTTGTATAATTGGAAAAAAAATTCTTATAATAACCCAAACCAACACTCTCACACCTGGTTATATAAACACATAATTTATGTACTGGATTCAGTAGAAACTATATATTTTTAGATATAACATTCCAATAATTAAATTTATAGAAAAATATTATGTTACATACATTCACATAACCATTTTGGTTTATAAATTAGATAATTAAGAAAAATCATAAAATAATAAATCCCATGTGTTTCTAATATAATATACATTTTCTTTATACTATATAATGAAAAATTTAATCTATAATATGTCCTCAATATCTCCTAAAAATTCTCTACATAAGAAATCGTATTAGAAATAACATGTGTGATAATTTTCATCATACCCTGAGGAAATGGAAACAAAATAATGGTGATCTCAAATGTATTGTAAGGTTAATAATAAGATATGAAAATCACATATCATTACTGAGGATAATATGAGAATAAATATTATGGATGGAATAAAAAATTAAAAAATAATTTCCTAATTGAGTGAAACTAAATTCATAATACCTCCTTGGATAATAATGGTAAAGTTAATATCCTATAAATAATAACAACTACTTCCTTATCGATTGAATGAGTAATGATAAATAGATAATTTCATTCCATAATCCAAGACACCATGATCAAATAAACCATGATCTTACCATCAAGTAAATATCTTGTTCTGGATAAAAATACACCATAATAAAAAAACATGTTAATCTCATGATAAATATAGATTCATCTTGGGGATATAAAATGTAGAGCCCCACCCATCAATTGTTTACATCCAATACTTTTATCATTTGATAAAATAAATAAATAATACCAAAGAAAAATTTATGAAAATCATCCATATTTGAAACCAACGTATAGAACTCCAATACTCATACCCTTTTAAATGAAAGGGATAATATTATAATATACAATATATAAAAATAAGGTGTATGGTTATACAACATAAAGTTTACATTATTTAGTAATCAATATAAATATGTATCATAATAACAGATATACATATCTTTAATAGAAACCAAATAAATAAATTTAATACTTTTCAACATATTAATCCCTATAAATAAAACCATATATATAGAATCCTAAATTTTTATTACATAACTTTTCATTACATTTTACAAAAGAGGATCTTGTAAAGTTTAGTGTCTTGGAAAAAAGGTACATAATACATGAAAACATAAAACATTATTCTATTACTCAAGAAATTATTCTTCAAGGTTCATCCTAAGTAAATTTATTTCATATCATAACCTTGGGACATACATCAAAGGAAAGGGTGAGTAGAAGTCCCAATAAGGCTAAACAAGGGAAACAGTTTACTTATTTTCTTGATGAATATCAATAAGAACGTGAACAATATAATAAAGGAATGAGAAATGGGAAAATATGAATATAAGAATAAAAATAACATTATTGATAACATGTAAATGTGTCTAAACCTTTTAATTGAGTCATTCATAAGCATACCACCAAGGTTTATCACTAAGGTTTCATAAACATTAACAAGATTATTCACCAAGGTATCATGAAACTTGTCATCTCTATAGATTAAATAGTTAAAAAAATGCATTGTATCTCTATCAGGGTGAACCATTAATTTATATTAATTAATGTGAGCCATATATATCATAATAAAGCATCTCATAAATAACCTATGGAGAATAAAATATACGTGTTTCATATCAAAATCATGGTGTTTTAAAAAGTGCTTAAAAACATGATGCATTTTTTATTTTAAAACCACAGAAAAGAAAGGAGAGATTCATGTATATTATTCCCATAATTAAAATATATCATTTTTAAATATATTTGAATAAACATAGAGAAGATAGAGGTTTGGGTATTCACAAAATAAAATAAAATAATTTCTTGATAAAAAGAGAGAATTTGTGAAATAAAAATCTGACAGCATAACGGGTATGAAACATAGTTTTATAAATCATTAAAAAGAGAGGGGAAAAGGGTATCCCATTATTAAATTAAAATTAATATATTAAATTTATAGAATAAAATGGATATAAGAACATGATATGGGGATTCTAAAGACATACTCCATAAAAGAGAACTTCAAAGGAAAAGTGAAGTTGATATTTCCCTTACCTTGAATAGTGACTCCTAAAACTCAAATATCAGGACCTTGGGGGATTGAGGACACCTCGGTAGGACTAATTGGAAGGTAAAACTATCATATTAATTATGGAAGAATTTTTAATGAAATTAAACAAAGGAATTTTAGGGTATGTATAGAAAAAGTGAAAGAGTTTTTATTAATTTTTTTGCAAACCTCAGTATTGGTATTTGCAAAACCATGGGAATGCCCATGGTATTTGCCCATGGTATTATCCAATTTGGAAACCTATTATCATATTTTAATTTACAAGAGTCATCCAGAATTATTACATCATTATTACATCATTAATAATGTCATTAAATATACTAAAAACTCAAAATTGCATTTTTACTATTCACCTTAAAACAAAGTATTTTATAAAATTCTCATAAATTCACTGTAAACTAATATTGATGTTCTGAATTAAAATATTAAATTTATTTATCATAATAATTCTCTAAATATTATAAATTTAACTTTTCACTATGAAAAAACTCAATTATTAAAAAAATAGAGGACAGAAAATGAATACTAAAATTTCGGCACTTGGAAAAAAATTATTTTATCATTTGTATCTAAAAATTAGTGATTTTATAACACTATTTCATTGTAATAAACTTTATTTATAATACCTTACTTTAATATAATAGTTTACATCTTTCTAAAAAGTGAAATTTTGGCCAAAAAATCAATTTATTAAATTCCATCTCAATTTTTAAGAAAAACTTTTCTTAAAACAGGAATGATGGAAGATTAATTTTGTTAAAACAAAGGGATTAAAAATTAAGTAACTAAGGCCTTGATTACTAAACCCTTATATACCTCGCACATGGCCAAAGGGTAAGGTGTCCGATGTTGATAGGCTCTGGGGGTGGCTCGGATAACATCGCTCGAGTGGTAATCTTCACCAACTTGAACTTCTCCCTTAGGTGATTTTGTTCAAACTTTACATGTTGAAGCTCAGATGGGGATTTCTCAAGAGAGAATCCTGGTGATTCTACCTCCTTTAAAAGCTCCTAAAAATGGGCTTCGTATGGAAATATTATATAGGATGAATCCATAAACTCTTATTTTTTTCATTACTTAACCATTATCATTATTATTCCTACACAATATTCATAACATTAAGAGTATTGTTTCCAACAATCTTATTGACCAATAGAATATTGACCAATGGTCATAATTGAACAATGGTTTTGTAATAGTTGATACCTAATGGTCACATTGAAATATACCTACATAATTATTAATGAGATATATTTTGGTTGTGTAATATAATATAACACACATTTTTAGGAAAAAAATATTATTCAAAAAGATCGGGTCATTATATTCTTCCCCCATTAATAAATTTCTTCCTCAAAATTTCAAATTATTCTCTTAGTTGATAGAAATTAAAGGTATTTCTGGGTCATTATTTCTTCTGGTTCCCACATTTCTTCTTCGTATTTGTGGTTCCTCCACAAAACTTTAACAATGTGTGTAGTCTTGTTGTGTAGAACCTTGTCTCTATGGTTTACGATCTCCATCAGCTACTCCTCATAAGAGAGGTCATGTTCTAGTTGCACCACCTATATATTAAGTACATTTTAAGGGAAAGTATATAATTTATTAAGAGAGAAATGTGGAAAACATCAGGAACCCATGCTAGATTTTGAGAAAGTGCAATCTGATATGCCACTCCTCCTATGCGATCAAGGATTTCATAGGGTCCAATGTACATAGGGCTGAGATTCCCTTTCTTCCCAGACCTCATGTCTCTCTTCCAAGGTGACATTTATTGGAAGACTTTGTCACCAATATCAAAATACAAGTCCCTTCAATGGTTTTCAACATAGATCTTTTTCCAACTCTGAGTAGCCTTAATGTGTTGTTGGTTGGAAGGAACATTGTATGTCATCTCTTGCATAAGATTAGACCCAAGAAGCTTTCTCTCACTAATTTCATCCCAACAAGTAGGAGTTCTACATCACTTCCCATATATAGCTTCATAGGGAGATAATTGAATACTCTAATAGAAGCTATTGTTATATGATAACTGAACTAATGGGAGATGTTGATCCCATCCACCTTTAAATTCCATTGAGCATATTCTCATCAAGTCTTTGAGTGTCTAAATATTCATTTCAGATTGGCCATTGGTTTGAGGGTGATATGATGTACTGAAATTCAATTCGGTACCCAGATCATGTTGAATACTTATCTAGAATTTTTATGTGAACCTTGGATAATGATCAGATATGATACAAAGTGGAACTCCATGTAGGTTTACCTCTTACTTAACATATGTAACACCCTAGGATTTCATAGTATATTATCTCATTAAAGTAATTCAATAGCTTGCGCTATAGGAAAAACCAAGTTCGAGCTCACCAGAACTTACTAAACTAACCATTAAAAAAGCGGTTATGAATAGTATTAACTACATTTTGAATCCAATATACTATATATAATTGTAACATCCATATTATGTGTTTCTTAGACATAATATAAGAAGAAATTAATTTTTTCGGATGAAATAAGTATTTTTTAAAAAAATGAAATTTCACCACCTTTTAATGGAGAACCCTTTTTAAAACCAATATTTTAAAATTTTATAAATTAAATTTAATTAAATTAAATTAGCCTTTAAAATCATGACATAAAAATTTAGTTTGGATAAATTTTTGGTACTCTTCTGATAACTTTCATATTTTTATGAATTGTGAAAAACCACGGCGTTATTGGTTAAAACTGACTTTTTATTTGAATAATTAGTTATTTTAATTTAATTTATTTTAAGTCCAAATACATACATAATACCTATATATTTTCAACGTAATTCATTGGAGTCATTTTATAATAAGTTTAGATATATAAAATTTTATCGAACTTTTTACCGTCTTTTACCCACCTCCTAGGAGCATTTGTAAATTGGTATAAAACTTAATTTTACCACTTTTGTGAGTTGAATTTCAAAAATCCGAGAGACATGGTTAATATAAGTAAGTAAAATGTGGTTCAATAAGAAGAAAATAAGTTTTGGTGAATACTAACTTTTTACTTTTATTTACCACGGTTAAAAGTAAATAGGGTAATTAAGGGTAAAAATGATATTATAATTACCCTAACACATGTCCTAATTATATTTGATAAAAGTAATTCGACCAAAAACAACCTTAGGAATAAAATATGATCATTTAGGTCCACTGGGATTAGATTAGGACATTTATTATTATTTAATTTAAAGAAGAGTTAAAAGTGTTAAATTCAAGTTTTCATAACTAAAACATTTTTAATATAGGGTTACACATAAGATAAATTCAACTATAAATATTCATTAGAAATATAAAAAGATTTTCTACATAATTGTATTTCATTTATAATTTTTAGACATTAAATAATTAAATTTATTTATGACACAATGATGAGGCAGTAATTACCTTATTAATAAAAGATTAAGATAATTGATATTATAAATACCCAAATAAATGTAATTTGAGACTTCTGATGAATTAAACTAACTTTATAGGTTACTATGACATGTTAGGGATGATTCAATCGCATATGATCCATAGCCCAGTTGGTAAGGACTCTGTAAGTGCATCCAAGCGACCAGGGATCAAATCCAGGCAGAGGCAGAAATTCTGGGGGTACTGTAGTAGTACTGTAGCAGGTAATATAGCAGCACTGTAGCGGGAACTATGAAGTACTATAGCAGGTACTGTATCAGGCACTGTTTGGCACTGTAGCATCCAGGAATATGCCTCTGTTTGGGCCTTCGTGCCACCGATTTGGTTTTTGAGTCCTTTAAGGCCTTCGGGCCACCTAGTCCTTCAGGTCAGTAAGGCCTTAGGGCCACCTCAAGGCCTTCGGGTCACCTTAAGTGCATATGAAAACTATACAACCTACAAGGAACAAGCTCTATAAGGAGGATGAGCAAGGAGCTTTCACCACAACAGAAGCTAAATGGATTGTAAGAATGAGAGGGTATGACACCTGCCATCGGGACAAGTCTGTGCATGTATAGGAATGCCTAGTCGACCAGCAATGAGAAGGTGGATAGCTGATTTCACGATAAAGATGCTGGGGAGGAGCTGTTCCAAGTAGTTATTCTGGGTTGTATGTAATGTTTGAAGCCTACGGGCAATGAATTCCTCTAAGGCCTATGGGCCATGTAATACTTATGCCTACAGGCCTTATAAGGGTTCCACCTCACCCCTTAAAAGGTGGATTATCAAAATCAATAAAAAATGAAGGCCTTCAGGCCATTAGAGGGTTGAATCAGTCAATTTGTTTTCGATGTAATCATGGTGTTATGATTTTAAAAAAAAAATACCAAATAGTGTCAAAATTAACATAAAATAGTTTTTAAAACAAATATTATATTATTAATTGATATAATAGTCCTAAAAATCTAATGTTCGGCCAAAAG
This sequence comes from Viscum album, assembly GCA_963277665.1. Lineage (NCBI taxonomy): Eukaryota > Viridiplantae > Streptophyta > Magnoliopsida > Santalales > Viscaceae > Viscum > Viscum album. The sequence continues at coordinate 120,391,278 of OY728119.1, forward strand.
ACTTATATAATAATATATATGACATTGATGAATCAATTGGGGTTCTATTGGCATTTTATAGTAAGTTTATTAACCATATAATATAAAAATACAAAGAGACATGGTAAATGTCAAACTATTTAACTAAGATTTAAATCTAAAAGATAAGTTTAATATGGCGACCTAAACATGTCTAAAACCTATTGGTTGAGCAGTTTTTGACCCATCCCCACTTTATCCTCTAAATAAATCATTTTGGAGCTATTAGAAACCAAAAATGATTTTATTATAAAATAATATTTCAAACTTTTCCAAATGTGACACTCACCTCTCTTATAAAAGGCCGCTTCCCCTTCTCTTAATTTGACACCTCCAAAGCCTTTTTTCTTGGCCAACCCCTACCCATATATCCTCCCAACATTCCTCCCTTAATTATAGAGGCCTTTCTCTGTTCAAAAATCCAACTTAAGGAGCCCTTTTTATCAAATCAAAATGAAGAACCCGAAGAAGAGGTAAATATTTCATCACCTCTTTCATGTTCTTTTCGTCATCCACTTCTTATTTATTTTTTGTTTTTATTCTAAAATAATAAATCTCATATCTTATATATGCTGTGATGTTATTATAAAAATGGTACAACCATATTCATTATTCTATCCACACTATAAATGACAAAGTCACCATACGTGCGTATATACGGATTACCGCCTCCACATTGTGGTGTAGTTTATTATTCAAACACATCATTATTTGGATGGGTATAATAATGAGTATAACTGATTTAAATATAAATATAACATGTAAAACCTTCTATATATATGATATACCATCCAATTACATATTATTTTTCCATAAATATGATGATATTATCGCTCGTGCGTACGTATGAATTACCGTCTCCACGACGCGATGAGATTCATTTCCACGTTCACCATTCAATGATGATTAAAATATATATACCATTAATAAGTATGTAATATAGGACATAATAATGATACTGGAGATATAAATATATATATTTATGTACTTACATATATCTTATTCACTTAGTTCTGTTCAATACGATATGAAAATGGAAACAGCGTTTGTGCATACGTATGACCTACCGTCTCCATAAACGATGTTTTACATTTCATATATATGTCTATTATGCATATTTATATTCTAAATATATATTATTTTTTATATTATTGAAGTATTTAAATCATTATCTAAGTGATACAATCAAGAATAACAAGTTAAAACACGTATGATAAAGAAAGTGGTTATTACCCGAAATGTTAATTTAACATGGAAATTATTATTAAATGGGTAGTATAAAGTCATAATGAATCATGTATGATATCATAAATATTAATTTGTTTCTGTAATAATTTAATAACATACTACAGTCTTTATACAGGAGGTTAAACGTACCCTCGACTAAAGTAAAGTACAAGGTAAAGGGGTTTCTTATCTCACTTTTAATTCCGTGAGATTTCCATTATTTTCCACTTATTGCATGTGGTGTACTGTGTACTACCATTTGATATATATTATCATGATTATCTTTATGTTCATGGTATTCTATGAATTATTTGGTGGTTATTCACTTTTGGTCATACAAATCGATTCATTACAACGTGGTAAGGGTTAATTTCACAATATCTTTATTATCCGAGGTTGTTTTTACGTAAATATCTACTGGGACCTCTTTATCATCCACATCCATGTTTTCTTAAAAATGTATTTAAAAACATTTTTACTATTTACTAGACTATGGGATAAAGTCATTTATACCCTTTTTTTAATTTTTATTAGATATTTATAAAGGAATCTTTTTATCATTTTCCAAACAAAGTACTTTATGATCATTTTGACAAAATTAATGTAAGAATGTTTTTTAACTTATACAGTGGGTGCAGCTATTTTCCACTATTATTACATCATTGAATCTTCCCTTACAAGAATATAAGAATATTTTCAAAATAAATTTTTTCTTTATAGTTATGTGACTCTTAAATTATTTCAAAATAGAAAGATATATTTCTCTCAAATAGTTTTGATTTCATCTATGTCAACATCCTTTGATAAAGTTTACATTTGTTTGAAGTTGATTTATTATAATACAAATATCTCATATTTTATTTATGGTTTTTTGATATGTTTGACTGTGGATGAGTTATTTTTATGCCATTCATAGTTTATGGTTAAAGTATTGACATTTCATATGCTAGTTTTAATACTAATGTTTATGTTATATTTCAAACTTTTCTTAAGATGAATGTATTGGACTAGTATGTTCTGGGTTGGGGACCGGTAAAAGTAAGCCCTCCGGGTTGGGGTGTAGTTTCAGCAGACCCTCCGGGTTGGAGTCCGGTTATTGAGGCTTTCCGGTTTGTAGTCTGGTTAAAGAGGATCTCCGGGTTGAAGTCCAATTATAGAGGCTCTCCAGGATGGAGTCCGATTGCAGAGGTTCTCCGGTTTTGGGTCCGGTTACAGTTATCCCATAGGTCCTAGCACGAGGCCTTGACACCGAAATTAATGTTCGGTACTATACATTCCCTCATTATGAAATTATTTATTACATGTGATTATTTGAATAGAAGAATATCTATGTGCATGTTTATATAGTAATGTTTGATTTATTTTTCCCATATTATGTTCAAGTTTATGTTTAAAAGGCTATTGTTTTATTACACAACTTTCCTTAAAAGTTTATAGCTTCCGATAAATTATTTACCCTTACTGAGCATCTGAGCTCACCCCTTTCTTATGTTTTATTTTCCCAGGATAGGAAGAAGTTAGTTTTGATTGACTTGAAGGAATAATCTAGGAGGCTTGGATGTTTCAAATGGAATAAATTTCTGGTGTTTTTCTTTTCAAGTTGTAATGTTGATCTTCATTATGTAATATATTTTCCAAGACTGCTAAACTAATAGGTCCTTTAGGACTTAATTCCTTGTAATCTTTCTAATGTTATGTAATAATGCACTGACTCTGGGTAACTGGGGTTGGGGCATTACAGTTGGTATCAGAGGAAGTTTAGCAATAACCTTGGAAACTAGATTTAGATAAACTCTGATTAGAGCACATTACTCTAAGATATAATTTGAGGATTAGTATAAAATAACTTCCTAAAATTTTGGTAATGTAGAGATTTTGTGAGTTTTCCAATCAATACATCCATGTCTGGATACGAGCAGATAGAGGCGGCTCTAGCACAGATGTACCTATGGGTAAAACCCAAAAACACCGCTTTGAGCTAGACTCAAACGGGAACTGGTGCACGACAACGGGCCTTGCTGCACTCTTGGTTAAGACACTCTTGGGGGATATGCTTAGGATAATTCTCATTTACTTTACAAACCATTATGAAGGATTTATGAGTATATACTTCCTCAAAGAAAACATTTTTATGATTATGCATTATATCAATAAACTGTTCAATTTATGTTAACTATTTTACAAGTTTGGAATTATGTATTGTGATTCATAAACTAATCCACTTTATGCCATTTTTTTAGAAATGGCACCCAGTAGATGGAATCAGAACTCCAGCAATACGCATGATCCAAAGAGTTAGAAGGATCATAACTTTCATGGTATTAAGAAAACATTTAGAAATGAAATAGTCTCTTATGTATTATCATCATATGAAGAAATAGTATCATGTATTAATAAGATAAGTAAATAATTATCTGAGTCCTATGGATTTGAAGGGAAGCCAGAGAAGAAAAGGATTGTATAAAGAAATATGGATAAAGGGAATAAGGGAAAGAAGTATTTTCTCATATGTGATAACTGTAGAAAGAATCATCTTGGTAAATTCTTGAAGGGAATGAGAGTTTGTTATAAGTGTGGAGAAAAAGGACACCAATTACGTGATTGCAAGGGTAAGAAAAATGTTTCAAATGTACAATGCTTCATCTATAATGAGTTGGGACACTACGCGAATCAATGTCCAAATCATCAGAGTATACCCCAAATGCTGCTATTGGATAATAATCAAGTTATGATACTACCGAAGATAAAGAGGAATGATTAAGAGTTTTTATTTTGTTATTAAAGTATTGTGTAATTTGAGTATTTTATTAATGATGTACATGTTATAATAATTATATAGTATATAAGGATTGTACTGCAGTACTATTTCATAAAGGACTTGAGATTGTGTGGGACCAAGAAAAGTGACTCAATAGCAGGTTGATTTTTTTTGGAAAATATATGTTTAAGAGAAAGATAAACCATAATATGGTTATGATATTAAGGTAATAATTTTTTAATAATATATGATTTATTTGGTTAAATTATATTAAATATTCTTGACATCCTTGGAACAGGTTAATGGTTTGTATATTCTATCATAATTGGACTTTACAAAAAATTTGGATAGAAGGAGTATATCCAGTATTCTATATTAAATAAGGGAGCATGAATGTAATCAATATGGTTATATGATAATTTAGGGTGTTATCGTGTTTTAAAAGAATACATGATGAAGGTATTCACATGTTATTATGTGGCAAAAAGAATCTTCATTGTGTTTACCTTCCTTATAAATTTTGAACTATGAGTTTGGATAGAGGTACTTTAGATAATTCTAAGGTTGGAATCTATTAAGTTTGACATTGGATAATATTGTTAAGGTTAAATCATTTTTGAGATTATTATTTTTGGGTTGTCATAAAAAGGACAACTCGGAGGTTGGGCGACAACCCGTCGTGTTCGACAAGGTTGTGATACTTGAACCCGCAACCGAAGGGCGACAAGGGTGCATCACCTACCACTAGCCTACGTGATGTCCTGGTTTTTACAATGTAGTTTCATTAAAATAGTCTAGAAAATGAATATAAACTCATATTTTTTTAACCCTATATGATTAAGATAAATAGAATATTTTTGAATTTTATTATCTTTTGGGGTGAAAGATGAGTTTGTGGTAGGAATTAGTTGAAGGATGAAACTCTACTTGTCAAGTATACATATATATATATATATATATATATATATATATTTCTTATTATTCTATGAATAAATTAATTCTTAAACTTTAAGGAAGAGATCTTAAAACCAAAAATGTGTTATCCTAATACCTTATGTTTTGTTGAACTGATGATATTTTAAATCGCCATAGATCGATGGCTTTGAGGCCATCAACTGTACACTTGTTTCTGATTGATGACCTCAATCACTCCCTATAAATATTTACATGTTTCCTCCAAATATTTTTCTCTAATTTCCACCAATGTTCTCCTAATCGAGATCATAATTTGGTGGTGACTTTTCCATTTTTGTTTCCTTCTTATTAAGACTAAATTTTATTAACCCAATTTCCGATGTGGATTTTCAAAAAAGGTATTTTTCTATTTTTAACCTTTAATTTTCAGAAGAAAAATTTTAAATTTCAAGGATGAAATTTATTGAAGTAGGGGAGAATGTAACACCCCGTGATTTCATAGTATGTTATCTTATTAAAGTAATTCAATAGCTTGTGTTGCACGCAACACCGAGTTTGAGCTCACCACAACTTACTAAACTAACCATTCAAAAAAGAAGTTATGAATAGTATTAACTGAATTTTGAATCTTATATACTCTATATAATTTTAACATCCATAATATGTGTTTCTTAGACATAATATAAGAACAAATTCATTTTTTTGGATAAAATAAGTATTTTTTCAAAAAATGAAATTTCACCACCCTTTAATGGAGAACCCCTTTTAAAACCAATATTTTACAATTTTATATATTCAATTTAATTAAATTAAATTATTCTTTAGAATCGGGACATAAAAATTTAGTTTGGATAAAATTTTGGTACTTTTCTAATAACATTCATATTTTTCTGAATAGTGAAAAAACACGGTGTTATTGGTTAAAACCGACTATTTATTTAAATAATTAGTTATTTTATTTTAATTTATTTTAGGTCAAAATAGATACATAATTTCTATATATGTTCAATGTAATTCATTGGATTCATTTTATAATATGTTTATGTATATAAAAATTTATTGAACTTTTTTACCGTCTTTTACCCACCTCCTAGGAGCATTTTCAAATTAGTATATAACTTAATTTTACCACTTCTGTGAGTTGAATTTCAAAAATATGAGAGACATGGTTAATATCAGTAATTAAAATTTTGTTCAATAAGATGAAAATAATTTTAGGTGAATAGTAACTTTTTATTTTTTATTTACCACAGTTAAAAGTAAATAGGGTAATTAAGGGTAAAAATGATATTATAATTACCCTAACACATTTCTTAATTATATTGGATAAATGTAATTTGACCAAAAACAACCTTATGAATAAATTATGATCCTTTAGGTCCACTTGTATTAGATTAGTACATTTGTTATTATTTAATTTAAAGAAGAGTTAAAAGTGTTCAATTCAAGTTTTCATAACTAAAACATTTTTAATATAGGGTTATACATATGATAAATTCAACTATAAGTATTCATTATAAAGATAAAAATATTTCCTACATAATTTTATTTCATTTATAATTTTTAGACATTAAATAATTAAATTTATTTATGAAACAATGATGATGCAGTAATTACCTTATTTATAAAAGATTAAAATAATTGATATTATAAATACCCAAATTAATGTAATTTTAGATTTATGATGAATTAAACATATTTTATAGGTTAATATGAAATTTAGGGTTTATTCAATCAATTTTTCCGAAGTAATCTTGCTTTTATGATTTTAACAAAAAACAAATACCAAATAGTGTCAAAATTAACATAAAATAGTTTTTAAAACAAATATTATATTATTAATTTATATAATAGTCTTAAAAATCCAATGTTCGTCTAAAAGACTTATATAATAATATATATGACATTAATGAACCAATTTGAGTTCTATTAGAATTTTATTGTATGTTTATTAAGCATATAATATAAAAATACAAAGAGACATGGTAAATGTCAAACTATTTAACTAAGTTAAATCTAAAAGATAAGGTTAATATGGTGACCTAATCCTATCTAAAACATATTAGTTGAGTGTTTAACGACCCATACCCACCTTTTATTCTAAATAAATCATTTTGGAGCCATTATAAACCGAAAATGATTTTATTATAAAATAATATTTCAGGCTTTTCCTAAAGTGACCCTCACCTCTCTTATAAAATGACACTTCCCCTTCTCTTAATTTGACACCTCCAAAGCCTTTTTTCTCATCCAAACCCTACCCAAATATCCTCCAAACTTTCCTCCCTTCATTATAGAGGCCTTAGTCTGGTTAAAAATCCAACCTAAGGAGCCCTTCTGATCAAATCAAAAGGAAGAACCTGAAGAAGAGGTAAATATTTTATCACCTCTTTCAAGTTCTTTTATTCTTCCACTTCCTCTTTATTTTTTATTTCCATTCTAAAATAGTAACTCCAATATCTTCTATATATTTTAATGTTATTATAAAAATGGTACAACCATATTCATTATTCTATCCATACTATAAATGACAAAGTCCCCATAATTGCGTACGTACGGATTACCGTCTCCACGTCATGGTGTAGTTTGTTATTCAAACACTTAATTTTTTGGATGTGTATAATAATAAGTATAACTGATTTAAATAATAAATGTAACATGTAAAAGATTCTTTATATATTATATACCATCCAATTATATACGATTTCTCCATCAATATAATGATATTGTCGCTCGTGCGTACGTACGGATTACCGTCTCCACGACGTGATGAGATTCATTTCCACGTTCACCATTAAATGATGATTATAAAATATATATCAGTAAAAATTATGTAATATATGACATAAAAATGATACTATATATATAAATATATATATTTATGTACTTACATATATCTTATTCACTTAGTTCTGTTCAATACGATATGGAAATGGAAACAACGTTTATGCGTACGTACAGCCTACCGTCTCCATAAATGGTGTTTTCCATTTCATATATATGTCTATTATACATATTTATATTATATATATATATATGATTTTTTATATTATGTAAGTATTTAAATCATTATCTAAGTGACACAATCAAGAATAACAAGTTAAAACGCGTACGATAAAGAAAGCGATTATTACTCGAAATGTTAATTTAACATGGAAATTATTATTAAATAGGTAGTATATAAAGTCATAAATGAATCATGTATGATATAATAAATATTAATATGGTTCTGGAATAATTTAATAACATAATACGGTCTTTATACATGAGGTTAAACGTACCCTTGACTAAAGGAAAATACAAGGTTAGGGGTTCCTTATCTCACTTTTAATTCCATGAGATTTCCATTATTCGCCACTTATTTCATGTGGTGTATTGTGTACTGCCATTTGATATATATTATCATGATTCTCTTTATATTTATGGTATTCTGTGAATGATTTTGTGGTTATTAACTTTTGGTCATACGACTCGATTTATTACAACGTGGTAAGGGTTAATTTCACAATCTTTTTATTATACAAGGTTGTTTTTACGTAAGTATCTACTGGGACCTCTTTATCATCCACATCAATGTTTTATTAAAAATGTGTTTCAAAAAATTTTAACTATTTATTAGACTATAGGATAAATTCATTTATACCCTTGTTTTACTTTTTATAAGATTTTTATAAAGGAATCTTTTCGTCATTTTCCAAACAAGGTATTTTATGACCTTTTCGACAAAATTAAGGTAAGAATGTTTTTTTAACTTATACGGAGGGTGAGGCTATTTTCCACCATTATAAAATCGTTGGATATACCCTTAAAATATTATAAGAATATTTTCAAAATAAATTTTTTCTTTATAATTATGTTACTCTTAAATTATTTCAAAATAGAAAGAGATATTTCTCTCAAATAGTGTTGATTTCATCTATGTCAACATCCTTTGATAAATTTTATACTTGTTTGATGTTGATTTATTATGATACAAATATCCCATTTTTTATTTAAGGTTTTATGATATGTTTGATTGTGGATGAGTTATTTGTATTCCATTCATGGTTTATAGTTAAAGTATTGAAATTTCGTATGCTACTTTTAATATGAATGTTTATGTTATATTTCAACATTTTATTAAGATGAATGTATTGGGCTAGTATGTTCCAAGTTGGGGACCGGTAAAAGTAAGCCCTCCGGGTTGGGGTCCAGTTACAGAAGACCCTCTGGGTTGGAGTCTGATTAAAGAGGCTCTCTGGGTTGGAGTCCAATTACAGAGGCTCTCCGGGTTGGAGTCCGGTTAGAGAGGCTCTCCGGGATGAAGTCTGGTTACAGAGGCTCTCTGGGTTTGGGTTCGGTTACAGTTAGCCCATAGGTCCTGGCACTAGTCCTTGACAAAAAAATTAATGTTTGGTACTATACATTCCCTCATTATGGAATTAGTAATTACATATTATTATTCGACTAGAGGAATATCCATGTGCATATTTATATGCTAATGTTTGATTTATTTTTTCCATATTATGTTCAGGTTTATATTTAAAAGGTCGTTGTTTTATTACACATCTTGCCTTAAAGGTTTATAGATTTCAATAAATTATTTACCCTTACTGAGCATCTGAGCACACCCCTTTCTAATGTTTTATTTTCCCAGGATATGAAGAAGTTAGTTATGAGTGACTTGAAGGAATAATCTAGGAGGATTGGACGTTTCTAATGTAATAAATTACTGTTGTTTTTCTTTTCAAGTTGTAATGTTGAACTTCATGTATGTAATCTGTTTTCCAAGACTTCTAAACTGATTTTTCCTTCAGGACTTGATTCCTTATAATCATTCCAATGTAATGTAATAATGCACTGACTCTAGGTAACTGGGTTCGGGGTGTTACAACATAAATCGGGGCAAGTTGATCAAGAGAGAAATATTCTTGAATATAGATAAAATGGGAAGTCTTTGGGAGATGGTCTGCTATAACTCATATCACATTATTTCATTTGGGAGTTCTTGGGAGACCAGTGAAAAATTTCATAGTGATATTATCCCACTTCCATGCTAGTATGGTTAGTGGTTATAATAACCCTTTAGGAATTTGTCTCTCTTCCTTAAATTGTTGACACACCAGGCACCTTGTAGTATAGTCAGAAATCTCTCTTTTCCTGTTATCCTGTCAATAATGATCACAAAGTTGCCTATACATTTCTATGCTTCCAGTATGTATATATAATGTAGAGCTATGAGCTTTATCCATTATCTCCTTTATTTTTGGAATATATGGAACACATATCCTTGTATGAAACATCAGTACACATTATTGATCAATATTGAACTCAAAAAACTTCCAATCCATCACATCTTCAAAGTTATTCTACCAAAATGGATCATCACTTTGATATTTCTTGATCTTATATAGTAATTTCAGTTGAGAAATAATTTGGGATTGTGTTGATGATTTCCCTTACCTTATAATTACCATGTATATTTTTACTAGTTATTTGATCAGTGGATCTCCTTGAATCATCATCATTCATAAAATAATAGGGTCTTTCCTACTTAATGCATCAACGACTTTGTTTTCTATTTCGGGGTGATAATAAATTGAACAATCATTGTCTTTAAGAAGTTATAACCATCTCCTATGTCTCATTTTCAATTATTTTTTAGTGAAAATATTCTTCAAATATTGGTGGTTTTCATATATATCACATTTTTCCCATAAATATAGGGCCTCTATATCTTCAGCGCAAAAACAACCGCAGATACCTCCTGATCATGTGTTGGATAATTTTTCTCTTAAGGATTCAACTATCTAGATGCATAAGAAATAACCTTTCCATTTTTCATGAGGATTCACCCAAAACCTTTAAGAGATGAATCACTAAAAAATGAGTCCTTCTACGACATATGGTATAGTTAACATGGGTGAAGTACCCTATCTCTTCTTCAACTCTTGGAAACTTTCTTTTCACTCCTTTTTCTAGATGAACTTGACCCCTTTTTGAGTTAACTTGGTTAGTGGATTATAAATTTATGAAAAAAAATTCACAGGCCTCCTATAATATCCTGATAAACCAAGGAAACTATGAATCTCAATTATTGTTTTATGATGAGGCCACTCCTATACAACCTTTTTCTTTGTAGGGTCAACTGATATTCTTTCATTAGTTATAATGTGACCGAATAAAGCAACTTTTTGTAACCAAAATTCACATTTGATGAACTTTACAAATAACCTCCCATTCCTAAAATTTTTTAATATAACCATTAGATGATCCTCATGTTCCTTATAAATTTTTCAATATATCAGAATATCATAAATTAAAACTACCACGAAGTTATCAAGATAGTCTTTAAAGACTCTATACATAAAATCCATAAACATTTAAAGAGAATTAGTCAAGAAGAAGTTCATAACAAAAAAATCATAATTCTTATATCTTGATCATAAGGTGGTCTTTGTAATATCTTCTTTATTCACCCTCAATTGATGATAACCACATCAAATATCAATCTTTGAGAAGAATTGAGCCCCATGAAGCTGGTCAAACAAATCATCAATTCTTGTAAGATGGTACTTATTATTCATTTTGATCCCCTTAAGTTCTCTATAATCAATTCATAACCGCATTTATCCATCCTTCTTATTTAAAAATAGAATAGGTTCTCCCCAAGGAGACACACTTGGCTAGATAAACCCCTTCTCCAAAAGATCTTGTAGTTAGTTATTTAATTCCTCCAACTCCACATTTTCCATTCTATACGGTTTTTTTTATATCGTCATGGATCCAGGCATAAGCTCAATGGAGAAATCTACCTATCTTTATAGGTGAGGTCCAGGTAACTCCTCAGAAAATACATTAATGTGTTCCTGAATGATGGGGAAATTCTCTCTTCATACACTTTTATCTCCTTCTTCATCTTCACTGAACATATTTATAAAAAAAGGCCATGGGTGGTGCTTCTAGACAAAAATCAGGTCGATATATATCTCCATTGAAAACAACTATAGGTTTTTTCTTCAAGACTACATATATTTCCTTGATTTTTCATTTTATCTTAGCATTATACTTTGAGAGTCGGTCCATCCCTATTATAATATCAAATTCTAACAAGGGATTGACTACTAGATTTGTGATAATATTATTCTCTACAAATTGAATACTAGAGTTTCTAAACACTATTGATTCATGGATAATCCCTCCATGATTCATGACTAAAATTTATACTTCTAGTAGTTTAGGAATTTATTATATTTTCTTTGTAAACTTGGAGGAAATAAAGGAATGCGTAGAACCAGAATCGAACAAAGTACTTAAAAGATGTGAGAGAACAATGATAGTACCTTCCCATACATCATTCTAAGATTCAACTTCATCCATCATGAGAGAAAAATCATGACCATTCTTCCTTTTCCTATACTGAGTTTGATGGTGATTCCTCTCCACTTCCTTCAGATTTGGATAGTTATTGGAAAAGTTCCCAAGCTTTCCCCACATGAAGCATTAGACTTTAGGTAAGGCTTTCACCATCTTATCTTTGTTTTTTGTGCGGATAATTTTAGGATTCACTTCACTAAAATAGCTCCAAGTGATATGTCCTACTCTTCCAAACTTGTATCATTTACCACTCTTGAGTAGGAAGTTCCCTAAATTCTTCTTCCCACATGTTTTTCATGTGGAAAGTTTCACCTTCTTTACTCCTCTTACTTGATCATAGATTCTCCACAAGTTTGGATCTAAATATCTCTTCTTTTCATTCAATATATGAGACCACTTCATCTCAATGAACTCCATTTCGACCTTCATATCAGTCCGTACTATTTACACATAGGTGTCATAATCTCAATTGGCTAAATTCTTTCATATGTGTGGTCTTAGTATACAAAATAATCTTTCAAACTTCCCATTATAATCCATGAAAAATATATAGTTATAAAGAAAAAGTCTTCTGAAGTTCATCTCATAACTACCAAAAAATTCATTATCCTTCTAATTTAGTTCAGGGAAATAATTATCCATTTTTATTCTCATAAAATTAGGGAAATACTGATTAAATAAGATTCCCATGAAATCTTCCCACTCAAAAGCTAAAATCTCCCCTCTTCGACTCATGTTTTTAATTAGTTCCAATCATTGATCCACTTCTACCTATAATTGGTAAATTTTCAGAGTGACTTTCTATTTTTATGAACAATGAAACACAGAAAATATTTTTTCCACGGATCTTATCCATTATTCCGCAATCAATGGGTCGGTAGATCCCATGAATAATGGTAGTCATTGATGCATAAAGGACTTAATAGAAATTTTTTCCCTTCATAGTGAAACTGGTCTATCTACTTGATTCAAGTTAATGCCTATAAATTGAGTTATTTGATTTATTATTCTCATGATTGTTTCCATTATAACTTCCATCAGAAGGACATCAACACCTGGTCCTTTTCACTCACTATTTACGCAGTTTCTTCTATTTCTCTTTATTTTCTAATAAAATAAAACCTTATTGATAACTTTGTTTCATTTAATAATATTATATTTACAAGGGATATTTTATTTCATATAAAATTATTCTTAAACATGTTAAACCATTACATTTCATATAAATTCTTCATAATGATTCATAAAAAGATTGTGTTTAACCAAACATATCCCCCATGAGTTTCAAACTAGGAGTGCAGCAAGGCTCATTGTTGTACACCATTTCTCGTTCTAGTCTATCTCAAAGAGGTGTTTTAGGGTTTTAACTTAGATACATCTATTCTAGATCAACATCCACTTGTTCTTATCCAAAAATGGATTTATTTGTTTGGAAACCACTTAATTAATATTTTACAAAAATACCAAGAAGTTTTATTATATTTAAAATTTTATATAGGCTTCTTCCTAAATTTTTCAATTCCTAATTTCCACAAATAACTAAACCATTATTTTGATACTAACTATGGAATCCTGCCTTTTATTACATAACTTTTCATTACATTTTACAACAGATGGTCTTTTAATGTTTAGTGTCTTGGAACAAAGGTACATAATACATGAAAAAATAAAACATTATTTTATTCCTCTTGAAAGGATTCTTCAAGGTTCATCCTAAGTAAATTTATTGCATCTCATAACCAGGGTACATACATCAAATTAAAGGGTGAGTAAGAGGCCAATTAATGGTAAACTAGGGAAACAATTTACTTGTGATCTTGAGGAATATAAATAAGAATGTGAATAATATCATAATGACATGACCAATGGAAAAGAAGAGGTATATAATAAGAAAAATAACAAGATTAATAAAATTTAAATGTAGATAAAAGATTTAATTGGGTCATTCATAAGAATATCACTACGTTTTATCACTAATGTGTCACAAAAATTACCAAGGTTATTCACCAAGGTGTCACAAAACTTGTCATCTCTAGAGATAAAATTATTTACCTAATGCATTGGAGTGCTATCAGGGTGAAACCTTCATATATAAATATTAATATGAGACACATATATCATAATAAAACAACTCATAAATAACTGGTAGAGAATAAAAGAGACAGGTTTCATATCAAAATCATGGTGTTTTAAAAAGTGCTTAAAAACATGATGATTTTGTCATTTTAAACCCATGTAAAAGGAAGGAAGGTTTCATATATGTTAATCCCAGAATTAAAATAGATAGGTTTTACCTCTATTTTAATACCTATATAAAATATATAGGTTTGTGTATTCACAAAAGAAAAGAAAATAATTTTTTGATAAAAAAAGAGATATTTTGAGATGAAAATACGACAACATAACGGGTATGAAACATGGAATTAAAAAAATTAAAAATATAGGTGAAAATGTTCTCCCATTAATAAATAACTCTTAATATAGTAAAGTGATAGAATAAAATTGACATAATAACATGATATGATAATTTTAAATACATATCGCATAAAAAGAGAACCTGAAAGGAAAAACGAAGTTGAGATTTCCCTTACCTTGAATTGTGATTCCTAAAACTCAAAGATCATGACCTTGTGGTCTTGATAACACCATGGGAGGACTAATAGAGAGTTAAAACAGTCATAAATTAGTGATTGAAGAATTTTTAATGAATGTAAACAAAGTAATGGATGGTTATTTATAGCAAAACTGATGGATTTGTTTTATTAATTTTTTAGGACACCTCAGTTCTACTATTTGAAAAATCATGTGCATTCCCATAGTATTTTCTCATTGTATTGGCAAATTTGGATTCCTATTATCATATTTTAATCCTCAATATTCTACCATAATTATTACATAATTATTACATCATTAATGATGTCATTAAACAAACTGAAAACTCAAAATTTTATTTTTACTATTCCCTAAAAAAACAAAGTATTTTATAACATTCTCACAAATTCAATGTAACCTAATATCTGTTTTCTGAATTCAAAAATTAAATTTAATTTATCATAATAAATCTCAAAATATTATAAATTTAATTTTTAAGTATGAAAATACTTAATTATTAAAAAAATATCGGACAGAAAATGCATAGTAAAATTTCGACACTTGAAAAAAAATATTTTATCATTTGTAATTAAAAATGAGTGTTTTCATAACAATATTTCATTATAATAAACTTTAATAATAAAATATTAGTTTAATATAATAATTTACATCTTTCTTAAAGGTACAATGTTTTCCCAAAAAAATAATTTATCAAATTCCATCTCAATTTTTAAGAAAAACTATTCTTAAAATAAAAATGATGGAATAGATTTTTTATTAAAAAAAGGATTATAAATTAATTGAATAAATACTTTAAACATAAACCCATATAAAACCCATATATAACCTAAGATTAAGGTGTGTGGTGGTGATAGACTCTTGGGGCGGCTTAGATAACATCGCCCGAGTGGTAATCTCCACCAACTTGAACTTCACCCGAAGGCGATTTCATTCAAGCTTAATGTGTTGAATCTAGACTTGGGATTTGTCAAGAGTGAATACTAGTGATGCTACCTCCTTCCCAAGCTCCAAAAAACGGTCTTCGTACGGTATTATTCTACCAAATGAGGCCATCGACTCTTCTTTCTGCATTATTTAACCATTATCATTTCTATTTATAAACAACATTCATACCGTTAAGAGTATATTTTCTGATGGTTATATTGACCAATGTTCATATAACAGTCGATAACCTATGGTCACATTAAAATATACTTACATAATTATTAATTAGATATATTTTGGTTGTGTAATATAATATAATACACATTTTCAAGAAACAAATATTATTAAAAAAGATCAGGTCATTACAATATAGATAATGAGGAGTATATATATGTTAACTATTTCTCCAATAAATGGATGTATGGATTTTATTATAACACCCTTAAAATAAATGAAGGAAATATAGAGTGTTCATAGAGGATATTCATTGAAAATAAAATCATGCCTAAAAAATAGGATGACATGCAAAAACAATGGTTGTGGAGGATCGTTTATTTGATAGAATATAAAATTAAATAATTTATAAATAGAATGAAGGTGTATGGTTGTAAAAGAACAAATATTTAGTGTAAAATCATATACTAAGAAGTATTTTCACATAGAGGAAAAACATGTTTTCTGAATAATGATTCAATTGGTAACACAAAAATAGAGATCAATAATTTAATTGTTTGATACCAAAATTTCAATCCCCCAATTTCAAAATGTATATATTTATTAGGGGGTAAATAAAGTAACAAATATAAAATAATTTTAAATAATTTTCAATGTAAAAATTAAAATGGTACTGAAAACTTAAATGACATTTTATAAAAAAAAGTAAATTATAATGAAAAATACAAACTGACATGTCATATTCAAATGAAAATTTTAAAAAGGGAAGTGAATGATTAATAAAAACGTTAATTTTAAAAATTATATTAATTACTGGATCATTTAAAATGTAAACATGTTTTCTAATGGAAATGTGGATCCAATGATAAAAAAACTTATTTTGAAATGAAAATTTTTCATACTTTGAAATTAACATTTTTTAAAATCTTCATGTAAAAAGAGTAAAAAAACCACCATTTTCTTAAATGTTAACTTTCACAAAAAGGATTATGAAATACTAAATAATAAAATTTTAGGTTGGGAGACCATTATAATGTAAAATAAATATTCAAGAGGAACCATTTTTTATACAATGAATGGAGATTTGAGTTATCAATATCCTTTTTGGACAACATACACCATGATCCATAAAATATTTAAAAGGGGAATACATTATAATATTTTAAACAATGAGATAACAAAACATAATAATGTAAAATGGTGAAATTTATGCAAAATTTAAAAAATAAGTTCAGTGGAACGATCTTAACATGATGAAAGAAAAGTGAGTTACCAAATATTCATATTTCCCAAGTGACACTTGAGTCCAAATACTTTTGAATAAGAGAGCATAATATTTCTTAGCATATACCAAAAACTACAAGGAAATTAATTATAGATTATTCCTAGAATAGTAATTCAATTGAATACAATACAAAGGAAACATGGTGTATAGTGTGTAACAAGTTCAAAAGAATCAAAATCGAGAAAAAAACCCTTACATCATTTGAAGCCTCCGAATCAAAATACACCCGAAGAATATAATTTCAAATAAAGTATTAAATATCATTAATAGTGATATAATCATGATATAAAATATTAATGGGTTATTAGATACACCAACCCAAATTAAACATGTTTCATAATAAATAATATGACTCAAGGGGTGAAAATTGAGACAAGAAACCATGACCATTTATCTTGAATTCCAAAAACATACATTAACTTCATATATCAAAAATATAGTCTTCATAAGAAAATATTTTCAAACATTAAAAATGTATTTTTATTTTATAATATTCATTTATAATAATTTAATCTATGAATTATAGATTTCTATTTCCTATTTTCAATATCTAGCACATGTAATATTGATCATATTGAACTAGTTTTGTAAAAACTATTTTTGTATTCATTTGTATTTCAATCACCATCATATCGAGTACATTAAATAAACTAGAATAATTGTTCCATGATATTTGAAAATTTATAATTTCATTTATTTTAATTTTTTATTCCAATCCATAAATATGAAATTTAAAATGACCAGGTTTTAGAGATTTTAAATAAAAATATGTTTCCAATATAAAATATTTTAATAGAAATGTTACCATTAAAAAAATTAAAATCATTATTTAGAAATTTATATCACATTAACCTATAATTATCTAAAATTCCTAACCCGGTCCATTATATTAATTAAATTTTTGGTTGTGTATGTAAATAGTTTGAGGTATTTGAAGAATGGATGTTGATGTTATAGCTAAAATTTATGCTCAGAAATATTTTTGTAGTGTATATTCTTATTCTCGCCAAAAAGATGGTATATGAATCATGGAGAGAGCGATTGTATAATAATGACTTTTATGTGAATATTTTATTGTTTTCACTTTTACAGAATATCTGGAAAATGCATTCTAGAATTATACAATGATTTGTGGTAGAATAATTTTATTTTTTCTTTTGATATAGTGGTAGTATTGATGTATAGTTGTTCTATGGTGTGTCCTTCTTCTTAGAAGACGTATTTTAATGGCTTGGTGGTTTCACTTTGAATAGTATTCATTCTTTTAGTTTATAGGATCTATGGAATGGAATTCAACAAGTCTAACAGACATGGTTTAGACTAAGCTCATTATGGCATGGTCACTTCTTTACATCGTAGTTCTATCCTATGTTGGTACCCATTTTCCATAGTAAAGTGTGTTACA
Organism: Viscum album; assembly: GCA_963277665.1. Lineage (NCBI taxonomy): Eukaryota > Viridiplantae > Streptophyta > Magnoliopsida > Santalales > Viscaceae > Viscum > Viscum album. The sequence continues at coordinate 120,409,953 of OY728119.1, forward strand.
TTGTGGTATTTTGTTTCAAAATTAGCCTATAAATTTCCAAACCACATCAAACCCTATCATCCTCTATTAATTTCTTGTGATTATTGGGAGACTTCTATGATATCTTAGGATACCATTCACACATTACTTATGGTAATTTACTCTTATAATTAAAATATTGATAATTAGAGATTCTAAAGTGATTACCCTTTTCCCCTTAAAATTTTTTAACTATTATTCATTATAGAGTGGCTGGTTCTCAATAATGTTGATGGTTTTAGTAGTGAGAAGACTATAGATTTATAATGAGATTTTTTATAGTTTTTTGATCCATCCTTGATGTGATTCATATGAGAATAATATTGTTGTTCTTTCCTTTCTAACACAGTGATTTGTAAATATTTTTCAATGGAAGGTATGATAATTATCTTCTAATTAATGTGTATGTGTGTGGAATTCATGCATTTTTATTCCCTTAGGTGGATGGTATTCTTAATCCTAATAAGATAAATTTAATTAAAATTAATATTACTGGTAATGGTTGTATTCAAATATTTTTTACCTATTTTGATTATATTGTTGAAAGAATTATGCTTTCATGTTACTACTGTTGAAAATCATGGAATTTTGGAGCCCTAATTTGTTTTAGTTAATATGATTTCAAAAACTTTTTCGTGTATATTTTTTTATCTAACCCATAAAAAAATATTATGACATTATATATGGATAACTAATTTATTTCCCTTATAAAACTAATTTTTTTTATAATACCCATAATAACTAATGAAGTGACTTTATTAAATCCCTTTAATTATCATTAATTTGTGCTAAATTATGGATGATAGAATATGGTTTTCTATGTTTATGTGATTTATTCATTGTATTGAATAACTTGTGGGAAACTTAGGGTTGTTTTACTAGATATGGTGGGGACCAGGATAGGGTAGAATATACGGGGCACTATGTGATGGTTGGTTTTCCTGAGATGTGATGTAAGCTGATGTGAAATTTTTGGGATGTCTGGATTATTCAGTGAGAGGGTTAGGATTTGGTGACTTATTTTCATGTTTAATTATGTTTTTTTTTGATGTGATATAATGGATCTATTATGTAGTGTGTTTATGTTAGATTCTTGGTCATTAATGGAATTTATTTTTAAAAACTGAAATTTAATTGACAATATTTTGTAAATGAATAAGTATATTTTGTAGTTAAATTTAAGAATAATATAAAAAAATGTGGTATATAGCTTAAATAAAATTATTGGAAAAATAATGGGTTTTGTTTGTATGGATGAAATGGAAATGTAAATGAGAGTTAGTGAAAAACCCATTAATTTATTGAAATGGTGGAAACTATAATTGACTATGGATATTTTTTATGTAAGTGTGGTGATTGTATGGTGTGATTTATTTAGTGGTAGAATTGGTTTTGATGGATTTCATGTGGTATTGTGGTGTAGATATGGAGTATATTAGTGAAGTTGATCTAACACATAGATTGTAAATTGTTCCCTATTAATCTAACATGAATTTTATGTTATTTCAAAATACACCACACCCGAGTTTCATAACCATACCAACACCAAAATATTTTGGTTAGTTAGTGATTTACACAATATCTAGGATGGTGATGAATCATACAGATAGCTACTCCATCTTACTATATACTCATTTAGTAGTAGTGATAATTATTTTGGTTGGTGTTAAAGATAAACTAATTATTTTGGTTGTTGCTGGAGATCACCCATTGAAAAAGCATGTTGGTGTTGGAGATCTTCCACTAATAATATAGACGTGATATGTGGTGTGAGTCATTCATGGTAGGAGGAGGTAAAAAGAATTATGTTATTAATTTTCATGTTACCCTACTACTTTGGACATGATACACAGTTATATGGATGATTTTGTGATGTGATGATGGCTAATTTTATCCCCAAAATATTGACCTTATGTGAGGTTTGAGTTGGTAGGGATATAATATGAGTCACGCCATATATGGATAGATACATGATGATATATACATTAAAGGGATTAATAAATAATATGTTTGATGTTGGGGTATTAGATAGGAAAATAAGTAGGGAATTAGTTGAATAGTTCCTTTGTTTTATGTTGTTTTGTTACTAAAATACTAAATTCACTAAGTTATTTGGATCGTGTGAAATAATGAGATTGGGATTGGACATTTTGACCAATTTATGTGATTATTTGATATTCTATTTATTCAATATTGTATTATTATTCTATTATCACATGTTCATGAGAGGTCTCATGTATGATCCTAACGAATATATATGTTACGAAAACCCTATGAGTATATAAACTATTTTTATATTTGTATGTGGATTTTGAGAACCAAGCCTAGAATTACTATCATGGATATTGGATCTAATATTGAGTCGCTACCCCTGAAATTTTATTTTGGTATTTATTTTGAGACTCTTATTGGTATTGTTAACATTGATCATGCATTGCTGGATGGTTTTTGTTTCATTTCTATTATGTGATGGATTTTTTTTGTTTGATTTATCAAGTATTTGTGTCTTTATTATTATTAGTGAGGTAAATTCCTTCCATGTGTGATATTTTAATACCATTAATGGTATTTTCTAACCTAATTCCATCTAAAGGATGGACTCGGGGATCATTTTCTCTATTCCTTCATTGAAATCCCTAAATGTTTACCTTTGGAGAGAAGGGGTTATGATAGAGTGGTATTAGAGGTTTTAATTGAGTTATAGGATGGATTTTTGAGTTATTCAACTGATTATTATAAGGTTTTGTAGGGTTATAGTTCTAATCTATCTTGGTACCTGACATAATATAATGAGACCAACTAAGACATGGGGTTTTAGGTTCCCCTTGATCTGATCAAAGGACCATGATTCTACTGAATGAAAAAATGAAGAGCTCTTAGTTATAGGGTAGAGACATATAGAAGGTAAGTGATTCATGATGCACTATATTTATGACTAAAATGGGGTGAATCTAGGGGATTAAATTTAATTTAATTAATAAAACATGGAAAAATACTCCATGTTACATGGCTTCTTGTTTCTCTTTTTTTTTTGTTTAAATAGCTCATAGTCATCATTAGTGTATATCATAGGCAATTTAGGATCATTCGGTTAATTCTATTGATCATTAGATGATCATCCTACCTAAGGAGGATGAGTCATGTCATAATGTATTTCATTTATTTTATTGGAATGTTTTATGAAATTGTTATTCTTTTATCTCTGATCTTGAGACAGATCCCTAGTTGGAGATATTGGGATAATGTTCGACATGATTTGATCTTAGGTTTATTTTTAGGTTCTGCTATCAGTTAGTTATATTTGAAAAGATGCATATTATTGGTGGACACTATATCTTTGTGATCAAAATGAGGTGGATATTCCCTATACTAAATTTATGGAGTAGTTTAATTGTTAGTTAATTTAATCAATGATAAATACCGAAAAGAGGCTAGTGTTGGATTCCATTTGGTAGGGTAGGCAATGTATATGGATGTTTCAGATCATTTTTATGGACATCCTATAATTTTATCCAATTATATTCCTAGATTAGGAGTATCAAGCATTAAATATAGAGGAGGCATTTCAACCTATGATAATATATGCAGTCACCCCATTTAGACTGACTATGTATTTAGCGGTATTGAAGAAGCTATAGGTTTCCAAGTGGATTTATTCTCTCAAAGTTTCACCATAAAATATTTTCTAAAAAGGCATATTAAGAAGTAGGTATTTAGGGAGTGGACCACATATTGCAATATAGACAAGGTTCTGACTACTGTAAATTGACTCTGAAAATCATTTCACATATTTTGAGGGAAATTATATTCTGATAATCAATAGGGGTATTCACATATTCACTCTAGGTATAAATGTGTTATGGACACTTCTAGGCTTAGTATATAGTGGCTAATGGAGGACATATTCATGTGGCCTATTATTCCTATACTCAGCAGTAGTAGTCGATACTCTAGAAAATAGACCCATTGGTACTGGATTTCATCAGTAGATAGACAGAGGAGCTCAGTTTTCAAAAAATTATTTGATGTTGGTCTTATCTTTGGTAGTTCCAAAGGTTGTTCAAGTTATGATCATCATATCATTTTCCATATTTTATACCATGTTTAATTCATTATAATCTAACTCCTTTATTGGTCCTTATTTAGTTCTTTCTTTGGGCCTATATATGGAGTGACATCCAGTGTCCCTGGTGGTATACATAGTAGTTGGTGGTCACATTTCATTGTTTGATGTGTACATGGGATTTAGACTAGTGATGAGGTAGAACTATTCTATGGGGGATTTCTTATTTCTAAAAAACAACCACACAATGTTATCCTTATAATGGATTGGTTTTATTCCTTTCATAAATTCATTGATTATTTCTATATTAGAGTTTCATTTTATGATGTAGAGGGCCATGTAGTTTCATTTATTGGAGAGTAGATATGTCAAATGGGAAGTATGAAAGTGTAACCTCGCATCTCTTATTTGATAGATATGTCAATGGATGATCTAGAAGGTAATGGTACCATGGTTATATTGGATTTCCTTTATGTATTCACAAATTAGGATATGGTACCACCCCATTGGTGTGGAATCAAGTTTTAGATAGAGATGCATATGAGACCGTACCTGATATCTATGGATCCCTATCAAATGTAACCTACTAAGAAATGTGAGTGGAGTCTATTGGTTTATTATCTAATATAGAGGGGTTTTATCAAACCAACTATGTCTCTCAGTAGTTCTCTAATGTTTTTCTCCATGATGGTTAATGGTAGACTAGGGTTGTTCTTGTACTATTTAAGGATGTATAATCTGAAAATATAGAACTATTATACCTATACAAATAATAATGATTTTTTAGTAGATAAATGGATCAAATTGGATATAAAAAATGAACTTGTGGCCTAGATATTACTAGATGCAGGTAAAAGGTGAGGGTATCCTGGAGGCTACCTTAGATGTAGATATATGTACATTGAGTTCATGGAAACTCCATTTAGTGTCATGAATGTACCGACTGTGTTCATGGGGATCAGGAACATTTTTTATGAGTTTATTGTAAGAACCCAGTTCTTCTATTCAGGTATGTTTTTCCTTTTCTGGTAGATTTTGTAAAAAATAGGAAAATCTGGAAATTTTTGGAGTACATGCCATGTACTTTATGAGTACATGTCATGTACTTCGATGCCACTAGAAGCCGTGTGTTGTCCATGTCATGGCCACACACATGGCCATGTAAGGGTGACTTGGAGGAAGCCTAAAGCGGAGTACGGAAAAGGCAAGTACATGTTGTGTACTCCAAAAGTACACGTAGTGTACTTTATTTTTTTCGTTAAATGGATCGGGTCACGTCTAATCCTTTTTTCCATCTTCTTCTCCGCCTAATTTCATCCAGAGCATCCGAAGAGGCCGAATCTCCTCTGAGCCATCGATCCTTCATTGGTTATCCGAATTGAACATTGTCGGTTGTAATAGAATCGCAGTGATGAGTTCTTGGTTCTTCCTTGTCCACGTTTCCTAATTCTTTATCTTATGAGATTTATCGTAGGTTGAACGTTTTATACTTTTTTTCATATCTACTCCATTCTAGGCCGATTTATGGGCCTAGGTTCAAATATATTGATCTCCTGGGATCGAGGTAGGTGTTTTGTTTCCTTACATTGAATGTCTTTGAATTTTCGTGAAAAAGTGTCAGATTCCCATGTTTCAGGTATCCCGGGTTAGGGATTTTGGTCCCATTGTTTAATTGCCTTAGATTTCTTATTATCTTAAGGTTAATTGATAATAATATTGTTTCTGACGCTTTCGTCGGGGCGCGCACATCCGTCTGTGGAGGACGCGCAGCTGTTGCCCCGCATTCCCGCTTTCCAAAGGCGGGCGGCATTTGTTCCTTGTTCAGGTACGTCTGCTCCTTGATCAAAACGGGATGATGGGATGTCAGTTCTTCCTTCCGTGGATTCCTCCTCATAACTCATCACCTAGTCCGGGTCTCCCTCATAGATTTAATACGTTGTTCATGAATCTCATTCCTGGTGCCATATCTTCATGGACGCCGGTTAATTACACTACTTCCGTCAAGACATTCCATGGGGTCTTGACATGGTAGCAACCTTCGGTCGGAGTAGACGGCAACATCAGGCATGTCAGGGCATCTCTGGGTGCGTAGACATAGGGGAACCTGTATTCTTCTTCATAAGAGGGCATCTCAAGGGTGCAGAACCCGAGGCATGTATCTGAGGTTTTCCTCAGCTTCCCATGTTTAACACAGGGTATGTTGCAAGATTAACGTCTAGTAGAGACGGTTACACCAAAGGCGTGTCTTCTGAGGTTTTCCTCAGGCATCTCATGTTTATCACGAGGTAGGTCGCAAATTTAACTTCTTGCGGAGATGGTTACGCCAAAGGCGTGTCATCTAAGGTTTTCCTCAGGCATCTCATGTTTATCACGAGGTAGGCCGCGAGTTTAACGTCTTGCGGAGACGGAATGAGGGTGATCAGAAAGTCCCATAGAGACGGATCAGATTGGTATATCCCAAAGGGAGAACATCTGGAAGATGGATGGATCAGAACGCCCAATGAGGACGGATCCGAGGTGGTGCACTCCCTAGAGGGGAAAATGGTGATGAATCGGGGTGTACACAGAGGACAACGACCCGGAGATATGATGGGGCTTACACGTGGAAAGTGGCCCATGCGCCGCTAGGAGCAGCGAGGAGGTGGATGGCATGATCCTACCGGGATGTGGAGGCCCGGGTGAAAATCAGGATGGGTAATGGATGGATGAATGAAGTGGAGAGGTAATGAAATGAGACCATCGCAGGGGTGACGGTGAAGTTGGGCTTGAGCCTCGAACAGACCTCCTACGTATCCTCGTGGCAGGGAATCAAAGTCCACGTAGTTCGGGATGGTGCTGGTGAACCAATGTGAAGTTGTACCTTGGTCTGATGGGTGTCGTCAGCGAACTGACGTGAAGGTGGACCTTGGTCCGAGGGGCATCGTCAGTGAACCGACGTGAAGGTGGACCTTGGTCCGAGGGCCATCGTCAGCGAACCGATGTGAAGGTGGACCTTGGTCTGATGGGCGTCGTCATTGAACCGATGTGAAGGTGGACCTTGGTCCGATGGGCATCGTCAGCGAACCAACATGAAGGTGGACCATGGTCCGATGGGCGTCGTCAGCGAACCGACGTGAAGGTGGACCTTGGTCCGATGGATGTCGTCAGCGAACCAACGTAAAGGTGGACCTTGGTCCGATGCGTCAGCGAACCGACGTGAAGGTGGAACTTGGTCCGATGGGCATCGTCGGCGAACCGACGTGAAGGCAGACCTTGGTCCTATGGGCGTCGTTAGCAAACCGACGTGAAGGTGGACCTTGGTCCGATGGGTTGTGGGCTTGAACCTCTAAAAGGCTTCCTACGTACCATGCCTTGACATGGATCAAAGTCCTCGTATTTCAAAGGGTTTCATCGTTGAACTGACATGAAAGTAGACCCAGGGGTCCACTAGTGGTGGGCTTGAACCTCGTGAAGGCTTCCTACGTACCATGCCTTGACATGGAACAAAGTCCTCGTAGTTCGGATTGGTCACAACGGCTTGTCGTCGGACTGGAATACAGTTTAACATCATGCTGGATGAGAGTGAACCCTGACGTGAATAAACGACGGGCGGTGGGCTTGAACCTCGTGGATGCTTCCTGCGTACCATGCCTTGGCATGGATCAAAGTCCCCGTAGTTCGGGATGGCGGTGGGTGTCGGCGAACCGACATAAATGAGGGACCTTGGTCCGATGGGAGATGGGCTTGAACCCCTGGGAGGCTTCCTACGTACCATGCCTTGACATGGATCAAAGTCCTCGTAGTTCGGAGGGTGGTCACAATGGATTGTCGTCGGACTGGAATTGCAGTTTAACGTCATACTGGACGAGGGCATACAGTTTAACATCATGCTGGATGAGGCCATACAGTTTAACGTCATGCTGGACGAGGGTGGAACTCGACGTGAATAAACGACCGAGTGGTGGGCTTGAACCTCGTGGAGGCTTCCTACGTACCATGCCTTGACATGGATCAAATTCCTCGTAGTTCACTAGGGTGGGGGTCAGGGTCGGTGCTCACTCTAAGACCACGTGATTCATGCTCGGTGTGAGAAACAAGAGGTTGCAGGGACCTGACGATCACGCCGCGAAGGATGCGTCTGTGAGAAGCGAAGTGGGACTTACGCATTAGGCGGCCCATGGTGTTGGGACTTATTCCATGATGGAGACCCAAAGTGAAGAATGACGATGATTTCGGGCCTGAGCCTTAAAGAGGCTTCCTACGTATCCCCGTGGCAGGGAATCAAAGTCCGCGTAGTTCTCCTGATGACGGTTTACCGCCGATTGGTTGGTTTCAACGGCTTATCATTGGAGTGAGTCACAACAGCTTATCGCTGGATAAGAATCACAACGTCTTACCACTGGATGGGATCACAATGGCTTACTGCTAGATGGGATCACAACAGCTTACCGCTGGATCGGTCACAACGGCTTACCGCTGGATGGGATCACAACGGCTTACCACTGGATAGGTCACAATGGCTTACAGCTGCATAGGGTTGTCAACGGCTTACCACTGTAAAGGGATATCAACGGATTACCACTGAAAAGGAGTGACAATAATGGATGGGGCATACGCAAGGAAGCTGCTCGTATGTCGCTATGGAGCGGCAATGGTGAATAGGGCTTACGCAAGGAAGTTTCCTGGATGCCGCTATGGAGCGACAATGGTGAATGGGGGTTACGCAAGGAGCTACCCGGTGTGCCGCTAAGGAGCGGCAATGGTGAATGGGGCTTATGCAAGGAGCTGCCCGGTGTGCCGCTAAGGAGCGGCAATGGTGAATGAGGCTTACGCAGGGAAGCTGCCCGGGTGACGCTAAGAAGCGGCACTGGTGAATGGGGCTTACGCTTGGAAGCTGCCCGGGTGCCGCTATGGAGCGACACTGGTGAATGGGGCTTACGCTTGGAAGCTACCCGGGTGCCGCTATGGAGTGGCACTGGTAAATAGGTCTTATGCAGGGAAGCTGCCCCGGGTACCGCTATGGAGCGACTCTAGTGAATGGGGCTTATGCAAGGAAGCTGCCCCAAGTGCCTCTATGGAGAGACACTGGTGAATGGGGCTTACGCAAGGAAGCTACCCCGGTGCTGCTATGGTGCGACACTGGTGAATGGGGCTTACGCAGGGAAGCTTCCCATAATGTCTTCCTCATGTCAGGCCATGAGGGCATCCCAACTCACTAATGAATTGATGCCTTCACCTATGCACTGGTGAACAAGAGGGATAATGCCAAGGGGCATTGGAATCATGCAACTGTAGTCATGGCATTGAGCATCTTACGCTTGGAGCATAAGGAATCTCCTATTTGGAACAAGAGGCATCCTATGTTAGGAACATAGGGCGTACTACAGTTTAGAGTCTTGTAGGTAGGACTATTAGCATCTCATGCTAGGAGCATAAGACATCTCTTATTTGGAGCAAGAGGCATCCTATGTTTGGAACAAAGGGAGAATACTAAAGATTATAGTCTTGTAGGTAGGACTGTTGGCATCTCATGCTAGGAGCATAAGGCATCTCTTGCTTAGAGCAAGGGGCATCCTATCATTTTTTAGATAGGGAGAATACTATAGTTTAGAGTCATGTAGGTAGGACTATTGGCATCTCATGCTAGGAGCATAAGGCATCTCTCGTATAGGGCAACAGGCATCCGATCATTTGTTAGATAGGGTGTACTACAGTTTATAGTCATTTAGATAGGACTATTAGGCATCTTACGCTTGGAGCATAAGGCATCTCTTTTATAGGGAAAGAGGCATCCTATCATTTGTTAGATAGGGAGTACTACAGTTTATAGTCATGTAGATAGGACTATTAGCATCTCATGCTTGGAGCATAAGGCATCTCTCGTATAGGGAAAGAGGCATCCTATGTTTGGCACATAAGGATTACTATAGTTTTGAGTCATGTAGGTAGGACTATAAACATCTCATGCTGGGAGCATAAGGCATCTCTCGTATAGAGTAAGAGGCATCCTATCATTTGTTAGATAGGGAGTACTACAGTTTAAAGTCATGTAGGTAGGACTATTGGCATCTCATGCTGGGAGCATAAGGCATTTCTCGTATAGGGCAAGAGGCATCCTATCATTTGTTAGATAGGGAGTACTACAGTTTATAGTCATGTAGATAGGAATCTTAGGCATCTTACTCTTAGAGCATAAGGCATCTCTTTCTTGGACCAAGGGGATCCTATCATTTATTATATAGGGCGTACTACAGTTTATAGTCATGTAGATAAGACTATTGGAATCTCATGCTTGGAGCATAAGGCATATCTTTCTTGGAGCAAGGGGCATCCTATCATTTGTTAGATAGGGTGTACTACAGTTTATAGTCATGTAGATAGGACTATTGGCATCTCATGCTCGGAGCATAAGGAATCTCTCATATAGAGTAAGAGGCATCCTATCATTTGTTAGATAGAGAGTACTACAGTTTAAAGTCATGTAGGTAGGACTGTTGTCATCTCATACTCGGAGCATAAGGCATCTCTCTTATAGAGTAAGAGGCATCCTATCATTTGTTAGATAGTGAGTACTACAGTTTAAAGTCATGTAGGTAGGACTGTTGGCATCTCATGATGGGAGCATAAGGCATCTCTCGTATAGGGAAAGAGGCATCCTATAATTTGTTAGATAGGGAGTACTACAGTTTATAGTCATGTAGATAGGACTCTTAGGCATCTCACGCTTGGAGCATAAGGCATCTCTTGCTTGAAGCAAGGGGTATCCTATCATTTGTTAGATAGGGTGTACTACAGTTTATAGTCATGTAGATAGGACTATTGGCATCTCATGCTTGGAGCATAAGGCATATCTTGCTTGGAGGAAGGGGCATCCTATCATTTGTTAGATAGGGTGTACTATAGTTTATAGTCATGTAGATAGTACTATTGGCATCTCATGCTCGAAGCATAAGGCATATCTCATATAGAGTAAGAGGAATCCTATCATTTGTTAGATAGGGAGTACTATAGTTTAAAGTCATGTAGGTAGGACTGTTGGCATCTCATGCTCAGAACATAAGGCATCTCTCATATAGAGTAAGAGGCATCCTATCATTTGTTAGATAGGGAGTATTACAGTTTAAATTCATGTAATTAGGACTGTTGGCATCTCATGCTGGGAGCATAAGGTATCTCTTGCTTGGAGAAAGGGGCATCCTATGTTTGGAACATAGGGAGAATACTACAGTTTAGAGTCATGTAGGTAAGACTGTTGGGGAGAAGGTGCCTAGAAATGGTTGGTGTTGGGTCTTACGCAAGGGTGGCCCTTTCTGGTTAAACCTGGCATAGGAGCCAAGTGATTGGGTCTGGAGGAGTTACCTGAGGAATGGTTTGCCTCCAGGTACTCGGGGAATTGGTGATGAGAATCTCAACTCACGACATGATAATGAAACCAAGAGGAATATGTCGCCTCAAGGTGTTTCATGGTGTGTGGAGGAGTACCTCAAATCATGGTGTTCCATAGGTGGAAGGTGGAAGTGCATAAGGTCGAAATGGAAAATCCCGGCATCCCGGCCTGAAAAGTTCGTGGGGCGACTCCATTTTTCATGGGGGTCTGTGACGGTAGAGAAGGGACCGGCCCGGAGGGCCGGGACCGTAGCCCGACACTGACCCCGATCGGGGGTGCGGGGGCGCAGCCGCCGCAGTATGGACCGGTGGGCGCGAAGGTAGGATCCTCACGAAGGATAGGTCTTCGCGAAGTAGCTTCGCGGAGCATGGCCTTGCGGAGCAATGGTCTCTCACGGAGCTTGGGGGTCTTGCGGAGCTTGGTCTCGCAGAGCAGCATCGCGGAGCATTGGCTCGCGGAGCATGGACTCACGGAGTATGGTCTCATAGAGCAGCATCGCGGAGCATTGGCTCGCGGAGCATGGACTCATGGATCCTCGGCTTGCGGAAAACCAACGCGAAGGAAGCTGCTTGCGGAGCATGGCCTAGCGGAGCCGCAAAGCAGAGCTCCGCGGACAGGGAGATTAGCTGCCCAAGGGGCGAAGTGGCTGTGGCCGTCCGTCCGGAGAGGGGGGGTGAGCTGGGTATTTATAGGCAAGGGGAACCACGAATCAGAACTCCTGCACCGCCTCCGGTGCTTCGCGGCGCGCTCACGAACGTCAAATTCGTTTGTGGAGAGGTACTGCATCCGGAGTTTCGCGGCGGGCTCGTGAATGTCAAATTCATTCATGGAGAGGTACCGCCTCCAGAGCTTCGCAGCGAGCTCGCGAACGTCAAATTCGTTCGCGGAGAGGTACCGCCTCCGGATCTTCACGGCGGGTTCGCGAACGTCAGGGCGTTCGCGGAGGTTTACCGCCTCCTCTGCTTCACGGCGGGTCTTCGCAGCGCGTCGCGAATGTTAGATGGGTTCGCAGAGCCTCTCACCTCATTACTTCGCGGTGGAGCTCCGCAATCGCGGAGGTGGCTTCGCGAATGGTCTTTGCAAACCGGTTTTCCAGCCAAACTTCAAATGTCCATAACTCCTAATCTGTAACTCCGTTCGGGCCCTACGACCTTCCAAATCGAAGCTTGAAAAATGGACTATGATCTTGGATCATGTATGGAAGCATTTGGAAAATTTTGGGGATGCGTTTTTCGGGGTCTACAAATATATTCTTATTTTCATGATTAAGGATCACCCCATGGCTGTTATCCTTTTTTGGTTATTTATCATCGTTTGGCACTGTTTACCAACAAGGCAAACCCTATTTCAATTGGTAGTTTTCTTTTTATAACTAATTGAATTTGTTGCCTACTGTTTTAATGCTTTTGATGAATTGTATATTTTATCCAAATAGTTTCTAAACTTACTTAGGGCTGCTGACAGTTGATTATGCATGACTAGACTACTCAGGGCTGTGAGAACCTGGTGCAAGATACCAAAGATGGAATAGACGATTAGGTGCTTCCCTAGGGGTCTGTTGGAATTAGTTTTGTACACATGACCTATGGGAATTGGACTTTTTTCTTCCTAATAGTGTCCTTAGTTTATGCACGTATCGATACCATAAAAGGAATTAGACGTAAGAGCTTCCTCATAGAGTCTGTAGCTATCGTTGCAAGACCAAAGGGGAATCGATGTGAGTGCTTCTCAGAGTGTTTGTTCCTTTGTATGTTTACTTGACTATAGGGGTCTTCCAGTTTGAGCCACCCAGAGATTCAGTGTGAATGCTGATTATTTGGTTGGTTTAGATGAGTCTACCAAGCCAAAGCACAAGCTCGGATCTATTGGCCTTCTTGTTTGTTTAGGTAGTCTTTTGATGCCTGTTGTGTTACCTGTTTACCTTGGAATAGAGAGCTTTGCTAGATTCTTTGGTTGCTTAATTAAATGAATGAATTAATTGTTAAATGAATGTGAATGGTAATTGTTATGATTGTTTACTTGTGTAATACTAGTTCGTTACTACATTTACTTTCATTACTTCTTCTATATTACTCACTGATAGTAGGGCACAGATCTTTTGGTGGTTGCCTACTGAGATTAGTCTCACACCCTGTTTGGTTCCTTCTTTTCATCCCAAACAGGTTATATGGTTACATGTGTGGATAGGGATTGTGGCCCTTCTACTTCAGGTACATGATTGTTGGTTGGAGCTAAAGAGCATAGGACCGAGCTTAGGCTTGCGATGCTGCTGGAGTTTCTGTTTACTTTTAGTACTTTATTTCTCAATTGTATTTCAGCACGTTGTTGTGTTTGATTCTTTCCTTAGATACTTGTACCTGCTGCATCATTATCATCATTACTATATATTCATTGCTTCCACAGTTTAGTTCCAGTTATTGTATGTTGTTTACTGCTTCCACTATTGACTGTTATTTCATTTCCCTTGTATACTTTACCAAATGAGGGCATAGTTTCTCCAATGACTCACCAAGGCCCTCTCTGTTAGTCGGCAGCCTCTAGAGTTTGGGGAAATGCACTTGAGGTCATGTGGCGAACTGGGTACGGGGAACCAGTTGAGTGGCTCTGGATTCAGGTTGTTACAAATTGGTATCAGAGGATTTTCTTTTCTTTTCTATTGACTTACTATTTGGCGACATTATATAGGGATATGACAGAACAGGTAAATGGTAAATAGCTTTTCCCAGGAGTTCTAGAACCCGTGTACAGGGAAAAATCCAGGTTACCTCGAATATTGAAATTTTTGAGTTTTGAAAATGTTACAGTTTAATTGACTTCACCGTTGGGTGGTGCACTTGTGTTGTGATGTTACTGTTTACATGATTGTGGTTCTATTTTGTTGAAACCCGATGAGATGAGGGTATTCCATCCCATGCATCATATAAAAACTTGTTATAAAATCACATGTCATGCATTTTTTCATTCCATCTAAATTGCATTAGAAATTGCATGTTGTTGTGCTAGAACTTGTGATATACTATGCATGTTGTTGTGATAGATACTCTGATAGAATACCTACTATGTTGATAGGGTATCGTTTGTTTAGATCTTATTTAACATGGACGCCAAACTTTGGTCTTAGAGGTGTATGGGCCCTTAAGGATCGGAATTTGGTGGGTCATTTCCTAGTTGCCTTGTTATAACTTGTATAAGATGATAAGCTTTGATTCGCAGGGAGTATGGGCCCTCATGGATTGGAATTTGGCACCATAACTCTTGTTTTCTGTGTTTTCTAGGCTTTGGAGCAGTTTCTGAGCTACTGCCCAGAAAAACCCTGAATAAATGGTGTTTATTTTATTAATACATGCCATGCATTTTTTAAACCGTTTCACTGACTGTGTGAACAGAAACATGGGGACCTGAAAAATATTGTAGGAACACTCCATGTACTAGTTTATCACACCGTGTAGTATGAAATAGGTACCAAGGTCGTGTCATGAACAACACAGGTCGTGTTATCCTTTCACATACACATTGTGTCTGAATCTTACATGTTGTGTAGTCTGATCTAGGTACCAGGCCGTGTCACAAACAACACGGGTTGGTGTTACCCTTACTTATACATATCATGTCCATCTGGAACATGCCATGTAGTGTTGGTTGTGTGTCAGGCCATGTCTCTAATAACACGGGTTGGGTAAGGCATGTCTAGTACACGTCATGTCTTCCTTGAACACGCCGTGTAGTTTTGTCTTAGAGGAGCCGTGTGGATTAACCATGTAGAAGGACTCAGTCAAGGGAGAGGATTCCAGTACATGTCGTGTGTTAGGACAAAACGTCGTGTATTTTGGGTGTTACACAACCAGTTTAGGTATAAGTACACGCCCATGTGAATGACCTAAGGGAACACGCCATGTAGGGAAAGCACACGCTGTGTAGTCATGTTTTTCATAACTAGAATGCCTTATTTTCCCTATTACATCTTGTGCCTTCAGTTTTTTTGTATTTTTAAATCCTGAATTTGAGGTGTTCTTTTGACCTTTCAGAGCTATGGCACCGAGACGTCCTATGGTTGTCCGTCAGTTGCAAGGCAGTGACTGTACACCTGATACGGCAGATCAGGGACTACCAGTAGTTCCGCCTATTGTTTCGGACATGGAACCTGCAGTGATTCTAGACACTAGTGTCGATGCTCAGTTCAGAGAGGGTTTCATGAGATTCATGCAGACCTTCCAGGGAGCTCAGCATCCTACCCTATCTATAGTAGAGCTGATGCGGGTTTTTCAGCAGCAGCATCCTCCCACGTTCACAGGGGATGGAGGACCACAGGCTGCGGAGTCATGGCTAGAAGCCATGTTATCCATCTTTGAGCACCTGGAGACGCCTTCGGAGAGGATATTGAAGCTTTCTACTTATATGCTATGAGATTCTGCCAAGAGATGGTGGGATGTGGTTTCGTAGGCAGGGCGCCAACAGGCTATGTCTTGGGACGAGTTTTAGCGTACGTTCTATGACTACTTCTACCCGGAAACGCTGAGGGCTGACAGAGCCAGAGAGTTCATAAACCTCTAGTAGGGTACTCTCATAGTTATGGATTATTCCTCTCACTTCACATAGTTACATCTTTTCAATCCCGTTTGGGGGAATGACGAGTTGTTTTAACAAGGAAGTTTGAGGAAGGCCTCAGGCCGGACATTAGATCACAGGTGAACATCTTTCAGTTGACTTCTATTACTCTGATAGTCAACCAGGTGCTTATCATGGAGAGAAATATGAGGGAGACTGGAGATGTGTTCTAGGGTGGTTCATCATCTAGGGCTGATTCATTTCAGATAAACAGCAGGAAGCGCCACCGAGAGTCTACATGAGGTGACCCAAGGAAGTGAGTTATTCTTTCTGGAAGATGGGATCTTCCTTCTTGCAACCAAGTGGTGTGCTATCAGTGTGGAAACAGCAGTCATAAGAAGCCTCAGTGCACAAGAGACCCAGTGTAGTGCTGATCTTGCGGCAATATGGGTCACCTGCAGCATTTCTGAAAGGTTTTCCTTCTAGCTGCTAGTGAATGAGGATTAGTTTTGACTCCGCGTACAGGAGCAGGATTACCAGTTCCGCAGAAAACTAGGGCCTGGAGTTCTTCAGGTCATTCAGGCCAGGGTAGAGGCTGTGGACGTAGTGGTTAAGCTCAAAGAGGGTCATCTCAGGGATCTCAGGCTACTACACAAGGTCGCGGTGCAGGCCAAACTTTTGTGGTAGAGTAGATTCATCAGGAGCAAGATCCTATACCTTCTATGGTTTGAGGTACAATTT
Organism: Viscum album; assembly: GCA_963277665.1. Classification (NCBI taxonomy): domain Eukaryota; kingdom Viridiplantae; phylum Streptophyta; class Magnoliopsida; order Santalales; family Viscaceae; genus Viscum; species Viscum album. Next base: position 120,426,686 of record OY728119.1, read on the forward strand.
TAGTAGCCTCAGTTTTATCCTCTTAACTTTTCGATACAAGAGCTTATTATAGCTTTATTTATGTGAATACTGTGGAAAGCCTTAGACTTACTGTTTATACTTCTGAGGATATGATGACGCTAGACACTCCCTTGGGAATTAGAATGGGTAGTGTGAGTCAGTGCTTAGACTGCCCCCTTGAGGTTGGTGGGTGTCATTTTTTTGGGAATCTCTATGTTTTGGAGATGAAAAGATATGATATCATTCTCGGGATGGACTGGTTAGTTTCCTTCTAGGCCTTTGTCGATTGCTATCGTCGTAGGGTGAGTTTCACATCACTGGAGGGTGGATCTTTTCTTCACAAGGACGAATGGGATGTCCAAGCAAGCAGAGCTGGACCAGAGCATCATGGGTTGGGCGGCGTTACGGCCCAGATTTCTATCTTATATCTGGATGACCAGGGGACTTCTGAGGTTTATTTTCCACCAGTGGTTGATTTCTTTTCATATGTCTTTCTAGAATACTTTTCAGGTTTGCCTCCAGAGCGAGAGGTAGACTTCTCTATTGAGCTTGTTCCAGGAGAATCACCGGTATCCATACCTCCTTATAGGATGGCTACACCTGAGTTTCATGAGATCAAAAAGTAGTTGGAGGAGTTATAGGAAAAGGGTTTTTATCCGACCCAGTACTTCTCCTTGGGGTTCACCTGTTCTATTTGCAAAGAAGGCGGATGGTACTTTACGGCTTTGTGTGGATTATTGGAAGCTAAACCAGTTGACGGTCAAGAACCGATATCCATTACCACTGATAGATGATCTATTTTATCAGATTCGAGGATCCAGAGTGTTCTTGAAGATCGACTTGAGATCCAGCTATCATCAGTTGCATGTCAGACCATCTGATATACCTCTTACAGCATTCCGGAGTAGGTATGGTATGTATGATTATTTGGTTATGCTATTCGATCTCACGAATGCACTAGAAGTTTTCATGGTGTTGATGAATAGATTTTTCCATCCTTACTTGGATTCTTTCGTGGAAGTTTTCGTAGATGATATCTTGGTGTACTCTCATACTCGACACGACCATGCTACCCATCTTGAGATTGTTTTGAGTACACTGAGGGAGAATCAGTTATATGCTAAGATCTCAAAGTGCCACTTTTGGATTGATGAGATTCACTTCATGGGTCATGTCATCTCAGAGATAGGTGTATCAGTAGACCCAGAGAAGGTGAGAGAAGTAGTCACCTGGGAGCATCCGAAGAATGTCTTTGAGGTAAGAAGTTTCTTAGGGATACCTGGTTACTACATGCGGTTTATACAGGACTTCTCATTCTTAGTAGTGCCATTGACGGGATTGACTAAGAAGGGGGTGAAGTATGTTTGGTCAGAAGCCTACGATTTAGCCTTTCAAGAGTTGAAGGGAAGATTGACTTCAGCACTGATTCTAGTTTTTCCGGAGCTGGGGAAGAGTTATACAGTTTTATGTGATGCATCTGGCATCGGGCTTGGAGCAGTGCTCATGCAGGAGGATTGTTTTGTTGCATATGGATCTCAGCAGTTGAGGCCACATGATAGGAACTATCCTGTGCACGACCTAGAGTTGGCTATATTTGTTCATGCTTTGCGTTGTTGGATACATTATCTTTTGGGAGAGAATTTTGTGGTATATACTAACCACAAGAGAATCAAGTATATCTTCGCATAGCGTGACTTGAATCTGAGGCAGCGGACGTGGGTTGAGTACCTACAGTCTTTCGATTTAGAGATTACTTATACAACTGGGAAAGGCAATGTTGTGGCAGATGCACTGAGCAGGAGGACACAGATACTGGCAGTTCAAAAGGCCAGCAACGAGTGGCAGATTATGGATATGTTCTCCTAAATGCATTTGGAGGTGCATGAAAGACAAGGTAAGACTTTTCTTTCTCCTATAGTTGTTACCTCTACCCTTCTTGACCGAGTTCGAAGGAAGCAGCTATTAGATTCTAAAGGCCTAGTCCTACGGGAAATCGTGTCAGGAGATGACCCTCTTCTCGGATGGACCGTAGGCGAGGGTGAGATCTTGCATTTCCAGGGATGCATATGGGTGCCATCAAATATACACGAGGAGCTGATGTGAGACTTTCATTCCTCATTTTGGGCAGTTCATCATGGATTCACCAAGATATATCGGGATCTACACCACTAGTATTGGTGGCCAGGTATGAAGAGAGATGTTGTTGGTTTTGTCATGAGGGGTTTCACCTGTCAGTAGGTGAAGGTGGAGCACCAGCGACCAGCAGGTCTTTTACAGTAGTTACCCATTCCCGAGTAGAAGTGGAATGATGTCACGATGGACTTCGTGACAAGGTTACTAATATCTCCTTGAGGGAATGACGCAGTACGGGTTGTCATTGACAGGCTCAAAAAGGTTTCTCACTTCTTACCGATTAAGGAGACCTTCGGTGTTGATGAGCTTGGACAGTTGTACATCTGTTAGATTGTATGATTGCATGGGGTTCTAAGTACTATCATTTTAGATAGGTATACCCTCTTTATGTCGCAATTCTAGCAAGGGCTACAGAGGTATTTGGGTACAGAGGTACTTCTGATTACATCTTACCATCCCCAGATAGATGGCCAGTCAGAGCGCACGATTCAGGTGCTAGAGGATATTCTACGAGCATGCGTCCTTGATTTTGGAGGTTCTTGGGAGAGACATATAACTCTAGTGGAGTTTTCCTACAATAATATTTTTCAAGAAACTGTTCAGATGGCACCTTACGAATCTTTGTACGGTAGTCTGTGTCGATCACCCTAATGTTGGCTGGAGGTAGGAGAGGCAGCTATGCTAGGACCTCATCTTGTTTAGGAGACCACAGAACAGGTGGAGTTGATTCGGAAAAGGATGGATACTACACAGTCTCAGTAGAAATCTTATATTGATCAGTGAAGACGACCTTTGGAGTTCAAGGTCGGAGATCAGGTTTTCCTACGTGTTACCCCAAGGTTGGGACACAAGAGGATCAGGAGACAGGGTAATCTTTCACCAAGATACATTGGGCTATTTGAGGTTCTGGAGAGATTCAGGCTGGTTTCTTATAGGTTGTAGTTACCTCAGAGGTACCAGGATATGCACGACGTCTTCCATGTTTCTCAACTTCGATGCTATTTCTCAGACTCGTCTCATGTTTTTCAACCTGAGGAGGTTGAGCTGGAGAAGGATACATCATTCGAGGAGCATCCTATCAGGATTGTTGATCATAGTGAAAAGGTACTCTATGGCCGGTCTGTTCCTCTGGTACGGGTGTTCTGGCAGCATGGTCGTGTATAGGATGAGACTTAGGAGAGGGAGGCCGATATGTGATCACAGTGGCCAGAGTTGTTTGAGGTTTCTTCTTCGCCACCTTGTTAGGGAAATTTGGGGATGAATTTCTTTAAGGGGGGAAGTTTTGTAAGAACCTAGCTCTTATTTTCAGGAATGTTTTTTCCTTTTCTAGTAGATTTTGTGAAAAAGAGGAAAATCTGGAAATTTTCGGAGTACACGTCGTGTAATTTATGAGTACACATTGTGTACTTCAATTCCACTAGAATCTGTGTGCTGGATGTGTCATGGCCACACACACGGCCGTGTAAGGGTAACTTGGAGGCTACCTAAAGTAGAGTGTGGAAAAGGCAATTACACGCCGTGTACTCCAGATGTACATGCCGTGTACTTTCTTTTTTTCATTAAATGGACCAGGGTCACGTCTAATCCTTTTTTCCATCTTCTTCTTCGCCTAATTCTGTCCAAAGCATCCGAAGAGGACGAATATTCTCTGTGTCATCGATCCTTCACTGGTTATCCGAATCGAACATTTTTTGTTGCAATAGAATCGCAGCAGTGAGTTCATGGATCTTCCTTGGCCACGTTTCCTGATTCTTTTTCTTTTGAGAGTTATCGTTGGTTGAAAGTTTTAGACATTTTTGTAGATCTACTCTGTTCTAGGCTGATTCATGGGCCGAGGTTCAAGTATATCGATCTCCTAGGATCGAGGTAGGTGTTTTGTTTCCTTATGTTGAATATCTTTGAGTTTTTGTGCAAAATGTCAGATTCCCATGTTTCGAGTATCCCAGGTTAGGGATTTTGGTCCTATTGTCTAATTGCCTTAGATTCCTTGTTAGCTTATGGTTAATTGATAATAATATATGATTTTTTGCATAATTAAGGATCACCCCATGGGTGTTATCCCTGTTTGGTTGTTTATCGTCATTTTTCAAAGTTTTCCTGTAAGGAAAATCCTATTCAATTGATAGTTTTCTTGTTATAATTGATTTCATGTGTTGCCTGCTATTTTAATGCTTTTGATGCATTGTAGATTTTAGCCAATTAGTTTCTAAACTTACATAGGGCTGCTGACAGTCGATTACACATGAATGGACTGCTCAGGGATGTGAGAACCTGGTGCAGGAGACCAAAGATGGAATAAACGATTAGGTGCTTCCCTAGGGGGTCTATTGGAATTAGTTTCGTATGCAGGACCTATGGGAATTGGACTTTGTGATTCCAAAGAGTGTCCTTAGTTAATTCATGTATTGAGACCACAGGGGGATTTAGACGTAAGAACTTCCTTAGAGAGTCTATAGTTATCGTTGCAAGACCACAGGGGAATCGACGTGAGTGCTTCCCAGAATGTCTGTGCCTTTTTTATGTTTACTTGAATATAGGGGTCTGCTAGTTTGAGCCACATAGAGAGTCAGTGTGAATGTGGATTGTTTGGTTGGTTTAGATGATTATACCAAGCCAAAGCACAAGCATGGATCTATTGGCATGCTTGTTTGTTTAGGTAGTCTTTTCATGCCTGTTGTGTTACCTGCTTACCTTGGAATAAAGAGATTTGCTAGATTCCTTGGTTTCTTAATTAAATGAATTAATTAATTGTTAAATTAATGTGAATGGTAATTGTTAAGATTGTTTACTTGTGTACTCCTACTTCATTACTACATTTACTTTCATTACTTCTTCTATATTACTCACTGATAGTAGGGCACAAATCTTGTGGTGGTTGCCTACTGGGATTATTCTCACACCCTGTTTGGGTCCTGCTTTTCGGCCCAAACATGTTATATGGTTGCAGGTATGGATATGTATTATGGCCCTTCTACTTTAGGTATATGATTTCTGGTTGCAGCGGGAGAGCATAGGACCAAGCATAGGCTTGCGATGCTGCTGGAGTTTCTATTTACTTTTAGTACTTTGTTTCTCAGTTGTATTTCAGCACGTTGTTGTGTTTGCTTATTTCCTTAGATACTTGTACATGCTGCATCATTATCATCATTACTATATATTAATTGATTCTTCTGTTTATTTTCAGTTATTGTGTGTTGTTTACTGCTTCTTCTATTGACTTTTATTTCCTTTCCATGGTATACTTTACCAAATGAGGGCATAGTTTCCCCAATGACTCACCAAGGCCCTCGCTGCTAGTTGGCAGCCTCTGGCGTTTGGGGAAATTCATTTAAGGTCATGTGGAAAACTGGGTATGGGGCACCAGTTTAGTGGCTCCGAATTCGGGTCGTTACATTTATGAACCGGTTTGTGGCCATTTTAATCAAATAAAAATTGATCTTCCTGTAGTTAGGATATGATAATTTTGATCATATTAGTGTTTTCTTAAAGTTCCTTCGACACTACCTGCTTTATGGGAATCTATCCAAGTGAATGTTATGGATATAGAATTTATATTTCCTTGGGAATTTGGTGTTTTAGTAGGGCATGAATATGGATCCATCTAATGAGGAAAAACATTTTTTGTATGAACCCTAGAAATGTATGAAAGTTGATAGTTTACTTTATAATATCAGTTATTATCAGAGGATTGTGTTCAATTTATCTAGGATTTAATACCCATGGAAAGCATTGACCAAGAAGGATTAGGCCTCAGTTTGGATGGATCAGTTTTAGGTGGAATTCATTTACCTATTGGAGAGGTTGAGTAGTTCCTATATGCTTCAATTTTGTGAGGAGATTGTGATGTTTTGTGGTTTTCTATGATGCATATCTTATATTTTTAGGATATGTATTGATGAATAATATTGTATTAATCACTTATGGGTATTTTAAGTTTCATCCCCATGAGCATAACTATTCCTCCCATGACCTGGAGTTATCAAATTCCATACTTGCACTGATCAGGATATGGTGACATTACCTCTTTTATGAGAAAATTGTTGTTTTTGTGGACTATAAGATCCTAAAATATTTTTTCCCCTTAGAAAGATGTGAATTTACTACCATGGAGGTGGATGAAATGTTTTCAGGAATATGATTTTGATATCTCATAAACTCCTATGAAGTGGAATGTAGTTGTTGATGTGATAATTTTGAATCCCTAAGGTGATGTGTCTTGAGAGTCTGAGGATGATTATAATGGGATGATTATAATGGGATGAATGAGTTTGTATCAATGCATCTTGGTTTGAAGGAAGTTGATGGGAGAGGATTAATTTTTCAGAAAAATGGTTGAATCATCCCAAATTTTTTGGTAGGATTCCCATTGGAGAGACATAGAGGTAGAGGTGATGTGAGACTTCATTTTCTATGGTGATTCTCTCGAGGGATGGTCAGAGGGTGCTCAGATTTGGATGTCGTTTTAGGGAAGGTTGTTTGTCCCATTGGAAAAACATGAGGGAGTTCTCCATGAGTTTCACAGCTCAAACATAACAAAGTATAACAAGAGTAGAATTTAGAATATATTTACCATTAAATAAATTTTTTTCATTGATTGATTCCGTCACATGCAATGATGAGTTTTAACAAACCATGATATAATATTAAAATTTAATTAATTATTCCTAGTTGATATAACATAGCCATTATATTTGAACATATTAATAGGATTAATTCCATAATTCAATATATATAATGGTCCTACTAAATATAAATTTATTTATATATTCTAATTAACTATCCACTAAATTTTAAGCAAAGTCATTTTATTCATCAAATATGCATTTTCTTCAAAAACTTTTTTACTCCATTCTGTGAGAAAATAATATAATTAATATTTTTCATATTTTAGGAAATTTATTATATTGAACCGACTTAATTTTTCAAATTATAATATCAATAGTATCTTAAGGTAAATGTTTTTTTATTTTTTGTAAAATATTACTTTTTTAGTGAATAGTGAAGAATAATAATTTTTTTATAAAATTATCATATCTTTTTAAAAAATTAACTAATAAAAAATGCAGATTATTATTTTAACAAAATAGATATTTAGATATATTAAGTTGACATAATCACATTTAAATCATCTCCATACTATATTTTGGCATATGTTTATTATTAGTCTTAAAAAACATTTTTCTAAAAACCTTTTTAAAATGAAAAATGTTTCTCAATTTTATATAATTAAAATATACCCTAATGAAGAATGGTTTAAATCAAATGAATAGATTTTATTTATATAAATATGAATTTAAATAAATTGAATTATGGTCACCTTTCATATATTTATTATAATATTATCTTATTCTCGAGGGAAATGAATTTATTGAAAAACTATTTTTTTACACGTTAGTGTATTTAATTTTAAATACAATTATTCTAATTATGTGATTTTTATTTGTAAAGTGGAATAAATAATTGGAATAATCATAATTTATGTTATATAATAAATTCGACTTAATATTTTACCATAATTAATAATGAAAACATTGAAAATTAATTATCATGGTTTAGTTAAAAGTGATTTAACGGGGGTTAATCTAAAAATAAATGGGTTAAAAATGAACAAAAGATTTTATAATTCCTATTATATGGTCATATATTGACCTTGTCTATTATAATTATTGAAAATGATCAATATTTTAGCCACATCCATTTTGAAAAACATTGTTGAAATTATTTCTTTTCAAAAATTACAAGTGTGTTCTCTCCCCACTTATAAAAGTATACCCGCTCTCCTCTCTTATTCACACATCAAAAACTAATTGTTTTAGTTAATTCCTTTCTAAATCACATACTTTTTCCCTCCAAAAATCCTATATTAATTTTTTTTATTATAAATCCATCTTAGGATTTATTTTGGTAAAAATCTATTGAATTTGTCCAAATAATATGTATTTTCTTAACTAATAAATTTTATATTTATTATTACACCTCTTAAAAACTATTTTAAACAATGATGATATAATAAACTGTGTATATTAAATATATTGAGATTTTTTTTATTTTATGGTCATGACCTACATCAATCTACACCTTCCTCAAACAGGAAATAAAACCATTGATCTTGTGTTTGGCGCACTACCGCCTCACAAATTGATGTAATTTCTTTTCATCACCACATTTAAAATAAGGTTATAATGATATATATATATATATATATGATATTTATGATATAATAATACTTCTTAAATTTAAATATTATATATACATTCAACATTCCATTATGTATAGAATATGATAATGTTGTTTGTGTGTGCGGTGGACTACTGGCTCGTGAAGCGATGTAATTCTTTTTTCACTTACACATTATATAGAAGTTAATGATAATTAATTTTATTTTTATAATTTATATTAATGACATATTAATCATTATATAAATTAAATATACCATCAAATTTCTTACCTTACCATCGACTTAAGAAATGTTAATGTCGTTTTTTTTGTATGGTGGACTACAGCCTCGTGTAGTGCTGTGAATATTTTTTATACCAAATAACATGTATGGTTTAGATACTTTTATTTAATTAAGTAATATGATATTTAGGATATAAATATCATTATTTAATGATAAAATAAAACTTACATTCTTTCCATATAGATTGTTGAAAAATGGAAACGTTACTCATGCATATGTGCGACATGCCATCTAAATGATTGTGACGTCGTTCTTTTTTCATAAAAATACTTCATGTTTTGTATTAATAGTATAATTGATGTGAAATATTGATAATTATGTAATTATTCATATTATAAATATAATTAATTAATAATATATTTTTATTTATTCATTTTATCAATTTTTTTGGACATATGAACTGAACATCATCAAAATGCCTAACTTGACCTTAAATGATTATGTAATTAAACATAGAATCATAATAAATTAAATAAAAATTATACTAAACATGAATAATTTTCTTAATAAATTAAATAATTAATATATTTTTATTATTAATGATGATAAATAACGCAAGTGATAAATTGGGCACAGGGTAAGATATCTTTCTAACCCACTGTTTTCTTCGGGTTATGACCATTCTCTTTATAACTCACTTTTACTCTATTTAAAGTTATCGAATTATTCTAAATTATTTATATTTTTCTCTTATATATATACCTAGTATATTATTGTTTCCTATTATTGGTAAATAAATTACTTTTGTTAATTTCTCAATTTCCTATATAATGAAATTGCAGTTGACTAATATATAACGCAAGATTATGAAAATAATTTTTTTCCATGAATAATTTTTATATTATTACTTATGATTGAATTAATTTATTTTTCACATATATATCATGAACATGTTATCATGGGTTCACCCAAATATCACTCCAATGCATTGAATAATTTTTTAGTCTCATGAAATTCCATGTAAGTGATTATGGAGTAAACCTAATCCATTGTGGGACTTTATCCAGTATATGATAGTGTCTTGGAAGTTATCCATGAATCATTAATATATATTGTTTTGTGATGTTTTCACATTTCCTATGTTATCATGATCTCCATATAAAATTTTATCCATGTTACTCTTCCGAATGATTACTTATGTTTCTTCTCTTTTATGATATCATATTATATGTTGGACTCTCATGTTGTGTTTCCTAATCATGTTTATTCCATTTATAGTAATTTTAGATCACCCCATTATTTTTGTATTACCTAGGTTATACCTTGTATTTTTTATGATCTCATATAGATTTTAGTATCCCATTAATTATAATTAAATAAGTATTTCATGTTTTATGATCATTTTGATATAATATGAACCTAGTATTCCAAAGACACTAGGCCTTTAATATCCTTGTGTTCTATTAATGGATATTTTTATTAAAAATAATGTAATAGTTTGTGTAAAATGTTTAGGTCACTATAACTTGCATCATAGAAAAGTTTTAGTTAATTGTTGGAAAATAGGATGATAAAACCTTAGTAACCCTAGGGATATGTTTAAGGATTTCACTAAGTATATAAAAATATTCCGGAATTTTGGTGAAGTGAGTGAGTGGTTTTATAAGAAATTATATACCTATCCAATTACCAAAAGTTGATTTGATTATGGAATATATGTACGTAGGGGTAATAACTCCGAAAAAATTATATTGGTCTTGAATCGAGCGTTACCTAGTATGTGATAATGGTCCTTACTACAAACCTGGTTTTTCACTTTTATGGGATATATTTTGGAAATTCACAAACTCATTACAGACCCCTATGAATTACATGAACAAATTAATATGTTAGGAAACCTGATATGAATAATTATCATGGATAATCTATAATTAATCCTAAAAACACATAAATTAGGATATAATTATAATTTATATTTATTCCTTCTATGTTAATATGTTTTCCTTTTTTATGATAAATAAGTATCATATTGTTTTAATTTATTTTAGTTTATAGATACAAATATGATAACACATTTCAACAGCCAATGCGATGTGAAATTTAATGAAATTCACAATGAGATTCATAACCTAACAGGAATAAAAGATACACATGTTGTGAAAATTGACAATGATATTTCTTAAATTATGATTAAAAACTATAATGTAGTTAAATTCACTAACACAACAAATAATAAAAGGATGATGTCTCAAGGATATTCAAGTTATAAATATGAAAAAAAATAAGATTCAATTCCTTAAATGCCTAAAATTTTGTAATAGGAGCCATGGAAAATGAATTAAAGTAACAATAATATTCTCTAGGTGTGGAAAAGGAGTGAAAAATATAGCTAAGTACTAATAGAAAATGAATATTCCGGTTAATAATACACAGGGGGAAAATTTTCAGTATAAGTCACCCCTAATAATTCATTATCATAAATATGGGGAACTTGGTCATTATCTGAGCCAATTCCCTAATCCAAAGAATAATTTATAAGTACCTATGTTATAATAATCATTGAAGTGGAATGATATATGTTTTTAAGTTTCATAACTCAAGAATGATATAGTTTGAGTTTTTTAATCAATATTATCATGGATACGAGAATCATGAATCTTTTAAGGATGGTTCTGAGTTAATTTTTAATTAAGGATTTTCAAGAATATTATTAACGATACTAATGAACTAGAAAGGTGATCTAATTTTATGGTGATAATACTTAAAAGAAAAAATAATTTTTTAAAAGATAAACATGTATATGTCCTTGATGTTGAGGTAAATATAGTCAATCCAAATTAATTGATTTTATTGGAAAGAATGGGATATATAGAAAACCATAGTAGGTAAAAAAATATGATTTTATGTGAAATTTATTTTATAATATTTAGATAATATTCTTGGGAGCGTTACAGGAACATAAAGAATTATAATTATTATTGTCATATTTGTTTTTCTATAGATTTAGTAAAAGGATAACCCATAAACTAGGTGACAAATCATCTTATCTAGAATGTTCATGGGGAATGAACCCATAATTGAAGGGTGATAAGGGGGAAGAACCTACCACTAGCCTATATGATGTACTAGTATGTATAAAATTTTATTACTTAAATGATTTGGTGGATAATTGTTAACTTGATTTTGTAAAACCTATTAGAGGATTAATACTTCATTTAATTTTCTGGATTTTGAGGTGATTAAGGTTATTTTTGGAATCTTTTTATTTGGATGAGATATATATAATGATTATGTTTTACTTAAATGATTATTTGGTATGCGTCCTAAAACACATCCAAGATAGATATATATGTGACGAGATATTGATGGAAGGGAAAGGGGCATAGGATGTTTGACATTTGGGAATGAGAATGATAAATTATTAGGAAAGTGATTGTAGGTTTCCTTTGATTTATGTTATTTTAGTACTATGTTAAAATTATTTATGTGTTACAAGGTGAGTATTTCATAGTGATACTCTGAGTAGTTAGTTTACCAATTTAGGTTCTTTTTTGTTCCACCGTTTATTCATTGGGGCATTATTATTCTCTTCTCACAAGTGCATGAGGGATATTTGGTATGATCAAACTGAGTGCATATATATATATACACAATTTTTTCATATTCCTTTAGGATTTATATGAAAGTATAGATTTTAAAATCTTTGATATTGAAGTTTTTTTGAGTCATTTCTATAGGAATTTTATATAATTATATGTTTGGTGACATTATTTTGTTTTATTAAATGTGTTCATGAATTTTGGTATGTTTTTACTTTATTTAATGTTTTTAAGTTTCATGGTTGATGATTTATCATGTATTATGATCCTTATGGTTATTATTTAGGGTAATTCCATCAATATTTTATATTTTTATACACTTAGTTCTAGACTAAAACATGACGCCTACTAAAGTTAGAACATGATCAGTTATTACCTCTATTACATAAATTATGGCCTTAGATGGGTACAATTATAGGGACCGTTTTTTAGAAATAATAGTAAATATGATCCTATATTAATCAATGCTATCAATTTACAGTATTTTTTAATTAGGTTATTAAACAGTACCAAGAATGAATTTAAAATGATTAATTGGTGATTATGTGGTGTATTAGTTATAATATCACTATATGAAATGAATAATGATATTATTTAGTGTTTATTTGTGTGATATATCAGAATTAGAAGTATTTATAGAAATGAAAAATGGATATTAAAGTATTTCATAATTTTAATGAAAATATTTTTCACATTTTATAATTGTTTTTAAGGATTGAATTAATGATGGTCTCCTGTTGATCATATCATTAATAGGATTAGGAATAATTCATTCCATAACACTAATGATATCATTAAAAAATATTTCTCCATTATAATCATTATAATCTATAGATACATATGGTAGATATGAAAAGAAAAATAGAAACCAATCATTTCATAAAGGTGATACTCCTAACGTTGGCATCGTTGATGATTTCATTTGAACATGAGAAATTAATAATATGTATTTTTATTTTTTTAATTTAAAATATGTTATAAATATGATTCTAATTTATTAAATTCATCATCAAGAATAGATTTTTGTATAGTATTTATGCAAAATAAAACCTTACTCTTTGTGGAGCCGGTAATCCTAGAACATGCATGAATTTCATTTTTTCCATAAGTGAACATGTGAAACATTATTAATGGTCATTAAAATAGCTTAATAACATTCATAATATAACCAATAATAATTTAATAACATAGGTATTTGAATATTATAACATTAAATGATAGATATAATATAAGTATGTTAAAGAAAAAATGATAACTCACGTTGAAGATTTTTTGGAATACCAAAAACAATCCCCTGTTAACCGAGGGATTAGGATAATATCTTATAACTACGAGCTCAATAAGGAGGAATACGAATATGTGGGAAGTAAAAATTTCAGTCTTTCAAAAGTAAACTGATTTTTAGGAGTGTCATTGATGGTATGGTGAGAGGATATTCTTTTATGTGTGGAGGAATGATGTTTTTATAAATACCCATGACGTTTAAATAATAGGAATTCACACTCAATTAAATTGAATCATAAATTGAGAAATAATGGAGTGAAGATGTGATATGGTCTATAATGGCCTCAACGAGATATTATTACACATGTATTTGACATGTTTTATAATTTTTACTAGGTTAAAACCTTTTAACCATAATTTATTGTTATCTTTATAACTAGTTTTTATATAATTAATTTACCCATTTTGTATAAAAATGAAATGTCCCTTATTAAATAATTTCTAGATACTAATTTAAAATGTTAAATCCATTTTTTTGATTAAATTTATAAAAGTGATAAAAATTAATTGAATAATGTATTGAAATATGTTTAGAGAAAAATATAACATTAGTTTGGAAATATAAATTTTTTTAACTAAAGTAAATATTTTAAAATTTATAATGATACCTATAAATATTAATTAGTTCATGGAAAAAGTTTTAATATTTTATGAATACTGATATTGTTATAAAATAAAGATATATTAAAATACATTATATTATAATATTCACATTAAAATCATTCTTTACAGATACAACCCTAAATTCATCTTTAGATAATACTGGCATGATAATCAAAAAATGATTTTAATTTTATAAGAATAAAATTTTAAAAATTTAGAATTTAATTTTTTAATAAAATGATGAGTTATATGTTTAGAAATTTTTATTAGAAAGTTTATTTTCTCAGAATATTAACAATTCTCATTCATTTCCCCTATCATTTAGTTAATAAATTAATTTTAACAATTTATTATACTCAGATATATTTTTTCATCATTAGGAATATTTTTTAGGAATAAGAATGCACATATCCTAAAAAGGAATCATTTAAACTAATATTTTTATAGGAAACAAAAATTGTATTGGTTTTTATTTTCTATATCGATTGAAATTTGTCAGTGTTGAAAGAAATCATTATATTCCATTATATAAGTATTATAGAAATTGAATAATCCTATTTATTCCCAAAAAATAATTTTTAATTATAATGGACATACATAAGATTTATATTTTTATCTAAATATGGGGAAGTTTTAATTAAGTACGGTTTTTCATGTGGAGAAATATATCAAGTAAATTATTTTATTTAAATGTATTTAAAAATTAAAATCTCAGGGTATTATATTCATATGATAGATAAAATGAAATGAAATTTTTCATTTTAACTTATTTTCTTTATTCACAAAAAGGAAATTAAAAATGTTGTAAGTGATAAAATTTATGACATAATATAGAATGAATTTATATTAAAAATTAATGTCAAGATAAAGGATGAAATTTTTTTAAACTGAATTCCATTTACTATTATCTTATGTCATATATGTGTAAATTCTTTGGTGGGTCATGGAATATCCCAAGGATATTATAAATATTACATAGCCATTATAATGGTTTTTCATCCAATAATGCATGTATTTGCCAAATATTCGGATAAAACTCTATTATTCGTCTTCCTTTTCTTTAAGTAATACTAGTATATCATGGTCTAAATGAGAATTACATAGAAATTATAGGTGATTCTGTTTTCCCCTTTAATAACCCATAGAGGTGGGAGTGTTTTGGATTATTTTTTGGAAATTTACTCAAACATGTTGTAAAAGACAAGTGGATCAACCATCCATGGTTAAATTTACACATGTTATTCTTATTTTATGAAAAGTTTAAATTGAAAATTTAATTGGGTTATGAGTCCCTTGTTTTATTGTAATACTATAATAAGTGAATTTAATCCTAAAAAACTAATCATTTAATTACGGTGGGATTAATTTTGTTTTGATATTATAGGGTGTTTGGAGTAATTAAAATGTTTATTTATATTCATATGATGATGAATATTATTATTATTATTATTATTATTATTATTATTATGTTAAAAAAATTAGTATTTTGATAAGGGAAAAAGAATGCACACCCTATGTTTTTTGTTTGTGAAATGGATCCATGAAGGGTATTTTTCTTATCTTTCCCTCTACTTTTCCTTTTTATTCATGTTTCTATATAATATATCTAAGTCTTAGAAGGTACATTCATATCCATTATTCAGATTCTTCATTTTCAATTTCATAGTCTTATTCATGTTTTTAAAATCTTCATGGTTTTATATTTAATTTTTAGGGATTTTAGGAACTATAATTTCATTGATGCATTACAAAACCCTTGGGAGGGAAGGATATTTTTTCAAATGAAGATATAGAACCACAGGGTGAGTATTCCACACCTCATTAAATGTCATTTTGTAATCATATCATCACTCTAAATGCATTATAAGGCTCAATCCCCATAGGAACCCCAAATAAGACATATGTATGACTAAGATATGTGAATATTATTTGTATATTCATAACAAAATAATTTGTTTTATTTTCACCACCAATTATTTTATTTAAACATGAGTTGTGTTATGAATCTTCTAAAAAATAAAACAATTTAATGGATTTTATAATTTATAAGGATATATTTTTAACTTCAAAGTTTTTTCTATATAAATATGTTAATTATATTGATTATGACCCATGAATGGATTAATCCTATTTTTTATGTCTCTAAAATTGGGTTAGGATGTAATACGACCACTGTCCTAAGCACACCATAAGAGGGAATTTTTAGGGTGTTAATTTTTTTCAACCTCTAATAGATATTATTTCAACATTAGAAAGAGCACTTCGAACATGATAAAACTAAATCTCACACAAACATTATCCAATGCACTGGAAATAAATTATTGAACACAATGATTTTACATAGTTCAACACTAAGGACCAATCTCAGGAGAATACACCAACAATGTGTGAATATGCTGGGGAGATCATTATGCACTGTGTGTGATTAGAATGTTTAGGTATATCTCACTTCCAATATAAGGACCACATCCACCTTAGAACTGTCCATGCATTTCTTTACAAGATAGTAAAATATAATTTATGACACATTAGTTTCCCTCGTAAAAACTTCAATAAATAATAAAAAAATGATCATCGAGGTTATTTCCCATCAAACTCTTTCCTTAATTATCAATCTTGATTTAAATATTAATTTTATTAAAACAACAACCCCTCTTTGAGAATTCAAAAAAATAAAAACAAATCTCTAATAATTTGGAATAATTATTTTTATAAATTATCCCATCTTCCTCTTTAAATATCGTTTATATTAAATTATTTTATATGTTGGCCTCTAACGAACCCTTGAATTTCTTCATTAATGATAAATAAAATTTTCTATAAAAAAGTCACATTTTATAAAATTCATATTTTATAAAATAATTAATTTTTTTAAAATCATATACCCACTATTATGTGTTAATACCATATACAAACATGTTTTATTTTTGGATTTATGTCTATCCTAAAAACTATGGGACTGGTTTTGAAAATGACCATATCATTTGGTTATTTCTAACTTAAAATTCTTATCATTTTGACCATCATGGCATGGTTCTCTAAAAAACATGAAATATTTTTTATATTTGATTTTATAAAGATAATATATAAGAAAATTTATTATATAATTCCTTTGAATAATTTTTTTTAATAGAACTGGATAACCAACATAGTCATTGCAGGCCTTGTCAAGGAATACAATCATTTTTAAAACATCAGAATTATATCGTAACACATTCCAAGGAATGTTCATCTATGTTTCCCCATTTTTAAATCACATACAAGAACCTTGATAAAATATACACTGATATCCATGATTATGTACCAAAATTTCTTTCTCATTTTCTAATAAACCATGACTTCCACTATTATTAAATTTACCATCTCATTTTTTATATATATTTTCCCAATGTAATAATACTTCACCATGATCATAATAATTAAACTTATTTTATCTTATCAAAACCATGACATAGCTGACACCATTATGATGTGGTCTATTACACTTTCAACGAAAACTATTCTAACACTTTAAAAGAGTCATACATTATTTTAAATTCTTTATATAATTCCAAATACAACTATATTGCCTTCATTTCTATCCTTGTATTAACAAAATAGACAATGCATTAAAATAACGACTTAGCAACCAACTCATAAAATGAAATTGTTCTACTATCAAATATAATGTTCCAATAGTTTTTCTAAAAAATGAACTATGTTCATACATAAAGGTAATTTAAACTAAAAATTTAATTAATTTTAATGGTGATAAATATTGTTTCTAAATTTGATAGTTTTTTTATTTGTGTAATAAAATTTTGAGGGCATTGGGTTGAGTTAAAATTGATGTTTTTTGTAAAAATAATTATATTTATTTAGTAAACATTCAATTTAGGATATCGGTATTTGATTGGATAGTATAAATGACCTCTTCACATCGAATGAATTCACTTATGAGTAAATGTCAAGATAAGTATTGGTATAGGTTATGATTTTAGGCAAGTAGACCTATCTATGTTTCATCGAGTGGTAACTTGATCCATGGTTCGTGTATGGTGTCCTCACAATGGCCATATCCTAGTATTTCACTATTATTGGTTCATATTAGTGTTTCTTTTTAATAAATGTAGTTGTTTTAATAAAATATTCATGTTTACATATTTTGGGTCAATATGATTAATTTTTAAAGATGGTTTTTGAAGGTATTTAATGGAATAACTTGTTTTCCTGTCCTATATGGTGTTCATGAATTTGAAATTTTTCAAATTAATTATTAGTTTAATGTTTTGAATTATAAAATAACATTTTTTAACATTTCTTATTGTAATTTTTAGTTTACTTTTTCATGGGTATCATGATACTCCCTTCAAGAAAATATAAGTTGGGTAATTATTTTAATGTCCTTATTTATTACATTTTTTTGATAATTTTAAAAAATATTAATATTTCACTATAAATATTACTTTTCAGAATTTAATTTTTTTTAATCATTTATCTATATATAACTTCTTATCATATATTCATAATATCATAATGAAAATCATATAAATGTTGAGACTAATTTAATTTATTTTATGGAGAAAATAGAAGTATTATCAATAGATGGAATCAACCTTCCATATATTTCATGTTTCACAATCTTGATATAAAAAGATAACTAAAGATAACTTGAATGATTTTAATTCCAAGAAATAAAACAAATATAAGAGTCATGCTTTGTACCAAAAATCAATGAATCGCTACATTTTCATGATTAGGGAAAGTCAAATATATGAGATCTATGTAAAAATGAATAAAAGTTCCACATAAGAATAATATTCCCTAAATATCAGAATAAATATTGTATTTCTCAATTACTAAGTTTAGTGAAACCCTACAGGAAAAATAACCAACATACTATAAATCTATCCCAAATATATTTCCGAAATAAATGAAGACACTATGGTGTTGATAATGTTAATGAATTGGTGGATACATTTTGAAATTTCCATATTAAGAAATATATATAAAGATCTGTTTAAATCATTCTAAAGTTAATATTGTTTATTATAAACAGGCATGCTTGTTAATTTTTATGACCAATTTTTCCTATAATTTTGTTGTTATTAATTTTTTTTTAATTTTCACATTCTCACAACCTTAAATTATACAAATAAAAAAATTCATATTGTCTTGTAATATGATATTTTTACTTTTTTATCTTTTTCAATTTTCTATTTTTGACAATAAAATGATAAAAATTCTTCCACATGTAATTCCACCCTCACTTATTTTCATTTATTTTAATAATAAAATCATTATAAAATACTTGTTATAAAGGTGATCACTAGATACATTTAGTGTAAACCTGTTAAAATAGTTTCAAATTTTCTCTTTCCATATTTTTTCAAAAGTGAATAAGATTTAAGAATAATAACTTGTTTATCCATTCCCTGGTTTTGATAAAGGTATAATAATTACTTATTTTGTATTCCTTTATAACATGTTCAATTAATTTTTTTTCTTAATAAATGATTAAACTTAACTTCTTATTATTCATTATAATATTTTATTTTCTATAGGTATTTTTGTGTTTTTTTTAAATATAATATTATCAAACCATTTATTATTAATCTTATAAATTATTTGTATCAATATATTTTAAAATAAATAAACTATCTATACATTGTGTGGAATCTATAATAAATGTTCAAAAATATTTCTTTATTTGAAAATGTTTTTTAATTCACCCACAAATTCAATTTATCCTACTTAGGATAATAATTTTTATTAAAGAATATACCTATATTACTAATTATTGAAACATAACTAACATATATAAAAGTATTTTCAATTACTATGAAAATTCCTTCTAGAAATTGTGATCCTCATAATGTTAAGAAAGATTAACTCTTTGATGGAATCAATAATGAGTAATAGAAATATTTAATGAATAATTGCATCCTCAATTTTAGAATAAGTAATTATATCATGCTCTATATGGATTAAAAAATCATTAAAAATTATCTTTTGATATTTAGAGAAATGAAAATAGAGAAGTTTATTCTAAATCCATGATAATGAGTATTATTTAATGTATTCCATAAGGTCAGATATGTAGTTAAATTTTCACTTATAAGTAAACTCGTGTAATTTTAACAAATATAGAATAGTATATGCGTTATCTTTAATAGAATTATTCAAATAAAGAGGGAAAATATAAAATTTAAATATGAAATAAATCATATTTCATCAAGATATTCCTTAGAAATATTTACTAACACCTCATTACCATCATCAATTGACAGAACACATTTTTTTAAAATAATTTTGTAGGTTAAAATCAAGTATAAATGGTCACCAAAATTATACCAAGAGAGTAGTAATTCATGAGATCAAATATTATCAACATAAATAGTATTGATGATATTAGAGTTGATAAACTAATGAAAAATATAATATAATAATGTATTCAACTCAAAAGTTAAATAAAATGGTCTGGTATATAATAAAAGGGAATAACATCATATTAAAAACAATGATGATCATACCATTGATATTCAACTACAAATAAATGAAGATGAGTTTTCCCAGCCTAATATAATGATGGGTAATATTTTTTAATGAATAAAGACTTGAAACACTAACTCTAATATATGAGAACAATATATAAAATTTGAATAAAAAGATAAAAACAAGGATCCTAAAAATGATATTTATTTATTATATAAAAACCCAAAAATATCATCATAAAATTCCCTAAAATTTTAATTTCATAAAAATGTTTTAATTGAGAAAACGAATCAAACATATAGACACGTTGATAGCATGTGAAAAAAATTCACCATGTTTTGTTAAAATAGTGATAATTTTCCCAATATTTTTAAATTTATCACTTGTGTATAAATATATTCCTTATGAATATGGTTAGTTACTCATTAGCCATTGGTTAATCAAGTTAAACTCCCCCTGAGGATTTTTTAGGATGATTCATTTTGTGAATGAACTTAATGAGTATATAGATAAGCTTATAAAAAGATACAATATTATTTAGAATGTGTTCCAAAAAGGAAAATATGGTTTTTATATTAAAATTTAGAATATTTCATATCATAGTTCGAAACATTATTCAGGACCTATCATATCCCAAACATTAATTTAACACAATAAAGTGGCACAAAACAAGTCAATGAATGATTGTTTTTAAATGATTTTGGAATCCCTTATAGAATGTAACCATAATTTTGAAATAATTCTTTCTATATGAAAATCATATACTTCAAATTTTATAATTTGATATAAAATTTATTTTTTTAAAGATTCTATCATAATTAATTTCTATTAAAAATTAGACCATTTTATCATTAATTTAAATATGGATAACATTATAATAATATATACTAATTGAATAAATTATAATCTATTGGTATAAAAAACATATTGTATTTTAATGGAGTAAATTACATTATAACATTATAATTTTAAACAAGTTTATGTTGTATAAAATATAATATATAGTTTTTTTAGATGCCCAAAAATTTGTGAGCTAAAATCTATCGTGGATTTATATATAGATTAATATGTATTCTATTGGTGAAAAGTTGAAAATAATATTCTTTGAAATTAAATATACATGACACATTACAATAGGAAAATACAACTTATAAAGAATGAATTAAATAAAAGGTGGATTAATCACATTCATACAAAAATATTTAATGAAATATTATAGGACTAAATAATTTCACCAATAATGATAACCCATTAATTTTTAATTTGTTTTTTAGTTATGTATTAATAATAACCAGATTTTAATTAACCAACCATACGATAATATATATTAGAGAATGTTCAATAATAATTTATAATAGATAATTAATTATCAAGGATATCATATAATATTTTTTGACCTTAATAACTATATTTTTATTCTAAAATCTAGTCACTTGTCATATAATAAATTTCATTTCATCCTTAATTTGGAATAGGATTCATGGATGTGTCATATGTTTCTCTAAAAATGATGTATTGAGGCCTTGAGAAAAATATTTCTAAATAACCTAGTCAAGGTCAAACCAAAATTGTAGCTTTATATCTCATATTTCTTTGATCCTTGCTAATCCAGTGGGTAATCTAATGTTATCTAAAACATAATTAATAACAAGAAAATATCTGAACGACTGGAGTTAGTTTTCAATAACCTTTGTAGACTAGTAAAAACAACATGTATATTAATCAACCACTATGTTCCTATTATTATTGATAAAAATTTTTGTAATATTATTTTCTAAGAATATAGAACTTAGGTTATTAGGATTTTAACTTATTTATCATCTATTGAATATTGAACTAATTTACTCAAATATGATGTCTAATATCTTTGATGTTATTAAAATGGATTTTTTATTTTTTATTATTTTAGGAGATTATTAACAACATGTTTTTAATAAATTTGACAAATTTATATTTATTTTATTTATAAATGATTTTCGATTCGTGGATTTATTAATAGAAAATGGGATTTTGTTTCTAAAATAGCACTTCATGAAAAATAGGGTTTTTTGGGATTATAAAATGGAATAGTTTAATATTTTATATTAATATTTTATTTAGTTAAACTCATTATAGGATGTAATATATTTTTTAAAATTGAATGGATTTGGTATGGGAAACGACAGATAAGTTTTGGTTATGTATGTAAGGGTTGGGTAATTTTTATGGATGGAATGTTCAATCATGTTGGTAATATAGATGGGTTCATCTATGATATTCCGAAAATACTCGAGTTGGTGATGATCCACAATGAGTGCATAAAACAACCATTTAGAGAAATTTTTATTATGTTCTTATTTATTACTCATTAATTCTATGTTTATATTTTATATTCCATGTCTAATTTTTAGGTATAATATTTAAGTTTTTTCATAGTTTAGGGGAAAAATAATGGGTCATATAATGTTTAACTATTACTTTACTTTCAGTATGATTCCTAATAAATTATTTTATTTCATTAAAATGTGCCAATATTTTCTCAGCGGAATTGGTCATATGATTTTGAAGAGGATCTGTATGAGATTTTATGTGACACTTGGGGAATCTTAATAGTTATTTTTATAATAAACCCTACTCACACTATTCATTTGTGTGTATATGTCTGGTGTCATGATATAAGAAAGGTAAATGATCCAATGTCATTGGTGATGTATCATAGGAATTAGGTATGCATTTGATCTGTTTGTGTGAGATGTGTGTATGTTCTAGGGGTTGGCCCATCCATATCAGATATACATTATTTACATTAACCATTTGGTCTTATCATAATTATAATAGTTTTATTTTCAAATACACTCTTTTGGTATTCTTGTTTAATTTAAATGAAATTTAATGTTGGTTTTGGATTTTGATTATAATTTGTTAATTTTATATAATATAGTGAGTAATTCATTTAAGGATAAGTAATTATTCAAAAATTTTGTTGATCTTTCAATGTTATTTTTAGCCTTTGATGATCAGGGAACATGCTTGAGGCGTTATAGTGATCTTAACTTAGTACTTGTGTTTTAGGCTTCTAGATCATGGAAATCATATAATGGTATCAGATAAATTTATTTAAATAACTATCCCTAGGTTATTAGTTATTATATAGAATATTTTGTACATAACTCTAAATATACATAAAAAATTAGAATCTTTCCTCTTTATAGAAAATATTTACTTATCAATGTGTTTCAAAAGGAAATTTTGGTTGAATGGTCCCTTATGGAATATTATTTTGTTTTCCCCATAATTGTTTTCATCCATTATGGATTAAGATGTGTTCCATGTTGAAATGTCATGGTAGGGATGTATAGATATGACATTTAAGTGAAACATATTTCAAAAATATTTTTTTTTGTTTTTAAGATGGTTTCAGGTGGTTTTCAAATGATTTGTTTTAGATTGAATTTTTTTAAATTATTTGTTCTTATATGTGTGAAGGTTTTATTGTGAATGAATAAATTTCTAGAATGTGGATAGAGAGACATAGAAATTGAATCATGATCTTTTATTGGTGGCCTTTTCATTATAGTAGGGGAGATGATTAAACAATCCATTGTTTGATTTTATTCATCAGTTTATAATGTTATTATGAATCCTCTATACAGAGAATTTTTTTTAGAAAGAATACATCAATTTTTAAGTGAGTGAATTTTTGAGTTATATGATGAGAATTTGGAGTGTTCATGAAATAGTGAACATTATAGTCCATGAGACTAATCTGAATTGGGTGGGAGATCATCAAGAGTATCTTGGAGAGGTGGATATTGATTTAGTGTTCCAAAAGTCCAGTCATCATATCATGAAGAGAAATGGTGTAGTAAAATTTGTTGAGGATTGGTTGGATACGATCAATATAACCATATTTCTCTTTCATAACCCTAAACTGTAAAATGTGGATTTCTCTACTTATATAATTGAGGGAGGATCTCATAAGTGGTGGGTGATATTTTTGGATTTAGGTATATTTTTTCATCTAATTGGGATAAGGTTATAATGGATTTTTAGATAGATATAATAATCAAACATGTAGATTTTATGGAATGGTCAACAATTTGTGGTGTTAAATCATTATAATTTGATGGTTTTATAGTGTATTGTTTTTTTAGATTTTATTTTTTTCACTATATTTGATAACAAAACTCAATCTTAACATTTGACTCTTCAAGAATACTCTTCAAAAGGAGATCCAATCGAGAGTCACTCTTCTCTATTTTCCTTCATATTAGGTGGTGTAAATTATTTTTATCCCTATGTAAAGGGAGGAAAGGGTTTTTTATAACTTTTTGAATTGTAATCATGATGAATTATAAAAAGGTTAGTTTCAAAATAAATCAATGAGATCTTTCTCTATAGATTAGAGGATACAATATGAGTTTTATAGTTGTAGTGACACAATACACCTAAATAATGGATATCCTAATGAGCCCAAGATATGTCATTAGTATATATATAATAGGAAACTAAAAAAGTTCTACACCATTATATATTGGGGATATGCAGTTAGAATTTTTAACCAAACATAATGATCAAATGTCTCTATATGAAATTAATGCAATATAGATCAGAAATGAAGGTGAGGACATTTGGTAATCCCAATAGTAAACACAAGGAGTGTGAGGAAGGAAATTCAATAGTAAGAGGTTTAATTATTTTTTCATCCTCAATGATTTAATCTATATTTTATAAAGGTTTATCTCAAACATTTATATCTGTGTGACTAGTAGAGTATCTTAATTATCATTTTGATTTTATGTCATATTAATTAAAGATCATGATACCACTTAAAAAGTATATAATGATCATTTATGTGTCCATATTATCCATTTTTATTATTAATTTGGAAATAATATAGTAATTATTTATTTTATTGATGAGAATTAGTGATTTCATAGTTATAATGGATCAGATAGTGAATTTCAAGGCCCATATCAACTGTTATGGATAAATTTTTATCTAACATAGCCTGAAAAGAGTGTTTACATGTTCCATGGAAAGTGGGATATATGCATCAGTTAGGACGGACTAATTCTTGATGACCCTGGGGTGTTGACATTCATGTTAGTTGGGTTGTCTCTCAGATTAGTATAATATGGCAATTAGTTCTAGATTGTGGAATTGTTGAAGGATTTTTTATATTAGTTAATAGGATACTTATCTAGATTTTCATTAGTGAAAATCATATATTTATTTATGTATTTTCTGCCTTGTATGAGTCTAATTACATTTCAATCTAATTTATTGTGCCAATAGATCACTAGCTAAGGGTAAGGTATGTAGAAATTTCATAGACATCATTAAGGATACTTTATGAGTATTTTTTTGTTTTTATTGATTCATTTGAGTGCTAAAATGGTATATAATATTTTTTCCATGATGAACTATGTATTCTATAAATACATTTAATTATTGTTCATGATTTTTGTTGATTATATTTTTATTTATTATAGATATGATGTGGTTCAAGGGGAGATTTTGGGTAATTTTTTATAGATTTTGTGAGACTAGAAATTTTATGTGATTCTATTTCACTTCTAATTTTAGATACACAAATAAAAATTCCTAGAAAATGTCATTTTATGGAATAGTTTTTTAGTGGAACTAGTCAGATTCATTATTGTAATGACATGGGAGTATCCCCAGAATGTATTTGAAAATAATTTTTCCCTCATATCGGTAGGTTAGTGATGATGATTCATTCAGAAAATGTAGAATTTATCATATTCAAGGATAAATTTTACTTGGAAAGTCATGATGTTTGAGAAGGATGATAATTTATAGAGATCATTCAATGAGATAAATAAGAGGTATAATTTTATACCAGTGGTAAACATTCCATTTTATAGAGGTGGATTCTCAATATACTATGATTCATTTGAAGTGGGGATGGGATTTATACTAATGCAAGGGGATAATGCGGTTGTATATTGATTGAATCATAAATGAATACATTCAAAGAATTATCCCATGCATGACATAGATTTGGAGGTATTCTTATGTGCCTTAATAAGTTGGATATATTACTTTTTTATTGATAGTTTCATAATGCACTAATTTCAAAAACATTGTAGGTATATCTACCCTATGTTATATTCTAACTGATGTTATTAAATTTGGATATAGTACCGTCAAAAATATTATTTTTTATTATACTATACACTATGAAAGGTAATTTTTATATAATATTTATTGTGGGGAAAATATTAATTACTAAGAGAATAATATGTGCATTGGTAATTGATGGGATTGATAGTATGTTTGCATTTTAAATCATAAGAAGAGAGAGATAGCAAGATGTTATAACAAATCTAGATTTCTTTTGTTCTTTTGGACTAAGTAGATGAGGGGTAAATTAGCATTCCTAACAGAAAAAATATTTTTAATGCATTATATTATGGGAAGGCCACATAATGGTGGTTTAAAGTAATCAATATGACATATTATTTTTAGGATAGAGTGGTAGTTCCTGTAAAGACCTGGAAATTTCAGGGAAAATTTTTTTTCTTAAATTCTTTGGAATTTTACGAGTGCGCAGTTTCTGGCGGCACCTGATTCCGAGGCCCGGTGTGCCCAGAATCAATTTCTGAAGTTCAGCTCAGGTACGTTTAGTAAATGAATGAGCGCGATTTTAAATCATTTGAAACGGTGCTCGGAATTGAAATCTGAGGGCACCGATGAACTCGCAGCACCGGTAATTGCTTAAGGGGACCTTTATTGCAGTTGATTTTTGAGCGGGTTGAGGTTTAATAAATGGGGATTCAGTATAAAATGGATAAAATTTGTTGTGTACAAATTTTATCTAATGAAGGTGGTTTTTATCCTACAAAGGGGGAGTTAGAGGTGGGGCCCACACCCACCTAACCTCCCATGGGAGGGTTTACTGAGGTGGGACCCACACTAAACCCTAACTCTTCACCTCCCCATAACTCCCTTTAACCCCCTTTAATCTTCCTTGCATTTAATTACTTGACAACTTCTCTTCTTAAAGGGGAGCCTCTCCACCTCCCAAGTATAATGGGCCAACTAAGGGAATTAATAACCTTATTGATTATTTTAGTCACACCTCTTTACTTAATTTGAATGGCATGGGGATATTTTAAAAGGATGAGGCTTAATGAAATATTTGTTTGGCAAATATTTTGGGAGATATTTCTTCATCCACGAAGAACGATCGTCCTTCTCAACGAAGAACATCTTCCTTTCACAAAGAACGGCACCTCATCTTCGAAGAATACCGAGGTTCCATCTTCTCTGACGAGACACCGACATACAAGTAGGGATCGGTAGCGTGGTGCGGGAGCAACGAACTACGTTGACTCTGACGTCTTCCTCACGTCAAATCCGAAAAACGACAAACGACACGAGGTAGGGGTTAAGTTCAATTTTAATGAATTAAAATTGTTCTTTGTTATCTCGTTAAAGTATCTCGTTTACTTTGGCCATATGTTATCGACGTAACGGGAGGAGATCAGACCGCACAAACACGGCCGATTACTCCTCCCCTTTTTCCTGTTGATCTTAGTTGATGATTGTGGCGAAGGCAGCGCGGTGTCGTTGCACTGTGCGAGAACGAAGAGAACCTCGGCCGGAGCGGGCGGCGGCGGGGGAGTGCAGTGTCGTCGCGTCGCGCCGGTGAGGCCGAAGGAGGACGCGGCCAGGAGCGGGCCGCGGCGGAGGGGTGTGGCACCATCGTTCAGCGCCGGAGTATCAAGGGGGCCGCAACCGGGGTGGGCCACGGCCGGGGCAGGCCGCGGCGGAGGGGCGCGATGCCATCTCGTCGTGCCTGTTGAATAGGAGTCGTGGCCTAAGGCCGCAGCGGTCTTCAAAGGGGCGGGCAGGTGAGCCGGCCGTCAGCGCCACCAGATGGCGGGACCTGAGAGGGTCCCGCGATTACACAAGTTCGGACATTACGGTCGGCCGTTCAAATGAAAACAGGGGGTCATAACCCCCCGACCAGATCCCTAGGGCAGACCCCATGGGTCCGCCGTTTCTGAAACATGGTGGCGACGCCCCCTTCGCACCTCGCTCGGCCGAAAGTCGAGTCGTGGCCGGATTCCGATCCGGGCCGCAGGACACATCAGGCTGGGTCGGGCCAGCCGGGTCGGGCCGCACCCAATTAGGTCGGACCCGGACCCGGGTCGGGTCGCCCCGGTTCGGGCCGACCCAGGGGGTATTGGGCCGGGTCGAACCAGGCCAAGACCCACTATTTTCAGACCAGGTTCGTTCAAACGCTCATATCTTGGGCTATGGACCTCCGATCGACGTACCTTCAGTTGCGTAGGGATCCTTGGATCGATAAGGTCGTTTCGGTATATTAAACTTAAGGTTTCGGCAAACTTTGGTTACGGACGGATTTGTTCGAACCTGAAACCAACCAGGCCCTCGGAGCAGAAACGCCTATAACTTGAGTTCCGGACGTCCGTTTGAGGAACTGTCAGTGGAGTTGGTAAACTCATTGAGAAATAGTCCTTTTGAGTATACCCTATGAGAGTTTGGGGTATAGTTGAGATAGGGTCGAGTTGGTTCGTACACGAAACCAACCGGGCCCCCGGGACGAAAAGGCTAATAACTCACAGGTTGGGCGTCCGATTGACGTGTCGTCTGTTGCGTTGAGACCCCTATGATGAGGCGGTCCTTTGTGATACTTATTTGTGGGAATTTGTGATACTTGGAAGTAACGACCAATAGCTTGTGGGGCGGACCCTCACGAAGACGACCGTACAGAGTGTGGAGACCGAGTAGCTGTAGACCTGACGACTGCTTGACTGATTCGACTCGTAGTGATTCGGTTAGCCCAGTGCACGGAGCGCCCGGTATTTGGCGGTAGACCCACGGTAGACAGAGCGCCTGGTAGTTGGCAGCAGACCCGCGGCACTCGACAAGAGAAGTACCTCTGTAGGCTACTAGGGGGAGCGCCCGTTATTTGGTGGCAGACCCACAGCGGACGAAGCACCCGGTATTTGGCAGCAGACCCGCGGTACTCGACAGGAGGAGTACTTCAGCAGTCTAAGGTTAGAGAGTAGCGCATCGGAGTCATGACAAGGCTACTGTACTCGACAGAGGAGGAGTTCTCCAGTAGTTGTGGTTTTGGTACTGAAAATTCTGGTTTGAGATGAGTCAATGACCTTCGTGTTTCCTCATGATTGAGATGGGTAACTTGTTAACTTAGGTATATGTATGGGAATATACCTAGGTAGTGGTTATCCGTTGATTTCACAACCTTTGTGTTTCCTCATGATTGAGATAGGTTACTTGATAACTAAGGTATAAGTATGGGCTTATACCTAAGTAAGGGTTATCTGTTGAGATCCTTCTTTGTGGATATTCTTGTTGGATTTAGTGAGACCTTGAGGGTCTTGGGGTCCCTACAGAGTATCGTTATACTCACCCCTGCATGGCCTATGCCCGCACCTCATTGTGTTGGATGTAGACGACAGACAGTGCTGACAGAGATTGAGTGTACGAGGACTGGATGGTACCCGGAGGTGGACCTCACGACGAGTCAGTACCCAGAGGTGGACTTCACGACAAGACGTTACTCGGAGGAGGTTGGTGGGCGAGAGTGTTGAGGAGGATATTTGTACCTACCCTTCAGGTAGGATCCTAGGTGGACGACCTAGGAGCTGCTTCTATCTTCCAGCTGTTTGTATTTTCTATTGTACTTTCGTTCAGTTGTAGCTATACTTCTCAGTTGGGTTTGTATTCTGGCCCATTTACTTTTTAGAAATTTATTTTATACTTAGTGTATTACTTCCGCTTGTACTCTGGTTGGATGTGTTTTTGTTTTATAAAAGCAATGTCTTCCCATTTATCGGGATTTACGCCTTTGGTGCTAGTCGCCAGTCCCTGGCCTATGGAAGGTGGGCTTGGGGTAGTCACGGCACGGGCCCCGAGGACGGGTCGTGACAGTTCCATTGTTCTCAGGAAAATATGTTATAGGTTTGTTCTATAATAGTGGTTTTGGATTTTATCCTGGAGTGGTAATGTTATATCAATAAACAAGATGATACTTCTTATGGGTTGGGATTAAGAGGGATGTGGATGGCTATTTCTATTGAAGAATTAATTTTTTGTGTGTAATGGTGACACATTACTGACATGTGGGTCATTTTTAACTTTTAATTATATTAACATGGAAAGGGAAAGATAATGTGATGGATTTTACTATTGAATTACCTAGATCATCAATCAATCATGTCACAATATTGGTGAGTATATATCATCTAAAAAATATGAAACACCTATATCCTATTTTAGGGGTCTTCTAAGGTAAGGAAATGATTAAAAAATGTGTATGAGGGGGTTATACATAATGGAGTTATGTTTTCTACCATATTGAACATATATCCGAGATTTAAATTGAAATTTTGTGGGGGTAATAGAATATTATGGCTTATAAAGAGAAAATTAGTATGTCATATCATCCCCATATATATGGTAATATGAAATGTACTGAAAAAATCAAAGGGTAGAATTCACGATTATGTGTTGGATTTTGGGCACCCATGGCCAGATCATATCACATTGGTAGAAATTTTCAATAAAAATAAATATTAATTATAAATTCATATAGCTATATATGATGTATTTTATGGAAGTCCATGTTAATAAAAATTATATTGAAAATAATTTAGAGAGATATACCTTTTTTAACCTAGAATTTTGTAAGAGCTAATAGTTCAATTTCTTACAATCTAGAAGAAATTATATACAACATATATTTATAATAATATTTTCCAAATTTCCATCAATGGCCATTGGATTTTTTCCTAATCTTATTTTGAGTTTTAACACATATCGTTCAAATATGAAATTGGAAGTAGAGAATTTTTTCACCATTGTACGTGGGTATTCGAATATTATATGATAGTAATATATTTGGCTTATAGTTTTGAGTTTCTAATAAAGTATACAGTGGGGACCAACTTATTACATGACTTATTTCCATAGAAGATTAAACCACATCCATTTTATTTTTTTCCCTATTTTATATTCTAATTTGACCTATTGGAGATCTTTATAAAATTACTGATTAGAATTTTTTATAGGCAAGGGATAATATTATAAGGATAGAGTATTTCACTGGTGAGAGTGTTATAGAAAATAGACCAATACAAGTGTATGTTTTAGAGAGAGAGGATTAGATATGTTGTTAATGACCGTAATTTTTTGAGGGGCACATTTATTATTAAGTTTATAGGTGTGAAAATCATAAGATAAAGATAATTGTTTCATCCTAGGTGTCATAGTCAAGTATCCCTTTCAGTGTTGATGTTATTCCTTTAATTTTTGATTTTTGGAAGAACAGTGAGGAGTGAAGTTTTTAGGGAATGGTTTTATGGACCATAAATCAAGAATTTATGAAACATATAAATAAGGAATATAGGAATTAATTGGTTTTTCATCAACATAGGTTACTATGAATCATGATCTTGGATTCCAAGTTTCGTTGAAAGGGAGGGGTTCACTGTTTTTTCACTTTCTTGGGGAAAACATAGGGTGACTGTGAATTTGGGTTTGAATCACATTATTTGGATTTTAAATTTCAAATTAGCCTTTTAAATTCATTATATTCCCAAACTAAAATTTGGATGATCAGAAGGATTCATATGAGAAAACTTTACTATTTTATCTTGATCAACGACACCTTTATCTCTAAAATTTATCATGAAAACTTATATTAAATTGGGTAACATCAATAATATCATGCATTTTTAAATCTATCTATTTATATCTTATTTCATTATCCTTGGATATACCCATCATATAAAATTACATTTTAATTATATTTTTTGGATCATAATGGAAGAATCAAAATTTCACCAAATTGATCCTACGCTTTGACGGATTAGATCATTATTATTGACATTTGGCCTAGAGTTTTGAGAAAATCACACATTCATAATATAAGATAGGTGTTTCATATTCAATCAACTATATATTGTGATTCTTTTTAATGTGATCACTTTTTTATTAGTCTATTTTCATATGTTGATTTTTTTCAAATATTTTTGTTGAATTTATTTGATTAATTTATATTTCTAGGATTTAACAATGATTAAATATTATTAGACTATTAGCATAAACCAATGTATTTTTTCCGGAAATAGTTATTTGGGGAAAAATTGGTTTTTGGGAATCAAAAATTATTTCAATTTATAATTTTGATTTAATTAGTTATTTGGGTAAACTACTTTCATAGTGTAAACTTGCTTCTAAATTTTAATGGATAAGATGTGAGAAATGAACAAGAAATTTTTTGTATGTATGAAATGGTTGGGTAATTCAGATAAATGTGAATCTTAATCTAGTATGAAATGTATATTTGGAAGGATGTGATATTTGGAAAAAAATTTAGTTAGTGATGATTCATAGTGGTTGTATACTTTGATAATAGGAATAAATCGTTATTAAGTACATATTGATTATGTATCCTTTGTGTATATGGGTTATCCAAAGGATAATTGTATGATTGTAACTTAGAAGGGTTGCCTTAATTTTTTGGTAAATAATGTGTTTTTTTTATTTTCAATAGGATCTTTACATTCATTTTAATAGCTAAAAATAGTTTTTTTAATTCACTAACTCATTTTTAATGACACTTGACATATAATATAGATGGTTTATGAGTAGGATTGTATGAGTCTTGTGGAATCTTTTTAATATTTTTTCTCTTCTCAACCTTCACATTCCAGTGTATCTATTGATGTATTATACTTTGACATAGGAATGAGTATGTATTTGTTCTTATTTATCATTGGATAATAAGATCCATGTTGATGTTGGATGTGGAGGTTTTTGGAAATAAATATGGATGACTTAAAACATATAAATTTGAATGGATTTGATTGGTCGAGACATCATATTTTGTAAAAATTGTTATTGTTTTATTTTTCACTACACACTATCAAGTTTTAACTATACCTTAATTGATGGTTGAAGTTAGTGTGATTCCCTAGAATATATCACTATAAGGGAACCTGGGGAGGGGAACCACATGAATTCAATCATACATCCCCATATTCTAAATGTTTCTAAATATTCGTGAGGCACTAATAGAGTAATGGGGATAATATTCCCATGAAAATAAATCCCCAGGTTCGTGCTAGAATATAATGAAAAAAATATATTGAACCATCATTATAAGTGACATCTCTACAACATGTAGATATATAATATAGACCCAATAGAGCCCATATAGCGATGAATATATAGAATTAAACTATCTAAATTATTTAAAAAACATAATATAGCATCAATATCTAGCAATAGGTGCCATATATAACTAAATTTTCTTACAATAGACAATGTATGTTGAATAATACTAAAATTTAAATTTTCTTCTATTCAAACACACATAATCATCATACTGAATCCTTTTCCTGTACAAACATCTATACCAGAACCAAATCTCTAAATCTGTGTAATACCAATTTTCTGAGAGGTAATATGTAGTTCAGTCCATGAAAATTGAAACCCAACCCATGTACATGGATATGAGGTGAGTCCAATGTCCTAATAGGAATCCATAATGACTCAAAAAATAATGTGTGTTGTTATGAAGAAGTGGGTATGTGTGTCACACATATATATAAGTAATAAATGTTTTACTCATGAAACACAACCACTCGAAAATATATGACACAATACAGATACAAGAATACACATCAGGTTATTGTGTGTCAACCATGTCACCATGAATCTTGATCATATTTCATTAGATTCATTCAAAAAGAAAGAGATTCATATAATACCATAGCCTTAACCATATTGAAAGATTCAAGGCTACATATTTGAATAAGTCCAAATCCCTTACCGTATTATATATGGTATGATGTCTCACATTTCTTGGTCAGTACCCGAAGGTGTATGGTAGGGTCCCATCTCCAATTCATGGACTGGCCTTCTCACTCAATATAGTGATACTATCACTTTATTACTCAATCCGATGGAACATTCAAAACATAATACACATTACATGTGGTTTCAAACTCTACCATCTCATTATGGAATGTTTCTATAAACCCAAGTGGACTAATACCCTCTTACTATTGTAGGCCCCTTCCAATACCCTCTCACATACCTCAAGATAAGGACCGTTAAACACATACATATGTTTGATAATTATAAAATCTTATATGTTCATCTCTCTCTCATGATAGTCCCTCTATCCATATTCATAACCCTCTCACTCCAGATTGGGTCACAACCAACTACCTCAAGATACAGCAAACAAGTATCAAGAACATAGTCTGCACATGCCCGTAAAAAACAACAAATTATTTAGATTAACACATGCACCCACCAGCTCGTCACCAAGCCACTAAGTCCCCCATGATCTGTCCTCATAAAACACATCTTCCATATAGACTTATATTTTGATCTTATCGAACCATCTTAGTATCACCAAATAAAACATTAAGATACTCTTAAAATTAACCTCCTAAACATGAGAACATTTCTAGGGTCCTTTATACCCCTATCTACCAGTTAAGGGTAATTTATAACATCATCAAGAAACCTGAACTTTGATTATAAAACAAAACATCCACACCAAAAATACACAGTCTTGTATCTTCAAGAAATATTGAAAACCAAAATGAAATACAATTGGGAACTCATAAAGTAATCAATATTAAGAAAATGGGGAATTTCACACACAATGTTAAATGGAAAAAAATATTCAACCATAAATTTCATCCATTACCTTAATAAATAAATTAAAATAATCTTTTTGAACCATTTAAAAATGGATCCATATTTTATTTTACTCATTCTATTCCATTATCCAAAATATCAACAAAAGTTTATTTAAAAAATATTATAATAGTTTTGAAATAAAAGTTCATATCATGTTCTTGAAATTACACAATTTAACTTTTACAATCAATTTAAATCAAATATCCATTCAAAATAATAATTAAAAGTATAATCCTACTTTTATTTCAATTTAAAATCATTCAACTAAAAAATCAATAGAGAGGGAAACAACACTCATTTGACTAAGTTTCCACCATCGATTTTTTTGAGATAGGCTATCCATATTGACTATTAGACCAATGAGATCCCATTATAATAAATGGTTAGATCGGAAATGTTTTAAAGCATGAAGAAAATAAAGAAATTATTTAAAACTAAAATAAAATCACAAATTAACAAGATAAAAAAGTAAATTCATGTCCTCTAACCTTAATTGGTGATACATTATTCAATCCAAAACTCATAATAACTTACTCTACATCCATATATATCTATCTAAGACATAAAGGTCGGTAAATTAATAAAAAATAAATTTATAACCAAATTCAATAATTGAAATAATCGATGAAAAACTGTCTAGGTGACCATACAATATAAAAAAATAAGAAACGTGGTGTTTCCCACTCCAGAAATACTCATGATCCTTGGAAGCACATAATATCAAACATATACACCTAAATCAGTATCCAATTTATGATATCACTTCTAGGAAATAAATTTAAATATGAAAGGCCAGAAACATGAATGAGAACATGAAATTAGATCATTAATAACTCCTCTTATAATTCGACTACAATATTTACAAGAAATCCTTATCAGGAATGATGATTTCACAATGCTATGTTGAAATTTTCTCTATAGAATCTAAATAATGTGAAGTAAAATCTATAAAAAAAAGGATGAGTAAGAAATTTAAGGTGAGAGATCATAGAAAATCATCATGACAAAATTTCTTTATCTCCCCTCTAAAAACAATTTCCTAATACATGGGTCATGTCTTGGTCATTTGGACAATGTTGTGGTGCCCCATTGCTAGGCTACATTG
Source organism: Viscum album (assembly GCA_963277665.1). Lineage (NCBI taxonomy): Eukaryota > Viridiplantae > Streptophyta > Magnoliopsida > Santalales > Viscaceae > Viscum > Viscum album. The sequence goes on from OY728119.1 coordinate 120,463,008, forward strand.
TATCCTAACCTTTTTGGATATGGTGTGAACAACCCCTAAATGGAATAGGGTCCAATCCCACAAACCACTCTTATGATGTGGCCCCTCTAGGCTATACCAAAAGATTCATACACTTATTCTATATTGTTATATTATCCCTTACTTAGGGGGACCCTCTCTAGAAAGGGAAGTGTACCCAACATTGATCCCCTTTAACTTCTCAGTGGAACCATGATACAATACCCATTATTATTCAATGAAATTATTCCATTTCCTAACATAATTCCATATTTCCTCATGATTGGGAGTTTTTTCTCTTCTAGGATACAATGTTCTGTCCTATATCACCCAAACATACCAAACATTGTTAATAACATGATGAAGTTTCTCCCTCCTCAATCAAAATCAAAAAATTCAAATAAACTCTAATTCATACTAACCTAAATGATGTGGGATATTAAAAGCTTCCCAATAAAATGATTTATATCCCTAATAAGTATCTCGTTATTCTAAAATAATCATTCTAGATCTTCCGTTGTCTTCAATTCCATTTTAATATGTATTCTTTCATTTCACAATTCCCAATATACTTATACAACACAACTTTATGTACCAAAATCAAATACACCATGGGTTCTCCAAAACCATGTATATTCCCCAAAACATGCTCTCTGATGCAATACTTTTCATGAGGAAGGTCAAAGATATATATGTGTGTGTATATATGCCCCAAAATATAGCATAGTGGCTAATCTAAGGGTCTCTATCAAGTAAGGAGTGTCTAATTATCTAGTGGTCTTTCCAGAAATATTTTTTGTGCCTTTATATATATTGAAAAAGTAAAATGAAAATAATAAAAAATAGTGATGAGAAAAACAATGGTGTGATGGAATGGAAAACAATGTGGAGTAATATGTGAGATAAAACAAAAGGTGGGATAAAAGGGAGAGTTAGTGAGAACAAGGCCATATCTAGGTTGATCCACTCTCAGCTACCAATAATAGATATCCTAAATAATATAATTGACTCTCATCCCCACTAAATATATGACTGATGACTCTGATCACACACTTATCTCTCATAAAAAATGAAAACTCAAATACATAAGTTCTTCAGTGCTCATGCATTCTTCGAGACTGCAAAATAAATCACTCAATAGACTAATTATAGCTTGTAAATATCACAATCTATAATGATCATATTGTGAACATTAGATGACCCAACCCATATCAAACGCTTAGTCAAGAGAATAAGAGATGAAGGGGAAAATGAATGAGGAAAATTCATAGTAGATCGTTCCATTGATTGAGTGCACTCTCACACACCCCAAATCACATTCGTGATAATATATGTGGAAAGATGGAGTGGTGATGATTTCCATGAATCATGGATCTTCGAGGAGCATTTTGTTTCACTTCCAAAATCAATCCTTGAAAATTAATTCTCTATTACTATATATTCATGATCATAACACAAATCAACGAAGAACTAAAAAACACAATTGTAATAACAAAACAAAGAGTGAATTATGATATTTACCCAATAGAAAAAATGAAGAAAAAAAAAGATAAAATGGAAGAATATGGATAAGAAGGAGGAAGGTTCCAAACTCTAGGAATCGAAGGAAATTACAAAGTCTGGGGAGTACCAAGAATAGAGGAGGAGTGATCATCTTATTTGAAAAAGAAAGCAGTGACAGAACTAACTAACAGGAAGAATACACTTGTGTGGAATTCTTTGACGTTTTCCTCCCAATCCCATAGTAACATTTTGTGATAACAGTTTCCCTTTTACAATGACCCCACTTCCCCTCACATTTTCCCATGATCACCATTACCACACATGATTTCTCTAGTCAACCCTTGATTTATCATTCCTGACTCTTCCAGAAAAAATAATAATCAGTGTTGTCAAAAAGTTCATAAAATGTTACTATTATTATTATTGATATATATTAAAAGAAATATAAAAATATTTATAAACATATATAGTTATTAATATATTTATATAAATATATATATTTACATATACCTATTAATAATATTATATATATTAATATAAAGATGTATTTATATATATATAGTCATTATTATCAATATATATATTATATTTATTATTAAAATTATTATAGAAAAATAAAAATACTTACAATATTAAATAACTATTAATATATATATACCTATATATGTTTATATACATAGTATGAATATATATATGTTATAAATATTATTATTACTTATTATTTTATTAATATTAATATTTTTTTCTTTTTATTTTTTTATTTATTCATTTTTTATTCCTTATCCTCCTACATTCAGCGGGTTCATTTCCAATGACTCGTCTTGGCTTCAGAAGGAAGCAGGAATGGTGTAAGCTTTCATTCTTCATGGTGTAAATGGACTATGACTTAAAAAGTGGGGGACATTTATTGGTAGTGGTTTGAGAAGTGGTTAGATATATTCAATAATGCACGGCTGGAGATCGAGTGGGGTATTAGAAAAGAATTTCGACGATCTTAAGATTTGTAAATAAGGGAGATATTTAGCTTGGTTACACAATGATATGGATTTATGGTGATGTCATGACATTGTCTACTATATCCATGTTGATCTAATGGTTTATTTAGACTTAGAAGGAATAAACACTATTAGTTTTTCCCATCCTCTTCCAGGATGGAATCAGTGTTGTACTATATCGACTTGATCCATAGTGGAGAATGGCGACGACACGAAAAGAATTAGTGATCATAGTTTGTTCTTAAATCTCAAATTTGGGATCAATTGGGATGGATATGTGGCTCTAGTTTGGATTTATAGTGGTATACCATTAGGAATTGTATGGAGTATCAAAAGAACGGATGGAGGATCAGTAGATCTTTATCTATCGGTGTAGGGGTATCTACCTATGGGGTTTGGAAATTGTGGATCTGTTTATGTGATGGAGGTGGCATTTTTGGTGGCTGATGGGTGCAGGGTGAGGGATAGAGGTGGCTTCGAGCCACCACTGTAGCTTGGCGGTAGCATTAGAGACTGGTAGATCTTGAGGATTCTAATGGAATATCAAATATTGGTGGTGGTTGGAGGCCAATAGTGGATGAGTGATGGTGGTAGCAGTTCTATTCTTGGTAGTGGATGTAGGTAGTAGTAGTAGGCATAGTGAATCTGTTAAGTCAAAAGTCTTCTTTTGACTTCTATATCATGTTTTGGAAATCACAAATGTATTCTATCATATTTTTATTGTCTTTTATCATGTTTATCGTATCGTACGATGTTGATCGTACCGACCAAAACGTATCGTACTGACTCTGTCAATCGTATCGTATTGACTCTGTCAATCGTATCGTACTGACTCTGTCAATCGTATCGTACTGACTCTGCTATTCAGATGATCATTATTTGTTTTGGTACTTTGTCAAAAACTCTCTCTGCATATGAATCGTACTCATGTTTTACATTTCTATATATCTCTTGTCCTAACAAAACGATGTCGTTGAGTTAGTTACAAACTAATCAAAACGATGTCGTTCTTTCTGTTTCAATATGACCGTTGGAGGCAATATGACCGTTGGAACCCGAGGCCTATAAATAGGAGGTCATTTGAAGCTGAGAACACAATGATGAACGAAGAGAATGAATGAAGAGACTCTGTGAACTACAAAGATTCTAGAGAGAGACACTGTGACTTCTCTCATCAGCTTTGTGCGACCGATCATCGTATCGAGGGCTTTCAAGTAATTGAAACACAGAGGTGCCGATTACCTGCAAAATCGAGGGCTGCCGGGGATAGGCAGACAGACGTGCCGATCATCGTATCGAGGGCTGCCAGGGATAGGCAGACAGACGTGCCGATCATCGTATCGAGGGCTGCCGGGGATAGGCAGACAGATGTGCCGATCATCGTATCGAGGGCTCACCAAGGTGTTGGTGAGACAGACCTTTTATCCTAGGTGAAAGGATAACCCTTCTCTTTGGGTTAAAAGAATTGTATTACTTTTACATTTCCGCTGTTACTTGTATTAGAAAAGGATTTGTATTGTTTCCTTTCTTCTTTACATATTCAATTGTAATTGTTTCAATTACAATCATTCTATTACATATTGTATTGATTGGTTCTATACGCTTTAAGGTAGAATCATTCATATCTGTATTACTCTGATTATTGTGTTCATCTTGAATACAATTGTTTTACTTTACAATAGTATTACAATACATCATACCTTTTACATTCAATACAATTGTGGGTGTTTGTATTTGTATTAGTTTAAGATCATTTAAACTAATCTCTTTGTTACTAAAACTCAAAAGTTTTTAAACCTACAATTCACCCCCCCCCCCTCTTGTATTGTTCCATCTAATAGACTTTTATATCGACTATTCGATCCAACAATTGGTATCAAAGGAGGTTTTCCACTGATTTGTATTATTAGCTTTATTTCTTATTACTATCTTGAATACTTACTACACTAACGTGTGGAGTGGGAAAGTTGTTTTTGTTATATTAGATGGCAGGAATGAATATCGGATCAATAGATAATCTGAATCCTTCTAGACCACCAATCTTTGATGGGAATGATTATGAGTATTGGAGAGATCGTATGAAGACTTTCGTCATCAATACTGGTGTAGACAATTTTATTATGCTTACTGGGGGTTACAAAATTCCTGACAAAGAAGTTAGCACTTTCACCAATCAAGAGAAGCAAGAATATCAACTGAATTACAAGGTATGCAATACTTTATTATGTTCTATGACCAGGAATATATATAGTCAGATATCTTCATGTGAAGCAGCCAACTGTATTTGGAAGAAATTAGAAGTCACTCATTTTGGTACATCCAAGGTTATAGAAACAAGGAGAGCAATGCTTCGAGTAGAGTATCATGGGTTTGTTTTTCCTTATGGAGAGCCAGTATGTAAAGTGCAACAAAGATTTATGACAATTGTCAACAGCTTACAATCTATGGGAGAAAAAGGTCTTGATGATGAAGCTCTTGTTGATAAGATTATAGATATTATGCCAAATGAATGGGAGTCAAAAAGAACAGCTATTGATGAAAATAGAAAAGTTTCCCAGATTACTCTTGATGAACTCTTTGGAACTCTTCTACAGCACGAGACAAGAATGAAGAGAGATGCTGATTTCAATAAGAAGAAAAATGGGAATGGAAGTGTAGCTTTTGCATCTAAAGCTAAAACACCTGAAAGGGTTACAAGGACTAAATCCAAGAAAGTTGTTGTATCTGATTCAAGTGATTGTAATCTTTCAGACAATGAGTGAGCCAATCTTGCTCGGAGGATGAACAAGATTGTGGGAAAGAAAGATTTTCAATATAGATTCAAAAAGAAAGACAGGAAAGATAGGAAAGATTCAGAGGTAACTTGTTATGAATGCAAGAAAGCAGGACATATAAGGCCTGATTGTCCTTTACTAAAGAGGAAAGATAGAAAAGAGAAACACTATGAAAGAAACAAGAAAAGGTTTTATAAGACAAAGAAAGGCTTGAAAGCAAATGATACATGGAGTGCAAGTGGTAGTGATTCCTCAGATGATTCTTCAGAATATGAGACGTCAGGACAAAGGAATATTGGACTTCTAGCCAGACTACCAATTGAAGATCATTGTCTCATGGCTAAGGTATATAATGCTGAAGCTGTTACAAATGTCTCTTTAAATGCAAATTATGTTGATAATAGATATTATGAATCTTCAAATGATGAATCCTCATCATCAGAAGATGATAATTTACCTTCCTTTGAAGAAGTCTCTAGATTTGCTAAATTACTTGAAAATGAAAATTCTAAACTCAAAAAGAGATTTGAAAAAGAAAATTCTAGAATTTCTATTTTGACTAAAGAAGTATCAGATCTTTCTAAAGATCTTGATGGGAAAACTTCTGATTTTGAAAGTATTTTGAAAACCCTTGAGAAAGTCAAATCTGAAAAGGATAAACTTTCTAAGGATCTTGAAACTGCTATTTCAAAGAAAAACATTTTAGAGTCTAACTCTAGTTCTAATTCAAATGTTTTAGAAAACAAGAATTTGGTTTTAAAACTAAAGTCAGAGATTTTATCCTTGAAAAAGTGTTTGTCAAACTTTACTCATGGAAAAGAAAACTTTGATTGGATGTATTCTCAAATTAGACCGTTGAGAAATCGTTCTGGTCTTGGTTATACTTATTCCAAACCTGTTTTTAGTAATAACTATTTTGTTCCTCAAAAAACCATTTTCTGTTCAAAGTGTCAATGTGGTGGACATTGGAGAAGAGATTGTTCTCTTAACAAAACTCAATCCTTAGGATTTCATAAAGCTCATTTTGCTAAACAAATGTGGATTCCTAAAATTCTTTTATCTAACCCTTCTGGATCCAAACAAGTTTGGATTCCAAAAATATAATTGTTTCTTTTTCAGGGATACGAGAAGTGTATCAATAAGAACATTTGGTACATGGATAGTGGTTGTTCTTGACATATGACTGGAAACAAAGATTTCTTTCAAAAAGGAGATATTGTTTTACAATTCATCGGAACGCAAGAACAACTTGCTGATATTTTTACAAAACCTTTACCTTCCGATAGATTTGAATTTATAAAACAGAAGCTAGGAATGATTACATTAAAATAATCATTCATATATACTTCCTGTTTTACATCTCTCCTAATAGTAAGAAACTCCTCGTAGAAAGGGGGAGGACATTTCTTTATGTCTTTATGTTTCTGATCTTTAACTATTTACTCTATTTATATATGTTTCTTTTCCTGTTTATCGTATTGACCATTTCAATTTTTCTGTTTATCGTATTCAAATTCTTTTCCATCGTATCGTTCAAAAAATTTGTATCGTCCGATGATGGTATTGAAATTCTTTTCCATCGTACCATTCAATAAGTTTTTGAATCGACCGATGATGGTATTGAAATTCTTTTCCATCGTACCATTCAATAAGTTTTTGAATCGACCGATGATAGTATTGAAATTCTTTTCCATCGTATCATTCAATAGTTTTGTATCGACCGATGATAGTATTGAGATTGTTTTCCATCGTACTGTCAGTTAATGGTAACAACTATTTTCCATCGTACGGTCCGATCATAGTAATGACTTTGTTTTCCATCGGCATCATGATTTTTTTTCTTCTTACGATTGTGTTTACTTTTGATTCTTACCGAAACCAGCAATCACCTTATGTTCTCCGACAGGTTTCTTTTCATTTTTTTTTTTAAAAAAAAATTCTTTAATCCTAACCATTTGATCTGGTATTATCTAATCTTGACCGTAGAATATCAACGGTCATCTCTTTATTGCCTATAAATACCCCCCTCCCCTCCCCAAACCCACATTGAAGTTTCAGGATTTGAGGCGAAGCTCTGCTCCACCAGCTATAAAAAATCGTACGATCTTCTCATCGGCAGAACCTTTATGTCTCAATCTTCTGCTAATACTCCTGCCGAAATGTCTTCAAATACTTTTACAGAGAAAGACTTTCACAGAGAAAGGTTAGTATCCCGAGAATTTTTCGATACATACGATTCTACAATCAAGAGGATTATTTTGTTTCAAGGATGGGAACATCTCTGTGTGGAAAAGCCTGATATTCAAGATCCAGTTCTTTTTGATGAAGTTTGTCAGTTTTACAAAACCGTTTCTTTTGACAAAGATATGACTATTAACTTCGCTGTGTACGATAGAAAATTATCTATGTCTGTGAAACAAGCGGCACATTTTCTGAATGTTTCTATAGAAGGCGATGCATTCTGTCCATCTCACAAACTACCAGAGGAAGTTGGTACGTTTAATAGAGAAAGTGCTGAAAAAACTTTGTTTGTTATTAATGAGGAAAAGAGGAAAGTTTCTCATCTTTCACCGGACAATCGGTTTGTCACTTTATGGATGCAAGGTTTTCTTATCCCAAGGAAAGGGGATAGAGAAACCCTTAAAGTTTCTGATGTCTTTATGCTCGACTATCTTGTGAATATGAGGAAAGTAAATCTCATGGGATATGTTTTTGAAACCATCAAGAATGTCAAGAAAGGAGGGATTAAATCTCAGATAATAATGTATCCATCCATCCTTACGAAATTCATTCTTGAGAGTATGAAGTTTTGTAACATTCCTTTGAAAGGAGAACCTATGTATTTGAGGCCATCTTTGATTAATAAGAGTACGATGAAAAAGCTGAATGTTTGTTTTGATTCAAATTCAAAACTTTTTGTCAGAGATGTAGAAGCTGAATTGGCTCAAAATCAATCGGCACCTATGCCATCCAAGGACAATCAATCAACCGGTGTTACTCGAAAGTCTGATCCTCAAACTAGTTCAAAACCAAAGAAGAAGCCAAGGTACAGTAAGGAAGTTGTAGCCAAATGGAGAAAGGACAAGGAACAGAGAAAGGAAGGTGATCCGAAGTTTGGTCTTGACCCTGCTGAGGCCTTTGCAGAAAGAATAAGGGTAGAAGAAACCCTTCAAGCTGAAAAGAAAAAGAAGACTCTTTTGAAAAGAAAGGCTCAGGACTTTGATATCTCTAAAGTCTTGAAAGCAGTTGAAGATGCTAGTGCTCAACTAACTGTGGAAGTGCACCAAGAGCCCATCGTACAGAGTCTGCCTGACAAAGAAAAAGGAAAACAAGTGATAGAAGAAGTGGAAGTAGAAGAAGGAGATTTTCTGTTAGAATTTCTTCAAAGTTCAAAGAAAAGTAGAGAGGAATCGCTTCAAAAGCTGAGCGAAGGTGTTCAACAAACTCCTCATGCCGATCAGGAAAGATCTCCGGACAGGATGTCATCTCGAGAAAAAAGCAAGATGCTCAATCTTCTCAGTCTGATAAAGTAGTTGTCATTAGTGACAAAGTGGAAGATGAAAGAAAACAGAAAGAAAAAGAGAAAGGGAAATAGCCAGTTGTTGTTTCAAGCAGATCCTATGAACTAGCATCGTACGATGAAGATACTGATTCAGAGCATACAATCTCTCTCAAGAAGAGTGATTACATTGTTCATGTTTTGAGAAGGGTGGAGAAAACAATTCCTTATTTTCCGAGGCTGGAAGGGCAGATTGATTTTATTACCGAAAATCAAACGAAAAAGTTTGGCTCTGTAAAAGAATTGAGAAAGAAAGTTTTGTCAGTAGAAGCCGATCTGAAAGTTCTTTCAGAAAGCTCAGTTTCTCATAAGAAGGCTTGCAATAAGATGACCAAGTGGTCATACAAAACAGAGAGCTCAATCAATGATCATGAAATAGCTATTGAAGATATAAGGAGGTTATCAAATGAGCTAGCAATTGCTTTCAACAAGCTTGATAAAGAAACGGTTGAAAGGCTGAACCTTTTATCTTCTCAAAGAGCCGATGTTCCTTCAGTAAAAGACTTGCAAGATAGGATGAATGTTTTCCAATCTGAATTCTCGAAGGTTTCATCTTTCAAAGATGAAATGGTTTTACTGAAGAATCAAAATTCTGTGTTGTCCAAGGATAACAAGACTCTGCAAATCAGAATTGATACTCTTGAAGAAGTAATCAGAGTCCAGGAGGAAACCATCAGAAATCAAGATCAGATTTTTGCGGATCAACAGGAGCTTCTCAAAACTCAGGGTGAATCAATTTCTGAAGACAAGAAGGAGATCAAGAAGATGAAAGCTGTGCTTCATGAGCTTATAAAGAAAGAGAAGGAAAGAGAAAACAAATGATTGTTGTATTTGTTTCTTTTGGAACTTGTTTGTTTTGTAATAACTCTTATATTTCTTTCTCTTTTATCCATTGTCTTGTATTACTTCACTAACTCTTTCAGACAATTCGAGATTACTCCTTTCTTTTTGTAAATCACAAAGGGGGAGAATATTTACAAAGCAAAGATTGTTTTATAAAGGGGGAGAATGCATTACAATGCTCTTAAGGAAAATCTACGAATACAATCCTTAGGAAAGTCAATACCTAAGGGGGAGTTAGTTGTATTCAATTTTCTTATTCAGAAGAGTTTTTAAACTCAGGGGGAGATAAGTATTTCTTGTTTCATTTACTTTGTGTATTTGTGCTTTCCAAAAAGGGGGAGATTGTTAAGTCAAAAGTCTTCTTTTGACTTCTATATCATGTTTTGGAAATCACAAATGTATTCTATCATATTTTTATTGTCTTTTATCATGTTTATCGTATCGTACGATGTTGATCGTACCGACCAAAACGTATCGTACTGACTCTGTCAATCGTATCGTATTGACTCTGTCAATCGTATCGTACTGACTCTGTCAATCGTATCGTACTGACTCTGCTATTCAGATGATCATTATTTGTTTTGGTACTTTGTCAAAAACTCTCTCTGCATATGAATCGTACTCATGTTTTACATTTCTATATATCTCTTGTCCTAACAAAACGATGTCGTTGAGTTAGTTACAAACTAATCAAAACGATGTCGTGTTTTCTGTTTCAATATGACCGTTGGAGGCAATATGATCGTTGGAACCCGAGGCCTATAAATAGGAGGTCATTTGAAGCTGAGAACACAACGATGAACGAAGAGAACGAATGAAGAGACTCTGTGAACTACAAAGATTCTAGAGAGAGACAATGTGACTTCTCTCATCAGCTTTGTGCGACCGATCATCGTATCGAGGGCTTTCAAGTAATTGAAAGACAGAGGTGCCGATTACCTGCAAAATCGAGGGCTGCCGGGGATAGGCAGACAGACGTGCCGATCATCGTATCGAGGGCTGCCAGGGATAGGCAGATAGATGTGCCGATCATCGTATCGAGGGCTGCCGGGGATAGGCAGACAGACGTGCCGATCATCGTATCGAGGGCTCACCAAGGTGTTGGTGAGACAGACCTTTTATCCTAGGTGAAAGGATAACCCTTCTCTTTGGGTTAAAAGAATTGTATTACTTTTACATTTCCGCTGTTACTTGTATTAGAAAAGGATTTGTATTGTTTCCTTTCTTCTTTACATATTCAATTGTAATTGTTTCAATTACAATCATTCTATTACATATTGTATTGATTGGTTCTATATGCTTTAAGGTAGAATCATTCATATCTGTATTACTCTGATTATTGTGTTCATCTTGAATACAATTGTTTTACTTTACAATAGTATTACAATACATCATACCTTTTACATTCAATACAATTGTGGGTGTTTGTATTTGTATTAGTTTAAGATCATTTAAACTAATCTCTTTGTTACTAAAACTCAAAAGTTTTTAAACCTACAATTCACCCCCCCCCCCTCTTGTATTGTTCCATCTAATAGACTTTTATATCGACTATTCGATCCAACAGAATCTAGGTTCCAATGGTGGATGTATTGTCTTGCTAGCGGTGTGGAACAAGGTCACACGGTGGACTAGAAGAGCCCAATAATAGATGATGTGCTACTGATGGTAAATCGTTGGGAGACAAGTAGATATGCTGGAAGAATAAAATCAGTAATCCCATAAATATTGATTTTCACCTAGGTAGCACCACTACCAAACAACACCAAAAAATAAAAATAAAATAAATATTCACCAAAAAATTGATTCCATGAAAAATTAATCAATTAATTACTCACAATTCAACATTCAATTCCATAAAAAATTATTGAAATAAATTCAGGAAAACTTCTTACTCAATTTATTTAAAATAATTATTCACAGAAAATATTTTGTTTCCAAATAAACTTTTTTGAAGACAAAAATTCCAAAATAATAAAATAAATTTCAATATCCATTAAAAAATACATCCCTAAACAAATTTAATTCCGCAAAAATTGTTTAATAAAAATATGGATTTGTTTTGAGAAATAATTTCAATAAATTTTAAAAAATAATAATTAGGAAAATACATTTTCAATGAAATTTTACTCACTCTTGTGTATTGAATATTTTTAAATTCATAGGACATAGAAATAGATCAGTTAATCTCCTAAAACACAAAATTTAAATATATTTTCAATAAATACATAACATGAGATCAAATTATCCTCAATAAATTAATATCCATCAAAAACGCCATTTTAGCCAAAAAAACACAATAAATTTCTAAAAAATAAATGTGGAAAAGTGTAGAAAAATATACCATATTAGACTCCCAAAACTTAAGTATTTATTAGTCATCATACAATTTCATGCTTTTGTCTTTATAAAAATGACAAAAATAATTTTTTTGTTAACTGAAAATGAGGAATGTTAAGAAACTTATTTAGAAATAAAAAGGATCTAAGGTGAGTAAATATTTTCAGATAATTCTCATATAAGTTCCTTCTTAAGTTCAAATACACATTGAAATCAAGGGAACACAAACTCATTCACTTTTTAAGATGTAATGCCTCCTAGATAATGTCACTCACATCCGCACTTCAACTCTAATTGAAGTCCTAATTATGATATTGAATACGTGTTATATTTAAGTTGAAATAAAACCATAATAAGAGGTAACTTCAATTTTCACAGTCTACTTGGTTCTAAAAAACATTATTTTACATTTAATCAATTTGGGGATACAACTGAAATGAATTTCATACAGGTAAATTGTCCATTTATTCATTTGGGATCAAAATTCCACTCACCTTAATGAACTCATTTTTTAATACTAGGTACTTTATTGGTTTTTTATTGTTTTATTTTTTTTTATGAATTTCACCCATCCATGTATGTGTAGACCTCTATACAAAAGCACTAATTTTATAAATACATAGGGCTTACAAACACACCCAGTTTCTTGATTCTTATATGGTCATAATGGGTTCCCATTTTCTTATTTTACATTAGATTCAAAATATGTATAATATTATCATTTTATTTGGATCCCTAAGGGGAAAATTTTTCAAAAGTGGAGTCCCCTGGGTTTACATTCAAATTTATTGTATCCTAAAGTTTTGGTGGTAATTCCACAAATAAAAATCCTATATCAGTACATTTCTCAGTTCTTATATAGAATATCCATAAAACATAAAGTAACATCACTCATCAATCATAAATGGCCAAATATTTCAGAAACATTGCTACACTCAACAACTAGTATGTAATTATTCTTTATGAAGAAAATAATTAAGGTGCAAATGGAAGTATAGGAACCCTCAATTTGTGAAATATTTTTTAAAAAAATGAAGGGAAATTTTTATCTCTCTAGAATTTAAAGAACTGCTTAGCACAGAAAAAAGACCCATCTCCCCCAAAATTAAATCTCAACAATGTTCCTATTTTGGAATCATAAGGTGGAAGATAGTTTAGTTTCAAAAATAGGTTTCTGATCTAGTAGTACAAAGAATATGAAAGTGGTAACATGAAATTTTAAAAAATCGCTTTTTCCAAACATCCATTTAATTTTTTAAAGTTAATTTATTTTATTATTAAACATATACAAAATAATTTTCAAATTATTTCAATCGGTATCATCATAAACAAACTTTTACAATAGTAGATGAATAAATGTGATTATAATGGGTGCAAACAGGCTTCACAATACAACTCAAAAAAATTCAACTCATTGGAACACAACAAGATAATACATAAAGATAAAAAATAAAATAAAAATTTTGAATTACACAACAAGGGGTATTCACCCACATTTAATTCATAGTAGCATGCAATATGAATTTACATATTTAGATTTTTTAGAATTAAAAATAGTACTCCCCTAAGTGTGGAAACTTCTCATTTCTATTTTTAGTTTATCCACATGTGGCCACCATTTTTTTTCTTATAAAATATACCTAGATTCTTACTTCCAACACCTATAAATGTAAAAAAATACAATTCAAGATTTATAGTTCAATGTGAAATTAATCCATGTTTGAGTTGGAGTGTTTTGGTCCTGTAAAATTTTGTGTGTTGTTCCCTTTGGCCATCAGTGTCTTCCATGTGGAATTACTTCCTGGTTATTATCCTATACAAAAACCTCATAAAATAAAAAAAAAATCATTATGAAAATAAGACTGGATATGAAAATAGGATAATATTGGGATAACCCCCAAGGGGTACTGTATTTTGACTTTCCACACCTAGAAAACAATTGGATCATCCCCAGTCTAATGGAGGTTGTGTTTTCTTGTTTAGGTACCACCAGACATGATTCTTTCACTATTTGGAACTTTTTCGCTTTTGGATTACCCATTTTAAAAATTCAAACCTTCCCCAATCCTTGTTAGTAAATCCCATGTGGAGTACTGAAGGGTAAAACAAAATGTTGGGGAACTTCCCTCCTTATATGTGAGGGTTATAATTTAGGTATAATAGGAATTAAAATATTGGAATTGAATTTTCCTCTCATTATAACGAATCAAAAATTTCTTCTTATACAACAACAAATGTGTCAACATCACCATTTATACACATGTAGTGTTCAAAAACCACCTCTTCATTTTCAGTTGCTCTGAAAATTGAATTTTCTATAGGTAATAGAAGTTACAATAGTTCCTCTATAGGTTTGGCCTCCATTTTCCCTTGACTCTCCTGGAAATCAGGAAAGTGAACTTCAACCGCAATACCTTCAAAGGTAGAATAAAAATTTTAATTTTATTTAATATCATAAAATAAATATAAATATAAATATTTTTCATAATATTTTTGATTCCCTGAATCGGTGTAATTTGTTCCTCTTCTTGTTAGAACAATGACCTAGGAGAATATATGGGGTAGATTCGTGTAGAAAACCTTCTCCATCCACTTTCCAAAGCACATATCCTTATTTTCTGTATCATCCATTGAAAAGGATAGGATGTATTGTGTTGAATCGACCTCTTCAGTCAATGAAAAATGATTAGACAAGTCAATGAAATCCAAATCATTATAATGAATATATAGAAAAATGATTATCAAAACGTTTTCTATACTCTTCAATTTCCACATGTTATAACTCTTTCTAGCCCTTGAAACAATCTTTAGAAAGTAATTATTGAATTTGTAGCATTGAATTCAAGGTTATGTATTGATATAAAATAGGCATATCTAGCTTCTTGATTCTTCTTCTTTTCTCATTTCTTATATGTTGTTTTCCTTAGAGTAAAACTACAGTGGGTTGGTGGAGTACTGCCTTTTTCTTTTTTTTGTCCCATTGATATAGGTAGGCAGTTTCAACTAAGTCAAATATTCTCTTAATAGCTAGAAAATATTTCTTCGTGGGTTCCTTACCCTCTTGACCCTTTTTGTTTTGAATGAAATTATGTGCATACTGTTGTATAGTTTGATGAGATTAATCCATTATTTAATATGATATCTCTCTAGATTGTTGGTTTTGTAATTGTAATTAGAATAATTCTACATCCTTATAATGCTCTCACACATGAGTGAAATCAAACAATGAATCTGAAAAGGAATAGTTGATGCCCATTTTTTCATATTTATTTATGTGATTTTTTATTTTAAAAAAAATTGTAAAACCCCTAAAGAAAACCTTGAACCCTGAAAATAGGGCCAAAATTTTATGTCATCTGTATCACAAGGACCTTCATAATACATTTATAAAATATAAAATATAGACCAATGTCTAACCTCATGGTCGCTCTTAGGGGAGTAGTGTTGAATTCCCTAGTGGTAATTTTGAAAATCATTTTGTATTTTTATATATATTGAAAAATTAAATGAAAACACTAAAAATAATTGATGAGAAACCTAATGGATTGATGTAATGGAAAACAACGTTATGGAAACAATAAATGAGAGGAAACAAAAAGATGGAGAAAAGTGAGATTTATAGATAAGAAGGCCAGATCCATGTTGATCAACTCTCGGTTTCCCCTCATAGATCTCCTAAATAAGGTCCTCAACTATCATCCCCACTAAATTCATGACCGATTACTTGGATAACACACCACCCTCACCTAAATAATGAATACTCAAACACTGAAGTTCATCAGTGCTCAAGCATTCCTCTAGATAGAAAAATGAGTCTCTCAATAGAATCTTTTCGGTGAGAAAATATCACACACTAGAATGATCCTATTGAAATCATCAAATAAGAAAACCCAACTCATATAATCAGTCAATAAAATGAGATAGGAAGTGTAAAAGGAATGAGGAAAAGAGTTAAAAATCATTCATATGAAAGAGTGCACTCTCACACAACCCAAATCACATTTATGATCTGCTAAGAGTAAATATAGAGTGGTGACGGTCTTCATGAAGCAAGAATCTATGAGGAGCATCAAGTTTCACTTCTATAATCAATCCTCACAAATTATTTCTCCATTACAAGATATTTTAGATCACAACAAAAACTAAGGAATAACAAACAAATATCATTGATGTAAAAAAATGAGGCAAAATTACGATATTTATCTAATAGAAACATAAATAAAAGCAAAGAAAATATAAGAAGAGTTATGAATAAGGTTCTCGTCTCTAAGAATGGAAGTTGATTCCCATGTCTAGGGAATACCTAAAATAGTGGAGTATTATCCTCTTATTCCAAAAAATAGTGAAACAAATAAATAACTGGGAGCATAGATCCATGTGGTGTTTTTTGACATGCTTGTACCCAGCCCCAAGTAACATATCTATAATAAAAGTGGGACTCTTTCAACAAACCTGCTTCCCCTCGCATTTTCCCAAGATCAGCATCAGTGCTCATGATTTCCTGGACAACCCTTTGATTGATCATTCCTGAATCTTCCAGACAAAAGAAAGAAATGGGACTTCCAACAATTCATAAAATGTTAATAATAATATTATTATTGATATATATTGATATAAATATTAAAATGTTTATAAACATATATACTTTTTAATATATATATATATATATATATATATATATATATATTACATATATCTATTCATAATATTGGATATATATTAATATAATTACATATTTTAATATATATACAATTATTACTATTAATAAATATATAAACTAAACTTATTATTACTATTATGATATAAAAATTAAAAAAAATCAAAATTAAATACTTATTAATATATATAAATATATATACATGTTATACCTATTATTATTATATATAATATTATTATTTTCTTTTTATATATATTTTTATTATTTTTTTCTTTTTTATTCCCCTGTGTCGTGTGGGTTCATTTCTAGGGGCTCGACCTAGATTTTTAGGAATCAAGCATGGTAGTGACTTTCATTATTCATACATATAGTGGTATTCGACTTTAATGGTGGGGGATTCTGGTCGATAGTGGTTCAAGCGGTGGTTGGACATCTTCAGTGAAACATGGGTGTAGAACGAGCTGTGTTGGAGCATGGGATTTCGGTGTTCTTTAGATCTGGGGAGGTGGGTTCGATTGGGATTGGTTGTACACAAATCTTGATTTCTGGTGTTTTCATCACATTAGTTTCATCATCCATGGTATCTAGATGGTTTATTTGGATTTGGAAGGAAGCATCACCAATGGTTCTTTTTATCCTCATCCGGCCTGGAATTAGTGTCGTAGCTTTTTGGTAAGTCATTTTTCCGAAGGTATATTATCGGTGTCCCAAATTGTTTTTAACCTAATGAGTATAGTACCAGTAATGGGTTGATCCATAGGAAAAAAAGTTATTTTCTTCTTACTTATCTAGTTTGTATTTTTTGGCTTAGTGAAGAGTGCTGAATTTAGAGTTGATTTTTAATGTTTGGATAAAAAGGTAATTGTATTTAAATCTCTTTAGAAAATTACTTAACAGATAAAGGAAAATATAGGAAAATTAGTCTTGATTAAAATATGGAGGGAAATGCTTTGGGGTTTTGTATTATTAAGAAGTTTTTTATTGAATAAAATTTCTTATGAGGTTGTGTTGTTCATAATAATCCAACACTCTGGGTTTCAATTTGTAACAAGGTTTCCTTGGTCCGGTAAACTTATCTCTGGAGCTGAGGAAACCAACTCCTTGGTCTGGTAGTTAGTGTTTCAGAGTTATTTATTTTTATTATTCCATTTTTGAGATGATGAATACTTCCAATGATCGTGAAAGTATTCCTCGTTATTCTTATTTGAGTCCCTGAAAAATCTGTCCTTGGTCTAGCTCAGAATTTTTAGTGATAAAATGAAGTTATTAAAGAAGAATAAGGAGAGGTTAACAGAACACACACATTTATAACAACTAATCTAAATTAAAACTCTTTCATCACCCAAAACCCCAACACACTGGTTATTTAGTTACACATATAAGAAAAGATAAAAACAGAACCCCCGATACCTAATATGATCATCGTAGAAACTTCGAGGAGAGATTGGATCTTTGGTATAATGGTAGAGTGGAGAAGTAGTTGAATGATGGTGGCACAGCAGTAGAGTAGCATAACTTCTTTCCTTTGGACATTTACCACTCTTTTTCTCTCCCCCCATGAACCGGAGGCCAAGACCTCTATTTATAGAAAATAAAAGTACACAGTGTGTGGAAAAAGTACACACTGTGTAGTCCTATCAACGCGCTTTTGTCATCTTTCTCTCTGTCGGTGGGTGGACTAACACACCATCTTTGACTTGAAACACGGCTCCACCTGGTAGGTGGATATACACGGCATGTAGCACCGCCATACATGGTGGTTACTCTCTTTTATTTACCACCAACTGCTTCTAGAAGGGGAGAAACGACGTATAGATGATGTACACAGGGTGTAAACGTCATTCGGCCACATGGGCGTGTAGACTTATTCTCAACCACCAACCGCTTCTAGAATACTATACATGGCATGTAGCTTTTTTATAAGGTGGGTACATACTTCTAGTAACTTGGTCATGAACTTTTCATAGCCAATCTGTGTATGATTTTGAATGTATACGGCATGTATATATGTACACGCCGTGTGGTTGTAAAGTTTGCTCAGTTTTCCCCCAGTTTGTGTGTTTGTCCAGAAATAACCTGAAAATGAAAAAGATCACCAAAATCAATGTATTTTTTCACTAATAAGTAGGTAATTTCCGAAAACATGTCCTTATTTTCAATAAAATAAGTGGAAATGTATATAGAAATCGGGTGCATCAAAGTCCCCCATATTTAGTCATTTTCTTGTCCTCAAGAAAAATCTCAACATCTAATCAATAGTATCCATATTTCAAAAAGGGAATCATGAAACTTAAATTATACTTATAAATACTATAGGCATAGCAAAGGATTCTATAAAGGCACAAAAACATATTTCAATTTTAAATAATATTCTAATCATGCCTCCTTTATAGATTAATTTTAAAACTTACACTCTATTTTATACACATCGTTCAACATTTCCCAATGACACATGCCACTTGATGATTTACCTCACCAAAAAATAATACTCTCATAACTCAAGATCATTTTACCAGATTTGTGCTTAATCTTAAGTATATACACTTTATCCATAGGTTTTCAAGCGTTCTCATTCTCAACTTCAGAAAATTGATTTACAAAAATCATGATGAATTTTTAATAAGGATCAGATGTCTCTATGGCTAAGGGCTAGCAGGTAAAGATGTGAAAAATAAACTATGAGGCTTGAAAAGGGAGGATAAATTCTTAAAAAACAATTCATGATATTTAAAATTTATCTCAATGTAAAGGCATCCTCAACAAGCTCTATCAAATGCTCTCATCACCACCATCTCTTTTAGTGAGGTAGGGGTCAAAAACCAATAAGTGAGTAAAAGGTTCCTTTTTCTGTATCATTTTTTTAACAGTACAAAGGGAACCACTTATAAATTTCACAAATAGGGGTTTAGAGCCCTCTTTTCCCCAAATGAACAAGTGTCTCTCCCCCATAATTTATTTCATGAAAATTATCAAAAATGTACCATGTATTGCCAATTCCCTCTTTAAAGCTCAAGTGAATAATCATGAAAAATTATAAAAGAATTAGGGTCGGAAGGGAAATAGGCTTGTAATATGGATTCCTATCCAGGTTTTTCATGGTTTCTAGGGGCTTTATGAAGATCAAATGTTGGGTATGTCTCATGATAAAGGTGCTGAAACAATCTGATGCCTCAATCATTTTAATATAATTCAAAAATTCTTCATGTTTTTTAAAGAAAAGCTCGCAAATATTGGTAGTGATGTATATCCTAAAAATCTCTCAAGAAAGAGGGTATATAAGAAATGATATGTCAAAAAGGTTTGTAATACCTCTCGAGAATGAGGAAAAAGATAAAGGGTAAATAAAGTCATGGAATGAGTAAAAATGAATAGTTTAATAAATGTATATAGGCAAGAATTTAAGTTGGAAAATCAACCATATCAGCAATCATTTTAAAATAATTTATCAAAATTTTAAAATAAGTATGTAACTTCTAAAATTATCAACTATGCCTTTATTATTTACAATTATAATTAATTGAAAATTTTCCACAGTTTAAAATATTTCATTTATTAAAGATGTCTCCTAGATTAGTTCGAGGGAAAAAGAACAGTGTATGGTAGAGAAGCTCCCCCACACTAAATAGGGCACGGGGTCCCCCATGTGCCACCGAAAGGAGGAGAAGGTAATGTGGGGACACAATAGTGGACCAGGATGAGGGAAAGTAATGGAAGAAGTAAAACATGAAAGAAAAATAAAAAAATGAAAAACTGAAAAATAATACTCCCCTCATGTCTAGGTGAAGAAATATAGGAAGTGGTGGATAAGTACAGCCCATAGCATGCCAAAGAACCTGTGACGACCATAGAGAGAGAAAGCTGCAAGCATACACAACATACACAAGCACAAGATATCACAAAAAGATATATATATATATATATATATATATATATAATGGAAGATATGTGGCCAAAAACTAGTCATGGGGTCTCCTTAGAAGAGGCATCATCCTGTAAAGAAGCAATCAATAATAAAGGATCAGTAGCTGTGGAAGATGGACGTGCAGAAGCTACATCCGGAATAGAAGTCGGTGTAGATTGAGGTAGAGAGACCTAAACCTGTGGTAGGGATGTCGTTGAAGGGGTGTCTAGGATGGCGAGCTTGGAAAGAGGAGTCGGGCCAGGACCTATAGTGAAGATGAAGACGGAGTCCATGGCCACGATAGCACCTGAAGGTGGGACAGAAGAAGCCGGAGGTGTGGAAGGAGAAGGAGGCTCTAATGGAATGTGAAGCCCCTGATTCTACAGTAGTAACTCCACCATCCTCTCAATATGTTCCAAGAACTGAGCAGAGGTAGTCTGCTTCTAAAGGAGAGCAACCTGCTGATGCGCCAGACAATCCAGGCAGTGGTCGATCCTAGCTAGGAAGATGGGGAGGGGTAGGTCTGCCAAGGGTGCGGAAGGGGAAGGGGTAGGGGGAGGTCTAGGAGGGGAAATGGGAAAGGAAGAAGGTAAGGGTGAGGAATCTGGAAGGGTTGTGGAAGGAGGGGTAGGTGCATTGGTGGGGGCGGGAGGGTTGGCAGGTGGTGGGGGTGGTGTCTAGGCAAGGACGTAAGTGACCCTACTTCTGGACCAATCCCATGCGAAAAATCATGTGAAAGTCCATTCATTGGGGGGAACCTTACCAGTCATGGAGAAGGGATGGCTCAAAACCCCAAGGTGGTGGGCAAGGCGGGTGGCTTAAAACCCACAGTTCAGATTTCCCTAACAGCCGGTCAACATGGTATGGAAATAGGAGGCAGCAAGGTAAGGGAGTTATGAGTAGTCCTGCTTGATGACACAGGTGAGGAGATCCATGTCACGGCCGGTCACAACCCCCATATCCTCATGGTGGGGAAAAAGGATGGCACTAAATCACCGATGGGTGAAGTGGAGGATAGGTTCAATGATGAGCGTACTCTTCTGGGAAGTGGGGGTGTAGCGGTGGTTAGGCCCAGCAATCTCCCGCCACATGGAAATGAGATTAGAATTCTCTGGTCGGGTCAAGGTGGAGGCAGGGGGTGGGGTGATGAGATGAGGATAGAAACCATACCCTCATCCAAACTCAGTAATAGTAATGGATAAAGTTCAACAGCCTGGCTGAAATCAGACCACTAGGACCGCATCGTCATGTGTCTCCCGGTACTTGGGCTCGTTGAACTCGAAAGATGCAGTGAAATCCAAAAATAAATCTCTAAAAATAAGAGTGATGACCTGGAAAATCAAGAGTAACAGTGTCTACCTGATCCGATCCTCCAACTCTCTCTAGATACTCAGCTGCTGAGGGACACTGCTGTCAAGATAGCGGCTTCTCAATGGGATCGGGCGGCAAGAGAAGTGTCAGACTCTATCATGTGTTAGTTCTGTAACCGGGAACACCATACAAGGGTAGGGGACACCCGCAGGGGCTAGCCCAGGTGGTACAATAGCAAGGACTGTATCTGGGGATGGAGCAGCTATAGAAGATGATGGCTCGCTGGATGGGGTGGCCGATGATGGATCAACTGCAACTGAAGAGGGTGAGGGGGTGTGGCAGCCGTTGGGAAAGAAAGGGTGGAGCTCAGAGGCTCTATGTGGGATGGTGGAGGTGCGGAGGTACTATGACCAGCCTATGTTGAGGTGTAGGTTGGTGGAAGGATGGCCAGGGGAGGAGGCTGGTACACTAGGAAGTCCGGAGCTGGTGTCGTCACTGGCCGGAGTCGGATCCGACAAAAAGTGGGCCTCTCTCCCTTAGTGGGGGAGGCATGCCGCTTCCCACGTGAAGAGTCGCTATCTTCCATATCCTAAAAAATAAAGTAAAACCAAAAAAATAAAAAATAATAAAAAGGGAAAGAAGAAAATGTGAGAAAACTGCAAAATAAAAAAAGTACACATCATGTATATCCAAATTACATGGCGTATAGTTGAAGCAGGTTAGAATCCCATGTTTTCTAGATAGACGCTCCAAGTGAGAATGGAATAGACCAAGGAAAGATACATGGCATGTACCTAACATACATGTCGTGTACGTGCAAAGTGCTTTGGGTCGTGTGGTTCCAAAGACACGGCCACCGTCTGAATGGATCTAAAAAAACAGTACATGCCTTGTGAAGAGACAACACAGCGTATAGTTGAACAGAGTTCAAATGGATGTGTGGAGTGTGGGACATAGGCTAGCATAGATAAATAGTATACAAGACATGTACCACATTTACACATCGTTTACATAAACAGGGTGTGTGTGTGGTCGTGTGAAGAAGGTACCCGGGCACGATTCTGAATGGTACACAGTGTGTACCGAACATACACACCGTGTATTTTCAATTTTTGAAGTATTCAATGTGTGGTCATGTGAAGAAGTACACGACGTGTGTTCTTCATATCCTTCTCATGTACCATGGAAACTGAATGGTTGGATGATCCACAAATTGCCCTAAATGCATATGAAAACTTGAAATAAAGGGTGTAGAAGGGAGTACCTGGGACGAGGATCACAATGCAGAAGCTAAAACGCATGAAATATGCAAATTTGGAAATGGAGAGGTTGAATGTCATATAGGATAAGAAACGGGGATAGGGGGTTCCGCGCAACACGGGACCAAGTCGGGTGGGGCGTGGCCTTTATAGTTGTGGTATATGGCGTGTATCAGTGGCCTACGCGCCATGTACCACAATTTTTTTTGACATATATAAATATAATTATTATAGTAAATTATATAATAATTAATATTATTAATTAAAATAAAAGAAATATATATATATAATTTACCAAAAATAAAACTATACACGTAATGTATCAAGAAATACATGTCGTGTGTTCTAAAATTGGAAAAAGAGAAGTACAACATTTGGTCTGGTGCTTGGGGTGAGGTTTGAACTGGTGATCGGTCGTTCCGAACAGAATCCCAAAACCACTAGAGAAAATGTTTTACCGTTGCTCCTATTTTTTATTTAAATATATTTAATGTATAAGGCCTATACTACATGGGAGGAATGAAATGTACGACATATGGTTTTTAATTATACAAAAAGGGATGAAGCAGGGAGATTAGCTGAGTTCGAACTTGGGTCTTTTGGATCCAGGGCCGAGACTCTGCCAATCTTCCAACTTCACTCGCATGTATTCCTTTATATTAAAAATATTTTATGTTTTTAATAAAAACATTATGCCCATGATGTATATAGAATAACACTCCATGTGGTTTTATTAAAAGGAAAAATGATGGAAATGGGGAGATTTTCATGATTCGAACCCGGGTCTCCTGGAACCGGGTTATAACCCTGGCCAATCGATCAATCTCCATAATGAGTTTTCTTATAAGAATATATATATATATATATATATATATAATATAAAAAATACCACACACGTCGTGTAAGAAAACACAAAAATAAAAAGGAGGAACCTCGTACTGGAGGTAGGTTAAGAGGGATTCGAACCGATGACGGCTCGGATAAACTCTAGTGACCTTACCATCAGCACCAGAATCATTACTATTTATTAATTAATTAATCTGTATATTTATAATAGTTAGAAGATAAAATAAAAGGAATAAGTACGTGCCATGTATATAGGTGGTACATGGCATGTATCTGCTGGGTTGCCTCCCAGGAAGCACCTTTGTTTAAGGTCATTGGCTCGACCAACTTACCTATTCTTACCTAAGATGTATGGTGGAAAGTGTTCCCATTGTGTCATACATGTGATGGTAAGTCTTTATCCACATTCTGTTCACCTTGAATGGTTGACCATTCTCTCCAGAAATTTCAACCACTCCATGATGGAATACTCATATGACTCGGAATGGTCCCGACCATCTTAACTTTAAATTCCCTGGGAATAATCAAAGAAGAAAGTTAAAAAGGAGTACCTAATCACTGGGTTGAAAAGTTTTTTGTGAAATCATCTGGTCGTGAATTTCTCTCATCTTCTCTTTCTACATCTTGTCGTTCTCATATGCCTCTTATCATATTTCATCAAGTTCTGACAGTTAGAACTTACGCTTCTCTTCAACTGCCTTTAGATCAAAATTCAGGGCCTTGATGGCCCAGTAGGCTTTGTGATCCAACTATACTGGAATATGGTATGGTTTTCCATAGATGAGGTGGAATGGGGACATCCCCAATGGTGTTTTGAAAGTATTCTGATATGCCAATAATGCATCGTCTAGCTTCTTGGACCAGTCTTTCCTCGAAGTGTTCATTGTTTTCTCTAGAATCTGCTTGATCTCATGGTTAGAGATATCCACTTGTCAACTGGTCTGGGGATGATAGGGTGTCCCCATATTATTCTTCACTCCGTACTTCGACAATATTCCTTTCATTAATGTGTTGTTGAAGTGGGACACTCTGTCTTTGATTAGTACACGGGGAATGCCAAACCTGCTGAAATTATGTTTCTTTAAAAATCCCACAACTATCTTTGTCGTGTCATGTGCTGTAGCAGTGTCTTATACCCATTTCGAGACGTAGTCGACGCAGACCAAAATGTAAGTATTACCAAAAGATGGGGGGAATGGTCCCATGAAATCTATTCCCCATACGTTGAAGATCTCAACCTCTAAGATGGGGTTCCGAGGAATCTCAGCACGTAATTCCACATTACTTGTTCTCTGGCATCGATCGCAATGGGAAATAAAGGTTCGGGCATCTCTAGGCATGGTGGACTAGAAAAATCCAGACTGCAGGATCTTTGCTATAGTACGGTCCGGCCCATAATGTCCCCCAACTGGCAAGGCGTGACAGAATTCCAGGACTCCAGGTACTTCAGTTTCTGGGATTCAATGACGGATCACCCCATATCCGTAGGATCGGAACAGAAGAGAATCTTCCCAGAAATACCTCTTGACATTAGAGATAAATATCTTCCTTTACTGGAAGGGGAGGTTGGGGTGAACGACACCTGTAACCAGAAAATTAGAAATATCAGCATACCAAGTTCTAGGTGTTTCTTTGATTGAAAAGAGGTTCTCATTCGAGAAATCCTCCATTATCTCTCAATCTTCCTACTTCTCCAAATGAGCCAACTCCAGGTGGGAGAGATGATCAGCAATAACGTTCTCACTCCCTTTCTTATCTCGGATCTCCAGATCAAATTCTTGTAGGAGGATTACCCATCAGATCAGTCGTGGCTTCACATATTTCTTGTTCATAAGGTACTTTAGTGTTGCATGGTTAGTATAAACAATAACTTTAGATAACACTAAATAAGAATGGAACCTATCAAACGTGAACAACACAACCAACATATCCTTTTATGTGGTGTTGTGGTTTATTTGTACCTCATTGAGCATCCAACTGGCATAATAGATTGGTTAGAAAATGTGGTCAAGCCACTGGACTAGGACTGCTCCCACTGCGTAGTCTCTAGAATTTCACATCACTTCAAATTGTTCCTCCCAGTTGGGATCAATCATCACTAGAACTTCCACCAGGCACTACTTCAAGTGCTCAAAATTTGTGGTGCATGGCTCATCGAACTCAAAAACGGCATCCTTGGTCAGAAGATTTGTGAGGGGCTGGGCAATTTTTGATAAGTCACAGACAAACCGCATGTAGAAACCTACATGCCCTAGTAAGTTGTGGATGGCTCTGGCGGAAGTTGTAATAGGTAGTCGTGAAATGACTTCTATCTTTTCGAGGTCCTCCTCTATCCCCTTTGCTGAG
Source organism: Viscum album (assembly GCA_963277665.1). NCBI lineage: Eukaryota > Viridiplantae > Streptophyta > Magnoliopsida > Santalales > Viscaceae > Viscum > Viscum album. The sequence goes on from OY728119.1 coordinate 120,489,339, forward strand.
ATTCTATGGCCAAGGAATATGCCACTTTTCACTATGACATGACACTTTTCCCAGTTCAAGACTAGGTTAGTGTTCTCACATCTTTATAGAACTAGCTCCAAGTGCCGCAAGTAAGTGGTGAATGATTTTCCGTAAATGGAAAAATCATCCATGAATACCTCCAGGATCAGTTCCACCATGTTATGGAATATTTCCAGCATACATCACTGGAAGAATTGGTGATGTGCTCCAGAGGATCAATATAAGAGCACATTTACATGACCCTATGAAACATTTGCTTACTGAATAATGTCTTTTGATTGTAGCCGGAATAGCCATATAGGAAGCAATAAATGTAGTGCCCCACTAGTCTCTCTAGAATCTGATCCATGAAAGTCAGGGAGAAATGATATTTCCTTGTGGCATCATTCAGATTTCTGTAGTCCACACAAAATCTCCATCCCGTGATACTGTATGTGGGAATGAGCTCGTTATTATCATTTAAAATCACCGTGATACCCCCCTTTTTGGATACCACTTGGAGGGGACTCACCCACGGACTATCTGATATGGGATAAATGATGCATGCATTCAACAACTTAATTACATATTTTTTCACAACTTCCTTCATGGGGGAGTTCAGGCGTTGTTGTGGTTGTCGAGATTACTTTGCACCTTCTTCAAGCAGCACCTTGTGAATGCAAATGGTAGGGCTAATTCCTTTAAAATCTGAAACTATCCACCCAATAACATGATTCCGCTGTTTCAAAACCTTCAGAAGTGCATCCTCTTACTCTTATGACAGTGATGAACTAAGTATAACAGGAAATGTTTGATGGTATCCCAAATACCCATACTTTAGAGAAGACGGAAGCGGCTTCAGTTCTAGTTCAGGCACCTTTGGAATCGAAAGTATAAGTGGTTTCACCTTTGCCCGCTCCATAATATCGGGTATAACTATATGTTGCCAATAGTGGACTCCCTAGCCTTCTAGGAATTGCAGGTCTTATGGGGCTTCATTAACTGGAATTTCTGGGAAAACCAAGTCATCTAACGTAAAACAACATACCAGATCATCCCCCTATTTTCTCAAGTTATCATACATGGTGTTCACTGCATAACAACCCTCATGTTCGGACAATGATGCATGCTTGACGGATTTGAGGACATTGTAGGAGACTCTTTCGTATCCTACCTGGAAAATTAGCTCCCCCTGGTGCACGTCAATCAGTACCTTCCAAGTGGCCAAGAAAGGCCTTCCCAATATGAGAGGTGCCTCCTGTTCATCCTCCATGTTGAGGATGATAAAATCTGCCGGGAGGATTAGCCTACCCACCTTGACCAGCACGTCCTCCAGTAGCCCCTTCAGATATTTGATTGTTCATTTAGAAAGCTGAAGGGCTACTCGAGTAGGCTTTAGGTCATTGAGCCCTAGCTTATTAAAAACTCTGAGGGGCATGAGGTAGACACTAGCCCCTAAGTCGTAGAGGGACTTTCCAAACTCACATGGTCTAATAGTGCATGGAATAGTGAAGCTACCTAGATCCTAGAGTTTGGGAGGAATCAAATGTTGTACGACTGCTGAGCACTCCTTAGTTAGGGCAATGGTGCCTAGATCCTCCATATTTTTTTTGGAGAGGATCTCCTTCATGAATTTTGCATATGTGGGCATCTATGTCAGTGCCTCTGCAAATGGAATGTTGATGTGCAGTTTCTTGAACACGTCCATGAATTTTCTGAACTGGTGTTCCAGCTTTCTCTAATTCATCCTCTCTGAGAAGGGTAAGGCAGGCTCGAAGGGTTTGACAACCACCTTTCTTTTATTTGGTGAAGCCTCCTTTGGAGGGATTTTGGATGAGGGGTATGTAATTGTACCTTAGTCATCAGTAGGGGGTGCAGATGAACCTGACTGTGTTGGTTCCTTCTGTTGCAGCTCCCTTCCACCTTGTAGTGTGATGGCATGAGCCTCCTCCCTCGGGTTTTTCTCAGTGTTGCCCAGTAGTGTACCAGGTTTCTTTCTTGAGAGTTGGTTTTCCAGCTGGCCAATTTGGTTCTCCAAGCCTCAATTTGAAGCCTCCTGATTCTAGAATCTGGTCCTTATAGTACATATAAACTTGTTCATAAGATCTTCTAACATTGAGGTGTTCTCCTACTGAGGTGGTTGTACAGTTGGTGGAGGTGGTGGCTATCGCGGTTGTTGTGGGTGAGGGTTTTGATACCCTTGCTGCTAATAAGATCCCTACTAGGTTTTTGGTTGCCTCAGTTATTGGTTCTGATAAGGTGGTCGACTATAGTCGAGCGGTTGCTGGGGCAGAGGATTCTACTGTTGTTGGCCCCAATTTGTGTTCTGTTGATCACGCCATGCAGGGTTATGGTACCTTTGGTACTGGTTTATCCCTCGGTTTTAGGCAACGTAGCTCACCTCACTCTTCTAAGGGCCACCAGTAGGTCCTGTTCATTCTCCCATGATGTGGTTATCAGTACATTCACTACACGCCAGATGGATTTCCACATGTACTTGGGACCCGCCCTTTAGATTTATCCTATTGATCTTTTTGGACAGAGCATCCAACTGGTCAGCTAGTATAGTAGTGGAATCGATATTATGCATACCTCGTTTCTGTGTTCCCTACTCAGAATGACACTGGAAGTTGATGGCAGACATGTCTTCCAGTAGTTCAAAAAGCTCTTCGGGGGACTTCCTCAGGACTGTACCTCCAGCAGCAACATCCACCACGGACTTTGTATTCGTCGCCAGTCCTCCATAGAAGGTTTGGACCTGCATCCAAAGTGGGAGTCTGTAGTGTGGGCATTTGCGCATAATCTCCTTGAAGCACTCCCATGACTCGTACAATGACTCTAAGTCATTCTGCTGGAAGTTTTGTATTTTGTTCTACAGAGTCACCGTCTTTGATGGTGGGAAATATTTGGACAAGAACGCCTGAGCTAGATCCTCCCAAGTGAGGATAGATCATTGTGAAAATCCTTTTATCCAGTCTTTTTCCTTATCCCCCAAAGATAAGGGTAAGAGGTGAAGATGAATGGTGTCCTTAGATACTTTGTAGTAGCAAAACATGTCACAAATCTTCAGGAAATTGGAGAGATGGGCCTTGGGGTCCTTGCTGGGTAGGCCACCAAACTGAACAGTGTTTTGGATCAGCTACATGATAGTAGGCTTGATCTCGAAGTGTTGGGCCTGCACCGGTGGACGTATTATGCTCGTGTCAGCTCCGTGAATAGATAGCAGACTGTACTTCATGAGAGTACGGTGTGGAGGTGGCTAGTGAGGGAGTGGAAGAATCATGTATTGTTGTTCCTGAGGGGTAAATTATGGCCCCTAACCTGGGTGTAAAAATAGAATCTGCTCTGGTTGAAACTATTGGAGCTGTTGTAGGCCATACCCTAGAGAAAGTGGAGCTTGCTGGTTCTGGTTGTCATCCGGACCAAACGGATGTTGAGCTCCTTGGACAACAGCTGAATTTCCTTCTTTGTTTTTCATCATGGTATTGTTTTGGTTGTGCTCGGTCATGAGTGCTCGTTGTCACCTCAAGAGCATTCGTTTGATTTTTGGGTCAATTGGGAATAACCCTGATGACACAGCATTCTTGGAATGAGTGAGGTAGCCAGTCATACACCTATGGACCTGCACAATACTAAACACACAAATCGTAAATGAGGAAGAAGAAAAATAAACATAAATGAGATTAGAAAATAGATTTTTGGGAATTTATGTTTTTTATTTCCACTAAAATTTGATACAAATTTAATTAAAACAAGAAAAAAATTAACTTTTCATATTCCCCAGCAACAGTGCCAAAATTTGGTAAATAGTTTTTCTAAAGGTATTTTTTTGGTGTCCCAAATTGTTTTTACCCTAACAAGTATAATACCAATAGGGGGTCGATCCATAGGGAAAAAGAAGTTATTTTTTCTTGCTTATCAAGTTTTTATTTTTTGTCATAGTGAAGAGTACTAAATTTAGAGTCAATATTAATGTTTGGATAAAAAGTTAAGTGGATTTAAATTTCTTTAGAAAATTACTTAACGGATAAAGGAAAATACCGAAAAAAATTTCTTTATGAAAATATGGAGGGAAATGTGTTGGGGCTGTGGATTCATAAGAAGTTGTTTATTAAATAAATTATCTTATGAGGTTGTGTTGTTTGTAATAACCCAACACTTTGGGTTTCAATTTGTAACAAGGTTTCCTCGGTCTGGTAAACTTATATCTAGAACTTAGTAAATTGACTCCTTGGTATGGTAGTCAGTGTTTCAAAGTTCTTTATTTATATTAGTCCAATTTTGAGTCGATGAATACTTCCAATGATCATGAAAGTATCCTCGTTATTCTTCTTTGAGCCCCTGAAAATTCTGCCTTTGGTCTGGATCAAAATTTTCACTGATAAAATGAAGTGATTAAAGAAGAATAAGGAGAGGTTAACAGAACAAAAACATTTATAACAACTAATCTAAATTACAACTCTTTCATCACCCCCAACCCCAACACACTGGGTATTTAGTTACACATAGAAGAAAAGATAAAAATAGAACCCTCGATACCTAATATGATCATCGCAGAAACTTTGATGATAGATTGGATCTTTGGTAGAATGGTAGAATGGTGAAGTTGTTTAATGATGGTGGCACGATAGAAGAGCAGCAAAACTTCTTTCTTTTTTACCTTCACCCCTCTTTTTCTCTCCCCTTTGAACCGGAGGCCAAGGTCTCTATTAATAGAAAAATAAAATTACACTGCGTGTGGAAAAAGTACACGCTATGTAATCTTGTCAACTATCTTTTGTCATCTTTTTCTCCATCGGTGGGTGGCCTAACACACTGTCTTTGACTTGGAACACGGATCCTCCTGGTAGGTGGATATACCCAGCGTATAGCACCACCATACACAGTGTGTACTCCCTTTTATTGGCCACCAACCACTTCTAGAAGGAGAGGCATGGCGTATAGATGATCTACACGGCATGTAAATGTCAGATGACCACATGGGCATGTAGACTTCTTCTCAACCACCAACCACTTCTAGAAGACTATGCACAGCGTGTAGATTTTGTACATGGTGTGTACATACTTCTGGTAACTTGGGAATGTACGTGTCCTAGCCAATTTGTGTCTGAGCCTGAATGTACACGGTGTGTATATATGTACATGTTGTGTAGTTGTAAAGTTTGATTATTTTTTCCCTAGTTGGTGTGTTTGTCCAGAAATAACCTGAAAATGAATGAGATCACTATAATAAAAGTATTTTTCCACAAAGTAGTAGGTAATTAGTGAAAACATGTCCTTATTTTCAACAAAATATGTGGAAATGTATACACAAATCGGGTGCATCACTCCTCTGCTTCATCCATGGTTGAGAAAGGATATAGTGCGGGTGAGAACATGTTCTTCCTCAATCTCAAATTTAGTGAATTTTATTTGTTAATTTATTCATAAAAATTAATCGCAGAAAATGATTTTTTTCCAATTATAATTTTTCCAAGACAAAACATCCAAAATAAGAATCGCTCAATTCATCTACCAAACCGCAAAATTTATCAAGAATATCAATAAATGTTAAACATGAACTCAAAATACCCACAATCAAACAATATCCATCAAAAATTCAATTTTACCATTAAAAACTAAATAAATTTCTCAAAAAAATGTGGAAAACTGTGTAAAAAAGGCCACATCACTCTCCATACCTAAGATGGCCCTCCCTATATATTTTCAACATCACAGCATCTATTTCCTTTATAAATGACTAGTGACACTTCCCATGGTTGATTTTGCCTAATAATTATCTCCCACAACCACTATTGAAACACCACAACACTACACCACACGTTTATTATGTATTAACACCAGAAGGAATCTCTAAACTTTCTGAACATATATACTCTTTTTTAGACCCAACACATAATGTAATTCAATGGATGGATCCTTATCTATCAAAACCCATCATTATTCTCCACCTATGATCACTAATGTGACACTAATTTAACTTACGATTAGATTAAACCAAAAACATTACCCTAACCCACTCAAGGGTCATACCTCGATGACTAATTTGATTCCCCACATTATAAGAGTATCCTCAATGTCACACCATAATACAAACACCCAATATCTAAAGTCTAGGCTTTGTTAAAAAAATATTATAGTGACTAAATGTTACATCCTTTCTCATTATTGAAACCCAATATGAAAGACTAATCACCCAATACCAAGAAATTCCTAAACCACATTCCTGGATCCAAAAAAAACAAAGCATAAGTAACTAATCAATCTTAAGAATTATGGTTCACTCAACTATAACAGTCTTCTAAAAAAGAATTTTTTTCCTAATCCTTCTCCCCATTTGATGAATTTCTTATAAAAAACAGATCAATAGGACCACCAATCAATTCCCAAATCTATATACTTGATACAATCATTAAATTTCCATCACACAATCATGAAGACAAGAATCTCTTTAAAAACCCATGAAATACCTTATGAATGCATATTCCACCAACCAAAATCATTTTGAACTAACATAAAAACCCATGAAAACCTAACTTATACAATGAAGAATTATGTTTTCCCATCCTCAATCGATATTACGTTGACACCATGCGATGAAAATTGGACATCCCAAAGAAACATAACAAAACATCAGAGCACATAACTCAAGCATTGAGGTCACTCCTAAAAAAAACATAAATCCACATAACCTATTTTACATAGGTAAAAAATACATATATTTAAAACTTTCTCAAAACATATTTATAAACACAAAAAACTAACACGAGTTTTTAAAATACCCCTTGAAATCCAATGGTTTTCACCAGAAACCAAATTCATAAAAATAAAAATCCTTGATAGTCTTTTTTATCAAAAACCAATCCAATTTTGGTATATATTTTCCACATATTATCTCAAAATGAAAAAAATCCAAACCACTTGTAAATGAAATTATCCACAATCCATTTTAAATAAAACCCACTAATATGGAAAATAATTCCCAGAATCCTCATACAACTATTTGAGTCATTCTTTTCAAAAGTAGGATTTTGATCAAAAACTAAAATACCTAAAACCATTACCTTATGTTGGATGAACATGTATAATCACAACCAATGAATCGTGACCCTTGAATCCATATTTATCGTATCACCCTTTATTATGTAATGGATAAAAAACTAATTATATTTTTTGTTTAATTAATTATTTTTTATTGTGTAGAGGCAAATTATCTAACAAAATTGCTCATAAGAACATGTATCATTACCTAAGAATGTGACTATCCAGAATCAAGGATAACCTGCTATTTCACCAATTGATCCCTAAAACTCATCTCAGTCCTCACTCATTCCATATATGAGACCAGATTCAAATACCACACATCACTCAACCTAGAGTACCTAGTCTCAACACTAAACATCCCCTAGAATCATGGGATTCAACCGATGTCATATTGGACAAACATTATTTAATCTACCTTCAAATTTTTAACAACAAAATAATATCTCTAACTAGCTCTATGAAATACAAAAAATACACCAATTACATTTTTTTAACTCTGAACCCATAATCAACTTAATTGAACATCATTGAGGTTTCCACATGACATCTAACACAATTCCTCACAAGCTAGAGGCTACAAATAAGTAGTTAGAGATTAATATAGTCTTTCGGAGACTATACCATCCAATGGAACACATGAGTTCATGCCTGAACCTACAAAAATGATTCATGACTTGTCTATATAATAAAACCCTAACCACCTATATTCATTTAAAAGAGATCCAAGAGGGACCCCGCAACCAAAAATAGAAAGAATTAAATAATCTACGTGCAGAAACACATCATAAAAGATAATCACTAGTAGATAATATGCATCGTATAAAAATAAATTAAGGAACACTTTTAAATAAATGAATAACAATACTGAAAATAAAACAGGCCTATGACCAAACTCAAAATATCCTCCTACCAAATCCTCATCCACCATAACTAGCTATACATGAAGCATGTGTCTATATCCCAATCATACTTCATCCATGAGAGAAAATATAAAGGTATTCTGATGTACATAAAAACCCATTTCAAGTATGTGGGTAGGGTTTGGTTCTAAAAACCTAGTAAATATCCCCAGTTCCTAAAAATATTGAGTGTTATGGTTACCAAGTTTATATACAAGTTATATATATATAAAGGGAGAATCTTGTTCTCGTGAAACACACCCATCAGGAAATGTAGCACATAAGGAATATAAAATAATGAATATCAAATTATTATAATAGACCACCATGACTCATGAACATACTAGAATTGGATCAAACCTAGATAGAAGAGAGTCAACTCATACCACAACATGACCGATACTCAATGATTTAGTATAGGGAATCTGACCAATTCCTCATATTATTCTTGTTGATACATGGTAGGGTGCGTCACTATTTCATAGACACTACTAGAATGTGTTGTGTAATGTCCCACATCCATGTCGTAGACCACATTCTCACTCATGGTAGTCCTACGCACACCTTATCACTTAAAGTGAGGCCTCATTTCAAACATCCTCTAATTCAATCCATGTCTCAATGACTTACTTATCTTTGTAGAATCATTCCATTAACACATGTTATCTAATACTATATCAGCGGGGGTGGTCCATACCAATACCCTCTCATAGAGGGAAAGCCCATACCTCATGATCCTAACGAGTACTCTCATACTAATTGTATGGTATCATAAAACATCAAACATTACTCTCTTTATTAGGGGCCCCCTCTATCCACATACACCACTCTCTCACATTGTATGTGATTCAAAACTTTATTCTTAACACACAACCAATAAGAGGCTATAATTCATTCTGCACACAGAAACTATAACAATAATCTACACTATGAGTAAAAAAAGTTCAATCACGTCACAAAGAAAATATTCCATCATGACTTGATCCAACACATTATTTCATCCATATATCCTTAGAGGATCATTTTCCAAAAATCCTTAGTTGTGCATAAAAAATTTTCAATTCCCTTTACATCCCCCTCATAATAGTAAGGACATCACTGGGGTACCTTAGTCCCACCACCACCCTCTAAGGGTTGACTATAAAATAATTTCCCAACCTTGGAGTGGATATCAATGCAAAATATCCCTCACCAAGACAAACAATCTTGCATATTCCTAAAATTATTCAAAACACCAAGTAATCAAAATGGAGAGAACATCACGAAATTAATCATTTTTACTTTAATTTCATACACAAGGACAAATAGAACAAAAAAAATTCAATACAATCCCATATGGAACTACCTTAAAACTGAGTAAAAATCACATTTATTGAAAAAATTCGAAACGGTACCACGTACATTATTAAACATTCTAGGACCTTTTCCAAAATCTCATCAAAACATCTTTAGAAAAAAACAGTAGTTTTGAAATAACATTTAAATACCCTTTCTGGAAATCACCACATTTTATTTTAAATATAATATAAATCAAATATCCTTTTTAAATATCATTTTAAAAGGAAACTAATTGTTCATTAAAATTCAAATCAAACCACCAAATAATCTATAAATATGGAAATCAAAAATTCATTTTTTCAAAGAACAACCATAATAAAATAGAGATACACATGGTCTATGGTGACTATTTGGTTGATGTGAGCTTTCCCCAGCCTATGGAAAGATAAAAAGGTCATGAAATATTGATAAAACAATTATAATGATTGTACATGAACATAAAGTTTGAAATTTATCATGATACTATGTAATTTAAATTCCACCTACCTCAAATAGTTATCTATAAATTGATTCCATATAGTATTGACCTTTTTTGAGTCTATGAGGACCTATGTCAAACTAAATCAATGTCAAATTGATAAGATAATTATTTACAACAAAAAATTTAGCTCTTTATAATTGATACAAAAATCAATGCAAACCCCATAACACTAAAATCCATACTGAATGGGGTGTGGTGAACTCCATATATCAACCCAGTCTTAAGAAACAAAAAATACATAAATAAAACACTTGAATCGATGGATTATTTAAATAAAAATATTTAAAAATGTGAATTAAATATTTGGGGAATCATATCTAAAGTTGAATGATGAAAAAATATATGAATACCTCCTCTTATGATGTCCTCTACAAGATATACCTAAAAGCCCCATCAAGCTAGAAGATTTCACCATGATCCATTGAAATATTCTATGTATAAACCTATCCAGATGAGCCAAAATCTAAGAAAGCAACATAATTGGGAAATGGAAGATATTTTGTGAGATCATTACACGTATCTAAAAAATGATACACTCATGAACTATCCACATTTAAGGGATTATAGGGAGGGATGCGAGAATACAAATGGGGATCTTCCTTCACTTTTTCTATGAAAATATAGGGAGTTCAATCAGGGATCCAAATAGGTCTCCCCATGATCATATCAGAATGATCCTATGATAATAACTACTTGTCACATAGTACACATTATGACCATGTATACCATGTCGTGGTGCTCATTTATAGTTCATGAAATAGTATGGCCTTTCTAACCACAGTTAAACCTACACCTAAAAAGTAGTGGGGATGACCGCACCGACCACTATTGTTGTGTGGGCCCTATGGGATGTAACTTAACCTATTCTTATTGGACTACACTATTACATGTTCCCAAGGATATATATAAACAACACTTAAAAGGGTATATGGACCAACTTTAATCCCCTTTTATGATTATAGGGAACCATGTTTAAAATACCATATACTGCGTTGTATCCTCCTACCATCACCTAACACCATGAAAAATTCCATTGTTATGGTATGGTCCCCCACTATATTTCATATTTCTATCCCCTAAAAACTAAAATATCACTCTGGGAATTATTCTACAAAACAACTACCTCTATTGCATCTCTAACATCATTAGAAACATGATCAAAACACCAAATCCTCAATATGAATCAATGGATTTAATCCTTCACTGATTCTCATAGAATCCTAATGACATTTGTCATTGAAAATCCACACCATGAGGATTATCATTATTTATAAGAATTTGGTAGTTCTATATGAATCATTAGCAACCTAAATTTGTTTTCAATTCACAATTAACATGTAACAGCTCTTTTTCAAACTCCTAACATGCTTCCACTATGTAACTCCATATATTATGACTGAATATACCTTCAATATTCAAAAATTCTAGGATGATCTCTATAAAACATCTTTCACACTAGAGATTATTTTCATAACACAATTTCTAAATCACCGTAACCATTTACATAAAATAACACCATTTGGAATTAACTTTTTTGATTTCCCTTAAAAATTCTTAGCCTCACCCATTAATGCATCACTGCACCACCCGGTCACGATTCCTTAAAACCTGAAGGCCTCGCTAAACCATCCAAACAACTACATCAATTTTTGAACTATAAACTCAATGTAATTACATGAAATAATTATAAATTAAAAAAAATATTTTCACACACCAAACATGAGTGTTGGTCTATCACTAAAAAACATATGATTAGATTCTATTACTTCCATGACCCTAACTCACATAAGGATAATATAACCATGTCTGATTCTAAACTCTTCCCTATGGTAGTATCCTTTTCAAAGCTTCACAACTAAATGATCTTATCTATATAGATCATGTTATATCCACTACAAATATAGTTAGTGTACATGGGCTCTCCAATCATGCATGAGTTCTATTATGAAACACCAATAACCCAAAACCAAGATAGTTCTCAACCATGACAGTCAGTTATTAAAAATTATGTCACTGAGAAACAATTCATCTGAGATCATATAATTCAACCAAACATTGTACCCAACTCAGGAAGATTTATTTTCAAAATCATGATCACCACCATAATAATTTACTAAAAACAATTCAAGTATAAAAAAATAAATACCCATCAAAATATAAATTAGGCTACCCAAGCCCAAAATAAAATTCCCATCTCATGAGGATGACAAAATCCATCTCTTGAAAAAACCACGACATACCTACCAAATACACAATCCAGTTGCCATAATCATCTAGACCAAATGTTGAAAACCAAGAAAACCTAAACTAAATTGGAATAAATTTAATTTCTCCATCACCTGACCAATTCAAGTATAGACTAACTAAATATACATGGTAGTATCAAATAAGAACTTCATAGAAAACATGCACAGATTTCAAGAATATAGGTCACTCCCAAAAAACACATAAATCCTAGAATACTATTTTTCATAGGTACCATTTGATTATTGTTAAAACAAACTCATATCATTTTTAGAATCATTAATACTCACTCGAGTTAAAAAAAATCTGTTGAAATGATGGTATTTTATGAAAAAAGAAAATCCCCCAAATCCCTACCCTAAATAATACATTTTCATAAAAACCTGTCTAGTTTTTTTAAAAAAATCCACAAGTATTCTAAAAATAATAATATCCCTAACTATTTCAAAATCGCATTCTCTATGATCCATTTCATGGAATATCAAATTTTAAAAAAACAATTCATGCACACCTCATGCCACTACTTGAGGTTTTCTTTTTAAAATAATATTTTCTCATTAAAACTAAAAAACCCTAAAAACATTACCCTATAGTAAAAAAACAAGAAGGATTATAATTAATCAATCAATCCCCTTGAATCCATGTTAATATAATAATCACTTATTAATTAATTAATAAAACATTGATTATATTATAAGATTCTTTAATTAATAATGGATGAGGAAACATGTAAAACAAAAATACCCATATGTGAATGTATTAGGCCTTACACAATATAGTATTATGATTCCTAAATGATTCAAATTTATCACCAATTGAGCCTAATGAGTAACCTCGAGTCCATCCATCCCACAATAGGATTCTCAAACAAATCATGGTGAATCTGGGTTACAATGGTGGATGTGGTGGCTTTCTAGCGGTGGATGTGGTGCAGTGTGGAACAGGGTCCCATGGTGGACTGGAAGAGCCCAATAGTAGATGATGTGCTGATGGAGGTAAATCGTTGGGGGACCAGTAGATCTGCTATAGGAAGAAAATCAGTAGTCCAATAAACATTTATTTTGACCTAGGCAGCACCACTACCAAACAACACCAGAAAATCAGAATAAAATAAAGATCACCAAAAAAATTGATACCAATAAAAAATAATCAATTAATTACTCACAATTCAATATTCAATTCAAGAAACAAATATTGAAATAAATTCAGGAAAACTCCTTAGTAAATTAGTTTATAAAAATTAATCATAGAAAATATTTTTCTTCCAAAAACAATTTTTCAAAGACAAAACATCTAAAATAAGAAAATAAATTTCAATCTCCATTTAAAAAAATACTACCCTAAAAAATGTAATGATAAATATATTGTTTAATAAAAATATGTAATTGTTTAGAGAATTAATTTTAATAAATTTAAAAAAAATTAATTAAAATAATTAGGCAAATATATTTTCAATAAAAAATTTCACACTACTGTGCATCGAATATTTTTAAATTCAAAGGACATAAAAATAGCTCAATTGAACTCCCAAAACACAAAATTTAATTATATTTTCATTAAATGCAAAACATAAGCTCCAATTATCCTCAATCAATTAATAACTATTAAAAACACCATTTCAAAATTAAAAACACAATAAATTTCTCAATAATAGATGTGGAAATGTGTTTAAAAATAGACCATATTACAGTCCCAAAACATAAGTATTTATTATTCTCCAAGCCTCAATTTGAAGCCTCCTGATTCTAGAATCTGGTCTCTATAGTACATATAAACTTGTTCATAAGATCTTCTAACATTGAGGTGTTTTCCTGCTAAGGTGGTTGTACAGTTGGTGGAGGTGGTGGCTATCACGGTTGTTGTGGGTGAGGGTTTTGATACTCTTGCTGCTAATAAGATCCCTAATAGGGTTGTGGTTGCCTCCATTACTGGTTCTGATAAGGTGGTCGACTATAGTCGGGCGGTCGCTGGGGAAGAGGATTCTACTATTGTTGGCCCCAATTTGTGTTCTGTTGATCACGCCATGTCGGGTTCTGGTACCTCTGGTACTGGTTTAGCCCTCGATTTTAGGCAACGTAGCTCACCTCACTCGTCTAAGGGCCACCAGTAGGTCCCGGTCATTCTCCCATGATGTGGTTATCATTACATTCACTGCATGCCAGATGGATTTCCACATGTACTTGGGACCCGCCCTTTAGATTTAGCCTGTTGATCTTTTTGGACACAACATCCAACTGGTCAGCTAGCATAGTAGTGGAATCGATATTATGCATACCTCGTTTCTGTGTTCCCTGCTCAGAATTCCACTGGAAGCTGATGGCACACATGTCTTCCAGTAGTTCAAAAAGCTCTTCGGGGGACTTCCTCAGGATTGTACCTCCAGCAGCAACATCCACCACGGACTTTGTATTCGTCATCAGTCCTCCATAGAAGGTTTGGACCTGCATCAAAAGTGGGAGTCTGTGGTGTGGGCATTTGCGCATAATCTCCTTGAAGCACTCCCATGACTCGTACAATGACTTTGATTCGTGCTGCTGGAAGTTTTGTATTTTGTTCTACAGAGTCACCGTCTTTGATGGTGGGAAGTATTTGGACAAGAACGCCTGAGATAGCTCCTCCCAAGTGAGGATAGATCATTGCGACAATCCTTTTATCCAGTCTTTTGCCTTATCCCCTAAAGATAAGGGGAAGAGGTGAAGATGAATGGTGTCCTCAGATACTCTGTAGTAGCGAAACATGTCACAAATCTTCAGGAAATTGGAGAGATTGGCCTTGGGGTCCTCGCTGGGTAGACCACCAAACTGAACAGTGTTTTGGATCAGCTGCATGATAGTAGGCTTGATCTCGAAGTGTTGGGCATGCACCGGTGGACGGACGATGCTCGTGTCATCTTCGTGAATAGATAGCAGACCGTACTCCATGAGAGTACGGTGTGGAGGTGGCTACTGAGCGAGTAGAGGAAGCATGTATTGTTGTTCCTGAGGGGTAAATTACGGCCCCTGACCTGGGTGTAAAAATGGAATATTCTCTAGTTGGAACTATTGGAGCTGTTGTGGGCCATACCCTAGAGCAAGTGGAGCTTGTTGGTTCTGGTTTTTATCCGGACCAAACGGATGTTGAGCTCCTTGGACAACAGCTGAATTTCCTTTATTTTTTTTCATCATGGTATTGTTTTGGTTGTGCTCGGTCATGAGTGCTCGTTGTCACCTCAAGAGAATTCGTTCGATTTTTGGGTCAATTGGGAATAACCCTGATGACACAGCATTCTTGGAATGAGTGAGGTAGCCACTCATACACCTATGGACCTGTACAATACTAAACACACAAAGTGTAAATGAGGAATAAGAAAGCTAAACATAAATGAGATTAGAAAATAGATTTTTGGGAATTTATGTTTTTTACTTCCACTAAAATTTGATACAAATTTAATTAAAACAAGAACAAAATTACCTTTTCATATTCCCCAGCAATAGCGCAAAAATTTGGTAAATAGTTTTTCTAAAGTTATGTTTTCGGTGTCCCAAATTGTTTTTACCCTAACAAGTATAATACCAATAAGGGGTCGATCCATAGGGAAAAAGAAGTTATTTTTTCTTGCTTATCAAGTTTGTATTTTTTGTCATAGTAGAGAGTACTAAATTTAGAGTCAATTTTTAGTGTTTGGATAAAAAGTTAAGTGGATTTAAATTTCTTTAGAAAATTACTTAACGGATAAAGGAAAATACAGAAAAATTGGTCTTAATGCAAATATGGAGGGAAATGTGTTGGGGTTGTGGATTCTTAAGAAGCTGTTTATTAAATAAATTTTCTTATGAGGTTGTGTTGTTTATAATAACCCAACACTCTGGATTTTGATTTGTAACAAGGTTTCCTTGGTCTGGTAAACTTATATCTAGATCTTAGTAAATTGACACCTTGGTCTGGTAGTCAGTGTTTCAAATTTCTTTATTTATATTAGTCCAATTTTGAGTCGATGAATACTTCCAATGATCATGAAAGTATCCTCATTATTCTTCTTTGAGCCCATGAAAATTCTGCCATTGGTTTGGCTCAAAATTTTCACTGATAAAATGAAGTGATTAAAGACGAATGAGGAGAGGTTAACAGAACAAACACATTTATAACAACTAATCTAAATTACAACTCTTTCATCACCCACAACCACAACACACTGGGTATTTAGTTACACATAGAAGAAAAGATAAAAATAGAACCCTCGATACCTAATATGATCATCGCAGAAACTTTGATGATAGATTGGATCTTTGGTAGAATGGTAGAATGGTGAAGTGGTTTAATGATGGTGGCACGATAGTAGAGCAGCAAAACTTCTTTCCTTTTTACCTTCACCCCTCTTTTTCTCTCCCCTTTGAACCGGAGGCCAAGGCCTCTATTAATAGAAAAATAAAAGTACACGGTGTGTGGAAAAAGTACACACTATGTAATCTTGTCAACTCTCTTTTGTCATCTTTTTCTCCATCAGTGGGTGGCCTAACACACCGTCTTTGACTTAGAACATGGATCTTCCTAGTAGGTGGATATACCAGGCATATAGCACCACTATACACAGTATGTACGCCCTTTTATCAGCCACCAACCACTTCTAGAAGGAGAGGCATGGCGTATAGATGATCTACACGGCATGTAAACGTCAGCTGGCCACATGGGCGTGTCGACTTCTTCTCAACCACCAACCACTTCTAGAAGACTATGCACAATGTGTAGATTTTGTACATGGTGTGTACATACTTCTCGTAACTTGGACATGTACTTGTCCTAGCCAATTTGTGTCTGAGTCTGAATATACACGATGTGTATATATGTACATGTTGTGTAGTTGTAAAGTTTGCTTATTTTTTCCCTAGTTGGTGTGTTTGTCCATAAATAACCTGAAAATGAATGAGATCACTACAATCAAAGTATTTTTCCACAAAGTAGTAGGTAATTAGTGAAAACATGTCCTTATTTTCAATAAAATATGTGGAAATGTATACACAAATCGGGTGCATTGCTCCTCTGCTTCATCCATGGTTGAGAAAGGCTACAGTGCGGGTGAGAACATGTTCTTCCTCGATCTCAAATTTAGTGAATTTTCTTTGTCAATTAATTCATAAAAATTAATCTCAAAAAATTATTTTTTTCCAATTATAATTTTTCCAAGACAAAACATCCAAAATAAAAAATCGCTCAATTCATCTACCAAACAGCACAATTTATCAAGATTATCAATAAATGTTGAACATGAACTCAAATTACCCACAATCAAACAATATCCATCAAAAATTCAATTTTACCATTAAAAACTAAATAAATTTCTCAAAAAAAATGTGGAAAACTGTGTAAAAAAGGCCACATCACTCTCCATACCTAAGATGACCCTCCCAATATATTTTCAACATCACTGCATCTATTTCCTTTATAAATGAATACTGACACTTACCATGGTTAATTTTGCCTAATAATTATCTCCCACAACCACTATTGAAACACCACATCACTACACCACATGTTTATTATGTATTAACACCAGAAGGAATATCTAAACTTTCTGAACATATATACTCTTTTTTAGACCCAACACATAATGTAATTCAATGGATGGATCCTTATCTATCAAAACCCATCATTATTCTCCACCTATGATCACTAATGTGACACTAATCTAACTTACGATTAGATTAAACCAAAAACATTACCCTAACCCACTCAAGGGTCATACCTCGATGACTAATTTGATTCCCCGCATTATAGGAGTATCCTCAATGTCACACCATAATAAAAACACCCAATCTCTAAAGTCTAGGCTTTGTTAAAAAAATATTATAGTAACTAAATGTTACATAATTTCTCATTCTTGAGACCCAATATGAATGACTAATCACCCAATACCAAGAAATTCATAAACCACATTCTTGGATCCAAAAAAAAACAAAGCATAAGTAACTAATCAATCTTAAGAATTATGGTTCACTCAACTATAACACTCTTCTAAAAAAGAATTTTTTTTCCTAATCCTTCTCCTCAGTTGATGAATTTCTTATGAAAAACAAATCAATAGGACCACCAATCAATGACCAAATATATATACTTGATATCATCATTAAATTACCATCACACAATCATGAAGACAAGAATCTCTTTAAAAAAACCATGAAATACCTAGTGAATGCATATTCCACAGACCAAAATCATTCTGAACTAACATAAAAACCCATGAAAACCTAACTTATACAATGAAGAATTAAGTTTTCCCATCCTCAATCAATTTTAAGTTGACACCATGCGATGAAAATTGGACATCCCAAAGAAACATAACAAAACATCAGAGCACATAACACAGGCATTGAGGTCACTCCTAAAAAAACATAAATCCACATAACCTAGTTTACATAGGTAAAAAATACATATATTTAAAACTTTCTCAACACATATTTATAAACACAAAAAACTAACACGATTTTTTAAAATACCCTTTGAAATCCAATGGTTTTCACCAGAAACCAAATTCATAAAAATCAAAATCCTTGATAGTCTTTTTTATCAAAAACCAATCCAATTTTGGTATATATTTTCCACATATTATCTCAAAATAAAAAAATTCCAAACCACTTGTAAATGAAATTATCCACAATCCATTTTAAATAAAACCCACTAATATGGAAAACAATTCCAAGAATCCTCATACAACTATTTGAGTCATTCTTTTCAAAAGTAGGATTTTGATCAAAAACTAAAATACCTAAAACCATTACCTTATATTGGATGAACATTTATAATCACAACCAATGAATCGTGACCCTTGAATCTATATTTAGAGTATCACCCTTTATTATGTAATGGATAAAAAACTAATTATATTTTTTGTTTAATTAATTATTTTTTATTGTGTAGAGGCAAATTATCTAACAAAATTGCTCATAAGAACATGTATCATTACCTAAGAATGTGACTATCCAGAATCAAGGATAACCCGCTATTTCACCAACTGATCCCTAAAACTCATCTCAGTCCACACTCATATATGAGACCATATTCAAATACCACACATCACTCAACCTAGAGTACCTAGTCCCCACACTAAACATCCCCTCGAATCATGGGATTCAACCGATGTCATATTGGCCAAACATTCTTTAATCTACCTCCAAAGTTTTAACAACAAAATAATATCTCTAACTAGATCTATGAAATACAAAAAATACACCAATTAAATTTTTTAACTCTGAATCCCTAATCAAATTAATTGAACATCATTGAGGTTTCCACATGACATCTAACACAATTCCTCACATGCTAGAGGCTACAAATAAGTAGTTAGGGATTAACAGAGTCTTTCGGAGACTATACCATCTAATGGAACACTTGAGTTCATGCCTGAACCTACAAGAATACTTCATGACTTGTCTATATAATAAAACCCTAACCACCTATATTCATTTAAAAGAGATCCAAGAGGGACCCCGCAACCAAAAATAGAAAGAATTAAATAATCTACGTGAGGAAACACATCATAAAAGATAATCACTAGTAGATAATATGCATCATATAAAAATAAATTAAGGAACACTTTTAAATAAATGAATAACAATACTGAAAATAAAACAGGCCTATAACCAAACTCAAAATATCCTCCTACCAAATCATCATCCACTATAACTAGCTATACATGAAGCATGTGTCTATATCCCAATCATACATCATCCATGAGAGAAAATATTAAGGTATTCTGATGTACATCAAAACAAATTTCATGTATGTGGGTAGGGGATGGTTCTAAAAACCTAGTCAATATCCCGAGTTCCTAAAAATATTGACTGTTATGGTTACCAAGTTTATGTGCAAGTTATATATATATAAAGGGAGAATCTTGTTCTCGTGAAACACACCCATCAGGAAATGTAGCACATAAGGAATTCAAAAGAATGAATATCAAATTATTATAATAGACCACCATGACTCATGACCATACTAGAATTGGATCAATCCTAGATAGAAGAGATCCAACTCATACCACAACATGACTGATACTCAATGATTTAGTATAGGGAATCTGACCAATTCCTCATATTATTCTTGTTGATACATGGTAGGGTGCATCACTATTTCATAGACACTACTAGAATGTGTTGTGTAATGTCCCACATCCATGTCATAGACCAAATTCTCACTCAAGGTAGTCCTACGCACACCTTATCACTTAAAGTGAGGCCTCATTTCAAACATCCTCTAATTCAATCCATGTCTCAATGACTTACTTATCTTTGTAGAATCATTCCATGAACACATGTTATCTAATACTATATTAGCGGGGGTGGTCCATACCAATACCCTCTCACAAAGGGAAAGCCCATACCTCATGATCCTAACGAGTACTCTCATACTAATTGTATGGTATCAAAAAACCTCAGACATTACTCTCTTTATTAGGGGCCCCCTCTATCCACATACACCACTCTCTCACATTGTATGTGATTCAAAAATTTATTCTTAACATACAACCAATAAGAGGCTATAATTCATTTTTCACATAGAAACTATACCAATAATCTACACTACTAGTAAAAAAAGTTCAATCACGTCACAAAGAAAATATTCCATCATGACTTGATCCCACACATTATTTCATCCATATATCCTTAGAGGATCATTTTCCAAAAATCCTTAGTTGTGCATAAAAAAATTTCAATCCCCTTTACATCCCCCTCATAATAGTAAGGACATCACTGGGGCACCTTAGTCCCACCTCCACCCTCTAAGGGTTGACTATAAAATAATTTTCGAACCTTGGAGTGGATATCAATGCAAAATATCCCTCACCAAGACAAAAAATCTTGCATATTCCTAAAATTATTCAGAACACCAAGTAATCAAAATGGAGAGAAAATCACGAAATTAATCATTTTTACTTTAATTTCATACACAAGGACAAATAGAACAAAAAACATTCAATACAATCCCTTATGGATCTACCTTAAAACTGAGTAAAAATCACATTTATTGAAAAAATTCGAAACGGTACCACATGAATTATTAAACATTCTATGACCTTTTCCAAAATCTCATCAAAACATCTTTAGAAAACAAAACATTAGTTTTGAAATAACATTTAAATACCCTTTCTGGAAATCACCTCATTTTATTTTAAATATAATATAAATCAAATATCCTTTTTTAATCTCATTTTAAAAGGAAACTAATTGTTCATTAAAATTCAAATCAAACCACCAAATAATCTATAAATATGGAAATCAAAATTCATTTTTTCAAAGAACAACCATAAAAAAAAATAGAGATACACATGGTCTATGGTGACTATTTGGTTGATGTGAGCTTTCCCCAGCCTATGGAAAGATAAAAAGTTCATGAAATATTGATAAAACAATTATAATGATTGTACATGAACATAAAGTTGGAAATTTATCATGATACTATGTAATTTAAATTCCACCTACCTGAAATAGTTATCTATAAATTGATTCCATACAGTATTGACCTTTTTTGAGTCTATGAGGACCTATGTCAAACTAAATCAATGTCAAATTAATAAGATAATTATTTAAAACAAAAAATTTAGCTCTTTATAATTGATACAAAAATCAATGCAAACCCCATAACACTAAAATCCATACTGAATGGGGTGTGGTGAACTCCATATATCAACCCAGTCTTAAGAAACAAAAAATACATAAATAAAACACTTGAATCGATAGATTATTTCAATAAAAATATTTAAAATGTGAATTAAATATTTGGGGAATCATGTCTAAATGTGAATGATGAAAAAATATATGAATACCTCCTCTTGTGATGTCCTCTACAAGATATACCTAAAATCCCCATCAAGCTAGAAGATTTCATCATGCTCCATTGAAATATTCTATGTATAAACCTCTCCAGATGAGCCAAAATCTAAGAAAGCAACATAATTGGGAAATGGAAGATATTTTGTGAGATCATTACACGTATCTAAAAAATGATACACTCATGAACTATCCACATTTAAGGGATTATAGGGAGGGATGAGAGAATATAAATAGGGATCTTCCTTCACTTTTTCTATGAAAATATAGGGAGTTCAATAGGGGATCCAAATAGGTCTCCCCGCGATCATATCAGAATGATCTTATGATAATAACTACTTGTCACATAGTACACATTATGACCATGAATACCATGCCGTGGTGCTCATTTATAGTTCATGAAATAGTATGGCCTTTCTAACCACAGTTAAACCTACACCTAAAAAGTAGTGGGGATGACCGTACCGACCACTATTGTTGTGTGGGCCCTATGGGATGTAACTTAACCTATTCCTATTGGACTACACTATTACATGTTCCCAAGGATATAGATAAACAACACTTAAAAGGGTATATAGACCATCTTTAATCCCCTTTCATGATTATAGGGAACCATGTTTAAAATACCATCTACTGTGTTGTAGCCTCCTACCATCACCTAACACCATGAAAAAATTCCAGTGTTATGGTATGGTTTTCCACTATATTTCATATTTCTATCCCCTAAAAACTAAAATATCACTTTGGGAATTATTCTACAAAACAACTACCTTTATTGCATCTCTAACATCATTAGAAACATGATCAAAACACCAAATCCTCAATATGAATCAATGGATTTAATCCTCCACAGATTCTCATAGAATCCTAATGACATGTGTCATTAAAAATCCACACCATGAGGATTATCATTATTTATAAGAATTTTGTAGTTCTCTATGAATCATTAGCAACCTAAATTTGTTTTCAATTCACAATTAACATGTAGCATCTCTTTTTCAAACTCCTAACATGCTTCCACTATGTAACTCCATATATTATGACTGAATATACCTTCAATATTCAAAAATTCTAGGATGATCTCTATAACACATCCTTCATACTAGAGATTATTTTCATAACACAATTTCTAAATCACTGTAACCATTTACATAAAATAACACCATTTGGAATTAAATTTTTTGATTTCCCTTAAAAATTCTTAGCCTCACCCACTGATGCATCACTGCACCACCCGGTCACGATTCCTTAAAACCTGAAGGCCTCGCTAAACCATCCAAACAACCACATCTATGTTTGAACTATAAACTCAATGTAATTACATGAAATAATTATAAATTAAAAAAAATATTTTCACACACCAACCATGAGTGTTGGTCTATCACTAAAAAACATATGATTAGATTATATTACTTCCATGACCCTAACTCACATAAGGATAATATAACCATGTCTGATTCTAAACTCTTCTCTATGGTAGTATCCTTTTAAAATATTCACAACTAAATCATCTTATCTATATAGATCATTTTATATCCACTACAAATATAGTTAGTGTACATGGGATCTCCAATCATGCATGAGTTCTATTATGACACACCAGTAACCCAAAACCAAGATAGTTCTCAACCATGATAGTCAGTTATTAAAAATTATGTCATTGAGAAACAATTCATATGAGATCATATAATTCAACCAAACATAGTACCCAAATCAGGAAGATTTATTTTCAAAATCATGATCACCACCATAATAATTGACTAAAAACAATTTAAATATAAATAAATCAATACCCATCAAAATATAAATTAGGCTACCCAAGCCCAAAATAAAATTCCCATCTCATGAGGATGAAAAAATCCAACTCTTGAAAAAACCACGACATACCTACCAAATACACAATCCAGTAGCCATAATCATCTAGAACAAATGTTGAAAACCAAGAAAACCTAAACTAAATTGGAATAAATTTAATTTCTCCATCACCTGACCAATTCAAGTGTAGACTAACTAAACAGACATGGTAGTATCAAATAAGAACTTCATAGCAGACATGCACAGAGTTCAGGAATCTAGGTCACTCCCAAAAAACACAAAAATCCTAGAATACTATTTCTCATACGTACCATTTGATTATTGTTAAAACAAACTCATATCATTTTTAGAATCATTAATACTCACTCAAGTAAAAAAATCTGTTGGAATGATGGTATTTTATGAAAAAAGAAAATCCCCCAAATCCCTACCCTAAATAATACATTTTCATAAAAACCTGTCCAGTTTTTCTAAAAAAATACACAAGTATTCTAAAAAAATAATATCCTTAACTATTTCAAAATCGCATTCTCTATGATACATTTCATGGAATATCAAATTTAAAAAAAAACAATTCATGCACACCTCATGCCACTACTTGAGGTTTTCTTTTCAAAATCATATTTTCTCATTAAAACTAAAAAACCCTAAAAACATTACCCTATAGTAAACAAACAAGAAGGATTATAATTAATCAATAAAGCCCCTTGAATCCATGTTAATCTAATCGTCACTTATTAATTAATTAATAAAACATTGATTATATTATAAGATGCTTTAATTAATAATGGATAAGGAAAAATGTAAAACAAAAATACCCATATGTGAATGTATTAGGCCTTACTCAATACAGTATTATGTTTCCTAAATGATTCAAATTTATCACCAATTGAGCCTAAAGAGTAACCTCGAGTCCATCCATCCCATATTAGGATTCTCAATCAAATCATGGTGAATCTGGGTTACAATGGTGGATGTGGTGGCTTTCTAGCGATGGATGTGGTGCAGTGTGGAACAGGGTCCCATAGTGGACTGGAAGAGCCCAATAGTAGATGATGTACTGCTGGAGGTAAATCGTTGGGGGACCAGTAGATCTGCTAGAGGAAGAAAATCAGTAGTCCAATAAACATTTATTTTGACCTAGGCAGCACCACTACCAAACAACACCGGAAAATCAGAATAAAATAAAGATCACCAAAAAACTTAATACCAATAAAAAATAATCAATGAATTACTCACAATTCAATATTCAATTCAAGAAACAAATATTGAAATAAATTCAGGAAAAATTCTTAGTAAATTAGTTTATAAAAATTAATCATAGAAAATATTTTTCTTCCAAAAACAATTTTTCAAAGACAAAACATCTAAAATAAGAAAATAAATTTCAATATCCATTTAAAAAAATACTACCCTAAAAAATGTAATGCTAAAAATATTGTTTAATAAAAATATGGAATTGTTTAGAGAATTAATTTCAATAAATTTCAAAAAAAAATCATTAAAATAATTAGGCAAATATATTTTCAATAAAAAATTTCACACTCTTGTGCATCGAATATTTTTAAATTCATAGGACATAAAAATAGCTCAATTCATCTCCCAAAACACAAAATTTAATTATATTTTCATTAAATGAATAACATAAGCTCCAATTATCCTCAATCAATTAATAACTATTAAAAACACCATTTCAACCATAAAAACACAATAAATTTCTCAATAATAGATGTGGAAAAGTGTTTAAAAATAGACCATATTACACTCCCAAAACATAAGTATTTATTAGTCCTTAAATAGTTACATGCTTTTTTTTCTTTATAAAAATGAAGAAAATAAGTTTTTTAGTTGACTGAAAATAAATAATGTTAAGACACTTATTTAAAAATGAAAAGGATCTGAGGTGAGTAAATATTTTCAAAGAATTATCATAGAAGGACCTACCTGAGTTCAAATACACACTAAAATCAAGGGACCAAATACTTTTTCACTATTGAAGATGTTATGCCTCCTAGATAAGGTCACTCACTTATGCACTTCAACTCTAATAGAAGTTTTAATTCTGATAGTGAATACATGTTATATTTAAGTGGAAATAAAAACTTAACAAGAGGTGACTTTAATTTTAACATTATCCTTGGTTTTAAAAACATCATTTTATATTTAATCAATTCATGGATACAACTCAAATGGATTTCACACAGGTAAATTGTCCCCTTCTTCATTTGGGATCAAAATTCTCCTTGCCTTAATGAACTCATTTTTTAATACAAGGAACTTTATTGGTTCTTATTGTTTTCTTTTTTTTTCTGAATTTTACCCATCCATGTTTGTGTAGATCTCTATACAAAAGCACTTATTTGATATATACAAAGGGATTACAAACACACCCAATTCCTTGATTCTTATAAGATCACAATGGGATACTATTTTCTTATTTTACACTAGTTTCAAAATATGTATAAGATTATCATTTTATTTGGCTCCCTAAGGTGATTACTTTTCAAAAGGTGATTCCCCTAGGTTTAAGTTCAAATTTGCATTTTCCTACAGTTATGATGATAATTCCACAAATATCATTCCTATATCAATACATTTCTTAGTTCGTATATAGAATCTCTATAAAACATAAAGTAACATGACTCAACAATCATAAACGCACAAATATTTCAGAAACATTGCTACACTCAACAACTAGTAAGTAATTATCCTTTAGTAAGGAAATAATAAAGGTGAAAATGAAATCATAAGAACCCTCAGTTGGTGAATGTTTTTTTAAAAAAATGAAGGGAGATTTTGATTTGTTTTCAAAATTTAAAGAACTATTTAACACAGAACAAATACCACTCTCCCCCAAACTTAAATTTCAATAATGTTCCCATTTTTTAATCCTAAGGTGGAAGATAGTTTAGTTTCGAAAACAAGTTTCCAATCCATCAATACAAAGAATGTAAAAGGGGTAACATGAAATTTAAAAAAATCACTTTTTCTAAACATCCAATCAAAAAAATTGTTTTTTAAAGTTAATTTGTTTTATTATTGAACATATATAAAATAATTTTAAAATTATTTCAATCAGTAGCATGATAAACAATGTTGTACAATAGTAGATGAATAAATTTGATTATAATGGGTGCAAGCATGCTTCACCATACAGCTCTAAAACAATTCATCTCGCTAGAACGCAACAAGGTAACACACAAGGAAGAAAAATAGAATAAAAATTTTGAATTACACAATAAGGGGTATTCCCCCACACTTAATTCATAGTAGCATGAAATATGAATGTGCATATTTTAAATTTCACAAATTAAAAAAAATACTCCCCTGAGTGTTGAAGCTTCTCATTTATATTTTCAGTTCAGCCACATGTGGCCTCCATTTGTTTTCCTTCAAAAATATACATGGGTTATAACTTCCCTCCCCTATAAATTTAAAAAAAATTAATATTATAATTGAAGATTTAAAGTTAAATTTAAAATTAATCCATGTTTTAGTTAAAGAGTTTTTTTCCTGTAAAATTTGGTGTGTTGTTCCCCTTCAACTTTAGTGTCTTCCACATGGAATTACTTCATGATTATTATCCTACACACAAACATCACAAAATAAAAATAATCATTATGAAAATAAGACTGGAGATGAAATAGGATAATATTGGGATTACCCACAATGGGTGCTGTATTTTGACTTTCCACGCCTATAATGTTGAGCAATGTATTGTTTTCAAACAATTCAAAATAATGTTTTTTAAAGGGGGAGATTATTTTAAATAATACTTTGTCTCTTTATGATGATTTTGATGCTCACAAATACCCTTAATTATTTACTAATTATTTCGTTGAGTATTTTGCAGGAATTTATTTTATTTATTTATTTCATATAACGAGATTTCATACTTCATTTATTCCGAGATCAATTTTAGCGCGTTCTGGAATCACTATAGCGCGAGATCAATTTTAGCGCGTTCTGGAATCACTGTAGCGCGAGATCAGTTTTAGCGCGTACTGGAATCATTGTTCATACCCTACGTTGATGAACGTAACGTATGGATGAAAAGTTTACTTTTTTATGTTAAAAAGAAACGTATGGTTAAGGAACCTTACGTTATTTTGAAACGTATGGTTAATGAACCTTACGTTGTTGAAAAGTATGGAAGAAGAACATTACGTTTGGAAGGAACCTTACGTTTTTGTTGTTGGACAAGTATGGAAGAGAAACCGTACGTTAGTTTTCAGTGTTGAGTTTGTTTCTCAAAAGTATGGATCATCAACCTTACTTTTATAATCAATCGTACGTTCTTTGGAGAGTTAAAGAAAGACAAAGTATGGATGATCAACCCTACGTTTGAATGCTGAAGAGAAAGTATGTATGTTCAACCTTACGTTTGAGCTTACATTCTGAACCTTACGTTTGTGAACCTTACGTTTGTGAACCCTACGTTTGGAGACACGTCATCAACCCTACGTTTGGCGTCGGGATATTTTTGACAGACGATATTTCCTTTTGCATTGGTCAAACAGGCGGATTATTAAGCGGATTTCGAGCCGATTCTTAAGAACGAATTTGACTGAATCAAAGACGTTTTTCAACGGATTAATGATTGATTTAAACGGAGCTTTTTATGCCGATTCTTCAGTGGAGTTACAACGGCTCTGTTATTTCATTTAATATCGCGAATCTAAAGGAGATTTTCATGGATCTATTTATGCGGAAGATTTTCTCAGATTTGAATATATATGTTCTATCTTGGAAACTTCGTATATATATATATACACAGGAAAGTGTATGAAATATAGAGATTGATCTTTTAACGAGCAAGAAACAGAGACTGTGTGAAGGCGTTCTTTTCTGGTGATCGAGAAGAAGTGTAAAACCTTTATTACCGAAGGAAGATCTTGATAGCAGATTCACGTGTTCTACATCGACTATCTGTTGTGAATCTACTGCTGCTGAAGTTGTGAAGTTTCTTGTAATATCTATTGCAACTGGATCGACTCAGGACTGTTTTGATTACAGATCTTTATTTTTTGAAGACGACGATCTATCTACTGTCAATTGCATTCTGTTGCAATTGTGAAGAACAACTGGAGAAGTGTTTTCTTTATCGAAACCCTTTTTATTTTTGAGTGATCAGCTTCTCGTTCAAAGCTGTGTGGGTTCGTGTTTGAACCAGGAAGGCTGTGTTTGCCTGAAACTTGTAAAGGTGTCAACTGCCTGTACTCAGTTGTGAACAGGTCTGTGGAAACGGGGACCAGATAGTGAAAATCGCCAAGCTCGTGGATTTGAGCGTTGGTGGAGTGGACTAGGGGCCTTCTGTTCCCCGAACCACTATACATCCGTGTGTTCATGATTTTACTTTTTCCGCTGCATATTTAATCGTGCTAAAGCATAGTGGACAGAATTTGTCTAAATTGAAGAGATTGTAATAATTTTGAAAAGACACAATTCACCCCCCCTCTTGTGTGTAATCTGTAGATTCAGATCCAACAATTGGTATCAGAGGAGGAGCTTCTTATTTTTAAAGTCTTATCAAGCTAGAAGTATTTAAAGATTATACATAGTGTATCATGGCTGATACGAGAGAGGGAATGTCAATGGTCAGAGCACCTTACTTTAATGGAGATAATTATGGCTGCTGGAAATCACGTATGATTATTTATCTGAAAAATCTTGGTTACAAAGTCTATTCAAAGATTCTGACTCCCTATGAAATTCCTGAAAATCCCGATACATGGAGTGCTGCTACAGAGGCTGAGTATGACATGAATTCAAAAGCTATGAATGCAATCATCTGTGGTCTAGGACCGGATGAATTTAACAGAGTATCTCAATGCCCGACTGCATATGAAATGTGGCAAACAATAGCTGTTGCTTATGAAGGAACAGATAATGTAAGACAGATGAGATATGCAACTGCTAAATTAAAATTCGATACTTTCAGAATGATTGAAGGAGAGAGCATCACTCAGATGAATGGAAGATTGACAGAAATTGTCAATAATATAACAGCTCTAGGAGAACCAATCAAGCAGGCTGATCAAGCGTTAAAGGTACTGAGAGTACTTCCTACTCGATGGAATGGAATCTCTGCAGCAATCAGACAATCAACTTCTGTTAAAGATCTAACTATGAGAGAGCTGATTGGTACATTGATGATGTACGAGGCTGAAATGCAAGATGAGGTAAATGAGCATAAAGTCTACATAAAAAGGGAAAATACTGCTTTGAAAGTGACTTCTCAACAAAAGGATAGAAAGATGAAGAACAGAGAAGTAAGTGCTAAATCAGAAAGCTCTGATTCTTCAAATTCGGATGAAGAACTGGCTCAGCTAGCCAGAAAATTCAGAAAGTTCTACAGTAAGAAGAAAGACTTCAAGAAATCCTTCAAGAAGGATAGCAAGGAAGTGAGATGTTATGAATGCAAAAAGATGGGACATATCAGACCGGATTGCCCAAAATTGAAAGATGCAAAGAAGAAGAAATTCTTCAAAATAGATGATTATGAGCAGAAAGACAAGAAAGCTATGAAAGCTACTTGGAGTGTTTCTGAAGACTCAAGTAATTCTTCTGAATCAAGATCAGAGAAGGAGGAAGCCAATTTAAAAGCAAATATGTGTTTCATGGCTGAAACTGATGAGGTAGCAGGTTACCAAAGAAAGAAATAAATATGGTATATGGACAGTGGTTGCTCAAGACATATGAGTGGAACTTCAGCTAATTTCTCTTCTCTTACTCGAAAGGAAGGAGGACTTGTCACCTTTGGTGGCAATGCCAAAGGAAAGATTATTGGTATTGGAACAGTTGGAGATCCAGAGACAGTCTCAATCAACAAAGTACTTTATGTACAAGGGTTAAAACACAATCTGATAAGTATCTCTCAACTCTGTGATGATGGATACACTGTTGATTTTACTAAAAATAGTTGTATTGTTTCTAAAGATAAACTGTTTAAGTTTAGAGCACCCAGAACTGATAATGTTTATACTTTGGATTTGTATTCCTTGTGTAAACAACAAGTAAACTGCTTAACTGCTAATATAAGTGAATCCTGGATCTAGCATAGAAGACTTGGTCATTGCAATATATATGCTTTACATAAATTATCTAAGAAACATCTAGTTTCTGATTTGCCTAGTCTCAAATTTGAAAATGACAGATTCTGTGATGCATGTCATCTTGGCAAGCAACACAAATCATCATTCAAATCTGTTAATAAAGTTGCTACAACTAAACCTCTAGAACTTATCCATATGGATTTGTTTGGACCGTCAAGAGTAGCAAGTTTAGCTGGTAAATTATATGTTTATGTATTAGTTGATGATTATTCTAGATTTACTTGGATTTTCTTTTTGAAATTCAAAAGTGAAGCTTTTAGTTTATTTGAAGGTTTTTGTAAATCTATTCAAAATGAAAAAGGTTTTAATATAATATCATTAAGAAGTGATCATGGTGGAGAATTTGAGAACCAGGAATTTAATTCCTTTTGCTCAAACATGGGTATTAAACACACCTTCTCTGCTCCAAGAACACCTCAACAGAATGGGATTGTAGAAAGAAGAAATAGAACTATTCAAGAAATGGCTAGAACTATGTTAAATGAATATAGCCTACCTATATATTTCTGGGCAGAAGCTGTTAATACAGCTTGTTATATAATGAATAGAATTTTAATAAGACCTATTTTGAAAAAGACACCCTATGAACTATGGAATAACAGAAAACCTAAAGTAAATTACTTTAAAGTTTTTGGATGCAAGGTTTACATCTTGAATACCATAGATAATCTTGGTAAATTTGATCCAAAATCTGATAAAGGTATTTTCTTAGGATATTCTGCAACCTCCAAAGCTTATAGAGTCTATAATAAAAAGTCAAGGATTGTTGAAGAATCAGTTCATGTGAAATTTGATGAATCTGATCCTTTTGAGAAAAGGATAGAACAAATAGATGAACCTGATTCTAATGAAAACATGAGACTTGAGAATTTAAAGAATGATTTTGAAAATGATATAAAAGAAATTCAGTCCAGTTCAGAAGAACATGACACTAAAGAACCTTTGAATGTAATGCCTAGACAGTCTAGAACCTTAAAGAATCACCCTTTAGAATCTGTGATAGGTGACTTAGAGACTGGTATTCAAACTAGAAGAAACCTTGGAAACATAGTTGAATTCTCTGCTTTCCTATCCCAACAAGAACCTAAGACCATAGAAGAAGCCTTAGATGATGAGAGCTGGGTAATAGCAATGCAGGATGAATTGAACCAGTTCAAGAGAAATAAGGTTTGGGAATTAGTTGAAAGACCACATGATTATCCAGTAATAGGAACTAAATGGGTCTTTAGGAATAAACAGGATGATCAAGGGATAATAACTAGAAATAAAGCAAGATTAGTAGCTAAAGGATATAATCAAGAAGAAGGAATAGATTATGATGAGACCTTTGCACCTGTAGCTAGGTTAGAAGTCATTAGAATCCTTTTAGCCTATGCATCTTATATGAATTTTAAATTATTTCAGATGGATGTTAAATCTGCCTTTTTAAATGGTTATTTAATGGAGGAAGTTTATGTTGAGCAACCTCCTGGTTTTGAAAATTCTCAAAAACCAGATTCTGTTTTCAAACTTACTAAAGCTCTTTATGGCCTTAAACAAGCACCTAGAGCTTGGTATGAAAGACTAAGTTCTTTTCTTTTGAAAAATGATTTTACTGTTGGACTGGCAGATCCAACACTCTTTAAGAAAACTGTGAAAAATAATGTTTTGTTGGTTCAAATTTATGTTGATGATGTAATTTTTGGATCAACCAATAAAATTCTTTGTCATGAATTTTCAGAATTAATGTAAAAAGAATTTGAAATGAGTATGATGGGAGAATTAAATTTCTTTTTGGGTCTTCAAATATTTCAAAAAGATTTTGGAAATGTTTTAAATCAATGCAAATACATTACTGATTTACTTAAGAAATTTGGACTTGAAAACAGCAAGCCATTTACAACTCCTATGTGTACTAATATAAAACTTGATTTGGATGAAACTGGAAAATCAGTGGACAACAAGTTATATAGAGGTATGATTGGTAGTTTGTTATATCTTACTGCTAGTAGACTAGATATAATGTATTCAGAATGTCTTTGTGCTCGATTTCAATCAAATCCCAAAGAATCCCATTTAACTGCTGTTAAAAGAATTTTTAGATATTTAAAAGGTACTATTTATCAATCTCTGCTTTATCCAAAAACCTCTGATTTTAATTTAATTTCATATTCAGATGCTGACTTTGGAAGCTGTAGATTAGATAGGAAGAGTACTTCAGGAACATGTCACTTTTTAGGGAAGTCTTTAGTATCATGGTCTAGTAAGAAACAACACTCAGTTGCCCTGTCAACAGCCGAGGCAGAATATGTGTCTGCAGGTAGTTGCTGTGCACAGGTGTTGTGGATGAAAAACACTCTTATGGACTTTGGATTAAATTTCAATAATACACCTATTTTATGTGATAATACTAGTGCAATTAATATTTCAAAAAATCCTATTAGTCATTCTAGAACTAAGCACATTGATATAAGACATCACTTTTTAAGAGATCGTGTGTTTAAAAAGGATATATTTTTAGAATTTGTAAATACAGAAAATCAATTAGCAGATATTTTTACTAAACCACTTCCCACGGCAAGGTTTGAATTTATTAAGGGGGAGTTAGGTTTATTTAATTTTAAATAGTTTTTTTTTTAAATCTTATTCTGTTTTCGAATTCTGCTTAATTTCTATTTCCCGCTATAAGTAATTTTATTTTGTTTTAAATAAATGTAATGATTAGTGATTACACGGGAATCAAGGCTGTCAGAACCGTTTCACCTTCTAAACTGCTTCACCTTTTTCGGAAACCCTTTCGAAAACCTAAAACCGCACATCTGCTCCAAAACCCTTTTCTGAATCTTCAAACCCTAAACTTACGAACCTTCAGAAATCGTTGTTGGAATGGCAAAGACTAAGCGTCCAGATGAAGCCGAGAGCAGTGCTGCAAAGAAACCTAAGGTAGTTAGTCGGAAAATACTGCAAGGTAAAGTCATAGATTTAGAGTGGCTGTTTGAAACTAATTTACTGTTGAAGCAAGCGTTGTCGTTTCAAAGCCTTGAGCAAGCTTTTAATAGTGAAAATTCTGAGTTTCTATATGAGGCAGAAATGAGACATTTCTTTAGAACTGTTCAGTTTAGCCTTGGAGATACAGAGGATAGTTTATTGGCTCAAATAGAGGATAAGGACTTTTCAATATCATCTGTAGAGATAAGTCAAATTCTTAACTTCCCTCATAAAGGAGTTTTTCATTTCGATTTACGGAATATTGGAGATTCTGTACATAAGTCTGAAGACATTATGTCTTTTCTGTTTGGAACCAGAGTGATAAAGAAGATGTTTATTAAGGATTTGGAGCCCGATCAGAAAATTTTGGTAAAATTTGTTCAGACTGGTTTAGCACCAAGAATGGCTGAGATGGAGAAAATCCTATACCCGGACATGTACATAATGTATCTTCTGATGTGTGATATTAAGTTTAATTTTCCTCGGTTTATGATAAGATATCTGAGTTACTGCTATCAGAGTGAAGCAAGAATGACCTTTTTCCCTTATGGAAGGTTCATTTCTTTGTTTTTGTTTAAAAGAGGAATGATCAGATTGGTAGATGCTGGGGTGAAATGTCACCACAGTAATGTTTTTAATGCTGGAACTTTGAGGAAAGTAGGATACTTCTGGAGCACAATTAAAGGAAAACTCTTACCTGTTGGAGCTGAGGAAAACTCGGAGAGTGCTCAGGCTCAACCGGCTAAGTCCAAGGAGGGACAAGCAGAATCAAGAGTTAGTATAGTGGCAAGGAGAATTCGTTTTGATATGGAGGAAGTTGAGGAAGAGAGAAGTCAAGAAGGACTTCAATCTAGAAGGAAGAGGTCAATTGATGAAGAAATTATCTCTCCTGCCTTGAAATCCTCTGAACCGTTAATTTCTTATTCATTTGTGAGAGAAGCTATTGTGGAGCAGACTGCACCGATAGAGGAACCAGCAGCTCAAACAAAAACTCAAAAAGAACCTCAATCTGCTGCTGTGGCTGTTGAAAAAGTAATTCAACAAGAACAACTTATGGAGGCAGTTCCTGGTGAAGAAGTGGCCCGACCTCAAGATTTACATGAAAATATTGTTCTTGACCAATCAGTAGAAGTCAGAGAGACTACTGTTCTTGATGAACATACTTCTGAAGCTAATACAGAGGTACTTCAGGAAGATTTTTCAGTGGAAGAGTTTCAGGCTTCAAAAGATAGTTCAGTGGATCAACCTTGTCAGGACAAGGACAAAGAACAGTCAGATGCAGATTCCTTACCACTTGCCCTACTTCATCAACCTAATTCTGGACATGAGAATCGAGCACAGGGTGCCCCTGATTCGAGAAAAGAAGAAGTTGTTAAGTTGTACAAGCGTATCTCTCAGTTAGAATCTGAGAATGTTAGTCTCAGAAATTCTCTGAACTTAGAGCAGTTGAAGTTTCAGAAGCTGAAAGAATGTACTGTTTCAAGACAGGAAGTAGATTTGTTTAAGACTGATATGCTGCATGCTGTTGATCAGTTAAAATCAGAGATGGTAAAGAAAGATGATTTGTCTGAGTTGAAGATTTACATAGAGAATAAATTTGAGTCTGTTGCAAACAGTGCTGTGAGTGGATCAGGCTATTCACCTGATTTGATTCGGAAATTTCAAGCAATTACTGGAGCGATGAGCAATATGAGTGACAGATTACACGATCTTCAGTGTAATAGTGCCCCTTTGTCAGTTTTGCTAGATAATCAGAAATTTTTAGTGGATCAGTTGACATCTGGAGAGCAACCGATTAGGATTCTTTTGAATCAGTTATCAGAAAAACTGGCTCTTTTTGTTGAAAAAGAAGAAAGAATGCATGAGTTTTTCAGAGTTAATTTGATTGAAGATATTCATATGACTCAAGAGAACAGAGATCATATCATCAAGTTAGGAGATGAGATGATGAAGAGGCTCAGAGAACAGTTTACAGAGATAAAGACCGCGATTCAAAGGAGATAGACACCTTTTTCCCTGTCTTATCTATGAACCTTGATTCCTCTGTATATCACAATCGTTTATATATAACATCTTGTGAATGAAAATTCTTTTCTTACTTCTTTTTTTGTTTTGTTGTTTATTGATTTATGATTGAGTTAGCCGGTATAGCAAATTCACTTATTCATACACAGTTAATTATAGCATTTACTTATAGTTCAGTGCAATATTGAATGTGTTCAAATCCGTAATTTTTCATTCTTTTTGATATCACAAAAAGGGGGAGAATTTGGATAAACACAACATTTAAATTCATTTGTTTCCTATGAATAAATTTGGATATATGGGAGAATTTGGATATATACGACATTTATCTTTTATCTATTTTTAGCTGAAAATTTATTTTTATGGGGGAGAAATTTTATTATAGTTAAATATTGTTTTAATCCTTTCAAAATTCTAAAATTTTATAAAACTAATTTTTCAATAAAGATTGCAATTAAATTAGTTCTATTATTTTATGGGTTTTGTGATCATCAAAAAGGGGGAGATTGTTGAGCAATGTATTGTTTTCAAACAATTCAAAATAATGTTTTTTAAAGGGGGAGATTATTTTAAATAATACTCTGTCTCTTTATGATGATTTTGATGCTCACAAATACCCTTAATTATTTACTAATTATTTCGTTGAGTATTTTTCAGGAATTTATTTTATTTATTTATTTCATATAACAAGATTTCATACTTCATTTATTCCGAGATCAATTTTAGCGCGTTCTGGAATCACTGTAGTGCGAGATCAATTTTAGCGCGTTCTGGAATCACTGTAGTGCGAGATCAGTTTTAGCGCGTACTGGAATCACTGTTCATACCCTACGTTGATGAACGTAACGTATGGATGAAAAGTTTACTTTTTATGTTAAAAAGAAACGTATGGTTAAGGAACCTTACGTTATTTTGAAACGTATGGTTAATGAACCTTACGTTGTTGAAAAGTATGGAAGAAGAACATTACGTTTGGAAGGAACCTTACGTTTTTGTTGTTGGACAAGTATGGAAGAGAAACCATACGTTAGTTTTCAGTGTTGAGTTTGTTTCTCAAAAGTATGGATCATCAACCTTACTTTTATAATCAACCGTACGTTCTTTGGAGAGTTGAAGCAAGACAAAGTATGGATGATCAACCCTACGTTTGAATGCTGAAGAGAAAGTATGTATGTTCAACCTTACGTTTGAGCTTACGTTCTGAACCTTACGTTTGTGAACCTTACGTTTGTGAACCCTACGTTTGGAGCCACGTCATCAACCCTACGTTTGGCGTCGGGATATTTTTGACAGACGATATTTCCATTTGCATTGGTCAAACAGGCGGATTATTAAGCGGATTTCAAGCCGATTCTTAAGAACGACTTTGACTGAATCAAAGACGTTTTTCAACGGATTAATGATTGATTTAAACGGAGCTTTTTATGCCGATTCTTCAGTAGAGTTACAACGGCTCTGTTATTTCATTTAATATCGCGAATCTAAAGGAGATTTTCATGGATCTATTTATGCGGAAGATTTTCTCAGATTTGAATATATATGTTCTATCTTGGAAACTTCGTATATATATATATACACAGGAAAGTGTATGAAATATAGAGATTGATATTTTAACGAGCAAGAAACAGAGACTGTGTGAAGGCGTTCTTTTCTGGTGATCAAGAAGAAGTGTAAAACCTTTATTACCGAAGGAAGATCTTGATAGCAGATTCACGTGTTCTACATCGACTATCTGTTGTGAATCTATTGCTGCTGAAGTTGTGAAGTTTCTTGTAATATCTATTGCAACTGGATCGACTTAGGACTGTTTTGATTACAGATCTTTATTTTCTGAAGACGACGATCTATCTACTGTCAATTGCATTCTGTTGCAATTGTGAAGAACAACTGGAGAAGTGTTTTCTTTATCGAAACCCTTTTTATTTTTGAGTGATCAGCTTCTCGTTCTAAGCTGTGTGGGTTCGTGTTTGAACCAGGAAGGCTGTGTTTTCCTGAAACTTGTAAAGGTGTAAACTGCCTGTACTCAGTTGTGAACAGGTCTGTGGAAACGAGGACCAGATAGTGAAAATCGCCAAGCTCGTGGATTTGAGCGTTGGTGGAGTGGACTAGGAGCCTTCTGTTCCCCGAACCACTATACATCCGTGTGTTCATGCTTTTACTTTTTCCGCTGCATATTTAATCGTGCTAAAGCATAGTAGACAGAATTTGTCTAAATTGAAGAGATTGTAATAATTTTGAAAAGACACAATTCACCCCCCTCTTGTGTGTAATCCGTAGATTCAGATCCAACATATAAAACTATGGGATCATCCCCAGTCCGATGAAGGTTGTGGTTTCTTGGTTAGGGACCACCATGCGTGATTCTTTTAAGCTTCGGTACTTTATAACTTTTGTATTACCCATTATAAAATTTCCAACCTTTCCCAATCCTTGCTAGTAAATAACTTGTGGACTACTAAAGGGAAAAACAAAATATTAGGGAACTTCCCTCCTCATTCTATGTGAGGGTTAGAATTCACGTATTGTAGGAATTCAACTCTTGTAATTGAATCTTCCTCTAGTTAAATCCAATCAAAAATTTATTCTTTGACAATAAAAAACGTTTCAACATCACCATTTATACACATGTAGTGTTCAAATACCTCCTCTTTAGTAGAAGTTGCTCTGAAAATTGAATTTTCAACATATAATAGAAGTTCCAACATTTCCTTTGTAGGTTCAGCCTCCAATTCCCCCTGAATCTCTAGGAAATTACAAACGTGAACTGTAACTACAATACCTGCAAAGGGAGAATCAAAATTTAAATCTTATTTAATATCATGAGAGCCAAATAAAAATACATATTTTCAATCAAATCTTTGATTCCCTAAATTAGTGGAATTAATTCCTCTTCCTGGTTGAACAATGATCTTATGAGAATGTCTGGGGTATGAGTCATGTAGTCAACCTCCTTCAGCCACTCTCCAAAGCACATCACCTTATTTTCTGTATCATCCGTGGTAAAGGAGAGGATGTCTTGTGTTGGCTTGACCTCTTCAGTTAATGAAAAACTATTAGACAAGTAAATGAAATCCAAATCATTATAATGAATATATGGGAAAAATTATTATCAAAATGTTTTCTAGAATCTTCAATTTCCACATGTTACAACTCCTTCCAGCCCTTGAAACAATCTCCAGAAAGTGATTATTGAATTTCTAGCATTGAATTCAGGGGCATGTAAAGATAGAAAATAGGCAGCTCTAGCTTCTTGATTCTTCTTCTTTTCTCATTTCTTCTACGTTGTTTTACTTAGAGTACAACTCCAATGGGTTGATGGCGTACTGCCTTGCTCTTTTGGTCTTATTGAGCCAGGTAGGTAGTTCCAAGTAAGTCCAGAATTCTCTTAGTAGATAGAAAATATTTCTTGGTGGGTTCCTTCCCCTCTTGACCCCTTTTGATTTGAATGAAATTATGTACGTATTGTTGTTTAGTTTGATGGGATAAATCCATTATAGCATATGATAGCTCTCTAGATTGTTGGTTTTGTAATCATAATTGGAACAATTATGCATCCTTATAATGTGCTCACACAAGAGTGAAATCAAACAATGAATCTAAAAAGGAAAAGTTGGTGCCTATTTTTTTCTTTTTCGTTTATTTGATTTTTTACTTTTGTTTTTTTAATTGGAAAACCCCTAAAGAAATCCTTGAACCCTGGAAATAGGACCCAAATTTGATGTCGTCTGCATCATGAGGACGTTCATAATACATTTATAAAACACAAAATATAGAATAGTGGCTAACCTCAGGGTTTCTCTTAGGGAAATAGTTTCAAATTCCCTAGTGGTCATTCTGAAAATCATTTCATGTTTTTATATATTTTGAAAAATTAAATGAAATCACTAAAAAGAAGTGATGATAAACACAAGGGATTGATGTAATGGAAAACAAAGTGAAAGGAAAAAATGTGAGGAAACAAAAAGAGGGAGAAAAGAAAGAGTTAGCGATGAGAATGTCAAATCCAAGTTGATCCACTCTTAGCTACCCCTCATAGATCTCTTGAAGAAGGCCATCAACTATCTTCCCCACTAAATTCAAGACTGGTTACTTTGATAACACCCTCTCTCATCTAAACAATGAACACTCAAACACTGAAGTTCATCAGTGCTTGAGCGTTCCTCCAGATAGAAAAATGAATCTCTGAATAGAATCATTCTAATGGGAAAAGCTTAGAAGCCAAAATGATCCTGCTGAGATCGTTAGGTCAGACAACCCAACTCATATAATCAGTCAAGAAAATGAGAGAGGAAGTGGAAAAGGAATGAGGAAAAAAGGTTGAAAATCATTCATATGAAAGAGTGCACTCTCACACACCCCAAATCACATTCACGATCGGCTAAGAGGAAAGATGAGTTGACGGTCTTCATGAAGCAGGAATATCTGAGGAGCGTCAAGTTTCACTTCCGTAATCAAGATTCACAAATTAGTTATCCAATACAAGAGATTTGAGATTACAACAAAAATCATGGAATAACAAAACAAACATCACAGTTTAAAAAAACCGAGACAAAATTGTGATATTTACCGAATAGAAACAAAAATGAAAACAGTGAAAATTGAAGAAGTAGAATGAAGAAGGTTCCCGTCTCTAGGAATGGATGGCGATTCCTATGTCCAAGGAATACCTAAACAGAGGAGTAGTGATCCTATTATTCAAAAACAAAAATTGTGAAACGACCGAATAACAGGAAGCATAGATCCATGTGGTGTCCATTGACATGCTTGTCCCCAACCCCAAGTAACATCTCTATGATAAAAGCTAGACTTTGGCAACGAACTCGCTTTCCCTCGCATTTTCCCACGATCATCATCAGTGCCCATGATTTCCCTGACCACCCCTGATCGATTATTCCCGACTTTGCCGGACAAAACAAAGAAACGAGACTGTTCATAAAATGTTACTATTATTATTATACTTATTATTGATATATATTAATATAAATATGTATTTTTATATATATACACTTATTATTAATATTTATTATTTTATATATTTTTATTCTTTTTTTTTTCTTCCTTATTCGCTAGCGCTGTGCGGGTTCATTTCCAAGGCAGCGGCCTGGCTTTGGTAGGAATCAGGCGTGGCAATGACTTTCATTCTTCATAGCTGTTGTGGGATTGGACTTCCACGGTGGGGAACGCTGGTCGATAGTGGTTCAAGCGGTGACCGGTCATCTTCAGCGAAGCACGGGTGGAGCTGGAGCGGTGTGGGAGCAAGGGATTTCGGCGATCTTTAGATCTGGGGAGGTGGGTTCGATTCGGCTTGGTTGTACACAGATGTAGATTTCGGGTGTTTTCGTGGCATCGGCTACATCATCCGTGGTAGCCGGCTGGTTTATTTGGATTTGGAAGGAAGCAGCACCAGTGGTTCTGTCCGTCCTCATCCAGCCTGGAATCAGTGTCGCAGCTGCTCTGCTTCATCCATGGTTGAGAAAGGGTTCGTTGCGGGTGAGAACAGGTTCTTCCTCAATCTCAAATTTAGTGAATTTCCTTTGTTAACTAATTCAGAACAATTAATCTTAGGGAACGATTTTTTTCCAATTATAATTTTTCGAAGACAAAACATCCAAAATAAGAATCGCTCAATTCATCAACCAAAACGCACAATTTAATGAGATTATCAATAAATGTAGAACATGAGCTCAAATTACCCACAATCAAACAATATCCATCAAAAACTCAATTTTACCATTAAAAACTAAATACATTCGTCAAAAACAAATGTGGAAAACTGTGTAAAAAAGGCCACATCACTCACCATACTTGAGATGACCCTCCCTGTGGTTTCAACATCACTACATCTATTTCCTTTCAAAAGGACTAGTGACACCCATGATTGATTTTGCCTAATAATTATCTGCCACTATTGAAACACCACATCACTACACCACATCACTACACCACATGGTCATTATGACTTAACACCAAAAGGAATCTCTAAACTTTGTGAGCATACATACTCTTTTTTAGACCCAACACATAATGTAATTCAAAGGATGGATCCTTATCTATCAAAACCCATCATTATTCTCCACCCATGAACACTAATGTGACACTAATCTAACTTACGATTAGATTACACCACATACTTTACCCTAACCCACTCAAGGGTCGTACCTCGATGACTAATATGATTCTCCACATTATAGGAGTATCCTCATTGTCACGCCACAATAAAAGCACCCAATCTCCAAAGTCCAGACTTTGTGAACAAATATTATAGTGACTAAAGGTTACCTCCTTTCTCATTGTTGAGACACAATATGAAACACTAATTACCCAACACCAAGAAATTCCTAAACCACATCCCTGGATCCAAAAAAGCCCAAACATAAGTAAACAATCTATCTTAAGAATCATGGTTCACTCCACCACAACACACTACTAAAAAAGAATTTGGTAGTTCTCTATGAATCATTAGCAACCTAAATTTGTTTTCAATTCACAATTAACATGTAACATCTCTTTTTCAAACTCCTAACATGCTTCCACTATGTAACTCCATATATTATGACTGAATATACCTTCAATATTCAAAAATTCTAGGATGATCTCTATAACACATCCTTCATACTAGAGATTATTTTCATAACACAATTTCTAAATCACCGTAACCATTTACATAAAATAACACCATTTGGAATTAAATTTTTTGATTTCCCTTAAAAATTCTTAGCCTCACCCACTGATGCATCACTGCACCACCCGGTCACGATTCCTTAAAACCTGAAGGCCTCGCTAAACCATCCAAACAACCACATCTATGTTTGAACTATAAACTCAATGTAATTACATGAAATAATTATAAATTAAAAAAAAATATTTTCACACACCAACCATGAGTGTTGGTCTATCACTAAAAAACATATGATTAGATTATATTACTTCCATGACCCTAACTCACATAAGGATAATATAAGCATGTCTGATTCTAAACTCTTCTCTATGGTAGTATCCTTTTAAAATATTCACAACTAAATCATCTTATCTATATAGATCATTTTATATCCACTACAAATATAGTTAGTGTACATGGGATCTCCAATCATGCATGAGTTCTATTATGACACACCAATAACCCAAAACCAAGATAGTTCTCAACCATGATAGTCAGTTATTAAAAATTATGTCATTGAGAAACAATTCATCTGAGATCATATAATTCAACCAAACATAGTACCCAAATCAGGAAGATTTATTTTCAAAATCATGATCACCACCATAATAATTGACTAAAAACAATTGAAATATAAATAAATCAATACCCATCAAAATATAAATTAGGCTACCCAAGCCCAAAATAAAATTCCCATCTCATGAGGATGAAAAAATCCAACTCTTGAAAAAACCACGACATACCTACCAAATACACAATCCAGTAGCCATAATCATCTAGAACAAATGTTGAAAACCAAGAAAACCTAAACTAAATTGGAATAAATTTAATTTCTCCATCACCTGACCAATTCAAGTGTAGACTAACTAAACAGACATGGTAGTATCAAATAAGAACTTCATAGCAGACATGCACAGAGTTCAGGAATCTAGGTCACTCCCAAAAAACACAAAAATCCTAGAATACTATTTCTCATACGTACCATTTGATTATTGTTAAAACAAACTCGTATCATTTTTAGAATCATTAATACTCACTCAAGTAAAAAAATCTGTTGGAATTATGGTATTTTATGAAAAAAGAAAATCCCCCAAATCCCTACCCTAACTAATACATTTTCATAAAAACCTGTCCAGATTTTTTAAAAAAATCCACAAGTATTCTAAAAAAATAATATCCTTAACTATTTCAAAATCGCATTCTCTATGATACATTTCATGGAATATCAAATTTTAAAAAAAAAACAATTCATGCACACCTCATGCCACTACTTGAGGTTTTCTTTTCAAAATCATATTTTCTCATTAAAACTAAAAAACCCTAAAAACATTACCATATAGTAAACAAACAAGAAGGATTATAATTAATCAATAAAGCCCCTTGAATCC
Source organism: Viscum album (assembly GCA_963277665.1). NCBI lineage: Eukaryota > Viridiplantae > Streptophyta > Magnoliopsida > Santalales > Viscaceae > Viscum > Viscum album. The sequence continues at coordinate 120,533,113 of OY728119.1, forward strand.
ATGTTAATCTAATCGTCACTTATTAATTAATTAATAAAACATTGATTATATTATAATATGCTTTAATTAATAATGGATAAGGAAAAATGTAAAACAAAAATACCCATATGTGAATGTATTAGGCCTTACTCAATACAGTATTATGATTCCTAAATGATTCAAATTTATCACCAATTGAGGCTAAAGAGTAACCTCGAGTCCATCCATCCCATATTAGGATTCTCAATCAAATCATGGTGAATCTGGGTTACAATGGTGGATGTGGTGGCTTTCTAGCGATGGATGTGGTGCAGTGTGGAACAGGGTCCCATAGTGGACTGGAAGAGCCCAATAGTAGATGATGTACTGCTGGAGGTAAATCGTTGGGGGACCAGTAGATCTGCTAGAGGAAGAAAATCAGTAGTCCAATAAACATTTATTTTGACCTAGGCAGCACCACTACCAAACAACACCGGAAAATCAGAATAAAATAAAGATCACCAAAAAAATTAATACCAATAAAAAATAATCAATGAATTACTCACAATTCAATATTCAATTCAAGAAACAAATATTGAAATAAATTCAGGAAAACTTCTTAGTAAATTAGTTTATAAAAATTAATCATAGAAAATTTTTTCTTCCAAAAAAAATTTTTCAAAGACAAAACATCTAAAATAAGAAAATAAATTTCAATATCCATTTAAAAAAATACTACCCTAAAAAATGTAATGCTAAAAATATTGTTTAATAAAAATATGGAATTGTTTAGAGAATTAATTTCAATAAATTTCAAAAAAAAAATCATTAAAATAATTAGGCAAATATATTTTCAATAAAAAATTTCACACTCTTGTGCATCGAATATTTTTAAATTCAGAGGACATAAAAATAGCTCAATTCATCTCCCAAAACACAAAATTTAATTATATTTTCATTAAATGCATAACATAAGCTCCAATTATCCTCAATCAATTAATAACTATTAAAAACACAATTTCAACCATAAAAACACAATAAATTTCTCAATAATAGATGTGGAAAAGTGTTTAAAAATAGACCATATTACACTCCCAAAACATAAGTATTTATTAGTCCTTAAATAGTTACATGCTTTTTTTTCTTTATAAAAATGAAGAAAATAAGTTTTTTAGTTGACTGAAAATAAAGAATGTTAAGACACTTATTTACAAATGAAAAGGATCTGAGGTGAGTAAATCTTTTCAAAGAATTATCATAGAAGGACCTACCTGAGTTCAAATACACACTAAAATCAAGGGACCAAAGACTTTTTCACTATTGAAGATGTTATGCCTCCTAGATAAGGTCACTCACTTATGCACTTCAACTCTAATAGAAGTTTTAATTCTGATAGTGAATACATGTTATATTTAAGTGGAAATAAAAACTTAACAAGAGGTGACTTTAATTTCAACATTATCCTTGGTTTTAAAAACATCATTTTATATTTAATCAATTCATGGATACAACTCAAATGGATTTCATACAGGTAAATTGTCCCCTTCTTCATTTGGGATCAAAATTCTCCTCGCCTTAATGAACTCATTTTTTAATACAAGGAACTTTATTGGTTTTTATTGTTTTTTTTTTCTGAATTTTACCCATCCATGTTTGTGTAGATCTCTATACAAAAGCACTTATTTGATATATACAAAGGGATTACAAACACACCCAATTCCTTGATTCTTATAAGATCACAATGGGATACTATTTTCTTATTTTACACTAGTTTCAAAATATGTATAAGATTATCATTTTATTTGGCACCCTAAGGTGATTACTTTTCAAAAGGTGATTCCCCTAGGTTTAAGTTCAAATTTGCATTTTCCTACAGTTATGATGATAATTCCACAAATATCATTCCTATATCAACACATTTCTTAGTTCTTATATTGAATCTCTATAAAACATAAAGTAACATGACTCAGCAATCATAAACGCACAAATATTTCAGAAACGTTGCTACACTCAACAACTAGTAAGTAATTATCATTTAGTAAGGAAATAATTAAGGTGAAAATGAAATCATAAGAACCCTCAGTTGGTGAATGTTTTTTTAAAAAAATGAAGGGAGATTTTGATTTTTTTTCAAAATTTAAAGAACTGTTTAACACAGAACAAAGACCACTCTCCCCCAAACTTAAATTTCAATAATGTTCCCATTTTTTAATCCTAAGTTGGAAGATAGTTTAGTTTCAAAAACAAGTTTCCAATCCATCAATACAAAGAATGTAAAAGGGGTAACATGAAATTTAAAAAAAAATCACTTTTTCTAAACATCCAATCAAAAAAATTGTTTTTTAAAGTTAATTTGTTTTATTATTGAACATATATAAAATAATTTTAACATTATTTCAATCAGTAGCATGATAAACAATGTTGTACAATAGTAGATGAATAAATTTGATTATAATGGGTGCAATCATGCTTCACCATACAGCTCTAAAACAATTCATCTCGCTAGAACGCAACAAGGTAACACACAAGGAAGAAAAATAGAATAAAAATTTTGAATTACACAATAAGGGGTATTCCCCCACACTTAATTCATAGTAGCATGAAATATGAATGTGCATATTTAAAATTTCACAAATTAAAAAAATTACTCCCCTGAGTGTTGAAGCTTCTCATTTCTATTTTCAGTTCAGCCACAAGTGGCCTCCATTTGTTTTCCTTTAAAAATATACATGGGTTATAACTTCCCTCCCCTATAAATGTAAAAAAAATTAATATTATAATTGAAGATTTAAAGTTAAATTTAAAATTAATCCATGTTTTAGTTAGAGAGTTTTTTTCCTGTAAAATTTGGTGTGTTGTTCCCCTTCACCTTTAGTGTCTTCCACATGGAATTACTTCATGATTATTATCCTACACACAAACATCACAAAATAAAAATAATCATTATGAAAATAAGACTAGAGATGAAAAAGGATAATATTGGGATTACCCACAATGGGTGTTGTATTTTGACTTTCCACGCCTATAAAACTATGGGATCATCCCCAGTCCGATGAAGGTTGTGGTTTCTTGGTTAGGGACCACCATGCGTGATTCTTTTAAGCTTCGGTACTTTATAACTTTTGGATTACCCATTATAAAATTTCCAACCTTTCCCAATCCTTGCTAGTAAATAACTTGTGGACTACTGAAGGGAAAAAAATATTAGGGAACTTCCCTCCTCATTCTATGTGAGGGTTAGAATTCACGTATTGTAGGAATTCAACTCTTGTAATTGAATCTTCCTCTAGTTAAATCCAATCAAAAATTTATTCTTTTACAATAAAAAATGTGTCAACATCACCATTTATACACATGTAGTGTTCAAATACCTCCTCTTTAGTAGAAGTTGCTCTGAAAATTGAATTTTCAACATATAATAGAAGTTCCAACATTTCCTCTGTAGGTTCAGCCTCCAATTCCCCCTGAATCTCTAGGAAATTACAAACGTGAACTGTAACTACAATACCTGCAAAGGGAGAATCAAAATTTAAATATTATTTAAATTACAAACCAAATTCATAAAAATCAAAATCCTTGATAGTCTTTTTTATCAAAAACCAATCCAATTTTGGTATATATTTTCCACATATTATCTCAAAATGAAAAAATTACAAACCACTTGTAAATGAAATTATCCACAATCCATTTTATATAAAACCCACTAATATGGAAAACAATTCCTAGAATCCTCATACAACTATTTGAGTCATTCTTTTCAAAAGTGGGATTTTTATCAAAAACTAAAATACCTAAAACCATTACCTTATGTTGGATGAACATATATAATCACAACCAATGAATCATGACCCTTGAATCCATATTTAGCGTATCACCCTTTATTATGTAATGGATAAAAAACTAATTATATTTTTTGTTTAATTAATTATTTTTTATTATGTAGAGGCAAATTATCTAACAAAATTGCTCATAAGAACATGTATCATTACCTAAGAATGTGACTATCCATAATTAAGGATAACCTTCAATTTCACCAACTGATCCCTAAAACTCATCTCAGTCCTCACTCATTCCATATATGAGACCAGATTCAAATATCACACATCACTCAACCTAGAGTACCTATTCCCAACACTAAACATCCCCTAGAATCATGGGATTCAACCAATGTCATATTGGCCAAACATTCTTTAATCTACCTCTAAAGTTTTAACAACAAAATAATATCTCTAACTAGCTATATGAAATACAAAAAATACACCAATTACTTTTTTTAACTCTGAATCCCTAATCAAATTAATTGAACATCATTGAGGTTTCCACATGACATCTAACACAATTCCTCACAAGCTAGAGGCTACAAATAATTAGTTAGGGATTAACAGAGTCTTTCGGAGACTATACCATCCAATGGAACACATGAGTTCATGCCTGAACCTACAAAAATGCTTCATGACTTGTCTATATAATAAAACCCTAACCCCCTGTATTCATTTAAAAGAGATCCAAGAGGGACCCCGCAACCCAAAATAGAAAGAATTAAATAATCTACGTGAGGAAACACAACATAAAAGATAATCACTAGTAGATAATATGCATCATATAAAAATAAATTAAGGAACAATTTTAAATAATTGAATAACAATACTGAAAATAAAACAGGCCTATGACCAAACTCAAAATATCCTCCTACCAAATCCTCATCCACCATAACTAGCTATTCATGAAGCATGTGTCCATATCCCAATCATACTTCATCCATGAGAGAAAATATAAAGGTATTCTGATGTACATCAAACCCCATTTCATGTATGTGGGTAGGGGTTGTTTCTAACAACCTAGTCAATATCCCCAGTTATTAAAAATATTGAGTGTTATGGTTACCAATTTTATGTGCAAGTTATATATATATAAAGAGAGAATCTTGTTCTCGTGAAACACACCCATCAGGAAATGTAGCACATATGGAATATAAAAGAATGAATATCAAATTATTATAACAGACCACCATGACTCATGACCATACTAGAATTGGATAAATCCTAGATAGAAGAGAGTCAACTCATACCACAACATGATGGATACTCAATGATTTAGTATAGGGAATCTGACCAATTCCTCATATTATTCTTGTTGATGCATGGTAGGGTGCGTCACTATTTCATAGACACTACTAGAATGTGTTGTGTAATGTCCCACATCCATGTCGTAGACTACATTCTCACTCAAGGTAGTCCTACTCACACCTTATCACTTAAAGTGAAGCCTCATTTCAAACATCCTATAATTCAATCCATGTCTCAATGACTTACTTATCTTTGTATAATCATTCCATGAACACATGTTATCTAATACTATATCAGCAGGGGTGGTCCATACCAATACCCTCTCACAAAGGGAAAGCCCATACCTCATGATCCTAACGAGTACTCTCATACTAATTGTATGGTATCATAAAACCTCAAACATTACTCTATTTATTAGGGTCCCCCTCTATCCACATACACCACTCTCTCACATTGTATGTGATCCAAAACTTTATTCTTAACATACAACCAATAAGAGGCTATAATTCATTCTGCACACAGAAACTATAACAATAATCTACACTACTAGTAAAAAAAGTTCAATCATGTCACAAAGAAAATATTCCATCATGACTTGATCCCTCACATTATTTCATCCATATATCCTTAGAGGATCATTTTCCAAAAATCCTTAGTTGTGCATAAAAATTTTCAATCCCCTTTACATCCCCCTCATAACCGTAAGGACATCACTGGGGTACCTTAGTCCCATCTCCACCCTCTAAGGGTTGACTATAAAATAATTTTCCATCCTTGGAGTGGATATCAATACAAAATATCCCTCACCAAGAAAAACAATCTTGCATATTCCTAAAATTATTCAGAACACCAAGTAATCAAAATGGAGAGAACATCATGAAATTAATCATTTTTACCTTAATTTCATACACAAGGACAAATAGAACAAAAAAAATTCAATACAATCCCTTATGGATCTACCTTAAAACTGAGTAAAAATCACATTTTTTGAAAAAATTCGAAACGGTACCACATGAATTATTAAACATTCTAGGTACTTTTCCAAAATCTCATCAAAACATCTTTAGAAAACAAAACAGTAGTTTTGAAATAACATTTAAATACCCTTTCTGGAAATCACCTCATTTTATTTTAAATATAATATAAATCAAATATCCTTTTTAAATCTCATTTTAAAAGGAAACTAATTTTGAATTAAAATTCAAATCAAACCACCAAATAATCTATAAATATGGAAATAAAAATTCATTTTTTCAAAGAACAACCATAAAAAAAATAGAGATACACATGGTCTATGGTGACTATTTGGTTGATGTGAGCTTTCCCTAGTCTATGGAAAGATAAAAAGGTCATGAAATATTGATAAAACAATTATAATGATGGTACATGAACATACAGTTGTCAATTTATCATGATACTATGTAATTTAAATTCCACCTACCTAAAATAGTTATCTATAAATTGATTCCATATAGTATTGACCTTTTTTGAGTCTATGAGGACCTATGTCAAACTAAATCAATGTCAAATTGATAAGATAATTATTTAAAACAAAAAATTTAGCTCTTTATAATTGATACAAAAATCAATTCAAACCCCATAACACTAAAATCCATACTGAATGGGGTGTGGTGAACTCCATATATCAACCCAGTCATAAGAAACAAAAAATACATAAATAAAACACTTGAATCGATGGATTATTTCAAAAAAAATATTTAAAAATGTGAATTAAATATTTGGGGAATCATATATAAAGGTGAATGATGAAAAAATATATGAATACCTCCTCTTGTGATGTCCTCTAAAAGATATACCTGAAAGCCCCATCAAGCCAGAAGATTTCACCATGCTCCATTGAAATATTCTATGTATAAACCTATCCAGATGAGCCAAAATCTATGAAAGCAACATAATTGGGAAATGAAAGATATTTTGTGAGATCATTACACGTATCTAAAAAATGATACACTCATGAACTATCCAAATTTAAGGGATTATAGGGAGGGATGGGAGAATATAAATGGGGATCTTCCTTCACTTTTTCTATGAAAATATAGGGAGTTCAATCGGGGATCCAAATAGGTCTCCCTGCGATCATATCAGAATGATCCTATGATAATAACTACTTGTCACATAGTACACATTATGACCACGAATACCATGTCGTGGTGCTCATTTATAGTTCATGAAATAGTATGTACTTTCTAACCATAGTTAAACCTACACCTAAAAAGTAGTAGGGATGACCGCACTGACCACTATTGTTGTGTGGTCCCTATGGGATGTAACTTAACCTATTCCTATTGGACTACACTATTACATGTTCCCAAGGATATAGATAAACAACACTTAAAAGGGTATATGGACCAACTTTAATCCCCTTTCAGGATTATAGGGAACCATGTTTAAAATACCATCTACTGCATTGTATCCTCTTACCATCACCTAACACCGTGAAAAAATTCCATTGTTATGGTATGGTCCTCCACTATATTTCATATTTCTATCCCCTAAAAACTACAATATCACTCTGGGAATTATTCTACAAAACAACTACCTCTATTGCATCTCTAACATCATTAGAAACATGATAAAAACACCAAATCCTCAATATAAATCAATATATTTAATCCTTCACAGATTCTCATAGAATCCTAATGACATGTGTCATTAAAAATCCACACCATAAGGATTATCATTATTTATAAGAATTTGGTATTTCTCTATGAATCATTAGCAACCTAAATTTGTTTTCAATTCACAATTAACATATAACATCTCTTTTTCAAACTCTTAACATGCTTTCACTATGTAACTCTATATATTATGACTGAATATACCTTTAATATTCAAAAATTCTAGGATGATCTCTATAACACATCCTTCATACTAGAGATTATTTTCATAATACAATTTCTAAATCACCGTAACCATTTACATAAAATAACACCATTTGGAATTAACTTTTTTGAATTCCCTTAAAAATTATTAGCCTCACCCATTGATGCATCACTGCACCACCCGGTCATGATTCCTTAAAACCTGAAGGCCCCGCTAAACCATCCAAACAACCACATCAAGGTTTGAACTATAAACTCAATGTAATTACATGAAATAATTATAAATTAAAAAAAAATTCACACACTAACCATGAGTGTTGGTCTATCACTAAAAAACATATGATTAGATTCTATTACTTCCATGACCCTAACTCACATAAGGATAATATAACCATGTCTGATTTTAAACTCTTCTCTATGGTAGTATCCTTTTCAAAGCTTCACAACTAAATCATCTTATCTATATAGATCATGTTATATCCACTACAAATATAGTTAGTGTACATGGGATCTCCAATCATGCATGAGTTCTATTATGACACACCAATAACCCAAAACCAAGATAGTTCTCAACCATGATAGTCAGTTATTAAAAATCATGTCATTGAGAAACAATTCATCTGAGATCATATAATTCAACCAAACATAGTACCCAACTCAGGAAGATTTATTTTCAAAATCATGATCACCACCATAATAATTGACTAAAAACAATTCAAATATAAAAAAATCAATACCCATCAAAATATAAATTAGGCTACCCAATCCCAAAATAAAATTCCCATATCATGAGGATGACAAAATCCATCTCTTGAAAAAACCACGACATACCTACCAATTACACAATCCAGTAGCCATAATCATCTAGACCAAATGTTGAAAACCAAGAAAACCTAAACTACATTGGAATAAATTTAATTTCTACATCACCTGACCAATTCAAGTATAGAATAACTAAGCAGACATGGTAGTATCAAATAATAACTTTATAGTAGACATGCACAGAGTTCAGGAATCTAGGTCACTCCCAAAAAACACATAAATCCTAGAATACTATCTTTCATAGGTACCATTTGATTATTGTTAAAAAAAACTCATATAATTTTTAGAATCATTAATACTCACTCAAGTTAAAATAAATCTGTTGAAATGATGGTATTTTATGAAAAAATAAAATCCCCCAAATCCCTACCCTAAATAATACATTTTTATAAAAACCTTTCCAGTTTTTTTAAAAAAAATCCACAAGTATTCTAAAAAAATAATATCCCTAACTATTTCAAAATCGCATTCTCTATGATCCATTTCATGTAATATCAAATTTTAAAAAAACAATTCATGCAGACCTCATGCCACTACTTGAGGTTTTCTTTTCAAAATCATATTTTCTCATTAAAACTAAAAAATCCTAAAAACATTACCCTATAGTAAACAAACAAGAAGGATTATAATTAATCAATAAAGCCCCTTGAATCCATGTTAATCTAATCATCACTTATTAATTAATCAATAAAACATTGATTATATTATAAGATGCTTTAATTAATAATGGATGAGGAAACATGTAAAACAAAAATACCCATATGTGAATGTATTAGGCCTTACTCAATACAGTATTATGATTCCTAAATGATTCAAATTTATCACAAATTGAGCCTAAAGAGTAACCTCGAGTCCATCCATCCCACATTAGAATTCTCAATCAAATCATGGAGAATCTGGGTTACAATGGTGGATGTGGTGGCTTTCTAGCGGTGGATGTGGTGCAGTGTGGAACAGGGTCCCATAGTGGACTGGAAGAGCCCAATAGTAGATGATGTGCTGCTGGAGGTAAATCATTGGGGGACCAGTAGATCTACTGGAGGAAGAAAATCAGTAGTCCAATAAACATTTATTTTGACCTAGGCAGCACCACTACCAAACAACACCGGAAAATCAGAATAAAATAAAGATCACCAAAAAAATTGACACCAATAAAAAATAATCAATGAATTACTCACAATGCAATATTAAATTCAAGAAACAAATATTAAAATAAATTCAGGAAAACTCCTTAGTAAATTAGTTTATAAAAATTAATCATAGAAAATATTTTTCTTCCAAAAACAATTTTTCAAAGACAAAACATATAAAATAAGAAAATAAATTCCAATCTCCATTTAAAAAAATACTACCCTAAAAAATGTAATGCTAAAAATATTGTTTAATAAAAATATGGAATTTTTTAGAGAATTAATTTCAATAAATTTCAAAAAAAAATTAATTAAAATAATTAGGCAAATATATTTTCAATAAAAATTTTCACACTCTTGTGCATAGAATATTTTTAAATTCAGAGGACATAAAAATAGCTCAATTCATCTCCCAAAACACAAAATTTAATTATATTTTCATTAAATGCATAACATAAGCTCCAATTATCCTCAATCAATTAATAACAATTAAAAACACCATTTCAACATTAAAAACACAATAAATTTCTCAATAATAGATGTGGAAATGTGTTTAAAAATAGACCATATTACACTCCCAAAACATAAGTATTTATTAGTCATTAAATAGTTACATGCTTTTTTTTCTTTATAAAAATGAAGAAAATAAGTTTTTTAGTTAACTGAAAATAAAGAATGTTAAGACACTTATTTACAAATGAAAAGGATATGAGGTGAGTAAATCTTTTCAAATAATTATCATAGAAGGACCTACCTAAGTTCAAATACACACTAAAATCAAGGGACCAAAGACTTGTTCACTATTGAAGATGTTATGCCTCCTAGATAAGGTCACTCACTTATGCACTTCAACTCTAATAAAAGTCCTAATTCTGATAGTGAATACATGTTATATTTAAGTGGAAATAAAAACTTAACAAGAGGTGACTTTAATTTTAACATTCTCCTTGGTTCTAAAAAACATCATTTTATATTTAATCAATTCATGGATACAACTCAAATGGATTTCATACAGGTAAATTGTCCCCTTCTTCATTTGGGATCAAAATTCTCCTCACCTTAAGGAACTCATTTGTTAATACAAGGAACTTTATTGGTTTTAATTGTTTTCTTTTTTTTTCTGAATTTTACCCATCCATGTTTGTGTAGATCTCTATACAAAAGCACTTATTTGATATATAAAAAGGGATTACAAACACACCCAGTTCCTTGATTCTTATATGATCATAATGAGATCCTATTTTCTTATTTTACACTAGTTTCAAAATATGTATAAGATTATCATTTTATTTGGCTCCCTAAGGTGATTACTTTTCACAAGGTGATTCCCCTAGGTTTAAGTTCAAATTTCCATTTTCCTATAGTTATGATGATAATTCCACAAATATCATTCATATATCAATACATTTCTTAGTTCTTATATAGAATCTCCATAAAACATAAAGTAACATGACTTAGCAATCATAAACACACAAATATTTCAGAAACATTGCTACACTCAAAAACTAGTAAGTAATTATTCTTTAGTAAGGAAATAATTAAGGTGAAAATGAAATCATAAGAACCCTCAGTTGGTGAATGTTTTTTTAAAAAAATGAAGGGAGATTTTGATTTTTTCAGAATTTAAAGAACTGTTTAGCACAGAACAAAGACCACTCTCCCCTAAACTTAAATTTCGATAATGTTCCCATTTTTTAATCCTAAGGTGGAATATAGTTTAACAAAAACAATTTTTCAATCCAGAAATACAAATAATGTAAAAGGGGTAACATGAAATTTAAAAAAATCACTTTTCCCAAACATCCAATCAAATTTTTTTTTTTTAAAGTTCATTTCTTTTATTATTGAACATATATAAAATAATTTTAAAATTATTTCAATCAGTAGAATGATAAACAATGTTTTACAATAGTAGATGAATAAATTTGATTATAATAGGTGCAAGCATGCTTCACCATATATCTCTAAAACAATTCATCTCACTAGAACGCAACAAGGTAACACACAAGGAAGAAAAATAGAATAAAAATTTTGAATTACAGAATAAGGGGTATTCCCCCACACTTAATTCATAGCATCGTGAAATATGAATGTACATATTTAAAATTTCCTGAATTAAAAAAAAATACTCCCCTGAGTGTTGAAGCTTCTCATTTCTATTTTTAGTTCAGGCACATGTGGCCTCCATTTGTTTTCCTTCAGAAATATACATGGGTTCTAACTTCCCTCCCCTATAAATGTAAAAAAAATTAATATTATAATTGAAGATTTAAAGTTAAATTTAAAATTAATCCATGTTTTAGTTAGAGAGTTTTTTTCCTGTAAAATTTGGTGTGTTGTTCCCCTTCACCTTTAGTGTCTTCCATGTGGAATTACTTCATGATTATTATCCTACACACAAACATCACAAAATAAAAATAATCATTATGAAATTAAGAATGGAGATGAAAAAGGATAATATTGGGATTACCCACAATGGGTGCTGTATTTTGACTTTCCACACCTATAAAACTATGGGATCATCCCCAGTCTGATAAAGGTTGTGGTTTCTTGGTTAGCGACCACCAGACGTGATTCTTTTAATCTTCGATACTTTATAACTTTTGGATTACCCATTATAAAATTTCCAACCTTTCCCAATCCTTTCTAGTAAATAACTTGTGGATTACTGAAGGGCTAAACAAAATATTGGGGAACTTCCCTCCTCCTTCTATGTGAGGGTTAGAATTCACGTATTGTAGGAATTGAACTCTTGTAATTGAATCTTCCTCTGGTTGAATCCAATCAAAAATTTATTCTTTGACAATAAAAAATGTGTCAACATCACCATTTATACCCATGTAGTGTTCAAATACCTCCTCTTCAGTAAAAGTTGCTCTGAAAATTGAATTTTCAACATATAATAGAAGTTCCAACATTTACTTTGTAGGTTCAGCCTCCAATTCCCCCTGAATCTCTAGGAAATCACAAAAATGAACTGTAACTACAATACCTGCAAAGGGAGAATCAAAATTTAAATCTTATTTAATATCATGAGAGCCAAATAAAAATACATATTTTCAATCAAATTTTTGATTCCCTTAATTAGTGGAATTTATTCCTCTTCCTGGTTGAACAATGATCTTAGGAGAATGTATGGGGTATGAGTCATGTAGTCAACCTCCTTCAACCACTCTCCAAAGCACATCACCTTATTTTCTGTATCATCTGTGGAAAAGGAGAGGATGTCTTGTGTTGGCTTGACCTCTTCAGTTAATGAAAAATTATTAGACAAGTAAATGCAATCCAAATCATTATAATGAATTTATGGGAAAATTTATTATCAAAATGTTTTCTAGAATCTTCAATTTCCACATGTTACAACTCCTTCCAGCCCTAGAAACAATCTCTAGAAAGTGATTCTTGAATTTCTAGCATTTCATTCAGGGGCATGTAAAGATAGAAAATAGGTAGCTCTAGCTTCTTGATTCTTCTTCTTTTCTCATTTCTTCTATGTTGTTTTACTTAGAGTACAACTTCAATGGGTTGATGGAGTACTGCCTTGATCTTTTGGTCTTATTGAGTCAGGTAGGTAGTTCCAAGTAAGTCCGGAATTCTCTTAGTAGATAGAAAATATTTCTTGGTGGGTTCCTTCCCCTCTTGACCCCTTTTGATTTGAATGAAATTATGTACATATTGTTGTTTAGTTTGATGGGAGAAATCCATTATAGCATATGATAGCTCTCTAGATTGTTGGTTTTGTAATCATAATTGGAACAATTCTGCTTCCTTATAATGTGCTCACACATGAGTGAAATCAAATAATGAATCTAAAAAGGAAAAGTTGGTGCCTATTTTTTTATTTTTTGTTTATTTGATTTTTTACTTTTGTTTTTTTTTAATTGGAAAACCCCTAAAGAAATCCTTGAACCCTGGAAATAAGACCCAAATTTGAGGTCGTCTGTATCATGAGGACGTTCATAATACATTTATAAAACACAAAATATAGAATAGTGGCTAACCTCAGGGTTTCTCTTAGGGAAATAGTGTCAAATTCCCTAGTGGTCATTCTGAAAATCATTTCATGTTTTTATATATTTTGAAAAATTAAATGAAATCGCTAAAAAGAAGTGATGAGAAACACAAGGGATTGATGTAATGGAAAACAAAGTGAAAGGAAAAAATGAGAGGAAACAAAAAGAGGGAGAAAAGAAAGAGTTAGCGATGAGAATGTCAAATCCAGGTTGATCCACTCTTAGCTACCCCTCATAGATCTCTTGAAGAAGGCCATCAACTATCATCCCCACTAAATTCAAGACTGGTTACTTTGATAACACCCTCTCTCATCTAAACAATGAACACTCAAACATTGAAGTTCATCAGTGCTTGAGCGTTCCTCCAGATAGAAAAATGAATCTCTGAATAGAATCATTCTAATGGGAAAAGCTTAGAAGCCAAAATGATCCTGCTGAGATCGTTAGGTCAGACAACCCAACTCATATGATCAGCCAAGAAAATGAGAGAGGAAGTGGAAAAGGAACGAGGAAAAAAGGTTGAAAATCATTCATATGAAAGAGTGCACCCTCACACACCCCAAATCACATTCACGATCGGATAAGAGGAAAGATGAGTTGACGGTCTTCATGAAGCAGGAATATCTGAGGAGCGTCAAGTTTCACTTTCGTAATCAAGATTCACAAATTAGTTATCCAATACAAGAGATTTGAGATTACAACAAAAATCATGGAATAACAAAACAAACATCACAGTTTAAAAAAACCGAGACAAAATTGTGATATTTACTGAATAGAAACAAAAATGAAAACAGTGAAAATGGAAGAAGTAGAATGAAGAAGGTTCCCGTCTCTAGGAATGGAGGACGATTCCTATGTCCAAGGAATACCTAAACAGAGGAGTAGTGATCCTATTATTCAAAAACAAAAATTGTGAAACGACCGAATAACAGGAAGCATAGATCCATGTGGTGTCCATTGACATGCTTGTCCCCAACCCCAAGTAACATCTCTATGATAAAAGCTAGACTTTGGCAACGAACTCGCTTTCCCTCGCATTTTCCCACGATCATCATCAGTGCCCATGATTTCCCTGACCACCCCTTGATCGATTATTCCCGACTTTGCCGGACAAAACAAAGAAACCAGACTGTTCATAAAATGTTACTATTATTATTATACTTATAATTGATATATATTAAAATAAATATGTATTTTTATATATATACACTTATTATTAATATTTATTATTTTATATATATTTTTTCTTTTTTTTCTTCCTTATTCGCTAGCGCTGTGCGGGTTCATTTCCAAGGCAGCGGCCTGGCTTTGGGGTAGGAATCAGGCGTGGCAATGACTTTCATTCTTCATAGCTGTTGTGGGATTGGACTTCCACGGTGGGGAACGCTGGTCGATAGTGGTTCGAGCGGTGGCCGGTCATCTTCAGCGAAGCACGGGTGGAGCTGGAGCGGTGTGGGAGCAAGGGATTTCGGCGATCTTTAGATCTGGGGAGGTGGGTTCGATTCGGCTTGGTTGTACACAAATGTAGATTTCGGGTGTTTTCGTGGCATCGGCTACATCATCCATGGTAGCCGGCTGGTTTATTTGGATTTGGAAGGAAGCAGCACCAGTGGTTCTGTCCGTCCTCATCCAGCCTGGAATTAGTGTCGCAGCTGCTCTGCTTCATCCATGGTTGAGAAAGGGTTCGTTGCGGGTGAGAACAGGTTCTTCCTCAATCTCAAATTTAGTGAATTTCCTTTGTTAACTAATTCAGAACAATTAATCTTAGGGAACGATTTTTTTCCAATTATAATTTTTCGAAGAGAAAACATCCAAAATAAGAATCGCTCAATTCATCAACCAAAACGCACAATTTAATGAGATTATCAATAAATGTAGAACATGAGCTCAAATTACCCACAATCAAACAATATCCATCAAAAACTCAATTTTACCATTAAAAACTAAATACATTCGTCAAAAACAAATGTGGAAAACTGTGTAAAAAAGGCCACATCACTCACCATACTTGAGATGACCCTCCCTGTGGTTTCAACATCACTACATCTATTTCCTTTCAAAAGGACTAGTGACACCCATGATTGATTTTGCCTAATAATTATCTGCCACTATTGAAACACCACATCACTACACCACATCACTACACCACATGGTCATTATGACTTAACACCAAAAGGAATCTCTAAACTTTGTGAGCATACATACTCTTTTTTAGACCCAACACATAATGTAATTCAATGGATGGATCCTTATCTATCAAAACCCATCATTATTCTCCACCTATGAACACAAATGTGACACTAATCTAACTTACGATTAGATTACACCACATACTTTACCCTAACCCACTCAAGGGTCGTACCTCGATGACTAATATGATTCTCCACATTATAGGAGTATCCTCATTGTCACACCACAATAAAAGCACCCAATCTCCAAAGTCCAGACTTTGTGAACAAATATTATAGTGACTAAAGGTTACCTCCTTTCTCATTGTTGAGACACAATATGAAACACTAATTACCCAACACCAAGAAATTCCCAAACCACATCCCTGGATCCAAAAAAGCCCAAGCATAAGTAAACAATCTATCTTAAGAATCATGGTTCACTCCACCACAACACACTACTAAAAAAGACTGTTTTCCCTAATCCTTATCCCTAATTGATGAATTTCTTATAAAAAACAAATCAATAGGACCACCAATCAATGCCCATATCCATATACTCATATCATCATTAAATTTCCAGCACACAATCATGAAGACATGAATCTCTTTAAAAAACCATGAAATACCCGGTGAGTACATATCACACCAACCAAAATCATTCTGACCTAACATAGAAAACCATGAAAACCTAACGTATACAATAACAAATTTAATTTCCCCATCCTCAATCAATATTAAGTTCACACCATGCAACGAAAATTGGGCATCCCAAAGAAACACAACAAAACATCGGAGCACATAACTCAAGCATCTAGGTCTCTCCTAGAAAAAACATAAAAATCCACATAACCTGGTTTACATATGTAACAAATACATATATTTAAAACTTTCTCAACACCTTTTTATAAACAGAAAAAACTAACCCTAGTTTTTAAAATACCCCTTGAAATCCAATGGCTTTCTCCAGAAACCAAATTCATCAAAATCAAAATATTTGATAGTCTTTTTTTTCGAAAACCAATCCTATTTTGGTATATATTTTCCGCATATTTTCTCAAAACAAACAAATTTGAAACCACTTGTAAATAACATTTTCCATGATCCATTTCAAATAAAACCAACTTATATGGGAAATAATTCGTAGAGTCCTCATACTTCTATTGGAGTCATTCTTTTCAAAAGTAGGATTTTTTTATCAAATACTAAAATACCTAAAACCACTAGCTTATGCTGGCTGAACATGTACAATCACAACCAATGAATCCCGGCCCTTGAATCCATATTTATTGTATCACCCCTTATTATGTAATCGATAAAAAATTAATTATATTTTTGGTTTAATTAATTATTTTTTGTTGTGTATAGGAAAATTATCAAATAGCATTGTTCATAGGAAAATGTATCATTACCTAAGAATGTGACTATCCTGAATCAAGGATAACTCACTAGTTCACCAACTCATCCCTACAAATCATCTCGGTCCTCATTCATTCCATATATGAGATCACATTCAAATATCACACATCACTCAACCCAGAGTACTGAGTCCCAACACTGAACATCCCCTAGAAACATGGGACTCAACCAATGTCATACTATCCAGGAATTCTTTAATCTACCTCCAAAGTTTTAACAACAAAATTATCTCTCTAACTAGCTGTATGAAATACAAAAAATACTCCGATGCCATTTTGTAACTTTGAATCCATGATCAACTGAATATAACATCAGTGAGGTTTCCACATGACATCTGACACACTTCCTCATAAGCCGGAGGCTACAAATAAGTAGACAGGGATTAATAGATTCTTTCATAGACTATACCCTCTAACGGAAGGCATGAGGTCATGCCTGAACCTACAAAAAATTCTTCATGACTTTTCTATATAATAAAACCCTAACCACCTATATACTATTAAAAGAGATCCAAGAGGGACCCCACAGTCAAAAATAGAAAGCATTAAACAATTAACACACCATAAACGAGAATCACTAGTAGATAATATGCATCAAATAAAAATAAATCAAGTAACACTTTTAAATACATGAATAACAGTACTGAAAATAAATCTGCCCTATGACCAAACTTAAAAAATCCTCTGGCCAAATCCTCATCCACCATAACTAGCTATACATGAAGCATGTGTCCAGATCCCAATCATACTTTTTCCATGAGAGAAAATATAATGGTATTCTCATGTACATCGGAACCCATTTCATGTATGAGGGTAGGGGTGGTTCTAATGACCTAGTCGGTATCCCCAGTTCCTAAACAATATTGGGTGCTATGGTGATCAAGTTTATGTGCATGCGATATATATTTATATATATAAAGAGATAATCATTTTCTCGTGAAACACACCCATCAGAAAATGTAATACATAAGGAACATAAAAGAATGCATATCGTGTTATTATACTATACCACCCTGACTCATGACCATACTTGCATTGGCTCAATCCTAGATAGAGGAGAGTCAACTCATACCACAACATGACCTATACTCGATGATGTAGTGTAGGGAATCCGACCAATTCCTCAAATTATTCTTGTTGATGCATGGTAGGGTGTGTCACCATGTCATAAACACTACTAGAATGTGTTGTGTAGTGTCCCCCATCCATGTTGTAGAACACATTCTCACTCAAGGTAGTCCTACGAACACCTTATTCACTCAAAGTGAGGCCTCATTTCAAACATCATCTAAATCAAGCCATGTCTCAATGACTTACTTATCTTTGTGGAATAGTTCCATGAACACAAGTTATCCAATACTATATCAACAGGGGTGGGCTATACCAATACCCTCTCACAAAGGGAAAGTCCATGCCTCATGATCATAACGAGTACTCTCATTCTAATTGTATGGTATTATAAAACCTCAGACATTACACTCTTTATTAGGGCCCCCCTCTATCCACATACATCACTCTCTCACATTGTATGGGTTCCAAAACATTATTCTTAACACACAACCAATAAGAGGCTATAATTAATTCCGCACACAGAAACTATAACAATAATCTACACTATAAGTAAAAAAATGTCACAATCACATCACCAAGAAAATATTACATCATGACTTGATCCCACACATTATTTCATCCATATATCCTTATAGGATCATTTTCCAAAAAACCTTAGTTGTACATAAAAAAATTTCAATCCCCTTGACATTCCCCTCCTAACAGTAAGGAGGACATCACTGGGGTCCCTTAGTCCCACCTCCACCCTCTAAGGGTTGACTATAAAATAATTTCACAACCTTGGAGTGGATATCAACACAAAATATCCCTCACCAAGACAAACAATCTTGCATTTTCCTGAAAGGCTGGAAAAATCACAAACAACAGCAAAAATCACACAAAAAAGGGAGAACATGATAAGCACACAAATGAAAAGCACAAGAATATCAGGAAGAAGTTTCGAGCATTCCTCAAAGTGTCCAGGAATACCAGAAACATATCCATGATATTTTTACTCGGGATAAATGGGAACTTGGGGATATTGAACGTGTTTCCAAAAACTTAAATGAAAAGCTCAAGAGAGTTGAAGACCTACAAGCCAAACTTGAAAAAAAGAGGAAAAAGAAAGAGAATAAGTCATCTCCCACCGAAAGATTCGGTGTAAAACCATGGGAATCCAAGCCAGTATGGCAGACGATCTCCGAGAAACCAATTCTTTTGGAACAACAGAAAGGATCGTTCAAGGATTTGTTTCAGAAGATCAATAGGGAAGCCAATCCCTCATACCCCATCTATATTCAAGAAGAATATATGCCAAAGAAAACACATCCATAAGGTGTTCCTCAACATGGGACGATCCTAAAGCTAGACTGTGAAATGGATCCGGGATCCGCCATAGATGAATGAGCTCTACACCTTAGATATTATATGCTATCAATTGGTTTACAGTCGTGGACCATAGATAGTGCACTTAATTTCGCTGGAGCTACCTTGAGAGGTAATGCAGGGAGATTTTGGGATATGCTGCCAAGACACTCAGAAGTGATAACAACTATCCAGGAATACGTTACATTCCCAATTGAAGTTATACTAGTAGTAGTTGATTTCCTTAAATAGGAGTTTGTAGGAAATTCACTGGTAGATCGGGATGGAGAATTGGTAGAAAAAGATAGAAAAACTTTAACCAAGATCCAAATTTGTGACATGCGTGACTTTGAATAATATTTTTTGCGAGTTTCAGTATTGGTATTATCTTCTTGGATCGGGAGATCAAACATATGCTCTAGATGTCTTTATCTAGAAGCTTCTAGGCAGTTGGCCTGAAATTGTTCAACAAGTGTTGAAGACTTGTCTTTCCCAGAGTGAAGATCTGCAAGACACTCTAGGAGTTCGAGCAGAAACAATAAGGCAGGTGATAAAACTTTATTGTATGCAAAGTCATGTCTTATAGTATGTAAGAAATATGCCATACATGAGTTCTTCTTGTTTCCCAAAAGTAGAGGGTGTTGCAAGAAGATATGGGTGTGGTCCAACCAGGCAAGAGCTTGGAAGAACCCAACAAATAACATTCAAAAAACAGTGCCAGGATGACCAGTGTGAACGAAAGAAATCGTTCAAGAAGGTCTGGAAACGATTTGGGAAAAGAAAATCATCAAGTAGATTTTCAGGCAGAAAGACTGAAAAATCTAAGCGATTTCTTAGACCAAATAGAATCCAGAAGGATATGAGAGAAAACATTAAGGCCAAATATGGGAAGTATCCGGGATTCCCTAAAGGAAAATCTCTATGCAGTTGTGATTGTTGTTGGTTCTATGGAAAGAAGGGTCACAGAGCTGACAGTTGCCCAGATACTGATAAAAGAAGGGGTAGTCTCAGAGCAATAATGATGGAAGATTCATCAGAGATATTGTTTGAGCCTATCTGGGGAGAAAATATAGACTCAGATGATGAAAGTTTATATTCTTTATATTCAGAGTACTCAGAGGAGGAAGATTCTGCCTCAGATGAGGAAGAAGGAAATAACCTTATTTTGAGCCACCTTTGAATAGCCATGATTCGAACAGGGGCAAGTGCATCTGAAGACTCTCCAGAACTAGTAAAACTAGAGGAGATGGAAGGAGATCTGGTTCATTTTTCAGAAACTGAAATCCCTTCAGAAGGAAGAGATTGTCAAGAATGGAAGATGCCCAGAGTTGATTGGTCCAAGGTATACCAGAAGTCTTGGGTACCATATAGAGAAATGACCAATATATTTGAAGATGAAAAGATAGTTGAAGTCTATAAAATAGATATAGAATTATTTTCAATGCCTTTGCTAAAACCAGAAAGGGTCAACAAGGCAATCCAAAAAAATGAAAAGTATGTGCATTTTGGAATAATCCATATAGGAGTAGATCCTTTAGTCAGAAAAGGACAATATCTACTAGTCCTAATTGCAGTTGTGGATGTCAGTTTATCCAATTTCTCCAATGCACTGTTAGGAGGAGCACGAGCAAATCTGTATGCAGGAGAAGCATGGGTAAATGTAATACTAGACTTGCATGTTGTTCTTATGGACAAAAGTATTAGTAGAACTCTAGAAGTAATGATCAACACGAGGAACTGACAGAAGACATTGGGATGTGCACTTGACAGGAGATGTGTCAGAGTAATTACTCGCCTCTATGTGAAGTTATATAATACTGGAAGACCAACTCTGAGGAAGGGTGTAGAAACATTTACACATATTTTTCATGATTAAGGAACATCAATTAGAGCAATGACACCACAGGTGATAAACCCCAAGAGGCTAACTTGTCATAGAGAATGGTTTTCACCAAATCCAGAGGAAGAAAGAAGGCAAAAGATACTTATTCCAGATGTTATTAAGCAAGTTGGAAATAGAATTGTCATCTCTGAGGTCATGGAAGATGAAGATGATCTTAGATCAGAAGGATCAAGATCAGGCAGATTAGATTTGAAAATAGAAGACTTCAAATCAGAAATACTGGAGAACCATTTGGAATATCCAAGGATCTCAATTGGAAAAGATGAAGGTACGTCAGTAGAAGCACCTAGAACATCAATTTCCAGAAGGATAGTTGGACAAATGAGTGTTCAACTACCTATCTATGAGAATGAAGAAACTCAGGTAGGATATATGAGATCTTCATTACTCAGTGTGAAGATAGAGGAGTGGGCTACATTAGTAAAATTAAGTATTAATGAAACTGTATGTATTTCTCTAGTTGATACATGATGTATATTCTATTGTACAATAATTTGATTTTCAGGAGTAATCTGGGAATCATTAGAGTTGCAAGTTACAGTTGGTAATAATGCAATAGTTTTGAATCAAGAACTAGCCAAGGATGTTCAGATTGAACTCAATGGAAGGATATTTATAGAGCACATGCTTTGTTTTATTCCTCAATTTCTAGATGACTACTTGATTGGAAATAGGTTCCTTAGAAAATATCAACCTGTAATGATATTTTCAGAAGTTATTATCCTCGACAACTATTTGATTCCAACCGCTTCTCAGAAAACCAGAATGGTTCTAGAGAAGAAAGTATCTACTATTAAAGTGGAAAACTATCCAGACGAAGATATAGAATACCCCAGAAAGATTGAACAGTGGAAAGAACTAGTTGGATTGAAAGTACGGAGGATTAATGAAGAAGAGGCATTGACTAAGATAACAGATTATTTATCAGAAAATTGGTCATAAAACCCTCTGAAACTATGGTAGAAGGCAATTCTAGAAGCAACAATCACCCTTAAAGATCCTAGTATAGTGATTAGAAGTAAGAGAATTGCCTATCCAAATGAGATGGTTAAGGAATTTGAGAAACAAATTCCAGAATTTATCAATCTTGGATTAATCAGGCACAACGAAAGTCCTCACAGGAGTGTGAAATTCATGGTAATGAATCATGCAGAAAAACAGCGTGGTAAGGCCAGAATGGTTATAGATTATCGTGATCTTAATTGTGCTATAAAGGATGATGGATATAATCTTCCTAACCAAGAAGCTTTGAGAAGCAGGATTAGGAATGAAATACCAATGGTATATTCTAAGTTTGATCTCAAGTCAGGATATTGGCAGATAAAGATCAAAGAAGAGGTTATACCATTGACAACATTTACAACGCTATTTGGATTGTTTGAATGGATAGTTATGCCATTTGGACTCAAGAAGGAACCAAGAATATTTCAGAGAAGAATGGATAAGGAATTTAGTAGATTAGCACAGTTCGTGGCAGTCTATATTGATGATGTGCTCGTATATAGTAAAGATATAAAAGAAAATATAAAACATTTCCAGTAGGTTGTTGAAGTGTTCAGAGAAGAAGGGATGATACTTTTAGAAAGAAAGATCATTTTGATGCAACCAAATATAGAATTCTTGGGATTTCAAATCCAAGGAAGTAGATAAAAGCTTCAACCACGTATTGCAGAAAAGCTGCAAGCTTTCCCCGATGATCTTATAGATCGTAAGCAGATACAAGTGTTTCTTGGTATACTAAGTTATGCCAGAGCATACATTATAGATTTAGCAAAAATATTAGTTCAAATACAGAAAAAGGTATCCAGTAACGTACCTTGGGATTGGACAGAAAAAGATTCTGAAGCAATCAGTATTTTGAATTAGAAAGCACAGAATCTCCCAGAATTGGAGTATCCAGATGAGAGTGAAGATCATCTTATCTTAGAAACAGATTCATCAGACTCAGCATGGGGATGCATCTTAAAGATAAGGAAAAACCATAATGATAGTATCAGTAGATACTGGAGTGAATGTTTTAACAAGGCATAAAAGAATTATCCTATCCGTGAAAGAGAATTGCTTGTAGTCCTTAAAGGAATTATGGCTAATGAGATTTTCTTGGGAAAACCTTTTACTATAAGAACAGATAGTTCTTATATAAAGAATTTTATGAGAATTAAATTAAAAAGGTTTACCCAGGCACGACTTGTACGGTGGAGGAATGAATTGAAATACTATAACTTTAATATAGAAAATATTAAAGGAAAAGATAATGTCATTCAGGATGCACTAACATGCTATTTTGACTCTTGTAGGTGCAATGAGAGAAAGTAGAAAATCAAGAAGATGCCCCATTTGCATTGATAATTATTCTGTGGCAGAATGCCTGATAATCAAAGCAATGAATGACAGGGTTGATAGACTTGAACAAAGAAAGAGGATTCTAGCAGATAATCACCTTCAGAAGAAGGGATCTTCATCCAGTAAGGTTGGAAGATCAGAAAGCACAGGTTTCTCAGCTAGAAAAGATGAAAAACTGGAAAATCCTTCAAAGAGACCTCTAGATAGCAAGTCTAAGGATAGAAGTCACATTGATTGCTTTGTATGTGGCCAGAAAGGCCATTACAACACTCAATGTGTAGATAATCTGAGAAACAGAAAGGCCCAGAAGAACTGGAAGGTTGAGACGAATTAAAGCTCTAAAGGAAGAGAGAAAACCATTAAGAGTTGAGCTGATCATGTAGACGAAGAACTTGAAAAGAATCAAAGGTCTCAGAAAGAACCTCAACGACAAAATGTTTAGGAAGAACAAGATCAAGAAAGTCTGGATGATGAGTTAGATGAAGAGCCCAATCCAAGAAAGGAAATATGGAAATATGGAAATATTTGCAAAGGATTCCAAATATTTCAAGAAATAAGTCCACAACCGTTTATAATCTGATCTAGAAAAGTAAAGATGACCAGTTATTCAAAAGAGGTCTGAACCATGTTTTGGACATGCTTGAAGAATCTGAAGATTTTATGGAGGATTATAAAATGATTGATCAAGATATGATCAGTATGATCATCACCGAAGAGATCAGGCTGAATGTCCAAGTTTCAGGTCTCCTTGACAAAGTTAGAAGAATCAATGAAACAAACATGGAAGAATATCCAGTTTTGAAGAGGTTTTGGAGAATGTCAGGAATAGGGATTCGAAAGCTCTATATACCAGATACGACATTAGAACTAGAAGAGTTCATTGAATTCCAGAAAGCTTTCAGCATGGGAGTAGCACAATTCTTGGGATTTAAGAAAATAAATTCCACATTCAATTGAGTACTCAGGATGATGAGAACAGTTCTGAACAATGCATATCCAAGTTTGATATGGTGAGTTTCACATATTGAACCTATCAAATTAGCAGACAGAGTGGTTATGTTATGGAATTTGTACCCAGGGCACTGGACTAAAGGACTTGTCAAAAAAGCATTCAAAGACTCGCAATTTAGCGATGAAGATTGGATAGAGTTCAGTTTGAACAAAATTCATTACGAACGTATCCAAGTCGCGTGGAACATTTATATGATTGAATAAAAATCAACAAGTAAAAATTGTATATTCTTTGCAGGAGACAATGTGTTGGTCTCTATTAACTCTAGAGACATGCAACATGCAGAGATGGAACATCTGATAGACTTTGCGGTGGAGGCAGAAATAATTCTTGAAGAACACAGGATGTGGATGGGACGTAAAGAATATATCTTTAATGTCAGAAATCAAATCCAACGCGCCATCAAATAATTGATAAAAATGAAGGAGTTAGAGAAGGAAGTCTCATTTGGAGAAATGATTGATGCTCTATATGACTTGGAGGGATTCTAGATGCTGATCCAGACACACGTCATTGATCGTACCACGATTCAGTGTTTTATTCCACCCTTACACTGCAGTTTTAAACTAGTCTTGTAATGAATATTCCAAATATAATAATAAATTGCACTTCATGTTTGAATAAATCAATCAATGTTAATCAATATTATAATGGGCAATGTTACTTGTTTTTATTGTTTCAATGTAGGTGGAGGTGATTTGGAGGGCCATTGATGAAGTGGAAGAAAAATGGGTCAAAATTGCATGGATCCATGGACATCTGTCCACTGTTTTGCATAGTACATGAAATCCGTGCATCCAAATGGGCTGAAATGTTGTGGGCCTGTCCAAAACTTTATAGGCTACATTTCATATTAAGGAACCCAATGCTGATTCGGCTTCTATAGGTCCCATCCAAACTGATCTGTCCAAGCCACCGAATTTGGACCAAGTCAAATGAGGGGTTATGTATTTTATCAATATCTTGATCTGTAGTTGTCCAAAGGGTTCCAAACGTTCGGTGGCGATAGTCAAGAGGTAGGGCTACAACTTTTCTATTTTATCCAAATCGAGATAAGACTGTCTGAAGGCCGAAACGCATGGTACACGTGGATTGAAGAAATCTGTGTGCCTAAAACCACCTTCCAATTTTCCTATAAAATGGCACCTTGGGCTCCCCATTTTCAAGTTCGGCCAAGAGGCAAGGTGCTGTCATTTTGGAGTCCCCAAGGAGTCTCCTCAACATCTCTAGAGGTTCTGGAGGCTATGAAAGGTGCTACTTCAACATCTTCTTCTTCTTCCCCTCCCATGGGTTTCAAAACCCCTTGTGATCACCCGGGGAGGAACGTGATGTACATCCCGAGCTTCATGTTTGTAATATTTGAATGATCTTTTAAATTCCAGATTTTTGTGTTGTTTTTCATCATCCTCTATTCTTATTTTATTGAGTTATGTACTGGTATGTCATGCTCAACTCATATGATCATGTTTGGGGGTACCCATTCATGTGATGTTTCACACACCGTTCACCACTTTTTTCCCCCTTTCAATTGCGGTGTTTGTGTGGTTTATATTGGTCAATTGAAATCACACAAGCACTGTCAAGGCTATGTACATTTATGTCATGGTATCACAAAGAAATAACATACAAATCTAGACAGTGCATCGAGTTTTTCGTGTGTTGCCTTGATGAGTTTTGTTTATGAAGTCAAACACAATTCACCCAATCATCGGCGGTGTCCAGTGAATCATTGTGTGTTTTTGACTGAACCCTAGGAGGTATCCTAGTATAAACTCAGTAACATTCTAGTTCTAGGTGTTACAAACCAGGGATTAAAAGATCATAACCCCATCCCTTGAAGCGATGAAGGATGAGCATCACGAGACTTCCCCAGGTTGATCACGTTTAATCAATCTTGTTCATTTCTATTTTATTTTATCGCTTTCATTTTCTATTTTCATCATTAATCATAAAACCCCCAAGTTTTACAAAACCTAATTCACCTTCTACATTCATAATCAGAACCCTATTTTTAAATTAATGATCTAAGGCTCTGTCGAGAGATGACCTAGGGTTGCTGCTATACTGCAGAAATTCTAGTCAAAATTAAACAACTAATTTGACGCGCTCGACAACGCGATCAAATTTTGGCGCCGTTGCCGGAGAGCCAAGATCATTTTTTTTCTTTATTTACTTTTATTAGGTTATTTTACTTCTTGATTAGTACTCCTCTAAATACTCCACCCCCATTTGATTTTTTTTGTTTTGGGTTTTGTCTTTATTTTTTGTTGTTTTTGGTGTGTTCTTTCTCTCTCTCTTTCTCTCTCTCTCTCTCTTCTTCTCCATCTCCCTCTCTAATTCTATAGCATAACATTCTATTCTTCTTTCACCCTTATTATGTTTTTTTTATCCATCTCAAATCAAAAAAAATACAACAAAAAAATCAATCAATCAAACTAGACATCATTGTTGCATGACAAGATCTGGTAAAGAAACACTACTTGAATTTGACCCTGAAATTGAAAAGTCACTTCACACACAAATCAAGGCATTTATAGAAGGTCAATCAAGTAACATTGAGGAACCCCTTGTGAAACCTCAAGTGTTTCTAAACTAACCCAAAATTGAACCCAATCAAACCCAAGAAAACATGGCTGCAAATAATCGAACTTTAAAAAAACTTTCTACCCCTGATGTGGAGTACCAACCTGCGTACATCCAATATCCCGAGGAAGCATCCAACTTTGAGCTTAGATCAGGTCTCATCCACCTTCTTCCAAAATTCCATGGTCTTCCCAGTGAGGACCCTCACAAACATCTAAAGGAGTTTCACATAGTGTGTTCCACCATGAAACCCCAAAATGTGTCTGATGAACTCATTAAGTTTAGGGCCTTCCCTTTCTCCCTTGATGGTGTAGCCAAAGATTGACTATACTATTTGCCTTCCACAATTGGGGGCTGGAATGACCTAAAAAGACTTTTTCTAGAGAAGTTCTTCCCTGCCTCCCGAACTGCATCAATTAGGAAAGAAATCTGTGGAATTAGGAAATCACAAGGAGAGACCCTTAATGAATACTGAGAGAGATTCAAGAGACTTTGCTCAAGCTGCCCCCACCACCAGATTAGTGAACAACTATTAATACAATACTTCTATGAGGGACTTATCCCCATGGATCGTGGAATGATTGATGCTGCGGCTAGTGGTGCCCTAGTTGACAAAACACCTTATGCCGCTCGTGACTTAATAGCCAACATGGCTCAAAATGCACAAAAATTTGGTACACGAGCTATTGCACCAACCCGAGGAGTTCATGAGGTAATTCATTCAGCCCTAGAACAAAAGGTAGATACTAATCTTGATGATATGCATACCCTTCTAAGGCAATTAGCTCAAGCACAAGGTAACTCGCTCTCTACTTTTATTCCATTACATTGTGGGATTTGTTCTGATAACACTCATTTTTCAGACCAGTGCCCACAACTTCAAGATTCATCTGAGTCCTGTGAAGCTGTGTTCCCAGGGCGTCCATTCCAACAAGCGCCTCCCTTCAAGCAAGAACAATTCAGGCCAAATCCAAATCCAGGGTGGCAAGCACAACCCCAATACCGACAAGGAGGAAACTCAAGCTACCCAAAGCAGAATTGATATCAACAAGGCCAAGGTATGAAACCTTCTTATCCTTCAACTTCTCAAAACAATCATCCTCCTCCTCCTCCCAAATCTGAACCAAGCCTCGAGGACATGGTGAAAAAAATGGCAACCCAGAACCTTCAGTTCCAACAGAACACACAATCAGCTATTCAAGACCTACGAACCCAAGTGGGGAAATTGGCAAATAGCATCGGTGAGCTTAAGATGCAAGGTTCTGGACAACTACCATCCCAACCCATTGCCAATCCAAAGGACAAAGGTAATGTATGTGCAGTTACACTTCGTAGTGGTAAAGAAGTTTCTCCTTCTACTAATTCTTCATAACAGGTATGTCCCCCTCATAAAAACTCTCTTTCCCAACCCTCAAAAACTTCATGTAAAGAAAAACAAGAAAAAATGGTAATCGAATAGTCATTGATGATTCAAATGAACAATCTGTTCCTCTTCCTTTCCCTCAAAGACTCTCTAAATCTAAGAAAAAATTTGATAATGAGATTGACAATGAAATAATGGATACATTTAAAAAAGTTCAAGTTAATATTCCATTATTGGATGTAGTCAAGCAAATTCCCCGTTATGCCAAATTTCTTAAAGAACTTTTCACCCATCGACGAAGGCTGAAGGGGAATGAGAGAGTCAACCTGGGAAGGAATGTCTCAGCCTTGATTCAACCAGCAATGCCAACCAAATGCAAGGATCCCGGCACATTCACCATAACTTGTACCATAGGAGAGACCTTCTTTTCTGATGCTATGCTAGATTTAGGTGCTTCCATTAATGTAATGCCTCACTCCGTGTATACTTCTCTACAGGTTGGAGAGCTTCAACCAACAGGAATTGTTGTGCAACTTGCCAACCAGAGTACAACACATCCAAAAGGAGTGATTGAGGATGTCCTTGTTAGAGTGAAGAATATCATCTTCCCTGCTGATTTCTACATTCTTGAGATAGAAGATACCCGAACCCAAGGACATTCCCCTCTCATACTTGGGAGGCCATTCCTAAAAACAGCAAAGACGATCATCAATGTTCATAATGGTACGTTGTCCATGGAATTCGGAGGAGAAAAGGTAAGTTTTAACATCCTTGAGGCTATGAAACACCCTGTTGAAGAGCACTCCACTCTTCCTGTCTATTCGATGGAAGTACTTTCAAACGATGCACACACACACAATTCTCTCCTCAACCCAAACTCTGATTCTTTTTTGTTTTCTTCACCCTTGGATGATTTGAGTTTTGGTTCTTCTTTTGAATGTTGTGTGGGTTTAGAAAAATGTAAATTTTGTGCTTTAATTGATGAGTGTGTTTATTCTGAGGTACCCATGACTATCGATGATTCTACAAATCTCATTTCAATAGATTCTATTTCCTTTGAGAATAAACATGAGCAGATATATAGTTTCATGGACCTCACTCCCCCTAAATCCCCTCCCTCAATCCAGAAACAACCGGTGTTTGAACTTAAACAACTTCCTTCTAATTTAAAATATTCATATCTTGAGGGTATTGACCAATTGCCCGTCATTATTGCCAATAACCTCTCTCCACAATAGGAATTGAAACTGCTCAAACTTTTGAGAGTGTAAAAAGGCAATAGGATGGACATTGGCTGATATTCCCGGGATTAGCCCATCTATTTGTATGCACCATATACTTTTGGATGATGAGGCTAAGCCCATGTGATAATCTCAACGCCGGTTGAATCCCACTCTCCTTGAAGTGGTAAAATTGGAAGTCAGTAAATTACTTGCTGCAGGGATCATTTATCCTATATCTGATAGTAAATGGGTTAGCCCAGTGCAAATTGTGCCTAAAAAAACAGGAATAACAGTTGTGTCAAATGAAAGGAATGAATTGGTTCCAACACGTGTGCAAAACAGTTGGCGAGTCTGTATTGACTACCGTCAACTGAATCAAGCCACGCAGAAGGACCACTTTCCTTTACATTTCATTGACCAAATGTTAGAACGATTGGCTGGTAAGTTCCATTATTGTTTCCTTGATGGCTATTCGAGTTATTTCCAAATCCATATAGCCCCTGAGGATCAAGAAAAGACAACATTTACCTGTCCATTTGGCACATTTGCATACAGAAGGATGTCATTCGGTCTATGTAATGCTCCTGGTACTTTTCAGCGATGTATGTTGAGTATTTTTTCTGAGTACCTTGAGAATTGTATGGAAGTCTTTATGGATGATTTCACAGTTTATGGTTCTTCTTTTGATGATTGTTTGGAAAACCTAGGTTCTGTCCTCCGCCGCTGCATTGAAAAAGATCTTGTTTTAAATTATGAAAAATGTCATTTCATGGTTGAGCGGGGGATAGTTCTTGGGCATATCATTTCAAATAAGGGAATTCAGGTTGATAAATCTAAAATTGAATTAATTTTATCCCTTCCATTTCCAAAATGTGTTCGTGAGGTGCGGTATTTCTTGGGTCATGCTGGTTTTTACCGCCGATTCATTAAAGACTTTAGTAAGATCGCACTTCCCTTATCTCGGTTATTACAAAAGGATTCTGAGTTTGTGTTTGATAAAAATTGTGAGGATGCATTCAATTCACTAAAAAAGAGTCTCACATCACCTCCCATAATCCAACCACCTAGGTGCGATCTCCCCTTCGAGCTTATGTTTGATGCCTCTAACTTTGCAGTTGGGGCAGTTTTATCACAAAGGGTTGAAAAGGCTCCTCATGTCATTGTGTATGCCTCACGTACCCTTGACCCTGCCCAGGTAAACTACACAACCACAGAAAAAGAACTCCTTTCTATTGTGTTTGCCTTGGAAAAATTCCATTCATATCTTCTTGGGTCAAAAGTGATTGTGTTTTCTGACCATGTTGCCCTTCGTTTCCTCCTAAAGAAACCTGAATCCAAGCCCCGCCTCATTCGGTGGATGCTCCTCCTCCAAGAGTTTGACCTTGAGAATAGAGATAAGAGAGGGGTGGAGAATATTATAGCTGACCACATTAGTAGGATTTCCCCACCATTGGACCATCATGTTGACTCACCCATACCCATTGGAGAATTCTTCCCTCATGAGAACCTTTGTGATGTTGTGGACCTTACCCCCTGGTATGCGGACATTATGAATTTTCTAGCAACATCTAGGGTCCCCCCTGATTTTAGCACTTCACAATCCCAGAGACTTAAGCATGATTCTCGTTGGTACATTTGGGATGACTCATACTTGTGGAGAATTTTTAGTGACCAAGTAGTTCGTCGGTGTGTCCATGACCATGAGTTCACCTCTGTTTTGACCTTCTGCCACACTTTGGCCTGTGGGGGCCACTTCGGCTCTCAACGTACTGCTCGAAAGGTCCTTGACTCAGGACTTTATTGGCCAACATTGTATAGGGATGCCCATAGATTTTGCAAGTCATGTAGTCGTTGTCAATTCACAGGGAATATCTCCAAGAAGAATGAAATTCCCCAACAACCCATGTTATTTTGTGAGATCTTTGATGTATGGGGCATTGACTTCATGGGGCCTTTTCCAAATTCATTTGGCTTTGTGTACATCTTATTGGCTGTTGACTATGTATCTAAATGGGTGGAAGAAAAGGCCACCAGGACTGATGACTCTCGAGTGGTTGTTGATTTTGTGAGGTCCCAGATTTTTAGTAGGTTTGGTCTACCAAGATTCATCATTAGTGGTCAGGGTTTACATTTTTGCAATCGTAACATGAAAAACATGCTTCGTAAGTATGGGGTTGTTCATAAAGTCTCCACTTCATATCATCCCCAAACTAACGGACAAGCAGAAATTTCAAATCGGGAAGTTAAGCGAATCTTGGAGAAAGCGGTACAACCTAATAGGAAAGATTGGAGTTTGCGCTTGGATGATGCACTTTGGGCGTACCGTACTGCTTTTAAAACACCGATCAGAATGTCACCATATAGGATTGTGTTTGAAAAATCTTGTCACCTCCCGGTGGAGGTAGAACACCGTGCATATTGGGCTGTTAAACAATGTAATATGAACCTTTCAGATGCAGGTGAGGAAAGAAAGCTACAGATTCAAGAGTTGGAAGAAATTCGACGTGATGCATATGACAACTCCCGAATCTATAAAGAGAAGACAAAGGCTATTAATGATAGCATGATTCGCCAGTGGAAGTTCCATATTGGTGAGAAGGTCCTCATGTACAATTCCAGGCTTAAGCTCCACCCAGGTAAGCTTCGTTCCCGATGGCTCGGTCCTTATACTGTTACTAATGTTTACCCTTTTGGTGCAATACAGGTTTTGCATGAGCAGAGTGGACGAAGTCTTACCGTCAATGGGTAGGGACTTAAACACTTCTATGAGGATTTTCCAAAGAATCCGGTGGAGGAAATCCACCTTCTCGACGCATCATACCAATAAAACACACCAGGTTTTATCCTTCTCACATTTTCAATTATTTCAGTGAGGACACTGCACATTCTAGGTGTGAGGGGTGGATACATTCCTGGGTTAGTTAGGATTTTTCATCGTTTTCTCCTTTTGTTTTCTCTTTTTGGCCTTCTTTATGGTATTTTTATTTTTCCCCATCAACAATTTTGAAATTCCATGATGTGGTGACCATAAAGTGGGGAAAGTAAAAATACCATAACGAAGGCTAAAAAGAATTTGTGTATGAGTTTACCATCAAGGAGTGATTTTTAGTGAATTGGTTTTCTGTCAATGATATAAATGGTTGTATCTATGTGAAACCTTTGAGATAATTGATGCCCTTTGTGTGAGTAGTTTTTTGGAAAACTGTGTCACTAATATCTCCACAAATTTTTGCACCAAACCACAAAGTGTGATTATTTCTTACTTAATATAAGGTAAATATATGTTGGGCTAATATTTTTCAGCTTTAAATGATATTTCCATACGTTCGTTCCTTATCCGATCTGTTTCATTACTGTACAAGATTGACCTATGCGTGTGTACCTAATGTCCGACTGTTGTACGCCCTCAAAAAAAAATTGTTGTGCCTTGGTCAGGTCAAAAACCACTCCTCCTCAACCTTTGATCTTGTCATAACTATTTCAATTAGTGTTGTGAGGAGATCAAACAAGGGTTGAGAGATGAGTGTGAGATTTGTTCCAATTTCAACTTCAACAAAAAAACATAATAAATGAGGGGAGTGATGAAATGTGCAACATATGGGGATATCTAGGTCAGGAGCTTATGGTTTGACTTCTGGGAATGCTTAAATGAGTGGGTCTTGAGATATGATTTCAAAGGATGTAGGACAGGTTCGGTGACAAAATCATTTAAGATAAAAAATGTTAAAATAACATATATTTATTGGATAGCAAGTGGAAAGAATAGCATGGAATGATTTTCACACACACACATGGAGATTTAGTGTCATGGTTTACTTCTGAATTCCTTTCTCAATTGGGTATCATGAATCTTTTTGAATTTCTCTATGATATGATTTATGAGACATCTTTTTCTATTTTCACTAGGAAGAACTCCTTGGTGTGGTTCGTGCATTGATCACTTTACTTTAAATAAAATTTCCTCAAATGATAAATCTTCAGGATTTTGGAAATATATATATATGAATCATTGTATTTGGATATGTGACTTTGCCCAGGAGTGAAAATGTTTAGGTGTGGGGGTGTGATCGTACCACGATTCAGTGTTTTATTCCACCATTACACCGCAGTTTTAAACTAGTCTTGTAATGAATATTCCAAATATAATAATAAACTGCACTTCATGTTTGAATAAATCAATTAATGTTAATCAATATTATAATGGGCAATGTTACTTGTTTTTATTGTTTCAATGTAGGTGGAGGTGATTTGGAGGGCTTTTGATGAAGTGGAAGAAAAATGGGCCAAAATTACATGGATCCATGGACATCTGTCCACTGTTTTGCATAGTACACGAAATCCGTGCATCCAAATGGACTGAAATTTTGTGGGCCTGTCCAAAACTTTATAGTCTACATTTCATATTAAGGAACCCAATGCTGATTCGTCTTCTATGGGTCCCATCCGAACTGATCTATCCAAGCCACCGAATTTGGACCAAGTCAAATGCGGTGTTCTGTATTTTATCAATATCTTGAGCTGTAGTTTTCCAAAGGGTGCCCAACATTCGGTGGAGATAGTCAAGAGGTAGGGCTACAACTTTTCTATTTTCTTCAAATCGAGATAAGACTGTCTGAAGGCCTAAACGCGTGGTAAAAGTGGATTGAAGAAATTTGTGTGTCTAAAACCACCTTCCAATTTTCCTATAAAATGGCACCTTGGGCTCCCCATTTGCAAGTTCGGCCAAGAGGCAAGGTACTGCCATTTTGGAGTCCCCAAGGAGTCTTCGCAACATCTCTAGAGGTTTTGGAGGCTATGAAAGGTGCTACTTCAACATCTTCTTCTTCTTCCCCTCCCATGGGTTTCTAAACCCCTTGTGATCACCCGGGGAGGAACGTAATGTACATCCCGAGATTCATGTTTGTAATATTTGAATGATCTTTTAAATTCCAGATTGTTGGGTTGTTTTTCATCATCCTCTATTCTTATTTTATTGAGTTATGTACTGGTATGTCATGCTCAATTCATATGATCATGTTTGGGGGTACCCATTCATGTGATGTTTCACACACCGTTCACCACTTTCTTTCCCCCTTTCAATTGCGGTGTTTGTGTGGTTTATATTGGTCAATTGAACTCACACAAGAACTGTCAAGGCTATGTACATTTATGTCATGGTATCACAAAGAAATAACATACAAATCTGTACAGTGCATCGAGTTTTTCGTGTGTTGCCTTGGTGAGTTTTGGTTATGAAGTCAAACACAATTCAACCAATCATCGGCGGTGTCCGGTGAATCATTGTGTGTTTTTTAATAAACCCTAGGAGGTATCCTAATATAAACTCGATAACATTCTATTTCTAGATGTTACAAACCAGGGATTAAAAGACCATAACCCCATCCCTTGAAGCGATGAAGGATGAGCATCACGAGACTTCCCCGGGTTGATAACGTTTATTCAATCTTGTTCATTTCTATTTTGTTTTATTGCTTTCATTTTCTATTTTCATCATTAATCATAAAACCCCCAAGTTTTAAAAAACCTAATTCACCTTCTACTTTTATAATCAGAACCCTATTTTTAAATTAATGATCTAAGGCTCCATCGAGAGACAACCTAGGGTTGCTGCTAAACTGCAGAAATTCTAGTCAAAATTAAACAACTAATTTGACGCGCTCGACAACGTGATCAGTCATACCCGACATGGACGAGCAGTTCAAATCAGACATGTCATTTATGTAGTTTGTATTTATTGTGAAGTGTGCGGTGGAAGTCTCGCAGTAGTGCGGCCCACCTTTTGCCCTTTCTTTTTTGCTTTTGCATTTGCGTGTCTTGTATCGAGTCATCTTCTCGGGCAAGCTGAGCCCATAGGCCTATATAAGGGACCTCCGACCCATTTGTTCAGAGAGGTGATTTGGAATAGAAATCAGAACTATTTCAGACATTCTCTCTCTAAATTCTCTCTCAAATCCTTTGTGTTCTTCGTGCGATGCGATTCCCAAAACGATCCTGCCAAGTCGATGACAGGTAGTCCCCTTATCCTCTTCTTGGATAATGTTTTGCTGCTGTTTGTGATTTTTACAGCCTTTCTGGATTCCCAAATCAGGATATCATCAGATACCTCATCGGAGACTTCACCCACTAGTGGTATTAGAGCACAGGGGGGAGAACCAAGCTAGCTAGAGCACTGTTTCAACATATTTTCCAGTAAGGAATGTTTGGATCCCATGGTTAAAGGTCTCTATTATGAGAAGAAACGGCTAGAAGGAAGGGTACGATATTACGAGAACAAAGCCAATCACATTTGGCTTAGAAAGTATTGTCAAATTCCAGAATCCAAATTCGCTTTTGAGAATGGACCTGAAGTAATCGAGTTACGACAAAAAACCCATGAAACTCGTGATAATCTTGAGGAATTAAAAGTAGAAATCAGGCATACTGAATCTCAGCATCAACAAGCCAAGTGGTTAGTCCAAAACCTGGAAAGAAGACTAGGAGATCTAGAAGGAGAAGTATTTTGCTTTGAACAATAAAATATGTCCAGAAGGGGATCTGGTGTTGGACCAAATATCCAAGATATTTGGAAGAGGCTTGAAGGGAAAGCTTCAGGATAAGATTCCAATCAGCCCAATGCCACTGTCTTTGATAAAAAATCCACACAGAGATACTGAAAGAGCAAGTTTATCAGGATGATATACTGCAAAAGATTACACATGGCCTTTAGCAGGAGAAGCTCAAGAATATCAGGAAGAAGTTTCGAGTATTCCTCAAAATATCTAGGAATACCAGAAACAGATCCATGATATTATTACTCAAGAGAAATGGGAACTTGGGGATATAGAACATGTCTCCAAAAACCTAAATGAAAATCTCAAGAGAGTTGAAGACTTACACTAGTGCAGAAAACATTATTTACGTCGATTATTTTTCATTTTTTACGTCGGTTTTTAGCCGACGTTAATACGGACGACGTTATAAATAACGTTTTT
Source organism: Viscum album (assembly GCA_963277665.1). NCBI lineage: Eukaryota > Viridiplantae > Streptophyta > Magnoliopsida > Santalales > Viscaceae > Viscum > Viscum album. The sequence continues at coordinate 120,570,344 of OY728119.1, forward strand.
TACGTCGGTTATTTAAAAACCGACGTAACAAACATAACATCGCGGTGTTTATCACGTAAGCTAATTAATAACTGACATGAAAAAACTGGGGGGTGGGGTTTATAACGTCGGTTATTATATAACTGCCGTGATAAAAAGGGGGGATTTATCAGGTCGGTTATATAATAACCGACGTTATAAACACGTGCGGGGGAGTTTATCACGTCGGTTATATAATAACCGACGTGCTAAACCAGTCCGGGGGGGAGGGGGTTATCACGTCAGTTATTTATTAACCGACGTGATAAATCATTTCCCAGGTCCTTTATCACGTCGGTTATTAAATAACCGATGTGATAAACCATGCCACATGTGTTTATCACGTCGGTTATGAAAAAAAAAACCGACATGATAAACCCTTCCCGATTTCTTTATCACGTCGGTTATAAAATAACCGACGTGGAAGACAATTTTTTTTTAAAAAAATCGACTGCAGTCCTCTGCTCTCCCCCAGAATCAACTAGAAACTAAATCAATAATTTGTACCACAAAAATAGAAGGAGATCAAAACATGAACTAAAGAAAATTTAAGCATTTACATTGATAACATATAAAACTTACCCCACTTGATAGCCCCCACCCTCATGTATACCCCATGGACAGCCCTCCCCCACCCCGTTGGAGCCCCCACCACACCCCTGGACTGCCCCCCGACCCCCTGGACAGCCCCAAACACCCCTCGACAACCCCCCCCCCCCCTCCTGAACAACACCCCCTCACCCCCTCACCCCACTTGACAGCCCCCACCACACCCCTGGACTCCCCCCGACCCCCTAGACAGCCCCAAACACCCCTCGACAACCCCCACCCTCCTGAACAGCACCCCCTCACCCCTTCACCACACTTGACAGCCCCCACCATACCCCTGGACTACCCCCCGACCCCCTGGACAACTCCAAACACCCCGATACTACCCCCCACCCTCATGTATACCCCCCACACCCTGGACAGCCCTCCCCCACCCCATTGGAGCCCCCCACCACACCCATGGACTGCCCCCACCCTCCTGAACAGCACCCCCTCACCCCCTCACCCCACTTGACAGCCCCCACCCCATTGGAGCCCCCCACACCCCTGGACTGCCCCCCCGACCCCCTGGACAGCCCCAAACACCCCTCGACAACCCCCACCCTCCTAAACAGCACCCCCTCACCCCTCACCCCACTTGACAGCCCCCACCACACCCCTGAACTGCCCCCAACCCCCTGGACAACTCCAAACACCCCGGGACAACCCCCCCACCCTCATGTATACCCCCACACCCTAGACATCCCTCCCCCACCCCATTGGAGCCCCCACCACACCCCTGGACTGCCCCCAACCCCCTGGACAGCCCCAAACACCCTGGACAACCCCCACCCTCATGTATACCCCCCACCCCATGGACAACACTTCCACACCCCTGGACAACCCTCCCACACCCTTGGACAGCCCTCCCACCCCCCTGGACTGCCCCCCATCCCACCAGACAGCCCTCCCAGACCCCTGGAAACCCCCAACCCCACTGAACACCCCACACCCTTGGAACCCCTCCCCCCAGACCAGAATCCATACCAGAAAAACCATCATAAGTAGAGAAAAACAAGAAGTAGAGAAAAATTAAACATTCACATATATAACATTCAAAACTTACACCGTCAACTTAAAAAAAACTAAATCCAACCTAAATGACTACCAAATACACAATTACCATGACAATATTCAAAATTACGTTTTACATTACAAACAACTAAAATTTAATCAAACCTGTAAAATAATTTGACCACTCCACTTGTAAGTGTTTGATGTCTTCAGCAGTATAGGGTTGAGGGTCATCAAAAAGCTACAAATTAAAAGGATAGTAGTTAACGTGTATAATGAATAAATCAAATTGAAATATTATGGCAATGTTTAAGAGGAAATCTTACCAAGTCAAAATTCACAACTGTCCCGGTTGTTATTATTTCATACATAAATCTTAACATATAATATCTGCATTCGATGACGCCTTGTTGTTCATGAAAATTCTGTTTGAATGAGTGTAAATTAAATATATTATTTTTATGTAATAAATCAAAAAGTACAAATTATAAATGGATATTTACCTTCGCATTTACATATTTGATCTTTGCACTCCTTTTCTTTGTGTTTTTTTGAAAGTAGGCCCATGCCCTGTTAGAAAATAATACGAATGGGGTAAATTTAAAATTCATTATAATATATAAAACTATTGAGAAATTGAAACTTAATTTTCCAATATATTCTTAAAACTTTCCCGCACATCACCATGGACAAATCATATCCAATAAAGTGCTTTCTCGCTTGGGAAAAAAACCCCTAACATCCAATGATCACTGATAAAAGGAAATTTAATGTTAGTGGTTTTTTATGTTAAAAGATAATTAACTCTTTGAGAGAGATGTGTTTCATACCTCTCACAAAAAGGCATCATCCAACATCTGTTGCGGAATCATCGGGAGACGCAACGACAGAAAATGAGAAAACAAAAGAAAGGAAAAACAACAATGAACACGGCGATTTACGTGGTTCGGGAAAAATCCCTACGTCTACGGGAGAGGCATAATTTCACTAATCGGGAGCAGCAAATTACAAAGGATTTCAGTGAATGACCCTAGCCCGAAAAATGGGCTACATATGAAGAAGAAGGTCTACTGTTCTGAATAGTAGTCCGCGTTGCAACAGTGATCAGCGGCTCACTTTGTCAAAAGTGCTACAGTGTTTGCCGGCTGGAAGTCAAAAGCGCTACAGTACTGTTGACCCCGAAGTCCGCACCGCAACAGTGTCTGTCGGTGTCGGTCGGTCAGCTCCGCTACAGTGGTCAACATTGCTACAGTGCCGAAAAATTGGGCCGGGGGCCTTCGGCCCCTGGAGCAGGGGTGCGTTTCCCCCTACAACCCCCAACGAGCTCACCGCGGAGCTCGACCCGCGATAGTTGCGGGCCACAAGCATTTTCCCCAACCAGATCCGGCAGCACCAATCCAACAATCTCCCACTTGTAGCCTAATCCGCTGCACTGTTATGCTTCGATGCAACTGATGAAGACAGCTTACTTAATCTAAGTTCTTCCTCTTCTTCACTCACCAGTAGCGTGCTTTCACATATTCATGAAATACAAACTGTTTTCCTCTTCTGCTCTGATCAAGTCCTCCATCATTCTGCCTCTCATCCTTCGTTCATCAGTGGAGACCAACAGAGGCACAGTAGTGCCTCAACTTCTGTATCACCATAGGCTTTGTCAACATGTCTGCTGGATTGTTGGTTCCACAGATCTTCTGCAAGGTCAGTAACCCATCCTGTATCAAACCTCTGATGAAATGGTATTTCAACTGAATGTGCTTCGTCCGGGCCTGAAATACTGGGTTCTTGGCAAGATGTATAGCACTCTGACTATCACAGTGTAATACATTCTCCTCCCGCTTTCTTCCCAATTCATCCATGAAGCTCTTCAGCCAAACCATCTCTTTCCCAGCTTCTGTTACAGCAATGTATTCTGCCTCTGTGGTGGATAAAGCCACCACCTTCTGCAATTGTGATATCCAACTTACCGCAGTTCCTCTACAGGTAAAAACATAACCCGTGGTACTCCTCCTGCTGTCGACATCACCTCCAAGATCAGCATCCACATACCCCTGCAATGAAGTTCCTTTCCCAAAGCACAGAGATACCTCCTTGCTGCCTTTCAAATACCTTAGTATCCACTTCACAGCTTCCCAATGTTGTTTTCCAGGGTTATCCATATACCTGCTCACAACTCCCACTGCATGAGCAATGTCAGGTCGAGTACAGACCATGGCATACATCAGGCTTCCCACAACTGATGCGTATGAAACTTTTGCCATGTACTCCACCTCTTCTGCTGTCTTCGGTGATTGCTCCTTTGATAGTTTGAAGTGGCTCGCTTGGGGAATAAAGACTGCCTTTGCTTCCAGCATGCTGAATCTTCTCAGAACCTTCCCAATGTAATCAGCCTATGACAACATTAATGTTTCAGCTGTGCGGTCTCTCTTGATCTTTATTCCCAGAATCTTGCCAGCTTCTCCAAGATCCTTCATTTCAAACTCCTCAGCCAATTTCCCTTTCAGCTTATTAATCCTCTGCATACATGATCCTGCAATGAGCATGTCATCTACATACATAAGAAATATAATATATTCATCACTGAAAGACTTGATGTAGAAACACTGATCCATGCCACATTGTTTATATTCATTTTTAGACATAAATGAATCAAACTTCTTGTTCCACTGTCTCGGTGCCTGCTTCAGTCCATATAAGCTCTTCTGGAGTTTTCACACCAAGTCTTCCTTTCCAGACTCTACATATCCCTCTGGCTTCTGCATGTAGATATCTTCCTCCAAATCTCCATGAAGGAAAGCAGTATTGACATCAAGCTACTCAAGGTGCAAATCCTCTGACGCCACAATGCTGAGAACCACCCGGATGGTGGTAAGCTTTACTACTGGTGAGAAGATTTCAGTGAAATCTACTCCCTCCTTCTGTTGGAATCCTTTCACCACCATCCTTTCCTTGAACCTCCGCTTTCCATCATGTTCTTCCTTGACCCGGTAGACCCACTTATTCTGCAATTCTTTCTTTCCTCTTGGCAGAGGTGTCAGCTCCCAAGTGTTGTTCTCATGCAATGAGGAAATATCCTCCTTCATAGCCAGCTCCCACTTGCTCGACTCCTTCAGCTGCATTGCTTCTTCAAAGCATTCTGGTTCTCCACCGTCAGTCAATAACAGGTAATGCAATGATGGTGAATACTTCTGCACGGGCCTTCTCACCCTTTATGATCTCCTCAACTCCACTGGAGTAGTAGGTTCCACCGGTTCGGATCTCTCAAGCTCAGACACACCTTCAAGCTCCACTTGCTTTTTGCATTCTGATTCAATGTTCCCATTTTCATCTTCAACTGCATGGCGATCTTTGTACATGACACCTTTATTGAATACCACGTTTTGGCTCCTGATGACCATTCTGTTGAGATCATCCCAAAAGCAATACCCAAACTCCTCACCACCATAGCCAATAAAAAAACATTTTTTGGACTTGGCATCAAGCTTGTCCCTTGCATTAGCATCAACATGAACATATGCTAAACTGCCAAAGACTCATAAATGTGAGAGTCTTACCACCTTACCAGACCAGAGTTCCTCAGGTAGACATTCCCCCATTGGCATAGAGGGACTCCTGTTTATGAGATATGCTGCCATATTTACTGCATCAGCCCAAAAGGTCTTGGGTAACCCCGAATGCAGCCTCATGCTCCTGGTACATTCATTCAGTGTCCTATTCATCCTTTCTGCCACACCATTCTGTTTTGGTGTTCCTGGGATTGTCTTCTCCCACCGAATTCCATTTTCAGAACAGAATTCCCTGAACTTCTGACTGCCATACTCTCCACCATTGTCAGACCTCAAACATTTCATCTTTGCTCCTGACTCGTTCTCCACCATGACTTTCCACTTCCGAAACATATTGAACACATCAGATTTATTCTTCAGAAAGTAAACCCATACATTCCTTGTTGATTCATCGATGAATGTCACATAATATTGTGACCCTCCGAGGGATGGTACTGGTGCAGGCCCCCAAACATCTGTATGTACCAGGTCCATCTTTCCAACCTTCGGTGTTCTGCCTCCTTTTGCAAAGGACACCTTCCTCTGCTTTCCAAAGATGCAATCTTCACATAATCCTACTTCCACCGACTTCAGCTCTAGTAGAAACCCTTTAGTTGCCATCACCTTCATCCCCTTTTCACTCATGTGGCCGAGTCTATAGTGCCACAGTTGAGAACCTCTGACAGCTTCCAGTGATGCAGCCATGTTCATGCAACTTTATATCATGTTGTACATGGTGCCATTCTTTGCTCCCCGAGCTATGACCATAGATCATTTGGTGATCTTCCATGCACCACCAGTGAATGTGGTACTCAACCCTGCATCATCAAGCTGTCCCACAGAAATGAGATTTCTTCTTAAACCAGGGATGTACTTCATGTTTTCTAGAACCAGCAAACTCCCACTGTTGGTCTTGATCCGTGCATCTCCTTTCCCCACAATCTTCAAGGTCTCGTCATCAGCAAGATGTACCTTGCCAAAATTTCTTGAAACAAAATTGTTCAGGAAACCCTTCTCCGATGTAGAATGGAAAGACGCCCCAGAGTCTAAAATCCAAGACTCCATCGGGCTGTCTACGCTCAGCAGTAGCACGTCATCAGTTCCTTCAGCTACCGCGTTTTCTCCACTGGTTTCAGGTCCCTTCCGGTTATCTCTGCACTCCTTCTTGACATGTCCTTTCTTTCCACATGTCCAGCAGGTAGGACCAGACCCCTTTGCCTTGTCTTTGCTCTTTCCTCTTGATTTCGACCGTCCTCTACGATTGTCCCGCTGTGGGTACCTTCCTCTTCCTTCAACGTTCAAAGCAGAACCAGAGAATCTGCCTGATTCTCTTCTTCGAACATCCTCACTAAGGATCAGGTCCCTTATATCTTTCAGAGCCATCTTCGTATTCCCCAAAGTGCTGCTCACAGCTGTTACAGTTGCTTCCCAACTTTCAGGTAACGAAGATAATAAAACCAGAGCACATACCTCATCACCAAGGTCAATGTCCACCAATGACAACTGACTTATGATGATATTGAACTCGTTGATATGATCTGCAACAGCTCTCCCTTCAACCATTTTCAGGTAGAACAATCGTCGTATCAAATGCACCTTGTTTGTCACAGAAGGCTTCTCGTACATATTTGTGAGGGCTTTCATCAGGTCCACCGTCGTCTTCTCCTCTTTGATGTTGAACGCCACGTTTTTGGACAACGTCAGGCGCACAACACCCAGAACCTGTCGATCCAGTAGCTCCCACTGCGACTTCTCTATGTCCGCTGGCTTCACACCCAGAAGCGGCAAGTGCATCTTTTTCTGATAAAGATAATCATCGATCTGCATCCTCCAGAAACTGAAATCAGTTCCATCGAAGCGATCGATCTTCACTTTGCCTTCATCCAGAGCCATCGTTGGAGAATTCTGAACCTCCCTTTGATACCAGTTGTTGCGGAATCGTCGGGAGACACAACGACAGAAAATGAGAAAACGAAAGAAAGTAAAAACAACAATGAACACGGTGATTTATGTGGTTCGGGAAAAATCCCTACGTCTACGGGAGAGGCAGAATTTCACTAATCGGGAGCAGCAAATTACAGAGGATTTCAGTGAGTGACCCTAGCCCGAAAAATGGGCTATATATGAAGAAGACGGTCTACTGTTCTGAATAGTATTCCGTGTTGCAAAAGTGATCAGCGGCTCACATTGTCAAAAGTGCTACAGTGTTTGTCGGCTGGAAGTCAAAAGCGCTACAGTACTGTTGACCCCGAAGTCCGCACTGCAACAGTGCATGTCGGTGTCGGTCGGTCAGCTCCGCTACAGTGGTCAGTATTGCTATAGTGCCGAAAAATTGGGCCGGGGGCCTTTGGCCCCCGGAGCAGGGGCGCGTTTCCCCCTACAACCCCCAACGAGCTCACCACGGAGCTCGACCCGCGACAGTTGCGGGCCACAAGCATTCGGCCCAACCGGATTTGGAAACACCAATCCAACAACATTGTGTGACTATATTCTTTTCAAGTCTTTCAGCAATATAAAGCATTATTTGTTCCTCATCCAATGCACATGCTTCAGGGGAAATCAATTGCGGGTCCATGAATCCATATACATCTGTCAGCTCATTCCTCTCACAAATTTTATAAAGATACCTAATACAAAATAGACATAAGTATACATTTTTAATAAATATAATGCAGGGAAAAGGTGTTAAGACTTACATGGAAAAAATTTGCACCACGTTGATGCCCAACTTATCTCCAGTAACAAGCTCCATGATACCAGTTTTCATAATCCACACATTTATTTCACATCCACAGACATGAGCTTCCATTGGAAACTCATAATGGCCCGCCAACAAATTTGAATCTCTTGACAATATGTCAAGACTACTAGAATCTGTATCTGATGTCATAGCCATTTGTCTTTGTTGTTGTCTATACATTATTTCTTTACCTTTGAAGTATTCCTGTAAAAATAAATTGAAAAATATATTAGTTTTCAAATGATAAAACAAATTTAATAAAAAAATAAAATAAAAGATATAACATTCATACCTTTTTGGTAATGAGTCGAAGAAGTCTGGATGACCAAATTAAAAAATGGCCGATATTATGTCCAACTGTCACCACCTCATCTGTAGGTAATGATACCCGAGCTGATCTATCTATAATATCCTGTACAGTGACCCTCTGATTCTCTACCTCTAATTGTTGATGATGAAATGTATCTCCTATACAATATACCAACTCATATGCTACTATATGATGTTGAGAATCATCAACATACAACTCACAATAAGTAGGAAGCTGCGACAGAGGAGTAGGATAAAAAATGGGGTCCGCAGGCTGAGGTGGGGGAGTGGGAGCTACTGGCAGAGGTGGAGGATAAATAATGGGGTCTGTAGGGGGAGGTGGAGGTGTGAGAGCTGCAGTCTGAAATTGTCTTTGCATGTCTTCAAACATAGACTACACCGACACTCTAATATTTTCCTCCATCGTCGCATTAATATTATGAACTTCAGCCTCCAAGGATTCTATTTTTTTTATAAACCCCCTCAACGTTAGAAGTTGAAGAACGTGGCAACACGTTTCTTACCGATACACCTGCCAAATATCCTCTTACACGACCAGGATGTTCGGGCCTTCCCAATTCTACATATAAAATATCTTCCCTCCCAGTAGCTGTAAATGTCCCCTGTGAACTCTGCTCTTCAAGAGAGTCCTGTATTAATTAATTGAACATTTCTGTAATGATTGAAATTATATGAAGAAAATGGTTAACTTAAATAAATAAAATAGATATCTTACAATCCGCTCAGCTACGATTCTCAATTCTTCCGAAAGATATTGCCCTTTTTTTCCCTTCCGAGCTCTCTTCCATTTTTCATGTCTAGATGGAGGGGATGGAGGGGCCACCTCTCCAGAGCTTGAAGACTCAGCTCTTAGTTGTTGAAATTTTTCCGCCATCATTTGTTCTTCCAAAAATGCATACCCTTCCCGAGATAAACTATGAGGGTATACATTTTTAGATTGGATCTCCTGATGAGCTTTCCTTGTTTGCTGTAAATTAAGAATAAGAAATCATTAACAAAACGTTAATAAGATCATTTATATAAGAAATGTTATAAAAGTTTACATTTCCCTTACCAAAAATGACTCTTTTCTTCTACTTTCAAAAAACTATCTCCATGTGTCTTCATCTATAAAAGGATATATATGAAATGGATTGTCATGACTCCTATGACCAAAAATGAAATCAGATGAGAGTGTTGATTTGAAATCCCTCCATCTCCTGGTAGCCAACGATTAGCATTTCTTCCTGACTCCTCCAGTGTCAGGAATATCAAATGTCATCTGATAAAGAAGAGTTTAAACATATTATATATACTAGATTCATTTAAAGAATAGTCAAACAATAGAAAAAGATCTTACCAAAATCATCTCCCACAACTGAGAGATCATCGCTTTATCCACACTTCTCCAGTCGTCATACAGAATGCTTACTTTGATCTTAGCCTGAGTTGCTACAAAACTCTTAAAATCTTTTGCATTTGGACCTCTAGGAATATCATCATCATCAAACTCAACGACTATCCTCTGATCCTACGTATGGGCAAGTGATAATTTTGGTAAACGTGTGCACCCACGTTTACCAACCTTTGAACTCTTTGTCATAATAGGAGAATGTGAATGTTCCTCCCCAGAGGTATGACCAATATGCTCATCTCCAGAATCATGTGATTGATCAACTGAATGATCTGTCATTATCACTCAAATAAAAAAAAAACAAACGTTAGTTCAAAAATATACAAATTCAAATATTTTAATTCTACTGTAATCAGAAAATAGAAAAGTGTACTAAGTTACGTAATAGTAAACATTGGTAATATGGTAAGCATGTTAAACAATGGTAAAGATGGTAAGGATGGTCAAGATGGTAAACATGGTAAACATGGTAAACCTGGTAAACATGGTAAACTAATTGTCACTGAACAAAAATAATAGATATATAATTCATGTAATGGTAAACATGATAAAGTAAACTAAACAAACTTAAAACAAATAAAAACTTATACTTATTTTGTTTTAAAACATGTTTTAATAAATAAAAAACTTACAATATCTAACATTTATGAAAAAAATAAATGTAAACAAGAAATAAACATATGTTACCTGTAATTTTAGGAATGTACAAATGGATTGTTTTCCCAAATTCCTTCGTCGTGATCGTTCCTTATGGCACAAACCATATCTTCAACATGCTCATCATTATGTTCTGTTAGTCTTTCCATGGAAGTAGGGATCTCACATAAATCAGCATCTTCATCAACTTCATCCTCACCAACATATTGTTTTTTCCATTATAAAACAACAGCCCACTGCATATCTGATTGATCTATTACATTGAAAATTTGTTTTGCATGTGTTTCCATTATAAAAGAATCAGATGTGTCTTCCAATCTATTCAAATTAACAAGTGTCATTCCAAATTCATCGTGTCTGACACTGTTGTTACTGATAAATAATTTACATTTAAAAACAGGAACTTTAATTTTAAAGTAATCAACCTCCCATATGTCTTCAATCACTCCATAATATGCACTTGATATAGAAATTGGTTTTTTGTCCTTAGCACTCGAAAAATGCATTGCTTCTGCAAACACCAATACACCAATATTCTGAACTGCACTTCTGTTGTCCTGAGCTTTCGTATGAAATGTATAGCCATTAATGTCATAACCGGACCATGTTATCACATTTAAACATGGACCACCCACTATCCATTTTAATATCTCTGATACATCTGATCTACCAAGCAAAGTATTTTTAATCCATGACAAAAAATTTTTGTTGTGCTCATTCAAAATCCAAATTTCTTTCTTCTTTGGATGAAATTGTTTCAACTCATTAATATGAAATGTGATTGTAGACACCGAAAAAGTCCGTAACTCCCAGAGGAAGATTCGAAATGACAAAGAGAAGTCATATTCAGAATCAGAGGCCTGGTCCAGAGGCCCGGGAAGTGGTGCACGAAATTAAGGAGGACTTGCGCGAAATAATGAGGTGCACGTGAAGCATTCCTGGGATTCGCGTAATCGAGCCGATGGCACGCACAATTTTGCGCGCCCCGGTTCTGCGCGGTGAAGCTTTGTGCGCCGACGGTTCCTGGCGCAGAAGATTTTGCGCGCCACTTGGATTCCGCGCCGGCTGATGCCTATAAATAGAAGGTGACCCTTGACGGTTTGGGGGTTGCGGAATTCAGAATGGCTCCTATGCGCGCAAGTCAGACTCCCCCGCTCGCAAGATGACTTCCAGGTAATTCCTCTTTTCGCGCAACCTTTCCCCAGGGTTCGCCTTTGCGTGCAACTCCACTGGCTTAAGTGATTTCGCTCACTCCTCCGCGTTCCTCCCTTGCGCGCTGACGCACGCCTGTCGTGGGGCGTGGCAAAACAATATTTTATTTACCTAAGTATAGTATAGCAGTTGATCCTAGGTAGTCTCCCGAAGAGGAGTGCACACAAAACAAGGTTGTCACTTTTTGTTGGTTTTCTTAAAAAGATTGGTTTTAACAAATTTGAATGACTATGAGAGAAACAAACAACAGAAATTGATTGATTTTAACAAATGATAAAGATGGTGATCGGATTTGGTTTGGCTAGACTTAGTGTTGTGCCATCATGGTTTCCAAATTTTATCTCTTCTTCTTCCTTAAACTGGTAAGAGAGATGTGATTAGAATTTCCCCTTCTAAAACCTTAGATTGGTCTATCCTCCTTCCAATGTGTTTAGGGTTGTAGAAGGTCTCTTGATTAATTAGATCAATCCCAGACCTGGAATTTTTGTTCCCTAATAAACCAAGATTTCAACATACAATCCTACACACGTGCTTGACAACCGTCGAGCAATCACCACCCAACCCTAATCATGTTCCACCGTATACAGATTAGAATTGGGTGGAGGGAGATGTGATCATCGACCAAAGAAATTTATAATTTCAGAATAAAAACCTTAACACAACCGCATTCAGAATTTAATACTGAATTATGAATTGGAACCGGAAGAATAAAGAAGAACAAATTTTATTCATTTCAAGCACAAAACTCAAGCACAACACATAGGTCCAGCCTCCCCTCTTTCCGATCACTCAAATGAAATTACCCCTCCATGGATGGGGTAAGTGAGATAATGCGGGAGAGGAGAGACATTTTAAAATAAAATAAATAAAAGAAAAAAATCTGAGAAGTTCTTCTCCTGGGTGCCTGAGAAGGAATGGGGTGGAGAATGGGATGTCTTGAGGGGGAGGAGCTCTCCTCCTTTTATAGGCAGAATTGGACCCCCGAACGTTTGAGCGTTTTCGACCCCATTAGTGACCTCTTCACGCGTTTCACCCTTCATTAATGTTGTGCACAATTATCTTGGCCGTCTCTCCCAAAAATTTCAGCTCATTTGAAAACCGGATGGAGGAGTTATGAATTTTTCATTCTCGATTTCTGTTTTTGGATGAAGTTTCCAGGATGGTTCCTCCAAATGTATGTCGTTTAATGGACTCCTTAATGACTTCCAAACTTCACCAAATTTCTTGTAGAGTCGCCACTATATGTCCTCGTCATATCCCAGGTGGAAACACATCATTTAGATAATTGTAGGCCGAGTTTGATGTCCTTTATGTTGGGTGGGTCCACGCTGTCCGCCCGAAAAAATTCCCAACTTCAATGAATTGTTAGACCCTTTAGATGGCCGAATCAGCTCCTGGTCCAGAAGACAAAAATGATGGAAATAAAATAAGGATTATAAAAAAAATTTAATCAGAAAATTTGGAATTTTATTTTTCCATAAATGACCGAAGTACCCCTGACGTAAAAATCTGCCAAAAATCCAGAAATAGTCGTTTTTTCACATTTGGGTTCAAAATAACACTAAAACCTAAAAACATGACAATTACCCATCCAATAACACTTTTTTGGGAGTATAAACAATGATATTCAATATAAATTAATTGAAAATATTTTCTCTATCAATTCCCCCACACTTAAACTATGCTTGTCCTCAAGCATAAAATCTCAACATGGAATTCAAAGGGCACCAATGTCACCAATATTTAAATTTCAAATGGAATAAAATCAAATGATTATCAATGTCCAATCAAATTTTCCAGTTCCACAAAAATAACAATTTAATTTCCCATTTTTCAAAGAAACAATCAATTCATGCATTTTACTTTTCCCCTTTGAAAAATAATGAAGCTTCTCCTTTCATTCATTTAAGCTTCTCAATTTATTATTATTAAACATGCCAAATCATGACCTACCTCACTTTGAATATTTTCTCTCATCACTCATGATACAATTAATAGTGGAGTTATGCTCATATCATGAGAACATGCTCCTTACCCATAGGCTTGTAAAGTAACTACTTTCTCCACTTTTTAAAGACAAAACACACATAAAATCATGAGGACTTGCAATAAAGGTTCAAATGACTCTGTGGCTTAGGGTTGGTGGGTAAATGATTGAAATAATTTAAGGCCAGAAGTAGGAGGTTTGAATCTTAAGTACAATGCATGATTAATCAAGTGAAAACACAAGATGAACCTCACTCAAATCCCCTTGAAATGTGAATCACAACACCACTCCCCTTTAAATGACATGGGTCATGAGTCAATAAATGATTACAAAGAATGATATCATCCATGTTCTCCCTGTTTTTTTTTGTAAAGCTCCAGAAAAGCACAGCTTTATTTTCTCTTTTTTTTTGTAAAGCTCCAGAAAGGCGCAGCTTTATTTTGATCTTTTTTTTTCTTTTTTTATGGAGAACCGGATGAAATTAAAGAAGCATAATGAAATGATGAATCATGCCCAATTTTCTAATAATACATTGCCCAAAATGATGACGCACACATTACACCACCCAAAAATGATACATATCCTAAGGAACGCACACGAAAGGCCCTTCCCCCACACTCAAACTTGAAATAACCATGCAAAAATACTAAAAGTGCAGGTAGGTAAGGAAAAATTGGATTGTAATGTGGCTTAAACCTATAAGGCAATTCATGGCATCTAAGGGCTTACGAAGGATAAATGTAAAGGTGGGTCTTAGGATAAAATGTGGCTATCCAAAGATATGCCTCAATCATTTTAAATGTGGTTTTGTACAGTCATAGCTTTGACAAGTTTTAATACAAGTTCTAGCAGGTGGCACGTCCCAAGATCACTCAAGAAATATGCTCAAGATAAAATAGGAAATATTTGGTCTAGAAATCCTCTCAGGAATGAGAATATGATATTGGACAATCACTCATGGCATGATTAATAATAACAAATTAATTCACATGAATTTCAGAAATTCAAAGAATGAAAAATGGAAGGGAAATTTCATTTACATGAATCAATTAATTCCCTTAAATCATGAGTCCTTATTTCAATATCCTTGCTTCACTTTAATCATCCAATTATCCATTTTAATCATTCAATCTCATTAACATTGAAATCTAAAACATGGCATCACAAGATTCCTAAGAAACTCATGTCTCCTAGAGAAGTCAAGTAAAACATGAATTCAAGCGTGGGCATGCCTTTTTTTGATTAATTTTTTAAAAGACTAAAAAAAAGTAGGTAATAAAGTCGGATAATATAGAATTGAAACTCATACTCCCCTGTCAAATGGATCCTTTTCTTCACGACGTATAATCCCACAACACCCTCTTTATTAATGGACCTGAAAAAAAATGAAAACAATTGATAGTGCAGGCTCATTCAATCATGATGGTAAATGACTAAGAAGAAAAGTGGAAAATGGGGGAAAATGCGGGTTGCCTCCCGGTAGCGCCTTTGTTTAATGTCGTTGGCTCGACAAAACAAAACAAATTTTTATTTTTTTTTATTTTTGAAAAATCTCTTGGACTACAAGATTTCCTCCCCCACACTTAATTTATGCAGTGTCCTCAATGCATGTAAATGTATGTCTCAAAAAATTGGAGTTACTGCATTTAATCAAGTGTAAAGGAATGATGAAACCTGGTAGGTGTTCATTTGTATTCAGGATGAAGGAGTGTGATCTTCTCCACTGGTTCTTGAGGTACGGTCCCATGGAACTTCTTTAACCTCTGCCCATTTATAGTGAATGGGTTTCCTCCTCCTTCCTTTTGAATCTGCACAGCACCAAAGGGATATACATGAGTAACAGTAAAGGGGCCTTCCCATTTGGAACGAAGTTTACCTGGCATAAGCTTAAGTCTGGATTTGAAGAGTAACACGTGATCTCCAGGGTTGAAGGTTCTTGGTTGAATTATCTTGTCATGGGCCATCCTCGTTCTCTCTTTATAGATCATTGAGTTTTCAAAAGATTACCTTCTAATTTCCTCTAACTCCTGCAACTGCAATCTTCTTTCTTTCCCAGCTTTCTCAAGGTCCAGATTCATCTCTCTGACCGCCCAGTAGGCTCTATGCTCCAACTCCACAGGAAGGTGGCAACTCTTTCCATAGATCAATCTATAGGGACTCATCCCTATCGGTGTTTTGTAGGCCGTCCTGTATTCCCATAATGTATCATCTAACTTTTGGCTCCAGTCCTTTCGGTTGGGTTTAACAGTCTTCTCCAGAATGGATTTGATTTCTCTATTAGAGACTTCTGCTTGGCCATTTATTTGGGGATGGTATGGGGTAGATGTTCTATGATGCACCCCATAATTCTTCAGCAATGCTTCCATTTTCCTGTTGCAGAAATGAGTTCCCTGATCACTGATGATTGCTCGTGGCACGCCAAACCTACAGAAAATGTTAGCCCTAACAAAATCACAAACAACTTTTGCATCATCAGTTCTGGTTGCTTTTGCTTCCACCCATTTTGAAACATAGTCTACAGCCAAAAGAATATATGAATTTCCAAATGCCATTGGGAATGGTCCCATGAAATCTATGCCCCAAATTTCAAAAATTTCACAAAAGGTTATTGGTTTTTGTGGCATTTCATGTCGTTTGGATATGTTACCAGAAAATTGGCATTTTTCACATCTTTTACAAAATTCATATGCATCCTTGAATAAGGTGGGCCAGTAGAGTCTAGATTCTAAAACTTTTCGGGAAGTCCTCTGAGGTCCAAAGTGGCCTCCACATGATAATTTATGACAAAATTCAAACACTGATTCAATTTCACTTCTTGGCAAGCATCTTCTTATGATTTGATCATTACAAATTTTCCACAGAAACGGATCTTCCCAAATGTAAAATCTTGATTCAGATTTAAGCTTATGTTGTTGATGAGAGCTTAGATGAGAGGGTACCTGAGATGTTACCAAATAGTTGACAATGTTGGCATACCATGGTACTTCACTGTTAATGATGTAGAGTTGTTCTCCAGGAAGCTCATCATTAAGTGGGTTCTGCTTTGGTATTTCTGTTTCAGCGGTGTGGGGTAGTCGACTCAGATGATCAGCCACTTGATTTTCAGTCCCCTTCTTATCTTTGATTTCCAAGTTGAACTCTTGTAAGAGTAGCATCCATCTCACCAACCGTGGTTTAGAATCCGCCTTTTTCATTAAGTACCTAAGAGCTGCATGATCAGAAAAACAACAACTTTAGTGCCCAGAAGATATGATCGGAATTTATCTAGTGCAAAAACGACTGCAAGGAACTCCTTCTCTGTGGTTGTGTAATTTATTTGCATTTCATCCAAGGTCCTTGATGCGTAGGAGATGACTTGAGGTTTGCTATCAATTCTCTGTGATAGAGCGGCTCCCATAGCTTGGTTGGATGCATCACAAAGTATCTCGAAAGGGTAATCCCAATTGGGTGGCTGCATTATTGGTGGTGTTATCAACCTTTCCTTTAATTCATCAAATGATTCCCTACAAGCACAATCAAAATTAAAGTTAGCATCCTTTAGAAGTAATCTTGAGAGAGGGAGAGAAATCTTACTGAAATCCTTGATGAATCTTCTGTAAAATCCTGCATGCCCTAAAAAGGATCTAACATGTTTGACACAAGTTGGATATGGTAAGGAATTTATTACATCAACTTTTGATTTATCAACCTCAATCCCATTTTTTGAAATTGTGTGCCCCAACACTATCCCTTTTTCAACCATGAAATGACATTTTTCAAAATTTAAGACAAGGTTCTTTTCAATGCATGTTTTCAAAACTTTTTCCAAATTTCCCAAGCAATGGTCAAATGAATTTCCAAAAACTGTGAAATCATCAAGAAACACCTCCAAGCAATCCTCAATGTGGTCCGAGAAAATACTCACCATACACCGTTGAAATGTACCGGGGGCATTGCATAGCCTGAAAGGCATCCTTTTGTAGGCGAATGTTCCAAAAGGGCAGGTGAAGGTTGTCTTCTCCTGGTCTTCTGGTGCAATTGGTACCTGAAAATAACCTGAGAATCCATCTAAAAAACAGTAATGAGTATTTCCAGCTAACCTTTCAAGCATCTGATCAATGAATGGAATAGTAAAGTGATCTTTTCTGGTAACTTGATTTAGCTTCCTGTAATCTATACAGACTCTCCAGCTGTTTTGTATTCTCATGGGGATCAGTTCATTTCTTTCATTTGTGACAGTGGTCAGGCCAGTTTTCTTGGGGACTACATGAATTGGGCTGACCCATTGAGAATCTGAGATTGGGTAAATGATATCAGCTGCTAACAATTTCTCAATCTCTTTCTTAACGACCTCCATGATTGTGGGATTGAGTCTTCTTTGAGGTTGTCTAACTGGTTGAGATTCACTTTCTAAAAATATCCTGTGAGAGCATACCTTAGGGTTGATTCCCGGAATATCACCTAAACTCCATCCTATAACTTTTACATTCCTTTTGAGAAGGTCAATCAATGTTTGTTCTTGTGAATGGGATAAGTTATTTGCAATGATTACTGGAAATTTCTCTCCTTCCATTAGGTAAGCATACTTCACTTCACATGGCAAAGGCTTCAGCTCTAAACATGGGGGTTGTTCAAGGGATGATATTGCATTTATGTTTCCTACTTCTAATGTTGAATTCTCTGGAATAATCTTACTTCCTCTTAACAAATCATCGAAAAAATCATATTTTACCTCATCCTCCAACATGATATCAGAATTTTCAGGTTCATGGGAGTTATAAAATTCAAATGAAGAGTGTTCTCCCACAGATAACAAGTCATGAAGCATACCTGAGTCTTCAATTGGTTCTATACCTTCATCATGGGAGATTGCATAAAGTGAGTGATTGCTGGAAGGGTGTTTCATCGTATCAAGAATATTGAAGTGTACTGTACTATCTCCGAGCTCCATGGTGAGTGTTCCTTCATGCACATTGATGATTGTCCTTGCTGTTTTCAGGAATGGTCTCCCTAGTATGATGGGAGATTGGGATGGTGCTCGGTCTTCCTCCATGGTAAGGACATAAAAGTCTTCTGGAAAGATTAATCCTCTCACTCCTACAAGTACATCTTCAACGACTCCAGCTGGGAAAACGGTGGATCTGTTTGCTAATTGTACCACCACTCGAGTTGATTTTAGTTCTCCGATCTGCAAAGATGAAAACACAGAGTGAGGCATCACATTTATCGAAGCTCCAAGATCACATAGTGCATCAGTAAAATTTAATGAACTGATAGTGCAGGGAATAGAGAAAGTCCCTGGATCTTGACATTTTTGCGGTATCGGTGGTGTGATAAATGCTGAGACGTTTCTTCCTAAGTTGATTCTTTCATTTCCATCCAGCCTCTTTCTTTTAGTACATAGATCCTTCAGAAATTTTGCATATTTAGGTATTTTCCTGATTGCATCCAATAGTGGAATGTTAATCTCAACTTTTCGGAATGTTTTCTGAATTTCCCATTGAAGTTGTTCTTCTTCTCCCTTCTTTGACTAAACCAATGCTGATGGGAATGGTGATGGAATATCCTTTTTCTCCCTTTGTTGTTTCTGCCATGGTGTTTCTAGTCTTTCTTTCTTGAACCTTGTTCTTTCTACTTTGTTGTTGACTCCATCTTTTGGTTGGACAGGACGAGCTTCAGCAGGTTCCCTAGATTCATCCTCTTCATATTGTTCTGGTGGTTTGAGCTCCTTCCCGCTTCGGGTTGTGATTGCACTAACATTCTCTTTTGGATTGGGAATTGTTTGTGCAGGAAGCTTACCTTGGTTCTTGGTGAAAGCATCCATAATGCTTGCAAATTGATCAGATAGCTTGTCCATCTTATCTTCTATTCCTGCAACTCTTGTCTTCAGTTGTTGGTCTTCATTTGTCGGTGCACTTGTGGATGGTTGTTCATAATTCTTCCGCTAGAAAGGTGGTGGTTGAGAAGTTTGTTGTTGTTGGAAGGGCTTCTGATAAGGTTGTTGGAATGATATCGGGTTCTGATATTGCTGCTGAAAAGGTGTTCTGGCTTGGTTCTGTTGAAACCCATACCCTGGTTGGGTTTGCGGTTGGTATTGCCTTTGTTGATAGGCTGCAGCACAACTTTCTGTCCCCTGTACTTCTGGACATTGATCAGTGTAATGAGAATTAGAAGAGCATAAACCACATACCTGATTCGGCCCTTGTTGTTCCTTCACATGGTTCACAGCTATTTGTCACACCAACCTGGTGAGTTCACCCATTTCATTCCTAATTAAATCAACTGAATCAGATGTTCTTACCTCATGGATCCCTCTGGTGATCGTACCTCGAGTGCCAAACTGCTGTGAATTTTGTGCAATCTTTTCAATCAGAATTCGTATATCTGCAGGTGATTTATCAATGAGGGCTCCTCCCGACGAGGCATCTAGTAGATTCCTGTCATTGTCAAGCAATCCTTGGTAGAAGCACACAAAGAATTGGTCCTCTTCTATTTCTTGGTGTGGACAACTTGCACAAAGCTTCTTGAAACGTTCCCAGTATTCGTAGAGTGTTTCTCCAGTTGATTGATGGATGCCATAAATCTCCTTCTTTATTGCAGTGCTCCTAGATGTTGGGAAGAATCTTTGTAGAAAGAATTTTTTTAGATCTTCCCAGTCACTGATTCCCCCGGTTGTAGATTGTACAACCATTCCTTTGCTGATCCCTCTAGTGAGAAGGGAAAAGCCCTCCACTTCACATGCTCTTCCGCGACTGCTCGAGGTTTGAAGTTGGAGCAGACATAGGTGAATTCTTGAATATGTCGATTTGGGTCTTCACCTGCAAGACCATGAAATTTAGGAAGCACTTGGATCATGTTAATTCGCAATTCAAAATCATTTTCTATGGCAGGAATTGCAAGTTGATAATTTTGATTGACAAATTGAGGTGCACAGATGTCACGTAGGGTTCGGTTGGGATTTACAGCCATTATTAAAGGTTCAAAGTCTTCACTCAAGGTATCACTTGAATCAGTGAGATTGATTTCTTCAAATTCTTTGGGAAGATTTTGATTTTTCAATTTGGTTATTGTGCGCTCAATTTCTGGATCGAATTCTAATAAATTGCTATTTGAACTACGGGTCATTCAAAAGAGATTTATTTATTTATTTTTTTTTTAAAAAAAAACTTTGAGGCACTGCCTCCCCGGCAACGGTGCCAAGTTTGACGCACGACTGTCGTGGGGCGTGGCAAAACAATATTTTATTTACCTAAGTATAGTATAGCAGTTGATCCTAGGTAGTCTCCCGAAGAGGAGTGCACACAAAACAAGGTTGTCACTTTTTGTTGGTTTTCTTAAAAAGATTGGTTTTAACAAATTTGAATGACTATGAGAGAAACAAACAACAGAAATTGATTGATTTTAACAAATGATAAAGACGGTGATCGGATTTGGTTCGGCTAGACTTAGTGTTGTGCCATCATGGTTTCCAAATTTTATCTCTTCTTCTTCCTTAAACTGGTAAGAGAGATGTGATTAGAATTTCCCTTTCTAAAACCTTAGATTGGTCTATCCTCCTTCCAATGTGTTTAGGGTTGTAGAAGGTCTCTTGATTAATTAGAGCAATCCCAGACCTGGAATTGTTGTTCCCTAATAAACCAAGATTTCAACATACAATCCTACACACGTGCTTGACAACCGTCAAGCAATCACCACCCAACCCTAATCATGTTCCACCGTATACAGATTAGAATTGGGTGGAGAGAGATGTGATCATCGACCAAAGAAATTTATAATTTCAGAATAAAAACCTTAACACAACCGCATTCATAATTTAATACTGAATTATGAATTGGAACCGGAAGAAGAAAGAAGAACAAATTTTATTCATTTCAAGCACAAAACTCAAGCACAACACATAGGTCCAGCCTCCCCTCTTTCCGATCACTCAAATGAAATTACCCCTCCATGGATGGGGTAAGCGAGATAATGCGGGAGAGGAGAGACATTTTAAAATAAAATAAATAAAAGAAAAAAAGCTGAGAAGTTCTTCTCCTGGGTGCCCGAGAAGGAATGGGGTGGAGAATGAGATGTCTTGAGGGGGAGGAGCTCTCCTCCTTTTATAGGCAGAATTGGACCCCCTAAAGTTTGAGCGTTTTAGACCCCATTAATGACCTCTTCACGCGTTTCACCCTTCATGAATGTTGTGCACAATTATCTTGGCCGTCTCTCCCCAAAATTTGAGCTCATTTGAAAACCGGATGGAGGGGTTATGAATTTTTCATTCTCGATTTCTGTTTCTGGATGAAGTTTCCAGGATGGTTCCTCCAAATGTATGTCGTTTAATGGACTCCGTAATGACTTCCAAACTTCACCAAATTTCTTGTAGAGTAGAAAATATATGTCCTAGTCATATCCCAGGTAGAAACACATCATTTAGATAATTTTAGGCCGAGTTTGATGTCCTTTATGTTGGGTGGGTCCACGCTGTCCACCCGAAAAATTTCCCAACTTCAATGAATTGTTAGACCCTTTAGATGGCCGAATCAGATCCTGGTCCAGAGGACAAAAATGATGGAAATACAATAAGGATTATAACAAAATTTTAATCAGAAAATTTGGAATTTTATTTTTCCATAAATGACCGAAATACCCCTGACGTAAAAATCTGTCAAAAATCCAGAAACAGTCGTTTTTCACATTTGGGTTCAAAATAACACTAAAACCTAAAAACAGGACAATTACCCATCCAATAACACTTTTTTGGGAGTATAAACAATGATATTCAATATAAATTAATTGAAAATATTTGCTCTATCACGCGCAATCTTTACCTCGTGCGTGTAATCCCCTCCTGTGCGTGCAATCACGTCTCCGCGCAATCCTCTGGTCCTATTGCGCGCCATCCTGGTGTTTTGCGCGCAAACCTTGTTTTTGCGTGCAGCACCCAGGACCCCTTCAACTTGACACCCCTTGGCTGCCTTTCCGCGCCGGCACCTGATGTCTCCCCTGCCGGGCATGCGTGCCATGCGTTGTTTTCCCGTACGGCCTTCCAGGCTCGTACGAAGTAACCTCAAGGTCCCTTGGGCGGTGTTTCATGTTGCGTTGCTCTGCCTTATGCTTCTCCGCATAGGCATGCTGACGGCTATTGCTTCTTCGCATAGCCACGCTAACATGGACCCCTCAATGGTTCGCCCTGCGGCCCCCCTTCACTACGGCCTTGCCGATACCTTCCCTCCCACAAGGGGTAGAGGGTGTTGGGCATGTAAGCCCTAGGGGTGTGGAGCAAACCCACCTCGTCCAAGCTGCAGGATGTTAAACTGCTAAGCACCTCGTTCTTAACACATGATGTTAAACTGTGGTCCGACCTCGTGCTTCGCACACAGGGTCCCCCCACCTCAGACATTTTTTACGCCTCTCGTGTCCACGGTAATGGAATCTTCCTCGCATGGAATGAGATCCTCCTTGTCGGAGTGGCATTTGTCCACGGGGGAAGGGCTGCCTCAGAGCGTAAGCCCCTAGCCTCTCTTACGAAAGGTTGCACCCATGCACCTCCGTACTTCCCCCCTGCCAAGGCCAGTGGAGTCCCTTTCTCACTGTGCTTTGTCGCACCACGGGCCTCCATCCTGGAGTAAGCCCTGACACCCAGGGCCGCTAACCACGCGTAAGCCCCTGTTTCCTCTTTGGGCCGCTCAACGTGTAAGCCCCTTTCCGCTTCTCACGGACGCACCCTTTGCGACGTGATCGTCTGGTCCCTGCTGCCACTTATTTCTCACATCGAGCATGACTCACGTGGGCTTAGAGTGCGCATCGACCATGACATCCTCTTATGTTCCGCCTCAGAGTGTAAGCCCTATACCAGCGAACTACGTGGATTTTGATCCGTGCTAATGCATGGTACGTAGGAAGCCTCCACGACGTTCAATCCCACCACCCGGTCATTCCGACTTCTTCACATCGGTTCGCCAACACCATGGGCCGCCTCAGAGCGTAAGCCCCAAATTCCCTCATCCCGCATGATGTTAAACTGTATCCCTTTTCCCGCATGACATTAAACTGTATCTCGTCCCGCATGATGTTAAACTGTATCCCTCGTCCCGCATGATGTTTAACTGTATCTCGTCCCGCATGACGTTAAACTGTATCCTTCGTCCCGCATGACGTTAAACTGTATGTCATCCCGCACGATGTTAAACTGTATTCCCTGAACTACATGGACTTTGATCCATGCTAACGCATGGTATGTAGGAAGCCTCCACGAGGTTCAAGCCCGTAATTCCATCACCCATCCTGATTCTTACCCGGTCCACCACATCCCGATGAGATCATGCCACCCCATCCCACTCCATAGTATCCGGGAAGCCGCCCACGTGCTGGCCCCAACATCGGTGATCCCCCTAGGGGGTTCTTCAATCTGATCCACTCTCAGTGTTCCAATCAGTCCGATCCGTCTCTGCAAGACGTTAAACTCACGACATACCCCGTGTTAAACATGGGAAGCTGATGAAAACCTCAGATGGTACAAAATTTCCTACGTTCAATGTGGGATGCCTCGGGCTTCCGCGCCCTCTAGAAGCCCTGTGATAAGGGACAGAAGACAGACATGCCGATCCCCAGCGTCAAGACATGCCAACGACACCCCAACGTGACCATTCTCCTCACCGAAGGTTGCTGCCCCGATAAGACCCCTTGAAGCGTCTCGACGGAAGCAGCGTAATTAACTAGCGTTCATGCAGATATGACGCCGGGAATGAACTTCACGAACCCGTCTTAAATCTACGAGGGAGACCCGGACTAGGCGACGAGCTCCGAGGAGGAATCCACGGAAGGAAGAACCGACATCCCATCATCCCGGTTTCGATCAAGGAGCAGACGTCCCTGAACAAGGAATGGATGCCACGCGCCTTTGGAAAGCAGGAATGCGGGGCAACAAGCCGCGCATCTTCCAATGCGTGATGGACATCGCATGCGCACCCTGACATAAAAGCGTCGGAAACAGAAAATGGTGAACCCGACGTGAAGCTATTCTCCTCAATATGGGGGCAGATAGCGTTCGGGGTGTCGGAAGATTAGAATATCACCAGGTCCATGTACCTATTACCGGGACGTGAAACCCGCCAGGGGTTGAGGCAGTCAGGATGTTGAGCACTCCGTTCTGCGACGTCGTGAGTGTGGATCCCTCTCGCCGGCCACGGAAGACGGAATGATGCTGGTCTATTTGTTGTCGATTTCTTTTCTTGTTAGTACTAATGGTTTCATCTCCCTGCTTCCAGGAATCAGATCACTGCATCCGGAGCTCGATCTCCACCTTCCCACCAGCGTAGGGGCAGGGGCAGAACTGACGCGGCTACCCCGCGCGGTCCCGCCTTTTCCACAGCCACTCCGGCTCCGATTTCTACGACTTCCAGGCACTCACGCCCCATCCCCCCGTCAGAAATCATCCAGCGAAGGGTGATCAACGACCTGGTTCGTAGGTACGATGAGGAAGGGATCATACCCACAAGGGGCATGGACCGTTTGGATCTAGAGGCAGCTGCGCCTCACCATCGTCGCCGCCCCCGAGGGCCACGCAGGGAGCCGCCACTCCCCACTCCGACGTTCAACCTCTTCGGGAGCCTATCCACGGAGCGCCTTGACACATCCCTCTCCTACGCCAATGAGGTGGGGGATGTCTGGGTTCACCCGATCGGAGACCCGTCCCAGGGGTTAACGGCAAGAGCCCCCGCGAGGCTGCGTCGGCGCCACCGCCCGGCTCCCCAGGCTGAGGAGCAGGCAATCTTCGTGCCCGCAGCACCGGCTCCAACCCATCTGACTTGACACCAGTGTCGAGCGCGAGCGGAAGAGGATGCCCGTCCTGGGGCACCAACGTCAGCAACCACTGTGGCCCGAGCTGCTGCTGACTCCTGTTACCAGACCCCCGCACATGTTGAGCAGGGGAAGTCACATGCCCGACTGGGATCGAGGCCCTGACCGCCCTGCAGGCAGGTTGGGTCAACTCTCCTGATCACGGGCACAGGCAATGGCCACCGCGGACCAATCCGCAGTAGTGCCACCCCCCATGAAGGCTCATTTCGTGCCACTAATCTAGAAAGACGAAGGCTTCGCCACGACAGCTAGGCTCCGGGTATGACTCTTCCCAGCGCCCACTGCACTGGGTATGAGGTCACTCCCCCTACCGCTGGCCGCGAGTATGGAGCCATTGAGTATCCGGTCACTCACCCACATGGAGGTCCTCCCCATGTCCCTTTCAACATCTGTCCCGGTGCTCCTTGCACCCCGACCTTCAGTCCCCTCTTCCCCAGCACTATTGCGGCCAGGGGACTCCTTGACGGAAATCATCCTTACCCTGAGGAGCCATCCATGGGAAGTAGGCGGGACGTCTTCGCCATAAGAGGAATGTCAGGAGAGTCTAGATGGAAATTAGACCAGTCCGTTTCTCGGACTCTGAGGCGGAGTACGACTCGACGGTGGAACCTTCCCCCCAACCCTTTGAGTTGAGGGCAGGGATGGGGACGCGGCGCGTTAGTCTCGTACTCCCCGAATGCGAGATCCGTATGATTCCCTCCTCCCTCCAAAGGTATATCCAGGAGGACGAGGACCTGGCGTACCCCAGGGGTCGAACCCGCAGTTATCACTGGCCTCCTCGGAAGCACCTTCCACCTCAATCAGGGAGGGTGGGGAACTTTTCTGGGGACCGATGGAAGAGTCGTGACGCGACACACCCTCGGCGAGCATCGATACTGTGAAAGGAGGCTTGTTTTCCAGCCCATCCTATCGTGACGTGGCAGCCAGGGCACTGAAACCCTTGGAGGACGACTCCGGGATCGGCAGCCAATCGGCCTGTTTGCCGTATTCCCCGCCGGCCAGCTCACCGGCCCGACGGCCTGCCTCGATGCCGTTGCCAGCTCCCCGACCATTCTCGGTTGATGAGCAGGGGAAGGAAGGGCCGGATCCTGAACCAGAGTCATAGAGCTTCTGGACCATCCTCACAGCGGGCCACTTCCCCGAGAAGTTTTGGCCGGTCGCAGGATCAGATTTTGATATGCCAGAGTCACTCACCCCGGGAGAGTTTGAATGTTTCCACCAGACTCTTCGGGCGACTCACTCCCGTCTTCTCCATCAGCTAGCACCTTATTCCGGGAGTCAAGCACATCTAGAGGATATCAGTGAGCAGTGCCGTTGGGTCGACTTGGCTGCGCTCCCTGCGGTTTGGCACCCCGAGTCACTTGACCACCACGGGACCCTCCAACAACAATGCGTCTAGAGTTTTCAACTACTCCTCAAGGTTATCAAGGAATCCACCCCCCACGCGCATGTTCGCGGATGGGGGCAGTACGCTGACCTTCTTTTCTGTGCAATCCGCCGACAGCCCGACTCACTGGGCGGCCCTGAGGGAATGTCACCAAGGTTAGTGGCGGTCAACATGGATGAACTTTTAGATGAGGGAAACGGTGTGGAGCTCCTCGAAGGGGACTCTCCCCCTGAGGACAAGCCGCTACTGGACCCATCTGGGAGGATGACTCGCCAATAGAGGAGCCTCATAGGTCTCCCTACACCCACTTAAGCCTTAACACTGAGCCAAAACATCGGCAAGGGTAAAGAGCACGTCGGGTCTGTCGAGCTTACCGACCCATCTGCCTTGGTATAGAAAGCAGAAGAAGACCCCGAGAAGGCCACGCTACGCCAACATGTTGCTGAGCAAAAGAGGCTGGTTGATGAGCTCTTGGCCGAACGCATTGCGGAGCGGCAGCCTGACTACGGTAACCCTAGGCCAGGACAGCAGGGGAAGGAGCACCTACCCCTTGACAAGATTCCCCCGGGAAACCGTGACCATGTTGAGTTCACCGACAGGGGAGAGGCCGGAGCCCATGGAAAGAGGGCGTGGTATGTTTCGCCTCACCCTCTCGAGCAGCGGGATCACCTGGGGGACCCTGCTCGGTTTCCTCTCGCTGTCCCGAGAGTCGCTCCGCCAGCCGCCCCACGAGCTGCTGAGCTTGACTACCGGATTAAAGAGCCCAAAAATGCGCTTGTGGTTAGAGATCCCCGTCAGGACAGGAATCAGCGTCCGGATGATCTAATGGAGGTTCTCATCGCCCTCTTAGAGGCCCTGGAAACTCGGCAGGTGGCAATCCCATCGGACGACAAGACATACCCAGTGTGGGTGGATGACATGCCGGCCCCGCCGGGATTTGGGAACCCCACTTTCGCCCCCTTTAACGGGACTGGAGACCCGCCACAACACCTGGACCACTTCAACTTAAGGTGTGGGCCTATGTTAGGGACTCCGGTGCAGCAAGAGGCTGCCAAGCTCCGTTGCTTCGTTCAGACACTGGAAGGACCAACATTCGTCTGGTACAGCCAGCTCCCCGTCGGATCTATGACTAGCTGGGAGGACCTTCGCCAACAATTCCTCTACCGGTTCAGTTCCACAACCCAGAAGACGAACATCACAGACCTCTTCAGGTGCACGCAAAGGCCCGATGAGAGAGTCGCGGACTTCATCGCCCGGTGGAAGGGGATCACATACTCCCTTGATATGCCATTGACTCAGGAGAAAATACTGAAAATGTGCGTAGGGAACGTCAAGGCAGAGCTGGTTCCTTCTCTGATCACTCAGAATTACCCCGGAGGGTTTCCGGACTTCTCGGACAAGGCTCAACGCCACAAAGAAGCTCTGCAATAGGCCAGTCAGGAACGCACGCTGCCTCCTGTAATCCCTGCAAGGAGAGCTTCCAGAGCCGAGCCCGCTGCTGTGGCCCAGATAGAGGCCCCCAGACAGCTAGAGTTGCTACCAGTAAGACCAGCTCAGCAGCCTCATATGGGTCCACCCCCACGGGCACAACCACCGGCCCAGCAACGACCGCCCCAAAATCGGCGGGCGCCTCCGCATAACGCACCGCCACCACCGAGGCGAGATAATCAGGCTCCACCTCCTCAACATGTTCCTCCGGCCCCTGGTCATGGTCAGCCTCCAAGATCCCCCTTTCCAGACAGAAGGAATTGGACTTATTCGTTTGATGAGGCCCAGGTCCCCGGTTATTTCAGTAGCACCTTGGAGTAGAGGATCGTGCGGCTGCCTGAGTGCCGGAAGCCAGAAGAGGCGCATCTCACTGATCACCCTAACTACTGCCCTTATCATCAGACCCTGGGGCACACCATCCAGCGATGATATGTTTTCAAGGACTGGCTCCAAGACCAGATTGACAACAACATAGTTTGGTTGGGCCCAGGCCCGACGTAAGTGGCAGGTGTCTTCGTGAGATCAGATAGAAGCAACAACAATGAGGATGAGTGGCAGAAGGTTTCCAACCGTGGGTCCCGGAAGTATAATGACTGGATGGCCCACATGATGGTTGCCCGTGCCCATGGCATCATTCGTGCCCGCCTGAGTCAGCCAGATCCCTCAGAATCTGCGAGCGCCGCTTTGGCATCGTCGTCCTAGCCTACCTCTTCCTAGAAGAGCAAGCGGTAGTGCAAGAAGAAAGAACGCGCCCTACCAATGTCATCATTATCCAGCACGCTTGGCGATTTTATGTCCCCAGAGATGGGGATCCCTCCGAGACTCCGTCCTGTAGTGGATGACTCCTCGAGTGAAAGCCCGGGGTACGCTTCGGTTAACACCGTAGAGTTGGTAAATCCCTTTTTGACTCCCGATGATGAGGAACGTCAGGTGGACCTTCCCAATGTCCCCAGCCGTCGCCAACGTCGGCAGAGCCGTGGCTACGTGAATCGCCGGGGCACGACAGTCGTCACCTCCAGTCAGGCCGTGCACGCTACTGAGACCAGGCAGCAGGCCCGATACAGAGCTCAGCACACTCGGCCCCCTCACCCGGTGTCGACAGGTTCGCCTCCTCCACTATTTGTGTTGCTGGATCAGGCAGGACCACCTCGACCGTGCCGCGACCAGCCCTGCCCTGCCACCGGCCAACTATAGCCTTCCAGTCCTAGAATGACAGCCACCTCCCGGGCTTCAACTAGTGAACAGCGAGACGTGACTAGTACCAGTCAGTCACCGGTTCTTCCGGCAGGGCCCGTCATGCCTCCAATCGCAGAGCGACCTCCTGTAAGCAGAAGCTCGCGTTTGGCTCAAAAGTATGATGTTCTGAGGCACCTGGCTGGCATTCCTGCAAGGCCTTCTATCCTTGAGGCCCTTCGTCTGTCGTTTGAAATGCGTGAGGTGCTTGCCGAAGCCCTAAGGAGCCCCCTTCAGTTTGAGACGGAGGTGGCAGCCGCAAAAGCCTTCCACACCGAGGCGATTGAAGATGCCGAATGTCAGGTGGTTATCTCATTTTCCAGTGAAGATGAAGACCTTCCCATACAGGGGCACATTCGCCCACTATACATCACCGGACAGTTCAATGGTGTGGAAGTCTGCCGCTGTCTTGTTGACACCGGTTCTGGGATTAACCTAATCTCAACTCGGACACTGCGGAAATTGGGGTTGTTTGAGGATGATTTAACTCCCTCCGACCTCAGGATCTAGGGGTATGACAGGACCGAGGAAAATCCACTCGGAAAGATTCGCTTGAAGACCCAGCTTGGCGGCTTAATTTCCAACACCGAATTCATGGTTGTCTCTCAGGACACCGCCTACAACGCGTTGATGGGCAGGCCATGGCTCCACCTTCACGCAGCGGTCCCCTCATCATATCACCAGTGCCTCAAATACTCCCTTAAGGGTCAATTGGGCGTGCTTCAAGGAGATGAATCTCCTTTTTCCTCTTGTGAAGCCCGTTATCTGGGCACTGACTATTACAAGAGCAAGGACAAGCAGATCCTGGCAGGTGAGGTTGATCCCGCCACTGTCACGAGTGATCCCTGGGCAAGTTTGGACGACGCATATGTCTTCCCAATACATCGGTTGGAGGCCACGACCCCCGACATGGGGCAGTGCTTCATTGTTTCGAGTACCATAGGAGGGCATATTTCTGGGTCCAAGCGATGGCGGGAAATCACCTCGTACTCTTACACCGACCAGGCTCAAGTGATCCCCAAGCCCCTTACCCCTGTACGATATCGGGACGTTAGGCTCATGGCAACGACAGTACGTCATACGTGTCTGTTTCGCCGGGCCAGAATCGACCGGCTCTAGTCAACGCGCCACTACTTCTTTGATGTCATAAAGCGTGGCCCCTTGGGCCAAAGGCCAGATGGGATTGGGTCAACCAACTTTGTCGCCATGGTCTCCGTAGTGCATGAGTCTCCGGACGTGATGACCTCTACTGCCCAAGCCGGCACCAGCTTCCCATCAGGGTCTGGCAGCCCTGAAACGAATCCCCCCATGGATGATCCCTCTACAAGTGGAGAGGAGGACATGAAAGATGCTCCTCCTGCCTTTGAGGAGGGTGTCCCCACCACGGTCGACGAGTTAGTACAGGTGAACCTCGGTAGCGAGGCGGACCCGAGACCCACATTGGTCAGCGCCACTATGCCCCCCGAGGAACGACAACAGTACTTAGACTTCCTCAAACAGCATCGTGATGTGTTCGCTTAGAGTTATGACGAGATGCTAGGGCTAGATCCCCAGGTAGCCATCTACCGCCTTGGCCTTCCAGCAAACCATCACGGGTTCAAGCAGCCTCCCAGAAAGATGCACCCCTCTCACGGTGCCATGGTTGAGGCCGAAGTTGATAAGATCATCAAAGCCAACTTCGTCAAGGAAGTCCAGTACCCCAGGTGGCTAGCCAACATTGTGCCAGTCAGGAAAAAGAACGGACAGATTAGGGTCTGTATCGACTTCCGCAATCTCAATCGCCACTGTCCGAAGGATGATTTTCCGCTTCCCGTGACAAAGTTGTTGATCGATGCCACGACCGGGTTCCAAGCCCTCTCATTCATGGATGGGTACTCCGGGTACAACCAGATCTGGATGGCCCCCAAGGATGAAGAGTTCACTATCTTCAGGGCCCCCTAGGGTACTTTCTACTACCAGGTTATGCCCTTCAGCCTGAAGAATGCGGGTGCCACCAATCAACGGGCTATGCATCGCATATTCAAGCTGATTCTTAGGACACTGGTGGAATTCTACGTGGACTATCTGGTTGTTAAATCTCGTCAGTGCCAGGACCATCTCAAAGACCTTGAGAAAGTGTTCGGCTTCCTCCGTTCTCGCCACTTGAAGATGAACCCGTTGAAGTGTTCCTTCAAGGTCACCTCTGGAAAGTTTCTTGGATTAGTTGTTAGGTACCGAGGCATCGAGATCGACCCGGAGAAAATCAAGGCCATCAGTTAGATGCCTCCCTCGAAAAATATTCGGAAACTGAGAGGTCTTCAAGGCCACTTAGCCTATATACGCTGATTCATTGTGAATCTGGCCGGCAAGTGTAAGCCCTTTTCTCGGCTCATGAAGAAAGGTGCCACCTATGAATGGGATGAAGAGTGTCAGATCGCTTTTGAGGAAATCAAGCAGTATTTGCTCCAACCTCCAGTCTTGATGCCACCTGTTTCCGGAAAGCCACTGGTCCTTTACGTGACCACCCTGGAGTGATCCCTCGGCGCACTTCTTGCCCAGAAGAACAATGAGGGAACAGAGAATAGCCTCTACTACCTCAGCCGCATGCTCCTCAATACGGAAATTAGATATTCTCCCATCGAGAAGAGCTGCCTGGTGCTCGTATTTTCCGTGCAGAAATTGCGGCACTACTTGCAGCACCATGAGGTATAGCTGGTCTCTCGGGTAGACCCGTTGAAATACATCCTGAGCCAACCTATGTTGACCGGCCGATTGGCACGCTGGGCGGTGATCCTCCAGTAGTTCGACATCAGGTTCGTACCTCAGAAGGCCGTCAAAGGACAGGCGTTGGTAGACTTCTTAGATGCCCACCCAACCTCCGCGGACCAGCCACTGGATTTAGGATTTCCAGATGAGGCAATCCTCTCAGTCGATCACGCCATCCCATGATGGCATATGCACTTTGACGGTGCCTCCTGGAGCCCCACCAGTAGGAGGATCAATGATCCTAGGCTCAACAGAGTGGGTCTGGGTGTCGTCTTCATCACCCCGGAGCAAGCCATTCTGCCGTATTCATTCCTGTTGTCAGAAGGCTGCACCAACAATGAGGAAGAGTATCATGCCCTCATCACTGGCCTCGAGTTGGCTCTCGAGATTGACGTACCCCATCTGTATGTAAAAGGGGACTCCGAGCTAGTCATCAAGCAGGTCAATGGTGACTATGCTGTTAGGAAGCCCGAACTCGTGCCATTGCTGGAGTGCACCCTTCGTCTAATGGCTAAGTTCCCCTCCCGGCCAGAGGTCGTTCACATTCCCCGGTCGCAGAACAGTCGAGAAGATGCCTTGGCCAGCCTGGCCACATCACTTGCGGAGCTCGAGCAGGATGACCTAATTATCCACGTGGCACACTGGAGAGTCATTGATCCTGTTATTCCGGAGGGCGATCGTGGACCGCGAGTGAACCATCTCACTGCTGGTGCCCCTATGTCAGGATCCCTGGGGTTTCATGTGCGGTAATCGAGACAGTTCCTGACTGGAGGATGCCCTTGGTTGAATATCTCCAGCACGACAATCTTACGTCGGACCGAGCCGAGCGCGAGCGAATCCGACGCCGCGCGCCGCAGTTCACCCTTCAGAACGGTCCCAGTCTTGAGCAGCTCCTTTACAGGCGCGGATTTGATGGTGTTCTCCTCCATTTCCTTCAAGGAGTCGAGATCCCACGGGTCATGCAAGAAGTGCACGCTGGTTCCTGTGGCGCCCACCAGGTCGGGTCGAAGTTGTCCCACCAGATTTGAAGGCTGGGATACTTCTGGACCTCCATGATCTATGACTGCATCGAGTATGCCAAGAGGTGTCACGCGTAAAAAGTTCATGCTAACTTTGTGCATCGGCCACCTGAGCCTCTCCATACTACCAATTATTCTTAGCCCTTTGCAGTCTGGGGGTTGGATGTTGTAGGACCTTACCCGCCTGCGACAGCCTGCCAGTGCCGATTCATCTTGACCGCTACAGATTTCTTCTCCAAGTGGGCAGAGGAAATCCCACTCAAGGAAGTCAAAGCCTGTTCTATCGCTGACTTCATGATCTCCAATATCATCTATCGATTTGGAGTACCTCACGCTATCCTCACGGATAACGGGACCAACTTCCGAGCTGCCGAGCTGAAGAAATTGTACTCCAAGTACAACATTTTCTCTAACCACACCTCCCGCTATCATGCGCAGGTGAATGGACAGATCGAGATGTTTAACAAAAGCCTCTCTAACATTCTGCAAAAGATGTTTGGTCAGAACAAGAAAAGTTGGCCGGACAAGCTCCCCAACGCCCTCGGGGCTTATAGGACGACAACTCGTAACTCCACCCAGGTGACTCCGTATTCCCTGGTGTATGGAGCTGAGGCCGTCCTGCCCATCGAGATCCAGTTTCCCTCATTGTGCACGGCGGTCTATGACCAGCAAGCGCCGGATAGAGTTGCCGAAATCTGTCTAGCCGAATTGGAAGCGCTGGACGAAAGTAGGCTTCGCGCGTTACATAACTTGGAAAGGCATCAGAGAAAGATGGATCGAGCTTTCAATAAGAAGGTTCACCTCCGCTCCTTCCTGCAAGGTGACCTGGTGCTGGCTCTCAGAGCGCCGATGATTCCCGGTAGGAAACCACCCAAGTTGGAGCCCAAATGGGAGGGGCCTTTCATTGTCCATAAGGTCTATTCCAATGGCGCGTATTCCCTGGTGACTATGGATGGTGAGTGCATAACTCCTCCCACCAATGCTAGGTTCCACAAGCAGTACTTTGTCTAGGTATGTATGGTCTTGCATGACCTTAAACTGTACGGTCCCGCACGACCCTAAACTGCACCTTGGTCTGAGTTCTAAGACCTTAAACTAAGATCCTTACATGGTCCTGCATGAACTTAAACTGTACGGTACCGCACGAACCTAAACTGCACCTTGGTCCGAGTTCTAATACCTTAAACTAAGATCCTTACATGGTCCTTCATGACCTTAAACTGTACGGCCCCGCACGACCCTAAGCTGCACATTGGTCCGAGTTCTAAGACCTTAAACTAAGATCCTTACATGGTCCTGCATGACCTTAAACTGTACGGTCCCGCACGACCCTAAACTGAACCTTGGTCCGAGTTCTAAGACCTTAAACTAAGATCCTTACATGTTACAACATGAACTTAAACTACATTTTTCCCTACATCTGGGCCCCCAATGGTCCGATTTCTAAGACCTAAAACTAAGATCCTTTCCCCGTCCCACACGATGTTAAACTGTATTCCGTCCCACATGATGTTAAACTGTATTTCGTCCTACATGACGTTAAAATGCATTTCAAGAACTACGTGTGGCTTGATTCCCATCTTTATGGGATACGTAGGACCGCCTGAACACTTAGATTTCAGGTCCATCCCCATCTCTTAGGAGATCCCACGATCTCCCGGTTGCCTCGGTCTTTTGACTTTCCCTTCCCTCAGGAATCCGCCATCTTTTGGCCGCTCTCAGACTGAGCCCCTTGACCCTTTCCAGTGGTCTTCTAATGTGTTCAGAGTACTCTGGTCTAGGACCTGGAGTGTCAGATTCGACTTAGGCAAGTCTTCTTCCGCTTGTCAAGCTTCGCGTTCCCCTTCATTTGGGCCCCAACCTCTTTCACACCTGGAGGGACCCCCAAGAATGGTCTGGATACAATGCCTAAGGGATCTCCTACCATCATGGACCAACGCCCCCGAGGGTTTTAGGCAAAAAATTGATACAAATCCCATGTTGCGAATGTGGTCAGCGGTTGATGATCATTTGTTTGCCCCTACCTCTAGGCTAACACGACATGATGCTGTGTTGCGAACATGGTCAGCAGTAATCCTCAGTCATCACACCGGCTTCTTCGTGCCCTGAATGCTGGTTGCATTATTCAAACTATGTTCCACCCCACCGTGTCAAGGTGGAATCTCGACACTCCTTGTACTAACCCTCAGTACACCCCCACACGTCGGACGAACCAAGATGCGTAACGGTGTCTCTCGGGGCTCCCTCTATCTGAGCGCTAGAGTATGTGCTTGGGTTTCTTCTTTACAAGTTGCATGCAACTTGACCCTCATCCCCATGGGGAACGAGGAGTCGCCCAGACATTGCGTTTCGGGCCCAGCGTAGCTGGGAGCTAGCATCTCCTGCCCCCTGATTGTTGAACCCCCATAGGCACCTTTCGCCCGAGGCTCCTCTCTCGGAATCGCGCGCGGTGAAGGTATGGGATTATTTCCTCGTTCGCATCAGGTATTCTTTATCGCATCGTGCGTGTTTCCCCTGGTCCAAGCCATACGACCTTAAACTGTGCTGCCAGGTCCAACCAACGGTGATGATATCGTCCCGGCTGCGCGCCGTTAAGGCGCTACCTCTCAAGAACTACGTATGGCTTGATTCTCATCCTTATGAGATACGTAGGAGCACCTGGGAACTTCCCCACAGGCCCAACCTCACTTTTTGTGTTCGGTCTCTCGGCCCAAACGCGTCCCTAGGAGCACATAGTAAGCAGGGCTTTGCCCCATTCACGTTGGGTTTTGCAACTGCTTTACCGTGTGTCTCCCGTTCCCCTTATTCTTTGGTCCGAGTTCTAAGACCGTAAACTAAGACCCTTGGCTTTTCACGACTTGGTCTCTCTTGTGGGATTGTACGGTGTGGTGCGGGATTATGTCCTCCTTCACATCAGGTTACTCGCCGTACCGTGCCTATCCCCAGATGAGATGTGTCCCCCGTCCCACACGACGTTAAACTGTATTTCGTTCTACATGACGTTAAACTGCACTTCAAGAACTATGTGTGGCTTGATTCTCATCCTAATGAGATACGTAGGAACGCCCGGATATTTCGTCTTGGGTCCAACCCTAGGGATTACCAAATCCCGTCCCTCCTTATTGTCGGCCCCTCGGCCTGACTTCTTGGGAAGTGGTGTAATCGTGACATCTACCCCGAATAAGTTCGAGATGCCCCATATTAATAATGGTAAGCGGCAGTTCTCTCGCCAGAGAGGTCCTGTCTAAAAATTGGGATGATCCGTGATCAGGTTGGTACGTCCGGCTAATGTGCCTCCGCCACGGTGGCGCAATTTCGGGAGTGTTGGAATCTGTTCGAACAAACCACCACTCCACTTTCCACGCTTTGTGTAACCCTTTATTCGGATCCTCATTCTCTTTCATGTTCAATGGGACCCCATAACAGTATGAATGATAGACTTTGGTCCGCCTGCTACCATAATATGGTTGATAGACCTTTGGTCTGCCTATTGTAGCAGTATGGATGATAGACCTATAGTCCGCCTGCTGTCCTGGGCCAACATTCCGGAAGACTGGCCGACAATATTTGAGTTAGGCCCCATGTTGCAAACATGGTCAGCGGTTAGCCCTCATTTATTGCCCCCATTCCAGGCCAACATGATATGGATGCTACGTTTCCTCCACGGTTAACAGTTATCCTCCATCGTCGCGCCCCAGAGTGTTCCGAATTCGGGTAGCGTGATTCACCTTTCCTTTCCATCTCCCTATGTTCAGATAGATTTCAATGCCCCTATCATTGCCCCAATCGTGTGTCACAGCGCATTGAGAAGGTGATATATCAATCGGTCTAAGGTCTTCTCCTCAGAAATCCAGGCCCAATTTTGGATGCCTGAAGCTTGGTTAATGCCCCACAATTGGGAGAAATGATAACACAAGTATCCTTTTCTTCTCGCGTTGGGTGTGACCCACAGGAGCTTAGGGATGAGTTGTTATTCATTTAGGAATTATGGTTGAGCATATTTAACCAAGGTTACAAATGAATGGCTTTGTACATGTATTGGATTGAGATGATGAGCAGTACAAGCAGGAAGTTCATGAGATGTCCAAAATAAAGCCCCTAAGGGTTGGCGTGCTGGATCGATCCTTCCAATGCCGCTACCCTTTGTCTGGTAGCCTCCAGGACCTCTTCTAGATCCTTGCAGACTCTCTCCTCATCAGCCGCCGTAGAGCGCAGCTCGCCAACCCTAGCTTGTGCCTGCGCCCCGCTCGGTTTGAAGTACGACCATCTACTGACTCGCCTCCATCAGTTGTTCCTACGCATGAGCCAGCTGGGCCGCCAGTTGTTCCACGAGCTCAGAGCACGTCGCAAGGAAGGCCTCCTTCTCTACCGCCTTACCTTCGAGGTGCCGGACCTCCCGCTATGCCCTCAGCAACGCTCAGGCGTCCGCCGATCTTTCCCGACACTGGGCAACGTCAGTGCGCCGGCTGCTCTCGCGTATCTTCTCGGCCATGTAATCATAGACTGTCAGATGAAGGCGCTGAGCGTCAGCCCCTTCGGCGCACAGAAAGAGCAGCCAGGTCTGGAGTGATCCCATCTGCCTCAGCCAATCTGACTGGGGTTTTCTGAGAAAGTGCTGAATACAATTCCACCCTTTGCGCCATGTCATCCGGTTCTCCTCGGCCACTTTTGAGTCTGAGTCATCTATCTCCTCAGGGTCAGTGGGCCGGTACACAGGAAAGGCAGCCAGCAGGTCCGCGGCAGGATCTGCCTCAGGGATGTCTTTATGAGGAATAGGATCCTCAATGTCCGGGCGATCTTCCTCTCTCGCCCCGACAGCGAAGGTGCCTCCGTCAGCCTCCGGCCTCGCCTCAAGAACAGCGTCACTGATGCCCACTGCCCCCTGCTCGCCGATTTCCAGGGCCGACTCAGTGCGGGTAGCATGTTCTGAACGAGGTGGTATATCCTCCACTGGTCCGCTCACGGACGGCCCGGGCTCCGCAGCCTGACGAGCCTCCAATGTTGAGATCACTGCGCAAGGCGTATGCTGATTAGTTGAGATCTTTTGATAACAAGCTCCAGTAGTGAAGCGTGAGACTCACAGAAATCCAGAGTGTCATCCTCCAGTGTTCCGGCCGCTGCAGGAGCCGCCGTGATGGGAGACCCCTCTGCGCTTGTCAATTCAATGATGGGTGTCGGATCCCCATCCTGTCCCATCGGTTCCCTTCCTCCCTCCTCTAGTGGGGACGCCTGACCAACGCTTAGGCGCTCCTGAGTGAGGTAGAGAGAGGGTTTGAAAATTGAAAAGGAGAATGGATGAAAAAGGGAAATGAATGAGGATAGAGACAAACCTTGAGTATCTCGGTTATGTCGAGATCAGAGCCGACAATCTCACCACTCTCTCGGAGACTCCCTTGGTAGGTCGCCCCCTGCGACCCCTCACCTTCGGGTTCTCCTTCTTCTTCATCTTCCCTTTCGCCTTCGTCTTCTTCGGTCTCCTCCCCCTCCAACTCCTCGTCACTATCGCCTTCTCCCGGCGGCATCACTTCCGGATCATGCTCCTGGTCGAGCATCACTTTCACTAGGAAAGGTGGCTCCGCACGCCAACCCCTTTGGCGCACATATGTGTCCATGGCCATCAGATAAGCATGCCGCCGATGGAATTTTACACGGTCAGTAACTCGAATGAGCCCGACCTCTGGCAGCTGGATCCCATTTTGCATGATCTTCTGCCAGACGGCTTCAACGCTCAGCGATTGCGGCAGGGTCATC
This sequence comes from Viscum album, assembly GCA_963277665.1. Classification (NCBI taxonomy): domain Eukaryota; kingdom Viridiplantae; phylum Streptophyta; class Magnoliopsida; order Santalales; family Viscaceae; genus Viscum; species Viscum album. The sequence continues at coordinate 120,609,271 of OY728119.1, forward strand.
CAGGCCGACCACAGTGCCGGGAAAATTGCATCTTGAGAAGGTTCGAGCAGGTATCTTATCTGCTTCCCGGGCAGTTCCCTAGCCGCCTCATGTGACCCCCCCACGAGCAACGAGGTCGCGGTGGCACCATGTGCTGTGCCCGCCGCTGAGGTCCGAGCCTGCGCAGGCCTCACTGCTAGACGCGCCCTTGGTTCCCCCCTTCTGGCGGCACCTTGCCTCCTCACCTGTCGCCCAGTTTTCACGCGGGTAGCCTCGAGTTGCCGGACTCGCTTACGTAAAAGCCCCTCAGGGTACGTAATGGTCCAGTGCTCAGCATACTCAGTTTCTAGGCCAGCGTCGACCCTGATGGGAGGAAGAGTGATGACGTCACCGGAGCCAAAAGTGGTAAACATCAACCACATCTGGCATAGAACGCAGGGTTTCTTCTCCTGTCATACCACCGTGAATACCTTCTTCGGCATTCGTTGGAGGCACCTGAATTTCCTGGCGAATCGGGATGACACATAAGGCTCGCAGATCACCTTCCCGTCGATCCGAGCCACGAGCACCCCGCCCCGAATGCTCTGGAAATACTCCCGCTGCTCCAGTGGGCCTCGCCCATTTTCCACCATCTGGGCGACCGGGGTGGGGAACAGGCTGAAGTGGAAGTTGGTGTGGTTACCAATGCAGATTCTCACGCCCTCCTCATTGAGAATCATCAGCGCCACCCCTGCGATGTTCAGCAAGGACGGTCGCAGTCCATTGCCTAGAGGACGGACGACGTTTGGGAAAGTGTACCCGCCGAGGTGAGCCACCACTCAGCTGTTGAAGATCTAGAAGGGGCCATATACTCTCCGAGGCGACCCCCCTCGTGAGATGCGTCCCAGGATGACATACAACTTGGCCAGTACGGGGACGCCCAAGTTGAACCATTTGTTGGTAGCCATGGTGCCCGCCATCACCAGTGTTGCTGGACGGACGCCCATCCTCGCGTCCCGCACCGGCAGGAGCCACCCGCTCAAGAAGGCGGCAAGGAACCCGACATACCGGACATTCGGGTCCTGAGCCTTGATGACACGATAGCCCCATGATTGGTATTGCCCCGCCTCCAAGGTCCTCCAGTATGACCCATCCCTGCTCTTCTGAGCCGTGGTTGGGCACCGTTTCCCCCGTCCCGACATCTTGATTGATTGATCCTTCTCGAGGAACTGGCTGAACCAGCCCTTGTAGGAAATGTCCTTCAGGAAGTCCTTGACCCCCAGCCTCTCTTTGGCCAACTCCAGTAGGTGCCACGTCAGCATGGGCACCCGTGACCTGTCTTCCCAGGTGTTCTTTAGAGGAACAAACTCACCGTATTGGGAGCCCTCCGGTGGGATACCTCCGATGTATTGAATGTCCCAGAGACTGATGCCAACTTCCCCATGGTGAAGGTGGAATGTGTTGGTATCAGGAGACCACCGGGTGAATAGCTTCGGACCGAGCTTGGGTTGATGATGGAAGTGGAACTACGATTTCCATACCGCCTCGAACATGCTAATATGCCGTAGTTCATCCCCAAACTAGTTGCAAGTATGGCGAACCCAGAACGCCCAGGCCCACTCGCTGGTAAAGTTTCCCCCCGGACCGCAGGTCCCAATCCTTCAGCCAGCCCTTCGTGTCATCCGTGACGCTCTGACGAAATGTGCTCGCGTAGAGGGCCGAAGAATTCTCTGCGACAGGCTCGTCCCCGGTAGTGGTCCTAGTCCTCAGGTTCTGGACATATACGTCCATATGTCTGGTTTCCCTAGCAGGAAGGCCGTTTTTGATAAATTTGTAGCGAGGAAGTTCATCCTTCCGGGTCACCCATGACCGCGGTGTGTCCACCTCGAATCTCGGCAGAGGCACATCCTCCAGGATGCCAAAGTTCTAGAGCGGGAGGTTGTCAGACAGGGGATACATCTTTTGGGCTGGAGTCAGCAGATTGAACAAGGTCAGATTGTTGTAAATAATCACCTTAGCGCCATAAACCTCCTCGTTCGCCGCCATTTCGGTCCTATGAGCGGCGACTTCCCCCTTATCAACTCGGTTTGTAGCCATCTCAAATATTTCGGGAGTTGCACAAAATCAGGATGTAGTGCACGGGATCGGAGAGTGCTGCACGAAATCTGAAGTAGCGGTGCGAAATCCTAGAGTTGGGCGCGCAATTGGAACGCTAGGCGCGGAATAGCCCGAGTAGGCGCACAAGTACGGCCGAAATTCGGAAGGAATTACACGCTGCCAGAGCGTTTTTATGCGCAGCCGCGGGAGCAATTTCGTGCACGATAGCGTTAAGCCTATCGTGCGGAAAAGATTCTGTACGGATTCGAGACCCAGTGCCCCTTTTTATAGGCGAGGCCAGGGTTCCGCACCGCGCGGAAGGAGAATTCCGCGCTTATCCGTCATTTCGGAATTTCCCTCAGAATCTGACCGTTGCGACCTCTCACCGATCCAATTCCGAGGGGGGGCATTTGTAGACGCCGAAAAAAGTCTGTAACTCCCAGAGGAAGTTTCGAAATGACAAAGCGAAGTCATATTCGGAATCAGAGGCCTAGTCCAGAGGCCCGAGAAGTGGTTCACAAAATTAAGGAGGACTTGCACGAAATAATGAGGTGCGCGCGAAGCATTCCCGGGATTCGCGTAATCGAGCCGATGGCGTGCACAATTTTGTGCGCCCCGGTTCCGCGCGGTGAAGCTTTGTGCGCCGATGGTTCCTGGCGTGGAAGATTTTGCGCGCCTCCTGGATTCCGTGCCGGCTGATTCCTAAAAATAGAAGGCGACCCCTGACGGTTTGGGGGTAGCAGAATTTAGAACGACTCCCATGCGCGCAAGTCAGACTCCCCTGCGCGCAAGATGACTTCCAGGTAATTCCTCTTTTCACGCAACCTTGCCCCGGGGTTCGCCTTTGCGCACAACTCCACTGGCTTAAGTGATTTTGCTCACTCCTCCGGGTTCCTCCCTTGCGCGCAATCTTTACCCCGTGTGCGCAATCCCCTCCTGTGCGCGCAATCACGTCTCCGCGCAATCCTCTGGTCCTATTGCGCACCATCCCGGTGTTTTGCGCACAAACCTTATTTTTGCACGTAGCACCCAGGACCCCTTCACGTTGATGCCCCTTGGCTGCCTTTCCGCGCCGGCACCTGATGTCTCCCCTGCCAGGCATGCGCGCCATGCGTTGTTTTCCCGTAAGGCCTTCCAGGTTTGTATGAAGTAACCTCAAGGTCCCCTGGGTGGTGTTTCCCGTTGCGTTGCTCCGCCTTATGCTTCTCCACATAGGCACGCTAACAGCTATTGCTTCTTCGCATAGCCATGCTAACGTGGACCCCTCAATGGTTCGCCCTGTGGCCCCCCTTCACTATGGCCTTGCCGATACCTTCCCTCCCATAAGGGGTAGAGGGTGTTGGGCATGTAATCCCTAGGGGTGTGGAGCAAACCCACCTCGTCCAAGCTGCAGGACGTTAAACTGCTAATCACCTCATCCTTAACACATGACGTTAAACTGTGGTCCGACCCCGTGCTTCGCACGCAGGGTCCCCCCAGCTCGGACATTTTTTACGCCTCTCATCTCCACGAGAATGGAATCTTCCTCACATGGAATGAGATCCTCCTTGTTGGAGTGGCGTTTGTCCATGGGGGAAGGGCTGCCTCAGAGCGTAAGCCCCAAGCCTCTCTTACGGAAGGTTGCACCCATGCACCTCCGTACATCCCCCCTGACAAGGCCAGTGGAGTCCCTTTCCCACTGCGCTTTGTCGCACCACGGGCCTCTATCCTGGAGTAAGCCTCAGCACCCAGGGCCGCTAACCACGCGTAAGCCCCTGTTTCCTCTTTGGGCTGCTCAACGCATAAGCCCCTTTCCGCTTCTCACGGACGCACCCTTTGCGACGTGATCGTCTGGTCCCTGCTGCCTCTTGTTTCTCACATCGAGCATGACTCACGTGGGATTAGAGTGCGCATCGACCATGACATCCTCTTATGGGCCACCTCAGAGTGTAAGCCCCATACCAGCGAACTATGTGGACTTTGATCTGTGCTAACGCATGGTACGTAGGAAGCCTCCATGAGGTTCAAGCCCACCACCCGATCGTTCCGACTTCTTCACGTCGGTTTGCCAACACCATGGGCCGCCTCAGAGCGTAAGCCCCAAATTCCCTCATCCCGCATGATGTTAAACTGTATCCCTCGTCCCGCATGACGTTAAACTGTATCTCATCCCGCATGACATTAAACTATATCCCTCGTCCCGCATGACGTTAAACTGTATCTCGTCCCGCCTGACGTTAAACTGTATCCTTCGTCCCGCATGACATTAAACTGTATGTCGTCCCGCACGACGTTAAACTGTATTCCCCGAACTACGTGGAATTTGATTCGTGCTAACGCATGGTACGTAGGAAGCCTCCACGAGGTTCAATCCCGTAACTCCATCACCCATCCTGATCCTTACCCAGGCCGCCACATCCCGATGAGATCATGCCACCCCATCCAACTCCATAGTATTCGGGAAGCCACCCACGTGCTGGCCCCAACATCAGTGTTTCCCCTAGGGGTTCTTCAATCTGATCCACTCTCAGTGTTCCGATCAGTTTGATCCATCTACGAAAGACATTAAACTCACGGCATACTCTGTGTTAAACATGGGAAGCTAAGGAAAACCTCAGATGGTAAACAATTCCCCACGTTCAATGTGGGATGCCTCGAGCTTCCGCGCCCTCGAGAAGCCCTGTGATAAGGGACAGAAGACAGACATGCCGATCCCCAGCGTCAAGACATGCCAATGACACCCCAATGACACCCCAACGTGACCATTCTCCTCACCGAAGGTTGCTTCCCCGACAAGACCCCTTGGAGCATCTCGACGGAAGCAGCGTAATTAACTGGCGTCCATGCAGATATGGCCCCGGGAACGAGCTTCACGAACCCATCTTAAATATATGAGGGAGACCCGGACTAGGCGACGAGCTCCGAGGAGGAATCCACGGAAGGAAGAACTGACATCCCATCGTCCTGGTTTCGATCAAGGAGCAGATTTCCCTGAACAAGGAACGGATGCCGCCCACCTTTGGAAAGCGGAAATGCGGGGCAACAAGCCGCACGTCCTCCCATGCGTGACGGACACGCGTGCGCGCCCCGACATAAAAGCATCGGAAACAGTGATATACGGTTGAGCATCAACTATGTTATTCAAGATGTATGATTCTAACTTCTTCATCTGTTCAGTTGACAATGATTTGACTTTCAAGCCACGAATCCCCTTTCCCTCATTATTAACTCGTTCATGGAGAGATAGAGGCAAACCTATGTGTTGTGCCGCAGCCAAGTAGCTCGTACAAAACTCTGCTACCTCCTCAGAAATATACTTTTCAATAATGGAGGCTTCAGGTCGATATGTATTTTTAACATACCCCTTTAATATTTTCATATACCTTTCAAAAGGATACATCCAACGAAGATATACAGGTCCACAAAGATTTATTTCTCGAACCAGATGAATCATTAAATGTACCATTATATCAAAAACGTTGGAGGAAAATACATTTCCAATTGACAAAGTATAAAAATTTCATCCTTTTCCAAAATTTTCAAAGTATTCACATCAATCTCCTTGTTACAAATTGAATTGAAAATAAAACACAACTTCATTATAGTCTTTCTGACACGAATGGGCAATATTCCACGCAATGCAACTGGAAGAATTTTTTTGCATCATGACGTGACAATCATGTGATTTCATACCTATCAACTTCAAGTCCTTCAATGAGACAAAGTTTTTTACATTTGAAGAATAACCTTGAGTCACTTTGATATCATGAAGACACTGACAAAAGCTAATTTTCTCCCTCTTCGATAATGTATGACAATCCGGGGGAAGAAATGTTCGTCTTCCTTTAGGAGTGGTAGCTAACTCCAAACGTATTCCCATTGATAGTAAGTCTAATCTTGTATTCAACCCATCTTTTGTCTTTCCTTTAATATCTAACAATGTTCCAATCAAACAATAACAGATATTCTTCTCCACGTGCATGACATCAATATTATGTTTAAATTCATGATACCTCCAATATGGTAGCTCAAAAAATATTGACATTTTCTTCCAAATATGTCTATCATTACCAGATTTCTGTGTCTTTCCCAATGTCACACCAAGGTTTTTCACCCTCTCAAAATACAGATCAGGGGATAAAGGTTTTGGAGCAGTATCAAATTCTTGTGAGCCATTGAATGCCTTTTTTAGTCTTCTATAAGGCTGATCCATAGGCAAAAACTTTCGATGACCCATGTACACTATTTTCCTCCTATGATGTAATTAACAATATGACGTCTGTTGTTCGCAAACTGGACATGCTTTATGGCCTTTAACACTGTATCCATACAAATTTCCATACGCTGGTGAGTCATTTATAGTGAACAGAAGCACTGCATGCAGTTGAAAATATTCCATTTTATAAGAATGATACACCCTAATACCATCAGCCCATAACAGTTTCAAATCATCAATCAACGGTGACAAGTAAACATCAATATCATTACCGGGTTGCTTTGGACCAGAGATCATTATACTCAACATGACATATTTTCACTTCATACAAACTTCAGGAGATAGGTTGTAAATTACCAATAAAACAGGCCATGAACTATGTGTGCTACTGAGGGTTCAGTATGGATTCATTCCATCTGTGTACAACCCTAGTATGAGATTTCTAATTTCATTTCTAAATGTAGAATACTACGCATCAATTTTATTCCATTGTGGAAAATTAGTTGGATGACGTATTTTTCTATCACATACCCGCCCATCAGCATGTCATCTTAACCTTTTTGCATCATGTGAATTAGCAAATAAACGTTTGAAACGATGAATTATAGGAAGATACCAAAATACCTTTTAAGGGAGCTTTATAATCTCTACATCAGCCTGTGATTTTTCTTTCACCTTATACCGTGATGTCCCACATTTAGGACACTCTGAAAGAAATTCATATTCCTTCCTATATATAATGCAGTCATTCGGACATGCATGTATTTTCTTGTATCCCAATCCCATCGGGCATAATATTTTCTTGGCCTTGTCATGTGAATCTGGAAGATCGTTATCTTTTGGAAGAATTTCTTTCATCAAATGTAGCAGCTCTGTAAAATGTTTGTCACTCCATCCATGTTTCGCCTTAAAGTTAATCAATCTTAACAACGCCGAAAAAACCGTAAAATATGTAAAACCGGGATATAATTGTTTTTCAGCATCACCATATAGACCCGCAACTATCGGTTCTATCTCAATTTTTTCTGCTATAATATCGTGAATCATTTCTTCAATTCCATCGGAGTTACCATCTTGTGAATCATCATCATCAGTGAAATTCCGTCAAGTTTCACCATGCCAAATCCAAGGGCTGTAACTCGGATTAAAACCATGAAAAATCAGATGATCTTTTATCTCTCTACTTTTTAACTTATTCATATTCAAACATTTCAGGCATGGACAGAAAAAAAATGTCACTACTTGGAGCATTTCATTTAGAAAATTCCAAAAAGGCATCAACAACTTCCTCATATTCATTGCTAATTCGATGTGCCGTAATCCAACTTCAACTCACTATTACCTATAAAAAATATCAAATATATATATATTTTTAAGATAAGACAAATATAAGTTTATATGAAAAAAATCATAATTTGAATGTAAAACATTTTGAAATATAAAACAAATCTATGTGTATTTAAAAAAATATGCTTGAATATTATTATTAAAACAAAATATAGTTAGATATAACAGTTTTAAATTCTATTGAATAAAAGAAAACCATGGCGCCTACATGGTTGATAGAAAATTGGAGAAAATGGAGTAAACCTGAGAATCAAATCATATTTAAAATAGAAATTCAGATGGAGAAAATCACAATGTAAAGCCAATCATCACGACACAATCATCATGTCATAATCTCAGAAACCACGATGCAGTAGTCAATCCCCCCTGGACACCCCCAACCCTCTGGACAACCCCCACCCCCCCGAACAACCCCCAAAACCCTCTGGATAGGCCCCCACCCCTGTGTACAGCCACCCACACCCACCCACGCCCTTGAACACCCCCCCGGACACCCCCAACCCTTTAGACAGCCCCACCCCTGGAAAGGCCCCCACCCCTCTAGATAGCACCGCCACCCCTCCTGGACACCACCCCCACCCCTACCCCCTTGCACACCCCCTGGACACCCCCAACCCTCTGGACAGCCCCCCACCCCCAGATAACCCCCAAAAACCCTCTGGACAGGCCCCCACCCCTTGGACAGCCCCCCCCACCCACTTGGACACCCCCTGGACACCCCCCCAACCCTCTGGACAGCCCCCCACCCCCCGGCTAACCCCCAAAACCCTCTGGACAGGCCCCCACCCCCTTGGACAACCCCCCACACCCACCCACCCCCTTGGGACACCCCCCTAGACACCCCCAACCCTCTGGATAGCCCCCACCACCTGGAAATCCCCCCACCCCTCTAGACAACACCCCCACCCCTCCTGGACACCACCCCCACCCCTACCCCCTTGGATACCCCACTGGACACCCCCAACCCTTTGGACAACCCCCCACCCCCCCTGGACAGCACCCCACCCTCCAGACAGCACCCCCGCCCCTCCTGGACACCACCCCACCCCCGACCCCCTTGGACACCCCCCATGGACACCCCCAACCCTCTGGACAACCCCCACCCACGGACAACCCCCAAAACCCTCTGGATAAGGCCTCCACCCCCTTGGACAGCCCCCCACACCCAACCACCCCCTTGGACACACCCTGGACACCCCAACCCTCTGGACAGCACCCCACCCCCCGGAAAAACCCCCCAAACAATGGTTTACATATAAAAACTAGGCATGGTGAACAACTAAAAACACATGCATTTAATATGTACTTCAACATGAAATAGATGGAATTAAATATTATTAAATATGGCTACTTCAATGATCGTATGATAATTAAAAATAACCATTGATATTCAACTAGTCAAATGATCACAAGTTTTCTCGATAACTAATATCATAATGAGGTAATGGATAATTCTAGAAATCTTAAACATATTGTCAAGGCCTTGGCCAAGGCCTCAAAAAATACTAGGGTAATCCGTCAGCAGAACCCATTTTTATTTGGAATTATGAGACATAATGATGCATCGAAGGTCCATAAAGGTCAACAACCATTACATTATATGTCTAATAGATTCTCATATAAAAGAGGATAAACATAAGTAGAAACAACACATGAAATATCATTTCTGAATTCGTACATTTAATCAATAACCATTCTATGCAGTAATATAGGTGAATGAGATCATTAGTTGTCAATGACAACAAAAATTACCATCAATGTCGGGCATTTGCGAAACAAAAACAAACTAAATAGAAGTAGTTGAGGCTTACGTGAATATTGCGAGTCGATTTAATAGATCTGGGGATGATAAATAAGATGATGATGGGAAAAAGAGGTAAGAGGGTTCGAAATCGAAGAATCTTACTTAGTTTAAACACAAAAATCGAAAAACATAAATATAGACTATCCGAGAAAAAAAAAACGAACGAAATAAATTCGTCGAAGGCTTACTTGAGTGATGTGAGTTGAGATGATAGATCCGAGGAGAGTAAATATGATAAAATATGAAGGCAAAACAATTTTAACGCAGCGAGATCGACGAGCCAATTAGGGTTTACTGTGGGAGAGAGGCAAGCCGTCAGACTGTCGATCGAAAAATCGTAAATGACAATCCACGAGGCTTGTTAAATTTTTAAATGTTTTATAACGTCGGTTATTTAATAACCGACGTTATAAACTGTTTTTACATTAATAACGTCGGTTATTATAATAACCGACGTTATAAATGTATCAGATACAATTTTTTTACGTCCGTTATTTTATAACCGACGTAAAAAAATCCACGTGTTGGTTTTTTACGTCGGTTATAGAATAATCAACGTAAAAAAGACATCAGAAATCACAGTTTTTTAAGTCGGTTATTGTATAACCGACGTAAAAAAATTCTGCGGGTTGTTTTGTTACGTCGGTTATTAAATAACCGACGTAAAAAACCCCATGTTTTGGTTTTTTACGTTGGTTATTTTATAACCAACATAAAAACGAACGCGCACGATTTGTAACGTCGGTTATTAAAATAACCGATGTTAAAAATCTACTCACTGCATTTTTTATGTCGATTATAAAATAAGAGACATAAAAAACCACGTTTCAAAGATTATCATGTCGGTTATATATAACCGACGTAAAAAATGGTGACGTAAATAACGTTTTCTGCACTAGTGTTATAAGCCAAACTTGAAGAAAAAAGGAAAAAGAAAGATAATAAGTCATCTCCCATCGAAAGACTCGATGTAAAACCTTGGGAAGCCAAGCCAGTATGGTAAGCGATATCCCAAAAACCAATTCCTTGGGAAGGATAAAAAGGATCGTTCAAGGATTTGTTTCAGAAGATAAATAGGGAAGCTAATCCCTCATATCTCAACTATATTCATAAAGAATATAGGCCGAAGAAAACACATCCAGAAGGTGTTCCTCAACATGGGACGATCCTAAAGCTAGACTGTGAAAAGGATATGGGAGCTGCCATAGATGAATGAGCTCTAGAACTTAGATATTATATCCTATTTGTTGGTTTACAGTCGTGGACCATAGATAGTGCACTTAATTTTACCGGAGCTACCTTGAAAAGCAATGAAGGGAGATTTTAGGATATGTTGCTGAGACACACAGAAGTGAGAACAACTATCTAGGAATATGTTACATTCCCAATTGAAGTTATACCAGTAGTAGCTGATTTTCTTAAACATGAGTTTTTAGGAAATTTACTGGTAGATCGGGATTGAGAATTGGTAGAAAAATCTAGAACAGCTTTAACCAAGATTCAAAATTGTGGAATGTGTTACTTTGAAGAATATATTTGCAAGTTTGAGTGTTGGTATTATATTCTTGGACCAGGAGATCAAACATATGCTCTAGATGTCTTTATCAAGAAGCTTCCAGGCAGTTGGCCTGAAATTGTTCAACAAGCGTTGAAGACTCATCTTTCCCAAAGTGAAGATCTGCAGGACACTCTTGGATTTCGAGCAGAAGCAATAAGGCGGGTGATAAGACTCTATTGTATGCAGAGGCATGTCTTACAGGATGTATGAAATATGTCATACATGAGTTCTTCTTGTTTCCCAAAATTAGAGGGTGTTGCATGAAAATATGGGTGTGGTCCAACCAGGCAGAAGCTTGGAAGAACCCAACAAAGAATATTCCAAACACAGTGCTAGGATGACTAGTGTGAAAGGAATAAATCGTTCAAGAAGGTCTGGAAACGATTTGGAAAAATAAAACCATCAAGTAGATTTTCAGGCAGAAAACTAGAAAAATATAAGAGATTTCTTAGACCAAATAGAATCCAGAAGGATACGAGAGAAAACTTTAAGGACAAATATGGGAAGTATCCCAGATGCCCTAAAGGAGAATCTCTATCCAGCTGTGATTGTTGTTGGTTCTGCGATAAGAAGGGTCACAGAGCTGACAGTTGCCCAGATGCAGATAAAAAAGGGGTAGTCTCAAAGAAATAATGATGGAAGATTCATTAAAGATATTGTTTGAGCCTATCTGGGGAGAATATATAGACCCAAATGTTGAAAATTTATATTCTTTATATTTAGAGTACTCAGAGGAGGAAGATTTTGCCTCAAATGAGGAAGAAGGAAATAACCCATTTTGATCCAGCTTCGAATAGCCATGATTCTAACAGGGGATAGTGCATCTGAAGACTCTGCAGAACTAGTAAAAATAGAGGAGATGGAAGGAGATCTGGTTCATTCTTCAGAAACTAAAATCCCTTTAAAAGGAAGAGATTGTCAAGAAGGAAGATGCCCAGAGTTGATTGGTCTGAGGTATACCAGAAGTCTTGGGTACCATATCGAGAAATGACCCAGATCTTTGAAGATGAAGAGACAACTGAACTCTATAAAACAGATAAAGGATTATTTTCAATGCCTTTGCTAAAACCAGAAAGAGTTAACAAGAAAATATAGAAAAATGAAAAGTATGTTCATTTTAGAATAATTCATATAGGAGTAGATCCTCTTGTTAGGAAAGGACAAGATCTACCAGTCCTAATTGTAGTTGTGGATGACAGTTTAGCCAATTTCTCCAATGCACTGTTAGGAGGAGCACGAGAAAGTCTTCATGCAAGAGAAGCATGGGTAAAGGCAATAACAGACTTGCATGTTGTTCTTATAGACAAATGTATTAGTAGAACTCTAGAAATAAAGATCAACATGAGGAACTGGAAGAAGACATTGGGATGTCCACCCGACAGAAGATGTGTCAGATTAATTACTCGCCTCTATGTGAAGTTCTATAATATTGGAAGACCAGCTCTAAGGAAGGGTGTAGAAAGATTTACACATCTTTTTCAAGATGAGGGTACATCAATTTGAGCAATGAAACCACAGGTGATAAACCCCAAGAGGCTAACTTGGCCTAGAGAATGGGTTTCACCAAATCCAGAGGAAGAAAGAAGGAAGAAGCTACTTATTCAAGATGTTATTAAGAAAGTTGGAAATAGACTTGTCATATCTGAGGTCAGAGAAGATGAAGATGATCTTAGATTAGAACGATCAAGATTAGGTAGATCAGATTTGAAAATAGAAGACTTCAAATCAGAAATACTGGAGAACCATTTGGAAGATCCAAGGATCTCAATTGGAAAGGATGAAGGTGCTTCAGTAGAGGCACCTAGAACATCAACTTCCAGAAAGATAGTTGGACAAAGGACTGTTCGACTTCTTATCTATGAGGATGAATAATATCAGGTAGGATATATGAGATCTTCATTACTCATTACGAAGATAGAGGAGTGGGCTACATTAATAAAATTAAGTATTAATGAAATTGAATGTATTTATCTAGTTGATATAGGATGTACATTCTCTTGTACAAGAATTTTATTTTCAGGAGTAACCTGGGAATCTTCAGAGTTGCAAGTTACATTTGGTAATAATGCAGTAGTTCTGATTCAAGTAGCCAAGGGTGTTCAGATTGAACTCAATGGAATGATATTTATAGAGGAGATGCTTTGTTTTATTCCTGAATTGTCAGATAACTTCTTGGTTGGAAATAGGTTCTTTAGAAAACGTCAACCTGTAACAATATTTTCAGAAGGAATTATCCTCGACAACTATTTTATTCCAACCGCTTCTAGAAAAACTAGAATGGTTCCAAAAAAGAAAGTATCTACTGTTAAAGTGGAAAACTATCCAGATGAAGATAGATAATACCACAGGAAGATCGAGCTGTGGAAATAACTAGTTTAATTGTAAGTACTGAGGATTAATGAAGAAGATGCATTGGCTAAGATAAAAGATTATTTATCAGAAAATTGGTCAGAAAACCCTCTGAAACTATGGCAGATGACAATGCCAGAAGCTACAATCACCCTTAAAGATCCTAGTACAGTAATCATGAGTAAGGGAATTGCATATCCAGATGAGATAGATAAATAATTTGAGAAAAAAATTCCAAAATTAATCAATCTTGGATTAATCAGGCACAATGAAAGTCCTCATAGGAGTGCGACATTCATGGTAATGAATCATGAAGAAAAACAGTGTGGTAAAGCCATAATGGTTATAGATTATCGTGATCTTAATTGTGCTACAAAGAATGATGGCTATAATCTTCCTAACCAATAAGCTTTGAGAAGTAGTATTAGGAATGAAATACTAATGGTACATTCTAAGTTTGATCTCAAGTCAGGATATTTCCAGATAAAGATCAAAGAAGAGGCTATACCATTGGCAGCATTTACAAAATCAGTTGGATTGTTTGAATGGCTAGTTATTCCATTTATACTCAAGAATACACCATGAATATTCTAGATAAGAATGGATAAGGCATTCAGTAGATTAGCACAGTTTGTGGAAGTCTATATTGATGATGTGCTCATATTTTGTAAAGATACAGAAGAACATATAAAACATTTGCAATAGGTTGGTGAAGTTTTCATAGAATAATGGATGATACTTTTAGAAATAAAGATCATTTGGATGCATCCAAAGATAGAATTTTTGGGATTTCAAATCTAAGGAAGTAGAGAAAAGCTTCAACTATATATTATAGAAAAGCTACAAATTTTCACTGATGAGCTTACAAATCGTAAGTAGATACATGTGTTTCTCGGTATACTATGTTATGTCAGATCATACATCATAGATTTATCAAAAATCCTAGTTCAAATATAGAAAAAGGTATCCAGTAAGGTACCTTGAGATTGGACAGAAAATGATTCTGAAGTAATCAGAATTTTGAAGCAGAGAGCACAGAATCTCCCAGAATTGGAGTATCCAAATGGGAGTGAAGACTAGCTTATTTTAGAAATAGTTGCATCAGACTCAGCATGGGGATGTATCATAAAGATAAGGAAAAACCATAATGATAGTATCAGTAGATACTGGAGTGGATGTTTTAACAAGGTAGTGAAAAATTATTCTGTCCATGAAAGAGAATTGTTTGCAGTCCTTAAAGGAATTAGGGCTAATGATCTTTTTTGGGGAAAACATATTACTATAAGAACCAATAGTTCTTATATAAATAATTTTATGAGAATTTAATTTAAAAGGTTTACCTAGACACGACTTGTATGATAGAGGAATGAGTTTCAATACTATAACTTTAATATAGAAAATATTAAAGGAAAATATAATGTCATTCCGGATGCACCAACATGCTATTTTTACTCTTGCAGGTGCAATGGAAGAAAGTAGAAAATCAACAAGATGCCCCATTTGCATTGATAATCATTCTGTGGCAGAATTCCTGATTATCAGAGCAATGAATGACAGAGTTGATAGACTTGAATAGAGAAAGGGGATTCTAGCAGAGAACCACCTTTAGAAGAAGGGATCTTCATCCAGTAAGGTTGAAAGATCATAAAGAAAATGTTCCTCATCTAGAAAAGCTGAAAACCCAGGAAATGCTTCAAAGAGACCTCTAGACAGCAAGTCTAAGGATAAAAGTCACATTGAATGATTTGTATGTGGTTAGAAAGGCCATTACAACACTCAATGTGCAGATAATCTGAGAAATAGAAAGGCTCAGAAGAACCAAAAGGTTGAGACGAATGGAAGCTCTAAAGGAAGAGAGAAAACCATTAAGAGATGGGATGATCATGTAGATGAAGAACTTGAAAAGCATCAAAGGTCTTAGAAAGAAGCTCAATGATAAAATGATCAGGAGGAACAAGATCAAGAAAGTATGGATGATGAGCTTGATGAAGAGCCCAATCCAGCAAAGGAAATATGGAAATATTTGAATAGGATTCCAAATATTTCAAGAAATAAGTCCACATCCGTTTATAATCTGATCCAGAAAACTAAAGATGATCGGATATTCAAAATAGGTTTGAACCATGTTTTGGACATGCTTGAAGAATCTGAAGATCTTATGGAGGATTATAAAAATATTTATCAAGATATGATCAGTATGATCATCACTGAAGAGATCAGGCTGAAGGTCCAAGTTTGAGGTCTCCTTGAAAAAGTTAGGAGAATCAAGGAAACATGCATGGAAGAGTATCCAGTTTTGAAGTGGTTTTAGAGAATTTTAGGAACGGGGATTCCAAAAATCCATATACAAGATACGACCATATAACCAGAAGAGTTCATTGAATTCCAGAAAGCTTTCAGCATGGGAGAAGTACAATTCTTTGGTTTTAAGAAAATAAATTCCACATTCAATTAGGTACCTAGGATGGTGAGAACAGTTCCGAACAATGCATATCCAAGTTTTTTATGGTGGGTTGCACATATTGAACCTATCAGATTAGCAGACAGAGTGGTTATTCTATGGAATTTGTACCCAGAGCACCGAACTAAAGGAACTGTCCAGAAAGCGTTTGAAGACTCGCAATTTAGCGATGAAGATCGGCTAGAGTTCAGTTTGAACAAAATTTATTACCAAAATATCCAAATCGCGTGGAGCATTTATCTGATTGAACCAAAATCAACAAGAAAAGATTGTATATTCTTTGCAGAAGACAATGTGTTGGTCTCTATTAACTCTAGAGACATGCAGCATGCAAAGATGACACATCTGACAGACATTACGGTGGAGGCAGACACGATTCTTGAAGAACTCAAGACGTGGAAGGGACATAAAGAAGATATCTTTATTGTTAGAGATCAAATCCAACACGCCATCAAAGAATTGATAAAAATGAAGGAGTCAGAGAAGGAAGTCTCAGTTGGAGAAATGATTGATGCACTATACAACTTGGAGGGATTTTAGAGGCTGATCCAGACACGCGTCATACCGGGCATGGACGAGCGGATCAAATCAGACATGTCATTTATGTAGTTTATATTTTTTGTGAAGTGTGCGGTGGAAGTCTCACAGTAGTGCATCCCAAATTTTGCTTTTTATTTTTGCTTTTTCATTTCCATGTCTTGTATCGAGTCAGCTTCTTGGGAAAACTGATCCCAGAAGCCTATATAAGGGACCTCTGACACATTTGTTCGAAGAGGTGATTTGGAATAGAAATCAGAATGATTTCAAACATTCTCTCTCTAAATTCTCTCTCTAAGCCTTTGTGTTCTCTCTCTAAGCCTTTATGTTTTTCAATATAATCCCTTATGGATCTCCCTTAAAACCAAGTAAAAATCACATTTATTAAAACATTTAGAAACGACACAGCATGCCTTATTAACCATTCTAGGACCTTTTCCAAAATCTCATCAAAACTTATTTATAAAATAAAACACTAGTTTTGAAATAACATTTAAATACCCTTTATGGAATTCACCTCATTTCATTCTAAACATAATATAAATCAAATATCCTTTTTAAATATCATTTTAAAAAGAAACTAATTATTCATTAAAATTAAACTCACACCACTAAATAATATATAAATGTGGACAACATAATTAATTTTACAAAATAACAACCATCAAACCATATAGAGATATACATGGTCTATGGTGACTATTTGGTTGATGTGAGCTTTCCCTAGTCTATGGAATGATAAAAAGTTCACAAAATATTTATAAAATAATTATAATGACGATACATGAACATAAAATTGGAAATTTACCATGATACTATGTAAGTTCAATTCCACCTACCTCAAATAATCATCTATAATTTGATCCCATGCTACACCGACCTTGTTTGAGTCTATGAGGACCTATGTCAACCAAAATCAACATAAAATTGATAGCATAATTAATTAGATCCAAAAAATCATCTCTTTATAATTGATACATTTTTTTGCAAACCCCATATCACTAAAATCCATAGTGAACGGGGTGTGGTGAACTCCATACATGAACCCAATATTAATAAACAAAAAAGACCTAAATAAAACACTTGAATCGATGGATTATTTAAATAAAAATATTTAAAAATGTGAATTAAATATTTGGGGAATCATATATAAAGGTGAATGATGAATAATTATATGAACAACTCATCGTGTGATATCCTTTACAAGATATACTTGAAAGCCCCATCATGCCGGAATATTTCACCATGCTCTGTTGAAATATTCTCTTTGGAAACCTATCCAGATGAGCCAAAATCTAAGAAAGAAACATACTAGGGAAATGAAAGATAATTAGTGAGATTATTACATGTATCTAAAAAATGAAACACTCACGAACCATCCATATTTAAGGGATAGTGGGGAGGGATGAGCGAAGATAAATGGGGATCTTCCCTCACTTTTGGTTAATGAAAATGTGTGAGTTTAATAGGGGATCCTAATAGGTCACCCCATGATCATATCAGAATGATCCTATAATAATAAATACTCATCCCATAGTACACATTGTGACCATGAATACCATGTTGTGGTGCTCATTTCTAGTCCATGAAACAATATGGCCTTTCTAACCACAGTTAAACTGACACCTAAAAAGTATTGGGGATGATCACACCGATCACTATTGTTGTGTTGGCCCTATAGGATGTAACTTAGGACTATTCCTATTGGACTACACTATTACACGTTCCCTAGGATGTAGAGAAATGACACTTTAAACGATATATGGACCAACCCTAATACCCTTTCATGACTATATATGAACCATGTTTAGAGTACCATATATTGCATTGTGGCCTCCTACCATCGCCTACAACCATGAAAGCATTCCACTGTTATGGTATAGTCCTATACTATATTTCATATTTCTATCCTCTAAAAACTAAAATATCACTCTGGGCATTCATATACAAAACAACTACCCATGTTGCAACTTTAACATAATTTTAAACATGATCAAACCACTAGCTCCTCGATCTAAATCAAAAGATTTAATCCTTTATTGTTTCTCATAGAATCTTAATGAAATGTGTCATTAAAACTCCACACCACAAGGATTATCATTCTTTATAAGCATTTGGTAGTTCTCTATGAATCATTACTGACCTAAATTTGTTTTCAATTCACAACTAACATGTAACAGTTCTTTTTCAAACTCCTAACATGCTTCCACTATGTCACTCCATATATTATGACTGAATATACCTTCAATATTCAAAAATCCTAGGATGATCTCCATAACACATCCTTTATACCAGAGATTATTCTCATAACACAATTTCTATATCACCGTAACCATTTCCACAACAGAACACCATTTGGACTTCACTTTTCCAATTTCTCTTAAAAAACTCTTAGCCTCACCCGTTGATGCATCACTGAACCACCCGATCATGATGACTTAACACCTGAAGGTCTCGATGAACCTTCCAAACAACCACACCAATTTTTGAACCATAAATTCAATGTAATTACACGAAATAATTATCAATTAACAAAATCTATTTTCACACACCACCCATGAGGGCTATTGTATCACTAAACCGACATATGCTTAGATTCTACTACTTCCATGACCCTAACTCACATAAGAATAATATAACCATGCCTGATTTTAAACTATTCTCTATGGGAGTATCCTTTTCAAAACTTCACAACTAAATCATCTGATTTATATAGATAATGTTATATACAATACAAATATAGTTAGTGTGTATGACCTCCCCAATAATGCCTGAGTTCTATTTTGACACACCAATAACCCAAAACCAAGACAGTTATCAACCATGACAATAGATCATTAAAAATCATGTCATTGAGAAATAATTCATCCCAAATCATATAATTCAACCCAACATAGTACCCAACTCAGGAAGATTGATTTTCAAAATGATGATCTCCACCATAGTAATTGACTAAAAACAATTCAACTATAAAAAATTCAATACCCATCAAAATATATATTAGGCTACCAAATCCCATAATAAAATTCCCATCTCATTAGGATGATCAAATATATCTCTTGCAAAAACCATGACATACCTTCCAAATACACAGTCCAATAGCCATAATCATCTAGACTAAATATTGAAAACAAAGAAAACCTAAAATACGTTGGAATAAATTTAATTTCCCTATCACCTGACTAAGTCAAGTACCAACTAACAAAACAGACATGGTAGTATCAGATAAGCATTGCATAACAGACATGAACACAATTCAATAATCCAGGTTACTCCCAAAAAACACATAAATCCTAGAATCCTATTTTTCATAGGTACCATTTGATTATTGATAAAATAAACTCATATCATTTTTAAAATCATTAATACTTAACCAATTTAAAAAAACCCATGGAAACAACGATATTTTATGAAAAAAGAAAATCCCCAAAATCCATACCCTAGATAATCTATTTAAAAAAAAACTAGTCTATATTTTAGAAACAAATCCAAAAGTATTCTAAAAATAATAATATCCCTTTCCATTTCAAAATCGCATTATCTATGATCCATTTCAAGTAATATCACATTTAGAAAAAATTCAGGCATGCCTCATGCCACTCCATGATCTTTTATTTTCAAAATCATATTTTATCTCTAAAACTAAAAATCTCTTAAAATATTACCCTGTAGTGGCCAAACAAGAAGAATTATAATTAATCAATCAAGCCCATTGAATTAATATTAATCTAATCACCACTTATTATGTAATTAATAAAACAATGATTATATTATAAGATGATTTAATTAATAATGTATGAGGAAACATGGAAAAAATACCCATATGTATTAGGCCTTACTCAATCCCTTATTATGATTCCTATATGATTCAAACTTCTCCCCAATTGAGCCTGAAGAGTAACCTCAAGTCCCTCCATCCCCCATTAGGATTCTCAATCAAATCATTCACCTCACACATTCTACATTTTTGAGTCAAAACTCTAAGAATCACTAAGAAGTGTGGGTTTCAACAAATTTTATGGTGGCTAGGAATTATTTGATATACCACATGAGTTTTGATAACCGAAATCCATGTCTAACTAACATTATCTTATCCTAAATTATATTTGATTCCATTTTGTACCACCCCAACCTAGATAACATGAATGCAATCCGAGTGAGGGAACAACAT
Organism: Viscum album; assembly: GCA_963277665.1. Lineage (NCBI taxonomy): Eukaryota > Viridiplantae > Streptophyta > Magnoliopsida > Santalales > Viscaceae > Viscum > Viscum album. The sequence continues at coordinate 120,629,748 of OY728119.1, forward strand.
GAACTCTAGCATGACTCCCTATACGCCATCGGTTGTAAACTAGGAATGAGGGGCTAAAATATTCATTGGATGATTATTCCCCTAAATAATGTGTATGAAAAATACACAAATATACCAAAAATACAACATGACACATTTGTATAACAAACACCTAAAAAGATTATAGACATAAAAAAGGACACTTAGAGTTCCCCCAAAGTATATAATATCAAGAAGTAAACAACTTACATGATGCAACAAAACACAATAGTGTAGTAGTAGTAGATAAATATCATCACATATTAATAAATTATGGAACACTACCCAATACATTCTAAATAATACTAAACAATAAACTAAATTCTATAAAAATTCATCCAGTTGAATACTCAGACTCTACAAAAAACTATATCTGAACCACATTTTTAACTCAAAGATATACCTATTCTCTAGAGAATACATGAAGGTCTACCAATAGACATTAAAACTCCTTCCATGTTTTCATAAAGGGTGTGAGTCCAACAACCTAGTATGAATCCCCAATACATCATAAATACAGATTTATACTATGATCAAGTGGATATGTTGGTGATAAATATTTTTATGGATTCCAAGTCATGATCAAAACACACACCCTCCCATTAATGTTATAAAAAACATATATATAGACATTCATGTTTTGTTATCATATACTTACTAGTCCACCATGAATCTTAGCCTTACCTACATCATCTCTATATCTAGAGGAAGTGAGTCACCTATACAAATACCCAACCAATACTCAATGATATAGGGTAGGGAGTTTAACCAATTCCTATCCCTATACCTAGACATTTAGGGTTGGTTGTGTCTTAAAAATAAGAATATACTTAATGGTATATGGTGTGGCCCAATGCCCATGGCCTGTACCCACCATTTTACTTATGTTAGGTTCACTAAACACCATATCACTTATGGTGAGACCCAATTTTTAAAATTAGCCACATTTCACAAGGTCACAACCACTACCATCTCATTATGAAAGGTTTATATGAGAAAAATTGGACCAATACTCTCTCAATTAGTGTAGTCCATGGGAATACCTTCTCACATAAGGAAAGTCCACGCCTCAAGATCCTGAACACTACCCTCTTGCTTTGGGTGGGGTCTTATAACACCTGAAACCTTACCCTATCAATCACAAGAGGCCTTATGCACACATTCATCACCCTCTAACTCCGGATAGAGTTCCAACCAACAATCTCAATATACAAAAAATATGAAACTATCATGTAGTCCGTACATGTACTCAACAACAATGGAGAATATAATCCATCATACATGCTGACCGGTTCATTACTAGGGATCTAGTCCCTTAATACATAGTAATTACCATTCCTTCAGACATCTCCCCATACTAGATAACATTCCTAACCCACATTGATAACACACACACACATAAACAATACATTTCAAGCTTATTAATATTCAAAACCAACCTATAATGACCCCTTAAGGTTTATTGATACTCATATATACTCTCTAATGGTAATATTTAAAATTTTCAGCCAACAATGATTTTGATTCTAAAATAAGGAATCCTAATCCAAAAAACATTTTCATTCATTTTCATTCCATAATGAAAACCACTGTGCAATTATAATTGGGAGCGCATCAAGAAATCATGATTTAGAAAGTAGGGAATTTCCTTCACAAGATCGAACAATCTTGAAAAATATCAGACTAATACCTTTTGTATTTCCCTTATAAACCAAATTTGAATCCCAATTTCAAAACATTTTGAAAAGGTATCACAATCCATATTAATCAAACTATCCCCTTACAAATCCAAATAAATCATTTTCTAAAAATGAAAAAATATTTATGAAATACTATTTCATTACACATTCTTAAAATCAACCCATTTCCTTTTGAAACCACTTTCCCTTTATAATTCAATGTTCCACTAAAAAATCCACAATGATTAACACTAGTAGTCATTCATTCAAGGTGAAACTGTTAAATTGTTTTGTCACGACCCGTCCCCCGGGGCTCATGCCGTGACTACCCCAAGCCCGCCTTCTATAGGCTAGGGGCTGGTGACTATCACCGAAAGGCATACTCCCTAAAACGGGAAGACATTTCCTTTAATCCTGAACAAACACACGGTCCAATAACACAACAAGAAGAAACTGTGAATTAAACTGCTGTAGTAAAAGAGTGCTGATAGTAAAAGGGATCAGAATACAAGCCCAACTGTAAGAGTATGAGTACGAATGAAAGAAAAATACAACTGAAAAAAGGAAAATAGCTACTGGGTCATCCTCTAAGGATCCTACCTGAAGGGTAGGTATAGTTCGCCTCCTCAGCACTCGTCCGTCCATCTCCTCCACGTCATGTCACGTCAATTGGTCCACCTCCGAGCACCGTCTAGGCCTGGCTCCCTCAGTCTCAATCAATGTTGTCCGTCGTCTGCACAAGACACAACAAAGTGCGGGAAACGCCCGTGCAGGGGTGAGTATAACAATACTCAGTAGGGACCCCGAGACTCCCGTAGGTCTCCTAGAGTTCCACAAAAGAAATACCACAAAGCAAGACCTCAATCTAAATGCATGAAGAAATAGACATCAACTCTACTTAGGTATATGCCTATACATATACCTAAGTTATCAAGACATAATCATCTCATACACGAGGGATGGATACCACAAAGGTAACACCACAAAGATAGTACCACGAAGGTAAAAGTATCACACATGTATCACCACGAAGATAGTACCATGAAGGTAAAAGTACCACACAGGTATTACCACGAAGAAAGTACCATGAAGGTAAAAGTACCACACAGGTATCACCATGAAGATAGTACCACGAAAGTAAAAGTACCACACAGGTATCACCACGAAGAAATTACAACGAAGGTAAAAGTATTAGTTTAACAGAGTCTCATCTCAAACGAGGTTTTGAGTGAAGTATAGAAGTACATATGATTTGTCATAAAGCTAGATCATCTTATTCTGTCAAGAGGCACAACTGCAGATTATAAAAATTCTGAACCACACAGGATCGATAGGTATTAACCCCCGTAATGTCCCACATAGGATCTGACCCACACAAGATTGGTATGTGCTTACCCACACAGGATCGCTGAGCGCTGACCCACACAGTATCTGACCCACATAGGATCAGTATGCACTGACCGACACAGGATCATTGAGCACTGACCCACACATGATCTGACCTACACAAGATCGATATGAATGCAGATTGCCAGTCACAGATTCTCTAGGCCTAGGAAACAGTAACATTCCCACTCACAACATCGAACACCTTGGCTGGTGGAGAACTCCTCTAATGAGTACAGTGGGCCTACCATGTCACATGTGCTTCCCACTAACCTTGGACTGCTGAGGTACTCCTCCTGTCGAGTACTATGGGTCTACCGCGTCACACAGAGGCGTTCCACACCATGGGTCTGCCACGTCACACAGAGGTGCTCCCCCTCATGACTTGCTGAGGTAATCCTCCTATCGAGTACCGTGGGTATTCCGCGTCACACTGAGGCGCTCCCCACTGGACCTGTTGAGTCACTCTGAGTCGAAATGGTCCGCAGTCATCAACTCTCTGCCAGTCGCAGAGTTCTGTATGTAGCACACTTGGGAGAACCACTCCCCAAACCATCAGTCATACCTCAACTGCCCTGAAGTCCCACTAAACAGTATCCCAAAGGTCTGTCACGTCATAAGGGACCCAACACAATAGACGACATGTCAATCGGACACCCGGTCTGTAAGTTATTAGCGTTTCTGCTCCGAGGGCCCAGTTGGATTCGGGGTTCAATCCAACCCGACCGTACTCCAACTTTATCCAAACTCAAGTGGAGTATACCAAAAGGACCATCTCGATCCAAGTATTCTGGTTCCATAGACGGTTCATCAAGTGGATGCCTGATTCTCATGTTATGGCCACAAAGGTGTATCTGGGTCTAGATGGGTCGGGGTCCGGTCTGACCGACTCGGCCTAATTTGGGTTCGGACCGGTTGGCCTGGGCTGCTATGGGCCCGTCCTACGAAGGGGACGGCCTGGCCCGGCCCACCGGTGCGGTCCGCCGGAGCGGCCCAGTGGCTCGATCCGTCCGAGCTAGGGCCGAAGGGGGAGCATCCCCCTTCCATTCGAAATGGAAACAGGGAGTGCCTTTAGGCGCTTCCAAGTCACCACAGGACCCGAGCAGGTCCTACCAAACCCCAATGGTCGGCAGGTGTTCCGGCCGGTCCTCCTCCCAGCGGCGTGGTCGCGCGCTGCTGCTCCACTGCTGCCAGCACAACCGACAACTCTTCACCCTCTGCCGTGGCCTCCTGCTCCACCAGCAGCGTGGACGCACACCGTCGATGCGCCACGCGGCCGGCTGAATGCTGGCCTCCCCCCCCTGCCCCACCGTTACTTCTTCATCATCCGGTGGCATAGACGCGCGTCGCCCTTCCTTCCTCGCGGTCGGCTGGGTGTCGGCTGCCACCTTCTTCCGCGAGCCATTGCGGCTTCATTCCAAGCCTAAAAAATAAAAAGATCACATATTCGCGATCCTTGGGCTGAGGGCTTCGTGTCCATATGTCGCGCTCAAAAAAATATTACATTTCCGGTGTCATTAAATATTTGGCGTCGAAGAACTCACGGAGAATCAAAAGATAAAAGGCAAGGTATATGCGCGGGATGATGGCCATGTTAGTTTGGCCATCATCGTTATGAAACCAGAATACGAAGAATCTATAAATAAACTCAATCATACTAAAAACAATTCGCTACCTCAATTTTCTGTTGGAATTGGCGTGAGGAACAAGACGATGTCGTTGAAGATTGACGTCAGCGTTCGTCACTCCGACAAGACGCTCTAAGGTCGATTCCTCATTCTTCGATTCCGGAAGTCATTCTTCATTGGAGGATATCCTTTGTTGGAGAAAGATCTTTCCAACTCTCAAAAGATCTCCCCTCCTTTTCCAATCCATTTTCCCATGAAAGGTGAGCTTCCAAAATAAATAAGCTTAAGCAATAATTTAATTAAAATTTGTACATTAATTAAATTAAGTTGGCACATTTGGAGAAATCCAAGAGTTAAAGTTGATTCATTAATTCTGAATTAATGAATCATATTAAATAAAGAGGAATGTGGTTACACATTTTGTGTAACTAGGTATTTAATGTCCAACATTAAATGCTCGCCCACCCTCGTGTGGTCCCTACCTTCATGTTTGAAATGGGAGGTTTCAATTTCAAAAATAAAATAAATCATGTTTATTTTATTTTCTCCCACAAAAAGTCCGAAAAATAATTTCCACCCTCGATCTACTACGGTCGAGGTGAAGGTCTCCTTAAGCGAATATCGGCACTGCGAGTTCAACGATTTCCTTGGATTTAAATTCCGAGCATCGGTTCAAAAGTTACAAAAGGCCGCTCGCACGTTTACTGAACGTACCCGAAAAAAAGTTCAGAAAATTATTAATAGTCACCCTCAACTCGTGCCGATTGAGGTTAGGCTCTGCCTAAGTGAAACACGACCTAACAAACCCAATGGTACTCTCATATTTTCGATCCGAGTTACCGTTTATAAGTTATGGAATTTACAATAAAATTATTGTCACTTAATTATTTTATTTATGGCCAAAAACTAACTTTCACTGGTGGCCCACGCCGGCCAATGTTAGTTTTTTTCCTAAAGAAAGCATACCCTCATGAGTTCAGTGGTGTTCTCAGATTTTTAATCCGAGTTACCGTTTTTGAGTTATAAGCATTTGAAAAATAAAATAACTTAATTTAATTATTTTATTTACGGTTATTCCATTTTTGGTTTTTCTCACCGTAGGCTTGAGCCGACTAAACTTAAGTCACACATAGAGTAAACCCGTCATCCTGAGCGCAACGGTGCCCTCATATTTCTAATATGGGAAAACATTTAATAGTTATTATACTTTTTTAGGAAAACTACTTAGGCGCGTTAATTAAAGATTAACAAAACTTCGACGGTTCATTCCGGGCACTCTGGGCCTCGGTATCGTACACCGTCAGATTTTACGGTATCGAAATAATTCCATATAATTTAAAAAAATTATTCGGAAATTCCGGGACATTACATTCTCCCAACCTTATGGATTTATTTCCCCAAAAGCCACAATATAGACTAAGGAAAAAAATGGGTGGTACTGAACATGAAATTGAGCCTCCCACTCCCATGTGCTCTCCTGGAGGTTCCCGTGCTGCCAGCGAATGCGCACCAGAGGTATCAACCATCCACAAAGGACCCGCTCCTGTCGATCCTCAATCTCTATTGGAACCTCTGTAAATGTTGCCCCATCATCTAAGTCCATCTCGCCATGGTCGATAACGCGCTATGAATCATGCACGCCTCTCCTCAGCTGTAACACATGGAAAACATTATACACCCAGTGCATCTGTAGGGAAAGAGATAGACAATATGCCACCTCACCCACTCTGCTAAGAATCTAGAGAGGTTCGATGAACCTTGAAGATAACTTGCCACCCCGGAAAATCTCTGCAAACCTCGTCTAGGTGAGACCTATAGGAAGACATGATCTCCCTCCTTCTATCAGCATAAGACTTCTGCCGGGTCTGAGCAGTTTTCACTTTCTAACAATTGAGGCATCATGATACAAAACCTGCCACTACTTTCTTCATCCCTGGCCACCAGTACTGACACTGAAGGTCCTGGTACATCTTCACCACACCAAGATATACTGCCAGAGGATATGAATAGAACTCCCTCAACACTTCCTCCTGTAGCACTACTGGTGCCATGGTACATCCTCTAAAGAGGACGACGTGCTCCCCACCTTTAGAAAATCTATCAGGTGCCTGCCCTGAGGATATATGAGCTCGTCGATCCTCACAGTCAATGTCCCCAAGTTGAACCTCCCTGATTTGCTGAAGGAGTGGGGGAGTGACAGTCATAGACTGGAGGTAAGTAGCTTCATCTCTATCCACGAAGGATATCTACAGCACGACTAGCTACTCTGACACCTCACTCAGTAGTTGTAGACCAGACCTCCTACTGAGTGTGTCAGCTACCATGTTCCCCTTCCCAGAAGTATAGACTATCTCAAATTCATAGTCCTGGAGGAACTCTAGCCACTTTTGTTGGGAACTGAAAACTCAAAAATCCTGATGCCACAAGGGCAAGGTTGACCGAATCACGAGTGATCGGCCACACCCTCTTATGCAGGAGTTTATCCTGTGCTGCTTGGGTTTCATTTTTTTCGCCGACCAAGGAAAATCCCATTCCAACGTTTTAGGCAAACCACAACCTTTTTTCCTAATATAGTCAATATGAGTATGAAATGTGGATGTTCATTCCATACCCAAACTAACGTCATAAGACCTCGATGCTACCACCAAGAAGTTACAACCGAAACTCTCGCCTCAAGGGTAAGATCACACTTTCGGCATAAGTGTGATTATCGAGTCTCCTCCCAAAGGTATCTCCAAAAGTGAGGGTCAAGTCAATGACTTAACCAGAAACTCTAGGCCTTGAACAAGATTCATGGAAAGAAGAAATGATTGGTATCTATGTCTATTAATATGGAAGCTAGTAGTAGACACAAACCGTACCTCGAATCACTCCTGGAGCCCTTGGGTCACACTCCTTGACTGCATGCAGCTACTCCCTTTCCTTGTCCTCCAACTCCCTAAGCTTGATGGGGACCACATTGGGGTGGTGGTTGTAGCATATGAAAATATATACCACCTCTTTCTACTCTCCTAGCACCTATTCTACATCTACTACCCTGCAGATTCATCTGTCTTTATTACTTCCTCTCCCCGAAACATTTTACACGCCCAAGTCTATGAGATTGGTGCCAGTTTCCTACTTTCCCACTACTAACATTCACTAGCTATATCTGCTCTTCCAAAGAACATTCAACCACAAAGGTCCTCTCTAGCACCCTAACATAGGTAGGAATGCATAGAGGAATAGTGCTGCTCAGACATCCTTAAGCACACCGCGTTCGGAAGTCCGATCCCCAAAGCACTGATCGTATCATATTCATCTTTTATCAGGAATGGTCGGTACACCTCGATGAATACTTAGCTACCAAAATGTCATCATGACGATGCTATAGAAGCTCTGGAGAACTCTTAGCTACTTCCTCAAGTCATTCCTCAGCTGCCTATGAGTCGGGCTCACCTTGGAACCTGAGGGGTATCTGATGTTGAAACTCGTGTAAGGAACAAAGCCTAAATGTGTCCTCTATCGGTACATCTGGTTGTAATTGCAACCCAATGGGTAGTGATATAGCTGACACACTGCCTAAAGGTACTATTTCGGGAAACAGTCCATGTACTGAAGCCTCATCACTATGTGGACAATCCTCATGGTCACTCACTAGAAAAGACTAGAAGCTAAGATCACCTTCTGCTATACCGGTGTCTCAACTAGGTGGAAAACTCTAGCCACAACCTCCAGCCAGTCCTCAGCTGCCTGGGAATCTGTTTCGCCTTAAAACCTTAGAGGCCTCCACCACTGGAACTTGTTCAACACGCCCAGTCAGCGTGCATCCACTACTGGTGGAGATGGTGGCAACGCTCGTCCAATGGGTAGTGGTGCTGCTGGTACACCACCTGAAGGTGCTAATGCCGTAAGAGGGCCCTGCACTGAGGCCTCATCGCTCAGTGGGCCGTCATCATGTACTCTCTTGGGAATCCTGGATGGCTATCTATTCGGCGGCATCCTGATAAGGAATAGGTGTGACACTGTCATTAAGTTATACCTTGTGAGCTAACTCCAGGGAAATAAAAAGAAAAACTTTTCAAAAACACACGCAATCAGTGTTTTTGTGCGCTGAGTCAGAAATCAGAATTCAGGGTCCTGGTGTATGGATACGTCGACCACCACACTAACACTGGACTCCCCAAACTAAAAACCACACACATAACACTTAACACTATTGCTTAATAGAAAAGATCAGAGTCCCAGTTCTCCGGTAGAACCGAACTCCTCTGAAACCACTTTGTCACGACCCGTCCCCCGGGGCCCGTGCCATGACTACCCCAATCCCTTCTTCCATAGGCTAGGGGCTGGAGACTAGCACCGAAAGGCATACTCCCTAAAATGGGAAGGCATTGCCTTTAATAATAAACAAACACACGGTCCAAGAACCCAACAAGAAGAAAATGTGAATTAAACTACTATAGTAAAAGAGTGTTGAAAGTAAAAGGGGCCAAAATACAAGCCCAACTATAAGAGTATGAGTAAAAATGAAAGAACAATACAAATAAAAAGGGAAAACAGCTACTGGGTCATCCTCCAAGGATCCTACCTGAAGGGTAGGTACAGTTCACCTCCTCAGCACTTGTCCATCCTTCTTCTTCGCGTCACGTCACGTCAAATGGTCCACCTCTGAGCACCGTCCAGTCCTGGCTCCCTCAGCCTCAATCAATGTTGTTCGTCATCTGCATAAGATGCAATAAGGTACGGGCGAAGCCCGTGTAGGGGTGAGTATAACAATACTCAGTAGGGACCCCGAGACTCCCGTAGGTCTCCTAGAGTTCCACAAAGGAAATACCATAAAGCAAGACCTCTATCTAAAAGCACGAAACAATAGACATGAACTCTACTTAGGTATATGCCCATACATATACCTAAGTTATCAAAACATACTCATATCATACATGAGGGATGAATACCACAAAGGTAACACCATGAATATATTACCACGAAGCTAAAAGTACCACAAAGGTAACACCACAAAGATAGTACAGTGAAGGTAAAAGTACCACACAGGTATTACCACTAAGAAAGTACCACGAAGGGAAAAGTACCACATAGGTATCACCACGAAGATAGTACCACGAAGGTAAAAGTCTTAGTTTAACAGAGTCCCAGCTCAATCTAGGTTTTCAGTGAAGTATAGAAGTACAAATGATTAGTCACGAAGCTAAATCATCTTATTCTGTCAAGAGAGACTGCTGTAGATTATACAGAGTCTGACCCACATAGGATTGATAGGTATTCACCCCCACAATGTCCCACATAGGATCTGACCCACATAGGATCGGTATGTGCTGACCCACACATGATCGCTGAACGCTGACCCACACAGGATCTGACCCACACATGATCGGTATGCACTAAACCACAAAGGATCACTGAGAACTGACCCACACAGGATCTGACCCACACAGGATCACTAAGAATTTTGATATCCAGTCACAGATTTTCTAGGCCTAGGAACAAGTAACATTCCCAGTCACAACGTCGAACACCTCAGATGCTGGAGAAATCCTCCTATAACGAGTACAGTGGGCCTGCCGCCTTACAAATAGGTGCTTCCCACTAACCATGGACTACTGAGGTACTCCTCCTATCGAGTACCATGGGTCTACCGCGTCACATAGAGGCACTCCCCACCGTGGGTCTGCTGTGTCACACAGAGGCGCTCCCCCTCGTGGCCTGCTGAGGTAGTCCTCCTGTCGAGTACCATGGGTATGCCATGTCACACAGAGGCTCTCACAACCATGGGTATGCCGCGTCACACAGAGGCACTCCCCACTAGGCATGTCGAGTCACTCCGAGTCGAAATGGTCAGTAATCGTCAAGTCTCAGCCAGTTACAGAGTTCCGTACCTAGCGCGCTTGGGAGAACCACTCCCCAAACCATCGATCATACCTCAACCACCCTAAAGTCCCATGAAGAAGTATCCCAAAGGTCCTCCATGTCATAAGGGACCCAACGCAATAGATGACACATCAATCCGATGACCGGTCGATAAGTTATTAGCGTTTCCGCTCTAAGGGACCGGTTGGATTCAGGGTTCGATCCAACCCGGCCGTACTTCAACTCTATCCAAACTCAAGTTGAGTATACCAAAAAGACTATCTCTATCCAAGGATTTAGGTGCTGTAGAAGGTCCATCATGTGGATGTCCCATTCTCAAGATATGTCCATAAAGGCGTATATGTGTCCAGATGGTCCGGGGTCTGGTCCGACCCAGCTTGCTTCGGGTCCGGACTGGTTGGCTTGGGCTGCGGTGGGCTCGAACCGTGAAGGGGATGGCCCGACCCAGCCCGGTGGGTGTGGCCCAATGGCGTGGTCTGCCAGAGATGGCGCTGAAGGGGTAGCATCCCCCTTCCGTTCGGAATGGCAACGGGCAACGCTTTTAGGCGTTGCCAAGCCACCGTGGGACCCGAGCGGGTCCTTTCGAACCGCAACGGCTGGCCGGTGTTCCGGCCAGTCCTCCTCCCAGCGGCGCGGTCGTGCACTGCTGCTCCACCGTGGTTGACATGGCCGACCGCTCTTCGGCCTCCGCCGCAGCTAAGCGGTAGCGACCTCTTGCTCCACCGGCGGTGAGGACGCATGCCGCCACTCCGGAACACGGCCTGACGGATGCCGGCCACTACCCTACCCTACCGTGGCCGATGGGCCATTGCTTCTTCATTATTTGGCGGTGCAGATGCACGCCACCCTTCCTTCCTTGTGGCCAGCCGGGTGTCGGCTTCCACCTTCTTCCGCGAGCCATTGCAGCTTCGTTCCAAGCCCGAAAAATAAAACGATCACATATTCACGATCCTTGAGTCGAGGGCACTACATCCATATGTCGCACTAAACAAAATTTTATGTTTCCAGCGTCATTAAATATTTGGCGTTGAAGAATACACATAGAATCAAAATATAAGAGGCAAGGTATATGCGCAGGATGATGGCCATGTTAGTTTGGCCATCGTCATTATGAAACTATAATATGAAGAATAGATAAATAAATTCACTCATATTAAAAAAAACCCCTACCTCAATTTTCCATTGGAGGTGGTGTGAGGAAGAAGACTAAGTCGCTGAAGATTGACGTCAGCATTTGTCACTCCCGTAAGATGCTCCATGGTCGGTTCGTCGTTCTTCGATTCCAGAAGTCATTTTTCGTTGAAGGATCTCCTTTGTTGGAGAAAGATCTTTCCAAATCTTCAAATCTCTCCCCTCATTTTCCAATCCCTTTTCCTGTGAGAGGTGAGGTGCCAAAATAAATAATCTTAAGAAATAATTTAATTAATGTTTGTATATTAATTAAATTAAATTGGCACATTTAATTTGGAGAAAGCCAAGAGTTTAAGTTGATTCATTAATTTAGAATTAATGAATCCTATTAACTAAAGAGGAATGTGGTTACAAATTTTTGTGTAATCAGGTATTTAATGGCCATCATTAAATTCCCGACCACCCTAATGTGGTCCCCACCTTCATGTTTCAAATGGGAGGTTTCAATTTAAAAAATAAAATAAAGCTTGTTTATTTTATTTTCTCCCACGAAAAGTCTGAAAACTAATTTCCACCAGCAAACTACTGCGGTTGAGGTGAAGGTATCATTAAGCGAATATCAGCGCTCCGAGCTCAATAGTGTCCTTGGATTTAAATTCTGAGCACCAGTTCAAAAGTTACAAAACATTGCTCGTGCGTTTACTGAACATACCTGAAAAAAAGTTCAGAAAATTATCAACAGTCACCCTCGACCCTTTCCGATCGAGGTTAGGATCTGCCTAAGTGAAACACACCCTAACAAACCTAATGGTACTCTCAGATTTCCAATACGAGTTAACATTTAAAAGTTATGGATTTTACAATAAAATAATTTTCACTTAATTATTTTATTTACGACCAAAAACCAACATTCACTAGTGGCCCACGCCGACCACTTTTAGTATCTTCCAAAAGAATGAATACCCTCACAAGTTTAGCAGTGGTCTCAGATTTTTAATCCGAGTTACCGTTTGTGAGTTATAAGTATTTTAAAAATAATATAACTTTATTTAATTATTTTATTTACGGTTATGCCATTTTCTGGTTTTCTCACCATAGGCTTGCACTGACTAAACTTAAGTCGTGCCTACAGTAAACCCGCCATCGTGAGCGCAACGGTGCCCTCAGATTTCTGATTTGGGAACCTTTTAAGAGTTATTCTACTTTTTCAGGAAAATTTCTTACACATGTTAATTAAAGCTTAACAAAAATTCGACAGTTCATTTTGGGCACTCTGGGCCTCAGAATCGCGCGCCTTCAGATTTTGCGGTATCGAAATAATTCAATATAATTAAAAAAAATTATATGGAAATTCAGGGACCTTTCATGTTTAGCAATTTAGGCCCTCTATGTTGGCTATTAAGATAGAGTGAGCATGTCCTAATATATTGAGAGTTCACAGAAGTCATGAAACATGAAACGAATAATAAATTTATTGAAACGTAAATATATAACCACTAATTAAATGAGAGAAATAGAAAATAATTGTCTTTAAAAATCGAATGGCGATATATAAATCGATCCCACACTAATAAAAATATACACTCAAACATTGATAAATTATCACCATGATAAACACTATCAATGTAATAAAACATAAAAATTTAATCCAAAAACCCAAAATGAAAAAATATAAAAAAACAAAATAGGTGACCCCATGGTGCTAAAAATACAAGAAAAATGGTATGGTTCACTCTTGATATTCAACCATTCATATTCCAAAAAAATGATACAAATTAAACTCTTGAATCAATGGAAAATTTAAAATAATATCACAAAAACCCGTATTAAATCAATGGAAGAACATACATCTAGGAGAATGATGAAAAATAAAATTAATACTCCCTCATGGGATGCCTAATTAAGAATGCACACAAAATATTCATCAAACGATAGGATTTAAACATGATCTAGTGAAATAGTCTATCTAGAACCATACCCTTATAAACCAAAGAAAACAATGGAGGAAGAACATGGAAGTAAAGGGGATAGTCCTTCCCAATAATCCACATTAAAAAATACTAATGAACTACTTAATATTATGGGATAAAATGGGAGGGAGTAATAAAGATAAATGATTTTATTACCATTCAATCAGTCAACTATAATGATGGTATTCCCACAGAGGTGGGGTCCAAATTGGACCCCCATGGACTTACTAGAAGGGAACTACAAAAAAACAAAACACACTAACCACAATGTGACCATGAGGAAATTTCTATGGTGCAACATTTCATGACTATAAAATAACATGACCTTTCTAGCTATAGAATAAGGGGCCCCCAAAAGAGGTGAGACCAATAATGTAAACCACCCTAGTGGCGTAGTCTCTCTAGTGAACATTTCAGGATTCTTCTTTGAGGACCACACTACGATGTGGTATTTGGTTGTGGTGAAACATTTCTTAAAAGGGACTATTTCCCAACCATAAAACCCTTTCATTACTCTAGTGAACCATGAAACATCATGCTTCCCTATGTCATTACCTCCCCCCATTACCCAACCCACACCATAATTACCCCATTTGTATTACAATCCTCTACCAAGATTTAGAAATCCTTCATAAAAAACACAAGTTCTCACTATGGGAATTATTATATGAAACCACAATATCCAAATCATATCACCAATCCTTTATATCTGGATCAAAACTATTGATCTTGATCTGAATCAAATAATTAAAATTCACCACAATTCTATATAACCTTTAACAAACTGGGTTGTTACAATTTTTTTGAATTTTTAATAAAATATATAAAGTTTAACTCATAAGAAAAGTTTTTTATTTGATGGTAAATTTATGCCTAATTATTGTGTTTTCTTCTAAGTATTTTCTTACCTTTAATCAAGGACTATGTTTGAGTCATTATGGTGTTCAGGGATTAGATGTTTCTATTTGGGTTCCCATATTAGGGTCATCACTAAATATCAAAGGATCTCCCTATTTATAAAATCAATAATGATATTAACTATTCAATTAAAACTAGAAACACCCTCTCGGATAAAAATGAGTGTGAAACTTTTCATTCCCAGTTTGAAAAAATAATGTTTGATAGCTCCCTACTAGATGAAAATTGAATGATATGTATACATGATGAACATAAATAATTCACGAGGAATAATTTTTAGACCCTTATTGGAAATAAAATGAATCTCCACTCATAGGAGAAATAGTTTTTCTAAAACAACTGTGATAAAAATGGTTTAATGAACCCAAAAAAGTATATACATGTTTCAAAATTATAAAATATCAAGGATGAGTCAATTTAGGTGGAAACCATTTCTCATGTTACTTGATTTTTTTGAATCTTTAATTGCCTTTAATTTACATCGAAATTACAATATTTTTCCAGTGGATAGTAAATGTTTTTTGAAAATCATTTTGTTTAGGAATAATTTTTTTAGAAGAACCGATGGAAAAAAATATCCACTCATATTAGTCTATGTGGTCAAATAAGAACAATTGTTTTACCATAAGAAATAAAAAAGGAATTTTCTGATCATTTATTAATTATTTTTTTTATTTTTTTTCATAAGTAATGATAGATCAATCCTTATTTATTAATAAGGAATTTAGAGACACTATAATTTTTCTTTTTATGTGCATGATATTATCTTTGTCTTGACTATTAATTCACTCATATAATGTTTCTCAACACACATGTAATGTTAATTTGATATTAAATTAATGAGTGAACTAAAATTCATTAATATTTTTCTAAAATTGTAAACTGTAAAATGAGATATTTTAGCTTGAAATAAATATAATATTTTCCTACTTACTCATATCATTTTAGATTATTACTCTAGTAAATATACAATGGTATGTACCCTATATATGTTTGATCATGAAAATAGTTAACTACCAAATAATAAAAATCCTTAAAGAGAGATAATAAATATTTTATCAAACATAATAGAAATTCAATGAAATATCATTTTTATGTAGGTAATTATTCAGGATTGACTTTTTTCGAAAATTAAAAATTAAAATTATTCATTGAAAATCTATCGTATTAAAATGGAACATTTGATCATGATTTTTTTATCCTCATAGTGGATTTTTTTTTCTAAAAAATTAACCAAATTAATAATTTTGGTGTTTTAATTTAAATACAAGATATTTTTGGTAATTTTGATTTTCTTGATGATTCTCTTGAGTCATTATTTGATAAAAACCAACACTATATTGCACTATCTATTTTTTATGATTAATATATGGATGTTTGAAGATTTTTTTTTGTAGATATTATATATAATTGATGCACATTCTATTATATTTTTCACTTATACAAATGAATAAATTATTTTATGTAACACTTGTGCCGTGAAACTTTTTTTAAAATTTTCTCATCACTTATGATCTAAAAATTTCAATATCCAAAACCACATCATGTAGTTTAATTTACTACAAAAATTAATAACTCTTGATTTCATTGAAATAGTACATGAAATTGCCTATATTTTTAGAAAGGAATTAAACTCAAAAGTTATTGTTTTCTCAAATATAATATGGTGATGATAAAATTTTAATGATCATAATAAAACCTATAATATTCTATGGCATCATTCACTAATTACATGAGAAAATTGAAGAATAAATCCTGAATGAAATCATTTCCTTCTACAGGATAATTTTTAAACAAAATGGCATAAAAAATCATTCCAAAATAGATCTCACCGGTAAACTCTAACTATATTAATATTTTTTTAAAACAATATGAATGAAAAAATAATCAAGTGAATAATATTTTAATATTTTAAGATGATGATTATACTTAATTCATATTGAATTTTTGATCATTGGTGGTAACACTAGTATTTAAATGATATTTTAATTTTTTTATTATTCATTATTTAATTACGGTAATTTTTTTATTTTACCAAACAGTCACCGTAAATCGTTAAAAATAGAATTGTTAAAATTTTAAAAGAAATAATAATTCACAGTCTATGATTATGAGAGAGTGTTTATTGTATTTTTTTCTCAATTTATAGCACCTATATGTTTTAGAAATAGGAAAATATCTAGTGAATTAGTTTATTATCTAATTCATAGTTTATTTGTAGCACCATTTTCATTATGTAAGTGAAAAAATATCCTTTCTTCCTCTCACATAATATATTTATATATAAATAAGTATCAAGGTTATTTCCTATTCTATATTATTATTGTTCTCCATAAATCATGTGATGAACCTTACTAATAAAAATATTAGGTTTATTAGGGACACTAAATATGGGAGGTTGATTAATATGAAGTGGTAAGAGGCCTTTTCCCTTCTCTCAAAGATAATATTTTTTTCACGAGTGGGAGAAACCCGTGTCCACAGAGATCACCCCATACCTTACCACTCAAATAACATTCATGAGTTCTTATCTACTATAAGATATAAAACCTAACATAAAAAGTATAGATATTATTTAAAATCTAATGTAAATTCCATATAATACTTATGAAAACCACTAATTCTTTTCTTGGGGTCTATCTATATGGATAAAGTTTGATTGTCAAGACCCATGTATTTTAGGTTAAAAATTATTATTTATTTATAAACAAAGTAAATATTAAACATAAAAAACTAGAATTTAATTTTTGTTGAAGTAATATAAAGGATAAACATAGGAGATAAAATATTGTGTAGCTATAGGTGTATCATCGATTACCCATTGGAAGGGTATTGAGTATGTAGTGGTATCTGGTATAACACCACATAAAAATGAAATCGTTAATTTAATTATTTATAGTGAGGATTAAATTTTGAAACAATCACATGGATTTTTATGTTTATTGTATTATATAATCATAAAAAATACAATAGAATGTGGATACATCCACACAATGTGTATATTTTTACACAAAAGATGGTTGTAAATTAAAAATCCTATTACATTTATAACATAATAGATTTATTCAAAACATATATCCATATCTAGAAGATTGAAATTTATATAGTTTTTAAAGATACTTGAATCCTATAAAATAGTTAAAAAATATGATATTATAACATAAATATCACTATGTGATATAAATAGAAATGAAAATAATCATTACGTTTAAAAACATGGATACTCCTGAAATTTTTTACCTTTTCACATGATAAATTTCAGTTCATAATAACATTTTTAATAAACCATTTTTCTAGAAAACTATTAAAACACATTTAAATCATATTATAACCATGAAGGTGTCTTGGGTAATAATATTCATATCCAATTCTTATCATCCTTTCAATTATATTAACATTTTTGTTTTCTTCCAAAATTTTATATCAAAAGACTAAATCATTACCCATTTCTTTAGTGATGTATATACAAGAACCAACAATAGTAATATATAAAGAAAAGTTACTTTTACATGAAAAAATATGGAACATTTCATTTTTATAATAAACTCATGAAACTGCAATTTGACCTTATAAAAAAAACACATTGAGTTATGTCATAAAATTAAAAAAAATATCCTTTTCATTTGATAACTCTTTAAAAAATGAAAAATTTGTAAAAATATTAGAATAATATATTATTTTAAAACCCATTAAAACATGAAAAGTATTATTTATAATAAATATGGGACATAGTTTTTAGAAAATGTGGTCCCATAGTAAACAGTAAAGAAACATTATTTTCACACATTTGTAAATAAAATAAAACATAACCCATATATAATTTAAATAATGATTTATTTTCAAAATTTTATAAAGAATATAAAAATATTTTAAAATGAAAATAAAAAATCATTAAAGTATATAGAAGAAAAATTCTGTTCCAACATAACTAAGATGGATGTTTGAGAGATATATTTAAAAGGAAAACATTAAAAGGTTTCAAATAAGTTTTTAATGAAAAATCTATTACCTAGAGTCCCAAATAGATTTATATAGATTTTACCCTCCTGAATAATAAAATAATACCAATTATTTTCTTTAATTTAAAACCTTTTCATATTTATTAATTTAATATAATTTTATTTATAGGATATATTGTTTTTTTTAAATTTTTTAAATTTGTATAGTTCATGTTAGTCATTTATGGGTTGTTTAGTTCATAATCTCCAAAATCGATTCAGTATTCATGTAATGATAAATATCCCTTGTCCAATTGTTTCATAAGATCTAAATGTGTAATGTTATAGGATTCATATCATTATAGAAATAAATTATTTCAATAGGATATGATGTAGTTACATTACAGAGAATCATCATTGATAATATTATTTTTAACAGTATAAATTATCAATTACTATTCACCTTTAATTCCATTATTATAATAAATATTTTGATATCTTATAATCATGAAAAAATAATATAATTTTTTCATATATAATATAATTGATTTTAGTTTTTAATTATTTATGACATTAATATTATACCATCATTCATGTAGGTTGAAAACCATACCAAAATAAGAACATTTCATAATGACAGAATAAGTAAGAATATATTATTGTATAGTAGTGATATCACTATTCCATAAGAATAATAAGTCCATAAAACACTTATCAATGTGATAAATTATATTCAATAAGAGAAATAATAAAATGATAAATTAAAGATAATGGTTTGAAGTTATTTTTCACAGTGTCTTAGTATACCCCTTTCTAGGTGGTTAAATTTTATGATGAGTACTTATTATTAATATTTTCATAGAATGAAAAATTTATCTCTATAGAACCATTAAAATGTTTTAAATATCATATTAATTCCAGAGATTATTTTTCAGAACAATCCAATTATGAATGTGATAAAAAAATGAAATACATTGTTTATGGAGGCTCTAGTCTGCACATAACATAAGTGACATTTTTCTTTCCAAATGATGGGAGGAAGGAAGATAATGGTTGTAACATCAACATATGGATTTTTTTATATTAATTACAAAAATTTCATTATATTATTATTCTTATGATTTATTTGGTGGAGGTGTATGAATAAATAAACACAAAATAACTCTATTAATATTATTACAACATCCATGGATATCTTTCATTAAGAATCTCTTAAATACATCATATAATTATATCATGGGATGAAAATATCCTCAAGGATGCGAGAAAAATAATTTTTGAGGGATTTTATTCTATATTTTATAATTATATTTTTCATAATGTGTGATGAAGTGTTAGGGAGAAGGGTTATTTTTATAAGTGAGAGTAGTGGAACTCTTGAATTTACTAGTTTTTGTAATATATAATAAATGTCATACTCAAATAAAGAGGAAAAAAGTATAATTTAAATGATAAGATATGAAGGTTTGATAATATATTCTACAAATAAATTAATGATAAGATTTTATGGACTTACCACTTATTTTGACACTAACAAACTAATTTAACCTTTATCATAGTGACAAACATTTACCACTACAACATATTTTTATGTCTAAAAATTAATTTCAACTTAATAAAAAGTTTAAAATATATAATTTGAAACATGAAAACCATTTTACATTATTCAATTTATATAATTAGAATATACACATAATGAAATACTAATATTTTTTTAGTAAAATAATTTTTTTATGTATAAAAAGGAATTTTCAAAAAAATCATGTACAATCTTGATTATCATGAAATTAATTAGTTTATAAATAAAAAGGATATTTAAGTGATAATAAAATTAATCAAAATTTTAAATGTTCATTTTGAATACTTAATCAATGGAAATTTTATTCTTTTTGAGAACACAATATATTCCAATATTCACCTCAAAATTAAATATTTTAGAAAAATCTAAAATAATCACCCTAAGAAATTTTTTAAATGTTGAATCCAAAAAAATTTCATTATATAAAACCAAATTTATAAAATTTATTAATTTAAATTCCAAATAAAACAATATAATAGGTGGATAATAATTTAGCTGTAATAAAATATACTTATTTTCCAAATGATAAATCATATTCTTATTCATAAAATAGTTACAATATATACAAGGGTATGATAAAAAAATATTAACATGAATACATATTATTAATATGAATAAAATATAAATTAATTTTTTTTATAAAAAATACACAGGTCGTATCATTCCCCATTACATAAATAGAATTATCTAAAAATTATTCATCGATAAACAAGTAGGGATACTTTTATCTCATATCCCTCTCAAGATCCCCTGTTTATTAAAAAATAAAATGATTTTAATAAAATATTGTTATAAAATGTTGTTACATTATTTCACAACACCTCCCCTATATGATCCTGAATATGAAATTTCTTTCCTCATAATAACTACGATCCTCCAAATTTACCTCTTCAATGAATAATAAAATAAAAGCTTAAGGTGCATACTTCTTTAGAAATGAAACATGAAACAAATCATTTACCAGATATTAAAACATATGTAACTATACATTGTAAAATACTGATCCAAATTTCTAAATAATTTCATATGCAAAAAAACATTATGGGCATAATTTCTAATTATTTTTTAAAGGTACGATACCTTTCTAAGGATATATTTTAAGAAAAACATTATGTCCCACCTCAAATGAATGTTAATTACACAAGTTATTGTATACATATTTTCCCACTCTAATCCACCCTCATATCATTCTCAGTAATCATTACCTAATCAAAAAATTCTTCTACCAATTAGTTTCCCAAAATACTTCCCTCCCTAAATTAATCCTAACATACTAGAGTTTGAAATATCTTTACATATAATGCCTTAAATGGTTCCATATCTATACTTGAATGAAAACTGTTATTATATAAAAATTTCCCTATTGAAAGGTTTTGATCCCAAAATAATGGATTCTTCAACAAGAATTCCTGACTAATATCCATTTTTTTTAATTTTCTACTCTAGTTTCATATTATATTTAATATTAATAGATGTATTAAAAAAAATAAGAACCCAATAACTTCTATAGTCCCTTACAAAAATTAGATGCAATTCACATATAATTATTAGATATAATGAAAATAGAACTCATTTTAACTTGACCATATCATTTTGATAAAATTTTGAAATCTCATATAAATAAATATTATCCCAAATTTCAATAAAATGGGATGATTTAGTCAAATGGTCAATAGTAACCTATATTGAATTATTACCTTGAGATGTTTTTTTAATCCCACAATGAAATCTATGGATATATGCCCCCATTTCTATTCTAGAATTCAAATGGATGAATTATATGATTCACTTGTTTTCATTCAGAATTAAAATATTGAAAAATAAAATATTCCTTGATATAATCAGTAATTCCATTCTTTATTTCTTCCCACCAATAAAATTGTACAAGATATCTATACATTTTAGTGCTACAAGGATGAATAGAATATGGATAACAGTACTTATCAATAAATGATTCATTTTTCATGTGAGAGTAAATAAGTATACAAAATATTTAAACATGATTTGAAAGATCCAATGATTTTAATAGAACACAATGTTTGATATTATATACAACACACAATATCGAGCTTAAATAAACCATAAAATAGATATATTTAAATGTTATAGTTATAACCTGATAATTAAATTGGAAAGTATGAATACAATTAAAATAATTATGATATATATATAATGGACATACTTGATAAAAATTTATTGATTAATTTATAGGAAATAAAAACTCAATTTTTAATTAGTTATTTTATGCATTATAAATATGCTTTCTTTAAAAATAGTTTTAAAGAATTTTTTTATACCAAATATTATAAATAATTTATAAATGTATTTAAAGTTTTATTTTATAAAAGGGATATGTATTTTGAACTAAAAATTTGAGAATTATTTTAGGTTTAATTTTTGATATTTTTCTTAAAAATATGATTTTCATTGAATAGTGAAAAATACCGATTTTTATTGGAAACAATATTTTCTTTTAAATTATTTAAAAAGTAACAATATATTTTTGATTATAATGATAATTAAATTATTTAATTTTTAATAAAATAATAAAATAAATTTTATTAAAATCAACATTGTACAAGAATTTGGTATGAATTATTTTTTATACTCAAATGTCATTTATCTGAAAACTCATTTTTCGTATCGTATTTCGGTTTAATGAACAATTAACTTTTCAATATTTTTGAATTGAATTTTTTAAAATAGATCCCATATTTGGAATCATAAACATAAATATTTGGAAATATTTTCAAATAATTCTTTGGATAAATATGAATTATATCGTCAGGAAATTATTATTACCATAGTAAAGGTACAATTGGTAAAATAGGGTTAAAACAAATATGGTTGGGCTTAATGTTCATTCCAATTTTTTTTAATTTCATTGGATGAGACAATTTATTTTATAATCATCCAAACATAGAAACAATTACCTTTTTGTGCCACTTATCTTTTTTGACCTTTAGATTAATATAAGTAATGAAAAATAAAAAATGTCAATCTATTATTTCCATTTTTTTATTATAAATTCTCATAGAAATAATAGTATGTTTTGAAAAAATATAAAAAATTATTTTCATAATAATCATCATATTTTAGACATTATAATCTATTTCTAAATTTCCTTGATGATATAATTACATTAAATGCATACACAAAATGATATAATGCTTGTACAAGAAGTAGAAAAATAAAGCAAACGATTTTATAAACAAAAAAATTAATATTTTTTTGCATATAAAATGGTGTAACATAAATTTTATAGTTAATAATAATTTATTAATTAACATTTAATGTATTATATTTAAATTCCTTTTAATTTAAGTTTTTTTCTTTATCAAAATGTCTAAATAGTTCTTAAAATGACTTTATTAATATTTATTGTCAAATCTATTTTACTAAATTATTTAAAAAAAACCATTAAAGATGAAAATTATGACTTTAAATAGTCTTTAATTTCATCCATTGGATATTTATGGTCTATTTTTTAACATGGAATTGAATTTATAACCATTTTATATTAAAATTTTTTTTATCGCGGTTAAGGTTAAAAGCAATTAATTGATGGGTATATACAAAATATAACATTTTAAATAATATCTAAACATATATATATATTTGATTTTATCCATATATTATTATAATTTCCTCCTTATCTTTAAATACACTTCATTTTTTAAAAATTTTAGAGGAGTAAGATACATATTATGTCATATTATTTCATGAATTCTGAAAAATACCCCACCCCACCCTTATAAAAGGACTCCCCTCATTTTTCTTCTTTTCACCAAAATGAGAAAAATATATAGACAAAACAATAATAAATTATATATTTAACTTACCTTCTAAAAAATTAGAGGTTTTGGTCATCTTAAAAGAACATTCCTTTAGTCTATAAGATGAGATCTGAAGGAGGTCTAATGAATAGTGGTTATCATCCAACCTAAAAGCATTCAATTGATTTCATCTTCTACCCAATAAAATATTCTTAAAACAAGATAATATACTAAAATAAATATCAAATATATACTTAAGTGTTATTATGACTATGTTACAATCCATTTTCATCTAATTTTATATCATACTAGGAATGGAAACATCGTTCATGCATATATGCAGATTACGACCTCCACGAAGTGATGTGTTTCTTTTTCCATCACTACCTCTCAAGGATGATTATAATGATATATTAAATATATAAATATATATAATATATAATTTTTTTTATCATTATAGAAATATATAACAACATCCATTTTCATACCTTTCCATCCATTGAAAAATGACAATGTCTTTTGTTCATACTTGTGGATTACCATCTTTATGAAGCGATTTGATAACGTTTTGATCATCGCATCACATGAATGGTATATTTAAGTTATTTTAATAGGATATATTCCAATTATAATTTAATCATAATTCTTTAATGTTAATATACTAGTTACCTTCTTTCTCTATTGTTTGTTTAAAAGTGAAACGTTACTCTGGTGTACATAAGCACCACCATCTCCAAGATTGTTACTTAAATCATTTTTTATAACAAAATTTCACATATTCTTTTAAAGGTATATTTTATTTTAAATAATTATAATTATTCCATTATTAATTTTCTAGAGATGATGGAATAATTACCTCTTTGACCATGGTTAATATACTAAATTCATTTTTAAATAATAAATAGAATGTTCCCAAAATACCAAATGAAAACATAACCAATTATGTAATTAAATATTTCATTTAATTTAGTAAAAAAATGGTCTAATGGTAAATTAATAAACATATAAAAATTTCAAAAACAAGTAAATAATTGATATAATTTAGTTCTACTAGAGTTGAAGGAAAAACTTTGTAACTATAGACTCGATGTAAGGGATTTCATCTTAATTTACTTTCACTGAGGAATATTTTAAATTTATGAATATAATTTATTTTATATGGTTTATATATTTTACATTATTATATTTTGTAATAGTAATAATTCAAAAATCATTTTATTTTATGTTACATTTAAAATTACTTTATTTAAATGTATTTGACTTGAATTTTACCAAGCAGTATGGTGTTTCTTATGAAAAGTTCCATTCATTATGTTATAATTATACTTCATTGACTTTTTTATGCCATTATTATAAGTGAATTTGTCTCTCAATTTTTTATTCCAAATTTAAATATGTTTTATGTGTATTTACTTATGTGTAAATAATTAATTCGTTCATTAATTATCACTTTAAATGTTATGGTCTTTGAAATGGTTTTCATTGCCTGAATTTCATTTTCCTAATACATGTTTCATATTATGAAATGAGACAAGTTTCTCACTACCCAATGAGTGTGTTAATTGTTTTAGGTTGGATTCCCTTGGATTGTTCTATTTCAGGTCTCCTTCTACTCTTTCTTTTTAGCTTTGTTACTCATCTTTCTGATTAATAAAAAATTCTCCAATTAACAGAAATGATACATGTTGTAGTGAACCATGATTTACTTTAATGATGTTCTTTCTACT
This sequence comes from Viscum album, assembly GCA_963277665.1. Lineage (NCBI taxonomy): Eukaryota > Viridiplantae > Streptophyta > Magnoliopsida > Santalales > Viscaceae > Viscum > Viscum album. The sequence continues at coordinate 120,655,366 of OY728119.1, forward strand.
CCATGAATGTAATTTTAAATAATAATTCATGTAGTAAATTGTATTTATAGATCTATATCATTTAATAAAATTTTATTTCAAAACTTTCCAAAGCAATAAAGGCTTTACGTTACAATATCATTTATTTTTAGGATTGTTTATATTAAATTTTACATTGGGGTAAATCATATTATCTTATTTTATTGAACCATATATACTTTCTAATAATGTTGTGAATTTGGTTTCTAGGTTTAATTTTCATTTACTCCTTTATTGATTAACAAAATATCAATAAAGGTATTTATAAGTGACACTGATTCTGTATCTTCTTTTAGATTGGGAATATTTATCTTCTATATCCATTTTTTCTATGTATTAATTGGAATAATTTTCATTTATAAACATAACATATTTTGTAATGTAATTTTAAATGTCATTTAAAATTATTTGAAATGATGTAAAAGGAAAGATATTAACATTTTCCACCTAGGTAACTTTTTAATTTCACTACAATGGTAAACATGAATTTTTATTTTTGAAATTTCTGACTTTAATGGATTTTCCTAGTATTGTGATCATTATTATATTGGAATCATACTTTATATGATTCCATTTTTACTTTCAAAGATATTTTTTTCATTATTTATTGAATAATTTGTTATTAAAATTGATTTTTAATGTGAAAATTATATGTTCCTCATGAATCTATTAATTACTTTTTTATTGTTTTTTTATTTCTAAATAGAAACAAAAAATTATTTTAATTATAATGGACTTGTGTTATATTGTAATGATATGATCTTTATTCATTCTCTGGATAGATTATGATTGTTTCAAATAGACTATGATGGAACTTATTCCTTTTCAATAGGTAAATCAAGATATGAAAGAATTTTTTTATTATTATGTTAAAAAATAAAAAATTAATGTGTTATTATTCTGTTATGGTTAATGAACTTCTTTTCAGGACGAATGAACCCGATAAATCTCATATTTATTGGTGATACTGATGTATCTATCCAATGCATTGGTAAATGATGATGGAGTTGATTTAATATAAGTATGTGAAAAGAGGGAATAGTGTTAACTAGTTAACAGGTTACTCCTAAGAGATTATGGATATTAAATAGGCATGTTTATCCCATAATTAAGGTTTCTTGTAAGGGATATATGAAGATAATTGTCAATGTTACCAACACATTTTCTTTATTATTGTTAGGGGTTTTTAGTGTTTCCTTTGATCATATTTGACATCACACGGTTCATGATTATTGATTCCTATGACTATTGGCTTAAATAATATTTTTTCCATGTCTCATGTTATGTGATCTATAATTTTCTGTGTATAAATTATCTTATTTTCCCACACATTGATTATGTCATCATACAATTATTCTCACCTTTTTATCACTAATTACATTCAATTGTTAATGATTATGTTTACACTTACTAAGAATTTGAGCTCACCCTGATCAGATGTCCTTTTCCCTAGGTTATTAACAAAAGTTTTAAGTTTTTTATACCTAAGATCGTTAATATATGCGATGAAGATAGTGGGATTTTCATTGAATTAAAAGAATGATTTTTTTGTATCCAAGTAATAATATAAGAAAATTTTCTAATTCTATAAAACTTTTAACATATAATTTCATTAGGTACATAACTAATCCAATATATCCTTTTTATTTTTTATATTTAAAAGGAAAAATTGGGTCATGTTTATTAGTATAAAAGAATAAAATATAGTTATTATGTTTTAGTACCTTATCTAGGTGTGAAGGTTCATGGACATTATAGTTGGTATCATAGGAAAAGATCAGATAAATTTGGATATTAGGTTGTTTTCATGCAAGGTTAACTTAAATGATAATGATATCATTATTAGTTTATAAGTTTGTTTTTAATAAAAATATTTATGAGATATATAACCTTTTAGTGGTTTTAGGTGATGGTATTTTAAAATTATTATTGATATTGTGGAGATGTTTTACTAGGTTGAGGTATATGTATGAATTATTATTAACAATAATGATTATACCAGATGACTTATATTAAATTCTTTCGTATGTGTGTTGAAGGGTAAAACATAAACCTTAATGAAAAAACATTCACTAATTTTGAGTTTAATAAAGTTAATTGTGATACATGATTATATATTTTTTCAATGACATAATATTATGATTTAGTGTTATATTTCAGTTTTTGACATTAATGTAATATTTATTCATATTAAGGTTTATATATTTTAGATATTAATCTACCATGTGATAAAAATTTCATCTTTTTTATTACCTAAAGAAATAAGGAATATTTTTTTTCTTTTGTGGAATATTTGATCTGATAGATGTTTAATTTAGAGATTCATACATGAAAAAAACATCTTGAATAATCATTGTTTGGAGAAAAATAAGATATTGTGGTAGAAATTGATTAATGGATGAAATTATAGTTGTATAGTATGTATAATTGCATATCTTATTTTTCATTATGGTAATGTATTTCCACAAATATGGGGTAAAAATATTGAAACCAAGATTTTATCCTATTACCTTTATTTCTAATGAATCAATATTCCTTTTCAAAAATCATTGGCTTATAGTGTTTTGGGAATTAACATTATCACGAACATTTAATTTCTTGTGATAAATGTTCACTATCACTCTCTATAATTGTTTTTATATTGTTTTTTCCTTCATTTGAATATGTTCAATTCTGACTACTGTTGTATTATATGGAAAGTGGGTATCTGTTATTCCAAATGAACTTTTTTATTAACCTTTTCTACTTTTCAAAAGGATGTTTTACTAACACTTTATACAATGTAGTTATTCAAAATATGGAATTTCAAATGAAAAAAACTTGATTTCCAATAATAAGTTTACATTTCATGGAGGAAATTTATTTATGGGTGTGGTAGAATGTAAAAAACCATTATTTCAAAAAGCATTAATTTCGATAGAGTATACCACAAGAAACACTAAGCTTAACAAACCATGGAATATTAACATTTAAATGTTATACTTATAGAATACCTGTTAATTTTCTATGTATTAATAGGAATAATGATATTATGAACTATATATAGAGGTTACACTAAACACATATTGATTAATTAATATTAAATATGAATTCAATTTTTTTATTAAATTCATTTTATGCTTCAAAAATGTTTTTTCATAAAAAATGTTTTTATTGGTTGTTATGAGATAATAATATAATTAATTTATAGAATATTTATTTTTTTGTCACGAACCGTCCATCAGGGCCCGTACCGTGACTACCCCAATCCCGTCTTTCATAGGCTAGGGATGGTGACTAGAACTAAAAAGGCATACCCCCAAAAGGGAAGGAATTTCCTTTAATCCTGTACACACACAGACAGGGCATACTGCACAAAGAAAACCAAAAATAATAGAAAATAGTATAAGCACCACAAAGTACCACCATCGAGAGTAAAATGTGTAAACTGAAAGTAAAGTGTCCATAATATAATCCCAAATGAAATGAAAGTACATAAAAAGAAGTACAAGCTCTAGAGGTCATCTTCCAAGGATCCTACCTGAAGGGTAGGTGCATCTCACTGGTAGATGTCACTAAAACACACCACATCTATCGATCCACCTCCGAGCACTATCTAGACCAGGCTCCCCAATGTCCCAGTAAAATTTTTCCATTGTCTTCACAAGAAACAATTGGTGCACGTGAAGCCCGTGCATGGGTGAGTATTATAATACTCAGTAGGAATCCTGAGACCACCAAAGGTATCTCATAAATCCAAAAAGGAAATACCACAAAGCAAGATCCCAACGTAAAGATGATTAGTTATAAATCTATATCATCTTAGTCTGTTGAGAGGCTCTACTACTAATCCAAAAAGGGTCTCTTTGCTGCTGATCCATGAAGGGTCGCTTTGTTGCTAATCCATGAAGGGTCGCTCTCATGCTGATCCATGAAGGGTTTCTCTCATGCTGATCCATGAAGGTTTGATACATTGTTGATCTATAATGGGTATATCTATAGCTGATCCATGTTAGGTCATGCTACTTCTGATCCATGAATGGTTGCTCTCATATTGGTCCATGAAGGGTCACTCTATTGCTGATCCACAAAGGGTCTCCCTTCATTATTCATGTCACAACCATCCACTAGATTCCCACACTTAGCATGCTTGATTCCAGGAGGATCTGCCTCTCAATACATCGATCCTACCTCAATTACCACAAATTCTTAAATTGAGTAACCCAAAGGGCTGTCTTGTCGTAAGGTTCCCAATGCAACAGACGGTGCGTCGAACAAATGTACGATTTGTAAGATATGGGAATTTTTGTAAAAAGGGCCCGATTGAATTCGAGTCTGATCCAATCCGGCTGTACTCCAACCTTATAAAAAACTCACGTAACGTATCTCAGAAGGAACACCTCTTAGAGAGGGTCCCAACATCATCTATGCCTCATCAATCAGGCGTCCAATTTTCAAGATATGAGCATTTACGTAAACATGGATCAGTTGCATCCGAGCCCGGTCTGACTCAGTTAGACCAACCCGACCAATCCTGGTCTGGGGTCCCGGTTGAACAATCTTGTATGTCTGGCCCATTGGGCCTCACTAGACCCAGCCCATGTTGGCCGTGGGTCTAATCCACCGGGTCACCCAGTGACCTGAATTTATTAGGCCCGACTCATAGTAGCGGGCTGGTCAAAATCCAACTCGGGCTACTCGATGAATTGATCATCTTCCCCCAGCCTGACCTGACTCAGTCATACCGACTCAAAAAAGCAGCCTGGATGCTCGGGTGGCCCGATTAGCTGGCCTGGCCTGGCCTAGTAGGCCGGCCGGTTTGGCTTGGCCTGATAGGCCGACCTTGCCAGTCCGATGCATCCTGCACCAGTTTGGCTGGTTCGGTTGGGGGTGCGTGCAGTCGGTCTACCCATCCGAACCTTTTAGTCAAACATGACCCGCATATGTGGTCCGCTCCTCCATGCGATGCCTGGTGGTACCGCGTCTCTAGCCCACCACCGCGGCTGACGGGCCGTGGCCTCCTGCTGCTCTGCTGCGGTGCGCGCCGCTCCTACCTACCGTCGGCCTATGCCAGCGACCCTTGCTACACCGCCTTGGATCATCTAGTCATGGATTATTCCTAGCACACCATTGTGGCATGCCACCACCTTCCTGCAACTGCTGCCATGGGCCAATGCCGGCACCGGTGTGCTGACGGTTCTTTCCACGGACCACCGGGTCCACACCGGTGGTCTGTTCTTTTCCCCTTCTGCGACTCCAGCTTCTGTGGGGTGTCTCCTTTACTAAGAAGGCCTCAAATTTACCTAGCCACCATTTTGAATGTTCATCCATGAAGAACACACAAGAACATGAAAGGTGGAGGGACTTGAGACTTGTTCACGTTAGCCCGCACCCTTTGTGTTAGAGGTGTATAATCAAAAGGAGGTTTGTGATTTCAACACATGAATCTACCTCACCATTCAATTCCCCAAATTTAATAACCCTCTTGCAATAACACACGATCCGCCCATCAAACTGTTCATGGGTTCATCTGCGTTCATTGTTTTAGAATGAAGAACGGGGAAAGAACATGAATAAAAAAGAAATAAGAACCCCTTCCTAGATTATTGGATCCACTGTTGATGATGGATGACATTAACGTCATGTTCATTGATCCATGAATCGTTAGAATTCATTGCTTCATTCTCCATTTCTCATTGGAGAGGAATTCCATCGTAGGTTCGTCCGGGAATCCCCAAGGTTTAATTCTCAAATTATTAGTTTAATAAAAAGAAACATGTCACAACATTTCTATTATGCTGCAATGTTGTGTCGTTACGCTTTCACAATCATCCATTAATGATCCTAATTTAATGCACCTCTTCATCGCCTCATCGCTACACCATAGCTCCGTAGTTTTCCACTCGAAGGTGTGAAAGAAAATAAAATAACTTTTTTTCTATGTTATTTTATTATTTTCCAAAAATTCTGAAAATTAACTTTTCCTTCCAACCCTTTCCAGTCGAAGTTATGTCCTTTCTAGGAGAATCTAGGCATTCTGAGTTCAACAGTGCCCTCATATTCTCTATCTGATTACCAGTTCAAAATTTGGAAAAACCTACTCACAAATTTACTTAAGTAAAGTAAAGAAAAGTTCAAAATTACATTCCGGGAACCCCGAGCCTCAGAATTATGTGCCGTCTCAGTTCCGGCTCTCAAAATAATTCTATATAATTAAAAAACATTACACAGAAATTTAGGGACATTACATTCTCCTCACCTTAGGTATTTACATCCCCAAAATCCAAAGAAAAGACTAATCAAACAAATGGGGGTAGTGAGCACGAATATGAGCCTCCTGCTCCCATGTTCTCTCCTAGAGGTTCCTGTGCTACCACCAAATGCGCACCAGAGGAATTGAACATCCATGAAGGACCCACTCTTGTTGATCCTCTATCTCCACTAGGAACTACTCAAACGTCACCCCATAATCAATGTCCATCTCGCCCCAGTCGATGACATACGATGGATAATACATGTACCTCCTCAGCTACGGCACATGAAAAACATCGTGAACTCGGTGCATCTGTGGGGGAAGATCTAGGTGGTACACCACCTTGCCAACTCTACTGGGAATCTAGAAAGTCCGATGAAACTTGGAGATAACTTGAAACCCCAGCCAAATCTCCATAATCCTCGCTGGGATGGGACTCGAAGGAAAACATGGTCTCCCTCATCAAACTACAAGGGTCTCCATCTCCTGTCAGAATACGATTTTTTTCTGATCTGTGCAGTCCTCATCTATTCCTAGATGATCTGCACCTTCTCAGTGGTAGCCCATACCAACTCTGGACCCATGAGTGCTAACTCCCTTGGGTCTTTCCAGCATAGAGGTGATCAGCAAGGCCACCCATAAAAGGCCTAAAATGGTTCCATGCCAATGGTAGAGTTATTGCTACTGTTCTCTGAAAACTACACCAGTGGTAGGTGGTACTCCCAAATATGACTAAAATATAGGAAACAAGCATGGATCATTTTTTCCAAGGTGTGTATAGTCTACTTTGTCTGACTATCTTTCTGGGGGTGAAAAGATGTGCTCAAGCATAGCTGAGTCCTAAACGCCTCTTGTAACCCCTTACATAACTGAGATGTAAAACAAGCGTCAAGATATGAGACGATCATCAAAGGCACCCTGTGAATCCACATTATCTTCTATACGTAGAGGCGTCCTAATACCTCTATCGATTCATACTACTGAATGGGTAGGAAGTGAGCTAACTTGGTGAGTCAGTCAATGACCACCCAGATAGAGTCATGGCCCCTGGACATGCATGTTAACCCCATCAGGAAGTCCATAGAGATACCATCCCACTTTTACTACGGTACCTCAAGTGTTTGTGTCAAGCCTGGTGGGACCCGATGCTTGACCTTCACTTGAAGAAAAGTGTGGCATCATGAAATGAACTATGTCACCACTTTCTTCATCCCTGGCCACCAGTACTAATGTTGGAGGTCCCAATACATCTTCTCCACACTAGGATGTACTGCCAAAGGGGATGTATGGAACTCCCTCAATACCTCCCCCTGTAACATCATTGATACCATGTTGCGTCCTCTGAAATGGATTATGTACTCTCCATCTATTGAAAATCCATTAGGAGTTTGTCTTGAGGATATTTGAGAACACTAGGCCTCGCAGTGAACATCCACAAGATGTGCCTCCCTAACTCGCTGAAGGAGTGGGGGAGTGATAGTCATAGACTGGAGGTAAGCTACTCCATCATCATCCACAAAGGATATATGCATCTCGGCTAGCTTCTACATCACCTCACTCAACAACTGAAAACCAGTCCTCCTGTTGAGCGTGTCATACACCATGTTCTCCTTCCCAAGAGTATAAACTATCTCAAAGTCATAGTCCTGGAGGAACTCCATCCATAACCATTGTCTCAGGCCTAGGACATTCTATGAGAAGATATTCCTAAGACTCTTGTGGTCAGAGTAGATGGTAACACATTCACCCATAAAGTATTTACACGACATATTCAATGTAAAGAACACCGCTGCTAACTCCAGGTCATGGGTCGCATAGTTCTGCTCAAGCTACCTCATCCACCATGAGTCGTAGGTGATCATTTTTCTCTCATACATTAGGAAACAACCCAATATTGTCCCTGATGCATCGTACAAGACTACACACCCAACTCCATCTTCTGGTAGTCTCAAGATGGGGGCACTTGTCAGTCTCCAAGTCAGCTCTTAGAAACTACAGTGACACTTTTATGTCCACACAAAGGGTTTTCCATTCTTTTTCATCGATGATAAAGGTGCTTATACTCTAGAAAAGTCGGGCGCACACCTATAGTAGTATCCAACCAACCCCAATAAACTCTGCACCTCAGTCATGCTCTTGGGTGGCTCCCAATCAAGAACTGCCTCAATCTTTGCTGGATCCACTACAACTCCAGACTCCGAGATGACATGTCCTAGAATGCAGACATCCCATATCCAGAACTGGAACTTCAAGATCTTACCATAATGTAGGTTCTCTCAGAGTGTATCCAATACTATCCGCAGGTGTGTAGTGCGCACCGCCTCCAACGTCGAGTACACCAAGATGTCATCAATGAAGACGACCATAAAATGATCGAAGTAAGGATGGAAAATCCTGTTCATGAGTCCCATGAACAATGCTAGGGCATTGGACATTCCAAAATGCATCACCAAAAACTCATAGTGGCTATACTGACATCTGAAGGCTGTTTTTAGTACGTCCTCATCCCGTACTCGAAACCGATGATAGCCTGATCTGAGGTTGATCTTCAAGAACCAACTCGATCCCTTCAGCTTATCAAAGATGTCATCAATCCTTGATAGTGGATACTAGTTCTTCACAGTCACCTATTTCAGGCACCAGAAGTCCACACATAGTCTCAAGATACCATCTTCCTTCTGGGAAAACAACACCGAGACTTCCCATGGAGAAACATTGGGTATTAAGATCCCCTTCCTCTACAATTCCTCTAACGATGCTCTCATCTCTCAGAGCTCCATGAGATCCATCCAATATGTAGGTGTAGATATTGGTGATGTCCCTAGGTTCAAGTCAATACAGAAGTCTACCTCTCTGTGAGGAGGTAGTCCTAGGACATCTTCTGAAAAGAGGTCCAAATACTCTTCCACCATTATAGGAAATCTTGGACTCCTCTCATCCACCACACTGAGGGCGAGGCTAGCCAACTGGTTAGTGATCGGCTACTCCCTCCTCTGAGAAAGTCCATCCTATGGTAGAAAGGTTCCCTTCTCACCAGTGAAGTAAATTATAGTCCTATCCTCATGAACACACCACACTTTACACTTAAAATAGTGGATCTGAGCATGGACTATAGATAAATAGTCCATACCCAAGAAAACGTCATAAGGCCTCGACGCTACTACTAGGAGATCCCAGCCAAAGCTCTCACCTCCAAGAGTAAGCTTACACTACCAGAACTAGTGTGTAATCATTGAATCCCATCCTGTAGAAGTCATTAATTGTACAAATCGATCCAATGGGAACAACTGAATCTCAGTGCCTCGAACGAAGTCTGTGGAAAGGAAAGAGTGACTAGAACCTATGTCTATAATAATTGTAGCTAAGGTGGAGAAGACAGATATTGTACCTCTAATCATCTTTAGAGCACTCCGGTCATCAGCCTGCACTTCCTGAAACTGAGCTTTCCCCTGTCCGCTAGCTACCTGAGCCCATGTTGGACCACCTGGGGGTGGTGGAGGTAGTACCTCAAACCTTCATCCACCGCCTGCCACTTGGCCTACTCCCTTGACACATCCACCACCCTACAAATCTCCTTGATCAAACATTTTCCTCTTCCTTGGCGGTCCCTCGACCATCTACTAATCATCTGTATGGAAGGTCAGGCAGTCACTAGCTATGTGTCCCTACCCGCAGTAGGAGTAACAAACTCTACCCCTCAGCTTACCTCCTCTTCCTTGAGAGTTCCACACCTCCGACCCTATGTCCTGGGGTCATCCTCCAGAAAATTTGGCTCTTTTGTGCCTCTACATCATCTGCCTACTTACTGAAACAAATGAATTGGCGACTTGTTGTCTGGTGGTGGCTCTCACCAATGGTGATTACTCAGCTAGGAAGCGCTCGACCAGTAGAGCTCACTCTAGCACACCAACCTACATCGGTATACTGAGAGAAATCTTAGAAACCCTGATCTACCATCAGAGTCCCTGCTCAAAGGTCTAGGCCTTGAAAAAAGGTTCCCGTACCATGTCAGTGGAGTAGCGAGAGAGGTCAGCAAACCTTGCAGAGTACTGGGCCACAATCAGGCTGCCCTACTATAGGTGAAGTAGCTCCTGAATATGCACTGAGCGTAGTTTCTCTAGTACAAACTCCACCTTGAAGAGGCTATCAAAGTCCAACCCGGAAAGGGTCACCTCCTCATGTGTTTGGAGCGTCAAAATCCACCATCTCCATGTCGTTCCCTGAAAAAGGCTACCTTCTAAGACCACCATCTGGTTTGTAAGTGCCTCTAATAGGAAAAAACCTACATAATTGTCTCCATCCAATCCTCAACTGCCTGAGGATCAATATTTCCATGAAAACATGAAGGTCTATGTCTTTGGAACAGGTGTAATTTGATCAGTCGGCGTGCAATGTCTGTTGGTGGGGATGGTAGCAACTGCTACTCTACGGGTGGTGGTGCTGCTAGTACACCACCCGAAGGTGTTATCACTGTAAGTGGTCTCTACACCAATGCCTCATCGCTCGATGGGCCATCGTCATGATTCCTTAATAGAAGTTCTTGTGTTGTTTTCTTCATATGTGGCCCTAGAATTTTCAACTTTTTTTCTCATATCTAAGAAATATTTACCCATCCAAAGTCATAAAATCTTAGAGAAATATTTCTCAAGGATGATATCCCTAAATGTGTCATGATACATTGAATTAATCTCATCTCTCTCTTTAGTATTCTTATCCAAAGACCACCATCGATCAAATTCACCTTAAAAATGATAAATGTCAAGGGTCACCTTTTGACATTATAAACACAACATGATATCAAATATCTTCTCCATTAATTGATCCATCCTTCATCTTCCATTGGGTCAGAATATCCACTGAATACTGGATGATATTTTATTATAAAATGGTCCAATATGATCATGTTTCTCTATGGTATACTAGTTTCCCTCTATTATTGATTCCACAACCATTTATAGATTTAATGATATGATCCATAACATCATCAACCTACTTAGTTATAATTCTGATTATTCTTGTTTACTAGTTTGGAAGGATATCATCTTCTTGGGGACTTCCAATTACACCTTCAATGTTTACTATAGGGAAATCCATTATGAAGAAACATATTTTAGATGAAGAAAACTTGGTAATAATCCAATGCTATATAATTTCAACTTTAACATTAAGTAGAATATTTTAAGGTTGTTATATTAACACCATATTAACATCTAATATTATCTAAAACATTCCCTAATACCAACAGTAAGGACTCTGGATTAATTATTTATTATTCTAGTGAGTTTAATCAAGAATTAACATTCATATATTTCCAATGATATTTTAGGTTTAAAGTTTTAAATATGCTTTTCTTAACTCTTATATAATAAAAACATATATTAAATTGAGGAAATTTATTCTTATTATCCATTTATAAAAAATAATCTAAAATAAATATTCTTTTATTTCATGAATATTATTGATGAAATTAAAATTGACTTCTTTTTTCTCCTAAAAAACATAAAACCCAATGATTTTTTTATAACATGTGATAAGAACAAACAACTTAGTAAAAAAAATAAAAAGTTAAAATCCATTAGTCTAGTGAAAAACTAAGAACCCATGAAAACGATATTCTTAAAAAAATACCATTTTATCTAAAAGGGAATCAATTTTCCATTAAAAATATATTTTCCATACCTCCTAAAACGAAATTACATACATGAAAACTCATTATCCTATACAGAAAAGTCATGGAGGTTTTTTTGGGAAATCATCATCATAAAATCCTATAAAAACCCTTAAAATTGGAATAACCATATGACTAAATTCTAATATATTTCTCTGGGATCACCCATCATAAAAAATTTCCGATATCAAATGACCCATTATTTAAAAAAAACCAATTGTCAATACCAAAATACATAGAAAAATGGAAAGAGTGTTTTTCTTTGAAGAAAACATGAATCCATGTAGTGGAATCTGAACATCAAATAATGGTTACGATGGTGGGAAAATTCATTGTCACTGTACACATTAAAATAGAATATTCCTTTTCTTATTTAACAATAAATGTCAAATATTCTATAAAAATATTCTATTTTCTAATAATTTTAATTAAAGACAAAGGAAATAATTTATTAAAATATAAAAACTACGCACATAAAAAACAGTTTTCTTTGAAAATAACTATAGAAACCTATAATGGGAACATCAATGTATTGATTCATCATGAAAGAGGGAAATTCAGTTAATTCCATACATTTTAAAAAATACATTCCATTTGAACCTTATAAAAATAGTTGAAATATGATCTTTAAAAGAATATTTTTTTAAAATAATCCCATTACCCAAAGTCCCAATCATTACATACGTTCATTATCTTCATAAAGAAAAAACCTAAGTCATGTTTCTAGTTTCTTATTAAAATATTTCATGTTTTTAATTAAATTATTTCATTTAATATCATGTCATATACAATTTTTAATAAATTAAATTCACATTATGTGTTTTGATGATATTCTTCTTAGTTGTCAAGAATGAATTTGGGTGGATGCGAGATGATATCATAAAGGGTGTTGCATGGGATCTCTCTCCATGGTGACCTAGGGTTTCTCCCCCACTACTCTTTAGTGGTTTAGGATTTTCATTTTCTAATCCTCTCCTTCCTTCTTTCTTCTTCGGTTATAGTGTTGTCGGGGGTTTGGTCGCGCAGTGGTGGGGCGATGTGGTGTCAAATGCTCCACGGTTCACGGTCTGGCATGTCCTCTGAAGCATTATTGATGTTTAATGTCGTTCAACCCCCTTTGAAAAATTTGGTTATAGTTTTTCACTCCCAGTCCCATGATGGCCTTGACCATTTTTCTATGAGGGCGCATTCCGCTTTTTGTTTGGTGGCGACTGGTTACATCGAGGTCAGAATTGGAAAGGTTGTCGTCTTCTGTCTGGGTTATTATGCGGCCACAACAGGTGGACTTAGGAAATATCAGAACCAACGATGTCCCCTTATCCTTATGATCCCATGTTTATTTTTAGTCCTAATCTGGTGCAGTTTTTTGTTTTTTGGATTATTTATTGTTCTAGAGTGCTTCCGATGAAGATATTCCCATTGGTTATCCTCCATTGTGGATCTGGTGCAATTTTGTGTTTTTTCAATGTTTTAGCTAATTTTGTATTTTCCTACTTGGTTTTGATTTTTTCTCCAGATACCCTCCTCTTATCTTATTGGCCTGTCCCCCTACGCACGACCCCACTTTGGTCTGATTTGAGGATTTATTGGCTTATTTGGGATGATGCTCGCGTTCTTAGTGGTGGTGGTTCTCTAGATGGTCTGGCTTGCTCTGATGATTCTACCTTACTCCCAGAGACGGTGGTCCAGTGATCATGGATGTGTGGTCCTTGTTGTGGTAGTGTCACTACTTCCTGAGGAAGGATGACATGTGTGATCGATTCGATGTGGATGTAGTGTAGGGCAACAAGTGATTGACATGTTGTGTTCTGATGGGTTTGGGCGGGTCGGTCCTTGATAATGTTCCTTGGATGAACCATTTTTTGTTTTCTTTCTATTTTTGGGGGTGGTTTTGTAGTGTTTTTTTAGGTGGGTCTAAACTTGGATAAGGTTATTTGACCAGCCTTCTAATGGATCCTTGGGGTGGAATTGTATGTTTTATGGTTCTCACTATGACTCAACGTGATTTATTTTATAAAATCAAAAACAATTTGGTGTGTGAATTTGGGAGGATGCATATAGTCAAAGAGAAGATTATTACACCATAGATGGAATAGTAATAATGAAACAATTATCATTTTTATACATCAATTATACATTTAAATCAACCCATTAAATATGAAATATTTCCTATGTCACAATCATTGAGAAGTTTGGCCGTACGTACACATGAGCAATATTTCTATTTTTAAATGATCAATATTTAAAGATAGAAATTATTCTATTATCATTACAGAAATATATTTAAATAAAAATATTCAATTAAATAAATATATATATATCTTCTATGCGATTATTTGATGAAAAATAAAGGATATCACTTCATGGAGATGGTAGTCCACATGTACTAACTGAAGTCATTATTATTTGTATGTGAATGAAATGATAATAAGGTAAAAGTTATATTATTTGAAAATAATGATAATGTTTTCATGAATATCATATATAAAAATTAAATCCATCATTTTAATCCATCTATGAGACATGGTTATGGAAAATGATATATACCGGGTCGTGAGGAGGTAGTCCTCCGTGAACATGAACGATTATTTCTTCTACCATATGATTGAAGAGAATATAGATATAGGTTTTAAAATTAACATAAAAAACCTTATTATATGAAATAAAATGGTATTATTATATAATCATTTTTTAGGATGAAATTAATGAGGTGGAATAAGAAATAAAACTGAAACGCTTTATTTAAAATGATACATATTCTTCGAACAACCCCTTTTACTTACCACCTTAACACCACTATGGTTGGTGTTCTACCTAAACCATGGCCTCTAAAAGAAGTGTATGGATTATAGATATGGATTTATTACGATATTCATTTATCCAAATGGTAATTGAAGTGTGATGTAAGGGTAATAATATTTTCCCTTTTATAAGTGATGTGAGGGGAACTTTTGTAATTTATCAAATTATTAAATTAATATAAATTATTTTTCAATTATAACTGTCTTTAAACTGATTTGTTCTATCATTACCTAGATTTTATTTGTAAATATTTTATCTTCTATAATGGGTTTAAAATAAAAACTAAATATTCACTTATGAAAGCCTTTATTTAAAACCATTCCCTATAAATGGAATATTGAACTTTCTATAGTATTTATACATTGTTACATGTTGTAAAATCTTTTTAAAATGTGGAATACATATTAAAATATCAATAATTAAAATTAAAATAATTTAAAACCATTATTCTATTGAATACCATAAAAAACCATGAACATGTTTTCCTTTTCCCAGAGCAATCATTGATGTCATAATCACATGAAAAATAATTCTTAGTTCATGAAAATCATTAATACTCATAGAAAACATAGAAACACCTTGATTATATCTTGGAGAATCATATTCATAATATATTTCAAATCACCCTTCCATATATCCCTTTCAATTAGAATAACCTATTTAGTTATATCCAATATTTTATCTCAAGTTATTGAATCATTACAAAATTAATTGTAGAGTTATAACCCAAGATCACCCGAGATAATCTATAATTCCAATGTACAATAAAATAAAAACAATATAAGTATTATTTTACATCCATTATAGAACTCATAAAAATAAAAATTCTATTTATATGAAAATCATTTTCAGCTATCTCATAAAAATGAGAATAAATATTATATTCTTTTGATAACTATTTAGAAAAGAGAAACTTAACAGAAAAATGGGAATATAAAATTATTTAAAAAACCATGTAGTAATAGAAAGGTATATAAATAGTGAATAACATATATAGATTTGGAAAAACAAAATGAAGAAATCTACATTAATAAAACTATCTTTTCACACTTTTTAGAATGTCAAAATTAACACATATATAAGATATTATAAATATTAATTTTTATTCATTTTTAAACAAATTTCAAAGATATTTTAAAAATGACCAAAAAAATCAATGAAGTATAGGGAATAAAATTATTTAAATTACATAATGAATAAGGTTTTTTATATTAACGATATTAATATAAAACATTGAATTATTTAAAATAATATTTTAATGAAAAATTGATTACCTAGAGACCCAACTCACATTATATGAATTTTAGAATATTTAAAAATAAAATTATATAATGAATTTAATTTAATCCAAAACTTTTTAATTATTTGTCCATTATTTTTATTTCATTTATTTTCATGTTTACTTATTTACTAAATCGGTGCAGTTCATGTTTCTATTTTTGGGATTGTTTGGTTCATAATATCCAAAAACAAAATTATTTTTGAGTAATAATAAAAATAATATGTAAAATGGTTACATAGTTTTTAGATGTGTCAATTTATATGTTTCATATCATTAAAAAATAGATTTTAATATTCTATGATATAGTTACTTTTCTGTGTTCATTGATAAGTATATGTTTGACTATTGAAAAAATAATTACTCTTCTTTACCAATTATATGATTATGATGGATATTTCCCCATTATATAATAATGTGAAAACATTAATTTTATCATTATTAAATTATATTAATGTTTTTTAAGTTTTACTAAACATTTTTATTATAACCATTATAACATCATTCATTTAGGCGATAAAACCAACCCATACAAGAGCATATTAAAGTAACTGAATAAGTGTTAAAATACAATTGTATAATAATTGTATCCTTTTTTATAAGCCTAATGATTTCAGTTATTATAAAAATAATAAATTATATTCAATAAGTGGAAGATATAGAAGATAAATTAAACATAATGGTAAGAATTTATTACTTATAAAGTGTCTCAGTATGCCTATTTGAAGTAGGTAAATTTTATGTGGAACATTTATTGTTAAAATATTTCATATAGTTGAAAATATACCATTAAAGGGAACAAATAATCATTTCAATATAATATTAATTAAAAAAACTCATTTTTATAACTAGAAATTTAAGGTAGTGAAAAAATAAAAATTTTCCTTCATAGAGGTGGTAGTCCACACATAACACGTGAAATAATATTATATTCCAATAGATGTGAGAAATGTTTATAATATAAATTAAATTAATATAAAAACACTTAATTTTAAATATTATAATGATTTCATTAAATTAGTATGGTTATATTATATTTGGAGGAGGTGGGAGTAGAAAGAGACTTGAAATAACTTTGTTAAGACTATTATCACTTCCATTGATATCAACCTTTAGAATCTTCTTATTCCTTCCTAGATTGATATTTTAGGAATACTATAACATATCATAGAATTTTATAAAGGTTTTGGAGGGATTTATTTAGGTTTTTATTTTGATAAGTTTTTTAAAGTAAGTTAAAAATGTGTTGGTGATGGGCCCCTTTTATAAGTTAGAGTAGAGACACTCATGTACATACTTATTTTCACAATGTATAATAAATGCAATAATAGTTTAATATGGAAATAAATACTATGAACTCAAACATGAGATAATAATTTTTTATAATTTTGTCAAACAATCAATAAATGATATTATTTTATGGACTTATCACCTAGTTTATCCACTGTTAACCTTTTTTATCCATTATCTTGGTGACAAACGTTTACTATGCTAAATGATTTTCATGAATAAAAATGAAATTGAAATTTTTACCAAATTTGAAACTTATAATTCCAAATATGAAACCCATTTAATAGTATTCCATTTTTTGAGTTGGTAAAAAATATTTTTTTATATAATTATGATTAATATAATGATAAATAGTTTAAAAAAAATATTTTTAAGCATAATAAATGGATTTACATCAAAATAAAGAATAATATTGATTATGAGTAAATGATGTAGTTTACTACAAAATAATTAGACTTATGTGACTTTTACACTAATCCAATACCAATTTTTAACTTGTGAATACATATTCAAATAAATGTTACTGTATTTGAGAAGCCAATATTTTTAATTATTGACCTAAAAACATCAATTTTTGAGTAATATTGAAAATTAAAACTAAGGTAAATTTGATATACTGAATCCAAAAATGAAGTTCATTTTATAAAACTCAAAATCAAAAAATTAATAATGTATCATTTAACTAAAACTATATGATACCTTCATTATAAATTTGTTGGAATAAAAACCAATTCTCCCCAAAAATAATAATCATAATCTATTTTGACAACATTATAAAATTATTTTGAAGAGTATGATAATAAATAATAGTTTGAATAAATATAATTAATAGTAATTTAATAAAAACATTATTTATTATAATAAATACCTAGGTTTTCAAAATCCCCCTTTCATGAAATTTCCTCCTTGCAATAATATTCCTTAATAAACTAGTGGAAATAATTTAATCTAATTTCCATTTCAAGTTACCATATATCTTTTTAAATAATATTATATTTTCAAAAAAATAATTTTAAATTGTGTAAATTTTATTCTAAAAGAATAAAATATGTTAATTTTCTAGGGGACAATCAATCTAATGTGCTAAATGTATTTGGGGAACCAAGAAGGCGAAGATCTCCTTTTATATGTGAGAGGAATGAAACAATTTTAAATACTTGTTTTTTTAATTTATAATAAATTTAATACTATTATCAAGTGACCTAAATTTTTAGCCAATTTTTATGATTGGATAATTTTATTTTAGAATCATATAAATTAATTAAATAATATAATAATTTTTTCCTCATCACATAGTTTTTACATCTTTAACCATTTTATCATTTATCATGGTGACTATCATTAACATGGTAACTTGTATTTATGAAAAAAATATAACTGACCATATTTTAAAATCAAAACATTTTCTTAAATGATTTAAAACATTTAACAAGATTCAATTTCTATAATTAAAAAATAATAATTCTAAAATGAGTTCACATGAAGTAATGAAAAATAATTTTTCATAAAAATCTCACTTAAGCATAAAAAATTAATTTATCAAAAAAATAAATATATTATTGATTCCTAATAAATTTTTAATGTATAACTAAAAAAAGTATTTTTATAGAAATTTAAAATTATTCTAAAACTGAAATTTAATAGCTTAATTATTAATCAATGTAAAAGATACGGTATTTCAGAACTCACTATTTTTCATAATATATGTTATAAATGAATTTCAGAAAAATTTGAAAAAGTCAACCAAAGCTAATTTTGATATGATAAATCCAAATTTTTTGTTAATAATATTTTATTGAAATTTTAAAAAATATAAATTTATCCTATAAATAAAATAATACATTATAATGAAAATAATTAATTAGAAAGAACAACTAAGTCTGTTAAAAATTAATATTCATATTCATTTTACTCCACTAAATAATGTTATTTATATGTTTATAATAATTAATTTAAGTATTTATAAAAATATTAAATATAAATAAACTTTAAAATCGATTATTTTATAAGAATTCATTGGTTGACACATCTGGTTTGACTGTTAATGGTTAATAGTATGGCCATCAGGTACCCAATGGCCTTGTATCTATTACTTGGAAGAAACCTGAGTACTTTTCTCCACAAGTTCATAATTCTCCCAAGTGATTCCCTCCAACAATATTGACCAATATAATTTTCAAGACACCAAAAGATCAACTCTTGTGTAATGAAATGGTAATATCTTCCTTCACAGTTCTATTTTTTTGAAACTCTTTGAATTAGTATGTGAAATCCAAAATCACTTTCAATAATATTTTTAATGTTCACTATATCTATTTTATTTTCATCCATCAATAAATTATCAAAGTTTATCATTAGTAAATATATAGTAAAGCATTAATTTTCATTTTATATTTATCTTATGAAATTAGTAAATGAAAAAATTCTCATATTCATACATTCTTGGTAGGTTTAATCCTTTGTGATGTGAACTAATTTTTTTGTGCATAAATATCAGGTTTAACATAGTTATTAATAGGTTACCCATTATATATTCTATAATTTCACTTTTTTTGGTGAAATTTATCATGGAGCTAAGTGATATTTACAAAAAAATAATTTTCTCAATTAATGAATTATTCCTTAAATTATATTCTGAACATGAATATTTTTTTGTCTGAGTAAATCCTATTTTTTATACTACTATTAATGTATCAATCCCTTGGCCATATTTTTTTATTTAGTTCATTAGATATATTTATTATGTAGAGAATTTGGATATTTTATGTTAGAAATATAATCTTTTCAACATATATATTTATATACACCAACTATCTTTTTATTTTATGTTTATGGAAGGTAATAGTTATTTTTATAAAATTTATAACTTCCAAAGTCACTAACATATCAAGTATAGAAAAAAAATTCTATAATGAAAAATGTGATCGATATTAACTACCCTATATTTATTGAAACTTATCCCTTCCCCAAGAGATGGTTATATTGTGTCATTGATTTGTTTTTATTGAATTTATTTCATATATAATGATAAAATGGTTCCCTTACTTTTGTGTAACCATACTTTTGAATTATGATATATTCTCAAAGAGTGTTTGGCGAGTTCCACTACAAATGAAATGGAATATTATAGCTAACAACTTGTAAAAAAGATTATTACTTATTTTTAAAACCTATTTTAAAATGATATTGATTTATTATTATCTTATTTAAGTGATTATTCATGTTAATACATACTCTTTACTTTATTATTTATATACAGGGGATTCGAGTTAACCAATTACTAAGTGTAATATAATCACATCTTACATGTATCCCTTGGGTTTTGTGTAGAACATTTTTCCATGATATAGGTAAGGGGAAATCACTAACTCATTTAGAATCATAGGATTATTATATTCTTGTTTTCATAGAATATTTTTTTTTGATTTTGGGGGTTTTTAAAAGGGATAACTTAGTATATGATTTTAACTTTCTTTTTAGATTATTATCATAATGAACCGAGGTTTTTTACTTTATTTTTTATTTTTTGTTATTTCTATATGTTATTTATGATTTGTTATATTGGGTAAACTATTTATACTTCTGTTGGGGTCTTTTCCTACATGAGTTTATATACACAACTAAACATAAGTTTATATTAGTATAGAGGTAAAATATATACCCTTTTCATATATATAAAATCCCTAAAAAATGAGTTTTTTATTTTATATATTCATTGTGCGATTAGGTCATCAATTATTTAGAATGTCCCAGTAAAGAGATAAATATAATACAAAGGGATTAAATTAGTTCTTATTATGTCCAACCTTATTTTTCATCATTTATGCTAGCCTTAAATAATTAGGAAGAATTATTGAGGTATTATGGTTGTTTATCTTTTGTTAAATATTTATTTGGATTACATCATTACAAAATGGTATCAAATCCCACGTAGGGTAGTTGGGATTTGGATGATCCAAGAGGTAGAGTTAGTGTTAATTAGTAAACAATACCAGAAATATGCTTAACCAACATAATTATTGTGTAATGTAGAGTTACAAAGGGTAGTTTAGGTTTTATTATTATGTATTAATTGATGTAAATGTATTCCTTAGGTTACATTCAATATGAGTATTTGTTTTTTAAAGAGAAAAATTACTGGATGACAAAATGCTTGTGTGGTTTTATATGTTAGATTAAT
The DNA here is from genome assembly GCA_963277665.1 of Viscum album. Taxonomy (NCBI): domain Eukaryota; kingdom Viridiplantae; phylum Streptophyta; class Magnoliopsida; order Santalales; family Viscaceae; genus Viscum; species Viscum album. Next base: position 120,676,835 of record OY728119.1, read on the forward strand.
GAAATACAACAATTAGTTATAGATTTATATTAAATGAATCATAATGTATGAAATTTAAAATTTTATTTTATTTTTATAATTTTTAAAATAAAAATGACCATCAAAAAATAAAATGATGTGAAGAATATAATTCCATTCTATTAAAACCAACCCACTGCCTAGAGGAACATAAAAAAACCTCACTCCCAAAGTAGTGTCAAAATTAAGGTTGGATGAAAACATACAATATAATGAATCATTAGACCCAAAATAATTTTAAATTCATGTTGAAAGAGGGTAAAAATTAAATGAAGAAATTTACAGACCCAAATGAGCATCCCAAATAACATAAGAAATCCATCCAGATCATATGAAAGGAATACCCCAAGACGAAAATATATGAAAGGAACTATTGTGATATAAATTTACTTCAAACCATACTCATCTGATAAATGATATTCTAGAAACTGAAAGGTATCTGAATAAACATGATATTTGGACATCACTTTAGAAAATGATTTGATTTCAATAGAAAAATTCTATTTTCATTGGCTAAGATACACTAACACCCTATTGATCAATGATAATAACCAAATCTAGTAACTTGATATTTGATCTCCATATATATTTTCCAATAAAAACACATTTGAAAACACATTTATTAACTTATATCAAGTCTAAATAGGATCTCAAAAGACCAATAAGCACTGACATACCCCAACAGACCAGTAATGAATGACATCCCACCACAAAATCAGGAATATAAAATTAACCAAAGAAACTATAAAAACCCACACCTATTATCACCATTATAGTCATATCACATGGCTAATGAACTCTAATTGACCACCTTTGACATGTTAATACTATTTCATATTCCATTAAAGACCCCCAAAATGTCGAACCAAGTCATGTCACAGCTGGTAGCTAAAAATAGAGTCTAGTTTGAGTTTGTTTTCAATCCACACTAGGTTGATCTGGGAGTTTGAAAGGATATAGATATTATAGTAGAATATAGATACAATGTTGAATTTGGATTCATTTCCTAGTAAATTAAAAATATTTGGGCACAAAATTAGGATGAAGGATAAATCTACCTAAAATGTGGTTTTTGGGATTTTCTCATCTCAAATATGGAAAAGTCAGGATTTTCATAAAGAATAAGTTTAATAAATTTTGAGATTTTTGAAGATGTGGAGTGTCATGAATGATATTCTCAAATGGGAAATGGTGTGATAGTGATTTTATGCGACTATGAGAAGCTTCATGAATATGATAAATTTATCTATGCCTTTGCTAATAGAGGAGCTTCACGAACATGGTTTTGAAGTTTTGGGAAAAGTACGCTAGAGGTGTGGGATCTTTATAATGGGATGTGTCTATAAATATGAATCTACACCCACTTCATTAAATATGAAAATTAATTGTTGAAAAATAATGAATCTCTCTAAATTTTTTAAGGATAAGAGCTTCAAAATAAGGAATTCCAAGTGAAATAGAGCATTGTGAAAAAATGTTCCTATCTTGAATGATTCTTGGGTATCATGGAAAAAGGATTTTTGTGATTATAGGGTATTCCACATTAACATAATTCTCCATGTAGAAAGTTTTCTTCATGAAGTTAGCGATCTTCGTGAAGGAGATTCATAAAGGAACTTTCTGAATAGTGTTGGTCAACATATTTTTTAGTTGAATATTGATTTTGAATGCATTAACCTAGGTTCATGGTGTAAATGGATTATTAATATATTCAGGAAAACAAATACATAAAATTAAAATCTACCAAGTAAACCTCCATGTTTTTAAACTAGGTAAGACTCATCATAATGTAGTGGGCTATTATAAGTTCATGGGATTGTTTTGATATAGGTATTGTGTTGTCCATATAATTTTATTAAGGCATTTTTCTGAGAAAAGAGTGAATATTTTTAAAATTATGTATTCAACAATTAATAGTTATGCTTAGAGGATTTAGGTACTAATGATACATTTTTTATGTATTATCCTTTGACTAGCCCTTAGTGGTGAACCAAGTAAAACTGTTGTGATATCTCTTTTCATGTGAATATTTAATTTCTACATGATTAAATTAGAAATATTTTACAATTTCCTACCAACACCAAAGCAAGATCCAAAAAATTAAAAGAAAACACTGACATCATAATTCACCTCTCCCTCTTAGGGTGTTCTGGGGTCCAACATGTGGCATCATAGAGTAAATGTTATTTGAGTTAAAGCTGTCCTCTATTCTTTTCATAGAGAATACTGTGAATGTTAGGGGATTCCCACTCCTTGATGGAAGCAACATCTATATTTGTAATAATAGGATGAGATATCATCTGAGATCCCTTGGGATAGAAGTTATATTTACACTTCATAGGGTATTTAGTTCACTAAATAGTTAGGTCTTTCTATGACTGAAAATGAAAGGAAAATGATTGATACAGATGACATCGAATAAAATTCCTTTATTGCAGATCTATTTAAAGGTGATGAGTTTCACTTTAGCCAAGACAATTTGGGATAAACTAGAAAATATATAATAAGGTGCTGAAAAAGTGAAGGAGGCCAAACTATATGTTTTGACTAATAATTTTGATCATCGAAAAATGCATATAGATGAAAATGATGATTATTTTTAGCTAAATTACTGAAGTTTTTATAGAAATTAAATGATTTGGTGATTAAATTATGTATATTGGAAATATGATAAAAATATTAAGAAAGCCTACACCCTTTACATTCCAAAAGTTCCATCACTTTAGGAATGAGATATTTCTAAACATTCTCTTAATTATTTACTAAGTACTTTAGGGGCTTATGAAATGAGCATCAAACCAGAAGATACCACAACATGAGTTGGACATGAAATGGAGTCTAAATCCATGAAAAAACATCAGATTTCTAGAGATAGTGTTTATGAATATAATTAGTAAAATGAAATTATTTCTCTTTTTTCCTAGAAATCTAAGAGAGGAAAAGGGTTATTTTAAGGAAAGCTTCCTCAAACCTATTTTTGATGTTATAGAGTTGAAAACTTTTCCTCTCAGTGCTCAATTTAAGTTTAATGATGAAGAAAGTGAAGCATAAATCATGAAAAATATTTGTAAAATGTTCCCCTACTTCAAACAAGGAATGAAATTATAGAGAAAGTGTTTTTTATATAGAAAAAACAAATGATAATGAATTTTTGGAGGATGAATAATTAGAGATTAATTATGAAACCCAAATGTATATAATTTAGATAGTTGAAAAGTTAGAACCATCAGAAGAAAAATATAATCCATTTACTGGTCTTGCTAATCTAAAGGTATAACATGATGGTGATCTTGATATCTTGAAATTCAATGAAAGAGAAAAAGAAATATTAGAGATGTTATGGAATATTCATTCAATGACGTTGATTGGCTTGAATCTGACATTGATTGACTAGAAGTAGGTGTATAAGAACAATAAAAACTCTTGAAATATAAAAAAATGTTATGAAATTTAAGTATAGTATTGAAGAGTATAAAAAAGTAATAAATGACCATATATCCGGACTCGAGGAGAAGGCTAAGACAGTTGAGCAACTTGAAAAATAAGTTGTTACTCTAATGAGTAAATTGCAAACTAAATCAAAATCAAGGAAAACAAAGAATAAATTATTGTTTAGAATATTCTCAAATTCATAGCTATTAGAAAGTGATAAACATGGTTATGAAGGAGTAGAGAAGGCCTTGAATGATTAGAGATCCACATGTATGGGAAAAATTGCAATTGGCTGTGATGTAGAAACATCAATGGCTGGAAATGGGATGAACCAAAATAAAGGTAATTAAAAAGATGAACATATCAAAAAAGATCATGAGGTCCCAACAAATAAATCTTTGAACTAAATAGAAAAGATAGATAAAAATTACCCTCATGTAACCAGAAAGGATCTCAAGTCAATAATTATTATAGGATGAAGGGAAATGTGGGGGAATGGATGTGAGAATACTTTTCCCATTATGAATTATCAATTATGTGTATTTATAGACCATATCATGTTCTAATGTGAAGAGGAAAATAGATATCCAATTGGGGAAGCACCTTGAAGTCAACAAAGGAGAATTAGACAAAATCCTTCAACATATAGAAAAAATAGTTTCTATGGATATTGTTTTCAATATTCTAACTAAGGCCATAAATATATTCATTACGGATAGAGGAAAGGTGGGAATAACAACTACATATCTCCGATGCAAGTGAATACCTATCAAAAAAGAATAATATCTATTGAAAATCAGTATTCTGATGTGGAAGAATAATATTAATATGATGAACCCATGAATATTTAAATGAGATTGGAAATTCCATGTTTTTTACTTCACTTAATCAGGAATATCATATAAGGAAAAGAAGAAAATTGAGAAAGACAACCTTGATGAAATAGACCTTAAAGCTATAAATAATAGTAGCACCTGGATTCTGGATAGAGTATTCTCATCAAACATGAAAATACATGAATATTTTTTGAATAATGTTAGGATTTTTTAGAGAAAAATTATATTTATAAATAATGGTGATTTATAGATAAAAGGAAGTGGAAGTACAAAACTAGAAAATGATGAGCTAAGGAAAACTGAAGATCTCATTGTAGGTGGTTTTCATCCCAATATCCTTAGTGTGATTCATCTTTGTGACTCAGGACTGACAGTGAAATTTAATAAAAAGGTGTTCACTATCAAAGAAACTAAATTTAATTATTTTATTAAAGGTTGTAGTACATATGATAATTTATAAAAGGTAGATAGTAAATAGAGCATTTTAAAATTAACAGTTGAAGAAGAAAACAACTTGTGGAACTGGTGGTTGGGTCACATTGACAAACATAGAATAGACTAGATATCTAATATTATGATATTTTTCTACATACCCAATATGAATTGTGATCTTGAAAAGACATGTGATGCATGCATGAGAGAATTATGGTCAGTAGAACATATTGACCAAAGAAAAAGACCGCATCAAATTTGTTTGATTTTATCCACACAGATGTATGTGGTCCAATAAATATTATTAGAATATATGGAGACAAGTACTTAATTTTTTATTGATTATTATAGTAGAATTCACTATGTAAGGATTATATATATTAAACAAATATTGCTTTATTGTATGAAATATTATCATGGAATAACTAATAATGAAACTAGGCGCACAATCAAGATTATACAATCTGACAATGGAGGGTAGTAGACATCCATTGAATTTGAAAATTACCTAGAAAAACATGGAATAAAGCATGAGTTTTCTATAATGAGAAACCCATAGAAAAATGGATTTTTTAATGCATAAATATAAAAGTGAACAATGTGGAAAAAACTCTGCTGATTGAGATTCATATTTCTCATCATTACTGGAAACAGGTTGTTCAAGTTGCGGTGTACAATCAAAATTGAACAGGTCTTTTTATGGGAGAAAATAATACACCATATGAGTTATGGTATATAATTAATCAATATCTAAAGTATTTTAAATATTTTATAAGTAATTGTTTCATCCAAAATAAATAAAGAATTCAAGTCAAGTATAGTGATACTATAGATGAGGGAATATTTAATGGATTTTCAATAGAGTAAATCCTAAAAATGTTCCAATACTCACCCTGGAATAATTTTTAATGCATTGATGTAAAGATATTTGAAGATAAAACCATAAATACCTCAAGAATATCATACTATTATTTGATAGAAGATGAATAAAAAATTTTATAAGGGATAGATTTAAATGTAGAAATAGTTGAAGGCCTGCAAAATTTTCAGGGCTCACAAAATTATAATAATTTAGAAGAAGAACTAAAAGAGGAATCCATGGATGATGAAACTTAATTAGAACCTCATATGATAAATATAAGAGTATAAATTGATCAATTTTGGAACCGACCTTTTTTGAAGTAGCAGCAAAGGATGAAGCATGGGTTAAGGACATAAATGAAGAACTATATTAGATTGACAAGAACAAACCATGGAGTCTTGTTAAGAGACTTAAAAATTACAATGTGATCAGAACAATGTCGATCTTTAAAAATAAATTTGATGAGAATAGTGATGTGATCAGAAATAAGGACCACTTAGTGTGTAAAGTATATACACAAATTTAAGTTATTGATATTGAATACACGTTTTCTCGAGTAGATATAGTGGAGTCAATTGAGTTTTTCCTTTTCATGGAAGTTTAGAGACTATACATAGTTTATTATTTATATGTAAAAATGATATTCTTATGTGAAGTTATAAAATAAGAAGTTCACATTGAATAACCAGTGGGATTTTTGATTGGGAATAGTGAGTCTAACATTTTCAGATTAATTAAGGATCTCTATGGTATGATGTAGGAACCAAAACCATAGTATTATCGACTCGATGATTATCTCAATAATATTGAATTTAAAAGAGGATTTTTTGACCAGAATCTCTATGTAATTAATTATCAGGAATATCAATTTATAGTAATTTTGTATGTGGATGATATTATTTTTTTTGTGGATAAAACCAAGGATCAGTGGAAGAGTTTTCTGATCACATGAAATCCACATTTGAAATGTCCATTATTGGTGAAGTATAATAATTTTTAGGGATATGTTTGGTTAAAAAGAACGATTATCCCTTCACTTATCAGAAAAAATATGCATCAGATCTTATGAATAAATTCAACATGGATGACTCCAAAACAATGTTGACTCTGACTGTAGTTAGGAAAAGTTTTAGAAAGTATGAGGATAAGAATTATATGGATCCCACCCTGTATAGGATAATCATTGGAATATTATTATAATTGACTATTAAATGACTATATATAATTTTTGAAATATACATAACAAACCACTTTCAATGTAATATGAAGGAAGATAATTTTGAAGCAGTTGAAAGAATCATGAGGTAATTTAACATACACTCAGTTTTGGATTATGTTTTATAGTAGGAAAGGATAATGTATTATTATAATTTTATAATCCTGATTGGGATGGATATGTGGTAGATCAAAAGTCCAAATGTGGTTGGGATTTAGTCAAAGGAATAAAATTTTTGGGATGGTTGAGTAAGAAACCGGAAAGAACATCCCTAAGTATTGATAAAGTAGAGTATATATCTGTTATAAATGATTTCACTTAGATATTGGTGATTAATCAACAAAATACTATTATAGGTGATAAGGTGAAATATCCAATGGTTATTCAGTGTGATAATAATAGAACTGTTGATCTTATAAAGAATACTATTCAACACTCTCATACCAAGCATCTTGAGATCCAATATAACTTCATTAAATATAATGTTTAATATGGATTGATTAAAATAGATCATGTTAGCAATGACGATCAAGTGACTCACATTCTAACTAAGCCTTTAGTACCACAAATGCTCAAGAAACATAGGTTAACCCTCGATGTTGAATCACCACCCAATGCCCAAGAAGGTTATGGTTCGTCCCCACTCCCTATTTTTTTATATGTTTTAATATGTTTTTGGAAGTGATGTAGGTTTGTGAGGGATATATGATACATGGGTAGTTCTTTTCTTATATACAAGTACTAATACAAGGTTTTTAGGGTTTATTGACAAAGGGGGAGAAAGAAGAAATTCAATATATAAGGGATTTCTAGATGAGGATGGTTTTTTCAAACTATGAAATGCTTCTATGACATGATGAGAATTAGGTTTTATGAGTAAATAGTTCATATTTCTCAATATTAGCTTGGATATCATTAAGTGTTCCAAAACATGAGAATCAAATTCATACTCCCAGGTTTTGTTAACTTTTTAAATCTATTTGAGGAAGTGATACATGTTTATGGGAGAGATATGATCTTGGGGGAGTTTCTTTTGAGCGCTACAAGTACAAATACAAGTTTTTTGGGTTTATTTCCAAAGGAAGATAATGAATAAATTATATATATAAATGTTTTATAGTTGAATGATGGTTTTTTACAAACCATGAAATTATTTTTTGAGACTATTAGAATTAAGTTTTATGAGGAAACTGTTCATATTTATCAGATCTTAGCTTGGAAATATTTAAGAGTTCCAAAACATGATAACCAAATTCTTGATTCCCATCTTATTTCCTACACCGAGCTTCGCTTGTAAATATATAGAGTATTGGATGAGTTGTTTCTATCATTTCATGTTTTTTGTTTGAGGATGGTTCTTTATTTAATTTATCAAATATATTCACAACAAACTCAAATGGGGAGATTTTTGGAACCAAGGTCTGTCACGTCCAATAGTTGGAAATGGAAAATACTTTGTGTTTCTTGTTAGTCCAATTTGGGTTGATCATGGATTTTACAATATGCAATGGTATAACCAAGATTCTACCTGATAATGAAGATTATTAGAAAATGGGATAAAATTTTCTATTTATTCATCAATAGAGGAGCTTCGTGAACATGTTTTTGAAGGTTTGGGAGAAGGATGTTGGAGGAATGGGGTCTTATCCAAGAGATGAGCCTATAAATACTCGTCTATCATCACTTCATTTTACATGAAAAACAATCAGATAAAAGGATGAATACATTGGAATTTTTGAAGTATAAGATCTTCATGAATTAGGAATTCGAAGTAAAATTGATCATCATGAAAAGATCTTTCTTATCTTGACTGCTACTTAGGTTTCATGGAAAAATTAGTTCCATGATGATAGAGTATTCCATGTTAACTTAGTTCTCTAGAAAGGTAGTTTGATTCACCAATGATGTGAACTTTCGGAAGAAGCTTCGCAAATACCTACGTTGAATATCTTTTTTAAGTGAACAGTTATTTTAAGTGCATAAACTTAGGTCTATGGTGCAAGAATATTATCATTCTATTCAGGAAAAAATACTTAAAATACCGATCTACTAAGGAAAACTTCATATCATTAAATAGAGTAATACATCTCCCAAATTAGTGGGATAAGGGGAGTTAATGGAGGTTTTTGAGTGAGGTAGTGTTATATCTCTAAAATTTTGTTAAGGAAGTTTTCCCCATATAGAGTGACTATGTCTAAAATTATTTATTCCATAATAACTAATTAATCTTATTGGATTTAGGTATGACCGACACACTATCAATGTATGCTCCTTGGAATATCCCTTAGCGGTGAAGAAAGTAAAATTGTTTTATTGTCTCTCTACATGTGAATATTTTATTTCTACATGATTCTATTATATAGGTTTAACATGTTACTATCAATATGGGGAAAATATCTATCACTTTAAATAAAAATTTTGACCCCTCGATTCACCCCTCCCATATCAGGGTGTTATAAGGTCCTAAAACATTAACCATTATGTTCTCTGAAAATATATATGGAGCCTTCATAAATAATCACAATCAACCAAAAACTAAGAACACATAATAGAGACTAAATATTGAAAACAAATCAAAAAAAATATTATCATGAAAACAAATTAATATTCTTTAGCATGGTATCTATAAAATAGATAACCTAGTTTAAAATTTAATATATATTACATTGTCTTCATAATTTAAATATTTCAACAAATAATAATCACTAAATTCCTAAATTATAATGATTAGTGTCTTTGTACATCATATAAATAAAAATGTTATTATGAATTATTAATTCAACACATCACAATAAATATCTACATAAATAATACTTCCACATTCAGTACTCTATGTTATTTCCAATGTAATTCAAAAACATGGAGTGAGTTTAAATTATTAATAAGGGAAAACTTATCAATGATTCATAAATATTATGATTATAAGAATATGAGATAACAAGATAATGTGAGGAATAAATGATTAAAATGATAATGGAACCATCATCATTTTTTTTAAAATCATGATAGAATGAAATATAACCTCAAATAATAAAAAATATATAATGGTTTATCAATGTTGGAAAACGAGACAATAATCATTAGTCAAAGAGCATAAAATATGAATATAATATAGAAATGTGGCATAAAAATTGTGGAAAACGAGTAAAAATAAAAAACTGTGACATATATCATGGTTGGGTACTAAGAACATCACAACATAGTGGATTTTGAATCACTACTTATTATCCATAAAATAGTGTAGTGGGTTTCAATAAAAGTGTTTCGTAGTGGATCGATCATCACAAATCATTTCCTATAGTGGAATAAGAATCAAAACTTGTTTATCATAATTATATCATGATACATAAAATTTAACCAATGAATTATAGGGTTATATGTGATCACACCAATCACATAATGATATAACATGAATATTTGTCCCACATAAAGTCAATCATTCATCATATTATGGAAAACCCAGTGAAAGAAAATTTATTTCTTATCATTTCCATAAGGTAACACAAAATATGACATCAAGAGTTGATCATTTGATACTTAAGTTTAAATATATAATATTAGTTTAAAATCTATGAGAGAATGATCATGAAAATTTCCCAATATGTGATATCAAATTTGGATACATAGAGGTAAATAGAAGTGATTTCATGAAAAGTGTTTTCATAAATAATTTTTATCATTTCCATAAAAGATAAAGATACAAGACACATTCAAAATTCATTTTCAATAAATTTAAAAGTAGAAAATATAAAAAATATCTAGATTAGATTACTTAATAAAGGATCTTAGAAACGAAAATGTGTTCATCAAAATAATTTTGGAGTGGAAGATAAAAATGTATGAGAATGAAAAGAACTTACTTTTAGATATTTGGTAGTTTTATTGAAAAACCTGCATTGTATGTATATTTAAAAAGTTCTTTTTATAAAATTGAATTATAAGGAATACATGACATTAATTATTTTTATTTTATAATATAAATGATGAATTTTTTATGAAAAAAATATACGCATGGAGTATAATGATTCAATATAAAGTATACAAATTATTGTTCATAAGATTATATTTTTATAGAGAGAGAAATTTTATAAAGAATATGTTTTCGAAGTAAAGATATAATCTCTATAGAGATAATAATAAAATATGATATATAATATTTAAATTTTGGAATAATATAACATTTAATAAGCATAGTCAAGGATGAATGTTTATGACCAAAAAAATAAAATTGATTTAAAAAACCCCTTACCTTGGTTTCTTTCTTAGTTATACGCTCTCTAACCACCTATTTAAAAAAATAAGAATCATTAATAATCAATTTTAGAACTTTTTTTTACATTTAATAACTTTTATATTAATGTTTTATATTCATTTGTTAAGTAGTTATTACATATTTTGATTTAATATTGTTTCCTTAGTTTTAGTAAATTTTAACCTTCCCTTTTCTATTTTGGTGTAAAAAATTAATGTATCATTCAATTTTCAAGACTTAATAATATCCATAGTATAAAATTATTATAATAAAATTACTATATTTATTCATGAGGTTCTAGGTTCACTCCATGTGAGTTTTAGGTATCATTCATCAAGATGAAATCAGTAATGTATTTTTATATAGTTATTAATGAATAAAAATGTGGCATATTAATAATTATTTAAATTAAAATATTACAATTTTAGAACCTATAAATTTTTTTACATATTAATACCATAAAATACTAGTGGAATTAGATTTATAAATCTCAAAACATTATATATATATATATATAATTATTGAAAGATGCCTTTGTATACCCATTATGGGTGGTAAAATAACTATGGTAATTTATAGTTAATTTCTTTATATATTGGGAAATATAAAAGTTAAGAATATTATTAATTTAATAAATATAATATTTAATCGGTAAATATACTTTATAACAACCCAATTATGGAGATGATGAAAAATGAAACAAGTCTTCCCTAGTGGTGGTGAACCGACCATAACATGAGAAAATTTTTCATTTATTGCATGTATTGAAGGAATGTATATATTCCATAAACATAATGAAATTTAAGTATAATAATGATACTCATGTCATGATATTAGGTAAATTATAATAGTTTTGTTATATGATATAATAAAAATAAAATAAATATAAATTAAATTGAGTGAATGGGAGTTCATACCATACTCCTTGGGATAACTCCATTTCTAATTAGAATAATAATTTTAAAGGTCATCTTTTGATGAGATAAAAACCTCTAGGGCATGTATAAGAATATTGGGAGAGAGTTTTTTAGTATATTAGTATAAATATGATGATTTAGTTTTCAGGTGTAGTGTAGGGGTGGGGGGGGGGGGGTAAAGTGGTTCCTTTATAAATTGGTGGCATGATAATTTTATAAATATTATTTTCCTAGTACTAAAATGATTATCCCTTTCAAGGAAAATGTATGAAAAATTGATAATTAGTCAAGAGAAAGTAATTTACGGTCTAAAATTAACTCATAATCATATTTAGATATTATTTATTGAGATATATGGACACATTACCTCTTTATTTAATGTTTTGATGTCATTTTAACCTTTATAATGGTGAAACATGTTATATTGGTAACTTAGATTTATGAATTAAAACTAACTTTTTTTGTATTAAATAATATTTATTATGTTTATTCCTAATATAAAATCCATTTTATGTTATTTTATTTTTAAAAGTGATAAAATGTGATATAAATATATGTATGAAAAATGCAACAAAATATATTTTAAAACACAAGTAGTTTTAAGAATAATAATTTATTTATAATTAATTTTTCCAATTATAATTAATATTACTGATTCAAAATATTTTATTGGTATATTTATAGATAAATGAGGGATATTTTATTGAATTTGGGGTGGTGACTAAGTGAAAAAACCCATATTCCTACATCAAAAGAAGCAGGGTTCGAGTCCTGGAAAGCCCCCAAGGGGATTTATGACCTTAGGGGTGACATAGGCATGACGCGAGTAGGTGGTGATATACATATGATGCTAGAAAGAGGTGAAAAAATGCATAATAAACGTAGGATGATGCATCAATATGTTGCAATGAGCTTTCATGAGATGTTCATGGGCCACATGGCCTTAGACATAGGGGCTATGTAATGGGTCTCCCTCTACCCAGATAGAAATAGGTGTTTTCTTTCCTAATAACATGGGATTTATAACCACTATTATAAATTTATTCTATTTTATTATCAAATTCATACCAAACCAAATTCCATTATATGAATCCTTAATTAAGGGGGAAGAACCAAAAATATCTTTTTAGTAGAATAAACATGTATATAGGTTCCAAAATGAAAATTATTAGTTTTTAAATTAGTTTTTTTTGAAATAAATAATTTTTTATTTATATATCTTTTTTAATAAGAATATTTCGTTAATTTCAAATTCATGGTAATATCATGATTTTTATCATAAACGTTACTTTATTTTTAAACACATTATTTTCTATATTCACATAAAAAATATTTATTTTATGAAAAATCACAAAATATAATCCTATAAAGTTTTTGTCACATGATATCAAAAAATGAGATTCATTTTAGCAAATTAAAATTACAGAAATTAGGAATTAAAATTTTAAATTAATATATTAAATATAATGAAACACTTTTTTAATCAAAAAATTACTTTCTAAACATTAAGTGTTATTAAAATTATTTTATAGAAATATCTAATTTAATGAGTACTATTATATTCATTTTCAAAGTTATTTTTTTATAATTTTCCATTTAATGTGATCAATTTAGTTTAATAATTCATGAATAAATAAAATATATATATATATACAATTATTTAGAAAATATTCATTTTAATATTAATAAACAAATTTGTATTAATGTTAACCTTTTATATGTTTTTTAATTTTAAATTTTATAAAATCCTCTAGAAATGAGAACATATATAATTGTTTTTTCATTTTATGGCCACATCAACCTAACATATATTATCAAAACACCTTAATACCTTCACATAAGTTCTAAGGGTGAGATAAACAACGGTGGAAGTTGTTGGTGGTAATTCAACATTCATGGATCTCATAGAGACTTCCACATCTTTAACTTATCCCACATATAATGTTACCCAATATAAGAAAACTTATATAATACATCAATTTCATGATTTAAATAATACATCACATAATCAATCACACAGCTCAAGGTTTGAAAAGTCTAGTGTCTTGGAGAGTAGCTATATAAACATATTATTTTATAACCCTTCAAAATATATCTCCACAATCATTCTCTTAAAGATAATTTTCAAGATTACTCACTTATTATAGTAATCATCATAATGTAAGGATTGTAAATATAATAAAGGCATGATCTTAGATGCCCAGTAATGGGAAATATATAATAATTTATCAGGACATAAACATGATTGTAAATTTGAATAAGAGGGTAAATATATTATTAAAAAAATCATAAAACTATAGTTGATAATTAGAAAACCCATTTTAGAGACATAATATCATCATAATATTTTACTAGAATAATAAATTCTCTAAAATTTGTTGAAATAAATCTAAATAATCTAAAAAAATTGATCATGGAAGAAATTTTAAGAAAATTTTAATAATATATTGTAATCCTAACAACTTGGCATTTTCTAGAAATGAAATAATTCTTAAAAATGGAGAATAACATGAAACAGAAAATATGAAATTTGGAAAAATGATAATTATAGGAAAATGATTGTGAGTAAATTAAATATGTCCATGCCTATGGGAACCTAATCGATAAGAATAGAATTGTATAATAGATTGTATATTTAGGTGAGGAGATGCTCATGATACATTTATGTATTAATTTCCTACCTATCCAATGTATGTTATAAGGCTTATGTTTAAATTTAATTTACTAAATTTAGATCCACATTAGATTATCCATTCTAACACTTATTAATCATGAATTAAATTTTACCATGGAAATTATTTTATCACTAAAAATATAATATGAACCTTAATATAAAATTTTTACATGATGAATCTGAATATGGATTCCATTTAATATAATTTAATTTGTATAAAATAGAAAATAAAATTTTATATTTAAATATATAATGTGTTGAATAATTTTTTTTTTGTAGAAAAAATTCCTTTTAACAATTAATATTATTTAAAATTTAATACCAATTAAATTAACGTTAATTATTTTTTATATATGTTGAAACATATTATTAGTGTATTAACTAAAAATATTTCATTATAATTTTAATAAAATTCACAATATTTGAAAAAATACTATTTTTTAATAAAATAAATGTTTTACCATGGTAACAAATATATAATTTGGTAAGTAAATTTGTTTCCTAAAAATAAAATTTAACCCATTACATAATTTCATAATATTGATTAAAAAAATTTAAATAATTTTATATGATTTAATTTCTAAAATTTTTAAAAAATTAAATGTAATTTGTGCATGAATAATTTATAAGAACAATTTTATGAAACATGTTTCTTTTAATTATAAAATACCAAAGGGTTTTTATAACTTTTTATAATTTTTTTAAAAACTGGTAATATCTATTGATACCTATCTATTTAATAGCTATAATATAATAGAATTATTTAAGATAATCGATGCGCCCATAAAGGGCTCCCTCTCTAGGTCTTCCTCCGACCACTGCAGGCTCCTCCGCTGCGGATGGCACGACGCTCGTCCTTGGGCTTGGTGGGTTGGTGGAGGATCCCTGTTGCTGTGGCGTTATGCGTTTCGTGGCTCCTCTCTGGCTGTGGAGATGCACAATGGACGTCGGTGGTTTCTGGTTCAGATCGGCGGGTGTAAGACCGGTCTTCGTCGATGGCATACTCTCTGGAGCGCTCTTGGTTCTGTTTGATGCAGCTTGCTGTTGCCCTCCGGTGAGTTTCTTAGCGGTTGAGGTCTGCACTCATGCACCAGCGATTTGGGGGTCCCGAATCTTCTCAGGTGAGTGCGGGGGGTTCTGTTGTACCTGATGCGGTCGAACTAGTCGGTGGCGGCAGGATCTTTTGTTTCAGGGTGTTGATCGTTGTGCTTTCGTTCGCGGTGTGATTCGGTTCTTGGTGAATCTTCTTCTGTTTTCGTTGTTCTGGTTTTGTTTAGTTCGTTTTAGGGTTTTTTCTTTTCCCTGATGGATTGGGAGTTCTGCCCTCCATGTGGCGGTGATGCTGTATGGTTTGCGTGGTTTTTTGTGGTTTTTCGAATGGATGAATGTCTGTGGGGTTGTGATGCTGAAGTTGATGCCGAAGGGGAGTATGGTGGGCTCTTCCATCTTGAATATGTTGGAATGGTGAAGGTGGCGTTTTCTGGTGAAGTCGATGATGGTTTTCTTGGAACCTCCGGTGATGGTGCTCCGGCGACGACGGTGAGGTGCTCTGGTGACGACGACGGTGGTGGTAGTTTCGAGGAGCATGATGATGATGGGGACTGGATGTTGACTGGATGATGTTTTCGACGTCGGCACGATTTGCGGTGGGTGCGCGATTTCTACGATCATGTCTCGAGGTGGCTCTTCGGAAATGATGTTGGGCGATACGTGGACTGAAAACTGGACTGCGTTTGGATATGGGGATGGGGATGGCTTTGACGTGATGTAGTGACTTTGCCTTGTTTTTTCTTTTTCACTTTACTTTTTTTCTAATAATAATTTGGGAGATCAGACCTTTGTCTGATCTGGACCTTTCTGCTATAATAGAATTATTTAATAGTCTTAGGAAAATAACATATTTTTTTAATTTTATTTTAGTGAGTCATGAAATACAATGTACTTACATTATATTTAATTATTGAATTGCAGTTTCTAATGTTATGAGTCATTAAATGTTTCACCCCATAAATTAATTGTATCCTAAAAATATTACTTATTTTTTTTCTTAAATGTTATGGTCTTTCATGAATGAGGATTTAATTTTTAAGAGGTTTCATCCTTATAATATCATGTTCACCTAGTGAACGTATCTAATCCCATATAATTATAATATACTTAATTCTGAGTTGTTCTTTAACCATTTTTCATAAATAAACCAACATAAGTAGCATAATTTTTCATAGGCAGTCTATTGTTTGAATAGTATTAATAAGTGATCATGCATGGAATTTATGATTTTATTATCCTATATTTAAAATTATCATTGTTAGGATATCTAAACCATGATTATAATCACATAAAATTTGAATAATAGAAGGATAAAATGATTCACATGAAGAAAATAACTTTTATAGAGGATTTATATACTCAGGATAAAATATTCTTAGCACTAATTTTTTTATTAATAATTTAAATTCTAGTCAATTAAGTGTTCATTTTATTTTTCTTAGAAACTATACCAGGTAAAATGGAATGGGTTGGTTATGATGAAATTATAATATTCATAGTTCTTATATTGATGATCAGTGTCCATCCCTACACAAAAATTTCTAAACATACATTAGTAATAGTAAGGTCCCACAAAACTAGATTAGTAACAAGATCTTGGATCAATGGAACGTTGCATGAAATCAGGTGTGAATCCCCATTTTCAAGAGGATTAAAACTCATGGTAAGGGTCTAAATAGATATCATAATGAGACTATACCCTCTTATACTTTTCCATTTATAAAAGAATTAAAAAATCCTATTGATCTTCTAATATAAAATCGCAATTGTAGTAGGTTCCAATAAATAAATAAATAAATAAATATTAAGAGCCACAATTAATGACTCATAAAGTATTCTATACGAATCCATAAATCCTCCATGGGTGATCACGTACATAAAATAGATAAAATAAAGAAAGTATATATTAAACTCGATCCACTGGTCCAGTGTACATACCCAGTACCATCATCCAATTCCCCTCCATGCATGTCATGAATCAAATATAATTAGGCCTTTACCAATTATAGACATATATCCCACAACATGTAATTTATCCTTGGTTACCTAGTGATTTTCTGAGTTGGATGTCAGTACAACCTAGCGGGACACCACCAATGACATACGTAATTTTACTAGATTATAAACTGATTTCATATAGCAGGGTTAAAGATAAGAAATTAAAAAATAGATTATATAAAATTTAAATTTTATAGAATAAAAAAATGCTACACCCATGGGTGAGGTTCACCATATAAATAGTAAATACCTTCTTCTTCTAGTTTCATGTTGTCTCTAAGAATGTTTAGAATTCCATACCAACCTTCTAAAAAATATTGGTAATATAATCACCCCAATCTAAATAATTTTCTCTTGGGGGTAATATACCCATCCCTATGCCCCAAACATCCACCTTAGGACCCTATTAACATAGTGTTTGAACATAGTATCAACGTCCACCTAGGGGCTATAATCACCCCAAATTTTACTATAAGTGAAAGAATCCTTATTGGGACCATGTTCTCTATATGATTGGACATGACTCTAAGAAAATACCTAAGGTTCGTGTTACCCTAGGTATAAACATCACAACCTCAAGAATCAATAAGGCTTATAATAATGTGAATATTCCATTACTAGTATCTATTATTAATTAGAACATCAAAAATACTAATTATCATTGTGTCAGTATCAATTCGTTTCACATTGAATAATAAAATTTATTAAAATCATTTTATATAATTGGATTAAAATATTTTAATTAATTACTTGATGAGAATTATAATTACATAATCTATTTTAAAAATACATAACTAACCTTAAAATTTAAAAATTTCCATTTGTAATGTATAAATTGGAACTTAAATGTTTACTTAATATATAATTAGCTAACTCCTACACCTATATTAAACCTTCATCTTTAACCTTTTTAGTTCTAAACAACGATTTTCTTCCATCAATAATTTTTAATGGTTGTGAAATTTTATTTCAAAACCACAAATTAAAATCATATTTTCATCCTTAACCATTTACATGGTTAGAATTTTAATTGAGACATTATTCATTAGGGTTTACCATTTTGAATCACATATTTACTAGAGTTTAGAAAAATTTTAAGTAAGAATTTTAATAAATAAACTATTAACTAAATAGGTTATTTAAATTAGATAAAATAAAAGTGAAATAGATGTTTCCAGACTGCACACACACAAATTTAGAAGAAGAGGAATATGAGTTAATTTAAGGCACTATCTTCCTTAACCTTAGAGATTCCCACTCACCCGATAGAAGCCTCTTGTTCGGGATAAAATGGGATAAATAGGGGAAGTACAAATAATTCCCTAAAAATAGAGCATATCCCATATAAATGGTGTAATTGTTTTTTATAGAGAACGAGAAAATTGTATCAAGAGACTTGACTATTAGACAAACCCCTATCATTCCAAAACATATGAAGGAAGAAAAATGGCCAAGATCAAGTGGTGATCCACCATGTAAAAGGATAAGGGAGGGGGTACTACTAATAGATTTGATTTTGCACAAAAAACAGCCATATTCAGGTTTCGAATAATGATAAATGGGTGAAATGACCATTACTCAACCTTATTTCCCATAAAAAAGAATCTAGAACCAATTTTCCAGCCATTAGATCACTGACTCACCTATGATCCATGGCAGACTTAGACCCCTAATATCTGAACACTAGATTGTTTTTTACTATAACTGGTTAGCTAGTAGCCCTAAATCTCCTTGGATTCATGACACAACCACCTCCTTGCCATCCCATTCACTCATAAGCCTCCATAACCACCTAGAGAATCTTTTTTTAAGTCCACAATAACTCTTTTTTTTGTGTTTTATCCCTTATATTTTGAATTATAATGCCTATAGAAAATTTTAATCCTCCACCAAATAAAAATAAATTTATCTAAAAAACAAAAAACATTATAGACACAAGGTTTTATAATATACCAACCATATTGAAATCTCATCCCTGAGATACACCTCTGATATTCAATGAGCATCATACCCTATAAAAAAATCATGAAACCCAATGGATATGTTCATATTTAAGGCACCCAAAATATTTCATCACTAAAATACCTCACCCAACAACATCTATTATCTGTGATACATCACCGACATCACTCCACTACAAAACATTCCACAGCAATGCATGGACATCGTCATCCGAACATTCTCACCTAAACCCTTAGCCTACTTCCCAATACTAAAGTGCTTATACTCTATAAGAACACTTGGTAAAATACTTATAACAGTACCCTGAACATATATTTTCAAGTTTGGTTATAAAAAACCATAATACCATTATATTTCAACCATAACTGGAGCCACACATAAATCAATCCATATTGGTTTCACAAAATTGAGCAAAAAAACCATATAAAAAACACCTCTATATAGTCTCGAATACCTAGAACATCCTATATTTATCTATCTTTGAGGCACACGTACCCAATATCTATGACATTACATCATCTAAAAATACCAAGTAAAAATCATACCACAAAAGTGAAACTTCAAAATGATTTCTTCCTAAATCCTCAATAACACAATGTTTTAAAAAAACCACCCTCCTAGACATAGATCCTTTCTCACCACCAAAAAATGTGTGGGTTTAATAGATATGTACCTCATATATACAATATAATAGGTCATGAACAAATTGGTCTTCATAATTATTATCCATCATGAGGAATCATGTCATGATTAAACAATATATTTCTAGATTCATGGAACTCTTCAACATAAGTACTGACATGTAATCACATATGCTTACCCTTGATACTCCCTCAATTAAAATAACATAGTTAATGAGATCATGATAGATATAAATATGATAGGTACATTTAAAATCACATCATAATATGATATTAATGAAAAAAACTGGTTGAAGACCTTTATCCCACTCATTCATAGCTAACAAACAGGTCTGAAGTGCCACAAAAACAAATACAAGGGCCCAACTAAGATGATATCCATTTGAAATCCAACTAGAAACATTAATTATTCCTGTAAAATCCCATAAAACAACATATAATTTTTTATTAACCTGATACATAATATACTATCTGAAAACCCAACAAGCATAAACCCCCATCCAACTTATTCAAAAAAACTCATCACCAAACCTCAATATGCTATAAAAATGAATGATCATAATTATTTATTTCTAGTCTTTTAGATCATATAATCTAGGAAAACAATTTCCTAATGATACTTCCCAAGAAATTCTATAACCATACTTTATACCCACCAAGATGGAAATCAGCTTTATCACATGTATCGAAAATCATCCAAACAAACTAACATTAAGTTTACATCAAACCCAACCTTGCATAATGTGAAAATTATAAAATATATTATCCATTTTAAAACAAATAAAATTATATTCACTAGAAAAATGAATTTTAAATTCCCAAACTGATCCTATATTAATGAATTATCCACAACTATGACCATATGTACATGAGGGATATCCATTTACTATTTATAAGATTCTCCCCACCATATGAGTGCCCTTTCAAACACCTCATTTGTTCAACATTGTTGTATCCATGCACTTGTCATTCCCATGACCCAATACAATAGTAGGACTTGTATATTCCACACACATCCAAACATCATCATGATACATCGACAATAACCCCCTTATAACTCACTAGGTTTTCATACACAATATTCGTCAAGATTCTATCAATTAAGAGAGTCATTCCATTTAATAGGGAATATAAAATCCCCATCTCAAGACCCATGATGTACTGTACTCAATCACCCATAAATTACCTCATAGAACCTTACATCAATAGAGATTTAGATTCAAAATAAATTAAGGCCAACTACTATTTCCAAGAATCCATGTGTCAAAATTAATTATGAAACTACAATTTTTAAATCATCATATATTTATTAAATGTAACAATATAAGATTTTAGAAGAAAATAAACATCTTAAATTGTATATATCAAATGAAACACAAATCATTAAAGAGAAAATAACACAACAATAGTTTAAAATATAGATATTTTCAAATAAACTCAATCTCGTTGATATCTTACAATGGAAAAAATCCAGGTTTAAATAAAACTCAGTATTCGATTAAAATATTATTATTTAAAAATTACTATTATTATCTTGTTGTTTTTTTGGATGGTGTGAATATAACTAAAAATATTATAAAAATTAAATGTTTTAAATATTTATAATGTGAATTAAAATTTTTATATATTGATTAGAAATAAAATATGAATCATTTCAAAGAAAAATAAATATTTTTCGAAACACTATATTTTTATAAAAGACTATTTAGTCATGCTTTGCAGAAATAATATAAAAATATATTTTCCACTTAGAAATATATTTTTTAAAAATAACATTATATTATTAAATCATAATTTCAAAAATATATTTGGGTGATATTTTGAGAATTTTTTGAAAAGTATAATTTTTGGATGAATTGTAAAAAATACATATTTTTATTGAAAACTACCTTTTAATTTAAATTATTTACATGGTTAAATTATATTATATATAGTTTTTAAATTAAAATTAGAAAAAATTATATTATATTTAATCTAATTTATTTCATTTTAATCGAGATCATATTGATTTATCATATAAAAACTTTTTAATCTTTTGAAAACATTTCAATGGAAAATATGATTTTTTGACATGTTATAGGTCTAATTTTAAATTAAATTCGGCTAATTATATGAACTGAATTTGAAAAAAATTGATTTAATATTTATAATCAGTATAATTAATAATATATAATAAGGTGAAATTATTTTTTGACTATAATTAATATTAAAAATAGAAAAATTTTATTACCTAAGTTAAGTTAAAAATGGGGTTATTGGGAGTTAAAATAAGAAGATGATGGAAAAAATGACCTATGTCTTTGTAAAAACACATTTTATGGCCATATTTAGAACATATAACCTCTAGGTGTCTATAATGATCCATTTTGGAGGCATGTTCCCTAAGAAAAATCTTTGTATAAATTTATCCTTTAAAAAAATTTATATTTGTTCACCCCCACTAATAAAAGGCCACCCCATATTCTCCTCTCTTCACACTTCCAAAAACCATTTATTCAGTCAAGAACTACCCAAATATCATACTTAAATCCTTAAACAAATCTTATAGGCATTATTTTTATTATTAATTCCTCATATGTGGGGTATAGTTATAAACCTACATAGGATCTCTGAAGAAGAGGTAAAAATTCTTAATTGTTAGTATTTATTAAATTTATTCTTCCACCACTCTCAAATAATATTATAAAATGATAACCTAATAAATTTATAATCACCTATATTCTGATATATAATTATTTTAATGAAATTACCCATATCTATCTCCCCTTCCATGAAATGGGAAATGAAACCACCAATCATGTGAACATCAAACTAACACCTCATGAACTGATGTAATTCGTTTCCCATAAATACATTTAAAGGATAAATATATTTATTTATTTAACACATTTATATGATATATAACCCATTATTAAACTTATTTAATTATTATATCATATTTAAATTCTCACTTACCATTTTTTGGGGGGATACGATAACATCGCTTGTGTGTACGGTGAACTATCGCATCACAAAGTGATGTGATTTTTTTTCTATTATAAATTACATAGAAGATAGTATGGATAAACTAAATTAATATATGTGATATTTATCACCTAAAAAAACAATTTGAAATATAATATCACATCAATAGAAAAATATTTCTGATATTACCATCCATGGGGAATATGATTCCAACGTTACCAATGTGGGAAAAAATATATGTTTCAATCTTATTTTAATCAGGATTATTTATAATTGAATTTACATTGATGAAAACTATTTAATAATCATCTGAGAAACCATTTAATATAAGTATTCATTGGATATTCATTATGTTTTCATATAATAGTTTCATATTTCTGTCATTGTTATTGAAGATTATTGTGAAAAAGTTTTTAATAGAATCTGACTTCATTTCTCTCTTTGGTCAAAAATTTCTTTTATTCCAAAATAATGTTTTCAAAAAATGTTTTCAATTTTTTTTAACATTGTAAAAATGATTTATAAAATAAATTTTTAACTATTTATTAATTATTAAAATATATTTTTAATAGAATCTTCATTATGTTTTCAAAATAAGGCCTATTTGGCTTTTACCAAAAATATGAAAGAAATAGTTGTTTTAACGTGAAGGACATGTATAGAATATACTCCCTCAGAAACAATAAATGTTTTAAAGATTCATTTATAAGTTAAAAAAGGTTATTTTGAAAAAAAAACTTATTTTAATTTTTAAAATTTTAATTTTTAAAATATTTTCAAAGTAGAAAAATTATTTTCCTCATGAATATTTACAGGAAATATTTATGGTATTTCTATTCATTGATGGAATTAACCCTTTATTTTACTTATGATCCATTTTGGATATGTTTTAGGGCCAGTTTTACTAGGGATATTTTAGTTTGATACAATTTATATTACTATTGATGGTTTATGATCATGTTTATTGATTGTATAATTCTTTACATTACATATTCATTTTCTTAGATTAGAATGATTATGTTTTTATGCTTAACCAATTTGATTTTAGGAATTAATTTCACTTAATAAATGATATCCAGAGCCCTCTATAGCCCTTCAATGAATCATATAACACATGAGACAATGTATCTTCTGTTTATGTATGATGAATTACCCATTCATATAATTAGTGTTGGCACGCGGTCCTGACGTTGTGGTTATGATGTATATAATTATAAATTACCTCAATATGAGATTAATTATTGATGTTCCATGTGAAAATTTGAATACTTATAATATTCTTGGTTATGCTTCAAGCTCATGTGATTATTTATTTACAATTTTTTGATCATTATTTTTTCATTATATATTTTTCTCATGTTATTTACTAATTTGATTGTGTATTATTTATTTACGTTTACATATTTTTTAAGATTTTTTTATTCAAAGCATCCATTACACTCATACAATAACATAGAATTTTTTCTCACCCCTTTCTTATTTTTCTTTCCTATAGATTCCAATATGAGTATTTTGATTGATATATAGGCATCAACTACATAAAATAATGATTTACATAAGGAAAACACCTCATTATACATTATGTTTTAATTTGTAAAATTAGAATCAAGTATATATGTAGTTTACCAATACTACTAAACTATTCATTAATTAGTGATGTGATTCCTTTTATCGTATCACATAGTAATAATGTAGACATCAGCTCTAATATACTGTATCCAGTGTCTTTATATTTGGTATCAAGTGTATATTTTGAAGAAACGATGAGAACCAGATTTTAAAAAACATATATTATGAAATATATCCCTATGAATTACTTTAAGGATGTTTATAAGTATAAGATAACATTAAAAAGATTTAGTAAGGTAGTGATTATGTGGTATTCTGAGAAATACATACCTTTCTGGACACTAATAATGGACGTAGTTCTAGAATTGATATACCTAGGGGAAATTTTACCAAAAAAGGGGTGTTAATATTGAATTAAAAAATACTAGGTAAACAAAAAATGGGCATCATTGATCACATAATTTTAAACTCTTAGGAGATAGTTTTAGGACAATTCAAATTTTAAATATATACCATTATTAAGTATTTGAAAATATCTCTATTATGTGGAAATGTTCCCAATGAATCTATGTTTATGATTATGAGATTAACCATGAATAAAATTTTCAATTTATGTTACACGTTTCAAATGTTTTGGGTCTATAAATTATGATACATAAATTTATGATCTAATTTATTATATTACACTATTTATAAATGGAACCTAGTGTAAGGAATGAGAACTATATTAATTAAAATATTCTAAAGAGAAAGATGGACCATTTATTTGATGGGATTAAGCCTATTATTTTAAGGAAAATAGTCTCCCAAACATAATCCTCATCAGAGGGAATATAATAATATAGTATAATGATAAAAACATAATTCTCTAAATATTATTTATTATAATGGATGAAATATAATAATAGGATGGAATAAAAAAATAGATAAATAGAAGAAGCCAATAAATTATTTCAACTAATGTATTAATTTTATAAAGAAAGTTTATGGTACATGTATTAATGGAACGAGATATTTCTACTTTAATGGAGAGAAATTACACCGTGGACATGATTCCAAGGGTAAAAAACAAATTTCCAAAGCGATATAGTTCAAATTTTAGAATATAGCACACTAAACAAACTAATATCCCAAGCATCAAGAAAAAATATACCCTCGAAGAATATAAGGGATCAAGGTCAGGCCTATTATATTACTACATAAAGAGAGAAATTATTAATGTGATTTTTCAGGATTAATGAATTTTTTTATATGAGTATTTTGTTTGATGATATTCTATTTATAAAAATTATTAAAACTATAAGGATTGTTCAATAGTGTTTATTTAATAAGGACTTGAAGAAACATGTTGAATAATACCAGTAAAAGTGATTTAGTGGAAAGTTGATATTTTTGGAAAACACATGATTGAGGGAATATAACCCTTAATATGTTCTCAAAGTTGAGATAATTTTAATAATGATAAGTTTAAGGGTTATTATTAGAGATTTTGAAATTTGTTTGAGGTTTTATTATATATGTCATCCTTGTGGGAGTTTCATGTATGTATTTATTTATGGAATATATTCTATAACCTACTATTTTATTTTTTGAAGGATTCATGTTTTTCTTGTGGTTTTATGGTGAAAATTTTATTCACATATTTGTAATGTGATATTATGATCCACTTTATCTTGTATATGAAATATAATGTTGTTTTAGTGACCTTATTCTGAATTTCTGGACATTGAATTTGATCAGGAATATTTTGGACAGTTCTTATGGATAACCATTTATGAAATAAAATAAGTTGATTTTTAGGACCCACTATTAATGTATTGTAAATTAATTTCTTATATTGAATAAATTTATATATCCATTTTTTTTTCTAATGATAGTAGGAATATATCGATACAATTTTATAGATCTTATGATCTATTGAAATTTAATTTTATTGCTTTGGGGATACAAAAATAAACTTGGATATTCTTTTCTTTGAGTAAGAAATGATTTAAAAACTAATAAAATCATATAAAAAGAATTAAATTGTAATTATATTTTTATTTGTTTCCTATTATAATGTTAATGGATGTCCTCAACATCAAGAAAGGGTCTTGGTAATTTTTTTATCTAATTACATTTATATCTATTGAATCAAATGAAATCTTAAATATTCACAGATTTATGGTTTTGAAGTAATTAACATTAAATAAATTGTTCAATTTATTTTGATCAATGATCACTATCACTATCTATTAATACTTGGGTGTTAGTATTCTCTCTCATTTCTATGTATTAATTTCCCACCATTTTTCTGCTACATGGGAACCTAGTGACGTGTTAATTTAGATATCCTTAATTCGTACCTTTATCACTTATTAATAGAATGTTTTATTAACTGCTTTTATATTTTTTTACAAAAAAATATTTTCATATGTCAAACCTTTAATTTCCATTATCACGTTTAAATTGCAAGGATGCAAGTAGAATGTAACTTTCTAAGATTCTAAAAGTGAAACATCATCTTTTATAGAATATATGAAATGAAAAATTAAACTTAGAAGATATTTTCATGCACCAATACTTTATTATATATATATTTATTATAAACTAAATCTATTTGATAACATAGGATTCACACAACACGATTTTAAAAAAAAACACGATACTCTAATAAGATATTATTATTTAAACATAACCATTATATGCTAGACCTTAATTTAGAGTGTATGAATATGTATAAGTAAATTTTGAAAATTATATGGTATATAAATGTATAAAATAACTCCAATTGGGTTTTTAATTATTAAAAATAAAATAATAATAATATGATTTAAAAGTAAATGTTTTCTAAAAAGATATACTCTTCTAAAAGAGGGTTTAGTCACGCTTTGCACACATAATTTAAAATTAATATTTTACCACTTTTAGAAGATGTATTTGAAAAAATAAACATCATTTTTAAATATAAATGCAATTTTTCTTTAACGAGTTTATGTATTTTTATAAAAATATTCTTTTTTTGATGAATAGTTAAAAATACTGAATTTTATTGAAAACTTCATTTTTATTTAAATTATTCACATGGATAAATTATATGAAATAATCATATTTTTGAGGCACCTACAAGTTTAATTTTAATTTTAAATATTAATCATCTATGAAACGAATTTTGGAAAATGGATTCTATATTATGAATCCTAATAATTATTATTATCAAATAGGGTTATCTAAATTTTGTACAATAGTGAATAATAAAAATAGTAAAAATTATCAACCATGGTTTTGGTAATAATTTGTTTGTAAGGGGTTAGAAATAAATACTATGGTTAAAAATGAACTAAAACATGTCCAACACCCATTTTATGTCAATATTTTGACCTTATAGAAAATATGGTTAATGAATGACCCATTTATGATGAAATTGTTATGAGAAAAACATGGGTATCACTTTATATTTTCAAATATTCAATGTGCATCCTCTCTCCCACTTATAAATGGACACCCCTTATTCTTAACTCTTTACACTTAAAAAACCATTTCGTTTAACTGAGACCTGACAAAATCACTTATATTCTTCAATAAACACAAATGGGAGGCCTTACGTTCATTATTAATTCCTCATATTAATGATTTATTTATAATCCTATAGAGGCTCTCCAAAGAGGAGGTAAAATAATTAAACGTTCATTTTTTTCTATTTCTTCTTCAACGTCATTAAAATGATCTTAATTTATGCCAATATATTAAGACCATTATCCCATATATACTAATATGTAATTATGTTAATATAATAACCCATAACCATCTCTACATCCATCAAATGGGAAATGAAACTGTCAATCGTATTTATTGGGGAATACAATCTCAAGAACCGAGGTAAATTTTTTTTCTATAAACACCATTTAAGGATGGATATAATGATTTATTTAATATATTTATGTGATATAGATGAAATAATTTCAATTCTATAATTATTATATCACATATTCCTTCTAACTTACTATTCCATAGTGGGATTCGATAACATTGAACGTGTATACAAAAAACTAACTTCTTATGAAGCAATGTGATTAATTTTTATCTAAAACGATAAATTTAAGATAATAAAGTTACAATTAATGAATATATGTGATATTAATGAACTATATATTCTTTTTTAAATATAATATCACATCTAACTTCTTTCCTTCCAATCCTTTGGAAAATAATTACATCGCTCATGCGTGTGTGTGGACTACCACCTCCATATAGAAATGTGAATGTTTTCATCTTATTTTTACTTTTATTTTAATATTAATGGATTTGATTAATAAAAATTATATAAATAAGATAATAATTATCCAATAAAATTTAATTGAGATTTATTTTCCTTTAATTCCATCTATCAATAAAAATATAAATAATGTTCATTTGTACATTTGGATTACCATATCCATGAATGATATAATCCATTTTATATCTATAATTTTTATAGATTAATCTAATAAAATATATAATTAATATATAGTATATTTAATTCATGTTTATCATTATATAAATGATCGAAATGTGATCAATATAAAAAGAACGAAAGTAACAAATCAAAAGATGCATGAAAAATAATGTTGTTATTACCTGAAATAGAGATTTTATTAAAAAAGATTTAATGAATGAGAAATAAAAGGCCGTAATTAAATCATATATTAAATGAGATATATTATTAAGAGTTTTTAATAGTTTTATAATAAACCTATATTTAATATACAGGTTTTTCTGAAACATAATATAGATGTTGAACCAGAGGTAAGGGTTTCTTGTCTCACATTTACTTCTGTGAGACATATGTCACATTCACCACTTATTATTTTGGTGTGTGTATATAAATACCCTTTTTATATCTAATATCAATAATATATTTCAATTCATGTTATTTTATATTTCATTTTCTCCCTTCCATGGGGATTAGGATTCAAAAGTTACCAATGCGATAAGAGATTTATATTTCCATCTCATTTTAATGGGATTTGTAAGATATAAAACTTTTATGGAGTTGTATTTATATTATTTATAGGTACTATTTTACCCTTATATTGGTATATATCAGGTGTGTTTTTATTTCGGGGTGTTTTTTTGTGAAAATTTGGAAATTTGGGAGAAAAAGGGGGATTGCACGGTTGGCGCACGATTTTCCCAAACTGTGTGCCTTCCCCTTAAAGACTGTGAAATTCCAAATAGAGGGTAATTTCATTGTTGGAAAACCATATTTCAATATTTCATCTTTATTAGTATTAACCATGAGGCCCCTAAAATAGGAACATGGTTAGGGCGTACGGTTTGGAAAATCATGCGCCCGAGCCTAGGAAACCGTTCACACAAGATTATTTTCTCTAAAAATTATTTTTTAAAAATTCTTATACCCACAATATTTCACCCTAATTCTCCCCTTCTAGACCTATAATGTTATATATCATTTCTGGATGTCCTATATATGATTCCAAGTATTTATGAAGTTCTTTCTTGATGGATCAAAAATCTGATTAATGGATCTGTACCCCTCCTTGTAAATGAATTCTCCCCATGTAGTTTTCTATCTATATTCCCTCTTTCTAGATGAAATGGAATGTTTCATTCCACATTATAAATGGTTTATATAAGGGTTTTTTTGTTTTTGTTATATTTTATATTGGATATAGGATTTAGTTCTAAATCTCATCCATCATTGTGAAATTGATTGTTCTACTTTAATTTGGGGAGTTTTAGTTTCGTGAATGCTCATCAACGATCTTTAGGTAGGTGGTCTAAAATTCAATTCCCATAGTATTGGTTATAATTATATGTATATAATTGAGAAATTGGAATTTTTTGGATAAAAAATTTCACAATTAATTGGATTAATTAGTTGGTTGATTAATTAATGGAACCATGAAATTGATGGAATGTGGTGAATGTGAAATTGGTTGAAATTGTAATTATGCAATTTGGGAATAATGGGATATTGAATTAATTGATTAATGGGAATTAAGGGATGTTTATATTATATTTAAAGTGTTAACAATTTATATGATTAAATTTTGATAATTGATTTAACGGTGAATTATTCATATTATTCAATGTAATGAAATCAAAGAACCATGTTTGTTGCGACAAATTGAAATGGTATACCATGATGAGAATGTTTGACAATAAGGTTAATTATTTTTAACCTTGTTAAATGTTTTTTATGTGTGATTGATTGATAAATGAGTGTGGTACACACAATGATGCTGTAAATATAGATATGTTATTTACTGATAAATGAGTGTGGGAAATAGACTGAAGCTCTAAACACCCATATATTTTTGAGTGATAAATGAGTGTAAGACATATAATTATACTCCAATTACCCAAATGTTATTGATTGATAAATGATGCGTAAGATAGTACCCGATACTTCAAATACCCAGGAGGTGATATAGATGACTTTATAGGCCCTAAATGTTAGAATTTGACTTTTGTTATATGTATCCATGACATGAAATATAATTAAATGGTTATTAAAATACAATGTTACAATGAATTATTATTGTCTCTGTGATATATCTTTGATATGGTTTAGACTATAGCCTGAACAAAAGTAGGTACTGATGGTCTTGGTGTCATCGTGAAGTCGGGGATTTATGTGGATAAATAAAGAATAATTGAATATGGAAATCGTTTATTTTATTACATGTACTTTATTATTTGTAAAATTGCATACAATGTTTATTTACTGAATATTGATATTAGTGGTGGATTACTGAGTTACAATCACACCCTACTTAGGCTTCCTGATCGGTACCCAAACAGACTTCATGTTTGCAGGACATGATAAGGGAAATAGTTGTATGTTATATTGATGAGTTGGGATGGATCATGAATAAGGGAAACAAAATTCATTTCGGGTCCCACATGGAAATGTTAGTGTGTGTTTATTTTGGTTTTTAATTTTACACTGGACACATATATGTAATTACATATCTAGTGATTTAGTTTGGGTTATTTTTTCTTGTTTTCGTTCATCATGTGATACTGATATGTACTGTTTATTGA
Organism: Viscum album; assembly: GCA_963277665.1. NCBI lineage: Eukaryota > Viridiplantae > Streptophyta > Magnoliopsida > Santalales > Viscaceae > Viscum > Viscum album. The sequence continues at coordinate 120,708,687 of OY728119.1, forward strand.
TTATATGATTTGGTTATTGTGTATTTATTTCCACTATCAGGATGATTTGATAAAGGTTTTATAGTCTCTATATGTTATATATTAGACCCTCTCTACATGTCGGAAGCCTATGGTATTTGGGGAAGTGCACCTGATGTCATTTAGCCAACCGAGTCATGGTACTAGCATGCAGAACCAAGCTCGAGACATCACAAAGTTTCATTAGAGTGGTTTTATTTATTTTTATTTTGTATTGGTATTATAGTAGGGTATAAATAAGATTAGGATGAGTCTAGACTTGGTCATGATCTCATGTATATGATTAGTTAACCCATGTACATTGAAAAAACCAAGTATCAAGGTTTTGATTGACGTTATTGATGTATGTTGTTCTAGTTGAATATTATTTTACTTTGAGTGATGCACATGTTGTGTGATGATTATTATTGTTTCTAATATTTTTATTTTTTGTTCTGTTATGGTATGTTTGTTTAGCATACAAGCTTCATTCTAGGCACTTAGTATTTATCATCACATTCGTCATTTTATAAATTCATGAGAAAAGTAGGTTTTCGGGTGATTTTTTTAAATGAAAATTCTTTTCTATAATTGTTTGATTAAATGAAAAGGTTTCATAATATGAAACTAAAAGACTAAAAGTGTAACACCCCGAGATTTTATGAAAAATATTATTTTAATTTCATTAATTTCTTGTGTTGTATGCTACACCAAGATTACCTTACGCTATACGCAACACCGTATTAGCTTGCAGTATACGCAACACTATTCTTGGATCGTGTTACACACAATTTTGATAATGGTTATTCTACGCAACATTTAGTATATATATATACATATTCAATGTATAAATGAAATATCTTTGGATTCTGTTATACGAAACAACGAAGGATTCTTTCACAACAAGCAACCCTGACTTGTCTTGCATTACACGCAATCGCAACCTTCCTCGATCGCGTGTGTTGTACGGAATACCAGGTTTTACTAAACAAATGATATGTTTTTATAATATTATTATAAACTAGACGTTATGAATAGTATTAACTAAATTTTTAATTTTATAACATTATTATTCATCTTACACATTTTCTAGAGCAGGGTATAAGAACAAAATATTTTTTTTGGGTAAAATAAGTATTTTTCAAAAAATGCAGTTTTGCCACCTTTTGATGGAACACCCACTTTAAATCTAGTTTTTGACATGTTTATAAGTTAAATTTGACAAAATAAAATTATTCTTTGGAATCAAAAAATAAAAATTTACTTTGGATAATTTTTTTCGTATTTTTCTGGTAACTTTCATATTTTGATGAATAGTAAAAACACGCTATATTTTAATGAAAAACAACTTTTTTCGTCGTAATAATTTATATGGATAAATTATAATGTTGAATGGTTTTAAAGTATAAATAGAATATATTTTTTCCATTTAATATAATGTATGTCATTGGCATTGATTTTACATTGAATCCGTAGGTTAAATCAATTCAATCTTTTGCAATGTTTTAAACAAAAACTCATTTTCATTCGACAACGGGATTAATTTTAATTTAATTTCTGCAAATTTTGTGTATTGAATTTGAAAAAATGGATTCCATATTTGGAATCAGTGGGTCCAAATTATTTTAATAGGCTACTTTTTATTTTTGGGAATTATGAATAGTAACTACGGTAAATTTTATTTACCATAGTTAAAGGTAAATCGGGTAATTAAGGGTAAATATAATATTATAAAATTACCCTAACACATGGAAAAATTCTATTGGATGAATAAAAGTAAACCCATATCAACTAAGGGTCGGATTATATTCATTTTATGAACTTTTGACCATGAAAATAATTTAATTATTATCAAAACAAAAAAAAGTGACAACATGTCACTCTCTTAAATCTTATAAGTATAATAATTTTAAGTTAGTGATAAACATCATAAAACATAGAACATGAACAGTCTCCAGAAATATAATAAAATTTTCTACATCATGATAATTTATTTAGAATTTTTAGGGATTAAATAATTGTCATTAATGGTGATACATTAATGATACATAAATTATTTATTAAGTGGAAAATAAGTAATGTAGTTTTTATTGAAATAATAATACCCATTAAAAGGCCCACAAACCTGAAAAAAACTTATTGGTAGTATATATATACACCTTAATCATCCAATGACCTAATATATAACCGTTTGTATCCTTATAAAAGTGATTATGACACTTATATTATTTTATTTTAAATGATGCCAAAGTTGTCACCTTCATAAGTTAATAATTATAACAATTTAAATATTGTTATTTTAAGATGATAAATTCGAGTAAAAGTATTATTGTGAAAGGTAATAGATTTATCTTCATTATAGGATTTTATTTTAAATTTTTATGCAACAAATAAGTATATTAAAGAATTATACAAAAATGATGTAGTAATTATTTTATTAAGAGATAAACCAAATAAATGGTTTTAAAAATAAAAAAGTAAATATTATATGAACTATTTAATGTGATCCACTAATTTTATAGATACATATGACCTTTTATGAATCTATTAAATCTTTTATTTTGAACATATACTCTGTATATATTTTATTTAAATTCAAATAAATGAATAGTGTCAAAATTGACACTATTGTTATTTTATAAAAATAACATATTATAAAATTGTTTAAAAATCACAAAAATATTTAAAAATTATAAATTTAAATTTATATGGTCTATAATGTTATAAAGTAAAAAATTATGGAAAATTCACAACAAATAAGTAATTATTTGTTATAATTTAAAATTTAGAATTTTATTACCACAAATAAACTTAAATAGATTAAATAAGGATAAATCAAAATGATAAGGTTTAAAATAAGATCCAAACATGTCTAAATTTGATTGGTTTATGAGATTACAACCCTATATCATCTAATCTTTGAATATGAGTCATTTTTGGAGTTTTTTAAGTGGGTTTATATTTATTATAAATTAATAGTTTTAAGAATTCCAAAGGTTCCCCTCTCCTCCCTTATAAAAGGGCACCTCCTCCCTCTCCTCCTCACACCAATTTGAGCCCTCAATCTCGGAAAAAACCTGAAAACTTATCTTCTCCACTTACCTAGAAAAATCCTAGAGGTTATGGTCTACTTTAAAGACCAATCTTAGTGCCCAAAGAGGAGGTTTCAAAGAGGAGTATCGAAGAAGAGGTAATTTCTTCTCCCAATTCTTTCAAGCTTCTTTCTTCTTCAACTTCTTCTTCTTTAGTTGTTTCATTATAAAGTAATAACATCAGTATCAATAATATACTGATTTGTTATTATATATATGAAACAACCCCATTTCACCTTCTATCCATCCTACAGAAAACAAAATCACCACGCGTGCGTACGTACAGAATACCATCTCCAGGTCGTGGTGTAATCTGTTTTTCCACCAACACCTTAAATGGATGGGTATAATGGTGTAAATAATAACTATAAATAGTTATTATAACATCATACTGATATATTGTATCATCCACTCCAATTAAATTCAATAATTATGGAAATGATATCATCGCTCATGCGTACGTACGGACTACCATCTCCACGACGCGATGAGATTCATTCTCCATGTTAACCATTTAAGAATGATTATAAAGTATATATAAGCAATAATAATGAAATATATGACATTATAAAGCTACTGGATTTATGTATTTATGTATTTCATCTACTTAATTCCATTGAACTCAATAAGGAAACGAAAACAGCGTTCATGCGTACGTACGACCTACCGTCTCCATGAACGGTGTATTTCTTTCAATTTATCGATCTATTATATATATGTATATTATGAATATATATTATATATAAATCATGTTTTATATTCTGGAATTATGTAATCGTGATCTAAGTAATCATATGAATAATTACAAGTCAAAACACGGACGACAAATGAAACGATTTTACCCAAAACACTCTTTAACATGGAATTTACAAAAGAACGGGTAATATAAAGTCATAAGTGAACCATATACGATATAATAACAATGAATATGATTCTGTAATAAGTCAATGACCTTATTTAAATCATTATACAGGAGGTTCGGATACATACGAAGCATATCAGACATAAGGTAAGCGATAAATTTTGCAAATCTCATTTTTATCCGAGATTGCTTATTCGTAATTATTTACTGGGGTCATTTCTATCATCCATGTCCATGTTTTATAAAAGTGTTTTCATGTATGTTTAAAGTCATTTCTACCCATTTTTTACTTTTTTACTTTTACTACATGTTATGTAAGGAATCATTCTTTTGTTTACGTTACGAGGTGCTTTTTTAACTTTTTCGACAAAAGTACGAGAAGAATGTTTTTTTAACTTATACGACATGAAAGGATTTTTACAATTTCATAAATCTTTATTTTCATGAAGCTTCCTCCAAAATATTCCATTACTGTTTTCAATAAAATCTATTTCTTTTAAAATTGCATGACGTTTTGTGAAAATAAATTGATTTTGAAGAAGAAAGGATATTTTCCTCAAGAATTCATTTCAAGTATTTTATCAAAACCATTTTTCATCTAAGATGTCATTATTTCATATGTGTATATTTCAAGTATCATGTCTCTATGATTTAAATGGTTTCACTTTTCTTATTATGAAATGATATCCATTTCTTTTATATGGATTATGTGATGATGGAATGATGTTTATGAAACCCATTTTTTTTATTGGGTTATTATGGATGATGTATGTTTTTTTGTGGCACAAGTAAGAATTATTTCATTATGAGATGGGTGGGACCTATATCTCCCTCCAATGCATTGGGTAAAGATTTTATATCTCATGAGATAGACATGGCTGGAACGGTAAGTTAATCTGGTTCAGTGTTACAAGACTGAAACGAGGAGTGAACTCGATTCAGAATGGGACTTTGTCCACTAAGATGGTCTTGGTAGCAATTCCTTGGCTACTATGGAAATCATTACATGTGCTTAATGGATTCCACAATTACATGTTTTATTATCATGCTATTTTACCATGGTTTATGTTCCATTATGATCTATGCCTTATGTACTTCCATGTTTTATGTCGTTGCTCAAGATTTTAATGTTTAAACATTATGTTCATGTTTTTAAGTCCCAATGTATATGGTATGTTTTATTTTATCCATGCTTACCCTTAATGAGAATTTGAGCTCACACTTTTTATGTTTTATTTTCCCCCAGGATCAAAAGAAAGGTTTTAGGTCAGGAAACAAAAAGTGGAAGATCTTTATGGGAGATGTTGAATATCTTTCACCACGATTAGAAGATTATGTTCCAAGTTTCCAAAGACACTAAACTATTACGGTCCTTGTGTATCCGTTTTTGTTATGTATTAAGTATTCTGCAAAAGTAATGTAATGTCCATGTACATCAAGATTAGGGTCTCTACAGTTGGTATAAGAGGAAAGGTTTAGTCAACCTTTGGAAACTAGGATGCGAAAACGTTAGTGAGATCCCTAGAGATATTTCTAAGGTATGTCTAGGGATGTACCTAAGGATAAGAATATGTATAGGATATAGTCCTAGAACTACGGTAACGATCATAGAATTTAACCTAAGATGTTAGATATTGAGGGTGCTCCCCCTTTACTATATTGTTTTCCCTAGCATGATTTTTGCCTCTCACACTATTCTTTTTTGGGTTATAAAGAATGGCTGGAAACAAGAAGATTCATGATAATGGAGGATATGATGGACAATGGAATGATTTTATTCATGAGAAACCAAATGAAACGGGATCTGGAAGTCTAAACATCGTTATTATGCCTAATCATCAATCTCATAATATGATTAATAATCTCAACTTTGGTAATTTTCCCGACTCAGATAACAAGAGAAAGATGGAGTTTCATGATTATCATAGAGGAAAGAAAGTTCAATTTCCCTCATGTAAATCATGTGGGAAGAGGCATCAGGGAGATTGTTTCAAAGGAACTGGAAGATGCTTTGGGTGTGGAAAATAAGGACACAAATCCATTAAGTGAAAAGGAAAAGGTTCAGTTAACAACATGGACACAGATAATGGTATTTCTACGACATCAACAATAATTAGATGTTTTAAATGTGGAATATACAGGCATTATGCAAACCAATGCCCTCATGAAGAGAATCAGCATGGTCATATGGGTAGTATTTATGTGGATGATGATGAGGAGACTACAAATGATATATGAGCTAAAAAAAGTATTGAAGCTCAGTTGGTTATTTTAGAAGGTAGTGGAATGATTGTATGTTTATCGAGAGTTATGTTGTATAGTTAATGGTACTATGGAATAAAGAATCATCTAAGGATTGTTACACTATTGTTTTTCCTAAAAGTATTTGAAAGTATATGTTGAATGGTACCAGTAACCATGGAATGTTATTCAGATATTTTTGTAAAGTAGATGATATGCGCATAATGAAGGAATAAGAACATAATGAGATGTTTGATTGTATTCATGAGATCATGATTGATATAAGGACTAAGTGATATCATGGTTTGAGTATATAGAATTTTGAGGATTTTGTTATGTGGAAAGTGTTAACTTTTAACTGCATTCATGTTTTCAATAAGGTTCAATGGGTATTCATTTTTCAAGAGAATACATGCTTAAGGCCTTCAAACATTTTTAATGTGACCAACAAGACATATCTTATGATATATGGGGATCAACGATGGTATTAACATGCTTCTTATATGAAATATCTGGTAATCATTTTCACTATAATATGACAATGGACTGCAATATTATGGATAAGCCTAAAGATTGGAATGGATTATGTTAGAAATAAGTTAGTATTGTTTAATTATAGAACCTTTTTTCGAAATTATTGATGGGATGATATAGTAATGTAGTTTTAGAAAAAGGAAAACCTGCAGAACGAGCAACAACCCATCGCGTCGGACAAGGATGTGGGAATCGAACCCACAACAGAAGTGCGACTGACCTTTATCGCCTACCACTGGCCTACACGATTTCCTTGGTTAGTAGAAACTAGTTTTATTTTATTAAGCGGTATGATATATGAAGTATAAGTTCATTTTTGTAACCATATATGATTAATCTAACCATAGGATGGACTTATAACTTTTGCTATCCTTTTGTTTGAAAGAGATGGAATGACCCATCATTCTATCACATGATCTGCTAACACATCACAAATAACAAATTCAACTTCATTTCTTTAAGGGATGAAGTGGAAATTGTTCAATTCATGAACAACAGTGAGATTGTACCAAAATAATGCAAGTATTTCTTTTAATTCATCAACTTTAGGGAAATGATCTTGAAAACCCAAAATGTTGTCCTAGTTCCCTTATATCCGATGAATCAGATGGTACCTCAGATCATCACAAATCAATAGCTTTGTGATTGTTGGCTTTTTCATAGCCATGTTCTCTACCACTCTCCATCGGAACTTGATGGTTAGATTTTTCCTCCATATCCATATTTTCACCTATGTTCTCCTATGTGGAAACCCAGTGATGAGTTATTTTGGGTAACCATTACATTTCATACTTTAGTTTTTAAATCCATGTTTTGGTATTCCTTTTTACGATGTGGGTTTCTATTAAACAAACTTTCTACTAGTAAACCATTTATAACCCTGATGAATTTCGAGGGATAAATTCATTTTAAGGGGGGTAGAATGTAATACCCCGAGATTTTATGAAAAATATTCTTTTAATTTCATTAATGTCTTGTGTTTTATGCTACACCAAGATTACCTTGCGCTATACGCAACACCGTATTAGCTTGCAGTATACACAACACTATTCTTGGATCGTGTTACACACAATTTTGATAATAGTTATTCTACGCAACATTTAGTATATATATATATATATATATTCAATGTATAAATGAAATATGGTTGGATTCTGTTATACGAAACAACGAAGGATTATTTCACAACACACAACCCTGACTTGTCTTGCATTACACGCAATCACGACCTTCCTCGATAGCGTGTGTTGTACGCAATACCGGGTTTCACTAAACAAACGATATATTATTATAATATTATTATGAACTAGACGTTATGAATAGTATTTACTAAATTTTAAATTTTATAACATTATTATTCATCTTACACATTTTCTAGAACATGGTATAAGAACAAAATAAATTTTTCGGGTAAAATAAGTATTTTTCAAAAAATGCAGTTTTGCCACCTTTTGATGGTGCACCCACTTTAAATCTAGTTTTTGACATGTTTATAAGTTAAATTTGACAAAATAAAATTCTTATTTGGAATAAAAAAATAAAAATTTACTTTGGATAATTTTTTTTGTATTATCTTGGTAACTTTCATATTTTGATGAATAGTAAAAACACGCTATATTTTAATGAAAAACAACTTTTTTCATCGTAATAATTTATATGGATAAATTATAATATTGAATGGTTTTAAAGTATAAATAAAATATATTTTTTCCATTTAATATAATGTATGTCATTGTCATTGATTTTACATTGAATTCATAGGTTAAATCAATTCAATCTTTTGCAATGTTTTAAACAAAAACCCGTTTTCATTCGACAACGGGATTAATTTTAATTTAATTTCTGCAACTTCTGTGTATTGAATTTGAAAAAATGGATTCCATATTTGGAATCAGTGGGTCCAAATTATTTTAATAGGCTACTTTTTATTTTTGGTAATTATGAATAGTAACTACGGTAAATTTTATTTACCATAGTTAAAGGTAAATCAGGTAATTAAGGGTAAATATAATATTATAAAATTACCCTAACACATGCCAAAATTCTATTGGATGGCTAAAAGTAAACCCATATCAACTAATGGTCGGATTAGATTCATTTTATGAACTTTTGACCATGAAAATAATTTAATTATTATTAAAACCAAAGAAAGTGACAACATGTCACTCTCTTAAATCTTATAAGTATAATAATTTTAATTTATTGATAAACATCATAAAACATCGAACATGAATAGTCTCTAGAAATATAATAAAATTATCTACATCATGATAATTTATTTAGAATTTTTAGGGATTAAATAATTGTCATTAATCGTGATACATTAATGATACATAAATTATTTATTAAGTGGAAAATAAGAAATATAGTTTTTATTGAAATAATAATACCCATTAAATGGCCCACAAACCTAGAAAAATATTATTGGTAGTATATATATACACCTGAATCATCTAATGACCTAATATATAACCGTTTGGATCCTTATAAAAGTGATTATGACACTTATATTATTTTATTTTAAATGATGCCAAAGTTTTCACCTTCATAAGTTAATAAATGTAACAATTTAAATATTGTTATTTTAAGATGATAAATTCGAGTAAAAGTATTATTGTGAAAGGTAATAGATTTATCTTCATTATAGGATTTTATTTTAAATTTTATGCAACAAATCAGTATATTAAATAATTATACAAAAATATTGTAGTAATTAATTTATTAAGAGATAAACCAAATAAATGGTTTTAAAAATAAAAAAGTAAATATTATATGAACTATTTAATGTGATCCAATAATTTTATAGATACATATGACCTTTTATGAATCTATTAAAGCTTTTATTTCTAACATATTTTTTGTATATATTTTATTTAAATTCAAATAAATGAATAGTGTCAAAATTGACACTATTGTTATTTTATAAAAATAACATATTATAAAATTGTTTAAAAATCACAAAAATATTTAAAAATTATAAATTTAAATTTATATGGTATATAATGTTATAAAGTAAAAATTTATGGAGAATTCACAACAAATAAGTAATTATTTGTTATAATTTAAAATTTAGAATTTTATTACCACAAATAAACTTAAATAGATTAAATAAGGATAAATCAAAATGATAAGGTTTAAAATAAGATCCAAACATGTCTAAATTTGATTTTTTTATGATATTACAACCCTATCTCATCTAATCTTAGAATATGAGTCATTTTTGGAGTTTTTTAAGTGGGGTTAGATTTATTATAAATTAATATTTTTAAGAATTCCAAAGGTGCCCCTCTCCTCCCTTATAAAAGGGAACCTCCTCCCTCTCCTCCTCACACCAATTTGAGCCCTCAATCTCGGAAAAAACCTGCCAAATTATCTTCTCCACTTACCTAGAAACATCCTAGAGGTTCTGGTATACTTTGAAGACTAATCTTAGTGCCCTAAGAGGAGGTTTCAAAGAGGCGTATCAAAGAAGAGGTAATTTATTCTCCCGATTCTTTCAAGCTTCTTTCTTCTTCAACTTTTTCTTCTTTAGTTGTTTCATTATAAAGTAATAACATCAGTATCACTAATATACTTATTTTTTATTATATATATGAAACAACCCCATTTCACCTTCTATCCATCCTACGGAAAACAAAATCACCGCGCGTGCGTACGTACGGAATACCGTCTCCACACCGTGGTGTAATATGTTTTTCCACCAACACCTTACATGGATGGGTATAATGGTGTAAAGAATAACTATAGATAGTTATTATAACATCATACTGATTCTGATATATTGTATCATCCACTCCAATTCAATTCAATAATTATGGAAACGATATCATCGCTCGTGCATACGTAGGGACTACCGTCTCTACAACGCGATGAGATTCATTCTCCATGTTAACCATTTAAGAATGATTATAAAGTATATATAAGCAATAATAATGAAATATATGACATTATAAAGCTACATGATTTATGTATATATATATATGTCATCTACTTAATTCCATTGAACTCAATAAGGAAACGAAAACAGCGTTCATGCGTACGTACGACCTACCGTCTATATGAACGGTGTATTTCTTTCCATTTATCGATCTATTATATATATGTATATTATGAATATATATTATATATAAATCATGTTTTATATTCTGGAATTATGTAATCGTTATCTAAGTAATCATATGAATAATTACAAGTCAAAACACGGACGACAAATGAAACGATTTTACCCAAAACACTCTTTAACATGGAATTTACAAAAGAACGGGTAATATAAAGTCATAAGTGAACCATATACGATATAATAACAATGTATATGATTCTTTAATAAGTCAATGACATTATTTAAATCATTATACATGAGGTTCAGATACATACGAAGCATATCAGACATAAGGTAAGGGATAAATTTTGCAAATATCATTTTTATCTGAGATTGCTTATTCGTAAGTATTTCCAGGGGTCATTTCTATCATCTATGTCCATGTTTTATAAAAGTTTTTTCATGTATGTTTAAAGTAAATTTTACCCATTTTTGAATTTTTGACTTTTACTACATGTTATGTAAGGAATCTTTCTTTTGTTTACGTTACGAGGTACTTTTTTAACCTTTTCGACAAAAGTACGAGAATAATGTTTTTTTAACTTATACGACATAAAAGGATTTTTACAGTTTCATAAAGCCTTATTCATGAAGCTTCCTCTAAAATATTTCATTACTATTTTCAACAAAATCTCTTTCTTTTAAAATTGCATGACGTTTTGTGAAAATAAATTGATTTTGAAGAAGAAAAGATATTTTCCTCAAGAATTCATTTCAAGTATTTTATCAAAACCATTTTTCATCTAAGATGACATTATTTCATATGTGAATGTTTCAAGTATCATGTCTCTATGATTTAAATGGTTTAACTTTTCTTATTATGAAATGATATCCATTTCTTTTATATTGATTTTGTGATGATGGAATGATGTTTATGAAACCCATTTTGTTTATTGGGTTATTATGAATGATGTATGTTTTTTTTGTGGCACAAGTAAGAATGATTTCATTATGAGATGGGTGGGACCTATATCTCCCTCCAATGCATTGGGTAATGATTTTATATCTCATGAGATAGACATGGATGGAACGGTACGTTAATCCGGTTCAGTGTTACAGGACTGAAACGAGGAGTGAACTCGATTCAGAATGGGACTTTGTCCACTAAGATGGTCTTGGTAGCAATGCCTTGGCTACTATGGAAATCATTACATGTGCTTAATGGATGCCACAATTACATGTTTTATTACCATTCTATTTTATCATGGTTTATGTTCCATTATGATCTATGCCTTGTGTACTTCCATGTTTTATGTCGTTGCTCAAGATTTTAATGTTTTAACATTATGTTCATGTTTTTAAGTCCCAATGTATATGGTATGTTTTATTTTCTCCATGATTACCCTTACTGAGCATTTGAACTCAACCTTTTTATGTTTTATTTTCCCCGAGGATCAAAAGAAAGGTTTTAGGTCAGGAAACAAAAAGTGGAAGATCTTTATGGGAGATGTTGAAGATCTTTCACCACGATTAGAAGATTACATTCCAAGTTTCCAAAGACACTAAACTATTACAGTCCTTGTGTGTCTTCTTTTGTTATGTATTAAGTATTATGAAAAAATAATGTAATGTCCATGTATATCAAGCTTAGGGTCTCTATAACAAGTGATGATAAATTTGGTAAACTCAAACGAAAATGGGTGTTTAATGAGAAAAATGAATGATTAAAATTTGTTTAACCTATGTTATCCATATACTAGATGAGGGATGTTTGAGGGTAGTGATGGTGCCTTGATTTTGAACTTCTGGGGAGAAAAAGGGGAAGATTTGTTATGGAATAATGTGAATCCCACTTTTGAAAATATTAATGGTTAGTTATATTACATAGTAAATGTATTTAAAATTTAGATATATGCCTCCACTATGACAGTTGTTGAGAGGAAGATAGAAGGATATGGCGGGAAATGATCCGAATGTAGTGGAAGATGAGGCTCTAATAGTTCTTGGTGAGGAATCTCGAAATAAATTACAAGATAACTATTATTGATTTATATAGTTTATATAAAGAGACCCCATATGGGTTGTGAAAATTATGTCTAACTTATCATAGGAGTTCCAGTTCTTTCACCCTTCGAATTTCACCGGAAAGGGTGGACATGAGGCAGCTGGGTTCTGGATTGACTCTATCCCGAAGATCAATGAACACTTAGAGATTCACAGTGATAAGAGATTAAAACTAGATCTTTATATATTACATGGTCACATGAAGAGTTGGTGGGAAATATAGAAGAGGGATGTATAGATATAAAATATGGTGTGTAAGGACTTTTTTGAGAAGTTCTTAGAGCACTTTTACCTTTAGATGCTAAGGTTAGAGAGGGTAGTAGAGTTCGTGAGGCTGACTAAGGGGAGTATGTTTGAGGGATACCGGTTTATGCTAGGGGTTTTCTCTTGAGGTTAGTGAGTATTTTTTCTATGGGATCTTTACATCATTTATTTTTTGGATTTTACTTGATTTTGGGTATGGAATATTTAGTAGCATTCCAACCGCACATTGATTGTTAATATAGACGAGTGACCTTATTGTAATATTAGGGTGAAAATTATTTTCATCACAGATAGTGGTATATCCAAACAGGCCGTGCATGGCCAGGTCTTAGAAACTGAGGGATCTCACTACATAGATTTCATGTCTATTTTTGGATGATGAGGGTTTGAAGTATGATGAATTTACATCCACAGTGGAATGATTTAATTATGTGTTTACTATGGAATTCTTAGGGATGCCATATGAGAGAGGTTTGGAATTTTTAATTGATATCATCCAAAGGTCTGAACCAATTTATATTTCACCATATAGAATGGAAACAATATAAATTTAAGATCTCAAGTATCAGTTGAAATAGTTGATATATAGTGGGTTTATCCTTTAGAGTACATCAACTTAGGTTTATGAAATTTTGTTTTCTAATAAGGATTATGGGACATTATTCTTATGTGTCTACTATCGAAAGTTAAACTAGATGAAAGTGAAGAACTAGAATCCTATTCCATGCATCGACGATCTATTTGAAAAAATTAGAGGAGCTTGTGTGTTCTCAAAATTGAATTGAGGTTGGGGTATCATTAGTTGAGAGTTTGACCATATGATATACCACAGAAAATGTTTATAAGTAGGTATGACCTTTATGAGTTCGTCATAATTCTGTTTGCAATGAAAAATTATCCTTTAGTGTTTATGACCTTAATGAGAAGAATATTCCACCCAAACCTATATTATTTTGTGGTTGTTTTTTGGATGAATTATTGCTGTAATCCAGGAATAATGATGATCATGACCATCACCTTGATATCATACTAAGTACAATGAGGTGGCATCGACTATAAACAAATATATCTAATTGAGAATTATTGACCGACCAAGAAAATTTCCTAGGTAACAACATCTCAATGGAATGTGTTTCAGTAGATCTAGAAAAGGTGCAAGAAATGGTTTCTTGGGATCATCCCCAAATTTTTGTCAATATCTATAGATTTTTGGGCTTAGTGGGATATTATTGTAAGTTCTTCTAAGAATTTTCCAGCATAGAAGAACCTCTTTTTGGTATGATCAGGAAGGTAATAATGTATGAATGATATAGAGAATGTGAAAATTATTTCTTGGAACTAAATAAGTGGTTGAAATCAGCACTAATTTGATCCTACCTAAGCTAGGGGAGGAGTATACAATGTTTTGTGACACATTTGGGATAAGTCATAGAGAAATGTTGATATAGGGAGATCGGGTGGTGGCTTATGATTAATAGTAGTTGAGGTCACAATAAAAAAATTACCTAATAGATGAACTCAATTTATATATAGTGGTTTATAATTTTAATTGTTGGAAGAATTATCTATTAGGTGAAAATATTACTTTGTTTACAGATCAAAATATCCAAAATTATATCTTGTCATAATGAGGCATGAATCTATGGTAGTATAGGTGGGTTGAGTATCTGATGTCATTTAATTTTGAGCTAGCATATACCCCCAAGAAGTGAAATAATGTTTCTATTTCTTTGATTAGTAGAACATATACTCGGGAAGTTTAGGAGTCTAGTTCTGAATTAATGATGATGATTTTTTTGGATGATATGCATGTTGTGGTTCTGGGGGGCTAGGAGGAGATAATCCTCATCTCAGTGATAGCTGAGTACACACTTTTGATCCAGATAAGGTATATGTAGTATGAGGATCTGGAGTGTTTTTCCATGAGGAAAATCCTTGAAGTTGGGGAGTCAATTTCCAATTGGACCATAGATACAGATGAGATCATCTATGTCAGAAATCAGGTTGTTGTGCCTATGAAGATGCAGGTCGAACTGAATCATGAATTTCATGCTTGGATGTGGGTGGTACATCCAAGTTTGATCAAAATATATTGTGAAATATGTAGATAGTATTGGTGTCTAGTAATAAAAAGGGATATTGTAGGGTTTGTGACATAATTCTATACTAGTCAACAGGTGAAGGCTGAGAATTGACAACCTGGGGGTATACTATATCCATTTCCCATTCCAAAATTGAAGTGGTATGATATTACCTTGGATTTTTTGATGGGTTTTCTTAGGATCCCTTGGGAGAATGAATCCATTTGGGTGATTTTGGGTATACTAATGAATGTAGCATATTTCATACATATATGGGAGTCTTTCTCAGTGAAAAAATTAGAAGACTTCTACATTCAGGTGATTGTCTTTCTATACGGGGTTCTAAATAATATAGTTTCAAACCATGAATCACATTTTAATTCATTCTATTGAAGGGATTATAGAAATCATTTTTTATAGAGGTATTTTGGAGTATGGATTTACACAAATAGAGATATGGGTAATTGGAATATATTATTCAGCTTTTGGAGTATATTTTATGAGTGTGTATTCATGGGTTTGGTGGGTCTTGGGGGAAGAACCTAGAACTCATTGAGTTTTCTATAACAATAGTTATCATGACCTTATTTAAATGGAAATATATGAGGAACTTTATTTTAGGCCATTAAAATCACCTCTATGTTGGATAGAGGTTGGTGTGTCAGATCTGTTGGGACCGAGTCTTGTGAAAGAGACACTAGAAAAAGTTTTTATGATTCATAAATATATTACTATGGATCTAATTAGGTAGAAGTTATATTCAAATAGACTTTCATGACTCCTTGAGTTTATAGTGGGAGATCATGTTTTTCTATGGGTGTAACCTAGATCGGGTCATTGTAGGATTTAGATGTAGGGAAAGTGGGAACCTAGTAATATTGGACCTTTTTATATTGTAGAGATAATTAGGATAGTGGCATACCAATTTCCTCTTCCATAGAGCTATAGTGATATTCAAGATATTTTTCATGTGTCATAAATTTGGTGGTATCACCCCAACCATTCTCATGTGATTGATGCTGATGATGTTGAGCATGAGACCAATGCATCCATTGAGAATAATTTGATTCATATTGAGGATCATAGTGACAATGTGCTATAAAGAAAGACAATGATAATAGTTCAATAATTGTGGAAGCATGGAAATGTTTAGTAGGAAACATGGGAGAGAGAAACAAATATATGGGCTCAGTGGCCTAATATATTTACCTTATAATCTTAGACATTCTCGGGAGTACATCTTGAGGATGAAATGTTATAAGGTGAGGAGTTTGTAAGATCCCATATTTTTTTTAGATATGTATCATTCTTTGTTATAGGTAATATTTTAACCTTATTTTGGTGTATCTCACATGGGATTTTTTGGGGTGTTTCTGGTAAAAATTGGGAAATTATGAAGAAAAGGGGAAGTTCAGGGTTGGAAAACAGTTTTTCCAAACCATGTGCCTACCCCTAAAAAACCATTCAATCCTCAAAAGGGGGGAATTTCATGGTTGGGGAATATTTTTTCAAACAGTGAACTCTATTTGTATTAATAGTGTTATCCAAATAAGAAGTTCTCAATTAGGGTGTATGATTTGGAAAACAATTCATGTCGGATTAATTTCTCCAAAATTCTTTTTTAAAATTCCCCAACCTCCTAGATCTCCCCTTTATTCTCCAATTATAAACCTAATAGGTTCCTGCTCATTTTTTGAGGTTATGAATATAATTTAAAGGATATTTGTACTAATTTTGGCTAATTAAAGATCTAATTAATAGATTTGAACATATCTTTACAATTGATTTATTCCCATGTGATTTTCTCTTCCTGATATCCCCCTTTTTGAAGAAAGACAAAAATTTTATTACCTGTTGGAGATAGTTTAGATATAGGATTTGATTTTTGTTGTTCTGTTTGATCTAGGATATAGGTTGTGGATCTAAATCCATTTGGACGTTTTGAAATTGATCGTTCTACTTTAATTTGGGGATTTTTGGTTTGTTTAACACTCACCAATGATCTTGAGGTAGGTGGTAAAAATTTAATTTCATAAAGTATTGGTTATAATTGTGTGTTTAGAATTTTAAAACTATAATTTCCACATTAGGAAATTTAACATCAAATTTGATAAATTATTTGGTTAATTAATTAATGGATCCATTAAATTTATGAAATTTGGTGATTGTGAAAATGGTTGAAACTGTGATTATGAAATTACAGAATAATGGGATTTTTAATTGATTGATTTTTGGGAATTAAAGAAAGTTTAGAATAACTTTAATAGTTTAATGGTTTATATGATTAAATGTTGTTAATTCTTTAATGATGAATTGTTCATATTATTCCATGTAATTAAAGTTTAAAATAATGTTTTTGTCACAAATTGAAAAGGTATACCATGATGATATTTTTTGACAAGAATATTAAAGATGTTTAAAATTTAAAAATTTGATATATGTTATATATGTGATTGATTGATAAATGAGTGTGGTACATAGAATAATGATCCAAATACCGATATGTGATTAATAGATAAATGAGTCTGAGACATAGACTAATGCTCCAAATACTCATATATGATTGAGTGATAAACATATGTGGGACAAAGATTAATGTTTTAGACTCTAACATGAGATGAAGTATGTATTGATGGTTTGGGTGTCATCATCACCTTTAGGATTTATGTGGTTAAATATAGAATAATTGAATTTTATAAATTTTTTTATTTATTACTGGTAATTTATTCTTTATAAAACTTCATACACTATTATTGAATGGATATATTTTTTAAAATCCATTGTTTTTGGATTACTAATCTATACTCACACCATACATAGGTTGCTTGATCGACACCAAAATAGACTTTATGTTTTTAAGAAAGGATAATGGAAATAATCCTTTTATTGATGGATGAGTTGGGATAGAGTATGGATGAGGGAACTAAACTTTTTTCAGGACCCACTCAGGAGTGTAATTTTTTCTTTTATTTTGGATTTTATTTTGGAACTTGACACATATATGGAATGACATGTCTAAAGATTTATTATGGTTAATTTTTTCCTATTTGGATTCATTATGTGATACTGGTATTTATTGGTTATTGATTATATCATTTGGTTGTTGTGTATTCATTTCTGTTGGAAGATGATATACTATCCCCACTCACTACTTGTCATAAACTCTTACATATAGGGATACATGTCTGTGGCCATGTGGCTAATCAGCTCAGGGCACTGGCATGTCACACCTTGGTTAGGAAATCGAAGTATTTGTTATACATGAATCTCTATTAATATAAATTATTTGATCATCATATAATAATACAATTTCATATTATTCCTATTTTATTATTCATGAAGTTATCATGTAATAGTACCATAATCCTCTCTTTTGTACTCAAAGGGATTGAGAAAATGTTTTTAATAAAATATGATTTCATTTATATCATCAGTCGAAAATCATATTTCTTCAAAAAACCATATTATCTAAACATGTTTTCAAAAAATATTTTTAAAATTATAAAAATTATTTATTAAATTCATTGTAAAACATGTTATAATTTTTTCAAAAAACATTCATAGGAATACTCATGTCATTTTCCAAAAACGTTCCATATTAATTTTACTAAAAATATCAACGGTATATTTGTTTTAATGTGTACGACATGTATGTAATTTATTCCACTACAACAAATAAATGTTTTAATGATTACATTATAATTTTAAAATATTATTTTCAATATAAAATATTTTCAAAATATTTTTTTGGATTTTATTTTTTAAAATATTTTCAATGTAAAAAGGATATTTTCTCAAAGTTCTTATGAATATTATTTGTATGGTAGTTTTATTCATAAGAAAATATAAAATCTTTATTTTAATTATTCTATAATGTATATATGTTGTAATGATACCGAACTTATTATTTCTCAAGATGGAATATGATTAGTTAGACTGGGGATAAACTATTTAGATACAGTTCATATAAAGTAGATGGGTTAGGATTATGTTTATTGATTGAGTAAATTGTTATCAATTCATATAAAAGTTTATAAATATGAATGTTTATGTAGATTATGTTTCAAACATTTCATATGAGGGATTTATTTGACTTAATAAGTAATGGTTGAGGCCCTCTATATCCCCTCGATGAAATAGAATGTTCCATGAAACATACAATATTTTTTTCCCGAGGACTTACCCATTTTTGTAAGATGTCATGGAAAAAGTCTCTGATAGTATGGTTTTTATGTCCAAAATTGTGCATTCCTTCATTATGAGATTAGATTAAATATGAATATTTGATTGGTTATAATATACATTGTAATGTTTCAAGATCATGTGATTATTTATATAGAAATATTTGATCATTATTTAGTCCTACCATATTATGATAATGTTATTGATTAAGTGGAAGATGGGTCAATTATTTAAGTTTACATATTGATTATGATTTATTTATTCATAGATTCTTATGTAGTCATACCCTTTCTGAGTACATAAGGTCACCCATTTCTTATGATTCATTCCACATGATTCTAATATAATTATTATAATTTATATAAAGGGTTATACTTGTGTAAATATTGATGGACGTGAAGAAAACAAAATGTTTTACATTACGTTTTCATTTGTAAAATGAGATTAAAGTATTTATCTAGTATACCGCTATTACTAAACTATTTTTTTCCTTTGATATGCGATTTATTTTTTATTATTACAATATAATAAAGTATAACCTAGATTAGGGATACTGGATTCGGTTTATTTACATTAAATTTGAAATCCCACCAAGCTCGATACATAACTAATTCATTTAATAAAATAAATGGTAAATTTTCCCAAAAAATCATTTTTATCAAAAAATAGGGATCAAATTTGAATATGTGGTTGTTAATGGACCTTTAATTATAGTCCATAGGGATTTAAATTAATAATTACAATCACACAAACCTAATACCTGACAAAAAAACTCACACATTTCACATTCCTTAGCAAGAATCTCTCCAATCACTTCTCAAATATTTTGGGTTCAATAAAAAGATCACCTATCACATAGTTTTATTTCAATGCCACATGTTCCTAACCATGAAAAATATTATTTGAACACACATATAAAGTCAATAAGATCTACTGGTTTTCCTTCCCTTCCCTCAAGACCAATGTTGTTACCGAAGGCTCTATTAATCCAATTTCTCTAATTCCATTTAATAGGGAATCCCCTCTATTTTTTATCAACCTTGAGAACTTCCCATGATTCAGTATAAAAAACAATGTTTACCCATAATAGAAAATAGACCATTTATTCATAAAGGATGACCATCAACCATAATATATAAACCATACTAAATAATGATAGGTAAAAGCATTCAATTGACCCTACCCTCATAAGAGAAACATTAAAACCATGCTACAAACATAGATGATACATTCATTGGTAACTACAAAACCCAACACTTCTATGGTAAACCCCTCATAGAACCACCCACACACATATCTCATATCAATTTTACAATATTAATTATCTGAGGTTTATAACTTATACTATAGGACTAAAAAATAATACTAAAGGCACCTAATATTAACTACCAAATAACCAAAAAATTAACTGCCACCAAGGTCTTAAAATTAGGGATCTCATATTTCCTCAAGGAAAATATCAAACATTCCTATTCTCAATACCCAAAAACCCTTACAAGGGTTTAGATCACATTATAGGGTGTGATTGTTATAATGAAAAAATGATATAAACCATAGTAAGTATATTGATAACATTTACTTCCAATGCCTCTAAAAGTATTAATGTTTTGTGATACCCTAAATTCATTTAATGTTGCATGCCACATGAACACTATCTCGTAGTACCAGATCTAGAGATGAAAATCAAATAAATAATAACACCAAAAATCATTGTAAACATCATGTGCACTACTTGAGGTTATATTACCTAACCAGAATAGGAAAACCTCATTAACAATAGACCTATCCCTAGAAAAAAACTTTTCCATCATACATGGATAAGATACACCTAGGAATGAGATCGTTACATTTTATAGGACATTCATAGTCTTATGTCTACCATAAAACAAATTATATAACAATATAAAATAATACCTATGATAACACATTATAATTTCATTCCGCGCCATACCAGTGATAGGTGGATAGAATGGTGGAATGTTGTATGACCTCAAGTGTACCTCTATGTACACTAGATTATTTCAATAAGAAGTGATGGTATGAATGGTTCTATTAGGGATAATATAGCCTCTATTCAGAGTTCAATAACGTTGGAAGTAAAAAAACATAAAAAACAAGTATTATGTGCAAATAAATAATAAATAAATAACTACTAATACCCACAGTACATGACTGATAATTTATGATATATGCCATCGTTGTCCCCCCTTAGGTTGATGAACTACCTAATATAGAAAAAATAACTTAAAATATAGACTATAATATACCCACTGGTCCTGAGTAGTGGCCTTTCCACATCACCATACTCTACTCCTATCATACCATATGATTAACATTATTGAGATTTTCTCAAATTTATACCTATAACCTAATTTAATTAGTGAATACTTGGGTACCAAAAGGGGGATGAGAATGGTGTGATTGGAAATCAAAATTATGTCACAAAACATCCTTAAATTAAACAATACATAAAACATGTGCATGAAATGGGTTGCATGTTAAGAAATTACAAAATGGTAGAAAAAAGTTCGATTTTAAATCATAAAAAACGATAAAAATAGGGACTAATATTACACTTTTAATGATATATATCTTTTTAGATCAGTTATATGGTGTATCTAATCTCATATCTAGGATTGTTCCACCTAAAACTTGATCATGGTAAATATACCAATATCTGGTCCAATCAAGAATCACCCTAGGGTAATATACCCTTCCCCGGGGCCCCAATATCCACTCAAGGACAATGTTTACCCCAGTTATAACCATAAGCTAAGCATCCACTCAGGGTCCATATTCACCCTTTATTTAACCATATGTCTAATATTCCACCCAGAGGTTATGTTCACCCAAGGTTTAACTATATGTATAAGAATCCCTCAAGGGGCATTATTACTCTTAGGTTTAACTATAATAAATGCAAGAATCAGTATGGATTAGAAAACCAAGAAAAAGTCACAAATAGTACCCTTTAGCAATTAAAATATCAAAAAAACTAATTATCAAAAGTCCAATATCAATTCATTTTACATTTAAAAAGAAATATTATAAGTACTATTTATATCTAAATATTAACCAATTTAAAATAATTAATAACCTAAATAAATAAGGTCGTAATCCATTTTTATAATTTAATTCTAAAATTACCATTTTACATTCCTACTTATAAATTATTATTTTCAATATAAAAATTTTCATTATTATTATTATTTAACTAACTCTTAATACATTATTCACAATTAATATTTACCATTACATTATATCCAAAAAAGGAGTTAATTCGATCCATGATTATCTAAGGTTGTGAATTTACATTTCAAAAACACTGATTTAAATAATATTTGTCATCTTTTACCACTTAACGTATTTATCCATTTAATTAAACCAAGATATATTAAGATTAATAACTTAGAATAACCTCTTAACTATATTACAAGGAAAAACCATCCACTAAATGTTTAAATTAAATTAGAACAACACATGATGAAGTAAACGTACACAAACTACTAGAAGAAAATAAAAATGGAAAATATTATTAGTTAATTAGATAGAACACCCACCTTAACCTTGTAGATACACATTTTACCTATAAAATACTCTCAATTGAGTGAAATGGGAGAAATATATGTACTATAAAAATATGATGATAATATTTCAAAACCCATATAAATCGTGTGAGAACTCTTTAGAATGAAATAAAAATACAGTTAAAGGGAGAGGACTATGAGAATCACCTATATCAATCCAATTTCTATGGATGGAAAAAAACATGTCCAATATCATTTGGAGATATTCTATAGAGATAGAGTGGTGATGGAGGGCTCTTAAACACGTTGATTTTTTTTTTCTAGAAAAAATAGGAAAAAATCATGTTATGAAGAAATGGGGGGGGGGGTGGTGAAAGGGTGAAATAAAGTTTCCCCCCATTAAAAGAAAATAATACAGAACCCACATATTTCCTAGTTCTTTCATAAATGGCCTTTGTTTCTTATTAGACATACCTATACCACTTATAATAAGATAAAATCAAGCCCAAAACTTCTGGAATATAATTCTGTGGCATTACATAATGTTTGAATAATTCATTATCCACCATATGGTCATATTTTGAACTTATGAGACCCCAAAACCCCTTAAAACACCACAATCTATGTCCAAAATATATATTTTGAAGGTTTTTATCAAAAAATAATTGAAAATTATTTTCGGACTGAAATCAATCTACTCTACTAAATGAAAAGTCAACATATCTTAAAAACCATACACAAGTACAAACATGGAGTTTTTGAATAGTTATGGAATTATTGGAATTTCCGTTCACCCTTATGAAAATAATTTTTGAATTACTATCATTATATTTATAAATTTAAATAGTTAATTTTCTTGGATAATCTCAGTGTTTCCAACATTCAATACATTAAACTATTAGTGGTTCTTTTAGATGAACTCTTTCTCCTTTCACTAAGTCCACTATAATCATAAAATTTACTCAATAACTAGTCATTATGTTCTTCCTATTTTCACCGCATAAACCATCTCCCAATCCCCTTGATAAATAATCCTTAGTTCCCCTTCCCTTATTTTTCACATGTTCTAAATTGAAAATTATTTCCTTTGTCATATTCACCACCATAATTTTCATAAGACTTAATTTTATATTATTTAGTTTCTTTGGGATTTATAATATTATCACTTATTAATCATAAATTATGATTTATAGTTCTAAAGGACATGCAAAGATAAATTTTTTAAATGAGTTCTAAAATATAATTTTATCTTTTAATTTTATGAACACATTTTCTAAGTGCATTTATTAGTTTATAGAAATAATTCTCCCCAAATATTCCTGGTCTATAGAAAAAATAATTTTTCAATTTTTTTTATAAAATTTTTATTTTAATATGATTTCAAAATATCAAGGATATATATAATTTTAAAATTTATTAATCTAAAGATTGAAGTAGTGTTTTTAATCTATTACATTTTACTTCAGGAAATCATTTACTATCTAAAGGATATACATAAAATGTTACCATCTGTTATTATATATATATAGATTATGTATTGTTCATATTTATCAATGATAATATCCATAACTACCATTGTCTTCTAAAACATCCACCATAAATAACCATAACATTATTTCTAATGACTTTTTATTGGTAACACTATATATTAACTTTCATTGATTGAAGGGTGTTCACCTATATGCTACACATTGATTTATTGGATAAATAACTAAAATAAACTTATTCCCATTATCTATATGGTGTAAATACCAAATTTTTTATCATTACTGAATTGTGTTTACCTTGAAATTTAAATAATATATTTTTACATCCATTTTTTCCAATGTGATTATCATGTTAATGATTTAATTATATGAATCCATTTTAATGGATATGGAACCCATTATATTCATTGGATGTTGACATAGAACCCCACCTGTTACGATCCAAACATATGTGTGTCACTTAATATAAACCATAATCATATTATAAATAACCCCTAGAAAATAAGTTCACTTTTTAAACATTAAAAAAAATCAAATAACATAAACTTATGAATAATTGGTATCAAAAATAAAATATTACAAAAGGAATCATAGAATAATAAAAAATTTAGTATGATCAATACATCACTTCAAAATCTATAAATTGTAGATGAATAATATTAATGATAATCCAAAATTTTTAAAAAAACAAATTAAACATTTTAATATAAGATTAAGTGAAAATTAAATTTAAATTTCATTAAATTAATTTACATGAAATAATAAAATATTATAAAGTGTTATAAATAATATATCCTTGTTAAATGAATTTTGTTCATAAATTTAAATTGGTAAATAATGATAAGAAATTCATGTTTTAAGATTTTTAGTCCGTTTTAATGAAAAATTCACATAATTGAACTGTTGAATTACATTAACTTCATAAATGTGGAAAATTTAATAATTATAAATATAAATTAAAATAATATTTACAAATGATTAAAGAAAAAAATTATTAAAGAAAAAACACAATAATAAATTAATATATACATTATTAAGAATGGGAGTTGTCCATACCAAAGTTGTAATATTATTTTAAAAATAATTTTACCAAATAATTAATTATTGATGATGAAAATTAATTTTCATAGTGATCAAGAAGAAATTATAGAAAACTTGTAGGAATGGAAAGATCAAATAAAACATCATGATTATAATTATTATGACTATGACCCAATGAATTGAAAATTAATTCCATGAATACCTTACCTTGAATTCTATGATAGTTGTTTTCACTATAACCTACTATATATTTAAAAATAAATATCTTAATCATCTATTTGATAATATTATTCACTTATTTAACATTTTACAATACTAATTTATAATTTTTTGAAATATTTATTTCTTCCAGTTATGATCTATTTTCAATTCTAGGCATGAATATTATTGATTGTTTTGGAATAATATCATAATTTATGATGTTATTATTAATTTATATCATTCTATTTATGATTCACATATTATTAAATATAATATAATTGAATTACTCAGATATATAATGATGTTATAATTTAATACTATTGGAGTCATAATTATGGTTAGCAATAATCAGGATTCAATGTTTTTTGGAAACTGAATTGTTATGTCATAGAAAATTATTTAAATGATTATATAAAAAATAATAAACCAAAAAATAATAATTATTTTATTATTAATATCCAAAATTAAAATTTTAAATCCTTCATTGATTAAAATTTATATAACTATTAATGCAGGGATTTTAACTCAACCAATAATAATATACATCAATCATTATATTAGTATGGCTATAGAAGTGATTATTTTGTTATAATACCACTATAAAAAAGTATAATGAAATCATTTATATGTTATTTGGGTGATAAATAATAATTTTTAATTCTTATATGATTATGGAAAATGATAAATAAATTTTTACTTAAAGATAACCCACTTTTCATATTGGTATATTCGTTCTAGGTAGTTAGTTTTACACTTAATATTTATTGCTAATATTATATATAGAATGCCTAATAAATATTTCTAGAATATAAATATGTAATAAATAACATATATATTAACTATACCCATTTATAGATCCATTTTTTAAAGGGTAGTGATGAGTAAAAACATGTAAATAATGGCCATTGTAGTCCACACATGCACATGAGAAATGTTTTCATCATTTTTTGATAAAATAGTTGTGTAATAGATAATAGTTATACCATAAATAAATTAAAATTTTATTATATTTATTATATTAATTTGATTATATACATATGGTGAAATTTTATTGGAGGAGGCTATATGAGAAGGATAAATAAAGGGATTTAATGGGAAAATAATATAGATGTTGAGAATTTAGTTCTTCTCTTGATATATCAATTAGGAATGATAGAGTTGGGAAAAATGTCATTGATAAAGGATACTAGATTTATCATTGGGTTGAAGAATAATTAAATTGGATATATTTTCATGAGTGTTTTGGTGATACCCTAAGACCCGCACTTATAATGACCCAACATTTCTTAATTGAATATTATATCTTTGTAATGCTAAACAACATAATAGTGCTAAAAATACAGTATCTAAAGGTTTAGTGTCTTTTTTAAAATTATGACCATACATAACTTTTATATAATAAAACAAAAAAAATTATTTAATTTATTCTTATATAGCTTATTATTGGCCCGGGTTTTCTCCTTAGTACATGAATTCACCTGATGATATGCATCAAAAGATAGGGTGAGCTAAACTTTTCATAAGATGATTGATAAGAACATGAATCAATATATCATGGGGTGAGAATAATAATCATAATAATAACATAATAATAGGATAATAATCATTAGAGGAATCATTAGTTAATGTCATGGAATGTAGAAATCCATAAAAATAAAACATCATGTCTTAGTGGTTAACCACCACACATACTTGTGAACAAATATAGAATCATGTTCAAGAATATTTCACATTATCTCATGAGATAAATCACTTTACCTAATGCATTGTAATTATATATAAATGTGGGATCACTCTTAACATCATGAAATTTTCATGTTATATATAATTCAGTGTGCACCGTCACATCATCACATTTACATCATCATGCATTCTATATAGAATGTATACCAATTATTGACATAAAATAACCAATGAAAAGAAATGGGTTTCATTTCATAAATCATAAATTGATGAATAAACTTTTTAGTTACCAAATTAAACAGGGAATAACATAATTGGTATAATACCTGTCAATCTTGAGTGAAGAAGAAACAATCTCATGATAAGTAAAAAAAGTATTTTTGGAAAAAAGAGCTCTTTGGAAAAAATATTTGAATTTTTCATAAAACCAGATTTGAAACATGTATATCCTAGAAAATAATAGGAAAGTAAAAAAGAAATTATATTTAACTAACATTAAAGGAAAATACATAATGAAAATGGATTGAAATAGGGAAACCCAAAGAAATATAGTTGGGTTTGATAATCCCCCTTACCTTAATTCTCACATAAATCTGTTTCCTTTTCCTCTCATGAATACAAAACTTATACATATTAGCAAAATGATCCATAAGTTAATTATAGTAATTTATAAAAATATTTATCAATTATAATCATTGGATTATATTTCTTAATTTTTTTGATGAAATTGAAGAGTTTTGATATGTTTTACTTAAACATTTCTCGTTTTTCATTGATTTTAAAATATTGTAAAATGTAAATTATACATTAGTATAATTAATTATAGAATCACCAAAAAAATTTAATTTTATATTTATATATTATAAATAATCCACAATTTCCATCCATGAGGGTGGTTATAAGAATATTTTTGGTAATGTCTTTTTATGTGGTTAACCGATCTTCAACGGGATGTTGCTGAATGAGCAGAAAAATGGAGTAAGGAAATTTTATATGTAATATATATGATACTTGAAGTAGGTTAAAATAATTAATTTATTGTTATATTAAATTATAATTAATTTTAGATTATGTGGTTTTGAAAGTA
Organism: Viscum album; assembly: GCA_963277665.1. NCBI lineage: Eukaryota > Viridiplantae > Streptophyta > Magnoliopsida > Santalales > Viscaceae > Viscum > Viscum album. Next base: position 120,737,069 of record OY728119.1, read on the forward strand.
ATTGGTAAAAGAATAAGGGGAAGTAGAAAAGAGGGAAGATTTAATGGAGACTTATTCATTCCTCGGTGTGGCTTCTCTTCCATGATACTATAACTCCCTCGATGATTGGATTTTATTGAACCATAAAACACCTAAGTTTTGTTACAGTATATATATTAAGTATTTGGGTAGATCTTAGGCTTCATAATGGGTTGGAGGAGTGGTTTTCCAAGGGGATGGAGATGAGTTATTTATACTTTAGGAGAGGGGTATTTTTAGTATAAAATTTTAAATAAAATAATATATCAAAGGTTAGACATGTAATAATGATTTTTCGACAATATAAATCATATATTAATATATTATAATTATTTTCACACTATAAAATACCAATATAATTCGCATTCATTAATTTATTAAAAAGGAAAGTGGAAAGAAAGAGAAATTGATATTTTAAGGAATCACTTTTGACTTTAGGTTTTGGAAAGTTATTTTTAGGTTTTGAAATTACGTTTATTATATTTTAAAGAATAATTCTTAAAATTAAATATAAAATATCATATCTTGATGTTATTTAAATCATTATGTCACTATTACACCATGAATTATGTAATTTTAGTTACACTAGTTATGCAAAAACAATATTTTTTTTTGCAATTCATCGAAAAAATAAAGTATTTCCAAAAATTAACAAAAAACCACCCTTATAAAATTGTGATGTTATGATTTAAAAAATGGAAAAAAAAATTTGAATTTTTTTTATAAATATTAGAAATTTAATTTTTTATTAATATCATCATTTACGTGGAAAATACCGATTTTAAAATTATAACTTATTTTATAACACTTTGAAATATTAATTAAGTCCTCATAAAATTATCTTATAATAATAAGAAAAAAATGTTAATTTATGTAAATATTTTAAGAAAATTAATTTTCAATTAAATAATTATACTAATTATAAAACTTTAAATAAATATTTACGACTTATAAAAATACCAATACTTTATTTATGATTTTTAAAATATTTATGTAATTATTTAATGATATAAAAATATTATATTTTAATTCATAAGATAACCAAATTATATATATAATTTTAAAGGTGATGTTACAATTCTATTGGATGAATTACTATTCGTAATGGCCACATTACAATTCCAAAGGTCAATTTACTATTTAATCAGTATAGGTTCCTTAATTTAAATAAATATCACTTTTTCATTCATTATTTATTAGAATAATTTTTTTTATTGGGATATATATGCTATGTATATGTGTTATACCATATAAAATAATTATTAGAAGGTAAATAACTCCATTTTTAAAAGTTTGGGTCGTTACATTCTTACCCCTTTTGAAATTTCTCCCTCGAAATATCATTTTACATAAAAGGTGAGAGTAATTCTATTTCATAACCTCCTCTGATACACAAGTCGTATCTTTATACTTATAGTTCCTCCACAACACTTTGACATGGTGTGCTGTCTTGTTGCATATAACCTTATCTCTTTAGTCTAGAATCTTTAACGGATGCTCCTCATAAGAGAGATCATCTTCCAGCTATACTACCACTGAGTTAAGTACATGTATTGGGTCTGGTATGTACTTCCTCAGGAGGGAAACACAAAACATGTCAAGGAATTTATCCTTATTCAGTGTAAGTAAAAGATGATAGTCACTAATTATATGTGATCAAGGATATCAATGGAGCCAATATACCTTGGGATAAGATTTTATTTCCTTCCAAACTACATGAAACTATTCCATGGTGATATTCAAAGGAAGACGTTATCTCTAAGGTCGAACTCTATGTCCCTTAAATGGTTGTCAGTATAGATCTTTTCTGAATCTAATAAACTTTGATATGTTGATGGATGGTTTGAACCTTATCTTTAATCTCTAGCAAAAGATCAGGTCCCTATAGCTTTCCTTCTCAAACTTTATTTGAATAGGTTGGAGTTCTACATTGCTTTCCATACATAGCTTCATATGGATCCATTTGAATACTTGAGTAGAATCTATTATTTTATAATAACTCAACTAATGGGAGATACTGATCTTATCCACCTTCGAATTTTATTATGCAATATCCAATAGATCCTTCTTTATTTCTGGTGATAAAGGAAGACACAGACTCGTTCCAAACCAAAACACACCATCATAATCAATATATAACTCACAAAACTTCCCTTACAATACTATATTCGCATTCTTTTGTAAATTAAGATCATACATTGGCACCCCTTAATCTTCTCTCAAATATATGGTTGGGAAATCATTTGGTAAATTTATGATATATTTCCTACTGTTATGATTTCAAAATCAAATCTTTATATATCCATAAAGATTTTTTCTTTCTCAATCCACATCATAGTTAAGGTAGTCATTTCTTTTATGCTATGAGAATCAACTACCTTGTTCACCTTCCCAAGTGGATTGTGAATAGAGAAATCAGAGTCCTTGATTATCTATAACCATTTACTTTGATGCATTCTGATATTATTTTGTGTGAATAAAAAATTTAGACTCTTGTGATCGGTATATATATCAAATTTTTCTCAATAGAGATAGTTCCACCATATTTTCAAGGAAAAAATCACCGCTAATGGCTCTAGATCATGCGTTGGGTAGTTGAGCTCTTGGATTTTCAACTAATGTGAAGCGTAGGATAACACTTTATCATTAAATATTGGTACATAACCCAAGCCTTTCACTGATACATCATAGTATATCACAAAAAATTATGCACTTGTCGATAATGTGTGTACATGTGCAGTGATAAGCCTTTTATTTATATCCTTGAAGATTTCCTCACATTATTCCCTCCATATATATGTTACCCCTTTCCTTATTAAATTACTTAGTGGGATATATAATCTTAAGCAGTTTCTCAAAAAATTCCAGTAGTACCCTACTAATCTAAGAAAACTACAGATTTAAATGATACTAGAGTGTCAGGACATTACTAATCTACCTTTGTTTTTAAAGGGCCTATAGAATTTTTCTCACTTGTGATCAAATGTCCAAATAGTGTGACCTACTACATCTAGAAATATCACTTTCTGAACTTAGTATACAATTTGTCCTTCTTTAATACACCCATCACAATCTCTTTCTGTTATTCATATTCCTCCTTTCTTGTTTGAGTATATTATAATATCATTGATAAACACTACCATGTTTTCAATGTAAGGTCCAAAGACTCTATTCAGGAAACCCATGAATATTTTAGGTGTATTAGTAAGTTATATGGTCATTAATAGAAACTCATAGTTCCCATACCTTTTTTAGAAAGAAGTCTTTTGGATATATTTCTTCTTCACCTTCAAATGGTGATATCAAAAATGAATGTCTTCCTTTGAGAAGTACTAATCATATCCTAGTTAATTGAACAAGTAATGAATGCTTCAAAGATGATACATTTTCTTTAATTTTATCTTATTGAGTTACCAATAATTGAGGTCCATAATTGATTTTCTGAGTAGATATTTGTATTTGGTCATGATTGGGATATGAGCCCGTAAGGGGCACTACGCTCTACTAGGGTTCCTCTCACGTCGCCTCCTTCATCCCGGATTTGTGCTCCTTCCTCCTTGGTTTGGAGGTTTGAGGTGGTGTTCTTTATACTGCCATGGCCTTGTGTCCGCTCATCTTGTTCGCACCAAGGTCTTCGCGACTCATTGTTGATTCTGTTCCTGATTCCCTGGCCCAATGGTGAGATATCATCACTTTGGCCATAGATCTGGGTGTTTGGAGGCTGCGCGTTTCATCTGTGGTCGTTTCGGATGGCGGTGTTAGGAGCTTGTTTTGTTTTTAGCAGATGAGGATGATAGAGGGAGGGTCTGCCGGACAAACCCTTGTTCTTGGAGGTGGGGTTCGCAGGCAGTGGTGCTCTATGTGTGGTATTGCTTGATTTCCGATGTTGTCATTTGGATTTTGTGGACTTTTTCAAGACCAGTTCGTTCCGATGATGATTTGTTGCTGTTGGTTGTTATGCGGGATGTTTCTGGAGTTTGTTGTTTCTCATTTTTGGTTTATTTCACCGGATTTTTTGGTTGTTTTCGTGGATATATGGTGTTGATTTTGCGATGTGCTGAGGGTTTCTGCCTCATTGAAGGTTCCAATTGTGAGGCTTTGCGAGGGGGTGTGCATTCTGTCCTTGTTCTCTTGTGTTTGCTCATGGATTTTGGTTTGGACCAGTGATGATCCGGTGTTGGGTTTCCTCCGACAGTGACAGTGATAAAGGACGCCGATGTTGCTCTCCCGCATTATGTTTTGATGCAAGTTGGTGATAGCGACGACGGTTGCCGATGGTGATCGCCGACGATCTGATTTGATGTGGTTGGTTGGATGTCGCGATTTTTGTGGCCCGAGGTATTGCAGTGACCAGCTTTACGAGGAAGCGTGATGTTGACACATGGTGGATGGTTTTTGGCTCGAGGTGGTTGGCAGTGGATTTGAATATTAAAGTTTTGGTTTTTTATTGTGTAATGTGGTGTTAAATGTGTGATGTTTGAGACCCTGGTTCCCACCTACCTAAGGTGGCTTTTATAAAATTAAAAAAAAAATGGTTTTCAATTCCCAATAATTGATACACAACCAAATTGATCCATCATTCTTCATGAAAAAGATCACTGGTGCACCCCAAGGTGATGCACTAGGGAATATGAACCCTTTGTAAAAAATTCTCTTGCAACTTCTTCTTTAACTCCTACAGATCGATAGGGGCTATACTATATAGGAATTTTTATATATTAGTATCTCTGAGTATTAGTTCTGTTGATAAATCAACCTCACATCCTGGGGGAAGTTTGAGTAACTCTTTGGGGAATATATCATTATATTCCCAAACAATGGTTATTTCCCCTAAGTTGATACCATTCTTGGACTCAACTATTTGAGAGAGGTATTATTCTTCATAATATATAAAAACCCACACCTTTGAAGGATTTCCCAATGGATATTCATGATCTTCCTTGTATTTTTAGAGGATCATGTGATGATATGAAATATGAAAATATATTTCCTTCTCCCAATAATTTATGTGTTCTCTATATAACAATATCCAATCCATCCCTGATATATAATCAAGTACCACCAAGGGAAGTATCATGAGATTAGCTTGAATAATCTTCCCACATATTCCAATTGTAGAAGATTCCAAAACTTTTTTGATAATGATTTTACCACTAGGTGTTTTTATAGATATCTCTACTTCATGTTTTTTGGGATTCGATTCAGTAATTCTAGAAAACTTACAAGATACAAAGGAATTCATAGAACAAAGATCAAAGAAGTTTTTTTCCATTCTTTAGTGAATTAGATGTGTAACTTTTATGAATTAATTTTCTTGATCCACTTCAGTAGTATTAATTTCATAATAGTTCCCTTTATTCTTTGTTTTTGGTGGATACATATGCTAATTACCCTTGAGGAATCGAGGTTTAGTGCACTGGCTTGCATAGTTCCCTTTCTCCCTACAGTTGAAGCATTGAACCATGGGTGGTTCCCTCATTTCCTTCATCACATCGGCTATATTATTTATGTCTCTATGATATTAATGATCTATGTGGACTTATTTCACACACTTATATTTTTTTACTTATCCCTTTGAATCAATTATCATGATGCTTTTTCCCACATTACTGACATGTGAGTGGTTGGGCTTTATTTCTACCTTTGTTATTAAATCCTCTATCTTGAAACATCATCTTTAATTTATTATCACCATATCCATGATACTGACCTCCAAAATCCATATCCACTTTGATACTACATTTAAAAACTTCTCCATAACACCAAAAGTCTCAAATTTTTAGATCCATTAGAAGGTGTGGTTTTAAACCACTGAAGAAACTATCAGTTTTTCGATAATTGTTGTTAATAAAACCCAAAGAATACCTTGAAAACCTTGTGAAAATTTCTTCACATGACATGATAGATTCACCTTCCTTTTGAACCAACTCTATAAACTCCATCTTCATCTTTTTATGAAGAGTCCGAGTGAAATAATTATTAAGAAACATTATCTTCAAGCCTTCCCACTCAATCTATTCATTTTCATCCATTGTCTTGGTGTTCTTAATAAATTCCCACCAATTGATTGAACTCTCCATCTAGATGATAAATGGTCAGAGTCACCTGCTCCATCTCAGAATAGTGAATTAAAGAAAATATTTTCTCCATCGAGTTGACCCATTACTCCGTGACTAGTGGATCAGAATATCCACTAAAAGAAGTTGGTTGTTTCTGCATAAAATAATTGATAGTATGCTTTATCTCTTAGGTGAAGGTAGAAATTACACATTATTCAGGATATTTTTCATATCTTTAGACATCTCGGTATGAATGGCCAGAAATGTTTGGACTCCAATTCCCCAGGAATTGGGGACATCGTTCGGACAATCACTACATTGTCCATCGCATGGATTGTTGGCCTAGTTTCTCTCCATTCCAACCATTTTATAAAATGTGAAAGGTTAGAAAAAAACATAAGTAAAAAAGTCCTGAATAAATAATATATTCCATTGGGAAATTAACTCTAAATCCATATCTCGTGGGATCCCTATATTTATCATGTCTCTAATATAATTCTTATCTGGTGATTACTTATATTTAGTTTCATACTAAGTGTTTTCACTATGGTTCTCTAATCCTAATTCCCTAATTAACTAAAAAATGATCTAATACCAACTAGAATGACTGTTCTTTTCTTACATGACTATTACATCATTTTAAAGATGAAAAATTAATAGCGCTACAAATCCAAGATATAAAGGTTTAGTATCTTGAGAATTTTTGGACCATACATAACTTTTACATAATAATTCATAAACATTTTTTTAATTTATTATTATCTGGATTCTTATTTTTCCTCATGTTCTCCTTAGTATAAGTATTCAACTTAGGATATACATCAAAAGAAGGGGTGAGCTAAAATTCTAGTAAGAGGATAGATAAGAACATGAATGAATATAAAATGGGGTGAGCATAAGTAACATCAAAATAACATAATCATAAGATCATAATAATGATAGGATACCATAGATAAAGGAATTTAATGTATAAATGCATCAAAATTAAACATCATATCTTAGTGGTTAACCACCACACATAGTTATGAAAAATGGTAGCAACATGTTCACACATATTTCACATTATCTCATGAGATACATCATATTAACCAGTTCATTGAAAAACTATATAATTTTAGGTGCACACATCACATCATGAAATTTTCATACACTATATAATTCTTGGTTCACCCATCACATCATAACATTTACATTATCATGCAAGCCACATAGAACATACATCAATCTTGGATATTAAATTACCCATAAAAATAAATGGGTTTAATTTTACAAAGAATAAATTCTTGAGTAAACTTTGGGGTTAAAAAATGAAAGAGGGAATAACATACTTAGTATAAGAGTAATCAATCTGGAGTGAAAAATAAACAATCTCATGAGATATAAATGATGTATTTTTTAAAAGAAGGGTTATTTTGAAAAAATATTTTCATTTGTTATAAAACAAGATTAGAAACATGTATATCCCAAAAAATAAAAGGGATGGAAAAACGAAATGATATTTAAGGAACATTAAAGGAACATACATACTGAAAATAGAGTGAAAGAGGGAAAACCCAAAGAAAGAGAGTTGGGTTCCAAAATTCCCCTTACCTTAATTCCTGCTTAATTACATCACTTTTTTTCCTCCTGAATAAAACAATTTTTTTTATTAAAACACTGATATAAAAGTGAATTATATTAATTTATAAAACTATTTATGAGTTATAATAATTTTATTATATTTAAATTTTTTTAATGAAATTGAAGCATTTTGATATGTTTTAATTAAATTTGTTTGGTTTTAAGGAATAATTTTTTTACTTTAGGTTTGGGAAAGTTCTTTTTTTAGGTTTGGAAATTGAGTTTATTATATGTTAAAGAATAATTTTTAAAAATAAATATACCATGGAATAACATGATGTTCTATAAATCATTATGTTACTATTACACCATGAATGATGTAATTTCAGTCACAATGGTTACATACAAACTGTATTTATTAATATTCATTAGAAAATTAATGTATTTCAGAAAAATACCTAAAAATAAACCTTGGGAAATTTTGACATGATGATTAAAATAATGAACTCAATTATATTGAAATAAGTTTCTAAATATGAGAAATTTAATTTTTAATTAAAACAATCATTTACATGGAAAATACCGATTTTAAAATTATTAATAGTTTTATAACACTTTGAAAAATAATTAAGGTATCTTAAAATTAACTTATAATTATAAGAAAAAAATGTTAATTTAATATTCTATTTAATGGAAATAAATTTTAATTTAAATAATTATATTAATTATAAAATTTTAAATAAATATTTGCAACATATAAAAATTCCAATACTTAATTTTTCGTTTTTAAAATATTTATTTACTTATTTTATGATATAAATATATTATATTTTCATTCATAAGATACAAAAATTTTATTTATACTTTTAAATGTGAGGTTACTATTGTATTGGCCAAATTAGTATTCCTAAAGGTCACATTACTATTCCAAAGGTCAAGTTACTATTACATATGTATAGGTTCTTAATTTATATAAATATCAATTTTCATTATTTATTTATGAGAATAATCTTTTTATTGCAATCTATATGATATGTATATGTTTTGTACCATCTAAAATAATTATAAGATGGGAAAAAATTCCATTGTTAAAGGTTTGGATCCTTAAATAACTCTCGAAATTGGTGATAAACTATGAAATATATATTAAAAAAACATGAAATATAGATTACATTACATACCAATGGCTATTTTTAGTTTATTTTTTTGAGGATTAGAAAAAAAATATATATTTTATCAGAGTTTTTAAAAATTACAATCATTTATTTGACTTCACTCGGTCAATCTACTTAATGAAACCAAACACATTTTTAACTTCTAATGGTCCTTTGAAAATATTTATAAAACATAGGGTGAGTATAAAATATTTAACTATGGGTTTTTAAAACAATTGGAAAATTATTTTCATATAAATTATTTTAATATTATTTAGAAAAACTATTCATTTTTATCAAATAAAGAACATTTGATATAATAAAAACTTTTCCAAAATATGAATATATTATTTTCATTAAAATATTGAAGGAATAATTTTCAAAATCATTAAAAATTACATATTATTTAAAACCCCATTTTATTTCAAATATAATAACCTTTGAAAATAAAATGTTGATTTCCCCTTGAAAAAACCAAAACCAAACTTTAAAAATAATAACATTTATGGAAAATAATGATATATGGAAAGGCATTATAAATCCATGAGTCCACAAGTAGTATCAATTATATGAGTACATCCTCATTGGGTCAAGTGTTTACTCCCCATTACTCATCATCTCAGATGATACTCAAGTGATGAATTTTTAAGGAATCATCTTTTCATGGTCTTCCTTTTTCATTATAAACTATTATAATATAATTTCAAAGACTATATTTATTATTTTCATAGAGAAAAATTATTTTAAATCTCAAAAAATTTAGAAAATACAGAATTTAGGAAAATAATATAAATATTAGGATAAATCTATACATTTATAGGAAAACCATATATTCAAAGGAGATGTTTATAAAAAAAACTTCAAAACTAAACATAAAATGAATTATTATATTAAAATAAATGGAATGTTAGTAAAATATATAGTCAATGGACATAGCTATAATCATGAATAATGTTCAAAATTATGAAATAATATTACTTATATAAAATTATAATTCTAAAATTTTAAAACAACATTTATATTTATATGTAAAATTATAGAGAATATGATTTTCTTGAAAGGTGATTAAAAAAATTTTTCTCCATAAAGAGGGTTCTAAAAAATAATAGTATTTTTAATAAAATCATTTTACTATAATTTAATGTTTTTTTCTAATACAGAATGAAATAATTCCCCTTTACCCAAGGGTTTTGAAGTACAGAATAGGAATAAAAAGTGTATTGAAAATAGTAATTTATGAGATTTAAAATAAATTTCAATTACAAAAAATATTAATTTTTAAAATATTCTACTGTGGGATAAACAAGAAAGGCATTTATATTCCATGTTTTGGAAATATATGAATGAAATAAGAAAATAAATAATAGAAGAGTGAGAGAGATAGAAGGATAAAGAGATTGTCTTTGTGTGTGTGTGTGTGTGTGTGGGGGGGGGGGGGGTTGTTCCTAGCAATGAATGTGATGTAATAATGAAATTAATTAGGGGAATTGGTGTACATGGAATATTTTAAAATTATTCAAATTGTATTCAATTTAAACAAAGTTAATGCCGGGATATGGAGCATTATTATCGGTATATCACCCCACATCACAAGAGGATAAATTAATTTAAATTTTCTCTTAAATTTATAAAATGGTGGATTAATCTTGATATGCTTGGTTTTTATATATATACATTAGAATTTATTTATGAACTTGATATTCATCTCATATGAATTTTTTTAAAATGAAATATATTTTTTATATTTTTTACGAGCATAAAAAATATGAACAAGGTGTTTTAACATAAGCCACAAATGATGTTCATGAAGGTTCTACTGATTTAAAAAATATGGAGAATATATATTTATATATACACCTTTTTTATGAAATTGGTGTAATTGGAGGAGGAAAAATGATGATATCGATGATCATTACTGATCTATATAATATATTTCATAATGATTTTAAATTTATTTAATAGTGATGTAGTGAAATAATACTAACCTTGAATATTGCATGAGTTTTAAATTTTTTATGTTTCAATTATATATATTTTAATTACACATATAATTTGGATTCATCAAGTGTTTTAATGAATACAATGATACTCTTTGAGGAACTCAACATCAGTCTAGGCTATCAGTGGGATTTGTGTGCACAATAGAGGAAAATTATTTCATCTAGAGGAAGGACAAAATAGAGGATATGGTGTTGGGTTTTGGCTAGTTCAGGATTGAGGTTGGAGATGAAGTGATCAAATGGATTGGATTAAATCAATTCGATGAAATAATTTGTACCTGTAAGTTTTAGTCATGGGTGAACAATGACCCACATACCGATCCCCATGTCAAAATTATCATCTAGTCTAATGCTTCCATATATGAAAACTGATCCCTATGGTTTTACATTCCAAGGCCCCATGGTATTATTATCCAGACACACACTAAACCCCCCCTCATGGGGTGCACCTCACCTGTGTGGACCCCCCCTCAAGCACCCCATGCACACACTATGCATGCACCCTGAGGGTTCTAGGAACCTTCCCAACCTACTATGCTAGTGACCAGTTCTTCCATAAAATAATGTAGGTTATCCAAGTCAATATCTCCTGTGTCCCACATGTGTGGCTGATGGGTCCATGAATCCAATTGTTGGCCTATTTTTTATATAACAAAGTAAAACTTTAAATTATTTAAATAGGTTTAAAAGAAAATATAAAAAAACATTACGTATATCTATCAATAGTTTTATTCTTATTTTAATTGAGTTCATTGTATTTTTTTATTAAAATTATCAATAATGATATTGATTCGAAATGTATTAATTTTAACACAAATGAAATTATTTAATATTTTACTTCTCATTAATGTAAATTTTTTTATTAAAAAATTCAACAATAGTTTATAAGTAATGGAAATAATAATTTATTTTAAATTAATAATTTTATAACAAAAATAGTGTGAATAACTAAAAATTATCATATCAAAATAAAGTACATAAAAATTATTTAAGAATCGTACACAAATTAAATATTCTTTAATTAATAAATATTTATAATTTAAGAAACAAATTTGAAAATGCTTATTAATTACTATTATAAATAATAATGAAAATAGATTTTTTAAATTAAATTTTTTTGTAAAATATTTATTATATTTCCATTAATAAAATAATACACCATTCCTTGAAAAAATTAAAGTAATATTTTTATAATACAAATGTTTTAACTAAAAATTAAAATTGATTATACAAATGCAACTAGGTTTATATTAAATTGTATTTAGTGTCTTTTAGATATATAACAAATCATTAAATTTACATTTAATAAAAATAAAAATATTCTAAAAATTTAATGGATAATACATATGCCCCATTAAATGAATTTAACCCTAAAAACTATATCAAAATACATAATTAAATTATGATTTTACATTTTCAAAATTATGAATACAAGGATTGAAAAAATTTCAATAAAATAAGGAATTTTTAAGAATTTAATTTCATAAAACCCTGAAATAAATATTATATTTATTAAAGTATCTTATAATGAGAACACAATAATATCCAAAGATTTCTAAATATTTAATTTTATACCAAAATTGATATTGAGAGAATCAAATTCCTGGATCCAGTACAAAAACATGATGAGTTGTTTTATAAAAAGATTAGAAATATAAATTCCTCTATAAACCGACTGATACTTTTGGTTTAGGTTTTAGAGGGTTATGAAAAACATTACATTATATTAGATTTTGATCCAAATCAAAAACATTTATTTGACCTCACTCTTTCTAACTACTAAATGAAACCAAAATTCTTTGGATATTATAATGATTTTGTGAAAGTAATTTTAAAACATAGGGTGAGTATAAAATTATATAGTAATTTGTTTTAAAAATAGTGAAAACATTATATTAATATAAATACATTGAAAAATAATTTTAAAACATCTCAATTTATATCAAATACAAAAAATTTGATATAATAAATAGTTGTCCAAAATACCAGTCTAGGGTTTTCATGAAAAATAAGAAGGAATAAATTTTAAATCCATCTAAAATTACATATTATTTTGAAAATTCATTTTATTTAAATATATAATAACCATTAAAAGTAAAAAATGGATTTCTCAATGAAAACATTAAAAATAAATCTGAAAATAAAAACATTTTTTTAGAATAATTATATTTTGAAAATATTGAGAAATACCTATGGCTATAAGTAGTGTCACCAATTTTTTAACTTTCCCTTTGAGGTTATGGGTTCACACCTCATTCTTAATTATCTCATATGATATTCAATTTCTGAAATTTTAATCGTTTTTTCTAAAAGGTCTTCCTTTCGCATTATAATCATTTAAAACATATTTCAAAAATTACATAAATTATCTTCAAAAAATAAAATTATATTATATCATATAAACACTAGAAGATGATGTGTTTAAGAATAAACTATAAATATTAGGAGAAATTCATACTTTTATAAGTAATCCATACATTTATAGGAAATGTTTATAAAATGTTCTTGAAAATTAAACATTATATGAATTATTTTATAAACATGAATGTCATTTATATAATAACTATAGTTCATTTACATACCTATAATCATTAATTAAATTAAAATGTTTTAAATAACACTAAATGAAACAAATGAAAACTTTAAAATCATAAACAATCTTGTAAATTAATATGAATTTTTTTTGAAAATATAACAATCTAGAATGGAAAATTAAAATATTAAACATTTTATCCATAAAAATGTATTTATAATATAATAAAAAGTGTATGAAAACCATTTTACCATAATATATGTTTTTTTGTAAGTGATAGAAATAAAAAATTCTCCTTCATAGAAGGGTTTTGAAAAATTAAGTTATAATAAAATGTGTTTTGGAAACCATTATTTAGGAGTATTTAAATAATTTAACATACATAAAATAGATATATTTAAAATAAAGCTCCCTTATAACAAGTTTTTTTAAGAATAAGTAAATTATTTATTCTTTTTCAATGTATAAATTTAAAATAAATAAATAAACCACCTTTACCTTATATTTGTTTTATTGGATAAATTAGCTAGGTAGTAATCGTACATGTTTTTGAAATATATGAATGAAACTAGATAATAAATAAGTAAAGAGAGAGAGAGATATGTATTGTTCATGGATGATTTTTTCTTAGAAATAATGAGAACACTTATAAAATTTTTATAAGGGACATTATATAGATGGTATATTTTAAAATTATTCAAACTCTAATATATTTGAATATAATTAATACTTTGATCTTGAGAATTATTCTGGGTACCTCACATCATATAATATGAGGATTTTAATTCCCCAACCCCAAAATTCTAGAGTCGGGATATTATTTAATTACATTGAAATGATTACAAGGAAAAAAATACCAAAGGACCAATCATTTTTTCAGTTTTGGAAAGCCATATTACATACATGATACCCATAATACATCAGAAAATAGAGAATACAGACATGATAAATAATAAAATTAAATACAAAAAACCTTGAAACTCATTCAAAGGATTCCAATTCATAACATGCGAAAATTAAACATAATAGGGGTTAACTAAAATACTAGATAAAGGTATATAAAGTGGAATAAATAATGAATCCTTGAGAATAAATCAACATGGGAAGGTAAATAACTCATAACACATGCCATTAAAATAACTAGACAAAGAATAATAAATATTTAAATGTATGGAACTATGATAACATTCCATTTAATCAATAAAATGATAATTAAATATATCCATCGATTTTATCATAAAAAAAACTCAAGGATAATAACAATGATAACTGAAATATCTATGAAGTAAATGATTAATTATTGGACGTCATGTCTTAGTCACATGAAAACCTATACAGTCAAAATCCATCCTTTATAAAGTTTAAAACTATACGTGGAAACCAATTTAATTTTTTTAACATATTTATCTCATGAGAACCTGTCAATGAATCAAAGGTCTCTATAAAGTCTGGGCCCGACCTGTTAGTGCATGTCCAAATAATTCATCATTTTAAGTAATAAAAAAATAAAACAGTATGACTTATTAAAAATCCTTATTGAATAGAAGATACATAGTTATTAATAATTTCCCATTAAAGGATATATATCAAAATGGCTTATTTATTTTGATTAATGGAAATTCCATTAAAAATATTATAAAAAATAATCTTGAGGAAAATAATCTTTAAACCTTCCAAAGTGTCCCATACCACTTTGAAACATTAGAATAAGAATCCCCAAGAAGGAATAACATTAAATAAAACTTATAATAACATTATAATAAGGATATTCATGTTATACCATGTAAAATTGATGTATATACACCATATAAAAGTGATTTGGTTCATAACAAAAAACAATTCTCAAAGGAATGTAAATTGAGAAGAAATACATTAGCTTGAGTTTGAATTTAATTATGGGTACTTTAATTCATGAATAATAAAATTATTTAAATTATTTATAAAATTTTCCATGTTTATCATTACATTTACTTTAATTATTACATTATTTTATATAACTACTTAAACATTTTTGTTTACATTGGTGGTTTTGAACAAATTTGTTTAATGTGTCAAAAACAACTTTGGTAGGTAAACTATGGTAAAAGGGGTAATTATATATAATATAAAAATAATAATAAGGAAATATTTATCATACTTATACATCAATTATACTTTTAAAACCAATCATTGAATATGCATATGAAAAATGAACCAACATTACAATTATAGAGACGATAGATCGTACATACACATGAGTAATGTTCCAATTTTTAAATGATCGTTGTGGAAAGAAGGTAAGAAGAATTATTCTTTCTACCATGATAATTATTTCATAAATACCATATTATTTAATAATATATATTTATATATATAATTCTTTTTATGTAAAAGGAATCACATCATGTTGAGGAGGCGGTAGTCCACACGTCCATGAACGATGTTATCAATTTTTAAGTGTGTGAAAGGGTAATAAAGATAATGATATATATTATATTTTAAAAAGGTAATTATCTCATCAATATCATATATATGATTTTTGTCCCATTTTTTAATAAAAACCATTCTTTATACCTTCCATGTATCGTACGAATGAATCACATTGCGTTTAGAAGTTCATAGCCCAACTTCTAGAGACGATGTTATCATATTTTAAAAAGGAAAGACTAAAGGTATTTTACATATAAAAATTATTGAATAATAAAGAAATTTTAAATATAATATATATCATGTATAAAAATAATTTCCATCATAATTACCACCATGATATGCGGTAAAGGAAGAAAGAACAATCATCCTTCCTTCCGGACGTAGTTCACCGTACACTTAAATGGTAAGTTCATTACCTATTAGATGAAAGTATTTGTAAGTGTAAGTTAAAACATTAGAATAATTAAATGTAAATATATTTTTTACTATTTTTGTCATAAAATCATGTAACATTGATAATTTAAATAGTCAAGAGAGAAATAAAACTAAAGAGCTTGAGGAAAGATGTCACCCCTTATTGGGGTAACTCCATTTTCTTTGCAGCAAAGATAATCATTGGATGGATTTATTTATAAGTTAGGGATTCTAGGTCAAGGGTATATATTTTTATAATCTATTTGGGTAGATATTGGTTGATATAAAGTGTATTTACAGTTGTGATAAAGTGGTAGAGGTGAGTGCCTTTTTATACTGGAGGGGAGTGGCACTGTTGAAATATTTTGGAAAGGGAATCCCACCCACGTTTTTACCATGTAAATTTGATCCAATAAGGGTATAAATTATATAAAATGGATTATGTGGTATAGATATGTCTAGAAAATATATTTTTACAAGTTTATTGGTCATTTGGGATTTATGTTTAAGGTTTAGTCCCTTATTAATCTAATTTGTCTCTTAATCACTGTAATTAATTTTAATTACTTTCACTAATAATATTGGTCAAAATTTAAGTTGAACATATTTGAAATTATAAAATATAACAATTAAAAATATTAAATCCATTTTTTAAGATCTAAATATATAATTGGAATAAATTAATTTAAATTTAATCTCACAAACAGGACAATAATGTGGGTTTTTAAAGAAAACACGGTCAAAGGTTTGCTATATTTTTTATCTAATTTCAATGTGAAATTGAATAAAATTAATCTTATTATATTAAATGATATAAAATATATCCAATTAATCATGAAAAAAATAAAAATATAATTTAACCTTATAAATAAATTTAAAGAAAAAATATTTTTGAGATAAAATTCAGTATTTTCACTTTTTATAAGAAATTGAAACTTCATAGAAAAATAACAAAAAATCACCCTAAAAAATATTTATATTCATATTTCAAATATTAAGTTTATATTAACATATAATATTTTTAAAATTTCCAAAAATGGGATGAAAAATATGTTCTCCATTAATGGGCGATAAAAGATCCTTTAGAAAAATATTGGTTTTTATGTGTAATATTGGGTTTGTTCTTATGATCTGCCTAAAAAATCTATTGGATGAATATAAAAATTATTTTATTGTAAATATAAAATATAAATTTACTATATCAATTCTGTAAGAGTGTTTTAATTTAATTAACTATGCAAAACATGACTCAATAGTGTATTTTTTAAGTTGGGTGTTGCGTGCATTGAAAAGTAACTCATTATTTCATATTTTGGAAGAAATAAATAAAATTAAATTTATTATAAAAATAAAATATAGTAAAAATTTGGGTGCTACATTATTACCTCCTAAAAAAAATTTCCCTCATAATTTTAGGGGTATTACCTTCAAAAAGATGTCAGTAGTTCTCCTTTATAGAATCATCTAGTTCCCATGTTGCTTCTTCAATTTTATGATTTCTCCAAAGATCCTTTAAAAAAATATTCATCCAATTAGTCAATACTTTATCTCTAGTATTAAGAATCCATATGGGTTTTTCACAAAATGAAAGTTCAGGTTCCACCTCTTTTTCATTAGATATAGACACATGCATTTGTTCTGGAATATACTTCCTTAATATAGATATATGGAACACATCATATACCTTTAATAGATTTAGAATCCCTAACAAATGATTTGCAAAATTTCAAACCCTTTCAATAATTTCAAAGGATCCAATGTACCTATGACTCAATTTCCCTTTATTACCAAACCCAATAACACCCTTCCCTAGAGATAATTTCAAGAAAACATGATCTTTCACTTGGAACTATAAATATTTATTCCAATTATTAGCATAACTCTTTTTCATAAATTGTGATGATTTAATATGATATTGATTATAATTTACCATTTTCATAGTGTATTCAAGAATTTCTGGGCCTACAGGTCTCCTTTCACCAACTTCATTGCAACATGTTGGAGTATGATATCTCTTTCCATATAATGCTTCATACAGATCTATTTGAATACTAGAATGAAAATTATTATTATTAGAAAACTCCAAAAAAGGTATATAATGATCCCACATACCGTTAATGTTGAGTGATCATGAACTTAACATGTCTTCCATTATTTAAATAGTTCTTTCAGACTGTCCATCAATTTGAGGGTATAGGTAGTTCTCAAATGAAGTTCATTATCAAGATCTATCTGAGAAATATTATGGAATTTCAAGGGAAATTAGGGGTCTTGATCAGAAACAATTGATGGATGTACACTATAAATTCCTAAAAATTTATTACTATAGAGCCTTTAGAGGCTATCAAGAGGGAGGTCTTCTCTTATGGAAAGTAAATAAACATATTTGGTTTGGCGATCAAAAATAACCCATATTTTTTCATTCCTTCTAGTAGTATTTTTTTAGTACTGTGAAAAAGTACATAGTAATTTCATCCCATTTTCACATAGGAATATGTAAAGGTTTTAGGACTCCTTTTGGATGCTTCCTCATAACTTTCACTTATTGTAAACAAAAAATATGGAAACATAATCAGAAATTTCCCGCTTCATGTTATACCACAATAAATTTTCCTTCACATCCCTATACATATTTTTTCTACCATAGTGTATAGATAAATTTTAGATATGGGTTGCATCCAACATTTTCTTTTTTAGATCACATATATATGGAACACATAGCCTCTTTCCAAATTTTCGAATACCATCTTTAGAAAAAAAGACTGCTAATTTTCCATCATTCACGGCTTTGATTTTCTTCTAAAAGTCCTATTCATAAAATTTAGAAATATTTATCCTCTCTAATAATTATAGTTTTACAGTCATTTGAAAAATTATTGATTTCTCCCCTTCGTTATAAATTCCTATATATATCATTACTAGATCTATGAAAATATGATCCTTATCAATCCTCAATTGGGTTAGATATCCATGTTCAAGTATAGTCATTTCATATAATAGGTTATTTTCATTACCTAGGTGGTATTTTATTGAGAAATCATAATCCTTAAGTAACATGATCCATCGCCTTTGTCTCATGTTGAGTTCATTTTGAGAGAAGATGTATTTCAGGCTCTTATGATCTGGGTATATTTTAAATATTTCACCATATATATAATGTCTCCATATTAGCAAAGAAAATATTACAACCTATAAATCAAGATCTTAGGTTGGATAATTCTATTCTCAGGTTTTCAACTTCCTTTATGCATAAGCATTAACTTCATTATTTTTAATTTTGGAAAAAACATGTCCCTTCTTTAATGCATCACTATATATGGAGACCCCATCACACCCAGATTATAGAGTCAAAATCAGAGCATTGAATAATCTTTTATTTATTTCATAATGTAATTATTCATATTCCTTTATCTATAAAAACTTTACCCTTTAAAAGTAATCTTGGTTAGTGGGTTTTATAATTGGGAAAAATTATGAACGAATCACTGATAGTAATATAAAAAACCAATGAAACTATAAAATTTAGTTATGTATGTTGGTGTAGGCCATTCAATGAGCACGTTTGTCTTAACAGGATCACCTGATATTCCATACTTGGAGAGAATATGTCCAACAAAAGAAACTTTTGGAAAAAAGAATCCAGACTTACTAAATTTACCATATAACTCCTCCCTTATTAGAGTCATAAGAATAACCTAAAAGTGATTATCATAGTCCTCATATCTTTTAGAATACACTAAAGTATCATCAATGAATACCACAAGAAAATATATAAGATTTTCATTGAATCTTTTTTTTGATATTTCCATAAAAATATAGGGTTCATTAGTCAATTCAAATTGAATTATTATAAACTTATAATTTTCTTACCTCATCTAAAAATATATCCTTGGAATGTATCTCTTATTCACTCACAATTGGTGATACCCAGATCAAAGATAAATATTTTAAAAATAGTGGGATCCTTAATTTTGATCAAACAAATCATCAATTACAGGTATATGATACTTTTTCTTTATTGTAATAGTAATGGTTTCCCTATAATTAATTCACATCCTCAGGGATCCATCTTTATCATTTAAAAAGAGGATGAAGGTTCCCCATTTTGAAACACAAGTGTAAATAAATCCTTTATTACCCAAATTATATAGTGATTTTTTAATCTCCAATAATTCCACTATAGACATTCTATAGGGATTCTTTGATATTGTCCTTTCATCGGAGATTAAATCAATAAAAATTTCAACTTCATGCTCTAGAAGATGTCTAGGTAATTCCTCAAGAAATACATAATTGTATTCCTATGAAGTAGGTAAATATTAAATTAAAATTTTACCTTATTTTACACTAGGTGTTATTTTCTCTTATTCCCCAATAATTTCATTCAGTAGAGATACTATGTATGGATCTAGATAATAATCATGTGAGGAATTTTCTTCTTTACTGATAAGGGATTCCACACCTTCCTCATAAATCATAAATTCCATCTTATTACAATAATTTTTTACGTCATATTTTAAGATCCAATCCATACTAAGAAAATTTCAAAGTCAACTATATGTATCATAACAATGTCAACAAGTAAATCACATTTATGTATCATAATTGGGACTACATGGATTTGTTTTGTAATTAATCTTTCATTAGGAGTGTTGATTGAAAACTCCCTTATTAAATCAAAAGGGAAAGTTCTAATTTTATTATCAAACTGGTTAGATATAAAAGAGTGTAATGATCTTGATTAAAATAAGGCATTGGATAAATTTGAAGATATCATTAATGTATCTTCCACCACATGATTTTGAACTACTACCTCTACTATAGTGATCACATAATCTTGGACATCTCCCCTTGTCCTCTTCTTTAGTGGATTCTCATTATTACTGGGGAATTAATTTACATTGTGACCATATTCTTATAATTTAAACATTGTACATTAGTGTTTTCATTATTCCCTTTTCACTCATTATCATAGTGAACCCTATCCCCACACTTATAAAAAACTCATAGTCCCTTAAAATATGTCCCAAGGTTCTTTTCTACAAAATTTTCACAATATAGAAAATATTGAGTTTTTTATTCTTATTGTAAAAATTACCTTTTTTATGATTCTTAGATAGAATCTTATTATCTTGGGTTCCCTTAAATATATTTATTCTAGAAAACTCATTCTCTATTTTTATAGAATATGAAACTATTTTTTCATATGATGAAAAATTCTGAGAAACCAGTTCCCTTCAAAGATTTTGCTTATATTCTTCAAATAAGTGGTCTATATTTTACTACATGTTGTGTATATAATACATATAATACCTTTATATCCTTGTAAAGGTAGCTTCATAATCGATAACACTCCATTATTCCTTTTTTATTTTAAGGTAAACAACTTCTTATTCTTCTCTATTTTTTGATCGTAAAGGAAGTATTTATTGATGAATTTCTCCTTAAAAGTTCACCATTCCATGAGTTCTATTTATTATTCCTCTAGATTATTTTGGATTAAGTTCCACTATTGATCAACATCACCTTTGAGGAAATAGATATTGGGTGTAGCCTTTTTCATTTCACTACATCCCAAGGCTACAAATACCTTATCTAGAGACTTAATCCATTACACATCTACAATTAGATTAGTAGTCCCACTAAAAGATGCAGGATTATATCACATTAATAGATCCATAATAAAAGATTGTATTTGTATAATAGGTTTCTCCATTAAGGAATGGTTATTTTCTATAACCATTTTATGTTTACCTAATATAGAAATAATTTTCTATATTCCAATATTAGCTGTATTGGATACTTTAGTAGAGAAATTTATACATTTTCTAGGAGTATTGGTACCATTATTCCTTCCAGGAAGCACTTATAAGTAATTATATATACTTGATTAGCTCATAAACATAGAAACATTGTTTAATTAAAAATATGACTTAAATCATAACATAAATTGAAAACATTTATGCATATCTAATCGTATAATCATAAACCAAGTTTCTTTAGGGTTATATTTACTATTAAATCCTTCATAATTGGTTTTAAAAAAATTAGAATTATCCTAATCATATCCCCAATATTTTCAAACCAAGTGTCCAGTAAGGCCCGTTTTCGTGAACTAGGTTATGCCGAGTTAGGGACAGAAAACCTTTTAAAATTTGTTACTCCTAGGTACATATATTCCAAGACCAATTCCACTGGTATTATCTAGACATGTATGAATTGCTAAAAATACCCACATAATCAACACCTTACCAAAATTCTAGAATGTTCTTCTCAACTTAGCATCAAATTCTATATTAGTGGTATGTTCCTTAATATATGTTTTCAAAATAAAGTTTCAATGGTTGCTGCTAAACATCCTTTGATACCAAATATAATTCCATGACCCTAGAAACCAAGATTCAATTCATTATTTTATTACATTTCAATTATTTCAAGGAATCAAATCCTGAAGGACTGATTGGTTTATCTATTTTGGAAATCCAGATTACATACATGATACCCGTAATACATTAGAAAATATTAAATACAAACATGATATATAATAAAATTAAATAAACATAATCCATGAAAGTCATTCAAAGGATTCCTCTTCATAACCCAGGTAAAGGAAACAAAATAAGGGTGAGCTCAAATTCTTATTAAGGGTAAGTAAAGATGAATAAATATTGAACTAATGGAAATAAATCAATATTGAAGGTAAATAAATGATAACACATACCATTCAAATAACTAGATAAAGAATAATGAATATGGCAGAGTAATAAAATGAAAACACATTCAATTTTATCAATAAATTGAGAATGAAATGAATCCATATATTTTATCATATTAAAACCTCACAGATAATAACAATGATAACTGAAATATCTATGAAGGAAATGATTAATTATTGGATTTCATGTCTGAGGAATATGAGAACCTATACTATCAAGATACATACTCAAGATAGTTTAAAAATATAGGTGGAAACCTATTTATTTTTCGCAAATTATTTTTCTAATGAGAAAATATACTTTTATTGAGGGTCTACATAAATTCTAGGCTCTGCTCGCCCCTGAATGTCCAAAGCATTCATCATATATAGTAATCAATAAATAAAAAACATTCCATATAAAATATTCACATTGAATAGAAGATATATATATTTCTCAATAAATCCTTAGTGGATGATATGTAATAATTGGGGTTGTTGATTTTTTTGAATCAAAATACCATTTAAATATCACAAAAAATATTTATAAGGAATATAATCTTTAAGCATTCCAAAGTGTCCCATACCACTTTGAAACATTTGAATCATAACCTCAATGAAGAAATAAAATTAAATGAAAAATATAATAGGATGAGAATAAGGATATTCATGATATAACACGTCAAAGGTAATTATATATACCATATAAAAGTGATTTGGTCTATAATAACATATAAGTCTCAATAGAATGAAAATTGAGATGAAATCCCTTACCTTGAGTCTGACTTGTCTTGTGTGCCTTTATATTCTTGAATAATAAAAATGTTAATTACTTACTTTCTTCAGTACATTTTTAATATTTATCATTACTTTTTTCTCACTTATTACCATATTTTATACAACTATTTAAGCTAGTAAGTTTATGTAGGGTGTTTTGACCAAATTCTATTTACGCGTTATAGAAAAATTTGGTAGTCCATCTATGGTAAAAGTGGTAATTATATAGAATCTCTATAATAATAATCATGACATAATCATCATATTTATAAATAAATTATAATTTTAAAACCAATAATAAAATATTTTTATTAAAAATGAACAAATTTTATAATCATGGAGAGGGTAGGTCATACGTACGCATAAGTAACATTCCCATTTTCAATGATCGTTATAGAAAGAAGGTAAGTAACATTAATATTTAAATTATGATAATTATATCATAATAAAAGTTTATTTACTCATATATTCTTATACATATAATTATTTTGATGTAAAATTAATCAATTCATGTTTAGGAGGCTATAGTCCACCCATCCACGAATGATGTTATAACTTTTTAAGTCTGTCAAAGAGTAATAAATAAAATTATGTATATTATATTTATAGAATATTAATTATGAAATAAATATCATATATATGTTATTTTTCCCATATTTTTAATTTAAACCATCCATTTTATATTACATGTATCGTATGAATGAGTTACATCACTTTTTGGATGTTGTAGTCCACACTTCTACATATGTTGTTATTATATTTACATAAAACAAAAATTATAAAGGTATGTTCTATAAAAATATTAAATAATAATAAATAAAATATATATTTAATATATATTAAATATATACAGTGTGTCCAAGATAATTCCCACTATGTGAGGTTGTAAAGGAAGAACGAACAAACATCGTTTCGTCTGCCGGCAGTTCACCATACACATAAATGGTAAGTTTGTTACCCATTAGATGTAAGTGTGTTTAATTGTAGGAATAAAACTTTAAATTAAAAAATATATGTATATTTATGATACTGGTGTTTTTATATAATCATGGGATAATGATAATTGAAAGATTGGAGAAATAAATGAAACTAAAGAGCTCAAAGAAGGATGTTACCTCTTATTCGGGTAACTCCTTTTAGTCTGCACCAATGGGATTCATTGGATGGATTTATGGACAAATTTATGATTCTATGTTGAGTGAGGGATTTTTAGTATCTATCTAGGTTGATCTTGGTGGATCTGAAGCATCTTTAATGGTGTAAGGAAGTGGGAGGGGTGAGTTCCTTTTTAAAGTGGAGGGGAGTGGCATTATTGTAATTTTTTTGAAAGGTAATTCTTCCCATGTTTTTCCCTTGTAATGTGGATCCAATAATGGTACCAATTATATACATGTGAGAATAATGTTGGAATATTTTTATCCACTGGATTTTCGATAGGTTTCTAAGTCATTTGGGACCTTAAGTTGAAGGTTTAGTCCATTGTTAATCTATTTTTTCTATTAATTATTGTAATTAAATTTAGTTACTTCCACTAATATATTTTGGTTGAAAATAAGTTAATAATATTATAAATTATAAAATATTATGATTACAAGCATGTAATATATTTTTCCAAATTCCATGCAGATAAGTGCGGGAAATTATTTTAAATTTAATCCCAAAGACGGGATGACAATGCTTGTTTTTAAAGTAAAAATATTCAAATGTTTGCTAAGTTTTTATATCCAATTTAAACTTTATTTTTTTAATGGAATATATTATATTAAATGATATAAAATTTATCTAATTAATATTTAAAACTAATTAAAATAAAATTTAACTTTATAAATAGGTTAATAGAAAAAATAGTTTTGAGTTAATATTGAGTATTTTCATTATACGTCAAAAAATGAAACA
The DNA here is from genome assembly GCA_963277665.1 of Viscum album. Lineage (NCBI taxonomy): Eukaryota > Viridiplantae > Streptophyta > Magnoliopsida > Santalales > Viscaceae > Viscum > Viscum album. The sequence continues at coordinate 120,762,583 of OY728119.1, forward strand.
TCACGGAAAAATACCAAAAATTTAACTTAACCTATTATTCATATTCCATTTTAAAATATTAATTTTAGTTTGAAATACAATATTTATTAAAGTTACAAAAAATGGATTTAAAATAGGTTCTCCATTAAAAGGTGGTAAACGTGCCTTTATAAAAATATCTGGTTTTTGTGTAATATTGGATTTGTTCTTATCCTATGCCTATTGAATCTATTGGATAAATATAAAAAATATTTTCTTGGATATATAAAATATAAAATTTTAATATAAATTCTATAATGGTCTTATAATTTAATTTAATATGAAAAACATGACTAAATAGTGTTTTGTTTAAACCGGGTGTTGCGTGCATTGAAAACTAACTCAGTATTGCATGTTTTTCAAGATATAAATAAAAATAAATTTATTATAAAAGGAAAATGTGGTAAATTTGTTGGGTGATACAAGGATAATTTTTTTTTACATTATAATTCTAAAATCGTGGTTTCAACTTTATGAGAGGGGTTTTGGTATATATATATATATAGCTGTCAGAAGATAATTTTGTACCTAATCATTATCAAATAGAGAAAAATATTAAAATGAAATATATTATTCATATTTGTTTTTGCACTTAAAAAATATGAACCAAGTGTTTTAACATAATCAAAAAATGATATGCATGAATTTTTTACACATTAAAAAATGGAGAATATATATTTATATAAAAACCTTACTAATCAAAACTTATGTAAGTGTAAGAGGAAAAAGATGATCTCAGTGATCCTAAATAATCACCAAAATATCATTCATAATGATTTTAATTTTCATCTATGGTGATCCTATGACTCAATACAAATTTTTTTGACTATATTATTTCTAAATTTGAATGTTATAGTTTTATATAATTTTTTATATCTCATGTAAATCAACTTCATCAAGTGTTTCAAGAAAATAATGATACACTTCAAGGAACTTGAATCGATCCAAGATATCATTAGTGGATACATGAACAAAATAAGACAATGTTAGTGTTGAGTGGAAGATGAATATGAAATGATATTATGTTTGGGATTTTCTAGGATTGGCTCAATGAATAAGACAATGTGATCAGATAGTTCAAGAGAAATCAATCATTTGATGGATGTTATGTGAAGAAGTCCTAAACATGGGTGAAGATTTCATCACATACTGAGTCCCACCCACCTTGAAAAATTAGTAAGTATAGCTTTTTTATATGTCACATCTGCTCCTGAAATCCAAATTTACTTGGAATCTTTCATGACCCATCCCATGGGGCCCGTGCCATGACATACCCTAAGCTCGCCTCCTGAAGGCCAAGGGTTGGCGACTAGCACCAAAGGCATAAACTTGGAAGTGGGAGGAATTTCCCTGAGTACCTGTATGCACGCACACACAACCACATCACAAAGTTGGAAAAGTAAACAAGCATTCCACTATAAACAACCACTGAGTACAAGTACAAGAAAAAGTCAAATGGGCTAGAATACAAACCCAATGAAATACTAACTAGAAAATAAGAAAGTACAAAAGAAACTCCAAAAGCCATCTGCTGGAAACCCCATATAAGGGGTAGTATAGAGTAGATTCTAGAATCTGTATAAGTATGTCTTGTATGCATGGTATCACTAGGCACCACCAGTCCTAGGCCACAAAATCCCCTGTCAAGGTGGCGGTCGTCTGCACTAGACACAACACATGCGGGCGAAGCTCGTGTAGGGGTGAGTAACAAAATACTCAGTAGAGACCCCGAAACAACAAAAGAAGTACCACAATGAAATTCATAACGAAAAAAAAACATGATCACCAAGCATGATCATGAATCTTGACAGGTCACACCAACTATATTCTAGAGTTGGATAGTAGAATCCTTAGTCACAACATCGAACACCATGGGATACTGGAGAACTCCTCCTCAATGAGTATAGTGGGCCTACTGGGTCACATAGAAGATGCTTCCCAAAAACCTTAGGACTATTGTGGTAATCATCCCTGATGATTACTATGGGTATTCTGGGTTACACAAAAGTCTTTCCCCACCATGGGCATGTCGGGTCACACATAAACTACTTCCCACTATTCTATGGCCATACTAAGGTACTCCTCTAGTCGAGTACCGTGGGTCTTCTAGGTCACACTGAAGACTATCCCCACCATGATCTTTCCAGTTCACATAGAAGAAAATTCCCACTAGGCCATAATATCCGATCCACATAGGATATTTCATCAGCAGTCTTTAGTTCTCAACCAACCACAAGGTTTCCGCATGTAGCACACTTGATCTTAGGAGAACTGCTCCCCAAGCCATCTATCAAATTTCAAATTCCATGAAATCCTTCATAGAGTATTCCAAAAGGTCCCCCTCCTTGCGTGGGTTTGAAATCCACAAAAATCTCATCAATCGGACGCCAAATTTGCAAGCTACTGACATTTTTCCAAAATAGGGCCAGTTGGGTCTAGGTCAAGACAGACCCGGTCGGACCAACTTGACCTGAGGTCCATCAACCCGTCCCGGGTCTGATGACCCGACTCAGACCCAACCCATCTTTGGTTCGGCCTGACGGGGTGGGTCTGGCCTAGCCCACTGGCCTGCCAGGTCTGCCAGGCCTAGATGCGGCAGGAAGCCACGTCTGACTCCCTACTCACCCTGCGGCCAACGTGGGGTTGTTCCCTCCACCACGGTCAAGATACTGAGGCCCAGCTATGACGTGGTCGACCAATCAGGCTGGACAGACTCCCACACGCGATCAGGAGACCACGTGCCCCCGAAGAGCGCAACCCGCGGTTGCGGGCTACTCCACTGACACGATTTAGGGCTGTGTCTTTATCGCCAGTTTCTATCCCAACTGTTGGCTCTTCTCGGTTCTCCGTAGCCCTAGCTGACCATGATAGCCTCCTACGGCGCGCTGTTGTGGTGTACCCCTAATCTCCCACAACCACCAGTTCTGGCACACTGGAGGGTCTTTTCGAGTGCCACCGGGTTTGCACCGGTGGTCCGTTCTTTGCACGAACTATGCCTTCAGCCTCTGTGGGGTGTCTCCTTCTAGGAGAAGGCCTCGAACTTTCCTTTCCTCAATTTTGAAAATTCATCTGCGAAGAACGTACAAGGAAGAGGGGGTTGATCCTTTTTCATTTCGGCCCGCACTGTCCGTGTTAAATTATTGAAATAGGGGAGGCTTGAGAAGGATGTTCTATTAATAAAAATTCAATCTTGAATAGAAAACCCAAAAAAATCACCCTACTGCAAGAAAGGATGATCCATGGATCAACCTGTTCGTGGGTTGATCCTCGTTCTTCATTTATAATGAAGAATTAGGAAAATATAAACCAAAATAAACCCCTACCTCGATCGACGTTCGTCATTGGAGTGCTCCACCCTAGAGGATTTAAAGAATTTAAAGACATTCATTACTTCCCAGCTCCAATATTTGAGGTGCATTGATGTCGCAAACATTCCACGGGCGTTCACCATTCTTCGTTGAAGAGAAAACTCACTAGTCATTATTCAGAGAATTTTCTATTGTTTAACCCTCAATTATCCAATGTGTTATTCCACAAAAAGGAAACAAGCCTTAACTTTTCTGTTACGCTGCGATGTTGCATCATTACGCTATTTCATTTATGAAACCACATAGCCATTATGATTCACTTAAAATGTTTTTACGCTGCACCTTAATGATCCATTAAGGGGATACCTTTAATACACCTCTTCGCTGCACTACAATGTCGTTGTCCACCACACAATAGTGATAAAATAAATAAAATAACTTTTTAAGGTTATTTTATTAGTTTCTGAAAATTATGAAAATTAATTTTTTTTTCGACCGTTGTCAGTCGAAGTTGTGTCCTTTCTAGTCGAATCTCGGAATTCCAAGTTCAACGGTTCTCCCAGATTTTTGATTCGAGCACCAGTTCAAAAGTTACAAAAACCCGCTCGTACATTTACTTATGTGAACTTAAAAAAACTTCAAAATTCTATTCTTGGCTCACTGGGCCTCAAAATCTTATGCTATCAAAGTGTGAGGTCTCAAAATAATTCCATACAATTTAAAAAAAATATACGAGAAGTTTGGGAAATTAAATTCTCCCTACCTTAGGGGTTTACATTCCCAAAATCCAAAACAAAGGCTAATAAAACAAATAGTGGTACTTAACATGAATCTGAGACTCCCACTCCCATGTGATCTCTTGGAGATTCACGTGATGCCACTAAAAATACACCAAAGGAATTGACCATCCACGAATGACCCTCTCCTGTAGATCCTTTATCTCCACTGGGAAATCTAAAAATGTCTCTCCATAATCAATGTCTAGCACACCCTATTTGATAATGTGTGATGAATCATGAACATACCTCCTCATCTATAACACGTGAAAAACATTATGAACCTGACTCATCTATGGTGGAATAACTAGCTAGTACGCCACCTCACCAACTATTCTCAGGATCTGAAAAGGTCCGATGAACCTTGGAGATAACTTGCTGCCTCGGCCAAATATCTGCAATCCTAGTCGGGGTGAGACACGAAGGAAAACACGGTCTCCCTCCTCAAACTACAAGGGTCCCTATCTTCTATCAGCATAAGACTTCTGTCTACTCTGTGTAGTCCTCATATTCTCCTTGATGATATGCACCTTCTCAGTGGTATCTCGTAACAACTCTGGATCCATGAGTGCTGACTCCCTTGGGTTTGTCCAGTATAGATGTGATCTGCATGCCTGCCATTACAAGGCCTCAAATAGTGCCATGCCGATGGTGGAGTGATAACTGTTGTTATATGCAAACACCACTAGTGGCTGGTGGTCCTCCAAACTATGACCAAAATCAAGTACACAAGCACGAAGAATGTCCTTCAAGGTCTGTATGGTCCAGTCCATCTAATGATCTATCTGGGGGTGAAAAGTTTTGCTCAAGTACAACTGAGTCATTAATGACTCCTACAACCCCTTCCACAACTGAGATGTAAAGCACGCATCATGGTCTGAGATGATCGTCAAAGACACCCCATGTAGCTGCACTATCTCCTGAATGTAGAGGCATCCTAAGACCTCTACTAATCCCTGCTCTCTAATGGGTATAAAGTGATCTGACTTGGTGAGTCGGTCAATGATCACCCAGATAGAGTCATGGACCCTAGATGTGCATGGTAACCCTGTCAAAATTTCCATGGAGATACCATCCCACATCTATTCTGGCACCTCAAGTGGCTGGGTCAATCTTTCTAGGACCTGATGCTCAGTCTTCACTTGCTGACAAGTGAGGCATTGTGAAACGAACTCTGCCACCACTTTCTTTAACCTTGGACAATAGTACTGACCTCGGAGGTCCTGTTACATATTCTCCACACCAGGATGTACCGCTAAATGGGATGTATGGAACTCCCTCAACACCTCCTCCTGCAACTACATTAGAACTACAGTATGTCCTCTAAAAAGGATGATGTGCTCCCCAACTATCCAATATCCATCAAGAGATTTTCCCAAGGATATTTGAGTATGTCGGGTCTTGTAGTCAATATCAACAAGATTTTCCTCCCTAAATTACTGTAAGAGTCGGGGAGTGACAATCATTGACTGAAGGTAAGATACGCCATCATCATCCATGAAGGATATCTTCATCGTGGCTAGCTGTTTCATCACCCCACTCAGAAACTGTAAACCAGACCTCTTGCTGAGTGCGTCTTCCACCACACTCCCCTTACCAGGAGTATAGACTATCTCAAAGTCACATTCTTAAAGGAACTCCAGCCATAACCACTATCTCAAGTTTAGGTCCTTTAGTGAGAAGACATACCTAAGACTCTTGTGGTCAGATTCATGTTTTTCCCTCACATTGTCAAGGAAAAGACTACTACTTCTAACTCCAGCTCATGGGTCACATAATTATACTCATTCCACCTTGAGTTCTATGAGTCATAGGTGATCACTACTTGCTCCTATATTAGGACACAACCTAGTCTGGTCCCTAATGCGTCGCAGAAGATTACATACACAACACCCTATTCAGGTAGTATCAAGATGGGGGAACTTTTTAGTCTCCACCTCATCTCTTGAAACTCTTCTGGAACTTATCTGTCCACACAAAGGGATGAACCTTCCGTGTCAAGGATGATAAAGGTACTTCTACTACGGAAAATTCAAGCACAAACCTCCAGTATTATCCAGTAAACCGCAAGAAACTCCACACCTCAGTCACGCTCCTAGGTGGCTCCCCAGTAAGTACAAACTCTATCGTTTCCAGATCCACTACAACTCCAGCCTCTGAGATGACATGTCCTAGAAAATGGACCTCCTGAATCTATAATTGGGACTTTGATATCTTAACACTATTCTAGTGTTATTAGAGTGTATCCTGGACTATTCGCATGTGTGTAGCATGCTCCTCTTCTGAAACTGAGTACACCAAGATGTCATCAATGAAGACCACCACGAAACGATCAAGGTAAGGCTAGAAGATCCTGTTCATGAGTCCTATGAACACTGCTAGGGTATTGTTCGCACATAAGAGAATCACTAAGAACTTGTAGTGGACATACTGACATCTGAAGGCTATCTTTGGTATATCCTCCTCCTTTACCTGAAGTTGATGATATCATGATCTTAGGTCTATCTTTGAGAACCACCTCCATACCTTCAGCTAATAAAAGAGGTCACCAATCCTCGGTAGTGGATACTTGTTCTTAACAATCACCTGGTTCAAGCGTTGGAAGTCCACACACAACCTCAAGCTCCTATCTTCCTTCATGGAAAAAAAACATGAGGGATGCCCACAGTGAAACGTTGGGCATCATGAAGCCCTTCTCTTGAAAGTCCTCCTGATTTAAGCTTAATTCACAAAGCTCCACGAGATCCATATGATATGTGCGTGTGGATATCAGTGCCATATTGAGGTACAGGTCGATGCATAAGTCTACCTACTTATGAGGCGGTAGTGTTAGAACATCCTTAGTAAAGAAATCCTCATACTCGTCCACCACTACAAGAAAGATCAGACTCCTCTCATCCACCACACCAAGGGTTAGACTAGCCAACTGGCGAGTGATAGGTTTCACCCTACTCCTAGAAAGTCCAACATGTGATACAAAGGTTCCATTCCCACCAGTGAAAGAAAAATCAGTACCATACTCAAAGACACACTGCACTTTGCACACAAAATAGTCAATCTGTGCATAGACTGTGGATAACAAGTCCATACCCAAGAAGAAGTTGTAAGGCCTTGAAACTGCTACTAGGAGGTCCTTGCCGAAGCTCTTGCCTCCTAGAGTAAGCTCATACTACTGAAACCAGTGTTTAATCATCGAATACCCTCCCGTAGGAGTCTATAATCTTAAGGATTGACCAAATAACTCAACTAGAATCTCTAATAATAGAATGAGGCCCATAGAAAGGAAAGAGTGACTAGAACACGTGTCTATAAGAACTTTAGATAAGGTGGATAAGACACAGATCATACCTCTAATCATATCTGGAGTGCCATGGTCGTAGGCCTCCATCACTTGAAGTTGGTCTCACCTCTATCTACTGGATCCCTGAGCCTGTGGTGGACCACCTAGATGTGGTAGTGGTATCACCTCGAACTATTTTCCACCGCCTACCACTCATCCTGCTCCCCTGCCACATCTGCCACCCTGTGAACCTCCTCACTCGAACAACTTCCTCTACCTTTGAGGTCCCTAGACTATCTTTTCAGCAGGTCAGGTAGTCTCAATCCACGTGTCCTTACCCATCGCACGTGAAACAAAGACTAGGTCCCTGCTGACTCCCTCTGCTCAGGGAGCCTCATACTGCCAACCCCGAGTCCTGGGGTCATCCCCTGAAATACCTGACACTCTTAAGCCCCCATTTCTACTGTCTTCTACTTGAAAATAAAGACTCTACCACATGAGGTCTGCTGGTGTCTTGAGCTATCGACACCTGCTCCTCCAGGAAGCTCTCCACAATAAGGGCTCGCTCTAAAACTCCAGTCTGAGTGGGGATGCTGAGAGACACCATGGATTCCCTGATCTCCCATCTGATTCCCAGCTCAAAGGTCTAGGCCTAGAATAAAGGGTACTGAACCATGTCTATGGAGTAGTGAGAGAGGTCTGTAAACCTTGCAGAGTAATTATCCATTTTCGGGCTGCCCAACTTTAGGTAAAGCACCTGCTATATGTGCACCTAGTGCATGGTCGCTAAGAAAAAATCCTCCCAAAAAAGTTGCTCAAAATCATCCCAAGAGAGGGTCACCTCATCATGAGTATGAATCGTCAGACTCCAACATCTACCCACTGAGACTTGATGAAGGCTTGAAGCTAAGATCACCATCTGGTCAAGTGGTGTCCTCACTAAACAGAAGACCTGCGACACTGCCTCCATCCAATCCTCATCGACCTTTAGGATATGTCTCTCCCTGGAACCTGGGAGGTCTCTGTCTCTGAAAATCATGTAAGGTACTGAGTCTATGAGAGACCTTTACTAGTAACACCGACAATAACTATTGATCAACATGTGGTTGCAACACCAATACACCACCCATCTGATCCATCTCTAGAACTGGTCCCTGAACTGATGCCTCATCACTAGGAGGGATGTCCACACAATCATGTATCAGAATCCTAGCTAGCTATCTACATGTAGGAATTCTAAAATAGATCAAGATGTACCATAGTTATAAGATTATACCTGGTGAGCTAATTATTTTTCAAGAAAATCATAAGGATACATTTATGCAACCAGTGTTTTCATGTATAGATCCCAAAAGTATAATTCAAGGTCCTAGTGTATGGATACATCGACCACCGCACCAACACTGGAATCCCAGAATTTGAAAGAAAAACTTGAAACATTAAAAACTATTTTCCCAAAATAAAACAACAGACTCTTGGTCTTTGAGGTATAATCGATCACCTCTGATTCCACTTTGTCACGACCAGTCCCCCGGGGCCTGCACCGTGACATATCCCAAGCCTGCCTCCAAAAGTCCAGGGGTTAGCGACTGTCACTCAAGGCGTAAAACTGCAAGTAGGAGTCATTTTATAGAGTACCTATATGCACACACACACAACCACATCCCAAAGCTGGAAAAGTAAACAAGCATAAAAATATAAATAACCATTGAGTACAAGTACAAATGAAAGTCAAATGGGACAGAATACAAACCCAAAGAAAGACTAACTAGAAAATAGAAAAGTAAAAAATAAACTCTAAAATCTATTCACTAGAAACCCCACCTGATGGGTAGTATAGAGTAGTTTCTGGAAGTCGTAGATGTATGCCCTGTCTGCCTGGTCTCAATGGTAACCACCAGGTCCTGGGCCACCAAATCCTCGTTCAAGGTGGCACTCGTCTAAACCAGACACAACACGTGCGAGCGAATCACGTGCATGGGTGAGTAAAAAAATACTCATTATGGACCCAAAAAAGCAAATTAAAGGCCAAAAATCAATCCACAACCAAACCACAAATCATGATCACAAAGCATGATCATGAAGCAAAAAATATCACACCAAGTATATTCTAGGGTAGGATAGTAGAACCGTTAGTCACATCATCGAACACCATGGGTTGCTAGAGAACCCCTTATTAATGAGTATAGTGGGTTTGCTGGGTCACACAGAAGATGATTCCCACTAACATTAGGACTGTTTTAGTACTTATCCCTGATGTGTATTGTAGGTATGCAAGGTCACACAGAAGTCGATCCCCACAACTGGCATGTTGGGTCACATAGAAACTGCTTCCCACTAATCTATTTCCATACTAAGGTACTCCTCCTGTCGAGTATCGTGGGTCTTCCAAATCACACAGAATCCGCTACCCGCCATGGGCCTACTAGTTCATATAGAATCCACTTTCCACTGGTCCATATTATCTAATTCACATAGGGTCTCTCATCAGCAGTATTTAGGTCTCATCCAACCGTAGGGTTTCCACACGTATCACGCTTGATCTTAGGAGAATCTATCCCCATGAAATTCTTTAAATTTCAACATCCATGAAATCCACCAAAGAGTATTAAAAATGTTTCATATCATCATGAGGGTTCCAACATTGCAAACTTCTTGTTAATCAGATGTCGGGTTAGGACCTTACAGACATATTTCCAAAAAGGGGCTAGTTGGGTCTGGGTTCGGACTGACCTAGTTGGGCCGACCCTGCCTGAGGTCCACCAACCTGACCCTTGTATGCTAACTCAACCCAAACCACTGGCATGCCTGGTCTTCTAGGCCAGGATGTGGCTGTAAGCATCATCGAAATCTTTACTCTCTTCGTGGTTGATGTGGGGTTGTTCCCTCCACCGCTGTCAGGCAACCGTGGACTCACTATGACACGTCCATCTAATCCATCTTCTTGGACTCCCATATATGGTCCAGAGACCACGTTCCCCCGAAGAGTGCTACTCAGGGTTGGGGGATCCTCCACTGACGTGGCCAAGGGCTGCGTACCTACCACCAGCCGCCCGCCCAGCCGACATCTCTTCTTAGTTCTCTACAACATAAGCCAGCCATATAAACCTCCTCCAACCCACCACCACCCACCCATGAATGCCACTACAGTACACCTTCGACTATTTCCGTAGACACCACTAGTGCCAATGGGTCTTTCCTCAGGCCACTATGTCTGCACCGGTGGTCCGTTCTTCACACCGACTGCACCTTCTGCCTCCGTGGGGCATTTCCTTCCTAGAAAAGGCCTCAAACATTTCTTTCCACCATTTCAAAAATTCATCTTCCAAGAACACACAAGGAAGAGTGGGGTGAGACCTTGTTTGTGTTATACCATGCCCTCCACATTAGATTTTTAAAACAGGGGAGGATTTGGATGGATGTTCTATCAACAAAAATTCAATCTCGAATAGAAAACCTTAGAAACATTACCCTCCCATGAGAAAGGTTGATCTCCTGATCAGCCTGTTCATGGGTTTATCTACATTCTTCATTTAGAATTAAGAATGGGGAAAACATAAACCAAAATGAACCCCTGACTCGATCGATGTTCTCCATTGGAGCGCTCATCACTCAAGGATTTCAAGAATTTGAAGCAGTTCATTGCTTCCCAGCTCCATTATTCGAGGTGCCTCTAAGTCTCTAACAATCCGCCGACATTCATCATTTTTTTGGAGAGAAAAATATCTTTTGGATGATTAGAGAATTTTCCGCCATTTAACCCTCAATTATCCAATGTGTTATTCTATTAAAATGAAACATGTCATAGCACTTTGGTTATGATGTGATGTTGGGGATTTACACTGTTTCATTTATGAAATAGAATAGTTGTTAAGCTTCACTTAAAGCGCCATTATGCTGCACCTTAATGAGCCATTAAGGGGATTAATTTAATGTGCCTTATCACAGCACCGCAGTGCCGTTGTACTCTGCTCAATGGTGAGAAAATAAATAAAATAACCTTTTTTAAGTTATTTTATTATTTTTTGAAAAGTTCAAAAATTAACTTTTCTATCCGACCATTTCTGGTCAAATTTATGTCCTTTCTAGGCGAATCTCAGCATTCCAAGTTCAACCGCTCCCTTGGATTTTCGATACAATCATCAGTTAAAAATTTAGAAAAACCCGCTCACATGTTTACTTATGTGAATGTAAAAAAAGTTTAAAATTCCGTTTCGGGATCACTGGGACTTGGAATCACATGCCGTCGAAGATTGAGGTCTTGAAATAATTCTATAAAATTTTAAAAAAATTATATAGAAATTTAGATAAATTACAGATTCGGGGGATTGGAACCCAAACACATACTCACAATTGCACCTCACAATCCACACCTCACAAGTGTGGCCCACCTCAGACACCCTATCTACGTGTTATACACACACACTACAAGTGCTATTTTCCTACCATCATACTTTATAGGTGCTTAATTTTTCTATACCATCATTCAGGTAAGCCAGGTCAACCTCTCCCACATCTCCTATATGTGGTTGAGTGGTCATAATCTCCCATGGATGACCTTTTTTTATATAACAATGTAAATTTTAAAATTTAAAAAAAAGAGACTAAAATAAAAAGTAATTAATATTTTATGCATATGTAACCACAATTTTATTCTTTTTGAAATTGAAATATTTATAATCTTTTATTAAATTTATAACCCAATTATATTAATTCCAAATATAATAATTTTTATAAAATAAATAAATTTTAAATATTTTACTACTTATTAATATAAAATAATATTATTATAAATTCATCTATGGTTTATATATTTTAAAAATAATATTTTATTCAAAATAAATAACAATATTTGAAAAATATTTTGAATACTACAAATTTTTATATCAAAATAAATGTTTTGGCGCCAAAATATTGGATTCAAAGGGAAGAAGAAAAAGAAGCCCACACGCTGCCTCGCGAAGCACAGACGCGGAGGGCCCCCGAGCAACGCGACCACTGTGAAGCCCTAGAGGCGGTAATGCTCCCTGAGCACCCTAACGTTCGTGAGCCTGCCATGAAGCCCCAAAGGCTTTCACGGTCCGTGGCCGCCATGATGTTCGCGAGCCTGCCACAGAGAAGAGGATATGGTAACCCTCTGTGAACCTAGTTGACATTTGTGACCCGCTGCGAAGAAACTACAACCCCTTTGGGCCGCGTGAGATCTGCTTCGCAGCGCCCCTTGCCTATAAATATCGGGCTCTCCCTGAGCTCTCGAGATGGAAAATCTGACGTTTCGGCTTCTCAGCTCCTGAATCGCGAAGCACCCTTCGCCCCAGGAATCATGAGCTCCGCGAGATATTTTTGCTTCATGAGATGCCTTCGCCTTGTCTCATTTTGAGTCCCTCTTCCAAGAGGGATGCCCTTCGCGAAGCCTAAGGGCATTCTCATAGGAAGGGGATTCCCAAGGGAACTCGGGTAGTCGCGGAGCGTTTATGCTTACGAAACACCCATCTTTTACATGTGATCCATATGCCAAGGTAGGATCACTGTACTTCGCGAAGGACATTACTGAGCAACACCATGCTTCGCGAGGCACCTCTGCTTCGCGAGGCAGTGCTCCGTGAATACTATTCCACTTTGTGAAGAACCTCCCATTCACACCCCTACCCCATGCTAAGGCCAAGGAAGTCTACTTTATGAAGCACACCCCTTTTCAAGTGCTCTCCACTATGAAAAGCAACCGATCTCTGCAAGGTCCCTGCCTATGGACCCCTTTGCTTGGAAATTACTATTCTCGTGCGACCCTCCAGGTTTTTGCGATGTGATTTCAAATTCCCCTGGATGATACCACCCGTAGCATTGCTACGCCTAATTCTTCTCCGCATAGGCACACTAATCGCTATTTCTTCTTCGCATAGCCACGCTAACGTGGACCCCTCTATGTTTCGCTCTATGACCCCCTTCTATACGGACTTGCCAGTACCTTCCCTCCCACAAGGAGTAGAGGGTACCAGTTATGTAATTCCTAGGGGTGCGAAGTAAACCCACCTTGTCCGAGCTGCATGACATTAAACTGCCAAGCACCTCGTCCTCAACACATGACGTTAAACTATGATCCGAACCTATGCTTCGTATATAGGGTCCCCCAGTATCGGACATTCTTTACGCTGCTCGTATCCATGAGAATGGAATATTTCTCACATGGAATGAGATCCTCCCTTTTGGAGTGGCATTTGTCCACAGGGAAAGGGCTTCCTTAGAGTGTAAGCCCCTAGCCTCTCCTGCAGAAGGTTGAACCCATGCACCTCCGTACTTCCCCACCGCCAAGGCCATGGGAGGGTGTGATAGGGAACAAGGCATCTCCTTTGTTCGGTCCCAAATCCCTCTCCCTCTGCGCTTTGTCGCACCTCGAGCCTCCATCCAGCAGTAAGTCCCCAGCACCATGGGCTGCCTAATGTGTAAGCCCCTCTTCGTTTCCCACGGACGCACCCTTCGCGATGTGATCGTCAGGTCCCTGCAACCTTTTGTTTCTCACACCGAGCATGAATCACGTGAGATTAGAGTGAGAACCGACCCTGACCCCCACCTCAAGATAACGACGAGGACTTTGATCCGTGTTAAGGCATGGTACGTAGAAGGCCTCCACGAGGTTCAAGCCCACCACTCAGTTGTTTCTTCACATCGAGTTCCACCCTCATCCAGCATGACGTTAAACTGTATTCCCCCGTCTAACATGACGTTAAAATGCACACCCAAACTGTGAGGACTTTGATCCGTGTCAAGGAATGGTACGTAGGAAGCCTCCATGAGGTTCAAGCGCACCACCAGTGGACCCCCTGGGTTCACCTTCACGTCGGTTCACCAATGAAACCCTACCTGAACTACGAGGACTTTGATCCATGCTAAGGCATGGTACGTAGGAAGCCTCCATGAGGTTCAAGCCCACCACCCGTTTGGTCACTCCGACCCCCTTCGCGTCGATTCACCAACACCTAGGAAACCTAGAGTGTAAGCCCCACACCATCTGGACAAAGGTCCTTATCCACGTCAGTTCTCCAACACGCCTTCGTCCTGCATGACATTAAACCACATCTTGGTCCAGCAGTAAGCTGTTATGTTCCTACCATCCAGTTGTTCTGACGCCCCTTTGTGTCAGCTCAACAGCTCATCCAACCTATACTACGTGGTCTTTGATCCATGCTAAGGCATGGTATGTAAGAAGCCTCCAAAACATTCAATCCCAACAACACCTGGACTAAGGTCCTCCTTCACATCGTTTCACTGACCCCACATCCATGGGCCACCTCAGAGCATAAGCCCCATTCCATACCAAACTACGCAGACTTTGATTCCCCACCACGGGGATACGTAGGAAGCCTCCCTAAGGCTCAATATCGTCACCCATGTCTCATCCTGATCTCTCCCTCGAGCCTATGTGTCCCGGGAAGGTCATGCCACAACTCGTAGATTCCACTTCCTCTGGGTCCCATCCATGCGTCCATTCTCACGGGCCACCTCCTCAGGTGTCCCACCGCATCATCGAACTACACAGAAATTGATTCCCTGCCATGGGGATACGTAGGAAGCCTCCCTGGGGCTCAATCCCATCACCACCGTCACCTCCATGACAACCCCATTTCATCCCCCCTCAACTCCATGCCATTCTCCATCATCCACCCTGATTCTTACCCGGGCTGCCACATCCTGGTGACATCATGCGACCCCACTCCCCTCCACATCATCTGGGAAGCCACCCATGGGATGGCCCCGATATCAGTGTTCCCTCAAGAAGGGTCCTCAGTCTGATCCACTCCAGTTAGTGTTCTGATCAGCCTGATCCGTCTCCGACGGACGTTAAAATTGCGGCATACCCCGTGTTAAACATGGTAAGATGAGGAAAACATCAAATATATGCTTATGGAATACAATTCCCCGTATTCGGTGTGGGATTCCTCGGGCTTCCGCGCCCTCAAGAAGACCTATAATAAGGGACCAACAACAGAAACACCAATTCTCCAGTGTTCAGACACGTTAATGATGCCTCGATGTGACTACTCCCCCAACTGAAGGTTACTGCCCTGATCGGACCCTTTGGAATGTCCTGATAGAAGTAGTGTAATTAACCGGTGTCCATGAAAATATGGCACTGGGTAGAGTTTCACGAACAATGTATTAAATCTATGAGGGAGTCCCGGACTAGGTGATGAGTTCCCAGGAGGAATCCACAGAAGGAAGAACTGACATCCCATCATCGCAGTTTCATTCAAGGAGCAGAGGTCCCTGAATAAGGAACGGATGCCGCCCGCCTTTGGAAAGTGGGAATGCAGGGTAACAAGAAAGTCGCGCCTGTAGTGCCCAAGCAGACGGACACGCGTGCCCCGAAAAAAGCGTCAGAAATAGAAACGGTGAACCCAACATGAAGGTCTTCTCCTCAATGTGGAGATTAGTAGTGCTCGAGACATCAGTAGATTGATGTGTCACCGGATCCAGATATCCGGCCCCGGGCCCCGCGAGGCAAATAGCGGGCCTAGCGTGAAACTCACCATAAGTTGGGGCAGTAGAACATGGGGCATTCCATTCTACAATGTTGTCGGCGTGGATCCCTCTTACCTGCCATGGAAGAAGGAATGATGCTGGGGAACTGGTTGTCAATTATTTTCCTCACAGTGATGATGAGTTAATGTCCCTGCTTCCCAGGAACCAGGTTGCTGCTATGGAGACGCGATCACCGCCCGCTCGCCTATGCAGTGGTAGGGGTAATACCAGCAAAGCCGCTCCGCGTGGCTCCACAGCCTCCACAACGACCTCTAAATCCGTGAGTGTGGGACACCCACGTCCCCTCTCCCCATCAAAGATCATACAACGAAGGGTGATCAATGACCTTGTGCGTAGGTACGAGGAGGAAGGGGTCATCCCAACCCGGGATATGGCCCGCCTGGACCTTGAGGCGTCCAGGCCCCGCTGTCAACACCACCCTCGAGGGCCGCGCAGGGATCCCCTGCCCCCCACCACAACGTTAAATTTTTTTGGGAGCCTATCTCCAAAACGCCTCGACGACTCCCAACCTTACGCTAATGATGTGGGTGATGTCCAGCTCAGCCCGGCCAGGGTTCCGATCCAAGGACTCCAAGAAAAGGCCCCCATCCGGCCGCGTCAACACCGTCATCTAGCTTTACCAAAGGAGCAGGGAGGCTATGCCCCTGCACTGCCTGTACCGTCTCATCTGACCCGACGCCAGCGTCGGGCCCGAGCTGAGGACACCCGTCAAGGGGAGTTAACATCAACAAATACTATAGTCCGAGCCACCGCCGATGTGCATCATGAATCCCCTGCACGCATTGAGCAGGGGCACTCCTACGCCTAACTAGTATTGAGGCCCCAATCTCCCCATGGGCAGGTTGGGTTGACTGTCCAGGTCAGAGGCCCGAGTGGTGATCTCCGTGAACCAATCCACAATAACGTCACCCCGTATGGAGGCCCTCCCCATAACACCACTCCACAGAGCGTGGGCCTTCCCCACTCTGAAGCTCTTCATAGAGGTATGCCTCGCGCTACCCCTATCCCAAATTAAGACCTGCCCCACGGTAGTGATACTCGGCACAGAAGCCTCTCCCGCGCCCACCACACTGGGTATGGAGTTCCTCCTCCTGCCCCCGATCGTCGATGTGAAGGTATTTACCATATGGTCTCTATCCAACGTGGGGATGCTCCCTACGTCCTCTCTGCAACTGGCGAAGTTCCTCCTCGCCCGAGCAACCTGATGGGTGAAGGTCATCCTTGCTCTACCTGTATCAAGCATGGAGGTCCTCCCCATGCTCCTGCCAGTTCCAACAGAGGTTCCACCCACACGGTTTCTGTTCATGGAGGTCCTCCCCATGTACCATTCGACATCTTCACCAGTTCCCCTCGCACCCCGACCATCTCAAGCGGATGTCCTCTCCGCCCTAGCAACAGCGCAGCCCCGAAACAACCTGTCGGGAATCAGCCTGGTTCCGAAGAGCCATCTGAGGGTAGGATAATGGGTCACCGCCACCACAAGAAGAATCCTGGGAAGGCCCAGGCGGAGATCAAACCAGCCCGCTTCTCGAATTCTGAAGCAGAATACAACTCAACGATAGAACCTTCCCCTCGCTACTCCGTGTCAAGGACTGGGGCGGGAACAAGGTGTGTCAGCCTCATTCTCCTAGAAAGAGAAGTCCACCAGATTCCCGCCTCTCTTCGCAGGTACATCCAGGAGGAGGAAATTATGGGGATCCCACAGGTTCTGGCCGTGCAGTCACCACAATCATCACCAGAAGCGCCCTCTACCTCTACTAGAGATCACATAGAGCTATTTTGGGGACAAATGGCGGTTGAACAATGGCGTGACCAACCTAAGATGACCGCAATACCTAATACAGAAGACGTGATGGTCAGTCCATCGTATCACAACATTGTGGTTAGGTCACCTCACTCTTCAGAGGATGGACTGAAGTTTGGCAGTTAGTCGGCTCATTTGCCGTATTCTCTGCCCCCTAGTTTACTGTCCCAGTGGTCCTCCTCGGTACCGCTACCGGTTCTACAGCCGCCCCCGGTTGACGAGAGGGGAAATACAGGGCTAGACCCTGAATCCGAGCCCAGGAGCTTTTGGAACATTCTCGTGGTGGATCACTTCCCGGAGAAGTTCTGGCCGATGGCAGCACCGAACTTTTGTGCGCCAGAATCCCTCACCCTAGAGGAAGTAGAGTGCTTCCGCCAAACCCTATGGGCAACACAATTCCTCCTTCATTATGAGTGGGTGAAATACCCCAGGATCTGAGAGAACTTTGAGGAAATCAGTGAGAAATGTCGCCTGATCGATTTGGACGCACTCCCCGTGGCCCACCGCCCTGAGGCACCAGGTCGCTAGAGTGCCCTACAACACAAATGAGTTCAGAGTTTCATAGTACTCCACTAAATCATCAGGGAAGCTACCCCCACGTTCATGTCTGTGGTTGGGGACAGTATTCCTCCCTCCCCTTTAGTCCTATCCGGCGGCAGCCCGATTCGTTATGCGTCATTGAGGACATGCCCCCAAGAGGGGTCACAGTCCATATGGCTGACATAGTGGATAAAGAGGACGAGGTGGAGTTTCTCGATGGAGACTTACACCCTGAGGGTGTACCACCACTACTGGACCCATCATGAAGGATTAACCGTCAGCATAGGAACATTCTTGGCCTCCCTGTACCCATCGAGTCGTTGGTACTCAGTCGGATTGACAGTAAGGGTATGGAGCACGTCAGAATTGTCAAGTACACCAACCCGTCCGCCTCAGTACAGAAGACGGACGAAGAACCCAAGAAGGCCGTGTTGCGCCAATAGATCGCTGAGTAGAAGAGGTTGGTCGACGAACTCCTGGCCGAGCACACTATAGAGCGGTGATCTGACTATGGTGATCCCAAGCTGGGACAATAGGGGCAGGGACAATTTCCCCCTGGTGAGATGCCTCCGGGCAACCCTGATCATGCTACTCCCGCAGACAGGGAAAAAGCTGGAACACACGTCAAGATGGCGCGATACGTCTCACCAAACCCTCTTGAACGATGAGGCAATATGGGGAATCTAGCCTGGGTTCCCCCAACCGCCCCATAGGCCGTTCCTCCAGTCACTCCAGGAGCCACCGAAGCCGGCTACTGTGTCGAAGAGCCCGGAAACGAACTTTTGATTAGGGATCCCCTTCAAGATAGGGACCAACACCCGGATGATCTTATAGTGGTACTCATTTCCCGTCTCGAGGCATTGGAAACGCGGCAGGTGGCAGTCCCACCAGACAGCAAGCCATATCCCGTGTGGGTGGATGATATTCCTGCACCTCTGGGTTTTGGGAACGCCACTTTCTCACCCTTTAACGGGATAAGGGACCCACCGCAGCACTTGGACCATTTTTCCTCCAGGTCTGGCCCCATGTTGGGGACCCCGACTCAGCAAGAAGCAGCCAAGCTCCAATGTTTTGCCCAAACATTGGAGGGCCCTATTTTCGTATGGTACAACCAGCTCCCCATTGGATCGGTGACCGGCTTGGAGGATCTCCACTGGTAGTTCCTATATCAGTTCAGCTCCACCACACGAAAGAGCAGCATCACAGACCTATTCAAGTGCAAACAAAGGCCTGATAAGCGAGTCGCAGACTTCATCACCCGGTGGAAGGGGATCACATACTCACTCGACATGCCACTGACTCTGGAGAAATTACTGACGATGTGTGTAGGGAATGTTAAAATAGAGAGGGTTCCTTCCCTAATGACCCAGAACTATCCTGGAGGGTTCCGAGACTTCTCAGATAAGGCCCAACGCCTCGAGGAAGCTCTGCAACAGGCTAGTCTGACGCGTCTGCTGCCCCCTTGATCCCATCAAGGAGGGCCAGAGTCGAGCACGCTGCGGTGGCACAGATAGAGGCCCCAAGGCAGCTAGAGTTTTTACCGGTGGTGCCGGCCCCAAAACCACATAGAGGTCCTCCGCCACAGGCTCAACCTCCTACCCAGCAATGACCGCCTTAGAACCGACAGGTTACCCCGCACAATACGCCACCACCGCCTAGGCGGGATAATCAGGCTCCACCTCCTCGGTAGCCCCCTCAGGACCTTCTTCAGGGCCAGACTCCCAGATCCCCCTATTCGGAAAGAAGGAACCATACTTACTCGTTCAATGAGAATCAGGTCCCCGGTTACTTCTGAAGTGCCCTAGAGCAGGGGATTGTGTGCTTTCCTGAGTGCAGAAGGCCGACAGAGGCGAATCTCACCGATCGCCCCAACTACTGCCCCTATCATCGGATCCTCGGGCACACCCTCAAGAAGTGATTGGTATTTAAAGACTCACTCCAAGACCAGGTCAACAAAAACATAGTCAGGCTGGGCTCGGGCCTGACACAAGTAGCGGGTGTCTTTGTCAGATTAAAAAGTGGTAGTGATAACGAAGGTGAGTGGCAGCAGGTTCCCAACCCGGGTCCCAGAAGTAATATGACTGGATGTCTCGTAAAACAGTCACTCATGCCCAATGTATCATTCGGGCATGCCTGAATCAGCCGGAGCCTTCGGAGGAATCAGCCAGTACCTCTGTGTCGTCATCTCAGTCGGCCTCTTCTCAAAAGAGTAAGCAGTGACGACGTAAGAAGAAGAATCATGCTCCCCCACTACCATTTTAATCATGCACTCTTGGATAATTTATGCCCCATGAAATGGGAATTCCTCCCAGAATCCTCCCAGTGGTGGATGATTCATCAAGCAACATCCAGGGGTATGCTTCAGTTAATACCGTGGAGCTGGTAAATCCCTACATGAATCCCAACGAGGGAGAACACTAGGAGAGCCTCCCCAAGTCCCCAGCCGATGTCAACATCAGCGAAACCGTGACCACATGGGTCGTCAAGGCACATCAGCGGTCACTTTCAGGTATGTCGTTCATTCCACTGAAACCAGACAGCAGACCCTGCGCAGAGTTCAGCATGCACAACCACATCTAGTGCCCTCAAATCTACCTCCACCGCCGTTCATGCTACTAGATCAGGTAGAGCTATTTTTTCCGCACCATGGCCAGCCTCTCCCTACTACAGGCCAATCTCAGTTGTCCAGTCTTCATCCCAAAGCTACCCTTCAGGCCTCAACTAGTAGGCAATGATATGTACCTAGTACCAGCTAGACGCCGGTCCAGCCGGCAGGGCCCGTCATGCCTCTAACCACAGAACGACCTCCTGTAAGAAGAGGATCACGTTTGGCACGGAAGTATGAAATTCTGAAGCACCTCACCGACATTCCATCAAGGCTTTCTATACTTGAGGCTTTTCTCCTATCATCTAAAATGCATGAGGAACTTGCCGAGGCCCTAAGGAGCCCCCTCTTGTTTTAGATGGAGGTAGCAGCTACAAAGGCCTTCCACGCTGAGGTAATTGAGAATGATGAATTCTAGGTAGTTATCTCATTATCTGGTGAAGAAAAATACCCTCCCATATAGGGGAACATTCTCCCACTGTACATCACTGGTCAGTTCAACGACATGGATGTCCACCGCTGTCTCGTTGACACGGGTTCTGTGATTAAACTAATCTCGACTTGGACACTACGGAAGATGGGTTTGTCAGAGGATTACCTAACTCCCTCCGACCTCAGAATTCAGGGATATGACAGGACCGAACAGACTCCGGTCAGCAAGATCCGCTTGAAGACCCAGTTCAGTGGCCTAATTGCCAACATCAAATTCATGGTTGTCTCCCAGGACACCACATACAACGCATTGATGGGAAGTCCATGGATCCATCTTCATGTGGCGGTCCCTTCGTCGTATCACCAATGCCTCAAATACTCCCTTAACGGTCGAGCAGGCATGCTCCAAGGAGATGCATCTCCATTTTCCTCTTGTGAAGCCCGTTATCTGGATGCTGACTATTACAAGAGCAAGGAAAAGAAAATCCTGGCAAGCGAGGTTGAACCCGCCCCGACCACAAGTGATCCCTGGGAATATATGAATGATGCCTACATCTTCCAAATCCATCAGTTGGAGGCCATGAACCCCAACATGGGGTAGTGTTTTCTTATTCCGGGTGTAAGAAGAAGGCATATTCCTAGGTCCAAGCAACGGTGGGAAATCACCCCATACTCCTACACCAACTAGGCTCAGGTAATCCCGGAACCTCCTACCCCTGTGCAGTACCAAAATTTCAGGATCATGGAAATGGAAGTACATCATATGTGTCTCTTCCATCAGTCTGGAATCAACCATCTCAAGATGACGCTCCACCACTACTTCGATGTCATCAAGCGTGGCCCCTTATGCCGAAGGCCGTATGGAATTGGATCAACCACTTTCATCACCATGGTCTTAGTAGCTCATGAGTCTCCTGATGTGATGAACACTACCACTCAGGCCGACACCAGCCTCCCATCAGAGCCTGGTGGTCCGGAAACAACTCCCTCCGTAGAGGATCCCTCCACGAATGGAGAAGAAGATCTAGAGGATGCTCCCCCCGCCTTTGAAGAAGGAGTTGCTACCACGGTCGATGAACTGGTACAGATGAACCTTGGTAGAGAGGTAGATCCGAGACCCACATTGATCAGTGCCACCATGTCCCCTGAGGAGCAGCAGTGTATGTGGAATTTCTCAAGCAGCACCATGACATGTTTTCTTGGAGTTACAGTGAGATGCTGGGACTAGATCCTCAGGTAGCCGTTCACCGCCTTGGTCTCCCGACAAACCATCATGGGTTCAAGAAGTCTCCCAGAAAGATGAACCCTTTTCACAGTGCCATGGTTGAGGCTGAGGTTGACAAGCTTATCAGATCCAACTTCGTGAAGGAGGTCCAGTACCCCAAGGGGCTATAAAACATTGTAACAGTCAGGAAGAAGAACAGATAGATCAGGGTCTGCATCGACTTCTGCAATCTCAACCACCACTATCTGAAGGATGATTTTTCCCTCCCACTGACAGAGTTGTTGATTGATGCCACGACCGGGTTCCAAGCCCTCTTCTTCATGGATTGGTATTCCGGGTACAACTAGATTCAAATGGCCCCCAAAGACGAGGAGTCCACTGCTTTTAGGGCTCCCCAAGGTACTTACTGCTACCAGATCATGCCGTTCGGCCTGAAAAATGTAGGTGCCACTTATCAGTGGGCCATGCACCACATATTCAAGCAAATTCTCGGGACATTGGTGGAGTGCTACATGGATGACCTGGTGGTAAAATCTCATCAGTGCTAGGACCATCTCAAGGACCTTGAGAAAGTGTTTGACTTCCTCCGTTCCTGCCACCTGAAGATGAACCCACTTAAGTGCACCTTCAGGGTCACTTATGGGAAGTTTCTTGGCTTTGTTGTCAGATATCGAGGCATTGAGATCGATCCAGAGAAGATCAAATCCATCATCCAGATGCCTCCCTCGAGTAATATTCTGGAGCTCCAAGGTCTCTAAGGCCACTTATCCTATATACGTCTATTCATTACGAATATGGCTGGAAAGTGTAATCCCTTTTCCTGGATCATGAAGAAAGGCTCCGCCTATGAGTGGGATGAAGATTGTCAGACCTCCTTCAAGTAAATCAAGTAGTATCTTCTCCAACCTCCGGTCTTGATGCCACCCGTCTCCGGAAAGCCGCTGGTCCTTTACGTGACCGCCCTGGAATGGTCCCTCGGTGCACTTCTCGCCTAGAAGAACAATGAGGGTACAATGAACAACCTCTACTACCTCAGCCGCATGCTCCTTGATACGGAGACCAGGTAATCCCCCATCTAAAAGAGCTTCCTTGCGCTCATGTTCGCCGTACAGAAATTGCGGCATTACCTGCAGTATCATGATGTATAGTTGGTCTCTCGAGTAGACCCACTGAAGTACATCCTGAACCGCCCCATGTTTACTGGATGACTGGTGCGGTGGGTAGTGATACTCCAGCAGTTTGACAACAGTTTTGTGCCTCAGAGGTCTATCAAGGGGCAGGCATTGGTAGACTTCCAAGCTACCCATCCAACCTCTGCGGATCAATCAGTAGACCTGGACTTCCATGATGAGGCCATCCTCTCAGTCGATCATGACATCTCATGATGGAAGATTCACTTCAACGGTGCCTCCCGGAGCCCCACCAATAGGAGTCTCAACGATCCTAAGATCAACAGAGTGGGTCTGGGTGTCGTCTTCATCACCCCGACGCAAGCCGTTCTGCCATACTCATTCCTGTTGTCAGAAGGCTGCACCAACAAGGAGGCCGAATATCAGGCTCTCATCACTGGCCTCGAGCTGGCCCTTGAGACCGATGTGCCCCATTTTCACGTAAAAGGGAATTTTGAACTGGTCATCAAACATGTCAATGGAGATTATGTCATCAGAAAGCCGGAGCTCATGCCATTTTTGGAGTGCACCCTCCATATAATAGCCTGGTTTCCTTCTCGACTAGAGGTTACCCATGACCCTCGGTCACAGAACGGTCGAGAAGATGCTTTGGCCAGCTTAGCCGCGTCACTTGCGGAACCCGAACAGAATTATTTGATCATATAGTTGGCACACCAGAGGGTCATTGGCCCCGTCACCCCGAAGGATGACGATGGCCCGAAGGTAAGCCATATTACCGCCAGATCCTCCATGCCAGGAGCCTTAGGTCCTTTATATGCAGTGGTCGAGTCCACTCCTGACTAGAGGGAACCCTTTGTTGAGTATATCCAAAATGGTTGCCTCCAAGGTGATCAGGACAAGCGTGAGCGAATCCAATGCCGTGCATTGCAGTTTACCCTTTAGAGTGGTCCTAGTCTTGAGAAGATCCTCTATAAGCGGAGCTTCTATGGTGTTATCCTCTGTTGCATTCAAGGAGTTGAGATTTCTCAGGTCATGCAAGAGGTTCACGCCGGTTCTTGCGGTTCCCAATAGGATGGGCCAATGTTGTCCCATCAGATCTTGAGATTTTGGTACTTTTGGCCCTCTATGATCCATGATTGTATTGAGTTTTCCAAGAGATGCCACGCGTGCCAAGTTCATGATAACTTCCTATATCGGCCGCTAGAGCCTCTCCACTCCACCAAGTACTCTTGTCCATTTGCTGTGTGGGGACTCGATGTCGTGGGGCCATACCCACCAGCGACAGCTCGCCAGTGCAGGTTCATCCTGACTGCTATGGATTTCTTCTCCAAGTGGGTGGAGGTAGTTCCACTCAAAGAGGTTAAGGCCTGTTACATCATCGACTTCATGAGCTCCAATATCATCCACCGGTTTGGAGTCCCTCACGCTGTCCTCACCGATAACAGAACCAACATCCGAGCAGCCGAGCTGAAGAAATTACTTACCAAGTACAACATCCATTTGAACCATACCTCTCGCTATCATGCATAGGAAAATGGACAGATCGAGGCATTTAAAAAAAACCCTATCTAACATTCTGCAAAATATGGTTGGTCAGAACAAGAAAAGTTGGCCATACAAGCTCCCCAACGCCCTCTGGGCTTATCAGATGACGACTCGTAACTCCACCCAGGTGAACCCTCACTCCCTGGTGAACGGATCTGAGGCCATCCTGCCCATCGAGATTCAGTTTCCCTCATTGCGCACGGTGGTCTATGGCCAGCAAGCACCGGATAGAGTTGCTGAAATCCGTCTAGAGGAATTAGAAGCGCTGGATGAGGACAGGCTTCGTGCCCTACAAAATCTGGAAAGGCATCACAATAAGATAGCCAGAGCCTTCGACAAGAAGGTTCGCCTCTGCTCTTTTCTGCAAGGTGACCTGGTGTTGGCCCTCCGAGTTCCAATGATCCCTGGAAGGAAACCACTCATGCTGGAGCCCAAATGGGAAGGACCCTGCGTCATTAATAAGGTTTACCCCAATGGAGCATACTCTTTGGTGACCATGGATGGTGAGCGTATAACTCCTCCCACAAACACCATGTTTCTCAAGAAATACTTTTCCTGAGCCCCTTTGTCCTGCATGACCTTAAACTGCACGGTCTCGCATGACCCTAAACTGCGTGTTACCGTCCCATATGACGCTAAACTACATCTCTTTCTGCATGACGTTAAACCACACTTCTAGAACTACATATGGCTTGATTCCCATCCTCATGAGATACATAGGAATGATCAGACGTTCCTTCCCGAGCCCATCCCTGAGATTTTCGATTTGACTGTCCCCCCTGGGTACAGATTTCTCGGAGGGTCCCCGCATGGTGTGGAATAGGCTTCCTTAGCGCCACTCATACGAGGATTATAACGGTCGCACCCTGTGAACACTCCCATTATTCTATTCTCCCACGTCTTTACCGCACGACGTTAAACTTATTGTCCTTCAAGAACTACATGTGTCTTGATTCCCATCCTCATGGGATACTTAGGAAAGCCCAAATATTTCATCCGTTGGCCCAGCCAGAAAGCCAAAATCTTCTCCTCGGGTCAAGACATATGGCAGGGTGCACACTTTTGCCCCAATTTAAATCGAGTAATCCTCAACCTGGCTGTACGTCCCCCTCCCTGGAGATGTTCACCTCTTTCGTAGATGGTTACAACTATGCTTCACCCACTCCTTGACTGGGATTCCATCACTTTCCTCTCTCAAAGGGACCCCCAAGAACGACCTAGATACTACGCATAAGGGCTCTCCTACCGATACAGGCCAACACCCCCCAAGGGTTTCTGAGCAACAAGCCGATAAAAGTCATGCGTTTCGAATTTGGTCAGTGGTCGACACTCATTTTTTTCTCCCATATCAGGTCACCATAGGAACGCTGTGTTTCGAACATGGTCAATAGTGTCCTGGATCTTTGGGTCCACCCCAAGATGTCCCAAACATCCAGTGCAGTGATTCGTTCTGCCCCATCCTGAAGCGACAAACTTCCCTTCCGGTGGTGCCAATGGTTGGGCCCACGACCCCGATTCTCCTATATAGGATGTATGACGTGGTGTAGGATTACATCCTCATTCACATCGGGTTGCTTTCCATGCCGTACATACCCCCTCACCGGGGCCCAGCCTCAGTCCCCTTGGCCATTTCAGGACTACGGCCTCGTCCTTGCTGCAAGATGTTAAACTGCAAGTTAGTCAGGCCATCCTGACCGAGGCCCACCCTCAGGCCCCTTGGCCTTTTCGGCCCCCTATCCCCGTCCTCCCTGCAAGACGTTAAACTACGAACCGGTCATGCCTTCCTGACCCAAGCACCAATTATCAGGCCCCTCGGCATTTTGGGCCCCCAACCCAGGTTCTTATGAGGGGATTATACGGTGTGGTGTGGGATTATGTCCTCATTCATGTCTGGTTACTTTACATGCCATACACATCCCCAGATGAGATACAGTTATCTCTTCCCCCGTCCTCATTGCAAGACGTTAAACTGCAAACTGGTCAGGCCTTCCTGACCGATGCCTAGCCTCAGGCCCCTTGGCCTTCTCGGGCCCCTTCGCCCAAATTCTTACCCGGAATGTACGGTGTTGGGTGGGACTATGTCCTCATTCACGTCAGGCTACTCATTGCGCCGTACACCTCCTCTGTCTAGGGATTCCTACTCCCCTCCTCGTCCTTACTGCAAGACGTTAAACTGCAAGCCGGTCAGGCCTTCCTAACCAAACCACAAACTAGCAGGCCCCTTGGCCCTTTTCGGGCCCCCGACCCAGGTCCTCTCTCATGGGGGTGTGTGTCGTGGTGTAGGATTACGTCCCCATTCACGACGGGTTTCTTGCCATGCCGTACGCACTCCCCTCACCGGGGCCCAGCCTCAGGCCTCTCAGCCTTTCCGGGCCCACGACACCCGTCCTTGCTACAAGACATTAAACTGCAAGCAGCCTCAGGCCCCTTGGCCTTCTCGGACCCCTTATCCCTAATTTATACCAGGTATGTATGGTGCGGTATAATATTATGTCCTCATTCACGTCGGTTTTTTCACCATACCATACACTTCCCATGCTTGGGGGTATCTTACCCCACTCTTTGTCCTGCATGACATTAAACTGCATCTTGAGAACTACGTGTGGCTTGATTCCCATCCTTATGGGATACGTAGGATCACCTGAATGTCTAGGCTTCGGGTCCAGCCCCATCTCTCAGGAATCTCTATCCCACCTTGGCCCCTTGGCCTACCCTTCCTCCAGGAAGGGATTATATGATGTGGTGCAGTATTATGTCCTCATTCACGTCGGTCTTGTAATGACCACGCCATGTACCTCTCCCTCCTGAGCTATTTCATAGACCCTTTTCAGCGGCTCACCAATGTACCTAAGGGTACTCTGCTTTATTACCTGGACTGTCGGACTATACTAAGACACATCTGCACCCGCTTTTCAGGCTTTGTGTATCTCTTCATCAGCTCTTCCATTACCTTTAACACCTGGAGGGACCCCCAAGAATGGACTGGATACCACGCCTAAGGGATCTCCTACCGATACGGGCCAACACCCCCGAGGGTTTTTGGACAACAAATCGATAAAAATCCCATGTTGCGAATATGGTCAGCGGTCGATGCTCGTTTTTTGTTCCCACTTCAGGCTAATGCGATATGGAGACTATTTGTCCTCCACGGTTAACAATTATCCTCCATCGCCCTGCCAAACCCCATTAATCCCAAAGTGTCGGGTACACGATTCACATCCTTTCCCACTTCATCATGTCCGAGTAGAGTTTCGAAATTCTAGAAACTATCCCTCAGTGCGCATCTGCACATTATGGGGAAAAAGCCGCATTAAAGGTGTCTTTCGGGGCCCTCTGATGACCCCCCTTTGATGGACATTCCTGGTATTGCAATAAAGATCTTCCCACCTTGTTTCCCACACTGAGTTTAACTCACGTGGGCTTAGGGATCGAGTTGAGGTCCGCGCTTACTCATAAGGTTGTCATCCATCCATGGTCTGATCTCTAAGACCATAAACTAAGATCTTATCAGAACTAAGTCTATCTTGATTCCCATCTTAATGGGATACGTAGGAAGGCCCAGACCTCCTGTCTTTGGGTCCAGCTTGAGTTCAGATAATTTGTCTCTTCTGTCCTGCCTTGGGGACCCCGACTACGAGACTGCATTGCGTAGTGCAGGATCTTGTCCTCATTCATTTCGAGTTTGCAATAGCTGCACTACACGCACCCTATTCTAAGAATTAGCCATCCTATTTCCCATCCTACATGACATTAAAAGGAGACCTCCAGAACTACGTGTGGCTTGATTCCTATCCTCATGGGATACGTAGGACCACACGAATGTCCATACTTTGGGTCCAGACCCACCTCTTAGAGATCTCCCGATATCCCGGTCACCTAGGCCCCTTGGCCTGCCCCTCTCCAGGAGGGGGATATATAGGTGAGGTACAGGGTTTTTGGCACCATGCCCCCCTTCTCCCGAGAATCCACCATCTCTTGGTTTCCCTCAAGATGAGTCTATTGACCCCTTGCAGTGATTCTCCCATGTGTTAAGAGTACTCTGGTTTATTACCAAGAGTGTCAGATTCAACTTGGTCAAGTTCCTTCCACTTGTCAAGCTTCGTGTTTCCCTTCATTCGGGCTTCCATCCCCATTCACACCCAGAGGGACCCCCAAGAACGGCCTAGATACCACACCTAAGGGATCTCCTATAGATACGGGACAACGTCCCCGAGGGTTTCAGACAACAGATCGATACAAATCCCACGTTGCGAATGTGGTCAGCGGTCGATGCTCGTTTGTTGTTCCCATTTCAGGTTAATGCGATATAGATACTACTTTTCCACCACGATCGGTAGTAATCCCATGTTGCCATGCCAGCCGATCCAGTCCTTGAATGTTGGTTACATGATTCACATTATGTTCCACCCCCATCCTGTCTAGGTGGAATCTCGGCACTTTTGGCACTATCCATCAGTGCACCTTTGCATGTCAGGGGGATGAAGCTGCAATACGGCGTCCTTATGGGCTCCCATGGTCCGGGATCTAATACCATAAACTAAGATCTCCATCTAGAACTATGTGTGGCTTGACTTTCATCTTCATGGGATACGTAGGACCGCCCGGACGCCTCGTCTTCGGGTCCAGCCCATTTGGGGAGCTAGTCTCCCCCCTGTCTCACCTCTTATTGGCATGTGGTCTCCCTCTTAGAGTGGCGCATGGTACAATGCGGGATCATGTCCCTATTCACGTCGGTTGTTCTTTATGACACCGTGAACATTCCCAACCTAGCATCACTTATTCTACGTCTGTGCTGTGTGACATTAAAATGCATGCTTGGTCCCATCACATGACCCTAAACTGTGACATTATCGTCTTGGCCGCACGATGAAAAACAGAACTGCATTGTGATGACCTCTTCATGGAGGATATCACGTTTGGTATTAGTCATGCGCGATACCATTTTTCAATGCCTACTATGGCATGATTATTGTAGTGACACCAGGACTTTATACCATAGGTCTATCGCTTCACACAAAAAAAACCACTCACCTTAAAGGACAAACAATATCTATCAAATACCGCTTCTCTTGGTGTGAGGACTAGTTCCTCATGCCACTTTCATCCTTTGCACTGGTACCATACTGTGTCGTGCCACCTTCTAGAACTACGTATGGCTTGATTCTCATTTTTATGAGATACGTAGGAGCACCCGGGTATTCTCCATGGGTCCAGCCTAATTTTCGAGTTCGGTCCCTCGACTTGAGCATTTTCCTCACAGAACGCATGGTAGATGGGGCTCATGTCCTCATTTACGTCGGGTTTTTCCTAATTACCCGCTACGTGCCTCCTGTGTTTCCTCCCATCCATGGTCCGAATTTTATGACCCTAAACTAAGATCTCCCTATTGGAAGGGACTCGACTCCCTCTATCTAATACTCTCAATAACGCATCCATATGTGTTTTGACAAAGAGCCCGGAGTGCGGAACTCTCATGGGGAAATCCCCTCGATCCATGTCCAAGCTTCGCGTGCCCCTTATTTGGATCCTCATCCACTTACATGTTTGAAGGGACCCCCTAATGGCCTGGTCCCATGCCGCATCGTCTCACCTACCGTCCTGGGCCAATTCCCCAGAAGACTCTTGACAACATTTGTTACATGGTCCCATGTTTCGAACATGGTCAACGGTCGACCCTCATTTGTCTGTCCCCATTCTAGGCTAATGCGATTGGGATGCTGCGTTTCCTCTATGGTAAACAGTTATCCTCCATCGTCACGCTGCCATCATTGTGATCCAAATTCTGAGCGTCATGATTCACACATTTCCACTTTCTCATGTTCAACTGGAATTACGACATACTCAGCTCTACCTCTTTGTGCATCTAGGTGCGCCACATGGGCGTGTTAGCATCATTGTGCTGGTATTCACCGAGTGCCCCTTATCCCTAACCAACCCCTGCTTGTGTCAGGAAATTTCTCCATTACTTCTTGTTTCCTACATTGAGTATGACTCACATGGGCTTAGTAGTTTTGGTGGGATATGTACCAATGCAACCAGGCTTCTTATCATCCTACATGATGTTAAACTATGCCTTCAAGAGCTACGTATGGCTTGATTCTCATCCTTATGGGATACGTAGAGACACCCTGACATTTTGCTTAGGGTCCATCCCCTAGAAGTTATAAAACCCGTTCTTCCCATTTCCAGATCCCTGGACGAACCCCTTGTAGGGAGCCGAACGACCACAACTCTGCCCTGAACAGGTTCAGGATGCCCCAAGATGATATTGGGAAGCGATAGACCCCCTCGCCAGAGAGGCCCTGTCTAAAAGAAGAAATGATCCATGATAAAACCAATATTCCCATCTAGCGTACTCCAACCATGGTGGTGTACTTTCACGAGTGTTGGATTCTGTTTGAACAAACCATCACTCCACTTCCCACGCTTCGCGTGCCCCTTATTCGGATCCCCATACTCTTTCATGTCTAAAGGTACCCCCTAACGACCTGGTCCTATGCCGAATCGTCTCACCTACCATCCTGGGACAATGTTTCGGATGACTGGTCGTGTTTGGAAGGACCCCCTAACAGTATGGACGTCCACCTACTGTCCTGGGCCAATGTCCCGAATGATTGATCGACAAAATTTGTGACATGGTCCAGTGTTTCGAACATGATCAATGGTCTACCCTCATTTGTTGTCCCCATTTCAGGCTAACGCAGTAAGGATATTGTTTCTCCACTATGGTTAACGGTTGTCTTTTATTGTCATGCCACCCCCACAGTGTTCCGAATCTTGGGTATCATGATTCACACTTCCCATTTCCATATGTTCGGACTGATTTCAGAGCCCCTGGCATTTCACCATTCGTGCATAAGAGAACACTGAAAAAATGGTAATTTGGCTGTTCTGAGAACTTCTTTCTCTGGTCAGGTCTCTCCTACTTCTCGAAAATCTGGACCGGTTATCCGAACCCCGGATGCTCGAGGTCTGGTTTACACTCCTAGGTTGGGTGGGACGATGAGGCAACTATCTCTTGTTTCTTACATAGGGCCCGACCCATGTGAGCTTTGGGAATTGTCGCTGGACGTTCCAAAATTTTTTTAATGATGTAATGAACCGGTGAAAACAGTGGAAATCATGCATGCTACGACATTCAAAGAAAGAAGAAAATCGAAGCACGAGAGTACTATTAAATGGTTTGTAATTGTTACAGTACCCAGGGGTCGACTCCTCCCATGGATGGATTGACCTCGTCGAAAGAGAATTGTAGCTCCGCCACCCTTCGACTTGTGGCGTCCAAGAATTGCTGCTATCGACTTAGCTCCGTCTCTTCCTCAATAGCGATGGGGCGAAATTCATCAGCCTCAGTTTGGGCCCGTTCTACGCTATCCTGGATGATGGCCATCTCTTCGGAATCCTGTATCATGCACTCTTCCGCCTCTACTATCCAGGCCTTCAATAGCAAGATCACCTCAGATTGTGACTTGAGAGAGGATGAATGCTCGTCTTCCCAGATCTGCAGCTGCTGGACCTCTCTTTCAGCTTCCTAGAGCTTCTTTATGTTTGTCGCTTTCCTCCACTGCCAGCCCACACTGAGCCCGCAATCATACTCCCGTATCTTCTCCTCCATGAGATCTTGGATGAGCACATGAGGACGTTGGGCATCCACTCCCCCAGTGCATAGTTCGCGCAGTTGCGAGCGAAGTCTGTCTATTTCATTCAGCCATAGCACTTGGGGGGTGTCCTTGATGAAGCAAGTGATTAGATTCCATGATCAGCGGCAGACTATGTTGTTGTCTTCCTCATCGGAGGCTGTTTCGTCCTAGTCTGCGTGATTAGCAGGATCGTATGTGGGATACGCCTGTAGGAAATCTTCAGCAGGATCTACGTCTGGCGTTGAATCTGGTGCGGCATCTGGTGCCGGAGCAGGCGTGGCAAGACTTGGGTTGTCCAGTTGATCCTCATCATCGGACTCCACCTCAATAACATCGGGCACAACCCTGATGGTGGTCCCGCCAATGATAGGGAGTGCTACAGCTCGGGTAGGATGGGGAACTATCTCCACAATCACGGGCATGCCCCTAGGAGGGATGCCATCAGACATCCCGACTAGCCTTTCTATAGTAGCCCATGCCATTCGAAGAACTTACGATAGAGAAGGTCATGGACGTCAGTCAGTACGATCTATACGTGACATCAATGAATTCAGTGGAAAAAACATACGAAGATTGAACTCATGGTGCTGCTCCTGAGTCGATGCTGACGGGACCCCGAGGCGTGGCCTTCCGTATATTCTCAGAAGGTACTGAAATTCTGGAAGAGCTGCCTCGGGTGCTCTAGCCCCACCAGACACAGAGCTGTACGTGGCTATAGGTGCGGGTTTCGAAGGTCCTGCGTCATCACCCGCCAAAGGGCGAGTGCGAGGCCTGCGTACAAGTTCCTCCTGAATGGTTCAAATATTGGTAAGAAATCCATGATGTCCTGAGAGCGGACCATGAGGAAATAATCTTGGAATGCTACCTCGAGAGCCTCTGCGAAATCATCGGAATCTGAGTCTTGATCTCCGACTTCGCCCTTCTCCAACGGGCTCCCTCCGCTAGCCTTATCCCCCCGAGAGGATTTCTACGATTCTTCCAGCAGGGGGAAGCGCTCCCTCAGATCAGCAGCTAACAGCTAGGGGGGAACTGTCCGATCCAGCAGTACCCTCACCCGGTCTGTCATTGGGCGTGGGACACCACTGAAGTGAACGTAGTCCTCTAGCTCATCCAAGCATTGCTCCACCTCTACCAGAGACACCGTGAAACCAGCCCGGACTGGGCCTATACCCGGTAACTCCATCCCGAGATGATTCAAGTGTGCCCACATCTCGGGTGGACTGATGAATTGCTGGTTGACGTCCCAAATGTCCCCGGCCTTCGGGATGACGAAATCCTATGGCATGTCGATGTAGCGTAGCCGATTACCCAGAGCCTGAGTGGTTATCCTGTGGAATCCCCTCGGCGGCCGCCCCTATGGATGTCTTTGCTCTTCCGGAACCACCGGGTCCACTATTAATGTCGGATCCACCACTACTGCCTCATCCTCAGCCGGTGCAGGTCTCACCACCATGGCAGCCCCACCACTGCGAGAGGCCCTTTTCTCCCTTCGACCTCAAACTTGGGATAGGGGGGCTCGCCCTCACCAGCCCGAACGGTTGGCTGCCTCAACATATCTCCCTGATAAGATGCCTCCCAGCTGATGGCATACTCCTTCACCAAAGCGGAGGTGGATGGAGGCAATGCAATTTGCATCTTCCCGTCTTCTCGTGTGAACATGAGCCACAAATGCCTCATTACACACGGGTTCTCCTAATGACGCACCTCCCAGTAAACCTGCGGGGTTAGCCGCTGTAGGCACTGGAATTTCCTCGTGAACTGATGCGGGGTGTACGGTTGGCAGAGCGGCTCACAGTCCACCCGTTCCACCAAGACTCCACCTCGAAAGGCCAGGAGATAGGGCCGGTGCTCTTCGGTTCCCTAAACGTCGTCAGTGAGCACTCCCGTCGGAAATGGAAACGGGTGGATGTTGAACTCGTTCGCCTTCCATACCTGGTTCAACACCATCGGTATGGTTAATTTGAATGGGAAGCTCCCAGACACATTCATAATGGAGGGGATAAGTTCGACCCCGGCGGCGATATGGGGTTTGGATACTCATAAACCCCCTGATGTGTGCCGCGATCCACCCATATAGAAGGTGGAAGGGCCCACATATTCTCCGTGGCTTCTTTCCCTCACTGACATGCCGCAACATACTATATAATCTTGCGAGCATTGGAATTCCCAGATTGACCTACTATCCCGTGGCCAGCATGGATGACATGAGGAATGAGCTGGGCCACACCCCCATGTTAGTATCGCTCACCGGTAGGATCCAACCGCAGATAAGGGCCGTGATAAATGCCTCCATCCTGACTATCGACTGCTGTTCGGTATTGACACTAAAACCACAAGTATTCCATTGGCTGTCCTCCAAGATCCTCCAGTACGAGTGTTCCTTGCCCTGTTGAGGTCCCTTCGGGCAAGTTCGAGGCCTCGGAGGGAACTCCCGATTTACCGAGAGTTTCAGAAAATGCTCGAACCACTTCTTGAAGTGGACATCCCTCACTGCTTCCCTGTCCTCTCTAAGAACCAGTGGAATTAGTGCCAGTGCCAATTGCAGAATCTTCTCTGGATCCTCCCACGCACTCATGATGGGGAGGAACTCGTTATACATGGCCCCCATGATCGGGACCCCCAAAATATGATGGACATCCCACAGACTGATGCCCACCTCTCCATGGTGCAGGTGAAAAGTGTTGGTCCTAGACGGCCATCTGCTCAACAGATTTGGCATTAGCTATTTCAGTTGATAAATGTAGAACTGGGAGGCCCATGCTGCCTCGTACAGGCCCACTCTCCTCAGATCGTCCCCGAACTCCTCAAATGAGGCGTCTACCCAGTAGGCCCATGCCCA
This sequence comes from Viscum album, assembly GCA_963277665.1. NCBI lineage: Eukaryota > Viridiplantae > Streptophyta > Magnoliopsida > Santalales > Viscaceae > Viscum > Viscum album. The sequence goes on from OY728119.1 coordinate 120,798,263, forward strand.
GTCGTTGGTGAAGTTTCCGCCTTGGTGTAGGTCCCACTAATCGGACCACCCCTTCTTCGAATCCTACAATGCCGCCTTCAGCATAGTGCAGTACAGACGAGGGGAAGTCTCCGATTGCAGTGTATTCCCATCAATATTGTTCACATGGTTGTACAGAAAGTCGGCGGTGACAGGTGTGAAGTCCTCCTATGCATGACCATTAGCCGCCCTGAACCATTGGCGCTGGCATGGCATGCTCCTGAACCAGCAAGCCAGTTCGTCTCTACTTTCCTCAGGAATGAAGACATCATCCCTCAGCCCGAATCCATACAAGGGTAGCTTCTTGCACAGTGGATAGTTCTTCTGACTCTCTGATAGCAGTTCTGTCAAACAATTATGGTCCGAGTGGCTTCAGACCAGTTCCACCAAGCCCAAACTATTGGCCATCTCATCCCTCCGGGCGGCGTCTGCGAGCACCCCCAACACAGCTTCTTGATGGGGCATTACGGTTTCGGAACTCGAAAAAATTTCGGGTCGGGTCGTGAAGGTTGCTCCCGAAGATTTATCGTGAAGCTCGTAAGCAAAGCCATGACGCGGAGCCTGACCTCGGCCTGCAAGCAGACGTTCGGTTGGCACAATCACGGAGTCAGAGACTCGTGGTTCACCGCGAAGCTCAAGTCGCGGTGAACAGACGTAGATTACGTGGAGCTTCACAAAGTCGAGAGCGCAAAATGACAAAAGTTGTGAGAGGGAAAAAGAGAGGTCAGCCCCCTATTTATAGGTGGCGACCTGGAGCTTCGCGGCGCATCCCGCCTGCGTGGCGCATCACGGTGCGTCCGGACCACGCGACCACTGTCCGCCCCGCGCGCTCTTTTCATGAGTCAGAACTGCGAACTGCCAATAATTTTGGCGAATTTCTTTCAGAATTCGACCCTTGATCCCTCAGCGGCTCCAACTCTGAGGGAGGGCATTTGTTGGTGCAAAAATATTGGATGCAAAGGGAAGAAGAAAAAGAAGCCTGTGCGCTGGCTTGCGAAGCACAGATGCGGAGGGCCCCCGAGTAATGCGGCCGCCGCGAAACCCCAGAGGTGGTAACGCTCCACGAGCGACCTAACGTTTGCGAGCCCGCCACGAAGCCCCAGAAGCGGTCATGCTCTGCAACTGCCCTGACATTCGCGAGCCTGCCGTGGAGAAGAGGAGGCGATAACCCTCTGCAAACCCGGTTGACGTTCGTGACCCACTACGAAGCAACCACAGCCCCTTCGTGCTGCGTGAGGTCTGCTTCGCAGCGCCCCTTGACTATAAATACCGGGCTCCCCCTACGCCCTCGAGACGGACAATCTGACCTTTTGGCTTCTCAGCTCCCGAATCGCGAAGCACCCTTTGCCCCGAGAATCATGAGCTCCGCGAGGTATTTTTTCTTCACGAGATTCCTTCGCCTTGTCTCGTTTTGAGTCCCTATTCCAAGAGGGATGCCCTTTACGAAGCCTAAGGGAATTCGTGAAGGAAGGGGATTCCAAAGGTAACCCGGGAAGTCTCAGAGCATTTATGCTTCGCGAAACACCCTTCCTATAAATGTGATCCATATGCCAAGGCAAGATCACTGTACTTCGCGAAGCACATTGCTGAGCAGTACCATGCTTCGCGAGGCACCTCTGCTTCGTGAAGTAGTTCTCCGCGGATACTATTCCACTTCGCGAAGCACCTCCCATTCTCACCCCTGCCCCACGCTAAGTCCAAGTCACTCCACTTCGTGAAGCACACCCCTTTGCAAGTGCTCTCCACTATGCAAAGCAACTGTGCTCTGAAAGTCCCTTCCTGTGGACCCCATTGCTTGGAAATTCCTCTTCCCGGGCGACCCTCTATGTTTGAACGATGTGATTTCAATGTCCCCTGGACAATACCACCCATAGCGTTGCTTCGCCTAATTCTTCCTCATAGGCATGCTAATGGCTATTGCTTCTTCACATAGCCATGGTAATGTGGACCCCTCGATGGTTCGCTCTGTGACCCCCCTTCTATACGGACTTGTCGGTACCTTCCCTCCCACAAGGAGAAGAGGGTACCAGTTATGTAAGTCCTAGGGGTGTGGAGTAAACCCACCTTGTTTGATCTGTAGGAAGTTAAAATGCCAAGTACATCATCCTCAACACATGACATTAAACTGTGATCCGACCCCATGCTTCGCATGCAGGGTCCGCCCGTCTCGGACGTTATTTATGCCGCTCGTCTCCACAGGAATGGAATCTTATTCACATGGAATGTAACACCCCAAGCTTCCACGGTACGTTTTCCTTCGAATAATGCGATAGCATGTGTTGTACGCAACCTCGAGTTCTAACACACACCACAACTAATTAAACTAGCCGTTGTGAATAGTTATACCTACTTTTTGAAATCATATATATTTTATATTTCAAAATGGACTTCATTTTTGGATTCGTAATATCGAAATTATCCCAGGGTGAAATTTTGGTACTTTTCGGATAACTTTTATATTTTGATGAATAGTGAAAATTACTAAATTTTAATTAAAAACAACTTTTTTAATCAAAATAATTAATAGTGATAAATTATGAATTTTAGTAGTTTTAAAGTATATTTAGAATATATTTTTACCATTTTATATAATGTTGGTCATTGGACATAATTTTACAATTAAACCGAACATAAACAAGTGTCAATCTTTTGATAGTTATTATCTCTTAAAAACACGCTTTTTGTTTTGACAGCGGGAATTAATTTTAAATTAATTTCTGCCACTTCTGTGTTTTGAATTTAGGAAAATGGATTCCATATTTGGAATCAGGATGTTCAAATTGTGTAAATAGGTAACTTTTATTTTTAGACATTTTGAATAATTACTGCGGTAAATATTTTATTTACCATGGTTAAGGGTAAATCCGGTAAATAAGGGTTAAAAAAATAATATTATAATAATACTAAATTACCCTAAAACGTGTCTTAACCCTATTGGTTGATACATGGTCGACCATGGGCATCTTTGGGTCTATTTTGGGACCCCATGGATCCACTTGTAAGTGATAATGACACTTTATTTTAATTTAGTTAAAATGAATACAAAAATGACACAAGCATATATCTTTTAGAACAACAATTTTTACATAGGGTTATATATGTTGGATTTTAGATTATAAATATTCATTAGAAAGCTAAAACGATTTCCTACATAATGATATTTTATTTATAATTTTTAGACATTGAATAATTTATTTTATTTATGACACAATGATGATGAAGTAATTACTATAATAGTGAAAAATTAAAATAATTGATATTATAAATACCCAAATAATTATAATATGAAACTTTTAATGAATTAAACTAATTTTATATGATAATATGATATATTAGGATTGATTTAATTGACTTTTTTCGAATTAATCAATCTGTTAGGAGTTTCAAAAAAATCAACTATTGAATAGTGTCAAAATTGACATAAAAGAGTTCTTAAAACAAATATTATATTATTAATTGTTATTAAATTCCTAAAAATCTAAGGTTCGGCCAAGAGACTTATATTATGATAGGTTCCTCATTAATGGACCACTTGGGGGTCGCTTGGATGTATATAGTAAGTTTATTAACCATATTATATAAAAATACAAAGAGACATTGTAAAAGTGAAACTAATTAACTTAGAGTTAATACTTAAAGATAAGGTTAATATAAGTACCCAAACCTGTCTAAATTCTATTGGTTGAGTGGTTTTCGACCTATCCCCACCTTAACCTTTGAATAGTCAACTTTGGAGCCATTAGAAACCGAATATGAATTTATTATAAATTAATATTTCTAGCTTTTCCAAAGGTGCCCCTCACCCCTCTTATAAAAGGGAACTCCTCCTTCTCATTTCTTCACACCTCTAAAGCCTTTTGGTTCGGCCAAACTCTGCCCAAATACTCTCCCAACATCCCTCACTACAACCTAGGGGCCTTAGTTTTATCAGAAAGCCAACCTAAGGAGCCCTTTTGATCCAATCAAAAGGAAGAACCCGAAGAAGAGGTAATGTTTTCACCACCCCTTTTCCAAGTTCATTTCTTCTTCCATTTCTTCTTCCTTTGTTGTTACCATTCTAAAATAATGACTCCAGTATCATTTATATACTGTGATGTTATTATAAATATGGTACAACCATATTCAGTATTCTATCCACCCTTTGAATAACATGTCACCATACGTGCGTACGTACGGCTTACCGTCTCCACGTCGTGGTGTAATTGTTATTCAATATATTATTATTTGGATGGGTATAATAATGATGTGTAACTCATGTAAATAATAAATATAACATATTAATGATTCTTTATATATGATATACCATCCATTTATATATTATTTTAATATCAAAAGAATGATATTGTCGCTCGTGCGTACGTACGGACTACCGTCTCCACGAACGCGATAAGATTCATTCTCCATCATATCCATTAAAGTATTATTCTCATTTTAGGGTTAAAAATAATGTTAATATCATTCTGATTATGAATAAGATATAATCTATCCATTACAAACATGTCTTACGTAACCAAACATTTAAGAAGAACGAATCGATTATCACCCGAAACGACGATAATACTAAGATATTATTAATAAAGCAATGTTAAAAGATCATATATGATATCATATTAATGTATATGATTCTTGTATAATTTAATAACAATTATTTCACCATTATACAGGAGGTTAACCTACCCCAACAAAGGAAAAGTACAAGGTAAGGGGTTTTCATCTCACTCCTTATTCCCGTGAGATTCATGCCATATTGCCACCATCACCTTTTGTGTGGTGTATGTACTACCCATAATTATATTCTTTGTGTAATACACTCTAATTTATGTTTATTTACATATTCATTGTATGATACCTCTTTCATGGGTTGTATGTTTCATAAGATACCAAATTGGTAAGGGTTATTTCACAATCTCTTCATTATCCGAGGTTGTTTATATGTAATAATCTACTGGGATCTCTTTATCATCCACATCCATGTTTCTTAAAAATGTATTTCAAAACATTTTTACTATTTACAAGAATATGGGTTAAAGTCATTTATACCCTTTTTTGACTTTTTATAAGAGGTTTATAAAGGAATCTTTCCGTCGTTTTCAAAACAAGGTCCTTTTTAACCTTTTCGACAGAATTGAGGTAAGAATGTTTTTTTTAACTTATACGGCGAGTGCGGTTATTTTACGCCGTTATAAAATCTTCAAAGCTTTCCTTACAAGCTTATAAGAATATTTTCAAAGAAAATGTTTTATTTTATATGGATCTTAAATGATTTCAAAATAAAAGGAGATATTTCTTTAAAAAGAATTTTGATTTCATCTATGTCAACATCCTTTGATGGATTTTAAGATTATTTGAATTTGTTACAAAACTTATATATTGTATTGAAGGTTTTGTGATATGTTTGACTGTGGATGTGCTATTTTTATACCATTCATAGTTTATTGTGAAAGTATTGACATTTCGTATGCTAGTTTTAATACGAATGTTTATGTTATGTTTAAACCTTTTCATATGGGAATGCATTGGACTTAATAAGTGACGGGTGGAGCCCGATATAGCTCCTCGATGCATCGGTAGGTCTCATGAGACAAACTAGTGTCTTGGCACAAGGCCTTGACAAAATCTTATTTGTAGTCTTGGCACGAGGCCTTGGCTATGTGGTTATGATAGTCTGGCATTATGCATTCCAACATTATGAAAGTGGTTATTGATTTTTGCATGTGATTATTCGATTAGTAGAATATCCATGTGAACAAGTAAATGGAATTATTTCATTTTACTTTTGCCATACTATGTTGAAGTTCAATTTTAAAAGGCTTTTGTTTTAGTAATTCATTGCCTTAAATGTTTATGCTTATTTTGAATGTTCCGCTATATTGTTATCCTTACTGGGCATTTGAGCTCACCCCTTTTCTATGTTTTATTTTTCCCAGGTAGTGAAGAAGTAAATTATGATTGACTTGCAGGGATATTATGAGGGGTTTATAGTGTGGATTGTGGAAACATTATGTTGTTGTATTAGTTTTTCATTTTATGATGTAATGTAAAACTTATGAATATATCTAGTGTTTCCAAGGCTACTAAACCAATCGGTCTTTCGAGATTTGATCTTTCTTGTGATCATGCCAATGTTATGTAATTAATGCACCGACTCTGGGTAGCTGGGGTCGGGGCGTTACAGTTGGTATCAGAGGAAGTTTAGTACAAACCTTGGAAGCTAGATTTAGATAAACTCTGATTAGAGCACATAGACCTAAGATGAACTTTGAGGATTAGTATAGAAGAACTTCCTAGAATTTTGGTATTGTAGAGACTTTGTGAGTTTTCCGAGCAATACATCCCTGTCTGGATACGAGCAGGTAGAGGCGGCTCTGGCACAGATGTACCTAGGGGTAAAACCCGAAAACACCGCTTTGAGCTAGACTCGAACGGGAACTGGTGCACGACAACGGGCCTTGCTGCACTCTTGGTTACGACACTCCCGGGGGATATGCTTAGGATAACTCTCACTTTCTTTACAAATCATTATGAAGGGTTTATGAGTATATACTTCCTCAAAGAAAACATATTTATGATTATGGATTATATCCATAGATAGTTCAATTTATGTTTAGTGTTTTATAAGTATGGGATTATGTATTTTGATGCATAAACTGATCTAGTTTATGCCATTTTTTAGAAATGGCGCCTAGTGGAAGAAATGGAAACCGTATCAATGCACGCACTCCATGTAGGGATTGCCCTCCTGCTCAAGATAATTATAGTGGGGCTGGTGATGCAACTGGTGCTGATCAGCTAAACACCGTACTGGGACAACTTACTCAGGTTATGAATAATAACCTTACCCGTATGGAGCACCCTGATCCGCAGCGTGGAGGATCAATGTTAGATCGATTCATGAGGCAACAACCACCAACGTTCAATGGGAATACAAATCCCGTAGTAGCTGAGCAATGGATATTTTCCCTAGAGAAAATATTTCAGGCTTTGGGGAGCAGTGAAAGGGAAAAAGTTATCATGGCAGTTTACCGCCTCACTGGAGATGCTGATCAATGGTGGTCATTGATTCAAAATACGAAGGAAGATGATGAAGTATCAAATATGGAATGGAGGGAGTTCAAAGATCTGTTTTTAGAAAAATACTTCCCTCGTGACCATCGAGCAGATATGGAAAGGCAATTTCTGAGTCTAAGACAAAAGGAGGATGAGAATGTCACAAAGTATGAGGCTAACTTTACAAGGTTAGCGAGGTACGCTGGTGATTATATTCGCAACCCAAGAAGTAAGATTGATCGTTTCTTTGATGGGTTAAAACCATTTCTCCGTCGAGCATTAGTCTCACAATCCTTTTCATCGTACGAAGACATTGTCTCATGTGCTATCAAGACCGAAAAGGAATTCTATAAGTCTTATGACTTTAAAGCAAAGCAAGAGAAGAAGAGACCTGCTGATCAATCTGGGAATGGAAATAAGGGGAAGAAGGGAAAGATTGAATATCCATCTTGTGGTAAGTGCGGGAAGAAACACCCCGGTGCTTCCCTGAAGGGAATGGGAGTCTGTTACAAGTGTGGTGAAAAAGGCCACCAAGCTCATGATTGCAAGGGGAAGAAGGAAGCTACCAACGTTCAGTGCTACAATTGCAGGGAGATGGGGCATTATGCAAATGCATGTCCTAAGCGTCAGGAGAACTTACCTCAGAAAAGGCCAAGGGATCAAGGCCAGGATTATGCTATCACTACTGCTGAGGTAGAAGCTCCGAAAGACGTGGTGGCAGGTAATTTAATGGTTTCCTCAAGTTTAGAAAATGCATTATTTGATTCTGGATCATCGCATTGTTTCATATCTTCCCAGTTTGCTAAGAAAATTAGATATTTCCAATTTGATTTAATAAGGGAGTTGTCAGTTAAAACTCCTAAGGGAAGTATCGTTGCAACAAAGTTTTGTGAATCAGTCCCCATTAGAGCACATAAATTTTCTTTATCTGCTGATTTCATCGTCATACCTATGATTGAGTTTGATATAATCCTCGGTATGGACTGGCTTTCGGACTATGATGCGAAGATTTATTGTAAGATGAAAGAGGTTACGATTCTTGATGATAATGATAAGGAGCACCTTATTTTTAGAGCAGAATCGTCACCACCTAATTCTTATTTAGATCCACCCCCTGTAGATCAACTTAATTCAATTATCGGGGAGGAAGAGAATGAAATAACTGTCGGTGAGGAAAGGAATGTTCAAATAGAGGATGTACCTATTGTGAAAGAATTTGTAGATGTATTTCCGGAAGATTTACCTGGACATCCTCCAGAACGAGAAGTTGAGTTTTCTATTGATTTGATTCCTGGATCAAGGCCTATATCGAAGACCCCTTATAGAATGGCCACTGTAGAGCTAGTCGAACTAAAGAAACAACTAGAGGAATTGAGTAATAAGGGATTTATTCGCCCTAGTGTTTCTCCATGGGGAGCCCCTGTTCTTTTTGTTAAAAAGAAAGATGGATCTATGAGGTTATGTATCGATTACAGGGAGATCAATGCTATAACGATAAAGAACAAGTATCCCCTACCTCGTATTGATGATTTATTTGACCAACTGCATGGAGCTCAATACTTTTCAAAGATTGACCTTCGATCTGGATACCATCAGTTGTGTGTGAAGAAGTAAGACATTCCGAAGACAGCATTTCGAACCAGGTACGGGCATTACGAGTTTACTGTAATGCCGTTTGGATTGACTAATGCACCCTCTGTATTCATGGATCTGATGAATAGAGTTTTCAAGGAGTATCTAGATGAATTTGTGGTGGTATTTATTGATGATATCTTGGTATACTCCAAAACCTACGAAGATCATGAAAATCACTTGCGCATTATCTTGAAGACTCTGAGGAGGCATGAATTATATGGGAAGTTTAGAAAGTGTGAATTATGGCTTCAAGAGATTTCTTTTCTTGGCCATATTGTCTCTAAATATGGAATCTCTGTTGATCCTTCTAAGACCAAAGCAATCCAAGAATGGCCAGCACCTACGAGTATAACTGAGGTACGTAGTTTTATTGGTTTGGCAGGTTATTATCGACGTTTCGTCCAGAATTTTGCCCGATTGGCTAACCCATTAACGAAGCTCACACGTAAAGGGGTTAAATTTGTTTGGACAAAAGAGTGTGAAGAATGTTTCGAAGAACTTAAGAGAAGATTAGTCAATGCTCCTATATTGACTCTACCATCGGGGAATGATGGGTTCGTTATTTATAGTGATGCATCAAAGAAAGGACTTGGTTGTGTCCTTATGCAGAATGATAGAGTTATTGCCTATGCATCACGACAGTTGAAAATTCATGAACAAAACTATCCTACTCATGATCTCGAGTTAGCAGCTGTGATCTTTGCTTTGAAGATATGGAGGCACTAACTCTATGGTGAAAAATGTGAGATTTATACTGATCACAAGAGATTGAAGTATATTTTCTCACAAAAAGATCTCAACATGAGGCAAAGGAGATGGCTTGAATTACTCAAGGATTATGATTGCACGATACACTACCACCCGGGGAAAGCAAACAATGTAGCAGATGCTTTGAGCAGAAAAGACCATGGAGTTATGAACATGATGAGAATTGAAAGGGATCCAATTTTCATGGATCTAGTGAAGATGGACATGGGAATAACCAGGGAAGGTGAAACATCAATGCTTTTTCAAATGGTTGCCAATCCATCTTTACTAGAAAGGATTAAGAGTTCTCAGACCGATGATGAAGAATTTCAGAAGAAGATTAAAGCTGTGAATGATGGGAGATTGAGAGACTTTGTGTATGAAGGTGGAATTTTGAAATTCGGGAAGAGACTTTGTGTTCCCAATATACCTGATCTAAAAAGGGAATTGCTGGATGATGCTCATAGTTCCAATTTCTCTATACACCCTGGGAGCACCAAAATGTATAGAGATTTGAAAGAACATTTTTGGTGGGACAATATGAAGAGGGAGATTGCTGATTTTGTGTCAAGATGTATGGTTTGTCAACAAGTGAAAGCTGGAAGGCAACAGCCTGGAGGAGTCATGCAACCGCTTCCCATACCGGAGTGGAAATGGGACAATATTACGATGGACTTTGTCATGGGGCTACCAAAGACTCCTAGAAGGAACGATGCAATATGGGTGATTGTTGATCATCTTACCAAGTCAGCACATTTTCTTGCTATAAGAGAAGATCTACCCCTGGAACGTCTAGCAAGACTATATATTAATGAAGTTGTGAGACTTCATGGAGTACCCCTATCGATTTTTTCTGATCGTGCCCCCCGTTTTACTTCAAGATTTTGGAAAAGTCTTCAGAAATCCCTGGATACTGAACTTCATTTGAGCACTGCTTACCACCCTCAGACAGACGGACAATCAGAACGGACTATTCAAACCTTAGAAGACATGTTGAGATCTTGCTCACTTGACTTTCAGGGTATGTGGGATCAATATTTACCACTGGTAGAATTTTCCTATAACAATAGCTTCCATTCGAGTATACAAATGGCACCATATGAAGCGTTATATGGAAAGAGATGTCGTACACCAACCTGTTGGGATGATGTTGGTGAAAGAAAACTTGTAGGCCCAGAACTGGTGGAGGAAACGGTGGAAAAGGTGAAGGTAATCCAAAATCACATCAAAGCAGCTCAAAGTAGGCAGAAGAGCTATGCCGATAATCGAAGGAAGGATTTGGAATTTCAAGTCGGTGATCATGTTTTCCTGAAGGTATCTCCGTGGAAGGGAGTCATACGTTTTGGTAAGAAAGGTAAATTGAGTCCCAGGTACATCGGACCTTTCGAAATTCTAGAACGAATTGGGGCTGTAGCTTACCGATTGGCAATGCCGCCAAGTCTCTCCAAAGTTCACGATGTGTTCCACATATCTCTGTTGAGGAAATACATGCCTGACCCAACGCATGTACTCACCTATGAAGATTTAGAACTGGAACCCGATCTATCTTATTGCGAAGAGCCCATCAAGATTCTTGATACGAGAGAACAAGTGCTGAGAAACCGGACGACGCGTCTGGTAAAAGTTTTGTGGAGAAATCATAAGATGGAAGAGGCAACGTGGGAACCCGAGGAACTTATGATGAAGAACCACCCGAGTCTTTTTATACAGTAATACCCTAGAAATTGCGAGGACGCAATTATTTGAAGGAGGGGAGAATGTAACACCCCAAGCTTCCACGGTACGTTTTCCTTCGAATAATGCGATAGCGTGTGTTGTACGCAACCTCGAGTTCTAACACACACCACAACTAATTAAACTAGCCGTTGTGAATAGTTATACCTACTTTTTGAAATCATATATATTTTATATTTCAAAATGGACTTCATTTTTGGATTCGTAATATCGAAATTATCCTAGGGTTAAATTTTGGTACTTTTCGGATAACTTTTATATTTTGATGAATAGTGAAAATTACTAAATTTTAATTAAAAACAACTTTTTTAATCAAAATAATTAATAGTGATAAATTATGAATTTTAGTAGTTTTAAAGTATATTTAGAATATATTTTTACCATTTTATATAATGTTGGTCATTGGACATAATTTTACAATTAAACCGAACATAAACAAGTGTCAATCTTTTGATAGTTATTATCTCTTAAAAACACGCTTTTTGTTTTGACAGCGGGAATTAATTTTAAATTAATTTCTGCCACTTCTGTGTTTTGAATTTAGGAAAATGGATTCCATATTTGGAATCAGGATGTTCAAATTGTGTAAATAGGTAACTTTTATTTTTAGACATTTTGAATAATTACTGCGGTAAATATTTTATTTACCATGGTTAAGGGTAAATCCGGTAAATAAGGGTTAAAAAAATAATATTATAATAATACTAAATTACCCTAAAACGTGTCTTAACCCTATTGGTTGATACATGGTCGACCATGGGCATCTTTGGGTCTATTTTGGGACCCCATGGATCCACTTGTAAGTGATAATGACACTTTATTTTAATTTAGTTAAAATGAATACAAAAATGACACAAGCATATATCTTTTAGAACAACAATTTTTACATAGGGTTATATATGTTGGCTTTTAGATTATAAATATTCATTAGAAAGATAAAAAGATTTCCTACATAATGATATTTTATTTATAATTTTTAGACATTGAATAATTTATTTTATTTATGACACAATGATGATGCAGTAATTACTATAATAGTGAAAAATTAAAATAATTGATATTATAAATACCCAAATAATTATAATATGAAACTTTTAATGAATTAAACTAATTTTATATGATAATATGATATATTAGGATTGATTTAATAGACTTTTTTCGAAGTAATCAATCTGTTAGGAGTTTCAAAAAAATCAACTATTGAATAGTGTCAAAATTGACATAAAAGAGTTCTTAAAACAAATATTATATTATTAATTGTTATTAAATTCCTAAAAATCTAAGGTTCGGCCAATAGACTTATATTATGATAGGTTCCTCATTAATGGACCACTTGGGGGTCGCTTGGATGTATATAGTAAGTTTATTAACCATATTATATAAAAATACAAAGAGACATTGTAAAAGTGAAACTAATTAACTTAGAGTTAATACTTAAAGATAAGGTTAATATAAGTACCCAAACCTGTCTAAATTCTATTGGTTGAGTGGTTTTCGACCTATCCCCACCTTAACCTTTGAATAGTCAACTTTGGAGCCATTAGAAACCGAATATGAATTTATTATAAATTAATATTTCTAGCTTTTCCAAAGGTGCCCCTCACCCCTCTTATAAAAGGGCACTCCTCCTTCTCATTTCTTCACACCTCTAAAGCCTTTTGGTTCGGCCAAACTCTGCCCAAATACTCTCCCAACATCCCTCACTACAACCTAGGGGCCTTAGTTTTATCAGAAAGCCAACCTAAGGAGCCCTTTTGATCAAATCAAAAGGAAGAACCCGAAGAAGAGGTAATGTTTTCACCACCCCTTTTCCAAGTTCATTTCTTCTTCCATTTCTTCTTCCTTTGTTGTTACCATTCTAAAATAATGACTCCAGTATCATTTATATACTGTGATGTTATTATAAACATGGTACAACCATATTCAGTATTGTATCCACCCTTTGAATAACATGTCACCATACGTGCGTACGTACGGCTTACCGTCTCCACGTCGTGGTGTAATTGTTATTCAATATATTATTATTTGGATGGGTATAATAATGATGTGTAACTCATGTAAATAATAAATATAACATATTAATGATTCTGTATATATGATATACCATCCATTTATATATTATTTTAATATCAAAAGAATGATATTGTCGCTCGTGCGTACGTACGGACTACCGTCTCTACGAACGCGATAAGATTCATTCTCCATCATATCCATTCAAGTATTATTCTCATTTTAGGGTTAAAAATAATGTTAATATCATTCTTATTATGAATAAGATATAATCTATCCATTACAAACATGTCTTACGTAACCAAACATTTAAGAAGAACGAATCGATTATCACCCGAAACGACGATAATACTAAGATATTATTAATAAAGCAATGTTAAAAGATCATATATGATATCATATTAATGTATATGATTCTTGTATAATTTAATAACAATTATTTCACCATTATACAGGAGGTTAACCTACCCCAAAAAAGGAAAAGTACAAGGTAAGGGGTTTTCATCTCACTCCTTATTCCCGTGAGATTCATGCCATATTGCCACCATCACCTTTTATGTGGTGTATGTACTACCCATAATTATATTCTTTGTGTAATACACTATAATTTATGTTTATTTACATATTCATTGTATGATACCTCTTTCATGGGTTGTATGTTTCATAAGATACCAAATTGGTAAGGGTTATTTCACAATCTCTTCATTATCCGAGGTTGTTTATATGTAATAATCTACTGGGATCTCTTTATCATCCACATCCATGTTTCTTAAAAATGTATTTCAAAACATTTTTACTATTTACAAGAATATGGGTTAAAGTCATTTATACCCTTTTTTGACTTTTTATAAGAGGTTTATAAAGGAATCTTTCCGTCGTTTTCAAAACAAGGTCCTTTTTAACCTTTTCGACAGAATTGAGGTAAGAATGTTTTTTTTAACTTATACGGCGGGTGCGGTTATTTTACGCCGTTATAAAATCTTCAAAGCTTTCCTTACAAGCTTATAAGAATATTTTCACAGAAAATGTTTTATTTTATATGGATCTTAAATGATTTCAAAATAAAAGGAGATATTTCTTTAAAAAGAATTTTGATTTCATCTATGTCAACATCCTTTGATGGATTTTAAGATTATTTGAAGTTGTTGCAAAACTTATATATTGTATTGAAGGTTTTGTGATATGTTTGACTGTGGATGTGCTATTTTTATACCATTCATAGTTTATTGTGAAAGTATTGACATTTCGTATGCTAGTTTTAATACGAATGTTTATGTTATGTTTAAACCTTTTCATATGGGAATGCATTGGACTTAATAAGTGACAGGTGGAGCCCGCTATAGCTCCTCGATGCATCGGTAGGTCTCATGAGACAAACTAGTGTCTTGGCACAAGGCCTTGACAAAATCTTATTTGTAGTCTTGGCACGAGGCCTTGGCTATGTGGTTATGATAGTCTGGCATTATGCATTCCAACATTATGAAAGTGGTTATTGATTTTTGCATGTGATTATTCGATTAGTAGAATATCCATGTGAACAAGTAAATGGCATTATTTCATTTTACTTTTGCCATACTATGTTGAAGTTCAATTTTAAAAGGCTTTTGTTTTAGTAATTCATTGCCTTAAATGTTTATGCTTATTTTGAATGTTCCGCTATATTGTTATCCTTACTGGGCATTTGAGCTCACCCCTTTTCTATGTTTTATTTTTCCCAGGTAGTGAAGAAGTAAATTATGATTGACTTGCAGGGATATTATGAGGGGTTTATAGTGTGGATTGTGGAAACATTATGTTGTTGTATTAGTTTTTCATTTTATGATGTAATGTAAAACTTATGAATATATCTAGTGTTTCCAAGGATACTAAACCAATCGGTCTTTCGAGATTTGATCTTTCTTGTGATCATGCCAATGTTATGTAATTAATGCACCGACTCTGGGTAGCTGGGGTCGGGGCGTTACATGGAATGAGATCCTCCCTTTTGGAGTGGTGTTTGTCCATGGGGGAAGGGCTGCCTCAGAGCGTAAGCCCCTATCCTCTCTTGCGGAAGGTTGCATCCATGCACCTCCGTAATTCCCCACTGCCAAGGCCAGTGGAGGGTGTGATAGGTAATGAGGCATCTCCTTTGTTCAGTCCCAAATCCCTCTCCCTCTGCGCTTTGTCGCACCTCAGGCCTCCATCCTAGAGTAAGTCCCACCACCATGGGATACCTAATGCATAAGCCCCTCTTCGTTTCCCACGAACACACCCTTCGCGACGTGATCGTCAGGTCCCTCTAACCTCTTGTTTCTCACACTGAGCATGACTCACGTGAGCTTAGAGTGAGCACCGACCCTGACCCCCACCTCAAGCGAACTATGGGGACTTTGATCTGTGTTAAGGCATGGTATGTAGGAAGCCTCCATGAGGTTCAAGCCCACCACTCGGTCGTTTCTTCACATCGAGTTCCACCCTCGTCAAGCATGACGTTAAACTATATACCCCCATCCAACATGACGTTAAACTGCACACCCGAACTATGAGGACTTTGATCTGTGTCAAGGAATGGTACGTAGGAAGCCTCCACGAGGTTCAAGACCACCACCAGTGGACCCCCCAGGTTCACCTTCATGTCAGTTCGCCTAAAAAACCCTACCCAAACTACGAGGACTTTGATCCATGCTAAGGCATGGTATGTAGGAAGCCTCCATGAGGTTCAAGCCCACCACCTGTTGGAAACTCCGACCCCCTTTGTGTCGATTCACCAACACCTGGGTAGCCTAGAGTATAATCCCCACACCATCTGGACCCAGGTCCTTCTCCACGTCGGTTCTCCGGCACGCCTTCATCCCGCATAACATTAAACCGCATCCTGGCCTAGCGGTAAGTCGTTATGGTCCTTCCATCCAGTTGTTCTAATGCCCTTTTATGCCAGCTCAATAGCCCATCCAACCTGAACTATGTGGTCTTTGATCCTTGCTAAGGCATGGTATGTAGGAAGCCTCCATGAGGTTCAATCCCACCACCACCTGGACTAAGGTCCTCCTTCACGTCGGTTCACCGACCCCACATCAATGGGCCACCTCAGAGCATAAGCCCCATTCCATACCGAACTACACAGACTTTGATTCCCCGCCATGAGGATATGTAGGAAGCCTCTCTAAGGCACAAGCTCATTCCCCATGTCTCATCCTGATCTCTCCCTCAAGCCTATGTGTCCTGGGAAGGTCATGCCACAACCCGGAGGTTAAAATTCTTCTGGGTCCCATCCATGCATACATTCTCACAGGCCGCCTACTCAGGTGTCCCACCACATCACCGAACTACGCAGAATTTGATTCCCTGCCACAGGGATACATATGAAGCCTCTCTGGGGCTCAAGCCCATCACCACCGTCACCTCCACGACAACCCCATTTCATCCCCCCTCCACTCCATGCCATTCTCCATCATCCACCCTAATTCTTACCCGGGCCGCCACATCCCGGTGAGATCATGCCACCCACTCCCCTCTACAAAATCCGAGAATCCACCCATGGGATGGCCCCGATATCGGTGTTCCCTCAAGAAGGGTCCTCAGTCCGATCCACTCTAGTTAGTGTTTTGATCATCCGGATCCGTCTCTGCCAGACGTTAAACTTGCGGAATACCCCGTGTTAAACATGGGAAGCTGAGGAAAACCTCAGATATATGCTTATGAAATACCATTCCCCGTGTTCGATGTGGGATTCCTCCGGCTTCCGCGCCCTTGAGAAGCCCTATAATAAGGGACCAATAACAGACACGCTAGTTACCCAGCGTTCAGACACGTCAATGATGCCTCGACGTGACTACTCCCACAACTTAAGGTTGCTGCCCTGACCGGACCCTTTGGAATGTCCTGACAGAAGCAGTGTAATTAACCAGAATCCATGAAAATATGGCACTACGAAGAGTTTCACATATAACATATTAAATCTAGGTGGGAGACCCGGACTAGGTGACGAGTTCCAAGGAGGAATCCACGGAAGGAAGAACCGACATCCCATCATCCCAGTTTCGATCAAGGAGCAAACGTCCCTGAATAAGGAACGGATGTCGCCCGCCTTTGAAAAGTGGGAATGCGGGGTAACAAGAAAGCCACGCCTGTCACACCCAAGTGGACGGACGCGCACGCCCCAACAAAAGCGTTGGAAACAAAATGGATTTTAAATAATTTAATAATCATATTCATTTTAAATATATATATTTTAATAAAAGATTATAATTTATGAAACTAATTAAAAAATGAATGTTAATTACTCTTATTAATAATAATTAATATATATTTGATTAATTTAAACATTTAATAAAAATTTACTATATTTTCATTATGAAAAAATACCATTTCTTGGAAAAATAAATTTAATATTTTTATAACATTATTTTTTTTAAATCAAAAGTGAATTTGATTATAGAAACCTATTTAATTTTATTTTTAATTTTATAGTATTTTTTTATTTATAATACAAAAAATTAAAATTTAATAAAAAGTAAAATATGAATAAATTTACAAGGAAAATAAATTTTGGTACTACTGGCGTGGATAGGAAAGGGTATAATTGAGCACCTTTTATAGTTATAAGAGTGGGACTAGTATTTTTAAACAAATATTGGATAAAGGGTAATAATGAGTTTTCTTGAGAGTTATATTATTTAGGTGAGAAATGTTGATGATTCATATTGGTATGGATTTCTAAACTATAAAATGTGTTCTCTAAGGTCTATGTGTGAATTTGATTTCTTAAAATTTGAGAAACATTATTTACCCTTTTTAAAAATAATTTATTTTAAAAAAAAATTTAACAATCGTAAATTTTCATCACTAAAATAATAGATTAGCCCTTTTAAAAAATTTTGATGTTCTGAATGTGAATTTTTTCACTACTGAATATAATTAAATTTTTAAATATATAAAAATTAACATTGAAATTAAAATATATAATGCTTTGAAAAGTTATATTAGATAAAAACATAATTTTATTAATCATGTTTAATTAAAATTTATTACCAATTAAATGAGTTTTAATTAATTTTTATATATTTTCATACATTATATTAAAGTATTATTTATTAAAATATCAATTCAAATTTTAAATAAATATACAGTATTTATAATAGTATAATTACTTAAAAAATGGCCATGTTATCGAGAAACACATATTTACCTTGGTAACTTATTTTAAATCATAAAAAGAAAATTTACCCTATTACATAATTTGATCACACTAACTAAAAATATTATTATAATTTTAAAATATTCAATTTTGAAAAGTGGTAAATTTCTTTTTAATATAAACATGCATAATGTATATTTTTTTGGGAAACATATATCTTCTAAGCTTTAAATTACATTTTTATTATGTCCTTTTATAAATTTTTAATAAAAGTGTTAATTATATTGATACCCACCAGCTTAACATCTATAATATAATGTTAATATTCAATAATTTTATTAAGGTAACATGGTTTTTAATTTATTTTAGTGTTTCATAGATGAAAATATTATTACAGTGTATTTAATTAAGTGATGTAATTACTAAGATTATGAATTGATACAACAAAAAAATTCACTCAAATCATACTTGTTGAAGTTACTCATGCGATTAGTATAGGGAAAATGCTAGTAGAAATAACTCCTTTCCTTGATAAGACAAGCATGATTCAAAAGTAATAATCCCACTAATTGCTGTAACTAATTCTATTTTATTTATTGATTTCAAAATACAGTTCCATCTATTCATACCCTCTTATCCAATGTCTATGTTATAACTACCTCATTTATAATTTTTATCATAATATCAATATCATTTTTAGTTCCTTGTTTCATATGATATATGAAATTGAGTGTAATATATTTTTAATGTAAACCAAATTCCAAAATCACTGGTAGTCACATTATACTCTCCCAAAAATAAATATAATCCTCACATCTAAAATCATCTACCATGAAGGAAAATAGCTAAGGGGTCCTTATAAAATAAATAAGTAAACATATAATTTTTACAAAGATATCAACCTAACACTCATAGTTACAAAAAACCATATATTTTCCCAAATAATAGACATAAATATTTTATATTTGTTTCTTAACCACTCATACCAAATATGAATCAAATTTTGTTTATAGTTGTTTGAAGGTAAACACTTTTCTAAACATTATTTTGATTATTATTTTTTGCATGAGATACTAAAATATTTTTATAAGGAAACATGATAATATCCATGAAATAAAATTAAAACATCACAAGAACATGAAATAAAATTAGAATATGTTTTATAAAATGAAACTAATTCATCATCATATGTCACCTTTTGTTTTTTACATAAGCATAAATGGATAAACCTATTAACCATTCTATTAATGCATGATTTATATATGTTTAATCCTATTAATGTAAATAATTTTATCTCTATAAAAAAATAAATACCACTCAGATACAAAATGGGACAACCTAAGAAAAACATGTATATGCTTCCAAGATGGATCAATTATGGATTTGGAAACCAAACCCATGACTCAAAATTTATTATAAAAGATAATAATTAAAATAAAGGAGATGGGTCCTAAAAGGCATTGAGATCCCATATCAGACTAAAATAAGACAAACATAATAAACAAACTCTTGAAATTCCCTATAGATCATATATTCCTAGGGTATTTTACACTACCCTTTGGACGTCGACCTCTCTGACATGTATTATTTTTCAAGACATCATTTTATTTATCCTATAACAATTCAAAGGAGTCCCCATAAGTGGAACAAATTTTGAATTTCTAAGATAAAACCTGAAAATTCATTTTCAGATTATATTATAATCCATATTTCATATTAATTAATAGGAACCTCTGTAATTATAAATAATCATTGAAGTTGAAGAAATCAGGATCCATCATAGAATAAATAAATTCAATATGAAAAAACCAATCATATTATTCTTTTATAATGCATTCAGTTGGTCTTTAACTTTTACTATCCTCATGAGTTATGATAATAATTTTCCTTTCTCATGTATTATCACATTCCTGATCTGAATGTATACCAATATAGTCACATGAACTCTTCATTAAATCATTGATGTGAGGTGGGTAAAACCACTATATATTCTCATCAGTACTTGGATATCCAACTTATAGGGGAGGAACTTGCAAAGAGTTGCTACCTGGATAGTCAATTTATTTTTATTTCCAAGGGATGAATAGTTGGAATCCCTCCTCATCCAAAAACATCTTCTTGACTTTAGGCTATCTTGTGAAAATGATTTACTCTTCACTTAGTTCTGTTAGATTTGTTGTCCTATAATCAATTATTTTTACTTTCAATACATAAATATTTGATGTATTAAATATTAAATTAAACATATTATTACCTATTGTTCACTGTTATGCATGACCATAATGTAATAATGTTCTATATTATTTGTCACATTGATAAGGTCATAGTAGTTCTATGATATGATGAGAACCATGAAGTTCTTTGAAAATATTCTTAATATATTTATATGGTTAGATAACATACTATGATGGGACACATAGTATATAGACCGTCAGGTGTGAGTACTCATAATAATATGATACTACTTCTCATGATGTTTTCACTGAGTAATCTAAAATATAGGAGATTATGATAAAAGACCCACCAGTAGAAATTCTGAATGTTTTATTATCATCAGATATTCTTATATTAAATCATGTGTAATGGTTCTTATACTTTATGATTATCATTAATTTATGTCACAACTCGCACACTTAGATTTTCTGATGAAAATCATCACGCCATATGTTGGTGGGAAGTAAGGTATGTTGAGTGTGTCATGAATGATATGTTATTGATATATAAGTTAAGAAAGGAGTTTTACTTTCCATATTTATGGAAATTTATATCTCAACCCTTTGATTAAAATATAACCCTAACCATAAATTCCATGACCATGGTGTAACAACGAGTTTATTTCATATAGTCAAAGAATGTTGTATCAAACATATAGGTTGATGACACCGTCATGCAACCTGCTTGAAGAGATTATGTGTCAAAGTGATTTTATTACACAATGAGTATTCTTATGTGGTTGTCATGATTGTGACTTTAAGTTCATTCTCTTGGGTTCCTTGACCCCTTACTAGATATTAATCTTGGACTTTAGGAAACCAACCTAAGGACAACAAGAAATATTCCAAGAGGGACACACACTAAGTGTTTCTGGTGGTCTCGATTAAATTATATTTGAATTTAATTAATGGAATAAATATTATTCCAATGAATGAGGAATAATTTTATTCAATTTATATTAATCTCACAAATTAAATAAATATTTATTCACCAGATTGTGAATGAAATATATATTTTTATTTTATTGAATATTTAATAAAAATTTATTTAAGAGAATAAAATATTTATTTGGGTATTCAATAAATACAAGAGAAGTTTGAATGAACCAAGACTGTGTCCAGTGATAAAATAATTATTTACAAGTTAGTAAATATTATTTATCCATTTCTCACAAGTTTTTGCACCAAGAAATAATAATACAGTTATTATTATTATGTGGTATAGGATTTCATTAACGGTTATAATTATATTTAATGGCTATTATGCAATTAAATTTTGTAACCAAAATCCCAGATCTATAGATATACATCTATGTCTATTGTGTAATTCATTGGAAACCAATTTCATGTTTGGGAATATAGAATTTTTGAGCACAAATAATTCTATCTCAAATCCTCCTCTCTCTATCTCAAGAAAGAGAAACCTTAGAGATAATTTTTTCAAGATCGAAGAACAAGCGATCAAGAACGAAAAACGCAAGACATTTGATTTTCCATGACAACACCCAGATAATGAGTGGCATTGATCAGAGACCATTGAAAAATGTTTGGATTACCTCTAAATGTATTCTACCATTGGATCCTTGCCATCGCAATGAAGGTAATCTGGAAAGGCCTTTTTTTGAAGATAAAAAATCATCAATGAAGAAAGTTCCTAAGCACATGTATTTATATATTCAGATATTAAATAAATAAATTATTAACTTAACATGAAATATCCTTTCCCTTGGTTTTGGGAAAATTATTATTAAAATAAATTTTAATATAACACCCACCAATGCACACTTACATTGTGCCTGAAACCAACAAGTGGTATCAGAGTGTTCACATTTAAATTTATAATTATTTATTTGATTGTTGATCCATGCGAAATTGTGGTTAGATTTTATTTCATGTTATTAGTTATTTAATTAAATTTGAATTAACATGTTATCAATATATTAATCATGTTCGTTCAATGTTTCATTTTATTAAATGTTAAAAACAAATGAAGAATGATCGGAGTTTCCATTGGGATGATCCAAACCGTTTGCTAGTAAAACTAGGTTACACGGAGTGTGGCCAAAGTACATGTTGTATACCCATGCACATTGTATCTAGATTCATTGAGTAATTAATTACACACAATTATTTTATTGAAAATTGTGTGTTTAACTGGATAAACTAGCATATGGAAAGCAGATACATGGTGTGTAACTGGATTGTACACACTATGTAGTTTGGCTGAGTCAACACACCGAATCCCCATGCATGTGACTTGGATATACGACAACCGAGGTTTATGGAATGTACCAACATGTACTTGCTGTGTAGTATCCAATTAATGGAATAATTAGAAATTATATTAAATTTAAAATTTTATCATTAAAACCTTATTTTATTGATTAGCACACCATTATGTGTTTAAAAATTTAAGAATTTTTTTAAATAATTTTAAATGCTAAATTAATTTATTATAATTAATAAGTCATTATTGGTTCTTCCATTTATTTTCCATGGATTCCATTAACGATGGGTATCTCCAAATAAGATCGAATTATCATTAAGATGAAATGGAATTAATTAATTAATCAATTAATTAATGTAATCACGTTTATCTTAAATCATAAAAAGAACGAATAATGATCTGAATTCTAGCAGTTTACTTTTGAATATTTACTGCATGTATGACCATTTATGAGATTCACCAATACCTATGTATGTGTTTTCATTTATTTAATTAAATTTATTGCATGATTTTTCGATAATTTAATATTAAATTAAAATTTGACATGCGAGTCATCCCTCCCTCAATTATTATGTAGGACCTGCGTATCCAAGGATATTTATATAATTCCCTTTAACTAATCCTTTGGTTCCCCTCACATTCGTGTTAGTAATAAAAATTTGTAATTAATGAGGCATTCCAAGTTGCATGAGGATGGTTCAAGGAGGACCCATAATGACGCCAACTCAGTGATACATTGGTGGACATGTGGAATGCCAAGATTATGCCAAGTTAGACATAAGGAGTTATTTTTCCAAGGTTATAGGATAATTAAATTTCCACTTATTAAGTCAAAAATTAGATAATCTCATGATTGGGTAACTTAATTTTTTATTTATTATCTATCTAATGCCTTAAAATTATATTTACCGATGTATGATCGTGATCATATAAATGAATGAATTAATATGCAAAGATGGAATTTAAATAAAATTGATTACCCGTAATTGGTTTATCTAAACATGGTTAATTAATTAAGTAAGTACCCACTTAAATATTAACAAGAAATGTAAAGGATAAAACAAGATAAAAATTTATGCACAATAAAATAAAATCTCTCAATCTAATATTAAGTCATACTATGCCTTTCCTTACATGATTAAGAATAAAACTCAATAGAAATATGGATTTGAACCACCCTTATTGGGACAATTAATTTTATAATGGATGTTATTATGAAAGTTTCAGGTTGAATTAACCATTTTACATCTCAAGGAGTGTCTATTTCTAGACATGGAGTAATTTAGTGGAAAGTGTTGAAAAAATAAAAGTTAGGATTTCTGGATTGGGGAGTCCACTCAATGGATCAAGCAGCTACAAGAATGTTCTAGAAACTAGACATTCCATGTTCAATGGTGAGGTATATTGGGACTTGTTAAAATAGTGGGAGATTAAGTAAAAAATTTAATTTATTATTTCTCAAAAAAATTGTAATCAAGAAATTTATTAATAATTTGATCCTTCTAATTGTAGAATAATATGAAAATCTCTTCATCCAAAATATCCCTATGATAAATATTAGATAAATACAACCTTATCACTGGAATTATATTATAGGAGTGGTTTATATTCCTTTAAATTTTTCTATTCCATAAACAAAAATCATACGTGATAGAATCCTCAATGCCTGATCCTCCTACTCAAGAGGTGAGTGATGAAGAGTTTATAGTCTATAAAAAATATATATGAACGATGTGATGTTCAATGTTTGATTCTTTCATTTATGTCTAGTTAAATCAAGACATATCATGAAAACATTGATATATATATCATGCTTGAGAACCTTCATGGCCTTACTAGGAGAGAGATAGACAAGAACTGTTTGAGATTTCCAAGGAGATATTTAAGAGTAATCTTGGAGAGGGTTCTGTAGCTGGGCCTCATGTGGTCAATCTCATTGGATACATTGAGCACATAGAGGTTCTAGGATTTAAAATTTTTAAAGAACATGGCATAAATATCATTCTGGAATCACTCGCTCAGAGGTTCTCCTGTTTTGTTATGAATTTTAATATGAAAAACATTGAGAAGTCTATCCCATATCTTCTTATAGTCCTTCTCTAAGTAGATAAAGATATGAAGAATGAAACACCTTATGTCCTTATGGTGGAAAAATGAAAAGGGAAAGTAATGATCTTTAATCACATAGCTTCTTCATTCCCTTCTTAGAAGAATAAGATCAAAAGGGAAGTAAAGAAACATGAATCTGTCTATTTCTAATGTGGTAAGAAGTAACACTATAATGAAAACTACACCCAACTAGAGAAGAAAGGGGAAGCTTCAAGTGTGTTTGTTATCGAGTGAAACTTGTCTATTTCTAAAAATTGGGTATTAAATAGATATTGTGGTGCACACATATTTATTCAAATACCGGAACCGAGTATATTTGTTAAAATTTACCGAGGGGAGGTATATCTACAAGAAGCCAGTAGGACTAAACTTGTTAATTTAGCTATTGAGGAATACCACCTCAAATTGCTGACTGAAATGATCTTGGATTTAAAGGGTTTTTATTATGTGCCTTAAGTTACCAAAAGCAACATTACTATATCCAAACTAGATTCAGATGGATTCATTTTCAAATTTGGAAATAACTTTTTCCTCATTTATAAAGATATAATTTTTTATGGTAAGGAACATTTACATAATGGTCTTTATGTGTTGTATTACATGAACCAGGTAATGGAAATAGATAATGAAGTTACTTCACATGACTCATACCACACCCAACTCTGGAATCACCAGCTAAGTCATGTAAATAAAAATTTATTGACAAATTTACTGTAAGAGGGATATTTAAATTCATTCAAATGAAAACCACTTGTTGTATGTCACACATGTTTACAAAGAAAAAATGACCAAAGCCCCATTTAGTGGAAAAGGATAAATGGATAAAGTGGTTCTTGAATTTGTTCATACCAATGTGTTTGGACCATTTATTATTGAATCAAGGGGTGGGTAATCGTACTTTATAACTTTTATTGATGATTTTAGTAGATATAGAAATATTTAATTAATGAGGTATAAGTCAAATTATTTTGGTAAATTCAAGGAATACAAGAATGAAGTTGATAACAATCTTGGTAGGAAGATAAAGAAAATATGTTAAGATAGAGGAGGATATTATCTTAATAAATACTTCATTGATTAATTATGGGATGTTGGGATCCTATCCCAACTCAACCATCCTTACACACCTTAGTGGAATGGTTTAAGAAAAAGGAGTAACCACAACTTGTTGGACATAGTGATATCAACCATGAGTCATGAAAGTCTTCCATTATTATTTTGGGTATATTCATTACAAATAGTGGAACAAATTCTTAAAAATTTACCGCCAAAATATGATAAATGTTATTCCATACAAATTTTGGAGTGGAAGGAAATCCATTTTATCAAATTTTCATGTGTATGGAAGTGAAGCATTTTTTAAGGCCTCTTCAGGTAACAAACTTGGACCTCTAGGTAAAAAGTGTACCTTAATATGATACCACAAGGAACAAGGGGATATTAACTATACTAAACCTCAGAAAAAAGTGTTATAGTGGAAAGAAACTCCATACTCCTTGAGAGGGAGAAGATATCCAAAATAGATAGTGGTAGCGAGATAAGATTTGATGAAGTCGAGGCTCAAGGAACATAAGAGATGGTACATGATCATAATCCAAAAAGCCCCATAGAATAATAAACTATTCGAAAGACACAATAACTATGTAGGAGTACAAGAGAGGTAAGATAACTATAACGGTATTATTTTCTAGTTACTAAGGATGGTGACTCATTATTAATTGATAATAACAAACCTATAACCTATAAGGAAGTAGTAAGTGGAATAAATGTTTCCAAGTGGAAAGAAACCATGAATTTTGAAATATATTCCATACACCAAAACCAAATCTAGATTTTGGTAGATCCTCTAATTAAGGTAAATACTGTTAGGTTAAAAATGGATATTCTAGAATAAACTAGACATGGACAAAGAATTTAGTAAACATAAGGAGCCACTGGTTGAAAAAGGGTTTAAATATCATCAAGTAATTAACTATGATAAAACCATTTCACTATTTTAAATGATGATATTAATCATAATTAAAATTTAAAATGATCTTACCATGAATATGATATTTGGAAAATTGATTTCAAAACAACCTTCCTTAATGGGAACCTTCAGAAATATTTCAACATGACACAACCTAAAGGGTTTGTGACTCCAAATGGTGCGAATAAGATATTCAAGTTGTAAAAATGAATTTATGGATTAAATAAAGAATATAATTCACAAAAAAATAATTTTTACAAATCCTTAACTTTATTTGGTTTTATACGGAATGAATGTTAGCCTTACGTATACAAACAGTTTAGTGGAAGTGTAGTCATTTTCTTAAAAGTATATATTGATGACATATTACTTATTGGAAATGAAATGCCAGTCTTATTGTATGTTAATGCATGGTTGAATAAATTATTTTTCATGAAAGACTTGGTAAAGGAAACATATATTCTTGGGATGAAGATCCATCATGATAGATCCAAGAGGTTTCTCAACCTAAGTCAAAGTACATACATTTACAAGATACTGCAGAGATTTATTATAGAACAATCCAATAGTAGATTATTGCTAGAATCACATGGAATTTATCATTCCTAGAAAATATATCCTTAGATCAATGATAAAAGAAAGATAATTTCATGGATTCTATATGAATCAGTGATTGGGTCAGTCATGTATGATATTTTATGTACTAGGCTAAATGTCTCTTATGCATTAAGTGATGTAGGTAGATATCAAGCTGATCCAGGTGACCACCATTGGATAGCAGTCAATACTATCCTTAAGTACATGAGTTGTACTAAGGATATGTTCCTGGTTTATAGAGTATATGAGGAACTAGTCATCAAAGGATATGAATATGATAGTTTCTAGACTAACCAAGATGACATGAAGTCACAAATGGGATAAATCTTTACATTAAATAGAGGTGATGTGAGATGGAAGAGCTCAAATTAGGCTACAGTCACAGATTCTACAGTAGGGTGTGACTATATTATATCTTTGGAGGAATATAAAGAAGTATTTTGGAAGCATGATTTAATTCAAGATCGTGATGTGACAACTATAAATAAAGATCCCATCACACACTATTGGGATAATACTGCCGTAGAGGATCTTGTAAAAGATCCAAGGATACATTAGCGGATAAAGAACATACTTCAGAAGTATCATCTCTTGAGGGATTTTTCTTAGAGTGGTGAAGTTATAGTGAGTAGTATTTCTAAAAAAGGATACTTGGAAGACCCTTAGACTAAATCTTGAATCAGTATAAACATGATTATCATGTGAGGTCTTGTATACTGAAAATCATAGGAAGTTGGATCTAGTCCAAGTGGGAGTTTTCGAGAGTTTGTGTCCTAGAACCAAATGTTTGTGCTTCGATTACATGAATATTTTATGTATTAAATATTAAATTAAATGTATTGTTATATATTGTTCATTTTTCAAATTGAAAAAAATGTAATAATGTCCTAGAGTTATTTTTCTCATTGATAAGGTCATAGTAGTTCCCCCCTATGTTGAGAACCTTGAAGTGCTATAACAATATTCTTAATATAATTATATGGTTGGATAACATCCAGTGTTGGGAAACATAATATATACTCCATCATGTGTGAGTACTTGAAAGCAGATGAGATTTCTTCTCCTGAAATTCACACTTGGTAATCTACAAGATGGGAAATTATGAGAACATACCCACCAGTATGAATTCCACATGTTTTGGTGTGATTAGATATTCTTATCTGTGAGAGTGTGTAATGGTCCTTATAATTTAAGATTGTTATTAATGCATGTCACAACTTGCATACTTAGATTTTCTAATGAAAACCGTCATTCCATATGTTGGCAAGAATTAGGGTATGTTGGGTGCACCACGAATGATATGTTATTAATGGATAAGTCAAGAAAGTATAGTACCTTCCCAATTTATGGAAGTTGATATCTTGACCCATTGATTGAAATAGAACCGTCTCCCTAAATTCCATGTCCATGGTGTAATGATGAGTTTATTTCATATATTCCAAGAATGATTTATCAAGAATATTGGTTGATGACACTCTCATGCAACCTGCTTAATGAGATTACATGACAAAGGGATTTTATTATATAGTGAGCGTTCATATGTGGTTGTCTTTTTTGAAATATTAAGTTATTTATCTTGGGTTCCTTGACCCATTTCAAGATAGTAATCTTGGAATTTAGTCAATACAACCTAATGAAAATGAGAATTAATCCTAGAGGGTCACACATTAAGTGTTTCTAGTGGTCTTGATTAAATCCTATTTGAATTTAATTACTGGAATAAATATTATTATTAAGACCGTGGAATAATTTTATTTAAGTTATATTGGTCGCATAAAATAAATAAATTTTTATTTAGTGGACTGTGAATAAAATATATTGATTTATTTTATATAATATTTAATAAATATGTTTTATACTAGTTTGTGAATAAAATATTTATTCAGATGTTTAAGAAATACAAGAGGAGTTTGAACAGACCAAGACTATGTACGGTGATAAAATAATTATTTAAGAGTAGCTAAATATTATTTATCCATTTTGTGAAAGTTGGCGCCCCATAAAATAATAATATTGTTGTTATTTTTATTATTATTTGGCATGAGATTTCATTAATGGTTATAATTGTATTTAACGACTATTATGAAATTAAATTTCATAACTGAAATCCTAGCTCTATAAATATATGTCTACATCTATTGTGTAATTCATTCAAAACAAATTCCATGTATGGGAATAGAGAATTATTACACGCAATGAATTCTCTCTCAAACTATCATACTCTCTACCTCTCAATAATGAGAAACAGAAGAGATAATTTACTCAAGACTGAAGAATGAGTGATCAGGAAAGATCAATGGACGATATTCAATTCACCAAGATATTACCTGAAGAATGAGTAGCATTTCTCAAAGATCATTGATACACATGTAGATCACCACTAGAGGGATTATACCCTTACATCCTCTCAAGTACAACAAATACAATATAGAAGGGCCTTTTCAGACGATCAACTATCATCAATGAAGTAAGTTCCTAAGACCAAGTATTTATTTATTAAAATATTGAATAAATTAATTCTAAATTTCACATGAAATATCCTCTCTCTTGGTTTCAAGAAATTATTTATAAATAAATTTTAATATATCACCCACCAACATATGCTTCCACTATTCTCAAAACCAAAAAGCTATTGGTTAGAAAATTATTGTGTAACATCATCATATATGGATTGAAAAGTCATCAATTCCTCAATATTCTCAACATCCACAACATGGAGTTCATCAAAGATTTTTTCCATGCCCTTCGAATCATTATACATGAACTCTGTTGAAGTATTTGAAGCAGTATATTTAATTATAAAAAGTGACATTGAATTCGTTACTGCATCTAATCCAATTTCTAAAATAGTACCAGGATCATTTACCATCATAATTCAACACTGGGAAATGTCTGCAGATTGAGAAATATGATTTATAGTACCATCAATAGGTTCTGAATAAGATTCAAAAGGTGAAATAATTTATTTATATAAGGGTATCTATATCTTACTCTAGAGTGTTTCTTTGTGAGAAGACTCCCAAATATGTTTTTCATAATATAAGGATGAAAAAACTTCTTTTGTGACATCATCCCATGTCCTTCCCTTCCCTTGCATAGTCAGGATGACCATATAAGGCCCAGAAAATAAATAAATTCATTACTTTTATTCTTAGAGGCATGGATGTTATTTTTGGTTCCAACATCAGCAATAGTCAGGGTAGAATAAACCTCCACACCACAACCTTACTGGAATTTTAAATCCTCCATCTATAGATAGTTTCATCCTGACCTCTCATATTACAGACATAAAAACATAATTCTTTATTGAAAATTTATTTGGAATTCCAAAGGGTTTGAAAGACAATGAAAAATAAGATTAGTTTTTTATACCTTATAGTTAGATAAAAATTGAAATCTTTTGTAGTGGGAGTCACATATTCAATATATAGTGAGTTGATCTCCACATCTAGTAAGAATAATGAAAAAAACCAAATTGATCATCATCAATTGGATAAACAAGTTTCATTAGTGTACCAACCAACAATTCATTTTTAAATAATATATATTGATTCCATAAGATCCAATTAAGGCCATAAATGTGAACCCAGACCTTAGTTCTTGTGTTCTGGATAGAAAACAGATTAAAATGAGGGTCCCGATCCTAAATGAAGACCGTCCATTTCTTGAGAGAAATTAGGTCAAATCCCTATTCCTTTGGATTCCCTTATTCTGAGAGAAACATTATGGGGAAATGACCCCTCTTAACGGGGATCCATTTCCAATCATTCAATCCCTAAAATAATTCTAACCTTCATTCCAAATCATCATTGTTTCGTGGTTTTTGATTAGAGGGAAACTCCCCTCGTTCAATGACAAATTACTCCCAAATATAAAATCTGTCAATAATCAGATCATGGTTGAAACAAATATGGTCTAAATTAACTAATAGAAATATTTGATCATCAATACATTCTTTTTTTTGCACTGAAACAACTTTTTTCCTTACCATACCTTTCTCTTCAAGGAATAAAGGAAAATATATTCGATTCACCCAAGAGCAGCTTCACCAAGGGATTAATTCCCCCATCCAGAAATTAATTATATAATATATTTAGAGAATATATATATAAATATTATATTGAACATTATTTATTTATTATATCCCACAAAAATCTAATGACAAAACATCATTCTATATAAAAAACCACATATAATTTCCAAGGAAAGTGGAATAAAAAAATAGTTATCTCAAACCCTTAGTTAGAAAATACCAATCAATGATTCATAGTGTATAATATAATAATCACATGAGATATCATGAACATGATAGAAATGATTGATTAAATTGATCATAGAACCATTAAAGTTTTCTATAAATCATGATAGAATGTTATGTAACCTTAAATAATCAAATATATACCATTGGAATAAGAGTATGGGAAAACCAAATAACAACAATGATATTTGGAATATTACATATTCATATATCATCGAAATGTTTCATAGAAAAATAATAAGAATTAATAAAATATTTAACGGTTGGTTGTGAAGACCATTATATAATAGTGGATAAGAAATCACCATGTCTTTTTGATAATATTGTTTATCATGCATCACTACATACATATTGTAGTGGATCAAGCATCACAACATTTTCCCCACCATGGATAGAATATCACACCATGTTCCCACAATCATATAATGATAAATAAATCTTTAACCAATGTTTTTTAGAGGTATAAATGTACAGGACTATAAATTAATGATAACCCACACATATATCCAACACATAAAATCAATTCTTTGTTATATAATGAAAATAATATAGAATTTTATTATGTTTTATATTATTTTAAAAGTTTATCACATTACTTGGCCCCAATAGTTCGCCAGTTGATACTAAAAATTCAATATAAAAAAGTTTAAAATAATTTAGAAATTTATCATGGAAATTTTTTTATAAGAGAAATATTTGTTTAGATATAGGTGAAAATGTAAGGGGATTATAGAAAATGTGGTCTCAAAAATAATTTTTATCATTTCCTTAGAAGCTAATGTTTCACGTCGCATTCAAAAATAAATTTTAAACAAAATTAAAACAAACATTATAAAAAAAACTTTATAAGAATACTTAACAATGGAAATTTAAAAAGTGATAATGATTATTTATATTAATCGGGAGTGAAATATAGAAAATGTATGATCATGAAAATAAAACACCTTCTTATATTTTAAAATGTTTTAATGAAAACCCCACACATAAGAATTATTTGTAATTTTTTTTGAAAAAAGATAAAGATAATTATTAGGGATATAGATAATATTATATATTTCATATTTTTAATAATAAAATAATTAGTTTTCAATATTAAATAATATGAACATATATTAGAATGATTCATTATAAAAGATGTTAATTATTCATAACAACATCACATTTCTTGGAATAGTGAAATTAAATAAAAAATAATTTCTTTAAAATATGTAATTTCACCAAATATAAAGTTTAAATACCATATAACATAGTGTAATTGAATAGTTAAACATTATTTTAATATACTTATCAAAGAATAATGTTTATCAAAAAATAAAAAAGAATTTGAGTCGGGAAAAACTTTACTATGTACTCCTTTTTTGGATGCACTCTAACCTCATTTATAATAAACTAAGAATCACTATTCAACACTTCATGAACTATATTCTTATAAAATACATGTTCAATTAATATGATATATTCATTTATTACATAGTTGATATGTATATTTTTGTTAATATTGATCATTAGTGTGAGTATTTTTTGAAGTACCTTTTCTATTTTGGTGTAACAGTTTCATTAGTAATTTCATATTCATGAGTTAATATTTTCATGAACAATAATTCTACTATAATATAATTACCATAACGAATCATTATGTTTCATGCTCACTCTGTTGGAGTTTCATGTATTATTATTCAAGATGAAATCCATAATGTGTTTGTTTTAGTAATTATTAATGAATAAAAATTTATTATATTATAAAATATTTGAATACTAATATTACCATACGAGAATGAAATAACATTATTTAATTATTAATATCATATCTTAAAAAATGAAATAAATATATACATGTCAATATATTTCCAAAAATAGATTTAAAGTATTAAAGATGCATTAATATTATTTTTTGGGAGTTTAAAATATCTATAACCATTTATTGTTATTATAATTAGTAAATTGGAAAATATATCTCTCAAGATTTTTTGTAATTTCATAAATATAAAATTTCATAATTAAATTCATTTCTATAACTATCCCTATTTTTTGGTGATGAAAACATAAATAAATTATCCTCGGTGGTGGTGAAGTTTTCATAATATGGGAGACATTATAATTTTAAAAATGGATGGGATGAAAATATATAATATTGATTTCATTAGTATAATAATATTTTAGTGTAACAATTATACTGATTTCATTAAAATAGTCTGGGTATATTATATTTTAATGATAATTGACAAGGATAAAATGGAATAGTGTGAAGGAATATATGAATGTGAAGAATGTATGGAAAATTGAATACCATGATACTTGATTTAGAATCAGCTAGTGTCTGAACATCTATTCATTTGATTAATTATATTCTAGTTTACAATAAGTGAATAAAGAGGATCCAAGGTTTGAACATGTAATCCTACAAAAAATAATAATAATATAGTATGAAAGTAAATAACTAATGAATTATTAATGATGATAATAATGAAAGAGGATCCAAGGTAGTAACCAAGGCATCCCTGACCACTAGGTTCTATCTATACAAATAATAACATGAAACCCAGCTATAAGGGGTCTGATTGTAATCCATGGGGAATTTCACAAGGCATTCCACTTTAATAGATTCTAAAAATGTCCATAGAACTATTCGAAGGTAAAATGGGATAAGCATGACTATGCCCAATCAGGTGTATCCATGATGCCACATTCCCTAAATACCTCAAGCCAGATCCATGGAGTGTATATGAGAAATCCTAATATATGGTAGATAGTTAAGGGATCATACATCGTTATTTCGGGCATTTGTTAACATAAAAGGACCATGTTCCAAGGTGGTTATAAACCATGGCAATTGTATCCTTGAATCAGAATAGTGTATTTAGAGTGATCAAGGCATTCCCTTTGGAATCAAATGCTGGCTCAAGTTTTAACACATCTATAAAAAATAAAATATCCATTTTAAATTGGAACCTTATACTTATCATTAATTAATTTTTCCATGTAATACTCATGAATTTTAACAATCCAACTGATTCATTCCATTAACCTTTATAAGTGTGAAAATGTATAATAAGTAAATTCAACCATTTGGTACTGTAATTACTTAATCAATTATTTAGTTCACTCATTTACCTTTCATAAGAATAAAAAGGTAGGATAGGGACATGAAAACATATGAAATTTAATTATATTAACTAGTCAAGTTATATATATAAATATGCTTTCTATTTATCATTTAAAAGGTTCATTAATTAATTTTAACAATTAACATAGGATGTTCAACTGGTAACTATACAAACAATAAAAAATGTTAATTTATAAACCATTTAATTAAAGAGGGATTACCATTAGTAGATCCAATCCAAAAACCAAAAAAGTGTCATAGGTAAACCCACATGAGTTACCAAGGAATAATTTAGGAGGATACCTACTTGGTCTGGAAGGAATTGAGGTATCAAACTCCAATGGTGTGAAGAAAAATTAAGAACATGGGTCTAAAATATGAGTATGGTTATTATAGGAAAAAAATATGAATTTAATAGGAAACACCCGGTGAAATCAGCTTCCAGACAATGATGAAAATTTTAAGATGCTCAGACTTGACATATGTTTCATAGAAAAATTACCATGTACCCTTATTACACTCCTCACCATATATTGGCCCTTATTTTTTCCTAGATCAGAAGAAAATAGAGGAATAGATCATCACCCAGAAAATAGGGCATAAGAGCCTATACCCAAATTGTGTAGCCGATGGGTTGAAAAATAAAAAATGGATCTAATGGATTGAATTAAATATGGAAATGATTCCAACATGATAAATAGATCTATAATAGGATTTCATATTGGGAAATGGAATGGAATAATTTATTTCAGCTTACTTGGGTGATCATGTGTAAGGGAGAGAGGAGGGATGAGGATCTGTCTGAAAAAAGGGAGGCCCTGCCTCCTTATTTAGAAAACTGGTCTCAGGAATTTACGTGGTGTATAAATTATTTACAATAAATGTAATGATTAGGGTATTCCTCCATGTAAAAAACTCATTACACAATGTTAAATCGAATTCTCTGGACATAACACATCATCTATTGGATACAAAATGTGTATTCTTAGTTCAAGGCGTGTGATTTTTCTATATCCAGGTTAAATCCCTCCGGACACTTCATTTCCCAAAAACCACTGAACTGGTCCACATCCCAACTTTAGGGTCTAAGAAAGAAGTGAAAATTACTAGATCTTAAAGGGGAAATTAAAAGGATACATATGTGATGGAAAAACTTGCTTCTTATAGTCTTTCCCCTTAAAGGAACTGCAGGGACCCGTATCTTGACGTACATTGACATTACATTACTTTTGCGGAATACTTAGTACATAACAAAAACACACACACAAGGATCTTAATAGTTTAGTGTCTTTGGAAACTCGGAATATAATCTTCTAATCGTGGTGAAAGATCTTCAAAATCTCCCATAAAGATATTCCTTTTTTTACCTAAAACCATTCTTTATATCTTGGGGAAAAGAAAACATAAAAGGGTGAGCTCAAATGCTCAGTAAGGGTATACAAAAGAAATAAAAATCATATCATATCTTTTTGAAAATCATAACCTGCAAAAGAGATCATAATATCTTAACATGGAACAAATCATAGAAGTGAAAATGAGATCACCATAATCATAACATGAAACTTGAAACTTTGTGGCATGCACACATAATCATGGAAAATCATTTCTTGTTAGTCATGACTCATTGCCAAGACTATCTTAGTGGAAAATATCCCTTTCTGAATCGAGTAACCCTCGTTTCAGTCCTGTTTCACTGAACCGGTATAACCTACCGTTCCAGCCCTGTCTATCTCATGAGATATAAAATCTTTACCCAATGCATTGGAGGGAGATATAGGTCCCACCCATCTCATAATGATACCATTCTTATGTGTGCCACAGAATCATAAATCATACATCATTTCATAACCCATGTAGTAAAAATGGGATTCGTAAACATCGTGACATCATAAAACAATTCATATAATATAAAGGAATTCATAAAAATAATTCCATCACAACATAACCAAATCATTGTAATAATAGGGATATAAACAGAACCCTATGTTATCTTAGATGGAAAATAATTTTGATAAAACACTTGAAATGAATTCTTGAGGAAAATATCCTTTCTTCTTCAAAATCAATTTCTTTTCACAAAACATCATGCAATTTTAAAAGAAAGAGATTTTATTGAAAATAGTCATGAAATATTTTGGAGGAAGGTTCATGAAAATAATTCTTTATAAAACCGTAAAAATCCGTTCGTGCCGTATAAGTTAAAAAAAACATCCTTCTCGTACTTTTGTCGGAAAAGTCAAAAAGTACCTCGTACGAAAATGACAAAAGATTCCTTTCATATCTTTTACAAAAAAACTCACCGAAGGGTAAAATTGGATATAAAATATTGTATAAGGATGGAAATAATATTACATATTGATGGAACATGGATGTGGATGATAAAATACACCCCAGTAATTACCAAAGTAAAAACAATCTCGGATAAAAGTGAGATTGTGATATTTCCCTTACCTTATGTCCGACTTGCTTTGTAAGTGTCCGAAACTCCTGTATAATGATTTAAATCATGTTATTGACTTATTCCAGAATCATATTCATTGTTATGATATCATATATGGTTCACTTATGACATTATATTACCCGTTCTTTTGTAAATTCCATGTTAAAGAAGCATTTTGGGTAAAATCGTTTCATTTATCGTAGGTGTTTTGACTTGTTGTTCTTGACATCATTATTACTTATATCATGATCTACTTACTTCCAGAATATAAAATATGATTTATATATCATATATATTCAGTATATATATATATATATAATAGATAGATAAATAAAATGAAAAACACCGTTCATGGAGACGGTAGTCCGTACGTACGCATGAACGCTGTTTTACTTTCCTTATTGTCTTGAAATGGAAGTAAGTAGATGACATACATATATATATATATATATACATAAATCCAGTAACTTTATAATTTCATATATTTCATTATTATTTCTTATATATACTTTATAATCATTCTTAAATGGTTAACATGGAGAATGAATCTCATCGCGTCGTGGAGACGGTAGTCCGTACGTACGCACGAGCGATGATATCATTTCCATAAATATTGAACTGAATTGGATTGGATTATACAATATATCAGAATCAATATTATGTTGTAATAACTATGTATAGTTATTCTTTACACCATTATACCCATCCATGTAAGGTGGTGGTGGAAAATAGATTACACCACGGCGTGGAGACGGTATTCCGTACGTACGCACGCGCGGTGATTTCTTTTTCCATAGGATAGATAGATGGTGAAATAGGGTTGTTTAATACTTATAATAACATATCAGTATATGAGTGATACTGATGTTATTACTTCATAATTAAACAACCTAAGAAGAAGAAGTGGAAGAAGAAATAAAGATGAAAGAATTGGTAACGGTAATTACCTCTTCTTTGAAGCGCCTCTTTGAGACATCCTCTTAGGGCACTAAAATTGGTCTTTGAGGAAGACCAGAACCTCTAGGATGTTGCTAGGGAAGTGGAGAAGAGATTTTGTCAGGGGTTGGCCGAGCTTGAGTGCTCAAATTGGTGTGAGGAGGAGGGGGAGGAGGTGTCCTTTTATAAGGGAGGAGAGGGGCACCTTAGGAATATCTCAAAATATTATTTTATATTAAAGTAAAAATCGGTTTATAATGGTTCCAAAGGGTCTTATTTCGAAGATAAAGTGGGGATGGGTCGAAATCCTATCAACCAATAGGATTTAGACAAGTTTAGGTTATTATTTTAACCTTATCAATTAGATTTAACTCTAAGTTAAATAATTTAACTTTTACCGTGTCTTTTTGTTTTCTTTCACTATATGGTTAATAAACTTACTATAACATGCCAAAAGAACCCCAAATTGTATATTATTAATAAATATATCCTTATCTAAGTCATTTGTCCGAACCTTAGATTTTTAGGAATAAAATAACAATTAATAATATAATATTTGATTTAAAAACTATTTTGTGTCAATTTTGACACTATTTGATATATGATTTTTGTGAAAGTCATAATAGAATTATATGTTCGAACCAAGTTGATTAAATCACCACTAATATATCATAGTAACCTAGAAAATTAGTTTAATTCATAAAAAGTCTCAAATTACATTCATTTGAGCATTTATAACATCAATTATGTTAATATTTCCTTAAAAGGGTAATTACTGCATCATCGTTGTGTCATAAATAAATTAATTTATTTAAAGTCTAAAAATTATAAATAAAATATCATTATGTAGGAAATCGTTTTATCTTTCTAATTAATATTTATAGTCGAATTTATCTTATGTATAACCCCATATTTAAAATGTTTTAGTTATTAAACTTTGATTTTAACTATTTTAACTATTCATTAAATAATATAATATTAAATGTCATAATCTAATCCAAGTGGACCTAAATGGTCATATTATATTCATAAGGTTGTTTTTGGTCGAATTACACTTATCCAATAGAATTAGGACATGTGTTAGGGTAATAGTAATATCATATTTACCCTTAGTTACCCTATTTACTATTAACCGTGGTAAAAAAAGTAAAAAGTTACTATTCACCAAAAATTATTTTCATCTCATTGAACCACATTTTACTTACTGACATCAACCGTGTCTTTCGGATTTTTGAAATTCCATTCACAGAAGCGGTAAAATTAAGATTTATAAAGAAATTAATTTTTTTAACTACCACTTAGTAGTTTCACTATTCATCAAAAATTGATGTTTTTCAGAACAATGCCAAAATTTCATCCAAAGCTATATTTCATATTCCGAATTCAAAAATGAATTCTATTTTACCAAATTCATATCATATAATTTGCATTAATTAATTTTATAATTAAATCCCGCTGTTAAAACAAATAGCGTGTTTTTAAGAAACAATATCTATCAAAAGATTGACACTTGATTATGTCTGGTTTAAATGTGAAATTACATCCAATGACCAAAATTGTATTAAATTGTAAAAATATATTCTAAATATACTTTAAAGCCACTCAAATTAATAATTTATCACTATTAATTATTTCAATTAAAAAAGTTGTTTTTAATTATAATTTAGTAATTTTCACTATTCATCAGAATATGAAAGTTATCCGAAAAGTACCAAAATTTCACCTTAGGCTAAATTCGATACTCCGAATCCAAAAATGAAGTTCATTTTGAAAAATAAGATTTACAAAATTTTAAAAAGTGGTTATTACTATTCATACCGGCTAGTTTTAATAATATTTTAATAGCATATCGTTGTTTAGTGAAACTCGGTATTGCGTATTACACACGCTATCGAGGAAGGTCGCGATTGCGTGTAATGTAAGGCAAGTCAAGGATGCGTGTTGTGCAAGCTCCTTTTGGTGTAGCGTACAACACAAGACTTTAATAAAATTAAAAAGAATATTTTTTTATAAAATCTTGGGCTGTTACATTCTACCCCCCTTAAAATGAATTTCGCCCTCAGAAATTCATCGGGGTTATAAATGGTTTACTATTTGAAAGTTTCTTTAATAGAAACCCACATCGTAAAAAGGAATATCAAAACCAATCTTTAAAAACAAAAGTATGAAATGTAACAGTTACCCAAATAAACTAATCATTGGGTTTCCACATAGGTGAAAATATGGATATGGAAGAGAAATCTAACCATCATGTTCTGATGGAGAGTGGTAGAGAACATGGCTATGGAAAAGCCAATAATCACAAATCCATAAATTTGTGACGATCTAAGGTACCATCCGATTCATCAGGTATAAGATCATTAGGACAACATTTTTGGTTTTCAAGATCATTTCCCTAAAGTTGAAAATTTGAATTGGAATAAATACTTTCTTTATTTTGGTACAATCTCACTATTGTTCGTTCCTTGAACAATTTCCACTTCATCTCTTAAATAAATGAAGTTGAATTTGTTATTCATGAAGTGTTAGCAGATCATGTGATAGAATGACGGGTCATTCCATCTGTCTCAAACAAAAGGTTAGCAAAAATTATATGCATAAGTCGATCTATAGTGAGATTAATCATATATGGTTCCTAAAATGGACTTATACTTCATATATCATACTGCTTAATATAATAAAACTACTTTCTACTAAACAGGGACTTCCTGTAGGCCAGTGGTAGGCGATAAAGGCCAGTCGCACTTCGGTTGTGGGTTCGATTCCCACAGCCTTGTCCGAAGCGATGGGCTGTCGCCCGTCCTGTAGGTTGTCCTTTTTCCAAAACTATATAACATCCCATCAATAATATCGAAAAAACAAACAATACTAACTTATGTCCAACATAATCCATTCTAATCTTTAGTCCTATCCATAATACTGCAGTCCATTCTCATAACATAGTGAAAATGATTACCAGAGATTTAATACCATCGTTGATCCCCATATATCATAAGATATATCTTGTTGGACACATTCCAAACATTCAAAGGCCTTAATCTTGTACTCTCTTGAATACCCATTGAACCTTAGTGAAAACTTGAATGCAGTTAAAAGTTAACACTTTCCACATACCAAAATCCTCAAAATTCTATATACTCAAACCATGATATCACTTAGTCCTTATATCAATCATGAGCTCATGAATACTGTTAAACATTTCATTTTCTCGTTTTCCCTTCATTATGCGCATAATATCTCAATCACTTTGAATACCACATTAGACCAATACATAAATATTCCAATATTCCAAGATACAACATTATTTTGGAATCCCATTACATAAACACTTAATCATTCCACCACATCATTGTCATATTCAACATTGCCAATAGTGATCGCATGTGACTTCCCTTTGTCCTTTGCCTTAAGCGGTTGCTCATGTCGATCATCACTAACCCTTGGATTAGGGCATTTATTAGCATAATGCCCCATTTCCTTGCACTTGAAGCATTGAAGTGTTGGTAGTACGTTCTCTGCAGTGTTTGCTTTATTCAATTCATTAGAATCCCATTTTCCATTACTTCGACACTCAGCTGCTCGATGACCTTCTTTTCCACACTTAAAACATTTTCTAGTCCCTTTAAGACAATCTCCACCATGCTTCTTTCCACACTTTGTGCATAAGGAAACATTCATCTTCTTTTTACCATTATTCTGAGATTTCTCCTTGAACTCCATCTTTCGTTTCTTGTCAAAACCATGAGATGGATATGTAACACCAACTTCCATTTCTACCTTGATAGCACAACGCACAATTTCTTCATAGCTACTGAAGTCTCTTATAGCTAATGCCCTTTGAAGACTTGGTTTTAAGCCACTGAAAAATCGATCAAATTTACTTTCAGGTTGGATGATAATACCAGAAGCGTACCTTCCAAGTCTTGTAAAATTCGCTTCATAGGTACCAACAGATTCATCATCCCTTTGCTTCAGTTCAAGAAACTCTTTCTCCATCTTTGTTTGGAGAATACGAGGGAAGTACTTATTGAAAAATAAGTTCTTGAACTCGTCCCATTCCATAGACTCAATTTCATCCCTTTGCCTCGTATTCTTAATAAGATTCCACCATTGATCAGCATCTCCTTCCAAACGATACACTGCTAGGATGACTTTATCATGTTCAGAACATTGAAGAACTGAAAATATCTTTTCAGTAGTACTAATCCATTGTTCAGCAACTAATGGATCAGTAGACCCACTGAAAGAAGGTGGACGCTGCCTCATGAAGGATTCAACAGAATGTTGCTCCTTCCTTTGCTCGTTTGGAAGTCCTGCATGATTCATAGCTTGAGAAAGTTGTGTGAGAATGGCTACAAGATTTTGCATTCCGGCTCCCATATCGTTTGGTTGCTCAGGGGGACAATCATTGCATTGCCCATCACATTCCGCATTAACACGGTTCCTTTGGGTTCCAGCCATCGTCTAAAACCCCAAAAGAATAGTATGAGAGGCAAAAATCATGCTAGGGAAAACAACATAATAAAGGGGTAGTACCCTCAATATCTAACATCTTAGGTTAAATTCGAAGATCTCTAGCGCAATTCTAGGACTATAACCTATACGTATACTTAACCTTAGATACATCCCTAGACATACCTTAGAAATATCTCTAGGTATCTCACTAACGTTTTCGCATCCTAGTTTCCAAAGGTTGACTAAACCTTTCCTCTGATACCAACTGTAGGGACCCGTATCTTGACGTACATTGACATTACATTACTTTTGCGGAATACTTAGTACATAACAAAAACACACACACAAGGATCGTAATAGTTTAGTGTCTTTGGAAACTCGGAATATAATCTTCTAATCGTGGTGAAAGATCTTCAAAATCTCCCATAAAGATATTCCTTTTTTTTACCTAAAATTTTACTTTATATCCTGGGGAAAAGAAAACACAAAAGGGTGAGCTCAAATGCTCAGTAAGGGTATACAAAAGAAATAAAAATCATATCATATCTTTTTGAAAATCATAACCTGCAAAAGAGATCATAATATCTTAACATGGAACAAATCATAGAAGTGAAAATGAGATCACCATAATCATAACATGAAACTTGAAACTTTGTGGCATGCACACATAATCATGGAAAATCATTTCTTGTTAGTCATGACTCATTGCCAAGACTATCTTAGTGGACAATGTCCCTT
The DNA here is from genome assembly GCA_963277665.1 of Viscum album. NCBI lineage: Eukaryota > Viridiplantae > Streptophyta > Magnoliopsida > Santalales > Viscaceae > Viscum > Viscum album. Next base: position 120,841,615 of record OY728119.1, read on the forward strand.
TCTGAATCGAGTAACCCTCGTTTCAGTCCTGTTTCACTGAACCGGTATAACCTACCGTTCCAGCCCTGTCTATCTCATGAGATATAAAATCTTTACCCAATGCATTGGAGGGAGATATAGGTCCCACCCATCTCATAATGATACCATTATTATGTGTGCCACAGAATCATAAATCATACATCATTTCATAACCCATGTAGTAAAAATGGGATTCGTAAACATCGTGACATCATAAAACAATTCATATAATATAAAGGAATTCATAAAAATAATTCCATCACAACATAACCAAATCACTGTAATAATAGGGATAGAAACAGAACCCTATGTTTTCTTAGATGGAAAATAATTTTGATAAAACACTTGAAATGAATTCTTGAGGAAAATATCCTTTCTTCTTCAAAATCAATTTCTTTTCACAAAAAATCATGCAATTTTAAAAGAAAGAGATTTTATTGAAAATAGTAATGAAATATTTTGGAGGAAGGTTCATGAAAATAATGCTTTATAAAACCGTAAAAATCCGTTCGTGCCGTATAAGTTAAAAAAAACATCCTTCTCGTACTTTTGTCGGAAAAGTCAAAAAGTACCTCGTACGAAAATGACAAAAGATTCCTTTCCTATATTTTACAAAAAAACTCACCGAAGGGTAAAATTGGATATAAACTATTGTATAAGGATGTAAATAATATTACATATTTATGGAACATGGATGTGGATGATAAAATACACCCCAGTATTTACCAAAGTAAAAACAATCTCGGATAAAAGTGAGATTGTGATATTTCCCTTACCTTATGTCTGACTTGCTTTGTAAGTGTCCGAACCTCCTGTATAACGATTTAAATCATGTTATTGACTTATTCCAGAATCATATTCATTGTTATGATATCATATATGGTTCACTTATGACATTATATTACCCGTTCTTTTGTAAATTCCATGTTAAAGAAGCGTTTTGGGTAAAATCGTTTCATTTAGCGTAGGTGTTTTGACTTGTTGTTCTTGACATCATTATTACTTATATCATGATCTACTTACTTCCAGAATATAAAATATGATTTATATATCATATATATTCAGTATATATATATATATATATAATAGATTGGTAAATAAAATGAAAAACACCGTTCATGGAGACGGTAGTCCGTACGTACGCATGAACGCTGTTTTACTTTCCTTATTGTCTTGAAATGGAAGTAAGTAGATGACATACATACATACATATATATATATATACATAAATCCAGTAACTTTATAATGTCATATATTTCATTATTATTTCTTATATATACTTTATAATCATTCTTAAATGGTTAACATGGAGAATGAATCTCATCGCGTCGTGGAGACGGTAGTCCGTACGTACGCACGAGCGATGATATCATTTCCATAAATATTGAACTGAATTGGATTGGATTATACAATATATCAGAATCAATATTATGTTGTAATAACTATGTATAGTTATTCTTTACACCATTATACACATCCATGTAAGGTGGTGGTGGAAAATAGATTACACCACGGCGTGGAGACGGTATTCCGTACGTACGCACGTGCGGTGATTTCTTTTTCCGTAGGATAGATAGATGGTGAAATAGGGTTGTTTCATACTTATAATAACATATCAGTATATGAGTGATACTGATGTTATTACTTCATAATGAAACAGCCTAAGAAGAAGAAGTGGAAGAAGAAATAAAGATGAAAGAATTGGTAACGGTAATTACCTCTTCTTTGAAGCGCCTCTTTGAGACCTCCTATTAGGGCACTAAAATTGGTCTTTGAGGAAGCCAGAACCTCTAGGATGTTGCTAGGGAAGTGGAGAAGAGATTTTGGCATGGGTTGGCCGAGCTTGAGTGCTCAAATTGGTGTGAGGAGGAGGGGGAGGAGGTGTCCTTTTATAAGGGAGGAGAGGGGCACCTTAGGAATATCTCAAAATATTATTTTATATTAAAGTCAAAATCGGTTTATAATGGTTCCAAAGGGTCTTATTTCGAAGATAAAGTGGGGATGGGTCGAAATCCTATCAACCAATAGGATTTAGAAAAGTTTAGGTTATTATTTTAACCTTATCAATTAGATTTAACTCTAAGTTAAATAATTTAACTTTTACCGTGTCTTTTTGTTTTCTTTCACTATATGGTTAATACACTTACTATAACATGCCAAACGAACTCCAAATTGTATATTATTAATAAATATATCCTTATCTAAGTCATTTGGCCGAACCTTATATTTTTAGGAAAAAAATAACAATTAATAATATAATATTTGATTTAAAAACTATTTTCTGTCAATTTTGACACTATTTGATATATGATTTTTGTGAAAGTCATAACAGAATTATATGTTCGATCCAAGTTGATTAAATAAACACTAATATATCATAGTAACCTAGAAAATTAGTTTAAGTCATAAAAAGTCTCAAATTACATTCATTTGAGCATTTATAACATCAATTATGTTAATATTTCCTTAAAAGGGTAATTACTGCATCATCGTTGTGTCATCAATAAATTAATTTATTTAAAGTCTAAAAATTATAAATAAAATATCATTATGTAGGAAATCGTTTTATCTTTCTAATTAATATTTATAGTCGAATTTATCTTATGTATAACCCCATATTTAAAATGTTTTAGTTATTAAACTTTGATTTTAACTATTTTAACTATTCATTAAATAATATAATATTAAATGTCATAATCTAATCCAAGTGGACCTAAATGGTCATATTATATTCATAAGGTTGTTTTTGGTCGAATTAAACTTATCCAATAGAATTAGTACATGTGTTAGGGTAATAGTAATATCATATTTACCCTTAGTTACCCTATTTACTATTAACCGTGGTAAAAAAAGTAAAAAGTTACTATTCACCAAAAATTATTTTCATCTCATTGAACCAAATTTTACTTACTGACATCAACCGTGTCTCTCGGATTTTTGAAATTCCATTCACAGAAGCGGTAAAATTAAGATTTATGAAGAAATTAATTTTTTTTAACTACCACTTAGTAGTTTCACTATTCATCAAAAATTGATGTTTTTCAGAACAATGCCAAAATTTCATCCTAAGCTATATTTCATATTCCGAATTCAAAAATGAAGTCTATTTTACCAAATTCATATCATAGAATTTGCATTAATTAATTTTATAATTAAATCCCGCTGTTAAAACAAATAGCGTGTTTTTAAGAAACAATATCTATCAAAAGATTGACACTTGATTATGTCTGGTTTAAATGTGAAATTACATCCAATGACCAACATTGTATTAAATTGTAAAAATATATTCTAAATATACTTTAAAACCACTCAAATTAATAATTTATCACTATTAATTATTTCGATTAAAAAAGTTGTTTTTAATTATAATTTAGTAATTTTCACTATTCATCAGAATATGAAAGTTATCCGAAAAGTACCAAAATTTCACCTTAGGCTAAATTCGATACTCCGAATCCAAAAATGAAGTTCATTTTGAAAAATAAGATTTACAGAATTTTAAAAAGTGGTTATTACTATTCATACCGGCTAGTTTTAATAATATTTTAATAGCATATCGTTGTTTAGTGAAACTCAGTATTGCGTATTACACACGCTATCGAGGAAGGTCGCGATTGCGTGTAATTCAAGGCAAGTCAAGGATGCGTGTTGTGCAAGCTCCTTTTGGTGTAGCGTACAACACAAGACTTTAATAAAATTAAAAAGAATATTTTTTTATAAAATCTTGGGCTGTTACAGGAACTCATCACTATGTTCACCTTCCAAGGGAAGAAAAAACTATATTAGAACTACTCTATCCACTAAGCACTTATGTCAGAATCTCAATCCTAGTTCACAACCCACACATGAGAATACTTCCATTAAACCTATACTAAATTAATATACTGGCATTAGAGAGCCTTCATGCTCTAGTAAGCTATGCATATATGATACCACTAAAAGAAATCATCAACAAATAACTCAGTATCTGCTGGATCAATAGTATAAGATGGTTAGGCATGATAACAGTGAAGCTGTGAGATGTGGTAGACGTCGTGCATGTAATGGTACCTATATGGTAGTAGTAACATATAGGCTACTATCCCTACACTATCTAGAATATAAATCCACCTAATATAATGAGGTGAAATATTACCTTACCTTTGTATCCATATATTCCCAAAATTGGGCGATACCTGTATAAAAACATTATCTATAACATAGAACTATAGAGTTTGTTGATGACAATCGGTATACAATTTATATTTATAATGAGAAGTATTAATATGATTTATGATTAGATAAACCCACTGTGAAGTCTCTTCCATGTGATGAGGACCTAGAGGGTTGCCTCTCCAGCCTCTAACTAGCATAGCGGTGAAACACACGACCAACCACACAAGTCCTCATAGGGATCCATTTGAATCATCCCTTGGAATATATTATTATAGGGTAACAAAATGGGATTGATAATCCTTTCCCATATACCATCTAAATGAAGGATTAATTCCTGTAGAATGTCCTGTAATACCAACATAATCCATTCTTACTAGCCATTGGTATTAGGGTGAAAATATATGTTCAAATGAACCCGTGTAACTATAGTTTTCTCTCCCTACTAGAAATTACACGTGAAGTGGGAGTCCCTATTTGAAATGATAGTTTTAGGGACCCTGTGGAGTCATATAATCTCAAAAACATGTACTCTTCCAATCTCATAAACTGAGAAAGTCACCCAACTAGGATTCAAGTGGGATAAATTTTTCAATCAAATCAATGGATACCAAACTTTTCCACTACCTTGAGGAGGACTTGGTAATATGAATACAAATTCCATGAAAAAATCATCCCATTTAAATTAAAGAATTGGTAAATACTTTAACATTTCAGAAGGTCACTGGTGCTATGCCTTCAACTGCTGATAAGTGGAACACCAATTGATAAAGAATTTTATCTGATGTTTCATCCCATGAAAAAAATACAAGTTTTATATATTATGACACATATTATAGATTCCTAGATGAACTACCCAATGAGAAGCATGTGAATCACACATCAATTCTTATCTCTTTTCTGTAGGAACCCTGATATGACCATAAAATCCTAGGATTCCATCTTTATAAACAAAGGAATTTTGAGTTGGGTCCTCAATAGTAATACTCTCAAATTAACCATGTATTCTAGATCAAAAAAATCATCTGCTTATAATCCTATCAACGATTGTAGAGGTAATTTTAAAGGATTTAAGAGATTACTAATCATGACTCTCTTGAAACTCCATATTGAGATAAAAAAAAGGTCCATAAATCTCCATTAATCATTAGCTTCATGTATGTACTATACATGAGTTTTTTGACTCATAACATCTTCTAAAACATTTCAATTTCTAGGCATATAAGAGTAATAAAAATTGAAGGATTGAAGATAATACACCCATTTTCACTATCACATATTCATCTTACTTTAGGTAAAGATAAATTTGAGGCTTTTATGGTTCATATACACCATAAATATGTCTCCCATAAGATATAATCTCTATCAATGTATGGAAAAGAAAAAATCCACAAGTTGAGTTTGTGCGTCAGGTAGTTTCTCTAATAGGGTATCAATTTTCAAGATACATACAAAATGAATCCATCCTACCAAATTAAAAAGGAACCAAGGCTCATATAAGGACCCAACCTTAAAAAATTACATAATCTTGAATTAAATTAATAATTCACATTGAGGATCTTTTCAGGTTTATAGTTTTACTGAGTTAGTCCATAACTATTACATTTCATCTCAAAAATTACCAAGTATACACTTCTACTCAGTTTCCATTTTTTTCATAAAATAAAAACTATTTGAAAAAAGAGTCATGTCTAGTTCCATGTTTTAGATACAATGAATTTTCTTTGATCCCATACTTAACCCTATTCCACTTTATATCCTACAAAAAAATCTTCAAAAACATAGGATGAGCATAAAAAGCTCAGTAAGGGATACACAAAGATGGAAAACTGTTAGTTTTTCAAAACAACAAGTAAACAATGAATACCCATAGTATTATTTTTCACCTATATGAAGTAGTAAATACTATCCACTGAAAAAAAGATCATTTCTTACAATTTTGTAACAAAAATATTACCATAAAACCCATAGAAAGAACACATAACATATAAAGGTAACTTTGGACATAAACATACTTAGATGGAATAACCATACGGTCGACTTCCACACATATCACTAAATGGAATAGCCATATGGCCGACTTCCATACCCAATTAATTAGAGGTTATAACATAACCACCCATCCTTGTTTATCACGAGACCACCTATCATTTGGTTTATCATGTAACCACCCGTCAAACGTACAAGTACCATTATAAAATCATAACACATAAAATATTTCAAATATAAACATTTCACTAATAAAATTTCATTTTGGATCACAAGAAATAACTTCAAGATATTGAAATAATCAATCCATTTCGAAAACCATTTTCAATACCAAAACACCAAAAAATAGAAGAAGGGGTTTCTTTTTCATTTAAAAATCATTAAGGCTTATAGAGGAATCCAAATAATAATTATGGAGGCAGAGAGGTCATTGTCCCCGTATACGTAAAAAACATTACTTTTGTCATTTAATAAAACGCCCTGTAGAAAAAAGATTCCCTTTGATGAAAATAAAATTCAAAGGGGTTTATTATACACCGTAAAAAATAAAGTCGCATATAAATCAAAATATTCCTTAATGAATGTAGATTGAGATGAAGACCCTTACCTCGTGTCCGACTTGACCCCTTCATTCTTTCATTTCCTTTAAATCGGGTAACTCCCTTTGGTTTGAACCGAAAGGTTTACTTGAAGTATCTTATTCCAAATGTAAGGCATCTAGAAGGAAGCAATGGATGTGTGGAGCTTAATTGGGTAGAGGTTGGATGATCCATGGGGCTTGAGAGCTGTGATGAATGAGTTAGATGTGGTGTCCTTTTATAAGGGGGGAGGAGGGGCTCTTTAGAAATGTTTGAAAAAATTATTTTATTATAAACTTTTATTTAGTTTAAAAATGTCAAAAAATAATTAAATTCAAATATAATATGAATCATGGTAAAAATAAAATCATCCAATAAGAATTTGATAGGTTTTGGATATTTTTATAATCATTATAATCTTATTTATTTAAATCACTTATCAATGAGGTAAACACTACATCATTATTGTGTCATAAATAATTTTATTTATTTTATGTCTAAAAATAAAAAAATACCATGATGTAGGAAATATTCTTTTATTTCCAAATAATATTTATAGTCTAAGATATAACATATATAACACTATGTAAAAATTAATTTTCTGAAGGATATTTGTTTATGTTATTTTTTCCTTTAATTTAAGTTAATTAAAATAAAGTGTCATTATCACTCTTAAGTGGATCCATGGGGTCTTAAAATCGACCCAATGATTCCCATGGTCACCCATGACTAATCTAATAAGGTTAGAACAAGTGTTAAGGTAATTTTGTATTATTATACTATTCTTTTTCCCTAGAATTACCCTATTTACCTTTAACCGCGGTAAATAAAAGTCGCAAGTTACTATTCACCAAATATTATTTTCATCACATTGAACCACATTATACTTACTAATAACAGCCATGCACATTGGATTTTTGAAATTCAATTCACAGAAGCAGTAAAATTTTAATAAATGAAAAAGTCAGATTTTTAACTACTATTTAGTGGTTTCACTATTCATCAAAAATTCAGCCTAAGCTATGTTTGATATTTCAGATTAAAAAATGATGTCTATTTTACCAAATTCAAAACATAGAAGTGGAAAAATAAATTTTAAATTAATTCCCGTTGTCAAAATAAATGGAGGGTTTTTAAGAAATAATAACTATCAAAAGATTGACACTTACTTATGTCCTAGTTCAAAGTAGAATTACTTCCAATGACCAACATTGGATTATTTGGTAAAAATATAATCGAATTAAACTTTAAAACTAATTAAAAAGATAATATAATCTTATGAATAAATTGGATTAAAAGGCAGTTTTGAATTAAAATACAATATTTTTCACTATTCATTGAAAATGAATTTTATCAGAAAGATACAAAAAATTAACCCAAAGTAAATTTAAATGTCCCAATTCTAAAGAAATATCTTATTTTTTCAAATATAACATATAAAAGTGACCAAAAATAAACTTAAAGAGGGTTATCCATCAAAATAAGGTTAATCAACCTTTTAAAGAATATTAGATTATTTATGCTTAAAATTATATTCATTCACATTATAAGCCTCTAAATTTTCTTGGATAAATTTAAAAACATTTAACTATCATATATTATCTTATTTCAGTTAGTTTTATTCATTATATCTAATACAAAAACTAGGCGTTAACTAACATTTAAAATAATAATATCATATTTTTAGTGTGCAACGTAAGATTTCAAAGAAACTCATTGTTGTGTATTGGGTATGCCATCGAACATAACATCCCTTTTAAATTAAAACTAATATTTAAGTCACAAATATTAATAAATATAAAAATTTATTATTTCTTTATTTACCTAGGATGTTACATCATTCCCCCCTTTTGAAAATTGTGTCCTTGAAATTTTATTAACTTATAAAATAAATGGGGGTATTTATCCCTCATAGCATTTTCAGATTCCCACATTTCCACTTCAACCACACGTTTTTTTCAAAAAAACCTTTACCTAATGAATTACCTTATTCCACAACACTTTCTCTCTTTGGTCAAGAATCTAAACCGGTTGTTCCTCATAAGAGATATTCTCTTCCAACTGAACTACCTTTGGGCTCAAAACATGAGATGGATCTGGCATATACTTTCTCAACATTGAAAAATGAAAAACATTGTGTACCTAGGATAAAAATGGAGGTAAATCCACTCTGTATACAACTGATCCAACTTTCTATAGGATTTCCTAGGGTCCAATGAACCTCAGACTCAACTTTCCCTTCTTTCCAAAATGCATCACACTTTTCCATGGAGAAACTCAGAGAAAGACATGATCACCTACTGTAAAAGAAATATCCTTCCTCCGGTTATCCGCATAATGTTTCTTCTTGCTCTAAGCTGTTCTCATGTTATTCTGATTGAACTGAATTTTTTCTGCCATCTCTTCTTCCAATTCTGGTCCCATCTGTTTCCTTTCACCTACTTTATCCCAAAAATCTGGAGTTCGACATTGCTTCCCATATAATTCCTCAAATGGATCCATCTGTATACTAGAATGAAAACTGTTATTATATGAAAATTAAACCAAAAGAAGATGTTGGTCCCAACTTCCCTGGTAATCCATTGAAAAAGCACATAACATATCCTCCAAGGTCTGAATTGTTCATTATAACTACCCATCTTATTGAGGATGAAAAGTTATACTAAAATTTAATTCAGTACCTAAAGAATTATGAAGGCCTTTCCAAAAGTTAGAAGTAAACCTGAGATCAAAATCAAATACAATAGAGAGGGGAACTCTATCTAACTTGACTATCTCATAAACAAACAATTGAGAAAGTTGATCTCAAGACAACGTATCTCAAATAGGAAAAAAATGAGCATATTTAGTCAAATGATCAACAATAACCCAGATTGCATTATTACCTCGAGATGTCTTCACTAATCCCACAACAAAATCCATGGATATATTTTCACATTTCCACTATGGCATCGGTAAATGATAAATCATTACTTTAGATAGCAACCACTTCTCTTTAACCTATTGACAAGTAAAACTCTTCATGGTAAATTAAACAATATCTCTTTTTATTCCATCCCATTAGTAATACTCCCGAAGATCTCTGTACATCTTAGTACTTCCATGATGAACTGAAAATGGAGAACTACGAGCTTCACATAACAACTCATTCTTCAACTGTGAATCACAAGTCATGCATAATCTTTTCTCAAACCTCAAAACAAAATCATTATCAATATTAAATTCAGGAAACTTACCCTTCTGAACCAACTCTACATTTTTCTGTAACTCACTGTCTTATTTCCTCAGTTTCTTTATTTTGTCTCATAGAGATGATTTCACTAACACCTGAAAAAAAGAGGAATTTCCTTCACCAACAACTTCTTTGGAAAATTTCATCAAATCAAAAACCAAAGAATCTCATTCCAAACATAGCATGGTTAATGTAGCATTAATTTTCAAATGAAAACATCATCCACTTTATTTGCCTTTCCCGGATGGCAATGGATCATGAAATCATAATCCTTGATTAATTTCAACCATCTCCGCTACCTCATGTTTAATTCTTTCTAAGTGAATATATACCCAAAAATTTTGTGGTTAGTATATATTTCACATTTTACTTCATATAGATGATGCCTCCAAATTTTTAAAGCAAAGACAAAAATAAAAAATTCCAAATCATGTGTAGGGTAATTTAACTCATGAGGTATCAACTGATGTGAAGCATAAGAAATTACCTGATCATTCTACATAAGGAAACAACCATGTCCTTTAAATGGAGCATCATTATAGATAACAAACTCACCATTTCTGGAAAGCAGTGCTATAACTGGATCATTCACCAATATTCTTTTAAATTCTTGAAAACAATCACCACATTCTTTTGTTGAGATGAATTTAACTCCTTTTTGAGTTAACTTAGTTATTGGACAAGATAACCATGAAAAATTATCAACAAACCTCTGGTAATAACCAACTAAACTAAGAAAACTACATATCTCAGTTATATTTGTGGGTCTTTTCCATTCTTCAACAACTTATGTTTTATCAGGATCAACAACTATGCCATTTTTTGAAACAATGTAATCAAAGAAATAAATTTGTTGTAACCAAAACTCACACTTGCTGAATTTCCCAAACAATTTATTTTCTTTTAAGGTTTTCAAGACAACCATTATATGAGTTTCATTTTCCTATTTACTTTTGGAATAAACAAAAATATCATCAATAAAAAAACCAAAAACTTATCTAAAAACTTAGGGAAAATTCTATTAATAAGATCCATGAATACAACAGGTGCATTGGTTAGCCCAAAAGGAATAACTACAAATTCATAATGGTCATATCTAGTATGAAAAGAGGTCTTCTGAATGTATTATTCCATTAATTTCAAATGATGGTACCCCAAACCTAAGTCAATCTTCGAAAAATACTGAGCTCCTTGGAGCTGATCAAACAAATCATCTATATGAGACCAAGGATACACGTTATTAATAGTGATGTTATTTAATTCTCTATAATCAATGCAAAGTCTTATTGAAACATCTTTCTTTTTAAAAAACAAGACTGGATCACCCCATGGTGATTTTATAGGTCGAATGAAACCTTAATCTAATAACTCTTGAAATTTTTTCATTAACACTAAAAGTTCATTTTGAGCCATTCAATAAGGGGGTTTTGAAATTATCTTAGCATTAGGAACTAAGTCAATAGTAAATTTAACTTCTCGATCAGGTATAATATGAGGCAACTCATTAGGAAAAGCATCAAGGTACTCATTTATAATTGTCACATCATTAATCTAGACAGTTCCATTGTTTTCCAAAATATGTGAAAGGTAACATTCATTTCCATATTTTACTAGTTTCTCAGATTCATAATATATTATCAAAAGTAAGGGTTCATTCTTATACACAAACTGAAATTTTTCTGAAAAGAAACCTCTTTAGCTCTACAGTTAATCTTAGCATGATAAATAGAAAGCCAATCCATACCCAAAATAACATCAAACTCTATTAGAGGCAAAACAATAAGGTTTTCATGTAGATTCTTTCCACACAGAAGGACATGAAGGTTCTTTTGTTTTCTTTTTTTTCTCAACATTTCCTCCAGGTGTTTTTACCATAAGTTCAGGATTCATATCTTGATATGGAATTCCCAATTTACTAGAAAACTTCTCAGAAATGAAATAATGTGTAAAACCTAAATCAAACAACACATTGGAATAATCTGAACAAACAAACATTGTACCTGATACTACTTCATTCTATGGACCAACATCTACTAAAGTAGTTACAATGGATTTCACCACCCATTTTTTCATGTAGTCTGGCTACTTTCCCTTAGTTGAGTTATTCGTTTGACACTCATTTTCATAATGACCCATTTCATTGCACTTAAAATATCTTACCAATGGTTTTTCATTTATTTCTTGATTATCTTCCATATATTTACGAACGATATGACTAGGATTACCACACCAGAAGCACTTTACTGACTTTGATAAACATTTTACATGATGCTTTTTACAACACTTCTCACAAGATGGATATTTAATTTTCTTACCTCCAGGATTCTTTGATGAGTTCGTTCCCTTTTCCTGCTAATTGGAACTCTTCTTTTGTTTGCTCTCTTATAACACTTGATCATCAGAAAACTCCATTTCTACCTTCCCAGAGCATCTAACAATTGTTTCATATCTTTTGAATTCATGGGAGGCTAATTCTCTTCAATATCGCAGCTTCAGTCCTGAGTAAAATCAATTTATCTTACTATCAAGATCTCAGATGAAATTTAGGGCATACCTTTCCAGTAAAGTTATTTTTTCTTCTTATGCAGCCACTGAGTCATCATACTGCCTCAATTAAAAAAAACTGTTTTTCCATACTAAGACGAACCACCTTAGGAAAATATTTCTCAAGAAACATACCTTTGAATTCATCCCAATCAAGAGAATAAATATCCGAACTATCCCTAATATTGTTTTTACCATTGACCACCACTGATCAGGTTCAACTTCAAAATGGTAAATAGTGAGACTAAGCTTTTGATGTTCTAAACAGGCCATGACATTAAAAATATTCTCCAGTGCTTTAATCCACCCTTTAACTTGCACATGGTTAGATGATACTCTGAATGATGGGGAAAATTTCCTCATGAAATGATCCACTACTGACATGTTCCTATGTGGTTTATTTGGATGATCTCATGCATGGATACCACCACCATTAATAGCTGGAGTCAATTATTCCACCACTACAACAAACTATTCAGTTCCGATTCCAACCATCTTAGGATGCTGATTTGGAATGTTTTTCTCCTTTGTATGACTTCCCAACATAGGTGCCATGTTTCCACTGCAGAAAACCATTCTGAACATATAAATAACTTAGGAAAAGCAACATGGTAGTCTGTAAATGATATATCATTTCATTATTACCATAAATTAAATTATGGACATTAATTTAACAATATTTTAACTCCTAAAGTTGTCTAAACCTACCTCTGATAACAACTATAAGGACCCAACCATAAAACATTAGGTAATATTGAATTAAATGAATAATTCACATATAATATATTTTTAGGTTTAGTGTTTTAGTGAGTTAGGACATAACTATTACATTTCATCACAAAAATTACAAATTATACACTTCTACCCAGTTTATATTTTTTTCATAAAATAAAAACTCTTTGAAAAAAAAAGAGTCATGTCTAGTTCCATGTTTTAGACAAAATTAATTTTACTTGATCCCATCCTTGACCCTATTCCTCTTTATGGCTAGTGAAAAACATTTCAAAAACTTTGGATGAGGATAAAAATATCAAAAATGGATACAAAAAGAATGAAAACTCTTAGTTTTTTAAAACAACAAGTAAACCATGAATATCCATAGTAATACTTGTCACCTATATGAAGTAGTAAATACTCTTCACTGAATAAAAGATAATTTATTACCATTTTGTAACCAAAATATTACCATAAAAACCATAGAAAGAACACATAACATATAAAGGTAACTTGAGACATAAACATAATTAGATGTAATATACATACGGTCGACTTCCACACATATCAATAAATGGATTAGCCCTACGACCGACTTCCATACCCAATTCATCGGTGGTTATAATATAACCACCCATCCTAGTTTATCACAGCAGCACCCGTCATTTGGTTTATCATGTAACTACCCGTCAAATATCCAAGTACCATTATAAAATCATAACATATAAAATATTGTACATGTAAACATTTCACTAATAAAATTTCATTTGTAATCACAAGAAATAATTTCAAGATATTGAAATAATCAATAAATTCAAAAACCATTTTCAATACGTAAACACCAAAAAACAGAATAAGGGGTTTCTTTTTTATTTAAAAAAACATTAAGGCTTCTATAGGAATCCAAATAACAATTACGGAAACGTGGAGGTCATTGTCGCAGTATATGTAAAAAACATTACTTCTGTTGTTTAGTAAAATGCTTCGTAGAAAAAAGATTCCCTTTTGAATAAAAATAAAAGTCAAAGGGGTTTATTATACACCATATAAAATAATTTCACGTATAAATAAAAATATTCCTCAATGAGTGGAGATAGAGACGAAGTCCCTTACCTCGTGTCCAACTTGAGCCCTACGTTCTTTAATTTCCTTTAAATCAGGTAACTCCCTTTGGATTGAACCAAAAGGTTTACTTGAAGTGCCTTATGCCTAAGATAAGGATTCTAGGAGGAACATAAGGATGTAGAGAGCTTAATTGGGAAGAGTTCGGATGATCCAAGGGGCTTGAGAGGTGTGAGTAATGGGTTAGAAGTGGTGTCCTCTTATAAGGGGAGGAGGGGGTCTTTAGGAAAGTTTGAAACAATTATTTTATTATAAACTTATATTTAGTTTCTAAAGGTCCAAAAATCATTAAAGTTGAAGATAAGATGACTCATGGTCGAAATAAAATCATCCAATAAGAATTGGACATGTTTTTGATATCTTTTTAATCATTATAATCTTATTTATTTTAATCATTTATTAATGAGGTAAACAATGCATCATTATTGTTTTATAAATAATTTTATTTATTTGATGTAAAAAAATCATAAAAAAATACCATGATGTAGGAAATCCTTTTATTCTTCCAAGGAATAATTATAGTATAAGATATAGCTTATATAACCCTATCTAAAAATTAATTTACTAAAAGATATTTGTTTATGTCATTTTTGCATTTACTTTATGTTAATTAAAATAAAGTGTCATTAACACTCTTAAGTGGCTCCATGGGGTCCCAAAATCGACACAAGGATGACCATGGTCGGACATGACTCATCCAATAAGGTTAGGACACGTGTTAATGTAATTTGGTATTATTATAATACTCTTTTTACCTTGAATTACCTCATTTACCTTTAACCACAGTAAATAAAAGTCAAAAGTTACTATTCAAAAAAATTATTTTCATCTTATTGAACCACATTTTACTTACTAATAACAACCATGTATGTTATATTTTTGAAATTCAGTTCACAGAAGTGGTAAAATTTCATTTAAAAGAAAATCCAGTTTTTTATCTACTACTTAGTGGTTTAACTATTCATAAAAAATTAAGGTTTTTCAGAAAAATATCAAAAATTCATCCAAATATATATTTGATATTTTGAATTAAAAAATTATGTATATTTTACCAAACTCAAAACATATAAGTGGTATAAATTAATTTTAAATTAATTCCCATAGCCAAAACAAAAGGTGTGTTTTTAAGAAATTATAACTATCAAAAGTTTAACACTTATTTATGTCCAATTTCCAAGTGAAATTACTTCCACTGACCAACATTGAATTAATTGGTAAAAAAAATAATATAATTTCACATTAAAACCAATTAAAAAGATAATATAACCATATAAATACATTAAACTAAAAGTTAGTTTTGAATTAAAATACAATATTTTCACTATTCATTAAAAATGAATTTCATAAAAAAGATACCAAAAATTTAACCAAAGTAACTTTTGATGTCCCGATTCTAAAGTAATATTTTATTTTTTCAAATATAACATATAAAAGTGACCAAAACCGAATTTAAAGAGGGTTCTCCATTAAACGATGGTAAATCAACCTTTTAAAGAATATTAGAGTATTTATGCTTAAAATTAGATTCATTCACATTTTAAGCCTCTACCTTTTTTGGATAAATGTAAAAACATTTAATAATCATATATTATCTTATTTTAGTTAGTTCTATTCACTCCCTCTTGCACAATGTCTAGGCGTTAACTACTATTTAAAATAATAATATTATATTGTTAGCGTGCAATGTAAGATTTCAAAGAAACCTGTTGTTGTGTATCATGTATGCCATCAAACATAACATACCCTTTAAAGTAAAATTAATATTTAATTCACAAATATTAATAAATATGAAAATGTATTATTTC
Organism: Viscum album; assembly: GCA_963277665.1. Lineage (NCBI taxonomy): Eukaryota > Viridiplantae > Streptophyta > Magnoliopsida > Santalales > Viscaceae > Viscum > Viscum album. Next base: position 120,857,769 of record OY728119.1, read on the forward strand.
TTTATTTACCTAGTATGTTACAGATGATGCCTGATTTATCAAATAACACTATATAACCTTTTCTAGGATCTATAAGAATCAAAATTGATGATAAAATAAGCCATCTTTTGAACTCCAGAAATGTTTCTTCACATGATTCTGACCCTAATAACTTGACACCATTCTATGTAAGTCCAATAAGAGGTAAATAAAGGCATGAAAATTATTGTATGAAGCACATAAAATATCCAACCACACCCATTCAAATCCATATTTCCAACATGTTCTTAGGGTGTTCCCAGAAAACCGTGACACAGAACTTATCTGGATCAGTATATACTCCTGATTCTGAGATAATATTAGCCAAGAATTAAATATTGTAAATACAGAAGTGGAACATAGAATTTTTGGGACATATTTGATTATATTTTATCATATTAAAATTTTCTCAAGGTTATTCGAATGGACACTACGTGTACATGAATACATCAAGATTTTGTCCACAAATACAATGAAAAAGGAATCCAGATAGGGGTGTAAAAACCTATTCATCAAAGCCAAGAAAATGGAAGGTGAATTTGTAAGACAGAGAGACATAAAGAGACACTCATATAGACCATACCAACTATTAAATGTTTTACAAGGTATTTCCGATGGACTTACTCACACCTGATGATAGAGAGATCTCTAGAGAGTCTTCTAGAGTAACCTAGATACTCAAATCTGGTCAAAGAGATCATATATCTGAGGAATTGGATAATATTTCTTCACCATAATATGGTTAACCATCATCAATATGATCATAGATTATGGTTACAATAATATTTTTTTTGTAAAAAGAATATGTGAATCCATAGAAGAAGTAATGGGTTTTATGCAGACTTTAGATTCCAAATCCCTTAACTTACTCTTCTGCTTCTGAAGCTCAATAGTTTCTATCCTTTATAGAGTAATGGATATAGAATATTCTCTTGGAACATGATTGATTATAAAATATACATCTCTCTCAAGAGTTAATCTTGAAAAAACAACAAGAAAGACATCCCTGATACTATATACTATGGGAGGAATGTCTGTTTGATGTATTTACTATTCCTCTATGAAGATACTAGTAATTAGAGGGCTCATTACACCTAGAACATGATTCAATTATCAATATATACTATCCTAAAAATCCCACTCAACCTTGTGGTGACATCTATTACCCTCTCGTGATGTAAATGACACCCTACGATGATAACAATCAACATAGGCTTTGTATAGAACCAACCCATCATCACCAAAATGACATCAAAGACCATCATCTTGAGAAAAAATATTTCACATATGTTGGGAGAACTGCCTGCCTCAAGGGGGAATCCCCTGTATTAGTGGATGCCCTATGACCAAACTCGCAACAGTAATTCAATGGTCATTACACCACAATAATACCAAATTTCTAGCCTGATACATTCCATAGTCGATAACAAGATAATGGAGTGTTGAGTACTTGTATTGGATAAAGAGAATTATGGAAGATACAAGAATAATACCTCATACTAAATAAGGTCATGCACATTGATCCTCAGATATCAGCTATAAAACATGCAACAAAACTGATATATGGACCTACAATTCAACTAGAAGATCCAAATAAGGTTATCTCTATTGTCATATATAATCATAAGTCTAGTTACCATGGAAAAAACCTCATCCTTAACTAGTCCTTCCAATGCTACTCCAACTCCCCACCTGATGTGGTGTAAAATATCTTACACTAAAAGGTGGATTTGATGAAGATCATATTTCACTAGTAGAAGATGAAATTGATTGAAAACATATATAAGGATTCTCTTACGACAACAAGCACGACACTCCATTGGGTCTCTATCACACCGAGGCTTCAAATTCCCTTACTATCCACACTGATTGAATACAATGGAGCTTCCAGTGAAATTACTATTGATTCCAATTCTCTTATAATAAACCTCAAGAAAAAAAAATCTTGCTACCTGAAGAACTATTTCCCTACATCATCACTAAACCATTGTGACCAACACTATCTCCTTTCATCAGGTTTCACTAAAAAATAAGGGTATGGTTCATGATCTTAGAAAAGATAAGTAGGAAAAATAAATTCACATGAGTACAGATGGCATACCTAAACATATTCTTGAAGTATCTAGAATATGATTTATCATCACTAGATAGAAGTGGTGAAAATCAATGGAAATCTATAAAGAACTCTGAATAATCCATAGTTGATATAACACCCTTCTGTAGGTTCATAAACTCTCTGGCTTGGTCAACTCTCAGCGTCTATGGAATGAAGTGACCATAGAAGGAAATTTGGAAATCCGCCCATACCATGATTTGATGATGAATATCATGGGTAATCACATACCAAGATTGATTGGATGATTCATGAAGAATATATATGGAAGGATTGACCCACAACACAGGAAGAATCTCTAGATTCCTAAATATAGATAGAGTTGAATCTAACCAAGACTATGTAGCCTGTGGACTGCCATCTCCCGAAAATGTGGGAGGATGATGCTTCTGGAACTCCTGAGTAAGATTATCCATAGTATGTGTAGGTCATGAAACACCTTGAAGTAACTATGTCATATGTAGAATACATTCTCAAAATAGAGCCTTAGTTCCCATATCAAATATTACAGTAAAATCATCAAGTGGAACTCTTGGAAGTATGACTGGTGGCTCAGGGACAACCAAATTTAGAGAGAAATTTTCACCACCCTCATAAAAGATGGCTCGATGAAATCATAGTGGAATAGATCAAAACATTCCATGAAAACATCTTAGAACAATCATTAGAGATGATAGATACACTAGTGGAAGCATGCCATAGATAATGGGGATGACTACCTAAGGTATACTACCCCAATTTACTGATAACAAGGCCATTCATTTTTAAGTGTTCAAGTTTAATTTACAGGGGTTTCAATAGTTTATGGGTTAATAACACCTTTACTCTTCATTTACTAGAATCCATTTCATTTTATAAGTCAAATTTGACATTTTCTTTTTTCACTATCTTATATACATATGTCAATGTTTGATTAAAATGGATCTCAATTCGTAGAGAATAAGGGTCTATACACCATATCACTAAAATTAACACCCATTAAATTTTATATTTAATTCGATCTAATTTTATCCTCATAATGTAATGAATAATATATAGTGGATAGACTCGATAAATTACCCATTACAATCCATAATATACCATACACCTCATTAATAGAAACCATAAATCACACAATTTCATCTATATAACATCTCATGTAACCAGAGGTATATAGATGACATGGGTATAAACTATCTATTTAAGATGTCACAATAAACCTTTATAATATAATACAATTTAGATTGATGATTAAACTTTAAATAAACAATCCCTTACATTTTAAAAGATTTTATCAACCCAATAATATCACACAAGAAATCCACACATAACAATCATTGGAATACATGAAAAATGAATGAAATGAAATGAACCTATATGGCATGGAATATGCATTTCATTTGAATTATAGGTGTTATAATGATTCATGTAATAATCCTCATTTACCTAATCTCATAGAGACATGTATATAATAAAATACTCAATCAAAATATTAATAATAACCATCACATATCATTACCATCACCCAATAGTGAATGCATATCAACTATAATAAGAAGAATACAGAACAACAATTATTATTTCAGGAAAGACTGTATTTAACCCAAACATGGTTTAACTATGCCCAAGCATGAATTATAACCATGTTACAAAAAATCACTATTCCCCTTTCCATATCCTACAAAGAGTAAATTATGAAAGAAACCCCTCTGATACCAATTTGTGACATCCTGAACCTGGGATCCACTCTGAGATTACCTAAACCTGATTAGCCTCTTGACCTCAATCGTGCATACCCATATGATAGTGGCCTCTAACTAGAAGTGATGGCACTTGGTGTGTTCATGGGGTTAACATTCCATGATAACCAGAGTGGAGAACATCAGATATGTAATAACTGATAAATCTAAGGCGCATATATAAACATATGTAATGAGTGAAATAGATACTATAAAAACTGGACTAGTAACCTTCTATATCAAAAGTAGATAGAAATAATGAATAATAGAAGAAACTAATAATAATACAAAAAATTTGGAAATTGAATCATATAAAAAACATGATGATAATTTTTTCATGTATCTAAAGAATTGAACAAAGGTATACATGGAAGTAAGAAATACATGCTATAAAAAATAGTCAAAAAAGCCAAACTTTATCCATAATATCAAGGTATTTCCTAGTCATCTGCTACTAAGGTCCATCCTAATGAAGGGAATAAAGATCCGGTGTCTAGAGTGGGACATTTTCCCTTTTCAACTATTCTATACATATAATATTCCTAGTTACGATCGACGACATGGGTAGGGTGTGAGATAAATCTTTATAGGCCACTAAAAATGAATTATATACCATCTAGTCTGTGTTATATAAACTAAAACAATGTAATGTTTTATATAAAATTATTGAGAGTAAAAAAAATTAAATAACATGGTACCCACTTCAGCCTCATATGGGGTATGGAAAATAAATTATTTAATTAATTATGTTCTGGTTTATAAAAACTGAATTAAAAAGATACATGGTATTCCCAAATAATTATATAGTAACAACAACAACAACAAAGGATCTATGGAAATATCCAAGTAATCCATGATGACGATAATAATGAAATATGATTTAGAGTAGTAACCAAGTCATCCTTGACCACAAGGATCAATCCAACTTAATGACATTATACAACCATGATATATGGGGCCTGAGTGTAATACATAGTGAATCGACTGATTTATTTAGCTATAACTGATTCTAAATGAGTCCAAGGATGTATAATGTGAATCAGGCTAACCATGACTGGTCTTGATGGGGTGAATCCATGGTGCCACATATATGAATATGTCAAGATGGATCAAATAAGTGATCTATGGCATCCTAATATCTTGAAGACATAGAAAGGATCCTATGAAATTGTTCCATGAATCTTTTAGTAGACATAGACTATGGTTCAAGGTGGGTATATCCATTAGAAAACAACACCTTGAATCAGAATGACATCCTCTGAGTTCCTAAGGAATTCCCTTGGGAATCCAAGGCTATTTGAAGTCTGACGTATCTTATAAAGAATAAAAGGTCTATATTCAATTGGAACCATATAGTTATCATTAATTAATTAGTCCACAGAATACTCTTTCCTTTTAATAATTCAATTGGTTCACTCCACTACCTTTCATTAGTTTAACGAGGTATAATAAATACATGCAACCATTTGGTACTTTAATTACCTAATAATGTATTTTGGTCACTTAATTATCCTTTATAAGAATTGCAGGCCATGATAGGGATGTGAAACCATATGAAATTCAATTATATTAACTAGGATAAGTGATATATATAAATATAATTTCCATTTATCATTTAAAATGTTCATTAAACAATTGATACACTTAACTTAGAAGGGTCATGTGGTAACTATAAATATAATAACCATAAAAAATTCATAAATAGTTTAATTAAAGAGGGACTACCATTAGCATGGTAAATTAACACACCTGAACAGTGTCATCAGTAAACCCACATGGATTAAAAAGGCATAATTAAGGTGGGAACCTACAAGGGATGGATGTTTTTAAGGTATGAAACTCCAATAGTGTGAAGAAAAATTACGAATAAGGCTCTATAATACAAGAATGATGAATATAATCAATGAATATGAATTAAATCATAAATTCCCAATGAAATTGACTCTTTCACAATGAAGACAACTTAAAAATGGTGGGACTTAAGGGATTAGTCATATTCCACCTACTATATACCCTTAGTACTCTTCTTATCTAGTATCATCCATTATTTTAGTATATATTAGAACAAAACAAAAGAATATATCAACCGATTGAAAATAGGGCATAAGACCCTACACTAAAATAGTGTAGCCGATAGGAAGAAGAATAAATAAATAAACTAATGAAGTAAAGAAATTACCAGTGCACATCAAATGTGGCAGATAGATATGAAACTGAAGGTAAAACCATGAAACCTTATGAAATCAATGATTTAGGCTTCCTTGGGGGATCTTATATGAGAGAGAGAGAGAGGATGGGTTTGGTTCTATTTGATAAAGGGAAGCCATTCCTCCTTATTTTAAGAATTGGACTTGGTATTTTACACATCATCTAAATACTTTACACATCATCTAAAAATTGGAGTCTTTCTACATGGGAAGAACCCTTTACACGACATGAACCGGCCTGCCTAGGACATTACATGTCATATGTAACGCCCCGACCCCAGTTACCCAGAGTCGGTGCATTATTACATAACATTGGCATGATCACAAGAAAGATAAAATCTCGAAAGACCGATTGGTTTAGTAGCCTTGGAAACACTAGATATATTCATAAGTTTTACATTACATCATAAAATGAAAAACTACTACAACAACATAATGTTTCCACAACCCACACTATTAACCCCTCATAAAATCCCTGCAGGTCATTCATAACTTACTTCTTCACATCCTGGGAAAAATAAAACATAGAAAAGGGGTGAGCTCAAATGCCCAGTAAGGATAACAATATATCAGAAACTTTCATAAATAAGAATAAACATTTAAGGCAATGTATAACTAAAATAAAAGCCTTTTAAATATGAACTTTCAACATGGTATGGAATAAATAAAATGAAATAATTCCATTTACTTATTCACATGGATATTCTACTAATCGAATAATCACATGCAAAAATCAATAACCACTTTCATAATGTTGGAATGCATAATGCTGAACTTTAATTTCTTTGTCAAGGCCTCATCCCAAGACCTTGGGGCTAACTGTAACCGGAACCCAACCCGGAGTGCCTCTAATAACCGGACACCAACCCGGAGTGCCTCTAATAACCGGACACCAACCCGGAGTCCTTCTAATAACCGGAGACCAATCCGGAGGGCTTACTTTTACCAGTCCCTAACCTGGAGGGCTTACTTTTACCAGTCCCCAACCTGGAGGGCTTACTTTAACCAGTCCCCAACCTGGAACATACTTGTCCAACACATTCATATGAAGTAAAGGTTGAAATATAACATAAACATTCTTATTGGAACTAGCATATGAAATGTCAATACTTTACTCATAAACCATGAATGCTATATAAATGGCACATTCACAGTCAAACATATCACAAAACTTTATAACAATATGGAAGTTTTGTATCATAATAAATCAACTTCAAATAAGCATAGAATCCGTCAAAGGATGTTGACATAGATGAAATCAAAACACTTTTTAGAGAAATATCTCTTTCTATTTTTGAAATCATTTAAGAGCCATATAAAATAAAACATTTTCTTGAAAATGTTCTTATAAGCTTGTAAGGGAAGATTTGATGATTTTATAACGGCGGAAAATAACCGCACCCACCGTATAAGTTAAAAAAAAACATTCTTATCTTAATTCTGTCGAAAAGGTTAAAAAGCACCTTGTTTGGAAAACGACGGAGAGATTCCTCTTATAAAAAGTCAAACAAGGGTATAAATGACTTTAACCCATATTCTTTTAAATATTAGAAATGTTTTGAAATACATTTTGAAGAAACATGGACATGGATGATAACAAGGTCCCAGTAGATAATTATTTATAAACAATCTCGGATAATGAAGAGATTGCGAAATAAATCCTTACCTTGTACTTTTCCTTGGTTGGGGTAGGTTAACCTCCTCTTTTTCGGGTTCTTCCTTTTGATTTGATCAAAAGGGCTCCTTAGGTTGGCTTTCTGATCAAACTAAGTCCTCTAGGTTGTAGTTAGGGATGTTGGGAGAGTATTTGGGCAGAGTTTGGCCGAACCAAAAGGCTTTTAAGGTGTGAAGAAATGGGAAGGAGGAGTGCCCTTTTATAAGAGGGGTGAGGGGCACCTTTGGAAAAGCTAGAAATATTAATTTATAATAAATTCATATTCGGTTTCTAATGGCTCCAAAGCTGATTATTCAAAGGTTAAGGTGGGGATAGGTCTAAAACCACTCAACCAATAGAATTTAGACAGGTTTGGGTACTTATATTAACCTTATCTTTAAGTATTAACTCTAAGTTAATTAGTTTCACTTTTACAATGTCTCTTTGTATTTTTATATAATATGGTTAATAAACTTACTATATACATCCAAGAGACCCCCAAGTGGTCCATTAATGATGAACCTATCATTATATAAGTCTCTTGGCCGAACCTTATATTTTTAGGAATTTAATATCAATTAATAATATAATATTTGTTTTAAGAACTCTTTTATGTCAATTTTGACACTATTCAATAGTTGATTTTTGTGAAACTCATAACAGATTGATTACTTCAAACAAAGTCAATTAAATCAATCCTAATATATCATATTATCCTAGAAAATTAGTTTAATTCATTAAAAGTTTAATATTATATTTGTTTGGGTATTTATAATATCAATTATTTTAATTTTTCACTATTATAGTAATTACTGCATCATCATTGTGTCATAAATAAAATAAATATTTTATGTCTAAAAATTATAAATAAAATATAATTATGTATGAAATCTTTTTAGCTTTCTAATGAATATTTATAATCTAAAATCCAACATATATAACCCTATGTAACAATTGTTGTTCTAAAAGATATATGCTTGTGTCATTTTTGTATTCATTTTAACTAAATTAAAATAAAGTGTCATTATCACTTACAAGTGGATCCATGGGGTCCCAAAATAGACCCAAAGATGCTCATGGTCGACCATGTATCAAACAATAGGTTTAAGACACGTTTTAGGGTAATTTAGTATTATTATAATATTATTTTTTAATCCTTATTTACCGGATTTACCCTTAACCATGGTAAATAAAATATTTACCGCAGTAATTATTCAAAATGTCTAAAAATAAAAGTTACCTATTTACACAATTTGAACATCCTGATTCCAAATATGGAATCCATTTTCTTAAATTCAAAACACAGAAGTGGCAGAAATTAATTTAAAATTAATTCCCGCTGTCAAAACAAAAAGCGTGTTTTTAAGAGATAATAACTATCAAAAGATTGACACTTGTTTATGTTCGGTTTAATTGTAAAATTATGTCCAATGACCAACATTATATTAAATAGTAAAAATATATTCTAAATATATTTTAAAACCACTAAAATTCATAATTTATCACTATTAATTATTTTGATTAAAAAAGTTGTTTTTAATTAAAATTTAGTAATTTTCACTATTCATCAAAATATGAAAGTTATCCGAAAAGTACCAAAATTTCACCTTAGGATAAATTAGATATTCAGAATCCAAAAATGAAGTCCATTTTGAAATATAAAATATATATAATTTTAAAAAGTAGGTATTACTATTCACAACGGCTAGTTTAATTAGTTGTGGTGTGTGTTAGAACTCGAGGTTGCGTACAACACACGCTATCGCATTATTCGAAGGGAAACGTACCGTGGAAGCTTGGGGTGTTTCATTTTAAATTTTTGATGTCCCCATTTAGTCAAAAAGTTTAAAATATTGTATTTAAAAAGGTTTCACTATTAGAAGTTGATAAAAGTGAAATACTGAAAATGAATCTGTTCTTGCAATATGACTAAAAACTCATAATAGGGATTCTAAAATTATAAGGATTATATAAAGTTCAAAATGTAGTTAATACTATTCATGACCTCTTTTAATGGTGTTATTGAACTCGGTGTTGCGTGTAGTGCAATTTATTGAATTATTTTGAAGAAATAACACACTATGAAATCTTGGGGTGTTACATTCTCCCCTCCTTCAATAAATTGCGTCCTCGCAATTTGAAATTGTTCTTCGAAAATAAAAGGTTGAAAATAGAAAATATATTTGTGGGAAAACCCACATCGGAAATTGGGTTACTAAAATTTAGTCTTAATATGAGGAAAAGAGAAATGAAAGGGTCACCACCAAATTATGATCTTGATTAGGAGAACATTGGTGGCAATTAGAGACATATAATTGGAGGAAAAACGTAAATATTTATAGGTAGTGATTGAGGTCATCAATCACAAACAAGTATAAAATTGAGGTCCTTAAACTCATCAATCTATGATGATTTGAAATACCATCGGTTCAACAAAATTTAGGGTATTGGGACAACACATTTTTGACATTTCAAAATATCTTAGTTGAAATCCCACATCGAAAAATGAATTAATGAGGCCTCTATTTAAAATAAAGAGTGGAAAGTATGAAGATTACCAAAAATAACACATACTAGGGTTCCATGTAGGAAAATATGGATATGGAGGAGAAATCTAACCATCAATTATCTGATGGAGAGTGGTAGAGAACATGGCTATGAAAAGGTCAACAATCCCAAAGCCATAAATTAGTGATGATTTAAGGTACCATCTAGGACAACATTTTTGTTCTAAGTTCCTTTTATTAATGTTGAGGAATTTATTTATGATATTGGCTAAGATCATAAGGAGATATACTTACATTATAATTAGAGTTTTATCCATTAATAAATTTCTACCACAAACTCATCTTTCACTCTAAAAGATAATAGAACGTAATTTTTTTTTCTATTTATACTATTCGTACAGGGTTCCAAAATAAATGAATTTATAATTCATCTACCAGATCTTTAAAAAAAACTACATTATTTAATTCAGGACATCTCGTGGGACAGTGGTAGGTGATACACCCTTGTCGCCCTTCGGTTGCGGGTTCAAGTCTCGCAGCCTTGTCGGACGTGACGGGTTGCCGCCCGACCTCCGGGTTGTCCTTTTATGGCAATCCAAAATAATCCAAACTAGAACTATCCAAAATACTTCTGTCCAAACTCACAGTCCAACATTTATAAGGAAGGTAAACATAATATAGATCCTTTTTACCCCGTAATAGCATATGAATACCTTCATCATGTATTACCATATTCCTTATTGATTACATTCATGCTCCCTTATTCCATATAGAATGCTGGATATACTTCATTAATCCAAAAATGTTTTAAACCCCAACAATGATGGAATATACAAATCATTAATCAGTTCCAAGGTAGTCAAGAATATCCAATATAATTTATCCAAAATAATCACATATTATTCCAAAATCACTACCTCGGTATCAGAACTATATTATGATTTATCATTCTCTCAACCATATATTTTCCAAAAATTTAACCTTCTATTGAGTCACTTTTCTTTGTTCCACACAATCTCAAGTCCTTAATGAAATAGTACTGCAGTACAATCCTTATATACTCCATAATTATTATAACAAGTACATTGTTGATACAACACTCAATTGACATAATCAACATAAGAACTCTAATCATTCCTCTTCATCTGTGGTAGTATCATAACTTTATTATTATCCAATAGCATCATTTGCGGCATAGTCTGATGACTGGGACATAGGTTCGCGTAGTGTCCAAACTCCTTGAAAATGAAGAATTGTACATTTAAAACCATTTTCTTACCCTTACGGTCACGTACTTTGTGCCCTTTTCCTCCACACTTATAACAAACTCCCATTCCTTTCAGGCAAGTTCCAGGGTGTTTCTTTCCACAGTTACCACATATGGGAAAATTCTTCTTTTCCCTCTTACTTTTATCCATCTTTCTCTCTTCCATCCTTTTCTTCTCTTGCTTCCCTTCAAAGCCATAGGACTCAGTAAACTATTTACTTATCTTATCAACACATGATATTATTTCTTCATATGATGATAATACATGGGAGACTATTTCTCTTATAAATTCTAGCTTAAGACCATGAAAGATATGATCCTTCCTTCTCTTTGGATCATGTGCATTTCTGGAGTTCTCATTCCTTCTACTGGGCGCCATTTCACAACAATGGCATACACTAGATCAGTTTATGAATCAAAATACATAATCCCATACATATAAAACACTTAACATAAATTGAACTATTTATGGATATAATCCATAATCATAAGAATGTTTTCTTTGAGGAAGTATATACTCATAATCCCTTCAAAATGATTTGTAAAGAAAATGAGAGTTATCCTAAGTATATCCCCCGGGAGTGTCGTAACCAAGAGTGCAGCAAGGCCCGTTGTCGTGCACCAGTTCCCGTTCGAGTCTAGCTCAAAGCGGTGTTTTCGGGTTTTACTCCTAGGTACATCTGTTCCAGAGCCGCCTCTACCTGCTCGTATCCAGACAGGGATGTATTGCTCGAAAAACTCACAAAATCTCTACAATACCAAAATTCTAGGAAGTTCTTCTATACTAATCCTCAAAGTTCATCTTAGGTCTACGTGCTCTAATCAGAGTTTATCTAAATCTAGTTTCCAAGGTTTGTACTAAACTTCCTCTGATACCAACTGTAACGCCCCGACCCCAGTTACCCAGAGTCGGTGCATTATTACATAACATTGGCATGATCACAAGAAAGATCAAATCTCGAAAGACCGATTGGTTTAGTAGCCTTGGAAACACTAGATATATTCATAAGTTTTACATTACATCATAAAATGAAAAACTACTACAACAACATAATGTTTCCACAACCCACACTATTAACCCCTCATAAAATCCCTGCAGGTCATTCATAACTTACTTCTTCACATCCTGGGAAAAATAAAACATAGAAAAGGGGTGAGCTCAAATGCCCAGTAAGGATAACAATATATCAGAAACTTTCATAAATAAGAATAAACATTTAAGGCAATGTATAACTAAAACAAAAGCCTTTTAAATATGAACTTTCAACATGGTATGGCATAAATAAAATGAAATAATGCCATTTACTTATTCACATGGATATTCTACTAATCGAATAATCACATGAAAAAATCAATAACCACTTTCATAATGTTGGAATGCATAATGCTGAACTTTAATTTCTTTGTCAAGGCCTCATCCCAAGACCTTGGGGCTAACTGTAACCGGAACCCAACCCGGAGTGCCTCTAATAACCAGACACCAACCCGGAGTGCCTCTAATAACCGGACACCAACCCGGAGTCCTTCTAATAACCGGAGACCAAACCGGAGGGCTTACTTTTACCAGTCCCTAACCTGGAGGGCTTACTTTTACCAGTCCCCAACCTGGAGGGCTTACTTTAACCAGTCCCCAACCTGGAACATACTTGTCCAACACATTCATATGAAGTAAAGGTTGAAATATAACATAAACATTCTTATTGGAACTAGCATACGAAATGTCAATACTTTACTCATAAACCATGAATGCTATATAAATGGCACATCCACAGTCAAACATATCACAAAACTTTATTACAATATGGAAGTTTTGTATCATAATAAATCAACTTCAAATAAGCGTAGAATCCGTCAAAGGATGTTGACATAGATGAAATCAAAACACTTTTTAGAGAAATATCTCTTTCTATTTTTGAAATCATTTAAGAGCCATATAAAATAAAACATTTTCTTGAAAATGTTCTTATAAGCTTGTAAGGGAAGATTTGATGATTTTATAACGGCGGAAAATAACCGCACCCACCGTATAAGTTAAAAAAACATTCTTATCTTAATTCTGTCGAAAAGGTTAAAAAGCACCTTGTTTGGAAAACGACGGAAAGATTCCTCTTATAAAAAGTCAAACAAGGGTATAAATGACTTTAACCCATATTCTTTTAAATATTAGAAATGTTTTGAAATACATTTTGAAGAAACATGGACGTGGATGATAACAAGGTCCCAGTAGATAATTATGTATAAACAATCTCGGATAATGAAGAGATTGCGAAATAAATCCTTACCTTGTACTTTTCCTTGGTTGGGGTAGGTTAACCTCCTCTTCTTCGGGTTCTTCCTTTTGATTTGATCAAAAGGGATCCTTAGGTTGGCTTTCTGATCAAAATAAGTCCTCTAGGTTGTAGTGATGGATGTTGGGAGAGTATTTGGGCAGCGTTTGGCCGAACCACAAGGCTTTTAAGGTGTGAAGAAATGGGAAGGAGGAGTGCCCTTTTATAAGAGGGGTGAGGGGCACCTTTGGAAAAGCTAGAAATATTAATTTATAATAAATTCATATTCGGTTTCTAATGGCTCCAAAGCTGATTATTCAAAGGTTAAGGTGGGGATAGGTCTAAAACCACTCAACCAATAGAATTTAGACAGGTTTGGGTACTTATATTAACCTTATCTTTAAGTATTAACTCTAAGTTAATTAGTTTCACTTTTACAATGTCTCTTTGTATTTTTATATAATATGGTTAATAAACATACTATATACATCCAAGAGACCCCCAAGTGGTCCATTAATGATGAACCTATCATTATATAAGTCTCTTGGCCGAACCTTAGATTTTTAGTAATTTAATATCAATTAATAATATAATATTTGTTTTAAGAACTCTTTTATGTCAATTTTGACACTATTCAATAGTTGATTTTTGTGAAACTCATAACAGATTGATTACTTAAAAAAAAGTCAATTACATAAATCCTAATATATCATATTATCCTAGAAAATTAGTTTAATTCATTAAAAGTTTAATATTATATTTGTTTGGGTATTTATAATATCAATTATTTTAATTTTTCACTATTATAGTAATTACTGCATCATCATTGTGTCATACATAAAATAAATATTTTATGTCTAAAAATTATAAATAAAATATAATTATGTAGGAAATCTTTTTATCTTTCTAATGAATATTTATAATCTAAAATCCAACATATATAACCCTATGTAACAATTGTTGTTCTAAAAGATATATGCTTGTGTCATTTTTGTATTCATTTTAACTAAATTAAAATAAAGTGTCATTATCACTTACAAGTGGATCCATGGGGTCCCAAAATATACCCAAAGATGCTCATGGTCGACCATGTATCAACCAATAGGTTTAAGACACGTTTTAAGGTAATTTAGTATTATTATAATATTATTTTTTAACCCTTATTTACCGGATTTACCCTTAACCATGGTAAATAAAATATTTACCGCAGTAATTATTCAAAATGTCTAAAAATAAAAGTTACCTATTTACACAATTTGAACATCCTGATTCCAAATATGGAATCCATTTTCCTAAATTCAAAACACAGAAGTGGCAGAAATTAATTTAAAATTAATTCCCGCTGTCAAAACAAAAAGCGTGTTTTTAAGAGATAATAACTATCAAAAGATTGACACTTGTTTATGTTCGGTTTAATTGTAAAATTATGTCCAATGACCAACATTATATTAAATAGTAAAAATATATTCTAAATATATTTTAAAACCACTCAAATTCATAATTTATCACTATTAATTATTTTGATTAAAAAAGTTGTTTTTAATTAAAATTTAGTAATTTTCACTATTCATCAAAATATGAAAGTTATCCAAAAAGTACCAAAATTTCACCTTAGGCTAAATTAGATATTCAGAATCCAAAAATGAATTCCATTTTGAAATATAAAATATATATAATTTTAAAAAGTAGGTATTACTATTCACAACGGCTAGTTTAATTAGTTGTGGTGTGTGTTAGAACTCGAGGTTGCGTACAACACACGCTATCGCATTATTCGAAGGGAAACGTACCGTGGAAGCTTGGGGTGTTTCATTTTAAATTTTTGATGTCCCCATTTAGTCAAAAAGTTTAAAATATTGTATTTAAAAAGGTTTCACTATTAGAAGTTGATAAAAGTGAAATACTGAAAATGAATCTGTTCTTGCAATATGACTAAAAACTCATAATAGGGATTCTAAAATTATAAGGATTATATAATGTTCAAAATGTAGTTAATACTATTCATGACATCTTTTAATGGTGTGATTGAACTCGGTGTTGCGTGTAGTGCAATTTATTGAATTATTTTGAAGAAATAACACACTATGAAATCTTGGGGTGTTACATCATATATTGGATACATGCTGTGTATTCCAAATACATGACATGTAATTGGGAAACATCCAGGATAAATCCCACCTACAAAATCCTTTCTAAAAACTAATGAATCATCCCGTGGCTCAACATTAGGTTCTAATCCCATTGAGAAATTTTCAAGATATTATAGCTGAAATAAAAATGATCCATACCTGAAGGAAAAACCATGTTCTTTCAATCATATTCTAATTTATATAAGTGGTTATTTTGATATTTTGAGACATTATGTACTGATTTCATGATTTTACCTTATTTTATTCTTTAATATGACTATTTTTTCTAGGTAACTGATTATTATTCCATAAAATAATATTAACCTTGTTACCTAAAACTTATTATGATAAATAAAAACTAAAAATTCAATTTATTTAATTGAATTTCCAAATTTTATACAATTTAATTTTTATATAAGTATATATAACAAATGATTTTTTATAGAAAATAAGAACATTTATCAATAAAAATTAATTTTTAATAAATTAAGCCAATCATTATGAATATAGTTCATTTCCAGAAAATATACTGGTGTATTATTAAATAAAAAGTGTTATTTTTTATTTCAATCCAATCTAAAACACAATGTAATAATTTTAGTTCTAAATAAAAAAAATTGGAAAATAGTTTTTAATAGATCAAAATATAACATATTTTCCAAAATTCCAATCAAGGGATTATAAATACAATATATTATTTTGAAATGAAATATTTTAATATTTTAAAAAAAATATTTTCTACAATTTATTCTAATAAAATTTTAATCATGCATATATAATTATTTTTTAATAAAGTTACGATATTTATAAAAAAATGTAATTTCACTATTTAAAAAACTAAACCATTTCAGAATAGTACCAAAAATTCCAATTTCATTAATTTGTAAATGATAAAACCAAAATATAATTTCATTTCATGAAAATCTATTTCTATAATTTAGGAATGTAATTCTAAATGTAAAGAAATAATATAATGAACATATGTTTTTATTAATAGAAATTTTATTTAAACATTAACTATTTTTAATATTATTAAATTAAAATTTCTAATTATGTTAGTGTTATTATATTTTTATCATTTAAATAGTTTATTACAAAAAACATTTAAATTTTTTCTACTTATTTTATTATGTTAAAATAATTAAAATGTGTAATAATATAATACTTCATAAAATAGGCACTTTAAACTTAAATCAACCCATTTATATTAATGAAAAACTTTAACATTTATTTTAAACATATAATTTATTAAAATAATAAAAGAAATGAAAACATTTATTAAATACACTACATTAAATGGCCCTATCAGCTTGTCTTATACTTAAAAAACTGCTAAAGGCCATGATATAATATTTAATGGTATGATAGGAACTTATGGTTGTCATGGGTGGTGATTTATCCTGAAAATATCTTATTGTGATTTCTATGTTCTTGAACTTCTCACATAGAAGAATTATCTCAAGCTGTAACTATTAAATTTAATATATATTTTTTTTGGAAAAACCATAGTAAATCTACATCCATTCTATTCTTGGCAAAATTTTTCTTTTAAGGAAGACACCAACAGTTCGATTATAATGATTCAATTTTCAATATAGATTTCATAACATGGTTAGTTGTATTTACACACAGATAAATCAATGGTTATGTGATACAAGTATTATGAAATAATTTTATTAATATATTATGTTACTTTTTAGTTTGATGTTCTATTTTACATAATATATTCAAAATTAATTTTTTAATGTAATATACATTATAAAATAATGGGGTGTTAGCAAAAATCTTAATACAATGAAATGATAATGAGAGAACCTTTAAATCATACAAGAATAGGTTTACGGTCACTCTGTTTCTAAACCAGTGGCCTCTCCCCACACCATCCCTAGGAATTAGGAATGAACTATATAATATCCCATATCCTACATAGAAATAATTGGAAAAAATTCCATCTAGATTAACAAGGTCTAACAGTCCCAGTACATCTCCAAAATATTATCTTACATGTAGTGACACTATCAAAAAGGTAATAACGTCATTTAATATTCAACATCCATAATTTATCATTGGGCTTGATCCTTCAAAACATAAGAATCTATATAGAATCCTTTTGTTAGAAACATGAATCATGTTCATCAATACAACCCTATCTATGATGAGTCTCCCTATAAAATATTATAGGTACGTAACCACAAAGTCTCAAATTGAGGGATATGGGTAGAAGAATTACAATAAGGGCAACATAAAAGATAAATTAGTGAACCTCCATAGAATGATATCATTATCTTATTAAATAGAAACACCAAAATAATAAAATAAATACATGATATGTCTATATAGTTTCTAAAGAAACCATAATAAAAATAAAAAAAGGATAATGTCATAACAAAAAATGGTGAAATTGGGATCCACCATGATTTACATAGAACACTAATGGACCCTCTCAGTACACAAAATTCCCATTCAAAATTTTAACGAAAAATTTAATAATAAATTAATATTATTTTCCTATATATTTATTAGTGATATACAGTTTTCTGTAGACCTTTTATTGAATCATTTTGTTTCATCAACCCTTTTTATTTTCATTTTTAATTCTATTTTTTATGATTTTATTTAATTATATTGTTTGAGAAGAAATTGGAATGTGTATTAATGTGTAATAGTTGATAAAATGTAAATTATTGAGAGTAGTTGGGGTTTATCATTATATTAACCACGAAAAACTAATTATAATAGGGTAATTATTTTTTTAGAAATATCTAATGTGATTATCAACTTAAATTTAGAGTATTCCATAACATTGAATACCTACAGGAATTTAAAATTTTACTAAAGATTATTATATTACTTTGAGGCCTTCAATTGAAATAAAATACATAGAGGCACCTTAACAATTAATTTAGTTTTTGAGAATGGTATTACCTTGATGGTTACCCATAACATTTGATTTCAAGTTAGACTATTATTATCTTCTCCCCAGATCACTTGAGGATATATATCACCATATAATGTATAGGAGTTGGTTGGTTGTATCTATCACATAATTGAGAGTTTCAAGACCATTGAGCCAAAAAATATTTTATTATAAACTTTTACACAAGTGGGAATAGAATATCGATGGTGGTATATGATGGTTAAAGTGATGGAGGACCAATGGATAACATAGAATGCATCAAGAAAAAATTCATAATGAAATTTTACATTCAAACCATTTAGTAGGAAATATATTTATATTTTATGGGGAATAGATATGGGGTGATGACAATATTTTGATTTTTTTTTCTATTTTTCCAAATTTCTAAATTTTTATAATCACTTATATTTATATAAAGAATTAATAGCCCAATGTTTGATGAACAAGATTAGGGAATCATTCCAAGCACATTTAATAATGTTCAGTATTGGGATTTTATTTAGGGAATTGAAAAAATTTATTATGGATGGAAAATATTTCATGGGAGGAATAAGATCAAGTGATACACTTCCAGACATAATTATAGGAATTGATTTATCTATTTCGAAAAATCAGGGTTAGGATGAGGTGATCATTGGTGGGTTGTTATATAGATTTAAAGGTGTAACTTTTATTTCCACTTAAATCACTAGTAGGGATCCTATTTAATGATACCAATGAATTTTCCATTTAAAAACATGGGATAATGTAATTTTTAATCAAAACAGTTCCACCAATGTGGTGAGTCTTGGAACATTTAGTGATTATATGGGTTGATTCCTTCATATAGCATTTAAGAGATAAAAAATACATACTTTAATAAAATACCCATCCAAGTGGAATGTGAAAAATAGTTAGTCAGTTATCTATAGGCACATCTGTCTGAGGAGTCTAGTGAGGTTATTAGAGTCGATAGAAAATTGTTCATTAATCAATATTATGATTGAATCTGTAGGGTTTTCTAAAGGGATAACGTTGAATATATCCCACTGAGTAATAATCCACCGATGTTGGTTAAGGTTGGTATACTATTAGATTCACCATTTAAGGGTATTCACTTTTTTATTTTTTATATATATTTTAGAAAATGTTATATATAATAATATAACATCGATTTTGGAATGAAATTATACGTGTCGTCAAAGCACATGAGTTTAGATACTGCACCAAGAAATATTTATGAATTGATCTAAAAGTATCCATAATCAACTATAATTTTAATAATTTTGTGGGACAATATATCACAATCTTGGAGATTAATTCATGTAGTTTAATTCTCAGAAAGGGATATTTAACTCAAATTATAGATTATATTAACTGAGATCTAAAGTATGTTTCTATCACCTCTTTTACTAATATTCAATATAGGGTTATACAAGATTTATAATTTCATTTTGAAAAAGTATAATTGAATTGAGTGAATAATGGTTTTATCCTTAATAAAATACACATAATTGAACTTCTATAAGTTAATGATAAATATTATCTTACCGTATATGTTGGACCTTTTCCCTTATATTTTCATTGAAGATTCCATTTGTATACAATCTGAATGAGAGGTGAAATTCCCTCTCAAGTTGTAACCTAGATCCAAACTAATTTATACTCCATGATATCTTATAAAATAAATTGATCAGTATGAATAAAAAATTATACTAGATGATTTTAATTTTAAGGGATTTATCAACCACAGAACATATTTATGGGGTACCTAAAACAATTTTTTAACTAATGGTGATGAAATTATATGATTTTTATAGAATATTGGTGGTTAAATTAGTGAATATTAAGAATCAATATTATCTTCTTGTAATCAGTGATTTAATTATTTCAATTGAAATTTTCACATTGTTTTTCAATGGATATTACATGTTCTACATTTCATTTTTTGACTATAAAATATGTTTGAGATTGAAGGTTCCCTAAAATATTATTATTTTATAAAAGGTTTGGTTTTTTTAAAAATTGAGATGAAATATATATGATTTATGTAATTGATGTGGTATTTTCTTACCCCAAATGAATCATATACTAACTTCAATAAATTTATCTGTTTTAGATGAGTTGATTGTAATTTGGATGTTTAGAAGTCATTAATTAAAGAATTTATGTTAAATATTGTTTTGGATATATTTGATATATTGAACACAAAATTATGACTTGGTTCTATCAAAACCAACTAATGGTTTTATAACCCAAGTAAAAATGATGAACCAAGGATAAAAAAGTGAATTTTGTAGGTTATGTTGTTTGGTGGTTTAAAAAAAATACCTATATACTATGTGGAGTCTTGATTACATTGAATTTGGTAATCATTAATATTAGGATAATGAAAAATGGGAACACTTAAACTTGTGGGTATGTATGAGTGATCATGTTTTAAAAGAAAAAATATGAGAACCCTTGTCTTTATTACACATTAATTCATGATATAATATAATAATACACATATTATAACCCAAAAGATTAATAAGTATATTTTTTTTCATAATTAGGTAAATTAAAATATAACATAAAAATTGGTGTTACATCAGCAATATTGAAGACTTCATAATCATTCACATAATATTCCATCTTTCTTAAAACTGCATGGGATGACCTGGGGACATACATAAGAAATGGGTAAGCTATAAATCCCGTTAAGGGAATACAAAAAATAATAACTTAAATAGTGTTTTAAATATTTGAAAATTGTAATTTAAATGGAATATAAAATCATAAATATGAACAAAGAGGCATTATATAAAATTATAACATAACATAAATATTGTAAAGTTAAAAAAAATTTAAACATGACAAAATAAACATAGGTCATGGATAACTGTAAAGAAATATTAACATGGTGGAAAAAACACATAATTTATTTTGTTACCTCCCTAATACCATATTTTATGTCCTATTGGACTAAAACATTACCTAATTCATTGTAATGTTATTGTTTTACACCCATCATAATGATATCATGTACATGCATAAGTGTGCCACATAGATCATATAACAAGAGAACATATATCATAAAATTAAATCCGACAAATAAATATTTTGTTTAAAATACATGGTATTCCACAATACATGACATATATGTATATTTACATGAATAACCTTGACTATAAATCAGTACGGGTATAAACCACACAAATGTTAAACATAGAAAATCGCAGTGATATTTCAGCGGTATAATGATTGTACATAAAGAATCATGAAATGGTTAAATGAGACATAAATGCGTATCTCATAACTTTGATTTAAAGAAAAATTTATGAGGGATATTTATGAATAAAATCCTACGTGAAAATTAAGGAATTAATATTCATAACACTATGAGGGTGATTGAACAAAAACATGGAATGGAAAAATAAAAAGTTGATTTCGAAAGCGTAATGGGTATAAATAATGGTTCACATGAGGGATTAATGTTATATAAATGGGTCAATCATAAATTTAACATAATAAGGGTATTAATAGGTATGTGTAATATAATATCCTATCAATATTAATTGTAATATAATGTGAATTACAAAAATAAGGTGCTTGAATAAATATGAAAAAGAGAGGATCATTTACCACAAGGGTTTGATTCCAAAAGTATTGTAGGATGTTATTGAGATCTTAGGGGAACATTTGGAGTTATATATATATGGAAGAGAAGTAAAAAGATATTCTAATTGGTTTTGGTGTAAATTGTAATGGGATATTGGGTGGTTTAATATAAAAAATGAGAGGGGAGTTATTTGTTATTTCCCAAACAGAGGGTTTAGACTCAATTAAATAAAGTAAAAAAAATAAAAAAAATGATCCAATGGTTTTTTCCTATGGGTTTTTCCATAGATTAGTGTAATTTAATATTTTTTAATTTTAAGGTCTTACCATAATAAAATATTTCACTTGGTGATGTGGAACTGATTCATGTTCGTAATGAAATGATTTTTAAAACATATGATAAGATAAATGTTTTGTAGGATTTATAAAGGATTTATAAAAGTAGTCAAATAAACTCAAAATAATATAATATTGTAAGGGAAACATATATTTTTTCTTTTTGGACATTTATAGAATTTATTACCTTACATTATGTCATTATGATATCATAATACACAATTTATATTTATACTATAGTTAATTTTTAACCAAAACATCAACAGTCATAGTTATTTTTAAAAAATCACCATTGGATAATTTTGATTTTTTGATTACAATAATGGTATTTTATTTAGGAAAAATAAATTTATGAGTATGTGAATTTTATTATTAGAATAAGAATAGACATTTTTTGAGAAACTCTCGATTTTTTTACAATAACAGTTTTCAAATCCTCATAAAAACTACATTTTATATCATAAAAATTATATTATCATATATATAAATAATAAAATAATTTAATTATAATATTTTAATAAGATATGACTTATTTTAAAAATCCAACAATTCATCATGAGAAGGTTCTTAATTAAAATTTCATATCACCCAAAAATATAATTTATGTTTTATTGTATTAAAATCCAAATAATTTATAAATTAACAACAATATTGAGTAAATATAATCATTATTTTACTAAAAATAAAATATAAATGTTAATATTCTTAGGAAATTGTTACATATCCCTTTTTTACACCATAAAACATCCTATGAGTATGGTGCATGATGGTGATATTTTCATGGTCTGGTTAAACATACATAGTTTGCATCATGATATCTATGAGCTTGATATTATACCTTAAAAGGTTTATCTCATGATTTTTTTGTTGGATATAATCTTGGGATTGGTCAAGGAAAAATCCTAAGGATTCCATCTCCTTATCAAGATCTTATAAATGAGCTTCGTAGGGTATTATCCTACTAGGTGAGGCCATCAATTCTATTGTATGTGTTAATTGGATTTACCAAATCCCTTTATTTATACTATTCATTTGATCATTTTTCAAAGAATATATTATCAATTCTTATTATCTATCATGTAGTTCTAAATATGTAAGGATATAATAAAACTAAAGAAGTCTATGTGTCTTATTAAACAAAACTGGTCATTTAATTCAATAAAAAAGGTATTTTTATTTATAAATGTTATGGTTATTATAATATTACACCCTTTTAAAATTTATCCCTAGAAATTTTAATTTCACCCACTAAAAAAGTGGGTAATTGAATTTCCTTACATCATCTAGTTCCAATGTCACTTGTTAATTTTTTTTGTATCTCTATATCACTATGGTAAAGTGTATTGTCTAATTTATAGAACTTTTTCTCTATGATCTATGATATTCACCAACAACACATCATATAAAATATCATTCTCTAATGGTTCCACGTGTAGATTCATCACATAAAAGGGATTTGATATTTACTTAATCAAGAAGATTACATAAAACACATCATGTACTTGAGATAGGTTAGCTATGAGTGTTATTCAATATTTCATTGCTTTGATGCTATTAAGGATCTCAAAGAGAACGTTTTATATTTAATAAGATTTAATTTCCTCCCAAATATAATGATTTTATAACATAGAGATATAAATAGGATTAAATTATCTCTAACCTCAAAATCATTGTATCACCAAATATTGTCATCATAACTCTTTTGTTGACTCTAAGTATCTCTAATGTCTTACTGAATAGTAATAACATTTTCTAACATTTCTTCACCCATTTTAGTACCCAAATTTTTGTGTTCAATTAAATCATCCCATTGTACATGTATTCTTCATCTCTTCCCATAGAGGGATTCATATGGAGAAATATCTATGTTTTATTGGAAATTATTATTGTATGATAACTTGACCAAATAATTTGTCGATCCAATCCTACTTTGAGGTCCATCGAGAATTATATCAATATTTCCTCATGTTTTTGGGTAGTCTGATCAGATTGGCCATTATTTTGAGTGTGATATTCCATGATAATATTCATATACATATTTAGATCATGTTGGAGTCTCTTTCAGAAAATATAGATAATTCATTGGTCCCAATCCAATATAATCAATAGTGGTGTTCTATATGGACTTACCACTTATCTAATGTATATTCTCACAAGTTAATATAATGATAAGCCCTCTATAATTATAATGAAGTTTGATGTATTTGAAATAAAATCCACCACTACCCATATAGAATTATTTCTTATCGATGTATTTAGAAGGCTAGTGATAAAGACCAAGGTTATGTTTTCTCATTTTTGTGTAGGTATGTGTAATTGTTGCATCATGCCCTTGGTTTTTTCATTTCAACCTTCACTTCTTGAAATATAAGATAATTTAATGTATATTAAGTTATATTCTTCTTTATATTTTCCCACCAATAGTGATTTCAGAGATCTTGATAACTCATTGTGAACCCTAGATGAATGGAGAAGGTTGAGTTATGTTAATAAACAAACTAATCCTTCTATAAATCAAGACCTCATGGTATACATAGTTTTATCCCAATTAATACAACTCTTTATTCATTAATTTTTACCTATGAGGATTTGCATTTTCATTATCTTCTACCTTCTTCTAAATCCCAACACAAACTCTTTGAGATTCCTTTATCATTTCTTGAGGGGATGGTTCAGTAATCATTTATAAAATGATTGATAAATTTATTTCTTTTATTATTTTCATTTCCATCCTTTTAATGTCTCAGAAGATAATATCCTTATCCATTTTCATTAATTATAATTTTTTGGACCCTTTCAACTTAGAGAAACGAACACTTTATATTCTCTCTTAGGATGGTAGTGTATTGAGCAGTTATATTACTTAATTAGATATAACCATATTTTTTGGTGCATAATCAGCTATTTCCTTATCAATATATAATTGAGGCTCTTATTAATAGAATATATTTCAAAATTATCCCCAAATAGATTATGAAACCATATTTTCAATGTCAATATTACTACAGTCAACTATAAATATTGTGTTGGTTATTTTTTTTAATGATCATTAAATTTCATTAAAAATAGGAAACCACTTTATCATTCTACATTAGTAAACATCCCAATACATTATTCAAATCATTGCCGTATACTATGAAAATTTCCCCCCTTGTGGGAAGCAGAAGTAAATTTTCATTAATAAACCTCTTTTATAACATCTTGAATCACTCTTCACATTGATTATTTCAAAAAAAAAAAACTTTCCTCCCTTCTTTGCAAACATGTTTAGTGGGTTTTACAATTGTGAGAAATTTATCACAAGTTGACGATAGTATCCTTCTAATCTATAGAAGCTACTGTTTTCCATCATAGTGGTTGGTCGTGGTCACCCCTTAATTTCCTCTATCTTCTATGTATAAATAGATATACCATCATTTGTGATAATATTTCTTAATAACGAGGATTCATTATTAAAAAATAATATTTTATATACCATAAATAAAGATTAAATGTTTGTATGATTTTAAACATAATTCTCTGCTGCTCCTCAAGATACAACTTTATTTTGGAGTATATTATAATTTCATCAATAAATACTACCAAATATTTCTCGAGGTAATATTTAAATACTATATTCATCATGTACATAATGATTTTCATAGAATTAATGAGTCTGAAAGGAATTAATATGAACTCATAGTGCTGGTACCTTGTACTAAAATTATCCTTGAAGATATCCCCCATCTCCACCCATATATGATAATACCTTGACCAAGAATCCACCTTGGAGATGTAATGGGATTCATGTAGCTGATCGAACAAGTCATGAATTCGTAAAACATGGTACTTTTTCTTTATCATGATATTTTTGAACTCATTATAATCAATGAAATGGTACATTTACCCATCGTTCTTCTTGAATAAGAGGACTGGTGTACCCCAAGGTGAAGAACTTGGGTGAATAAAAACATTATAAAAATTATCCTATACTTGTTTCTTCAACACCTCATGTTCCGAAATATACATTCTATATGGAGTCTTAGATAATGGAAAACTTATAGGTTTAACCTCAATTGAATATTCAATCTCTCAACTATGGGGAGGGTAATAAATTATTTATGAAACACATCGGTTTATTTCCTTGAAATGAGTTTTTCTTCATGGATGATACCTTCCTTATACTCAATAATTTGATCTTGATACTATTTATCATAGGTAAATAATATCCATGCTTGAGATATTGGTTTTATAGAAGATTCATCATCTTCATTGAACTCATATAGAATATGAGGATAATTCATGATATAGAGATTTATTTCCTTATAATAGAAATTTATGTTGGATATATTTAAGGAAATAAAATCCATAACTACAATTACATCAAATTAAACTATTGGGAGTATCAAATTTTCATTGGGAAGTTCATCCCATAAATTTTGAAAGGGGGAGAAGCTATATACATGGTATTAAATAATTTTCCCATTTTTCATTTTCTCCAATAGTTCTACCTCTATTCACTATCATGTTGTTTTAATATTTCCACTAAAAATCTGTTATATTATTGAATGTGTAAAAAAAGATCAAAAAGTAATTTCTTTATTCCTGAATAAATAATTAGAATACATATCAGCACATCATTATCGGGATACACTTTAATAGTTGTGATGGAATATGATCAACCATGATACCTTGGAGTTTATTTTTATTGATTATCCCATCAAACCTTGGAATAGGGAAGTTTTGTTCATAGATTCATTGTTTCTTGTTGTTTAAATATCATGAAATAGGCTGAGGGATGACTGGAGCATTAAAATATTCTATTATATTTTTGGTTTTCTCCCATTATAAATCACTAGCTAGTTTACCATCATTTCCACACCTAAATCATTTCCTCATACCCTTTAGGAAATTTCTTGGGTGATTCTTTCCACACTTTTGAAATGTAGGATTTTGATATTTCTTACCACTAACATATTTTCCCACTATAACATAATAATGAATCTATACTTTCCACTTATTATCCCGATGACACCCTTGATATTTACTGATAACCATTTTGATTTTGAGGGAATATCATAATACATACTCACAATTTTTAATGTCATGAATCTATAGGGATTTTCATAGACTTAGTTTTATCCCACCAAAAGAATATTTAAACTTTGAATTCAATGGAATGAAAACGATGAAGGAATATCAAGAATGTCTTCTAATGTTTACATCTTAGGACCCGGTGGATTCATCATCTTTCTTCTTGAGGTAAAAAAATCCCTTTCCATATTTAGATAGGGAGTTCAAAGAAAATATTTTCTAAAAAACATTATTCTATAATTCCTTCCACCGCATCACATAAATATTTTCCTCACGCTTCATATTCCTTTTCAATGTCCACAACATATTAGCTTCTCCCTTCATATGACAATTAGCTAGTATAAAATTCTATTGATCATAACATTGAAGGATAGAGAATATGTTTTTAATAGATTTTATTCATTGTTCAACAGTTTTGGGAATGAATAATCAATTGAAATTCAGAGGTCTTCGTTACATTAAAGTCTAAATTTTGGATTGTTCTGTATTAGGGGGGATTTGGTCATTCCTACTATTTCATTTTTTATAACCTAATTCAACTGAGAGAGTGTCATAATGATGTTTGCGACTCATTCTCTCTTTGGATTGGGCATCTCTTTTGGGTCGTCATCAAAGTTTCTTTCATTTTAGTTGTTTTCTCAGTTACTCATATTTCCTTACGCTAGATAGAATAAAGGGAAAATTATGGATGGGTTCTCTTAAACTATTAAATAAAATAACTTATATCCAAAAAATGAAATGGGATTGTTTATAAATGACATGAAATTTTCCAACATAATAATTTCATGGATTCAATCTATGTTATCCATGATCTAATTACTAAAAAAGACTAATGAAAACATTTTTTCCCTTAATAATGGTTTAAAATGTTCTTTTTAATTTACCAAATCATATCCCCCAAGAGTGTCAAACTATATTTTAAGAAAAGACCATTTACATGAAATAATACCCGATCGAGCCTATCTCAATAAAGTGTTTTTAGGTGTTACCCTTAGGTACATCTGTACCAGAGCCACATCACCTTATAGTATCCAAATTAGATATTATTTTGGTAACCACGTAATATATAAATTACCAATATTTAGGTTTTTTTTCTTATAAATAGTCATATTCTAAGGATTTCCATAGAGATTTCTGGTCCTAAATCTAAAAATAATTAATA
This sequence comes from Viscum album, assembly GCA_963277665.1. Lineage (NCBI taxonomy): Eukaryota > Viridiplantae > Streptophyta > Magnoliopsida > Santalales > Viscaceae > Viscum > Viscum album. The sequence continues at coordinate 120,886,716 of OY728119.1, forward strand.
ATTCCACTAATACCAACTATAAAAACCATTGTATTTATTACAAATTAATTCATGATTTATAACATATAAATACACATATTATAACCCATATTATTGATAATTATAGTGTATTGGAAGAATTAGGTACATTAAAATAGAACATAAAATGATGAGGTGCAACAAAATTATTGAAAACCACCTTAACATCTCATAGTTTTCCATCATTCATAACACTTCATGGATAAACTAAGATAATATAGAATAATTGGGTGAAATTTTAATACATGTAATGGATTAATAAAATCATAACATGAAGAAAGTGTAAAATGTTTGACAATATGAATTTCAATTAGAAAAAATATGTCAGAATCATAAATATAAACAATGAGTCATGATATTACATAAAAACATAAAGTTAATATGGTAACGTGGAAACAAATTTAAAAATGACATCATAAACATAGGTCAAGGATAACTACCAAAATGAAATAACGTGGTGTAAAAAGTACCATAATATATTAGGTTTACTATCTAATTTTATACATGATATCTCAAGAGAATAAAACATTTCCCAATTTGTTGGAGTTCTATTTGGGTGCACCCATCATAATCATATCATGTACAAGCATATGTCTGCCACATATATCTTACAATAGAATAACATATATTATCAAATTTAATCCCATGATTAAGGATTGGGGTTAAATTCAATAGGTTACCAAATAAATTAATTATACATACAAATATATGAATACACCTGAGAGGAAATTAGTATGGGGATACACCACACAAATGATCGGAATGAAAATTCATAGTGACATTTCAGTGGCATAATGACAACACTTAATGATTCATAAAATGGTTCAATGGGAACGAAATTATTATATTATAATAGGGAAGTAAAAAAAAGAATTTATGAGTGGAATTTAATAACATAATACATGATCAAAATTTGGATATTGATAAGCATAAGATTAAGAGAGTGACAAAATAAAAACAATTCCTGAAAAAAGCACTGGATTATTTCAGAAGCATGATGAGGGTACATAATGATTCATTGGGGGGATTAATGAGACTGAAAGGAAGTGAATGAAAATTAGGATATCATATGTTGAGTAAGAAATATGTGTAATATTATATCCCTTTAATAGTAATTTGATGAAAAAGTTCATTAAATAAATAAGGTGCTTGACTAAAGAAGAGGAAGAAAGAATCCCTTACCTTGAGAGAGTTATTACAAAAGATTGGGAGGTGATTATTAGGAGAATGAGGCACATTGAGAGGAATATATATATATGGTATGTTAGAATAATGATGTTATCTAAGTTTTTTTTGTGCGAAGAGGAATGGTATATTAGTTTTGGTTTGTATAGAAAATGAGAGGGGAGTTCTTTATTATTTCCAAAACATAAATTTTGGAATCTATATGTAACATCCCAGGTAAATGAAGAATAAGATATTTTCATATTTTTTAATATTTTTTAATTAAATATTAATTTTACTTTAAAGGGGTTTCTATGTTTGATAGAGTACTCGATACGCAACAACTGTTTTCTTTGAAATCTTATGTTGCACACTAATAATATAATATTATTATTGGTAGTTAACTCCTAGACGTTTTATTGTATATAATGAACAAAAATAACTACAATATGATTATAAATGATTGTTAAATGAATTTACATTTATCCAATAAAATGTTAGAGGTTTAAAATGTGAATGAATCTAATTTTAAGCATAATTTACATTAAAAGGTCGATTTACCACCTTTTAATAGAGAATTATATTTAAATATAGTTTTGGTCAATTTAATATATTATAATTGACCAAATAAATTCCTTATTTAGATTTGGGACATCAAATTTTACTTTGGGTATTTTTTTGTATTTTTCTGATAAACTTCATTTTTTCATGAATAGTGAAAATATTGTATTTTAATTCAAAAGTGCCATTTAATATAATTTATCTATATGGATAGATTTTCTTTTTAATTGGTTTTAAAGTGTAATTAGAACATATTTTTATCATTTAATACAATGTTGGTCATTTTAATTAATTTCACTTTGAAATTGAACATAAACAAGTGTCAATCTTTTGATAGTTATTGTTTCTTAAAAACACGTTATTTGATTTAACAACGAGAATTAATTTTAAAATTAATTAATGAAAATTTTATGTTTTTAATTTGTAAAAATAAACATAATATTTGAATTTGTTATATCAAATATTTCTTAGGCTGAATTTTTAGTATCATTATGAAAAACTTCAATTTTTGATGAATAGTGAAACCACTAAGTGGTAGTTAAAAAACTGAATTTTTCATTTAAATGAAATTTTACCACTTCTGTGAATTTAATTTTATAAATCTGACATAAATTGTTGTTATTAGATAGTAAAATTTGGTTCAATAAGATGAAAATAATTTTTGGTCAATAGTAACCTTTGACTTTTATTTACCACGGTTAAAGATAAATAATGTAATTCAAGTTAAAAAGAATATTATAATTCAAAATTAACTTAACACTTGTCCAAACCTTATTGGACGAGTAATGGCCGACCAAGGTCATCCTTGGGTCGATTTTGGGACCCTATGGAGCCACATGAAAGTGATATTGACACTCTAGATTAATTAATTTAATGTAAAGGCAAAAATGACATAAACAAAAAACTTTTAGTAAATTAATTTTTATATGGTGTTATATAAGTTATATTTTCGACTGTAAATATTAATTAAAAAGATATAAATATTTCATACATCATGTTAATTTTTATATAATTTTTTAGACATCAAATGAATTAAATTATTTATGACACAATAATGGTGTAGTATTTACCTCATTAATAAATGATTTAAATAAATAAGATTACAATGATTAAAATATTATCCAAAACATGTCCAATTCTGAATGGATGATTTTATTTCGAATATGAGTCATCTTATACTCGACTTTAATGATTTTTTGACCTTTTGAAACCAAATACATGTTTATAATAAAATGATGTTTTCACACTTTCCTAAAGAGCCCCTCCCCACCTTATAAAAGGAGACCAACTCTAACCAGTTCCTCACACCTATCAAGCCTTTTGGATCGTCCAAACTCTGACCAATTAAGATCCCTAAATCCATATCCTCCTCCCAAAAGCCTTAACTTAGGCATAAGGCACATCAAGAAGTCATTTGGTTCAAACCAAAGGGAGTTACCCAAATTAATGGTAACAGTTTCTCTTAAATTGTTTTCATTAATTTTACATCTCCAACCCCTAAACTCTTTTTATTCCCTTATTTTGTAAAAACAACAGTATAATAAATATACTAGGATTTTGTTATGATAATGATTTAAACTAAACTTACACACACCACCATCAAATGTATGAAGAACACAATGTTTCTATGGAAGACAAACTAACGCCTCACGAAACGATGATTGTTCGATTATCTCATACCGCCTCCCATGGTGGCCATTATGATGGAACTGTAATTATATATGAAATATATTATGTTTATGTTTTATTTATGCATCTGTAATTTCCATTTATAGAATACCTTTATGGTTTCCATTATGGGTAAATGTGAGAATCTCATTAGAGGAAGGGCGGACTACCGCCCCCTCAATGTGATATGAATCATTAATGCCATATGTGGAATGTATAAAGGATGTAGTTAATGATATTATATATGATATTATATATACTGGAATTATAATATACCTATGTATCATTATTTTTTAATGACATTAAAATAAAAAATAGAAATGAAAGTAGCGTTCATGCATACGTACGACTTACCGTCTCCATGAACGGTGCATTTTATTTCTTACCTCCAAATGTTATGTACTATTATAAATACATGTATATAATGGATATATATGAAATATATGATATCTAAATCATGAATATCATTCTGGATATAATGGAATATTGACCACATGGACAAATTGTAAATATTAGGCGTTCATTTTTTACTCAAGTACCAAATATCGACAAAATGAATGTTATTAACATAAATGATTAAATAATGTTTATAACATGGTAATAAGTGATATAAAACTAATAATAAACTTGAAAAAGGTCCCTAATCAAGTAGAAATTAACTTTAGTTTATTATTTAGTAGATTAAAGAACGACCGAGTCAAGTCGGACACGAGGTAAGGGACTTCTTCTCAATCTCCTTTCATTGAGGCATATTTTCTTTTATACACTACTTTATTTTATAAGGTGTATAAACCCCTTTTACTTTTCATTTCATTCAAATGGAATATTTTTATATGAATCATTTTACTAAATGAAAAAAAGGAATTTTTTTTCCGTAAGAGGTGACAACGACCTTTCCACCACCACGAATATTATTTGACCTTTGGCTTCCTTAATAAGCCAAAATGTTTTTAAAAGGAAAAATAAATACCATATAATATTTTTTTACCTATTTTGGTATTGAAAATGATTTTGAGAATGGATTTATTATTTCAAAATATTGAAATGATATTTTTTTATTTCAATGTGGGAATTTTATCTTTCCTTTATGCTTATGTTATGTGTTATGATCATGTTATGGTTCTTGGGAATTATTTATGTATACGAGTGGTTCTGTGATAAACCTAGGGCAGGTGAGCATGAGATATCTCTCTAATGCATTGGTTAACACGACAGAGGTAAACATGAATGTTTCTCCTAAGAGATTTAGGGAATATACTGTGATGGGTATTCCAAAGTAACTCCCTATGTAGCTATGATAGCTACATTGTAAGTATGTTATGAATGCCACAAGTTACCTTTATGATATATTATTTCTATGTGTTGTTCATAAAATCTTATGATTTCATGAGGTAAGTAAAAGAGTTCATGTTTTGTATTTATTTATGAACAAATATTTTCTTTCATTGTTTTATAACCCTTACTTATATTTTTATGCTCATCCCAAGTTTTGAAATGTTTTCACAGGACTTAAAGATGAATAGGGTTAAGGATGGGATCAAGGAAAATCCATGCTGTCTAAAACATGGAACTAGACATGACTCTTTTTTTCAAGAGTTTTTATTTTATGAAAAAAATTGAATCTGTGTAGAAGTGTCTACTTTGTAATCTTTTGAAATGTAATAGTTTTGTCCAAATTATCTAAAACTCTAAACCTAAAAAGACACTCGTTGTGAATTATTAATTTAATTCAATATTATGTAATATTTAAGGCCAGGTCCTCATAGTTGGTATCAAAGGTCGGTTTAGATAACTTTAGTAGTTATGGTATTATTAAATAAATGTCCATAAATTAATTTATGGTAATATTGAAATGATATAGTACTTCCAGAATACCATGTTCCTTTTCCTAAAATATTTCTGTGTTCAGAATGGTTTTCCACAGAGGAAATATAGTAGCTATGTTGGGACAACATCAGGAGGAAGACAAACTTCCAAATCAGCAACTTGAGATGGTCAGAATCGGAATTGAACAATTTGTTGCAGTGATGGAATAGTTGACTCAGGCTATAAATGGTGGTGGTATCCATGCACGAGATTATCTAGATCAACCACAATGGAACATGTCAGTAGTGGAGCATTTCATGAGGCAACAAACCCCATCATTCAGAGGATCTTTTGATCCGGTGCTATAAGAAGGGTGGATTAAAGCACTGGAAAATATTTTTGATGTCATGGGTTGTTTAGAACAACAGAAGGTCAGTCTCACTGTTTACCATTTTGAAGTTGAAGCTGATCAGTGGTGGTTGATGGTGCCAAATATCAGGGATAGTGAGGAGATTGATGCTATTTATTGGGATGAATTAAAAGGTATGTTTCTTGAGAAATATTTTCCTAATGTGGTTGGTCTTAGGATGGAAAAACAATTCCTATAATTGAGGCAGTAGGATGACATAGTGGCTACTTATTAAGAAAAATTCACTCGACTGGAAAGGTATGCTCCAAATTTCACATGATATCTTGATAGTAAAATCCACCATTTTTACTCAGGATTAAAGCCAAAGTATCGAAGGGCCTTATATTCTCGTGAGTTAAAAAGTTATGAAAAACGTTTTCATTGTGCAGAGAAAGTAGAAATAGAGTTTATTGATGATCATGTATTCTTTGAAAAATAGCATAAGAGGTCGAGGTGGCAGGAAAAAGGGAAGAACTCTTCAAAAATGTCTAATGGTAAGAAACTTAAATTTACAGTTTGTGAAAATTGTGGTAAAAATCATACCGGGGAATGTCTTTTGAATCCTGGTAAGTGCTACTGATGTGGTAAAATGGGACATAAGGCTCATAATTACACTGAAAAAGATTAGGGTAATGGGAAGACAAAATCTGATTTACAGTTAGTATAATATTTGAAGTGAAATGAAATGGGTCATTATGAAAATGAGTGTCCAACAAAGAACTCAACTGAAGGAAATCAACTAGACTAAAAGCAGAAAGGGGTGGTGAAATCCTTTGAAACAACTTCAGTGGATGTTGGTCCATCAAATGAATTAGTATCAGGTACACTATTTGTTGGTTCAGATTATGCCAATATTTTTCTTGATTCAGGGTCTACACACTCATTAATTTCTGAGAAGTTTTATAGTAAATTCAAAATTCCATCTCAAGATCAGAATACAAAACTTATAGTAAAAACACCTATAGGAAATTTTTAGACAAAAAGAAAACATAAGAACATTCCTGTCCTTGTGTGCAGAAGGAATCTACCTGCAAAACTTATTGTTTTTCTGCTAGTAGAGTTTGATGTTATTTTGGGTATGGAATGGATTTTTGTTTATCATGCTAAGATTGAATGCAGAGCTAAAGAGATTTATTTTCAGAATGATTTTCAGTTTGTATACAAAAATGAACCCTTTCTTTTGATAACATATCATGAAGCTGAGAAACTGTAAAAAGATGGAAATCAATGTTACCTTGCACATATTGTTGAAAATAAAAGAACTGTTCAGATTAATGATGTACCAGTGGTAAATGAGTACCTTGATGTTTTTCCTGATGAGTTTCCTGGAATTATACCTGACCGGGAAGTCGAATTTACTATTGACTTAGTTCCTGATGCTAAGCCAATTTCAAAACACCCTTATCTAATGGCTCAAATTGAACTTTTAGAGTTAAAGAATCAATTGCAGGAGTTATTAGATAAATGTTTCATTTGACCTAGAACATCACCATGGGGAGCTCATATATTGTTTGTTAAAAAAAGATGGTTCAATGAGACTTTGCATTGATTATAGAGAATTTAATAACATCACTATTAAGAATAAGTATCCTTTTCCTCATATCGATGATTTGTTTGATTAGCTCCAGGGAGCTCAGTATTTTTCGAAGACTGATTTGAGGTTGGGGTACCATCAGTTCAAAGTAAAGGAAACAGACATTCTGAAGACCGAATTTCGTACTAGACATGGCTATTATGAATTTGAAGTTATGCCTTTTGGTTTAACCAATGCACCTATTGTATTCATGGATCTTATGAATAGAATTTTGCGTGAGTTCTTGGATAAGTTTGTGGTTGTGTTCATTGATGATATTTTGGTGTATTCCAAAAGTATGTAGGATCATGAATTTCAATTAAGGGTTATCTTGCAAACCGTAAAAGAAAATAAACTTTATGGGAAATTCTGAAAGTGTGAGTTTTGGTTACAACAAATTTTTTTCCTTGGTCACATTTTTTAAGAAAATGGCATAACTGTTGATCCTGCTAAAAAAAGATTGTTGAAGAATGTCCAAGACCTACAAATATAACCGCGATTCATAGTTTTCTTGGTTTGGGAAGTTATTATAGGAGGTTTGTTGAACATTGTGCACGATTATCTAGTCCAATGCCTAAGTTAACTCGAAAAGGTGTTAAGTTCATCTGGACAAAAGAATGTGATGATTGTTTTCTAGAATTGAAAAGGAGATTGGTGAATTCTCTAGTTTTGGCACTGCCATCTAGAAATGATGAGTTTTTTATCTAAAGTTATGCTTCGTTGAAAAGACTGGGTTCTGTCCTAATGCAGAATGATCAGGTAATTGCTTATGCTTCACGCCAGTTAAACCGCTTGAGTTAAATTACCCTACACATGATTTGGAATTAGCTTCTATTGTTTTTTGCTTTAAAAATTTGGAGGAATAATTTATATAGAGTAAAATGTGAAATATATACTGACCACACAAGTTTAAAGTATATATTCATTCAGAAATAATTGAACATGAGACAAATGATATGTCCAAAATTAATCAAGGATTATTATTGCACGATCCATTACCATCCCGGAAAAGCAAGTAAAGTGGTGGATGCTTTGAGTCGAAAAAGTAATGTGTCATTAGCCATGCTACATTTGAAACGAGATAATTTGGTTTTTGATTTGATAAACTTTGGCATAGAAGTTGTCGGTGCAAGAAATTCTTCTGTTTTGTCTCAGGCATCAGTGAAATCATCTCTATCAGACATAATAAAGCAAGCGTATAAAAAAGACTGTGAGTTACAGAAAAAGGTAGTGTTGGTTCAGAAGGGTAAGTTTCCTGATTTTAACATTGATAATGATTGTGTTTTGGGATTTGGAAAGAGATTATGTGTGCCTTGTGATTCATAGTTGAAGAATGAGTTGTTATGTGAAACTCATAGTTCCCCATTTTCAGTTCATCCTGGTAGTAATGATATGTACAAAGATCTTCGAGAGTATTACTAGTGGGATGAAATGAAAAGAGATATTGCTGATTTTTTTGTGAAGTGTTTGACTTGTCAGCATGTTAAATCAGAGCAGCAGTTACCGAAAGGGACGTTTAAGCATTTACCGGTGCCAGAGTGGAAATGGGAAAATATATCAATGGACTTTGTTGTGGGATTACCAAATACATCTCGAGGATATAATGCAATCTGGTTTATTGTTGATCGATTGAATAAATATTCTCATTTCCTTCCTATTCAGGATACATTATCTCTATATTAACTTTATCGATTGTATATTAAAGAGATAGTCAGGTTGCATTGAGTTCCTCTTTCCATTGTATCTGATCGTGATCCCATGTTTACGTCTAACTTTTGGAAAAACCTTCATAATTTGTTGGGTACTGAATTAAATTTTAGTATAGCTTTTCATCCTTAATCAGATAGGCATTTAGAATGAACAATTCAGACCATAGAGGATATGCAATGTCCTTGTTCACTGGATTATTAGGTAAGTTGGGACCAATATCTTTCTTTGGTTGAATTTTCATATAATAACATTTTTCATTCCAGTATAAAGATGGCTCCATTTGAGGAATTATATGGAAATCATTGTCGAACTCCATCATTTTGAGATTATGTAGGTGAAAGGAAGCTGATGGGACCGGAATTGGTAGAAGAGACGGCAGAGAATGTTCAGTTGATTCAGATGCACATGAGAACTGTTTAGAGCAGACAGAAAAGTTATACAGATAACCGGAGGAAGGATCTTTCTTTTGAGGTAGGTGATCATGTCTTTCTCAAAGTTTCTCCATGGAAAACTGTGATGCGTTTTGGTAAGAAGATAAAGTTGAGTTCGAGGTTCATTGGACCTTATGAAATTATGGAGAAAGTTGGATCAGTTGGGTAAAGAGTGGCTTTACCTCCAAGTTTGTCCTAGGTACACAATTTTTTTCATGTTTTTATGTGGAGAAATTATATGCCAGATCCATATCATGTTTTGAGCCCATAAGTAGTCTAGTTAGAAGAGAATCTCTCATATAAAGAACAACCAGTTCAGATTCTTGACCGTACTGAGCATGTGTTGTGGAATAAGGTAATTCACCAGGTAAATGTTTTGTGAAAAAACCATATGATTGAAGAGGCAATGTGGGAATCTGAAAATGCTGTGAGGGATAAATACCACCACTTATTTTGAAAAGTGAATAAAAAATTACGAGGATGCAATTTACAAATGGGGGGAAGGATGTAACATCTGAGGTAAATGAAGAATAATATATTTTCATATTTATTAATATTTGTGAAGTAAATATTAATTTTACTTTAATTGGGTTACTATGTTCGATAGCGTACCTGATACGCAACAACTGGTTTCTTTGAAATCTTACATTCCACACTAATAATATAATAATATTATTGGTAGTTAACTCCTAGTCGTTGTATTAGCAGTAATTAACAAAAATAACTATAATATTATTATACATAATTTTTAAATGCATTTACATTTATCCAATAAAAAGATAGAGGCTTAAAAAGTGAATGAATCTAATTTTAAGCATAATTTACATTAAAAGGTCGATTTACCACCTTTTAATGGATAACCCTCTTTAAATATAGTTTTTGTCACTTTAATACATTATAATTGACCAAATAAAATCATTATTTATATTTGGGACATCAAATTTTACTTTGGGTAATTTTTTGGGATTTTTCCGATAAAGTTCATTTTTTAATGAATAGTGAAAATATTTTATTTTAATTCAAAATTGCCTTTTAATATAATTTATTTATATGGTTAGATTATATTGATAATTGGTTTTAAAGTGTAACTATAATATATTTTTACCATTTAATCCAATTTTGGTCATTGGAATTAATTTCACTTTGAAATTGGACATAAACAAGTGTCAATCGTTTGATAGTTATTGTTTCATAAAAACACGCTATTTGATTTAACAATGGGAATTAATTAAAATTAATTAATTAAAATTTTATGTTTTGAATTTGAAAAAATGAACATCATTTTTGAATTTGGAATATCTAATATGGATTAGGCTGGATTTTTGGTATCTTTCTAAAAAACTTCAATTTTTGATGAATAGTGAAACCACGAAGTGGTTGTTAAAAAACTGAATTTTTTATTTAAATAAAATTTTACCACTTCTGTGAATTGAATTTCAAAAATCTGACATACATGGTTGTTATTAGGTAGTAAAATTTGGTTCAATAAGATGATTTTTTAGTGAATAGTATCTTTTTACTTTTATTTACCGCAGTTATAGGTAAATAAGGTAATTAAGGGTAAGAAGAATATTATACTTCAAAATTACCTTAACACTTGTCCTAACCTTATTTTATGATTAATGGCCTACCAAGGGCATACTTGGGTCGATTTTGGGACCCTATGGAGCCACTTGGGTTTGATATTGACACTTTAGATTAATTAATTTAATGTAAAGGAAAAAATGACATAAAAAAATATCTTTTAGTGAATTAATTTTAATATGGAGTTATATAAGTTATATTTTCAACTATAAATATTCATTGGAAAGATATAAAGATTTCCAAAATCATCGTATTTTTTTATAATTTTTTAGACATCAAATGAATAAAATTATTTATGATACAATAATTATGCTATATTTACCTCATTAATAAAAGTTTTAAATAAATAAGATTATAATGATTAAAATATTATCCAAAACATGTCCAATTCGGATTGGATGATTTTATTTCGAATATGAGTCATCTTATCTTCGACTTTAATTATTTTTGGACCTTTTTAAAATGAAGATATGTTTATAATAAAATAATGTTTTCAGACTTTCCTAAAGATCCCCTCCTCCCCCTTATAAAAGGAGACCGCTTCTAACCAATTACTCACACCTCTAAAGCCTTTTGGCTTGTCCAAAATCTGCCCAATTAATCTCCCTACACCCCTATCCTCCTCTTAGAAGCCTTACCTTTGGAATAAGTCACTTCAAGAAGTCCTTTTGTTTAATCCAAAGGAAGTTACCCAAATTAAAGGTAACAATTTCTCTTAAATTGTTTCTTTTATTTTACTTCTCCAACCCCTAAACTATTTTTATTCCCGTCTTTTGTAACTACAATAGTATCCTCAATATACTAGGATTTTTTATGTGAATTATTCGAACTACACTTACACACACCTCCATCTAATGGATGTATAACATAATGTTTCTATGGATAGAAAACTAATGCCTCACGAAACAATGATTGTTCGATTATATCCTACCAACTTTCATGGTGGACATTATGATGGAACTGTATTTATATATGAAATATATTGTTTTTATGTTTTCTTTATGCTTCTGTAATTTCCATTTATATCATTCCTTTATGGTTTCCATTATGGGTAAACTCGATAATCTCATTAGAGGAAGTGCGGACTACCGCCCCCTTAAAGTGATATGACTCGTTAATGCCATATGTGGGACGTATAAAGGATGAAGTTAACGATATTATATATGATATTATATATACTGGAATTAATATATAAATATTTAACATTATGATTTAATTCCATTAAAATAAGAAATATAAATGAAAGTAGCGTTCATGCATACGTACGGCTTACCATCTCCATGAACGATGCATTTTATTTCTTACCTCCAAATGTTATGTACTATTATAAATAAATGTATATAATGGTTATATATGATATATATAACATCTAAATCAAGAATATAATTCTGAATATAATTTACTATTGACTATATGGACAACTTGTAAATATAAGGTGTTCATTTTTTACTCAAGTACCATATATCAACCAAATTAATGTTATTAACACAAATGAATACATAAGGTTTATAACATGGTAATAAGTGATATAAAATGAATAATAAACTTGAAAAGGGTTCTTAATAAAGTATAAATTAACTTCAGTTCATTATTCAGGAGATTAAAGAACAATTGAGTGAAGTAGGACACGAGGTAAGGGACTTCGTCTCAATCTCCTTACATTGAGGCATATTTAGTTTTATACATGACTCTATTTTATACGGTGTATAAACCCCTTTGACTTTTCATTTCATTCAAAAGGGATATTTTTATATGAATATTTTTACTAAATGACCAAAAGAAAATTTTTTACGTAAGCGGTGACAATGACCTTTCCGCCACCGCGAGTATTATTTGATCTTTGGCTTCCTTAACAAGGTGAAATGATTTTAAAATGAAAAATAAATACCATATAATATTTTTTTATGTATTTTGGTATTGAAAATTATTTTGAGAATGGATTTATTATTTCAATATCTTGAAATGATATTTTGTTATTGCAATGTGGAAATGTTATCTTTCCTTTATGCTTATGTTATGTGTTATGATCATGTTATGGTTCTTGGGCATTATTTATGTATATAGGTTTTTTCGTGATAAACTTAGGGCAGGTGAACCCGAGATAGCTCTCCAATGCATTGGGTAATGTGATGGATGTAAACATGAATGTTTCTCCTAAGATATTTAGTTAATATACTGTTATGGGTATTCCAAAGTAACTCCCTATGTAACTGTGATAGCTACATTGTATGTATGTTATGGTTTCCACAAGTTACCTTTATGATTTATTATTTATATGTGTTATTCCTAAAATCTTATGATTTCATGAGGTAAGTAAAAGAGTTCATGTTTTGTATGTATTTATGATTTTTTTCTTTCTTTGTTTTATAACCCTTATTGAGCTTTTTATGCTCATCCCAAGTTTTGAAAAGCTTTTACAGGACTTAAAGATGAATATGGTCAAGGATGGGATCAAGGAAAAGTCATGCTGTTTAAAACATGGAACTAGACACGACTCTTTTTTTCAAGAGTTTTTATTTTATGAAAAAAATGGAATCTGTGTAGAAGTGTCTACTTTGTAATCTTTTGAGATGTAATTGTTATCTCCTAATTCTCTAAACTCTAAACCTGAAAATATCTTTAATGTGAATTATTCATTTAATTCAATATTATGTAATGTTTAAGGTCGTGTCCTTATACTATATAATAAGTTATTCCAAACCACAAACCATTCACTAGTTTTCCCCATATATTTTGACTAATATGAGTTCTTTTCATTATTTTAAAACTATACAGGCTGAAAATAATAAAATACTAAACTTGGTTATGGGTTATGGGTCATTTTTTTAATGAAATTTTTTATGAACACAAAATATAATATAGGTTTTGGATGATCCATAATGGGTTTATAAAATTAATAAAATAAGTTAAAAATCATATTATTTTAAATGGGAAACATATATTTTGTCGATGGTAGCCTTTATTTTATTTATTATTTCACTTTTTTGTCATTATGATGTCATAATAGATATTGTATATTTATATCGTATTCAATTTTTACCTAGAAATTCATTTATTTGGGAAAATAATGAAATATACACAATTGGATAATTTTTAAATTATGATTCCAAAAATAATATTTATTTTATAGAAATTAATTTCTAAATAATTTAGATTTAACTCTAAAAACAGGATTCAACATTTATTAAGAAGTATCAGGTTTTTTGTAATAACTATATTCAAACCCTTATAAAAATTACATTTTTCATCATAAAATTTTTATTATAATTTATATTTAATAGAAAATATTTAATTATAATAATTAATTAAAAATAATATATTTAAAAAATACATTAATTCATAAATCCATAATTAAAATTCTATATTACCCAAAAATACAATTTGTGTTTTATTATACCAAAATCATAATCATTTTAATGTAACAATAATATAGAGAAAATATAATAATTATTCTATAAAAAATAAAAAATATATATTCATATTATTAAGGTCTTGATACACTACCCTTTAAATACACCATCAAACACCCCAAGGGTAAGGTCCATGATAGTGATATTTTAATGGGGTGCTTCAGAATAGATGGTTTGAGTCATGATCTCGATGATCTTGAAATTCTACTATAAATAGTTTATCTTATGCATTAGTTATGTGATCTTGAATTGTTATTTGTCTATGGAAAATCAAATTGAAGATTCATTCCTAGGAATCTTAGATAAATGGAGTTTATAAGGCATGATCATATAGGTCAAGGCTATCATTTCACTTCTTTATATCAAAATGTTTTATCAAAACCCTATATTTGTTTAATTCATATGATCACTGTTTAATGACTATATTATTAATATTTATTATTATTAATATTGATTTTAATTTTATAGGATATAATTAAACATAATAAGTGTATGAATTTTTTATAACCAAAATAGGTAATTTAATTCATTCACAAAGTAAATTTTATTTGTAAATGTTTTGGGTTGTCATATATAATGTTATAGATTGAGTTCTAAAGATACAAAAAATGAGTATTTTTCAACTATCAATAGTTTTTAATGGAAAATTGGAATGTATTTATGTTATGGGTTAACCATCAGTGTTGTGGTTGAAAATTTAACTTTCTTGTGTTCTTTAAATGGAATGATGATAGTCATATTAGTTCTACCAAGATTTTCTATTTAAGACAACTACACCGTATTTATTCTTAATATAAAAAGGTTTCATTTCAATTTAAAAATAGTTTAGATTACTTTATTTTATTATCTCATATACATACCTCATCATACCTTGTAATTTAAAAAAATCACTATTTTTATTTTTTTGATGTGGTACATTTATAGTTGAATCATGAGTATTTCAAAATAAAACACAAATTTCACTAATTTATATTGGTTTTTATAAAAAGTTATGGATTCATATAATATAATAGGGTTTTGGAATTGGTTCAAGGGATTATTTCCATGAATTCTTTATTAACAAGAAATTTATAGTTGGAATAAGTAAAGATTATAGATGTGTATAAACATCACCACTTTTATTAGAGAGTTAAAAATTAAGAATATAATCATCAAGGTAAAAGTATTAGAAAGAATTCATAACCTCTAAAACACTCTCATACAATTCATTAACCACCATATTTTCCCCCTATATATGTGAGTAGCTTCAAATTTTTTTTCCAAAATAATCCATACATTCCCTCAACCCTTTTATGAGTTTCCAGGTAACCAAAGGAAATTATTTATTTATAATATTAACCACAAAAATAAAATAACTTACAATCCAAAAATAACCCCATCTAAATTTCTTATCATCACTAAGTGCCTGTATGATATCATAATAACATACATAAAATAAATAATGTCTTTATTAGGATAATAAATGTAGGAAATAATAAAACAACTATTGAACCCGAAGTTATCACTAAAACCTAATTGTCAAGGGGCACAATGTTTCACACCATCTATAATAACATCAAGACATCTTGGAATCTATTTAACCTTCTAGATGCACATGGGTTGAATTGGTTTATAGGAAACACTGTTAACCCCATGAATCTTATGAATAATAAATTCATCCTTTGTATTTTACCTGTATCAGACCAAAAATTTACAAGAGATATGAATATCAATATAGATACCCACGTGAATACACCTTTATTTAGGTTTATCACCATCAATCCCCAGAGCATTCCTAACAATCCATATGTGATAATATGTTAAATCCATAAAAGTGTATAGAATATTCTTCACTTGTATAAAGATATCTAGACTAATAAGAAAAACCACAAAGGCCTAAAGACTTCAATTAAATTTAATGGTGGAGTAGAAAATACACTCTCCATGATGCTATAGTTTCCTGGAAAATGTGAAATCAAATAAAAGTTAATGGTTGTCATCACTATTACTCAGATAGAAATAAAATGATGAAGCATATTCCATACCTACTATTTGTAGTTATACATCTGTTTAGAGATGGTTGTGCCACAACTTCCATATAATTATTTTCCTAGATAGTGTATAATGGACCTCATTGGAATCCTCATCAATCATGGGTTTTCTTCATCAACACCACTCATATATATATAAAATGGATTCGGATACCTAATTACTAATATTATTGTGAAAACAATGGTAGTTTCTTACTTCTGGAAAGAATAAAATACAATTTACTACATAATATCATGATTTATTTATTTAATGTCTTAGAATGAAATAATTATATTTTGAATTTGAAGTTATTCATGAATTTTAAATTTTAATTTAAAATTTCAACAAAGTCTTAATGAAGTGTTTTTATAATTTATAATAAAATAATGTGTAACATGACATAGAGAAAATTTAAATATAGATAATAAAAAAAGGAATCTCATGAAGAATCCAACTATTGCTTTTTATATATATTTTTATAAGAAATTATCTAACAGTGAAAATCAAAAAATTTCATTGAAGAAGATTTATTTAAATGGGTCTATAGCATGTTCTTCAGAAAATTAGTAATTTTTGATGATCAAAACATCATCCAAACAACATTATATCTCATTTAAATAAGGTATGAGATGTTGTGTTTTTTTGAATAGGTTTGTGTTATAATTTTAGTGTTTCAGTGGACAATGTTAATAAAAATATTTGAAACAATTTTGACCAATAATTTAGATATTCCAATATATTATTTAGGATCCTTGTTTCTATTTCATTGTAGATTATGTTTTAGTGTATAGGTTTATATCATCACTGTTATGGTACATTTATATACACCTAATTATCAAATACAAAACATTATTGATGTAATACATTTGGTGATTCTAATAGTTAGTGTGGGGACAGATAATACAATACCATGCTAAAGATATAACCATTCATTTAGATTGGTGAACACTATAAATTTATTTATTCCTTTTTTGGTTTTGTTGATATGAAAAATTAATCATTAGATGAATTTATTAACATAAAAATTGTTTTATTTTGGTGAATAATGTTGGAGATAACAAGATTGTTTTATATTAACTGGTGATGAAGATTTATTGGTGGAAGATTTGTATTATAATATTTCTCACTAATACAAATTCCATATTAGTGAATAATCAATGTGATACATCACTAATATTTTTTAGTTCCCTCTATAATATCACAAACTTTGATTTAAATCCCAAGACATTCCAAAAACGGTTTTTTAAAATGACTATAGTGATTTTAAATAAATAATTATTTCATTTCGGTTCACTAATGCACAATTCGTGACATTAAATATAATGAATAATATACTTAATCCATTAATATAATCCTTCATGGAGGTATTTATAAATTACATTATTTTCTATATAAAAATATATGATCAGTATGGTTTTCGTATTTATATCATTTAAGTGATAATTTTAGAGAACATTTTTTTGAAACAAAATTAAATGAACCTTCAATATTGAGGATGTTATGTTATATGGTCATATAATATTTAAAGATATAATCTTAGTGTAACCTTTAATGGTTAATTAATTAATATCCAAGAAATTTTTGATGAATTATTTTTATATTAGAAAGTTTTTATGAACTATAAAAAACTATTATTGTCTCATCCAGGACCACTCAAAAATATTTCATCCTATAAAATTTCTGAAAATTAAATATTCATTAGTGGGTTATGTAATCTCATGTGATAATATTCCAATGGATACTTCAATGATGTAAGTTATTGAACAATATACTGAACTAACCAGTTTAACTAAAATTCATAATTTCTTAGGGTTGGATGAATAATAAAAAATCTATTACAATGATTTTTCAACAATATCTAATCCCCTCACTAATTATCTGAGAAGTGTTTTATTTTCAAGAGGACTTATGAATATAAAAATAATTTTAATAAACTGGAGAGAATGTTATTAAATGTGTGTTTTCTTACACTACCCTACAGTGGAGAAGGTATATTTATATATATTTATGAATCAAGAAATATACTAGGATGCATCTTCATTAAAAATGAAATAGTGATAGATTTTCCCCCTCACCAAATGAAAATTCATGACCAAAATTTGCCAAAAAATAGTTTTATGCTAAAAATATTTTTTTTCATTAAAGATATAGAGGCATTATCTAAATTTTAAAATGTGTGATATATATAGTTATCCTAAAAGCATGTAATATATATTTTTCATGTAAAATTTTGAATACTATATATAGATAACGGTTGGAGTTGAAAAGATATTATGACTGCTCAATACATTAATACCATGGGAAGAAAAACATAGTTGTGGATTCTTTGATCTAGAAGGACCATACTAGTTTCTACATTATAAAGAATGATAGATATATGATATTTTGAGATATTTAGAATTTAGTTCATGAAATATTGAGGAAATGAAACAAATCATATCCTTAACAGATGAATGTATAAACATTAATCTATGAGATGATTAAGGAGGAAGATAAGGAAGATAAGGAATTATTGAAGAATATGATGATTATTTATGAAATCAATCAAGAACATGAAGAAATATTATGTTTTGTAAAGATTATGTGTTCCATTAATACCATAACTAAGGAAGGATATTTTTGATGAATTTAATAACTCATTATTCTCAATTCATCCCAAAAGTAAAAAGATTTATAGAGATTTGAATGCGCAATTATCATGGGATAGAATGAAAAGCAATATTGAATAGTATGTATCTTGGTGACTAGTGTGGCATAAAGTTATATATGGGTGAATTAATTCTAAGGGTGTGTTATAACCATTACCCATGAAATAATAGAAATAAGTAAACATTACCATGGATTTTGTTACCAGAATCCACATTTTTGGATAAATATATATGGAAATAATAAAAAATATAGTGGGTTAAAATAATTTTATTTTTTTTAAAAGATAATAAATTATATTTTATTATTATATGAATAAACCGTGGAGTGTTGTGTTCATAATATAGTGCTGAAAAAATTAAATATGATAAAAGTTTTTAAATAGTGGATCAAATCACCATGATCCTATTTCATACTTAAATCATCTCTAAATTGTTAGAATTTTGGTACCACATAAGAAAAATCACATTTAAATTTATGATAACCTATTTATAAAAAATTACTTTTATAATGCATATAGGAAATATCCTGAATTTTTATGTGAGTCACAACCTAGTGTGACCTTACTTTTAATTTGGCATCACATCCCATGAACAATAATTTTATTTTAAATAATTAAATATATCAAACATTCATTGATTGAAAAAAGAATAAAAATACACTTAAAATTAAAAATAATTGAATAATAATATTTACTGATGAAAAATAAAAGGAAATTAAATATCTGGAGTGGAATAGATGATGATGATTGTTTATGAAACTCAATGATCTCCAATCACTTAATCAGTAGAGAGTACAATGTTGAATCATATTCCAAATTATACCTATGGAATATTTTTTGTTGTTTATTTCAATCATGTACCATGAATTAGTTAATTATCCCAAGGTTGAATTATTTTTTTCAATTTTATTTTATCATGTTATACCTTGATTGAATTATAATAGATTAATCCCATAAAATTAACTCCACATTCTCAAAGGAGCTTGTAAAAAATAAAAATAATATTCCATGGGTTAGGGAATAATAATATTTAGAACAATATTATTTAAATATAATTTTAATGAATTCATTCATTATTTGATTGTTATCATGATCTTGTATTGTTGTATGAAATAAATTTTAAACACTTCTAATATGACCATTAATAATATATAAAAATCTAAAAATAAGTAAATTAATAAGAACTCTTTTATAAACTAAAAATAATATGATAATACAAATTATTTTTAAACATATCATAGAATAATATCAAACTTATTTTTCCAATAAAAGTTTTCATTATAGTATTAGATCAAACAACTTAGAATATAGTTATTAAATTATTCTTACAATTTTCAATATAAAAAACCAAATTAAATATTCTTTATAATTACAATAGAAATATATAAAAGGAAAAGAGTCTAAAACTTATTAATATATAAAACTATTTCCATAATATTTTCTCTACTAAA
This sequence comes from Viscum album, assembly GCA_963277665.1. Lineage (NCBI taxonomy): Eukaryota > Viridiplantae > Streptophyta > Magnoliopsida > Santalales > Viscaceae > Viscum > Viscum album. The sequence continues at coordinate 120,907,158 of OY728119.1, forward strand.
AAATTTACAAATAGTATTTGTAATATATGTTTATTTTAAAATAAATAATATGGTAAAAATAACATGAATGAAATTGTAGTTAATTTATTCTTAAAAATAATAGATAAAAAAACCATGCTGAAAAAATAATTATTTTTAAAAATAGATAATGTAATGAACTGATCACGTGTGTCGAGTCTCCATGAGGTTTAAATTGTGGAGTTTCTAAACTTACCATTCCATAAAAGAGTATGGTTTTTAAATTGATTATGTGATCAAAATATATGTTCAATAAATTGAGTTACTATATGAAGTGTGGTTGTTTGATATTTTATTATATGGTCACTTACATGGGGTATATTAAAAATAATTCATGGTAGGTTAGTTTATGATCACTTGAAATTTATCTTCATGGTATCTTGAAAATTAGTCATGAGCATCACTTGGAAATAACATCAGGGTAACTTCAAAAATCATTCATGGAAACTTCAAAAAGGATTTAGGGTGACTTTAAAAATGTCACCACGGTAAATCCAAAAAACATCCACAATAACTTTTAAAATAATCATGTGCTTATGTGTAAATTACATCATTTAATCACTATAATGATCCAAAATAAAATAAAATATATCTTTTAGGTGACTGAAATAATGCAGTTGTAATAATGAAAAGTTTGAGGAACTATTTCCATATCAGGAGGAACATACTACCACCGTGAGGATATATTAGGGTTGTGTCATTCAAGCATGAAGTTTCAAAAGAGTTCCCATAAATATTTGATTATTTTATGTTAATTTGTTGTCATTTATGGTGTCATTCTACAGGAAGAACAAAAAAGAAAATGATATGATTCCTTGATGAAGAAATATAAATAGTAAAAGATGATGATTCTAGTCAAGGTGAAGTTTAAGCATAAGGGAAAACTGAATGGTTGATATCATGTAGAACGAGAAAGATTCCATCATTGATTTCACAAAATTAGATGAAAAATTTATATAGAAAATAATATATATATTAATATATATATTATTTAATATATATGTATATATATGTATATACCATTTAAAATATATATAATGATATATATATATAATGAAAAAAGAAGTTTTATATAAGTGATATACTATTGATACTATAATTTCATTAATAAGTTTTTTAGAATGTATCATTAAAAAATTAATTAATATTATTAAATTGTATAAAAAATAACACTTAAACAAAAAATAGTATATGGGAAATAACTTTCCATCGATTGAAAAAAGAAAAAACATTTTTTAAATTAGTTAACATATAACAATTAAAATTATGAAAATATAAATATTTATAAAATATAAACGAAAATAAATGCGAGGTAAATATAATTTCAAAAAACATGAATAAAAAATCACTACCATATAAGTTAAAATTAAAATAATCTCTCTTCTTTTATAAATTATGAAACCAAAAATTTATTTAAATTTCCAAAACATTCTCCCACTTTTTTTTTAATTTATGAAAAATAATAAAAATTAAATCTCCAATATATTCTCCTCATTAAAAATTCAATAGTTACAAATACTTATAATTGTATGGATTAGTAAATTTTATAAAAAAATTACAACATTTTCTTAAAAATTAATAAATAATTATAGTAATCTAAATAGATGATATATGAAACTATATAATGTTGAAACAAACTATTTAATATTATCCCATTTATTCACATGATCCCTTTGAAAATTAAATCTAATATATAAATTTTTTGTTTGAGACTATTTAAAGGAAACATTTAAAATTTCAATTTCACTAGACATATCATGGAAGATTTTAATTTTTTTTTCAAAACTAATAATAAAATAAAATAATATTTGTTTAATTAAAATACTTTGAGAACAACAACTATAAATATAAATATAGTGATCCTTTTATATAGATAATGATACTAAATTTTTTTTCATAGAACTCAATGAAATTAAAATTTTACCAAATAGACAAAACATTACTATTGTGTTTTTTCCAATAACGCCTTAAACCACTAAAGTTTGAGTCAGAATAACATAATGATTAAAAAAATTTGGGTTTAATAAAATAAACCAATTCCAAAATTCATATTTTTTTATCTAATAACCATATTAATGGGTGTAAGAATAACTTATCTTTGATTTTATTGAAATCTAAAACATCAAAAAATTGTAAAAATTATATATGGTCTATATGCAGTCAAATATGATCATTTCCCTCTAATGAATATATGAAATTTAACATCCACACACTTTCCAAATTCAACAAAATTCAATTTGAAATTTTTACATATATTTTTTTCATATAATTTCATAAATCATGGCCAAACCATTAAAAAGTTCCTTACCATATTTAAAATGATTTAATAAAACTTGTTCTTGTATTCTGTTAATTTATAATCCATGAAAAAAATCAAATCCCACATTAAAATCACATCAAACTCACTAGAAATTACATTAGAAAAATTAATACAAAGTAAACAAATTATAGAACCAAATATTATATAATCAAAAAAATTAAATATAATAAAAATATTATTTGAAGCATTTTTTATAAGTAGGGTATGAAAAACTATTACTTTTAAAAAAATATTTTTCAATACATAATTAGATAGTCTTTCATAAAAAGCATCAATATATTTCTTAAGAAAAAATAATTCATTATTATGTTTAAAGACAAGATTTGTAAATCATTCATTTTAAAATATAAGGTATTATTTAACAAAAAAATCATCATAATATATTTAGTATATAATTTCTCCTTTTTATTCTTTTGAATGAATTTGAAAGTTTTGAAAAAAATAAAATACTAATAAAATTATAGTAACCACTATCATATCACTATGAGAAAATGAATATTCAAAATAAAATCCCCATTTACATGAATAAAATTGAGCTACTAGTGTTTTTTTAATTTTAACTATGTTTCCAACTTCATCATGTGTGTTATAAAAAATCCATATAGTTCCTATTATTTGTTTATCCGTTTCCAATTCAAAAACATTCCACACATTTTTTCTCACTAATTGATTTTATTCCTCATGAATATCAATAATATGATTTGAATAATTTAAAGAATTATAAATATTAACATGTATAAAATGATACACAAATACTAAATTAGAACAATAACATTAAATAGAATTCCATGTTTATATAACAGATTCAACATTTCCAATTATTTTTTCAATAGGATAATCAATAATAGTTTTCCAATCTTTTCAAATTATTTGAGTGCATAGTTTATCCCCCTCAACTAATGAATTATCATTTTTTGATCATTATATTTATAAAAATTGAATTCTATGAATTCATCATCATCAATATTTTCAGATATATTCATCTTCATATTTTTATTTTCATCAAGTTTAACATTAATAGGCTCTTAAACTACTAAAGTTATCTTATCTTAAATTTTTTATTCCTTTATATAATTAAAAGATTTTTTTCCTTCATCAATTTTGATTTTTTTAAATATATTGTGTTGTATTTAAAATGAAAACTTTTGAACCAAATACCATAAAATATCCAATTTTATGTTCAAACCCTTTAGACAGTTCATAAGGTGTTAATTGTAAAAATTTTGAATATAAACTATATTTCAAACATTAAAAGATGTATTGAAATATTTTCATAAAAATTATTTTGGAACACGTGTCTCAATATACATTTATTTATTAATTTCTTTAGTTGTCCTATTATTTTTTCCAACCACACCATTTTATTACATCGTCCTAAGGTTATAAAAATAATGTTTATATCTATTACATTCATATAATTTATCTAATTATAAATAAATAAATTAACCACCTATTTATTTTATGATAGGGATGATTTAATTTTTTTGATGTTTTGAATAAGACTATACAAAGAACAAAATATAGTTAAGGTTTTATTTTTTTGAGATAATAGATAAATCAAAATGAATATAATATAACCATATAATATTATAAATATATATTTCTTTCTTCATATTCTTGTAAGTTTTATAGGAACTAATATATCAAGATGTTTAAATTAAGGATGTCTTATAGTGCTATGATCATTTAATGTTTTAAATCATTCATTATGTTGTGTACCCATTAAAAAGGAATCACACACAAATTACTTATTTTTATGTCTATAGTAATTATAGAACCTATTCATGGTTTTAAAACATGTGAAATAGTCTATAGATATAATTTCTATGTGTAATATTAAAAGAATATTATTTTAGTGACCCAGATATTCATTACATGAATATTACATCATTTTTATGATAAACAACAATATCATAATACAATATATAATCCAAAGGTTTTATATCTTGGAAAAATAGGATCAGAAAACACTTTTAAACAAAAATACATAAAAATATATTTAAACATTTCTTCTTTATCATTCTAAAATATCACATTTTCTTCAGTACATATAAATAATTAAGGATATACATGAATGAATGGGGTGATATAAAATCCCAATATATTGATAAATAAGGGACATAAATCAATAGTACATGTGTGGGAATTATAAACATAATCATTCCATAATAATTGGATCATCATCCTATTCATGTGGGAAACATTTGATAATGACAATGAATTTGTATATGAATACTAATGAAACATCATAACATAGTGTCAATATATGGCACATAGTTGTGAAAATAGATAGAATCATGTCCACACATAACATATTTTCATAAATATTAACACTATAATCTTTAAAAAATATAAAATCATGTTCACAAATTATAATAGTTATCTCATGAGATATATCACAGTACCCAATGAATTTGAGGGCTATATAAACCTGGTCCCACCCATCACATCATAAGATGATAATAATAATTCATGGAACACTGAATGTCAAACAATCAGTACCATAAAATAAAACCCATGAACAAAATGTTTTTTTCATAAAGGATTTGATACCATACATCACTGAATAACCTTTTTGGTTCTTAAATGAATAATTTAAGTCATAATTTTGAATAAAAGATGAATTTTAATGGATAAATAAACAACTCATGAGGTGTCAATATATGATATAGAAATTTGAATCCCCCTCTGAAAAATCATTATAATTTGGCTGGAAATTAATTTTAAAAGGTAGGATAATGTTTATACCAAAAATAAATATGAAAGGATAGTGAAAATTCATTTTAAGGAAATTATAAGATTATTTTTAATGAAAATAATGTGAAATATAAGATAACCCAAAACAAGGTAGCTTTAGAAAATCCACCTTAACTTATACACCACTTTATTTTATTGTTTTTACCCCAATGAAAAATAGACATATGTTTATTAAAATATTGAATAATAGGAGAAATATTTTAATTTATGTTACTATTTATGAATTATATTTTTAATTTCCCTTAGATAAAGGTTAAACATTTAGATATCAATTCTTCCATAGAAACATAATTTTTTTGTTTCAATATCACTCTTTTTTAAGGTCGTATATACATAAGAGGATGTATTTATAGAGTGATAAAATGAATACATTTATACATTTATATATGAAAAATAATTTACTGTAAAAATATATATATTTAGTAATAATTAATTAATTAAAAATGTATACATTGGAATTTTACTGGACGTTAATAATATATTGTCTAAAGAGGAGGAGAGAGACATATAATATATTCTTATAATAAAAATAATTTTTTTATAATATATTATAATAATACATTTCATTTTATAATATAAAATATTTGTTTTATGATGGTTTCAATTAGAATATAGAATGAGGATATGAAACTAAAGGTTGTAAATACATTAGATCTTACCTAAAGTGGTTACATTTCTAAGACACATAAATCCATAAATATTAAAGTTTTATAACTCTAGAGAATGGAAAAAAATTACAAAGTCATTGAATGAGGGTATTTGGTCAGATTTTAGTTTTTAGAAAGTTAGGGAAAAATGTTTTTCTACGGGGAGGGAGAGGGGTTGATTATATTTTAGGAAAGAGGGATTTTTTGAATAAAATATTGAATAAAATACTATATCAATTTTAAACCTTGTAATATTGGATTATTGAAACAATAAATAATATATCAATAAAATAAAATGGTTTTAAGACTTTTAAACCCTTTATAATTTTAAAAAAAATAGTTTTTTTAAAATGGAATATGTAAAAAATAATAATTGTTATTTTAAGGGAACAATTTTGACTTTAGAATTTTGAAAAAAAATTAGGTTTATAAATTTGGTGTATTGTTTTTAAATAGACCATTTTTCTTAATATTTATTTGGTCCCAAAAATGCCACATAATATATATTAATTCCTTATTTCATCATCATTATGACATAAAACATGTAGTCTTTGAAAAGAAGTATTTTTTATATTCCTGTAAAAATTGAAGTACTTTAGAAAATTATGAACCCCCCCCCCTTGGAAAATTTATGTGTTATTATTCACGAAATTGAATTAATTTTATCAATTTAACTTTCTATAGAAATTTAATTTAATTTTTAATATTAGAAGTATTATTTTTTACCAAATACTATATAACACTATTTATTAAAAATGTGGTGATATTTTCATTCATATTTTTATTTTGGAATTTATTTTGGGGGACTACAATATAATTATTTTCATAAATCAGTAATTTTAAATATTATTTATATTAAAAATTATTATTTTTTGTTCAATTTAATACTCCAAAGGTTATATTTCTATTTTCTATAGTTAAGTTACCATTTCCAATAGTCAGGTTATTGTTACCAATGGTTAGTTTACTATAAAAAATATTATATTAATATTCTAACAGTCAAATTAACTCTTATAAATAGAACCTAATATCTTAATATATTATATACTCAATTCATCTCAATATTCTACATTCCATTTTCAATAATAATGATTAGTTTACTAATATTTTTCTTCACTTTCATACTATTGTTCATTGGGGTTATTGTTCTATAATATTGGGATAATACATGTTTTTTCCATTGTGGTTTTTATATTTATTTTTGACCCCTTAGAATGTTTTTAATTTTCTTGGGGTTCATTACAGAATAATGTATAGATTTTCATTATTGAAATAAATATTTTATTATTTTACTATGTTTAGTATCTTTATAGTACTATATAATGTAATTTAACAAAAATTCAATAGAAAATATATCATATATAAACTTTAGTTTATTACATTATTCCCCTTTAGATTTTCACCTTTGAAATTTATTCTCATACTCTTTGTTTATAACATGTTCGGGTAATTCTATTTCATTGTTTCCTCTAGATGTAACAGCCCTATTTATATTAATTATTCCACTACAAAAGTTTGATAGGGTGAGTTGTCTAGTTTTATAAAACATTTCCTCTACAGTCAATGAACTTCACCGATTTCTCCTCACACGAAAGGACATTTTCTAGTTTTTCAACAACTAGATTTCGTACATGTGGGAAATCAACTATGTACATCTTCCAGAGAGATACATGGGAAAAATAATAAAATAGAGGATTTTTTTATATAAGTACTATGAAATAAAACATTAATCTTATAGGATCAAAGATATCAAAGGGGAGAATGTTTCTATGGATAAGATTACATTTCATTTGAAACATCATGTCTTTCTTCTATGATTATATTTGAAGAAATTCTTTTCTATAACTTAAAACTACTTATCTATTTGACAGTTGTTAACATAGATCTTTTGATGAATCTAAGAAACTTTAATATGTTTTTTTGTAGGTTTTACCTTTATCTATTACCCATTTAATAAGATAATATCCATATATATTCATTTCACCGAATTAATCCCAACTTTTAAGAGTTCTACACCTATTCCCAAATAGAGAATCATATAGATAAATTTTAATACTCAACTGAAAAATGTTTTTTATGAGGAATCAACTAATGTGAGATGTGTTCCCCGTAAATAATTAAACTCCTTTAATAAGGCTCTGATTATGTCCTCATGTTTCTTATTTTTTCTTTTAGATTGGTCATCAGTTTGGTGATGATAGTTCTTACTGTAATTCAATTTAGTATTAAGATCCTGATTAAGAATTGTCTAGAATTTATATGTGAATAATGGATCACAATCATAGAAAATAAGAAGTGGAAACAGATATATCCCTACAATTCGTTTTCATATATATTATATTATTTTTTAATTAAGAAAACTTCCGAATTAATGATTAAGTGTGTAGTCTTTGTTATTGGATCCCCTAGAAACCATATAAAATTTCTTCATTGGATGTATTTAGGAGACTAGTGAGAAATCACATGGTCATGTTTTATCTATTTCCATGTTTATGTTAGAATTTTTTTCCCATCCCCTTAGACTAATATTTCTCTACATTAAATTTCTGTAATACAAATCACATTAAGGAGTACTCAGAAACCCACTTCTTCTTGTTGTCCAACCAGATATTCTCCTTAGGATCATGATACATCATGGTACTTATAGGGTAGAGAGAGAAATATGAGTTATTAACATTATCTTCTAGATCCTTATTTTAATCAGGTGATGAAGTAACAAGATATCTTGTTCCAAATCAAAATAGACCCACTTAATCGATGTTGAACTTAGAAAGATTCCCTTCCTTTACTGCATTCACCCTATTTCGAAGCTCCAAATCATCTCTTTGTGCTTCCTTGATCATCTCTCAAATAGATAGTCTAGGAATCATTTCGAAAAGATTTTTTGAATTTCCTATAATTATTATTTCTATATCATTTATTTTTTATATCAATAATCATAGTGTATTTCACAATCCACGTCAAAGATATTATAGAAGTTTTCTTTCTTCTAAGGGAATAAACAACCTTATTCTCCTTTCTAGGATGGAGGTGAATATAGAAATCAAAGACCTTGATCAGCTCCAACCATATTCTCTAAATCATGTATATTTTCTTCTGTTTTAATATATACTTCAGACTCTAATGATCTTTATATATGTAAAACTTCTCACTATATAGGTAGTGCTTTTAAATCATTATTGTGAAGATCATAACTTATAACAACAAATCATGAATCCATTTGTTTTTCACATGGATCTTCAACTATAAAATGTCATTTGGTATCATGTTATCATTCTACATGAGTAGATTACCCAATACCTTTAATGAATAATCATTTTATATCAAAAACGATTATCCACTAGAATGTATTGTGTGTACAAGTGCAGTGATTAACCTATTTTTTGTTCTCATTAATGCTTTTCTAAAATTTTTCCATTGAGACATAATTTTCCACTTCTGCTGTTAATATATAAAGAGAGATATATAATCATGATATATTTCTATTAAAATATCTATATTACCCTTTATATCCCTGAAAACTATAGATTTTATTAGAATGAGTGGTTCTAGGTCATCCCTTAATTTCCTTTATCATTGAAGGGTCTATAGACATTTTGTCAGTTATGCTCATGTTCCCTAATAATGTGAATTTGTTTATCCAAAATTTATACTTACCAAAATTATTTTATATTTTTTCCTTTCCTAATTTCACCAGTATAATCCTTAAATACTTATCATGTTTCTCCTTTATCCTGGAGTAAATGAAAATATAGTTGATAAAGTCAACAATTTCTTTTCTAGGAAGTGTCTAAAGACCCTATTTATTAGATCCATGAATATTGATCTAGAATTATTATGTTTTAATGGAATTAATATAAACCCATATTTCCCATACTTATTATGGGGGATATCTTATGAATATCTTCCCTTTTAACATTCAAATGATGATCTGAAAAATAAAGATCGGCCATTAAGAATTATCAATATTCTCATAATTGATTGAAACAATCATCAATATTTGGAAAGTAATACGTAATATTTGTAATTATATTTATGATATCCTAATGATATATAAAAAAATTCATTGATCCATGATTTTTCATTATAAAGAGCACCGCTAAACCCCATGGTGATGTAGAAGTCTGTATAAATCCTTTTTTTCCAAATGTTCTGGAAGCTTCCCTTTTAACACCTCAGGTTTAATATGATCCATCCTAGAGGAAAATATGAATATAAGAGTGTATATCTGTATAATATGTATTGTGAAATCTACCCCATGATATGGTGGAATTCTGGGATATTCTTTGGTAAATATATCAGGGTACTCTTTAAAAAGATTAATTTCCTCATGGTTGATTTTTTCCATCGACTCAACCATTTGGGAAAGGTATGCTTCTTCATAGGGATTCCTAAAACATACCATTTAAGGAATATATAAATAATATTCATGATATTCCTTTAATTTTTATAGGATATTGGTATGGTTCAATATATAAAAAATGATATCCTTTTCCCAACAGCTGATGTGTGCACTATATAAAAAAATCTAATCCATGCCCAGTATAACATGAAATTCCACTAATGGAAGTATTATGAGACTGACTAGACGAATCATCACACAAATTCTAAAAAGGTAATTTACTACACATGGGTTTCATTACACCACTAACTATTTTTTAGATATCTATTCAATGAGGTATCAGGGTTTTGATTCAAGATTTATAATTGAATTTCATGATAAAACTTGATGTGTAGAAATTGAATGAAATAAAAAACTTTTACATTATAAAGTGAATAATAATTATTCTTTATATAGTTCATTTTCATGTTTCAACTAATTTATGGTGATATCATATTAATTACCATTATCCTTCATCTTTGAGGGTTTCTGACATGAATTACCCTCAATGAATCATGTTTTACTGCACTAGGTTTCATAGTTACCCTTCCCCCTATTGTTTATGAATTAAACCATGGGTGGTGCCTTACATTGATCCACAAAATTTTTATCCATTAAATGTCACTTATATATTAATTAGCTCAGTGGCCTTACCTTATACACTTAATTAATTTCCCTTCACATTTAATGACATTTCTATGATGCTTCTTCTAACAATTTTTTCATATAAATTGTTAAATCATATTTTCCCCTTTTTCATTTGATCCATAAAAATAAATTAACATCATTAATTTCATATATACATAACCATTGGAATATTCAAAAAAATACATCTATAATTTGATAGAATATCTAAATACTTCTTCATATATTTTAAATAATTAGATATCTAGTTTCTTTTGATGGGGTGTTTTTAAATAAAAAATCAATCTATTGATATTTTTATCATTATTAATAACAAAACAGGAAGAATGGGTTTTAATAATTTTGATTATTTCCATAAATTATGTAACCAATTCAAATTTTTTGTGATCTATGAATTATATATCTATCATTGTTTGAAGAGTTTGAGGGAAATACTGGATAAGAAATATTTTATTAATGGTTTCTCACTACATCTCTTCTATTCTATCCTTCCTCTTGGTATTTTTATCAATACCCCCATTGATTATCCTATCCATATAAATGGTAAACTAAAAGAGTAACCATACCATTATAAAAAATATATATTATATAAAAAATCATCTATATTGACTTAGTCTATTATTTAATGACATGTGAATATGAAAACCCCCTGAATGTGTGTGGTCATTACCACATACAAATTTTATATGTAGTTAATTGTACGGGGGGGGGGGGGGATATAGATTTTTCATATGGTTCATGTTATTTTTTATTTCTTGGTACAAATGGGTAAGTATCACCACAAGTTCTTTAAATCCACTTCCTATTTCATTTGGAATATCATTTGGAAAATAATTACATTGTCTCTCACATAGGATGTTGGTTTGGTTTCTCTCGGTTCCCACCATTTTCTAAAATAGAAATGGTTTGAAATTTTTTTTTTTTAAAAAAGATGAAAAAATATTTTAAACTAAAAAAAAATTAATTATAAGTAGATATCATATGATATCCATATGTTTAGAATTTTTTCAAACTATTGTTTAAAGACTGTGTTCTTTAATATTTTTCTACCATAAGGATAGATAATTACATATTTTATTAATCATTACTAATGGTTTCAATAATATTTGTGATTAATCAAAGTATATCACTTGGGATTCTCAAACTAAGTGTGAATAAAGTCCCATTACAATGCACCAGGTGATGATAAAGTCAAATAACAATGCTCCCTTTTTAGGGTTATTAACCCTAGGAATAACTATGAAAGATCCACATCCACTTTTATCATATAGACATCTATTTACATTGATTTGAAATAATTCACAATCATACTTTACAAATATTTAGGATGTTACTCTTAAAACATGGGCTTATCCTTAGGATTTTCACAAATGTTTTCTAATCCTAATTAGAAAATTAAATAAACCATGCTTTAATAGATACTATAGTTACCCAATTTTTCTATTCAAAAATTTTAAAACATTTTTAAGATAAACATCATTATAGTAATAGATTCCATTACCTAAATTTTTAGTGACCTGGGGAAATCAGGAGCATAAAACACATGTACATTAAAAAATAAAAATTTATTAACATCATTCATATTTTTCCTTCTAAAATATACCATTATAGATAGTATATATAATCATTAATGGATAGTAATTGCTGATAGTGGTGAGATAAAATACAAAATGGAGGGGGCGGGGATAAGGGACACGAATCAATAGTACATGGGTGAGAATTATCTGTATCATCATAGAAAAAGTATATGATCATTACCATAATCATGAGAGAAGCATTTTATAGTGATAAGGAATGTTTCATATGCTTAATAAGTATTGATCATAACATAGTGGTCAAATTCCACACATATTTGTGAATAAATCTAGCAACATATTCACACATAATATATGTTCATTAAAATTGACATCAGAAATATGAATAGATATAGAATATTGTTCACCCATAATACATATTTCATCATGAAATATACCACATTACTAAAAACATTATATTGTTATATAATTTATGACCCACCCATAACATCATAAAATTATCATAATCATGCATGCCACATGGAATATAAAAAAACTTTTCATGAAATAAACCCTGAAAATGGAATGGGACTCAGAGAGTATTTAATATCATACATCACGGAGTATCATTTGGGGTTACCAAATTAATAATTTATGTAATATTTTTCATTAAAATAATATTATTTGGATGAAAAAAACAAATCAATAGGAGTTAGGAGATGATTTTGAAAAATAACATCTATTTTGAAAAAAATTCCTAATTGGAATTAAAATTATATTTAGATGGTAGGAATACAAATAACCAAAAAGATTAAATTAAGGGATAATGAAAAGGAATTTAATTGGAATTAAAGGAATATCCATATAGAAAATAACATGAACTACATGATAAACCTAAAAGGGAGTTGGGTTTGAGAATTACCCTTTCCATAAATCCTACTTTATTTCAACACTTTTTTTGTTTCATGAATAATAAACACAGGTTTATTAAAACATTGACCCAGAATTAAATTATGTTAAATTATATCACTATTTATTAACAATAATAAATGAATTAAATTCCATAAATCTTATTGTTAATGGATAAACATTTATCTGTCATTTTTTCCTTTAATAAATCTTATTTTGTTTTAATTTTTCTATTTTATTTTTTGTACAAATATACATATGGAGAAATAATTCATGAATTATATTTATATATATTTTATTCATTTATATATCATAAATAATTTATTATTTATATCCATAAGTTTCAAGGTATGTAAATAATTGGAAACGTCCTTATTGGCGGTTAACCGACCATTATTGGGAAATTATCTGAAGGGGAGGTGCGAGATGTATAATATATGATTATATTAAATATTGAATTTTATAGAATATTAATATTATCAATATCATGTAATAATAATATGTAATTTTTCAAGAAGCTTTTAATTGGAAAATAGAAAAAGGATATGAAATTATAAAGGAGAATGAAATTAATGGATGGAAGGACATTGCCTCTTTCTTAAAGCGGTTCCTTTTATATGAACCATAACTATATGGATGAATGGACCTTTATTACTCCATATAATACATGAGGATTATAAGGGGAGTATGAGAGGGTATTTTATAATATTATTGGATTTGGAATGTGAGGGAGGACTGGTTTTCCAAGGGGAGGGAGAGGGGTTATTTATACCCGAGGCTAAGAGGTTTTTTTTTAAAAATAAAACATTGAATAAAACAATATTTCAAAGGAAAAATTTGTAATATATAACTTTTGACACTATAAATAGTATATAAATAAAAAAAATTGGGTTCAAGACTTTATATATATCTACAATTGGAATTTAACAGTTTATTGAAATAGAATGTTGAATAAAAAAGTTGTTATTTTAAGGGAAAACATTTGACTTTGGATATTTAAAAACATGACTTATGTTATGAAATTATGTTTAATATTTTCAAATGGAAAATTTATATTATTAATATTTTGGGTTGAAATAATTTTATTTATTTATTGATTAATTATTACATCATTAATATGTCATAAAACATGCGGTATTTAGAAGACATGATATTTATTATTCATATAAAAATTGAAGTATTTTTGAAAAAATCCAAAAAACAAACATTTTAATAATTTTGATATTATTATTAAAAAAACATATATTTTATCAAACTAATTTTCTAACATAGGTTATTTTAATTTTTAATATAAAATATTAGAATTTTATGTAACACCTTAAAATTTAGTTAATTAAAAATGTTCTTTTTTTTGAGTTTTTAATATTGATAATTAATTTTTTGGAATTATAATATTTAATTTTATATAAATTACTCTAGATAAATATTATTTATATCAATTTTTTTTTGTTTTAAGATCCTGATATGATTCCAGTTGTTAGGTTATTATTGTTACGGTTCGGGTTATTATTACCTATGGTCAGATTACTATTCCCAACTACAAGGTTACATTTTCAATGGTTAGATTACTATAGAAATGGTAATATTACATTATATAAATAATAATTCATTACTTCATCCATTATTATTCTAAATTCATCTCAATGTTCTATATTCACATTTTCTAGAATGTTGTATAGTTTACAAATATTCGGCTTTTTTTATAGTGTCGTTTGTGGGGTGATTATTCTTGTTTATTGGGGGGATCTATATTTTACCATTCATGTTTTTAAATTTTAAATATTATACCCCATAATTTGTTTTCCAAATTTTCATGTGTTTAATTTTGGACTAATGTAATGATCTTTCATTAACAAAATAAAGTGTTATGGATATCACTTTGTGATGTATTTTTTTAACACTGCATAATATAATATAATAAGAATTTATTCATGAAAAAAATATCATTTATAAACTCTATATTGATATAATCATCCACTTATATAGCATTCAAACACACAAATTGTTGTTTGTCTAGATCAAAAAATTCAATGGTATTAAGATTATCTTCTATATTCATAAAAAATAGATCATATTTAATTTTCAAAAGTATGAAATTATAGTTTTTGAAAATTACATTTAATCCATAATTATAGAGTTATGATATACTTATTAATTTTTTTTTAAAAACTATAAATAGTACATTATAAATAATAATTTTTTTTGGAAAAATAACTTCTCTAATAAAATTATTCTGATATTTGGAGTTTTTTGTAGATGCCACTAGGCCTACATCACTGAATTCAAGGGTAAAAAATTTGAAATATCACATATCAGTTTCCCCACCCTCTATACATTTACCATTAATAATTGATACTTATAAGACATATTTTCTAAAATTAAACAATAACATAGAATGTTTTGGTAAAAGTTTATAAAATGGGTCTAATATTATTATTACAATAATATTTTGGAATCCAAATAGATTTACAACATCTATTTTTGAGTTTTTTTTATAAAATATAAAATAAATGACTTTTAATGTGACAATTATTTTTTAAAACTCATAGAAAAATTATTAACACATTTACCCTATATTATACATTTAAAAAAGTAACATTCAAAATAAATTAACATTATCTATTCAAAAAATTAGCCTTATTCAAATTTGGTGATTTTTTAAAATAACCAAAAATATTCTTATTATAATCTATATTTATCACAAAAATTATTTCATCATATTTATCTTAGAATTGAACAAATGTAAATGTTGAATATTTAATATTAAAAAATATATTTTTTAATTAAACTTTTGTTTTTTGAGTAGCTTATAAATTTTTATAAACTTACTCATTATAACCAAAATCTATATTTGAAATTTAAATATTTTTATTCTTATGATTCAGGAACACATGCTCAGCTTTAATCACATCATTCAAGACATGTTTATTCTTTATTTCCTAATATTTATTATTTAAAGAAAAAAATATCTTTTAGTCTTTGATTTTCTTTTTTAGTTAAAATTTATTAGAATAAAAAATATTTTTATAATACTCATTATAGAAAAAACATATGTCAATATTTTATCATTACATTTTCAGTTTTCATTATATTGACCCAAATTATTATTTTTAATTTTCAAATCATTATATCATTCAATATTACTGATAATATCATTCCATAATTCCCCTTTCTCTTTATAAAAGGGTTTGTATTTATAATTAATAGAATCAAAATCTAAACCAAAATTGGGATCAGTTTCTTTTATATCTTCAAATATTTCATTATTATCAACATTAGGATGAGTAATTAATTGAGTAAAAAAATGAACCAGGAACCTCGCAATTTTTGTCCATCAAAGCCAGGTTCCCATTCTCCTATTCACTTCATAAGTCATAATGTGTGTATGAACTATTTGAATAATCCCATCCTCCAAAAAAACGAATTATTGTATTTCTAACTTTTTTCATTGTAATTCTTTGTATGTTTTAGTTTGGGAAAGTCAATCTTAATTACCCCTTTATTCATGAACTCATAATAGGTTAGTTTTGAAACATCATTAATATTACTATTATTACTGATCTTGCATTCCTTTTTGTCCATCCTTTTGATCTACCTATATCATAATTTTTTTTATAAAATTGAAAAACATATTTCTAAAATGTGACATCCTTATGTCACTTCTCTAGAATTGAGATTCAGTCAAATTATAATATTCATTACCATTTGATTTAAATTATTTACTATTACTCTTTGTAGACTCCTCATTGGAATTTTTTGACTGTTCCTGTTCATGGTAAAATAAGATAAAAAACATGTTCATCCATATTATACTCTTTCAAATTATTAAATTCATTGATTTTCACATCCATCACAAGAAATAATTTTGGTAATTATCTAATATCACATTCAACTAGAGATGTGCTTTATAGTATTTCACCATGTAAACACATACTATTTGTAATTACAATACACTGATGAAAAATCTTGTTCACTAATTTATCTTCTACCATCATGAAGACCATGTATTCTACACATATAATTCCTAACTTTATTCTTGTAAGATTTTTTATCACATAGTGATTAAAGTTTATAATTAAACAAATTTCATGTGATGTCGTACAATATTAAACTTAGTTACAAACACTTATACTTATAGAAAATTTAAAAATATCAATTAATTTATATTTTAAATCATATATAAACATATCGTTACATAAAAATATCTTTAGATAATCATTGGGTATCAAATATTATTTCTATTTGATTTAATAATTATCTATAATTATCATTTTAATGAATTATTCCATTTTTCCTTTCAAAAATCTATAATAATTTTCATTAAAAAATAGGGTCTTTTGAGGTGTCCAGATATAATTTTCATTAATATATTACATCCTCTAGAACTAATACTTATTCCATAGAATGTTAAATATAACATATTTAGGTTAGGAAAACATTTAAAAATAAATAATAAAACCTATATCCAAATAGAACTAATTAATATGATACCAATTTCTGGTATAAAGGAAAATACAATAATAGTGTTATACTATCCTTAATATGGTCTTAACCTTTGATAAAAGATATGTGATCAAGATAGATTGAAATAATATAATAGAGGTGGTAAAGAGTATATTTAATACTTTTAGAGGAAATACTCAATTATAGTTTATTATTATATGAATCTATATAGAAGTGAAATCTTCATAATATAGTGATGTGGAAATTAAAATATAAATATGGAATTTTTATAGTCTTATAAAATACCAAGAACCAAGTACACTCTTCAATACTATCCACTTAGTGAAAATATGAGTACCCACTGTGAATATTCTATTTTAATTATATGATAACCAATTTATGGAAAAATTATTATACAAAACATTGAGGAAAACCAAAACTTTTTATAGTAGCACAAACTAGTCTAACATAAATTTTCTTTGGGACTCTTAACCCAGGAACCATTAATTTTTTCTATAATAAATTCAATTAGACCCCCTTTTGATTAATAAAATCATATAATAACTCTTATAATTACAAACAGATGAATGAAATTATTTAACATTAAAAAACTGAAATAAATTAAAGAAGTGTAGAGGATACGATGATAATGAATGCTGATTATAAGGCCCCAGCCTTAAACCTTACTTAATCTTGAGTTATTACAAGATTACACATTGAGAATCTTTTCAGGTTTAGAGTTTTAGAGAATTAGATCATAAAACTTACATTACATTCCACATATAAACAAAGTGGTTACATAAAGATAGTATTCTTATTTCCCATCAATGGAAACATATTTAAAATAAAATATGAATTATTTATTGACACTTCCTTGACACTATCATCATATCATGTACCTTTCCCTTGACCTGTGAAAAACATTTCAAAAAAAAAAACATGGGATGAGCATAAAAATCTCAGTAAGGGATATAAAAATATGGAAAGGAAACATGGGTACATATATACATAAGAATGAAATCATACGTTACCCATAAAGCATAAGCACTTTAACATACCTCATCAAATCATGAATAAATCATAGAAATCATAAGACATAAAGGTAACTTGAGGCATTCATAACATTCTTACGTAGGGAGTAACCCTCTTGGTTACGTTTGGAATACCCATCATAGTATATTCCCTAAATCTCTTCGGATAAACCTTAACGTTTCACTCCTTCATGTTACCCAATGCATTGGAGATCTATATCGGCCTCACCCGCCCGTAGTCTATCATGGAACCACCCGTCTTCATAACAATTCCCAAGAACCTCAACATAATTGTATCACATAAAACATGCATAAAGGAGAAATAACATTTCCACCTTTCAATCACAAGATATCAATACCACACATTGATATAAAAATATTATGAAAACCATTTTCAATACCAAAATAAAAGAAAAGTAAAACATGGTATTCATTTTTCTTTTAAAAAAAGTATGACTTGTAGAGGAAGCCGAAACTCAAATAATGGTCATGGCGGCGGAGAAGTCATTGTCGCCGCATACGTACGACAAAAACATTCCCTTTTGTCATTTGGTAAATTCTTCGTATAAAAAATATTCCTTTTGAATAAAATTAAAAGTCAAAGGGGTTTATACACCGTCTAAAAGAAGGTTGTGTATAAAACAAAATACTCCTCAATGAAAGGAGATTGAGACGAAGACCCATACCTTGGGTTCGACATGACTCGGTCGTTCTTTAATCTCCTGAATAATAAACTTGAGTTAATTTATACTTGATTAAGAACCTTTTTCAAGTTCATTATTCCTTTTATATCACTTATTTCCATGTCATTAACACTATGTAATTATTTAAGTTAATAACGGTCGTTTTAACGATCATTGGTACTTGAGTAAAAAAAATAAGCCCTTTATAATTACAAGTTGTTCATTTATCCATTATGTACAGAATGGTATTCATGATGTAGATATCATATATTTCATATATATTCAGTACATTCATGCATTTATAATATTACATAATCATTTAGAGGTAAGAAATGAAATGCACCGTTCATGGAGACGGTAAGCCGTACGTACACATAAACACTACTTTCATTTCTATTTCATATTTTATAGAATGGAATCATAATTATATAAAGGTATATTATAATTCCAGTATAATATCATATATAATATCATATTTCCATCCTTTATATGTCCCACATATGGTATTTAACGAATCAAATCACTTTGAGGGGCGGTAGTCCGCACTTCCTTAAATGAAGATATCGCGTTTACCCATAATGGAAACCATAAAGGTACGACCAAAAAGAAAAAAACAGAAGCTTAAGGAAAACATAAACATATTATATATCATATATAAATATAGTGACATCTTAATGGCCACCTTTAAAGGTGTTAAAAGAATGTTGAACAATCATCGTTTCGGGAGGCATAAATTCACCATCCACGGAAACAGTATGTTCGTTAACCATTAGATGTAGGTGTGTGTAAGTGTAGCTCAAATACTTATTATAACAACATCCTAGTATATTGAGTATACTGTATATGTTACAAAAGAAAAGAATAAAAATATTTTAGGGGGTTGGAGAAGCAAAATAAAACAAAAGGACTCAAAAGAAGACATTACCTTAAAATCGGGTAACTCCCTTTGGTTTGAGCTCAAAGGCTTACTTGGGAAGACTTATTCCCAAAGTGAGGCTTCAAAGAGTAATAGAGGGATGTGGAGAGCCAAAATGGGCAGGGTTTGGCTGAGCCAAAGGCTTTGGGAGTGTGGGTAAGGAGGTAGAGGTGGGGTCCTTTTATAAGAGGAGAGGAGGGGCACTCTTGGAAAGTAAAGATATGTTACTTTATTTTAAAATGAGTTTTGGATTCAAAAGGTCCCACATTGATATAATTCTAGGATAAGGTGATAAGGGTTCAAAATCCACTCATCCAGTTGGGTTTTTCCATGTGTAGGTCATATAATTTACATTATCTTTCCATTTTATTTAAATCGTTAAATAATGAGGTCATCGCTGCATCATCATGATGTCATAAATAATTTTATTTATTTAATGTCTAAAAATTATAAAAAAACTTCTATGATGTATGAAATCCTTTTAGATTTCTAATGAATATTTATATTAAAATATCTAACTTGTATAACCCCATGTAAAAAATTGTTTTAGTAAAATAACTCATGTTTGTGTCATTTTTACTTTAACATTAAATAAAAAGTTATTTATGTCATTTCCCAACCAAAGTGGCTCCATGGGGTCCCCAAGTTGACCCATGACTTGTCTTGGTCTTCCATTAAACAACCAATAAGGGTAGGACATGTGTCTAGGTCATTTCATTTTATTAAAACATTATTCTTACCTTAAACTATACTCATTACCTCTAATCGCGATTAAAAACTTAATAAGTTACTATTCGCCAAAAAATTATTTTAATCTAATTGAACCAAATTTTACTTCTTAATGAAAACCATGTATGTAGGATTTTTGAAAATCAAAACACAAAGATGGCAAAATTTCATTTAAACGAAAAATCAGTTTTTATAAGTACCACTTAGTGGTTTCACTATTCATCAAAAATTGAAGTTTTTCAGAAAAATACCAAATATTTACCCTAAGCTATATTTGATATTCCGAATTCAAAAATTAATTCTATTTTAAAAAATTCAAAACATATTAGTCACATTAATTAATTTAATAATTAATTCTCGCTGTCATGACAAATAGCGTGTTTTTATGAAATAATAAGTATCAAAAGATTGACACTAGTTTAAGTCCAATTTCAAAGTAAAATTGATTCCAACGACCACCATTGGATTAAATGGTAAAAATATATTCTAATTTAACTTTAAAACCAATTCAAAATATAATCTAATCATATAAATAAATTAGATTAAAATGCAGTTTTGATGTAAAATGCAGTATTTTTCACTATTCATTAAAAAAAGAACATTGTCAAAAAAATACCAAAAATTCATCCAATGTAAAATTCAATGTCCCAACCATAATGAATATGTTTATTTTGACAAATATAGATTATAAAATTGTCAAAAGATTTATTTAAAAAGGGTTTTCCATCAAAAGGCAGTAAAACAATCTTTTAAGAATATTAGTGTATTCCATGCTTAAGATTTGATTTATTTTCATTTTAAGCCTCTAAAACATTAAATAATTCATTAATAGACATAGATAAAAATATATATTATTCATTACTTCCTTGGGATGTTACATCCTTCCACCCTTTAGAAAATTGCGTCCCCGCAATTTATTTACTTATCGAATAAATGAGGGTACTTATCCCTCATTGAATTTTCAGATTCCCATATTGCCTCTTCCATCATGTTGTTTATTCACAAAACCTTTACCTGATTAATCACCTTATTCCGTAACAATTGATCCCTGTGGTCATGAATCTGGACCGGTTGTTCCTCATAAGATAGGTTCTCTTCCAGTTGAACTACCTCTGGACTCAAAAAATGAGATGGATCTGGCATATACTTTCTCAACATTGAAACGTGAAAAAAATTGTGTACCTGAGATAAAATCAGAGGTAAAGCCACCCGGTATGCAACCGATCCAACTCTCTCCAGAATTTCATATGGTCCAATGAACCTTGGACTCAACTTTCCTTTCTTACCAAATCGCATCACACTTTTCCATGGTGAGACTTTGAGAAAAACATGATCACCTACCTCAAAAGTTAGATCCTTCCTCCTGTTGTCTGCATAACTCTTCTGCCAACTCTGAGCTGTTCTCATGTGTTTCTGAATCAGCTGAACTTTTTCTACCATCTCTTCTACCAATTCTGGTCCCATCAACTTCCTTTCACCCACTTCATCCCAGAAAGCTGGAGTTCGACACTGCTTCCCATATAATGCCTGAAATGGTGCCATCTGTATACTGGAATGAAAACTATTATTATATGAAAATTCAACCAAAGAAAAATATTGGTCCCAACTTCCCTGATAATCCATAGAACAAGCTCGTAGCATATCCTCCAAGGTCTGAATTTTTCATTCTGACTGCCCATCTGATTGAGGATGAAAAGCTGTACTAAAATTTAATTCAGTACCCAACGACTTCTGAAGGCCTTTCCAAAAGTTAGAATTGAACTTGGGATCACGGTCAGATACAATGGAGAGGGGAACTCCATGTAACCTGACTATCTCTTTAAGATACAAACGGTATAGTTGATCTCGGGAAAAAGTATCTCGTATAGCAAGGAAATGAGCAGACTTGGTCAAGCGATCAACAATAACCCAGATTGCATTATTACCTCAAGGGGTCCTCGACAATCCCACAATGAAGTCCATGGATATATTCTCCCATTTCCACTATGGAACTGGTAAAGGATGAAGCATCCCTTTTGGTAACTACCGCTCTGCTTTAACCTGTTGACAAGTCAAACACTTCACAGTAAAATCAGCAATATCTCTTTTCATTCCATCCCACCAGTAATACTCCCGCAGATCTCTGTACATCTTAGTACTGCCAGGATGAACTGAAAACGGAGAACTATGAGCTTCACATAACAACTCTCTCTTCAACTGTGAATCACAAGTCACATACAATCTCTTCCCAAATCTCAAAACGCAATCATTATCAATGTTGAATTCAGGCAACTTACCTTTCTGAACCATCTCTACCTTTTTCTGCAACTCACTGTCTTGCTTCTATGCTTGCTTGATTCTATCTGATAGAGATGATCTCACTGATACCTGAAACAAAACAGAAGAACTTCCTACACCCACAAATTCTATGCCAAAGTTCATCAAATCCTTAACCAAAGGATCACGTTCTAAACGCAACATTGCTAATGAAGCATTACTTTTTCAACTCAAAGCATCACCCACTTTATTTGCTTTTCCCGAATGGTAATGAATATTACAATCATAATCCTTGATTAATTCTAGCCATCTCCTTTGTCTCATTTTCAATTCTTTCTGAGTGAATATATACTTTAAACTTTTGTGATCAGTATATATTTCACACTTTACTCCATACAAATGATGCCTCCAAATTGTTAAAGCAAAAACAACAGCAGCTAATTCCAAATCATGTGTAGGGTAATTTACCTCATGAGTTTTCAACTGTCGTGAAGCATAAGCAATTACCTGATCATTCTGCATTAGGACACAACCAAGTCCTTTCAATGAAGCATCACTGTATATAACAAACTCACCATTCCTGGAAGGTAGTGCCAAAACCGGAGCATTCACCAATCTTCTTTTCAGTTCCTGAAAACAATAATCACATTCTTTTGTCCAGATAAACTTAACACCCTTCCGAGTTAGCTTAGTCATTAGACTATATAACCGTGAAAAATTTCTAACAAACCTTCAGTAATAGCCTGCCAAACTAAGGAAGCTACGAATCTCAGTTACATTTGTCAGTCTTGGCCAGTCTTCCACAACTTTTGTTTTTGCAGGATCAATAGTTATCCCATCTTTAGAAACAATGTGACCAAGGAAAGAAATTTGTTGCAACCAAAACTCACACATGCTGAATTTTCCATACAGTTTATTTTCTTTTAGGGTTTTCAAGATAACCCTTAAATGTATTTCATGCTCTTCTTTACTTTTAGAAAACACCAAAATATCATCAATAAAAACCACCACAAACTTATCCAATAACTCATGGAAAATTCTATTCATTAAGTCCATGAATACAGCAGGTGCATTGGTTAGCCCAAAAGGCATTACTACAAATTCATAATGGCCATATCTTGTACGGAACACGATCTTCGGAATATTTTCCTCCTTTACCTTCAGCTGATGGTACCCCGATCTCAAGTAAATCTTTGAAAAATACTGAGCTCCCTGGAGCTGATCAAACAAATCATCGATATGAGGTAAAGGATATTTGTTCTTAACAGTGATATTATTCAAGGCTCTATAATCAATGCATAGTCTCATAGAACCATCTTTCTTTTTAACAAATAAAACAGAAGAACCAAATGGTGATGTGCTAGGTCGAATGAAACCTTTCTCTAATAAATCTTCCAATTGCTCCTTCAACTCTAAAAGTTAAATTTGAGCCATTCGATAAGGGGGTTTTGAAATTGGCTTAGCATCAGGAACTAAGTCAACAGTAAATTCAACTTCCCGATCTGGTATTATTCCAAGCAACTCATCAAGAAAAACATCAGAATACTCATTTACCACTGGCATATCATTAATCTGAACAGTTCCTTTATTTTCAACGATGTGTGCAAGGTAACATTCATTTCCATATTTTACAAGTTTCTTGGCCTCTTGATAATTTATCAACAGTAATGGTTCATTCTTGTACACAAACTAAAAGTATTTCTGAAAAGAAAATTCATTAGCTATACATTCAATCTTAGCATGGTAAATAGAGAGCCAATCCATACCCAGGATAACATCAAACTCTACTAGAGGTATAACAATAAGGTGTGCATGTATGTTATTTCCACAGATAAGGATAGGAAGATTCTTATAAATTCTTTTTGCCTCAACATTTCCCCCCAGGTGTTTTTACCAAAAGTTCAAGAGTCATTTCTTGAGATGGTATTCCCATTTTACTAGAAAAGGTTTCAGAGATAAAAGAATGTGTAGACCCCGAATCAAACAACACACTGGCATAATCTGAAAAT
Organism: Viscum album; assembly: GCA_963277665.1. NCBI lineage: Eukaryota > Viridiplantae > Streptophyta > Magnoliopsida > Santalales > Viscaceae > Viscum > Viscum album. The sequence continues at coordinate 120,932,416 of OY728119.1, forward strand.
AAACAATCAAAGTACCTGATACAACTTCATTTGATGGCCCGACATCTACTGAAGTAGTTGCAAAGGATTTCACCACCCCTTTCTGCTTGTAGTCTAACTGCTTCCCATCACCCAAGCTCTTTGTCGGACACTCGTTTTCATAGTGACCCATCTCATTACACTTATAACATTTCACTAACTATAAATCAACTTTGGTCTTACCTTCACCTTGATCCTTTTCAGTGCAATCACGAGCCTTATGTCCCATCTTACCACATCGGTAGCACTTTCCAGAATTCAGAAGACATTCCCCAACATGCCTTTTGCACATTTTTCACAAACTGGAAACTTAGTTTTCTTACCATCAGACTTTTTTAAAGAATTATTACCTTTCTCCTGCCACCTCGGTCTCTTCTTCTGTTGGTTGTTATAGAACACTTGATCATCGGAAAACTCCATTTCAACCTTCTCAGCACATCGAACAAGCTTTTCATAACTTTTAAACTCACGAGAAGAAAATTCCCTTCGATATTTTGGCTTTAATCCTGAGTAAAAACGATTGATTTTTACTATCAAGGTCTCGGATAAAATTTTGAGCATACCTTGCCAATCGAGTTAACCTTTCTTCATAGGTATCCACTGAGTCTTCCTCTTGCCTCAATTCCAAGAATTGCTTTTCCATCCTAAGTCGAACAGCCTTAGGAAAATACTTCTCAAGAAATATATCTTTGAATTCATCCCAGTCGAGAGCATCAATCTCATCGGCGTCCCTGATATTTTTAACCATGGACCACCACTGATCTGCATCACCCTCCAAACGGTAAATAGCAAGACTAACCTTTTTATTTTCTGAACACCCCATGACATCAAAAATCATCTCCAGTGCTTTAATCCACCCTTCAGCGAACACATGGTCAGATGATCCTCTGAATTATGGGGGATGTTGCCTCAAGAAATGTTCCACCACTGACATGTTCCTCTGCGGTTGATCTGGCTGATCTCGTGCATGGATACCACCGCCATTTATCTCTTGAGTCAACTACGCCATTACTGCAACAAACTGTTCAGTTCCAATTCCGACCATCTCAGGATGCTGATTCAGAAGGTTATTTCCTTCTGTATGCCTTCCTAGCAATGTTTCCCTGTTTCCTCTGCGGAAAACCATTCTGAACAAACATGTCTTAGATGAAGCAACATGGTAATCTTCAAATGCTATATCATTTCAAAAAAAAATATTTTTGGATAATCATTTAATAGAATTATAACTCCTAAATTTATCTAAACCGACCTTTGATACCAACTATAAGGCCCCATCCTTAAACCTTACTTAATCTTGAGTTATTATAAGATTACACATTGAGGATCTTTTTGGGTTTAGAGTTTTAGAGAATTAGATCATAAAACTTGAATTATATTCCACATATAAACAGAGTGGTTACATAAAGATAGTAATCTTCTTTCCCATCAATGGAAACATATTTAAAATAAAACATGAATTTTTTCTTGACAATTCCTTGACACTATCATCATATCATGTACCTTTCCCTTGACCTGTGAAAAACATTTCAAAAAAAACTTGGGATGAGAATAAAAAGCTCAGTAAGGGATATACAAATATGGAAAGGAAACATGGGTACATATATACATAAGAATGAAATCATACTTTACCTATAAAGCATAATCACTTTAACATACCTCATAAAATCATGAATAAATCATAGAAATCATAAGACATAAAGGTAACTTGAGGTATTCATAACATTCTTACGTAGGGAGTAACCCTCTTGGTTACGTTTGGAATACCCATCACAGTATATTCCCTAAATCTCTTCGGAGAAACCTTAACGTCTCAATCCTTCGCGTTACCCAATGCATTGGAGAGCTATATCGGGCTCACCCACCCTTAGTCTATCACGGAACCACCTGTCTTCATAACAATGCCCAAGAACCTCAACATAATCGTATCACATAAAACATGCATAAAGGAAACATAACATTTCCACCTTTCAATCACAAGATATCAATACCACACATTGATATAAAAATATTATGAAAACCATTTTCAATACCAAAATAAAAGAAAATTAAAACATGGTATTTATTTTTCTTTTAAAAAAAGTATGGCTTGTAGAGGAAGCCGAAACTCAAATAATGGTCACGGCGGTGGAGAAGTCATTGTCGCCGCATACGTACGACAAAAACATTCCCTTTTGTCATTTGGTAAACACTTCATATAAAAAAGATTCCTTTTGAATAAACTTAAAAGTAAAAGGGGTTTATACACCGTATAAAAGAAGGTTGTGCATAAAACAAAATATGCCTCAATGAAAGGAGATTGAGACGAAGTCCCATACCTCGGGTCCGACATGACTCAGTCGTTCTTTAATCTCCTGAATAATAAACTTGAGTTAATTTATACATGCTTAAGAACCTTTTTAAAGTTCATTATTCCTTTTATATCACTTATTTCCATGTCATGAACGCTATGTAATTATTTAAGTTAATAACGGTCGTTTTAACGATCATTGGTACTTGAGTAAAAAAAATAAGCCCTTTATAATTACAAGTTGTTCATGTATCCATTATGTCCAGAATGGTATTCATGATGTAGATATCATATATGTCATATATATCCGGTACATTCATGCATTTATAATATTACATAATCATTTAGAGGTAAGAAATGAAATGCACCGTTCATGGACACAGTAAGCCGTACGTACGCATGAACGCTACTTTCATTTCTATTTCGTATTTTATATAATGGAATCATAATTATATAAAGGTATATTATAATTCCAGTATAATATCATATATAATATCATTGTTCCATCCTTTATATGTCCCACATATGGTATTTAACGAATCAAATCACTTTGAGGGGGCGGTAGTCCGCATTTCCTTAAATGAAGATATCGTGTTTACCCATAATGGAAACCATAAAGGTATGACAAAAAATAAAAAAACAGAAGCTCAAGGAAAACATAAACATATTATATATCATATATAAATATAGTGACATCTTAATGGCCACCTTTGAAGGTGTTAAAAGAATGTTGAACAATCATCGTTTCGGGAGGCATAACTTCACAATCCACAGAAACAGTATGTTCGTTAACCATTAGATGTAGGTGTGTGTAAGTGTAGCTATAATACTTATCATAAAAACATCCTAGTATATTGAGGATACTGTATTTATTACAAAAGAAAAGAATAAAAAGAGTTTAGGGGGTTGGAGAAGCAAAATAAAACAAAAGGACTCAAAAGAAGACATTACCTTAAAATCAGGTAACTCCCTTTGGTTTGAGCTCAAAGGATTCTTTGGGAAGACTTCTTACCAAAGTGAGGCTTCAAGGAGTAAGAGAGATATGTGGAGAGACAAAATGGGCAGGGGTTGTTCGAGCCAAAGGATTTGGGAGTGTGGGTAAAGAGGTAGAGGTGGGGGCCTTTTATAAGAGGAGAGGAGGGGCACTCTTGGAAAGTAAAGATAAGTTACTTTATTTTAAAATGGGTTTCGGATTCAAAAGGTCCCAAATTGATATAATTAGAGTATAAGGTGATAAGGGTTATAAATACACTCATACAATTGGGTTTTTCCATGTTTAGGTCTTAGATTTTACATTATCATTCCATTTTATTTAAATCGTTAAATAATGAGGTCATCACTGCATCACCATGATGTCATAAATAATTTAATTTATTTAATGTCTGAAAAATTATAAAAAAACTACTATGATGTAGGAAATATTTTTATCTTTCTAATGAATATTTATATTAAAAAATATGACTTTTATAACCCCATGTAAAAATTGTTTTAGTAAAATAACTCATGTTTGTGTCATTTTTACTTTAACATTAAATAAAAAATTATTTATGTCATTTGCCAACCAAAGTGGCTACATGGGGTCCCCAGGTTGACCCATGGCTTGTCTTGGTCGGACATGACACAACCAATAAGGGTAGGACATGTGTCTAGGTCATTTCAGTTTATTAAAACATTATTCTTACCTTAAACTACACTAATTACCTCTAATCGCGATTAAAAACTTAATAAGTTACTATTCACCAAAAAATTATTTTAATCTCATTGAACCACATTTTACTTTTTAATGACAACCATGTATGTCGGATTTTTTAAAATAAAATCACAAAGATGGCAAAATTTCATTTAAACGAAAAATCAGTTTTTATAAGTACCACTTAGTGGTTTCACTATTCATCAAAAATTGAAGTTTTTCAGAAAAATACCAAAAATTCACCCTAAGCTATATTTGATATTCCGAATTCAAAAAATGAAGTCTATTTTACAAAATTCAAAACATATAAGTCACATTAATTAATTTAATAATTAATTCCGGCTGTAATGACAAATAGCGTGTTTTTATGAAACAATAAGTTTCAAAAGATTGACACTAGTTTAAGTCCAATTTCAAAGTGAAATTGATTCCAACGACCACCATTGGATTAAATGGTAAAAATATATTCTAATTACACTTTAAAACCAATTCAAAATATAATCTAATCATATAAATAAATTAGATTAAAAAGCAGTTTTGATGTAAAATGCAGTATTTTTCACTATTCATTAAAATATGAACATTGTCAGAAAAATACCAAAAATTTATCCAATGTAAAATTAAATTTCCCAAGCATAATGAATATGTTTATTTTGACAAATATAGATTAAAAAATTGTCAAAAAATTGATTTAAAAAGGGTTTTCCATTAAAAGGCAGTAAAACAATCTTTTAAGAATATTAGTGTATTCCATGCTTAAGATTGGATTTATTTTCATTTTAAGCCTATAAAACACTATATAATTCATTAATAGACATAGATAAAAATATCTATTATTCATTACATACTTGGGATGTTACACTGATATAGCTTAATGATCTCCAATTACTTTAGTAGAGGAGTGTATAACATTGAATCTCATTTGGGATTGCTCCAATGGAATATTAGTCACATAAAATCTCAATCATGTATAAATAATGAGTTCCATATCCCATGGATAAATAAATTATTTCAAGTTCGTTTTATCACATTACCCATTGATTATATTCTTGAGGATTAATCACACATCAGTATCTCTATGAAGAAAAAGTATCATATAAATTAATGAAAAAGTATACCATAGGTTTGTGAATAATAATATATAGAATAATAACTTTTACCTTTAATTTGAATAACCACTCTCATTATCATATATTTATCATGCTCTTTTTTTCATACATAAAATTAATTTCATACCCTTCTAATATGATCTTTAATATTATATGAAATATTTTCAAATAAGTAATCCAATAATTTTTTTAAACTTCTAGTAATTTGATAATCTAAATAATTGTAAAAAATACCCTAGAATAATAATTAACTTATTATGTAAAAAAATATTTTAACCATATTATTTTATCAAGAAACATCTAATATAGTTTAAAATTTTAATTTAAATATTAAATGAAATAAAATAATATTAATTTTACATTAGACTAGTTATAGAAATTTATAAAAGGAATAGAATATGAAACTTATACATCCGAAAAATATTTCCATAATATTTTCATTAAGATGTTTATAAACATATTTTTCATTATATATATTTATTTTACCAAGAAATATAATTATAAAAATTACATGAATAAAAATAACAAATAAATTTATATAGATAATAGATAAAAGTAGATCATGTTATAATGAATATATACTTTAACAAAATTGATAATGTAGTGAACTTACTGTGAGTATTGATTGGTCATGAGGTATAAAAATTTTAGTTGGTTAATATATAGTACCATTAATTTATACAATCGTTTTATAGACCATGAGAAAAAATTCATTTTTTGGTCACTTAATTTAGTATAAGTATTACAGTTGGTTGATATTTCAATGCGTTGTTTCTAACATATAGTATTTTTAAAATAACTCACCATAGGTTTGTTTGAGGAAACATAAAAATCAACTTCAAAAACACATTAAAATTATACATAATAGTCAGATGAAAATATAATAATAATAAAATCAAAAACAATTCATGGTATCTTCAAACGGCCTCATGAAAATACCAAAAATAGCTTCACTACCACTTTAAAAAAATCTTCAGGGTAACTTAAAAAATTCTCACATAGTCACATGTAAAAGGAAACCCATTCATTATTTTATTTACACCACTTTATGATATATATATTATAAAAATTAAACAAGTATTATAAACAACCCTATACAAGATGTGGAGGTGCTGGTCATCTTAAAACACCATTCTAACAGTCCTTATAAAATGATTTAAAGGAGGATAACTGAAGGAGCAGTAATCATTCTACCCAAATTCATTCCAAATATTTATTATTTTTCGTTCATTAAATTTAACATATTCATAATAAAATAATATCTTAAAAATAATCAATATACTAAGATTTTATTACAATTATTTAAGAACCAATATTCTCCCTCTTTTCTAATAAATTGGAAGTGAATATATCACACATGTGTATGTATGGACTACCGAATCCATGTAGAGATACAATTCATTTTCCGTAAACACATTTAATGGTTGTTTATTGTGACGGTTTTAATGTTTTTATATGATAATAAAGGAAAAATTAGGCTTCTATAATTATAATATCATATTTAACCTCTTCATATTAAATCCTTTGTAGAATGATAGTGTTTATCATGCATACTTGTGGACTACCACCTATAAAAAATGATATGATTAGTTTTTCATATCCTCTGTAGATGGATTGTAATATGAATTGATTTATGAATATATATGATATATATGATATATTTATATATTAATTATTATGGAATGGATGATTATAATTTTCCTTTATTTCCATCTATTCATTGAAAAGTGAAAACAACATTCATACATACATACAACCTACAATATACATGAGTGGAGTAATGAATTTTTCTATCTCTATATTTTGTAGATGAATAAAAATATAAATTCAATAAATTTATTTTCTATAAATATCATGATTATATTTTTAGATATATTAGGGCCATTATCAATATTAAATTATTAGAACTACCAAATGATAATTACCATGAAAAATTAAGCAGTTAACACTCGAAATAATGATAATAATAAATGATTGTTTACAAACCGGTGATAAATTGTAACAAATGGATCTTATAAGATACTGTAGATAGATATAAATTTCCAATATATATGTATAATAAATCTATATTTATTTTATAGGAGTATTAAAACACACACTAGGCTTTTCAAACAGATGGTAATGGATTTCATCACAATTTCCACTCCATTTGGTCATATTTGGTATCATGCAAAAATTTATGTAAATGTTGTGTATATACATCCCATGTGAAATATTTAACCTGAATATACATGTATTCATTAAGATTAATGTTTTAATTAATTTTTATTCTTTCAATGCGTTATAATTTATATGTACTCACATATGTAAGAAATTATTTTACAATACCATTTTTGTAGAATTTCTATCATTTTCATTAAAGAAATATTATAATATATCATTGAGAAACTCTATATCTTTTATTATATAATTCATATGTATGTATTACCAATTATTTATCCAAAATTATCCTTTCATTTACACTTGAATAAAGAAATGAAATGGTTAATAGAAAATAGGAGATTATTTCTCTTTTAATTAGGTATAATTCTCTTCTCTATAAATATTTTTCGAAAATTTATTACAGATGACCATTCTATTTAATAAATTTTTTATTAATAAAAATTTATGTTATCATTTAATTGTTACATGAATCTAAAGGAATCATTCAATTTTTTTATGAAAGGTTTATTTTAAAACTTTATTAAAAATGTCAAAAGGAATATTTATTTTTTACGTATGAAGTGTTAAAAAAAATATCAACTTCCATAACTATTTTAATAAATTTGGATTTATCAGTGATAATTTAATGGTATTAAAAATTAAAATATTTAATGAAATTTTATTTTATAGTTTTGCAGCAATTTTATTTTATTATCAAAAGAAATTAAATGATTACAAAACCTATATTAATGATGAATAGACGGTCATCTCTTACCTATTAATAATTTTTTGGTCATCATCATTATCTTAGAACATTCAATTTCCTATGATAATAATTCATTGGAAATTAAATTTCCATAAATATACATATTATTTGTATCATTGATATACATATGTCCTAAACTATATTTCCTTTCTTCATATAATTTTTTACTATGAATATTATTTTATTAAATTTTAAAAACTTGTTATTCTATATCCTTTAATCAAAATAGATATATTTGGATGAGACTTATTGTCTATTATTTAAATTGATCATTAAAATTCAAGGAATTTTGTTGACATATAGTGACTGATGGGGTAGAAAATTATACATCCCCCATATTTATCTACTTGAATAATGATACAAACCATTTTATTATCCAAATTAAATGGACTTTGGGTTTATACTTACCCATTAGTGAAATTGTATTAGAACCGAGCCTTAATGGTAAATATTTCATGATTTTTGGGATCATAGAATCCAAAATTAAGTACTGTATTCATTGATAATTTTTTATTATCAATGAGATAAAAATGTTGATATTATCCATGGATGAATTTTATTGAAAAGTTATTGACTAAATGACATTAGTTTTCATTTATTACCCTTTCCATATTGATTATTCCTTATTTATTATTTAGATATTTCGATATACATAACCCTTATTGAGAATCAGATCCTACCCTTTTCATATGTTTCCAATTCACAAGGATCCCAATTTCATTACTATATAATACATTAAAGGATATGATAAGGATAACAATGTTTTCAATGAAAATATTTTGTTAATATTATATGATTTTCATATATAATGTGAGATTCAAGTATGTATCTACATTAAAAATACTACTAAAAAATCAATCATTGCATATATGATCACTTTCTACTAATGAAAATATAAAAAATTATACACTATATATGGGATATTGTTTTTATGTCTATTACATTTCCTACATGATGAAAACATTTGGTGGCACACTCATCTTATCAATTGCCCAGGTGCGGTCATTGATGGGCTGGGTCACATCAAATATGTAGCTAAAAAATAACTTCCTTTTATTACAATTAACCTTTGGAATAAATAATCCCTATATTCCAACCTCATTAAATAATTGTTAAAAATAATTTAATGCATATAGGTATATCTGTAACTTCCACATTCATGTTTTTCAAATGATTTTAGTGAGTCACCATATAACACTATTTTTATGTTATCTTAAACATTCATATATATATATATATATATAGAATATATTATAGAAAAAAGTTTCTTTAAACTTATAGTGTTGTTATTGTATTCACAACAAAATTCCCAACCATTTTTTTCTTTGGATTTTGTTACCACTGAATTTTTCTCTTCTCAGGATACGTAGAAATTTCATTATATATAATATCATATTGATTTTACTATCCTTGGGGTAATTGATAGATTTTTTAAAACATACCATTTATTCAGCCACTGTTTTAACCTTTTCCTTCTCAGTTTTATCATCATTTTAAATTTTTTTATTCTTCCAGATGATCTTATAATCCTTCAATTAATTTTTTTTTATTTTAGAGTATGGTTGGAATTCTCTTTTAGATACCTTCCAAAATGAAAATATTATTTTTTTACCTTATAATTTTTTCTCCTCATTGGAAAAAAATTGATAAATGATATAATAATATTCTACACTATAATTATTTCAAACATACTCAAGAAATTTTAACAACTCTAGATTTTATGAAATAGATTTTTTAAAATAAATTTAAATTCGTCGATAACTTGCATCACATGAATCACTACGATTAAACAAAACCTATATATACTATTAAAAATTTATTATGCAATGTGACATTTATCTCCTATTAAATGTATTGGAGAGCATGAATTATACTAACTAAATAATAGAAAACATATTTTTTACACATCACAAAATATATTTATCGGTTATCAATTAATTTTTAATGAAAATCCAAAACATTTTAAAGTAAATGATATGTTTTTAGAAATAATTTCTCTATAAGTGCATTGTTTTTTTATCATAATAAATTATGTTAACCACTAATAGTTAATTATTTTATTGATATTTATATATTATATACTGAATAAAATATGTCATCATTCATCTAATATTTTTTCTAAGCATGGAATAAGAATAAATTTAGATTAATTCTAAAAAATGGTTTCCAAGTGTTTTTTGAAATTGTTATAAACATAATATTATCCAATTTCAAAAAAATGTGTTTGAATAAAGTTAAATAATTATTTTTAATAAATGGGTGAAAAATATATTACAGTTAATTTTTGATAATTTTTGGAAAATAATAAATTTTTGACAAGTAGTGAAAAAATATTCATTTTTATAAAAATTGAATTTTTTTTTAAAGAATTTAAAATGTTAAATTTTGATTTAAAATGGTTTTAAGAGTAAAAATATTTGAATAATAATTTTATTAATCCAATTTTTTTTATTAAATTTTATGATGAATTTTGATATAAATACATTCCATTCTTAGAGAAAATTATTGGGAAAGATTTGTTTTCATCAAAATTGTGGGTTTAATTTTAAATTAAACTATACCACTTATATAAATATAATAATTTAAAATGTGTTTAATATTATTAGTATGTATAGATAATTTATTTTATATGGTAAAATTAATTTTTCTCTATAATGAGTAGTAATAAACAATACAAATCTCTTTCTACGGTTATGTGTAGAATGAGTTTACTGAGAGATTAATTGAAAAAGGTGAGAGATAAAATAACATAAAAACATGTTAAATTTAAATTTTAAATCCATATTTTGACTTAATATAATATAATTATTGAAATTTTTAAAAATTTATTTCATTTTTCAAGAATGTGACTTGAAATTATTTTGAAACATTGAATAATTATAAGTTTTCCACTCTCCTCAATAATTAAAAGACCCATAATAGCCTCACATAATCACTTCCATTATGAAATTTAGATCAAACAAACTTTTAAAATATATTCCCAAAACTTTCTTATCCAGAGTCTAGAGATTCTTTATTAATAAAAGACCAACCCTATGGTCTATAAAAAGATATATAAATGAGTCTTTCTTATGTTTAGGTAATTGTTTAACCATTCTCTTTCTTTATAGTTCTTATTTTACCACTTTCAATTATGATTTGATAAGTATAATATTTAAACATCATTATATGAACTATAAATATATTTTAATAGTTTTTTTTGTAAAACATCAATATCCATCTACTCTTCCAAAAAATGGGAGATGAAACATTCATTCTTGTGTACTCGAACTGTAACCTCAAAAACCCTTGTAATTCATTTTCCATCACCGTCTCTCTGATCTCAATATGACGATTGATTTAAATTATATATATTATTTTAAAAAATAAAAATTATTTTATAAATATATTAACTCTTCTAAATTATTACATTATAATCTTTTGGAAAATGAAAACGTCTCTCATACACATGTGCAGACCACCACCTCCATGAAGTGATGCGTTACATTTTCTGTTTGATTTTTAAAAGGATTTTAATATGGATATATTAAATTAATATATATTATACATATGATATGAAAATTATTATATGAAGGTGTATTTATGTTTACCTTTTTTTCATTCAATCCGTCCATAAAAATTAAATATAGTTCACGCAAACATATGACATACTATCATCATGAAGTGTTTAATTCATTTTTTACATCTCTAATTTTATAGATGACACTAAGTATGAATATAATGAATATATATGATATATATATATATATATCATGATTAAAAAAATTTATATGGTGGGTACAATTTCAAAATAAATTTTCTAGATCCAATAAACTTAAAAATATATGAAAAATTAATTATCAACAGAAAAAATTATTTTATTAAATAAGTTTTTATAAAAATGTGATACAAATTAACAAGTAAATAATATATGGAATTATATATATGAATATGGATCTTGGAATTATTTATAATATATTTTTTATTATTATATAGGATGCTCGTACATGTATAAAGGAAGTGAGACCCATGGTAAGGGGTTTTCATCTCAAACTATATTCTTTTGAAATTACGTTGTGTTATGAACCGATTTTCTATTATAAAGATTATATACGTAAAATTTGAAATTATATATCACTAATTTACTTTTTAATGAATTTTAATGTTTCATTTAATGTAATTATTTCAGGGATATTATTATTAAATAGTTACTAAAGTAGTAAGAGCTTTATGTTGTAATCTCACTATTTATGTAGATTGTTTTCCATTAGGATTTTGATGATGGAATTTATTGATATAAATATAAATATTATAAATTTTTTTTATCCTATGAATATTTATAGATAATATATTTTTCATTATATTTTACTATATTTTAAAACTAAGGTTAAATTTTTTTTAAGGGAAAATTGAATTTATTTCTAACATTGATCAAAAATTCATTCTATTCTATGTCAATATTTTCTAAAAATTCCATGAAGAATGTTTTTCTTAATTCTCTAGTTATAGTTTAATGTTAGTTTCAGACATGCTTAAATTTTTAAAAAATGTCTTAAAATGAATATTCTTACCCTTTTCTAGACTATGTACAATCTAATTCTTACAAAAAATGTGAATGAAGTAGTTATTTTAACATGTAAAAAATGAATTTAATTTATATTTTCCACAAATATTTATTCATTTTATGTTTAAATTTTATTTAATCAAAGTTATTTTCAATGAATTTTTTTCCCTAATTTGTTTTTTAATTTTTAATTTATCAAAATTTGTTTTTTAAAGTGGAAAAATTATTTTCCTTAATAATGTTTTAATGATATTTTTATTTTATTTATATATATAAACAACAACAACCATTGATGTTAATTATGTCTTAGTGGGGATATAATCCAATTATACCATCCTTATTATTTATTTAGATGGTTTGTGGTTATGATGATCATATTTTTATAAAACCCATTTATTTTATTTGTTTTCCTACATTGAATTGATTAAGTTTTTTTGAATCCATTATTCATTGAACAATTTATGATGTAATAATATAATGAATTTTTATAATATTTCAGAACTCATACATAAGGTTTTTAATATTTGATGTGTTCTACCAGAATTACATATCCTTACAATTCATTGTGGAATGAATAAAATATCATGAGATAATTATGGGAAACAAGTTTATGTGCTTGATATATTATGAGAAAATAATCAAAGTGATTGATCATGTTGTAGAAAAAAGTATATGTGTTTGATATACTATGGGAAACAAGTCGATGTGCATGTTACATTATAGAAAACATGTGTTGATTAATGGACCATTTTGATTTTATCGCCTCATTTTATGACCATTACATATGATGTGTTTTCTATATATACGATGGTAACCAAAATTTTCAACCTTAACTAGTGGCTTATGATTTGGTTATGATAATTTCTCACTCTTATGATACATTTATTTTGAAATGGTAATGTTTATTATCATGCATCTTATTTATGAGTCATTATATGTTGGGTATAAATATTTTATGTTATGTTAATGATCTTATACCCGTATAATTATCTTATTCTATCAAGTGATCATGAAATGATAACTCCCATGTTTAACCATACTCAGAATTTATGCTCAATCTTCCTTATGTTTCCTTTCCCTATATTGTGATGAATGTTTAAATTAGGGTATGTCTATCTATATACTGTTTCTATAGAAACTTATGATATATGATGAAGATTATTCCTGAAATAATATAATTTTATATCTACAATTAAATTGAATTGAAATTTTATGGTCATTGGGTGTGAATTTGTGAAATGTATTGAATCTCTTTCTAAAATGACGTAATATTTATATATATAAATCCTCAATATATATAGATCATATCAGAAAAAGATTTTGTATTACTTTTGAAACTATAATGGGAAAACTTTAGTGAGATCACAAAGGATTATTATATGTATTAGAGAACAAACTAAGTTATGGTAAAATAATGAATTGTGGTTTTTATAGAAAAACATCTGATATTTGATACTATGAGTTAACACGGTATTGGAATATATCAATCTTATGTAAATAATATATAAAATAATTTATTATGTATATCTCATCAACCATTATGGTGCACGGTTTATGTTCCATTAATACACACCTAGGTTGACACTCCCATAGGATATGCTTAAGTTAATTCAGATTTTTATTATGAATCGTTATTAAGGATTTGAATAAATAATGACCATAGATGACCTAAGATAAAATTAATTTTTCATATGATAAAGAGAATGTGAAAATATTAAGAAATAAAATAAATTATTCATGATTATGTAGTTTCCCAATTTTTTTTATTATTTCTCACACTTTTCATTTTAGTTTATCTTAATGGATTGAACTATATGAAATCGTACTAGCAATGAATGTGATAGTCAATGAAATGATTCTCTATATAAGAAACCAAATTCTATGAAAGCTGTAATTTAAAATCTTATTGATATGACCATATAAAATTTTCAAGACTATAATCATTATAATCTTCTAAATGATCAATGGAGTGAACCAAAAACTATTGATTTATTCATGAAGTACCATCCACTTGTATTTAGTGGTTATTCTAATTCAATTTTTTTAGAGAGATTTATCAGTACAACTGATAATATATTTTCCCTTCTCTATTTCTCAGAATATGAAAAATTTATCCAAGAATTTATCATTTAGATGGTGAAGTGGATGAATAGTTGAATATTTTTAGGAATATAATAAAAGAGGATGAAATTTACTCTACATAATGTTATGAGGTTAAGATTATATTTATCATTAAGCATATCACTCTTATTATATTTATAAGGATAAATGATTAATTCATTAAGAATAAGAAAAAAGAGGTTGATTCCATTTATAATAATGATTATAATTTTTCAAGACTTGAACGGTCTACATCTTGTTTAATTTGTTGTCCTAAAATAAATATTGATTGATTATATGGTATCTTAAAACCAAGTCACTGAATGGAATCTGATATAAATGAATTTTTATCTATGAAAATATCAATCGATGTGCACTTATTGTAAAAATGGAAATTAGAGATTCCCACAATTATAATAGCTTTGATAAGAAAAAAATATTGAGTATCAAGGAAACTAAAATAAATCATATTGTGAATTGAATTTTGAGAAATCTATATTCTAGATATTTTTTAATAAAAATCCATGGAATTTATTTAAAGTAACTTTAATGTTCATTAAAATTGGAAAAGGTACTTCAAAATCCCATTAATTTTGAAATGCATTTAAAAGTATATTTAAAGAAATTTAAAAGAATAAGGGATTATATAATTCCCTACAAAATATTTAATGATATATATACAAGATTAATGGAATTATTCTTAATAGTGTATGATATTTATCTTTTATGATCATGATAGATGTCCACAACCTCTAATAAGAAAAGGATTATATATGTCTCATACGATCATGAATGTCGAAGGGGGACATGATAATTGCATGGTAAAAGGTAAACATATCATCTAGTCTATAATAAATATTAAATTATTTGATTTTGGATATAAACACTATTTTAAATCAATGTAATTCTCAAAAAATATTGAATTACGAGCTCAATGATTATATATTGTGTTTGAGGTGAAACATTTCGATGGTTTGATGTTTTTATCTCCTGTATATAGTTCCTATATGATTCATGCTTGTTGAAATTTGATGACTGAAAATCCTTGGATTCTACCATTAACTGAATAATTTGTGGTTATAGGAAGGTAACAGATTTCCCTATGTGTATTCCATAAAAATATCTGAGGGAGGGAAGTCACATTTCATATTTTAAATGAACAAATGATTATTTATTAGTGAGGGGATGATTATAAAATTATAATTAAAATTAATTCTATATTTTTTATTTTAATTCCAATCCTTAAATTTTATTTATATTATATGGTTGGGGAGGAACTCAAAATATGTGATATAACTATTTATTGGGGGGGTTTTGTTGTGTAACAGCCCAAGATTTTATAAAAAAATATTCTTTTTAATTTTATTAAAGTCGTGTGTTGTACGCTACACCAAAAGGAGCTTGCACAACACGCATCCTTGACTTGCCTTGCATTACACGCAATCGCGACCTTCCTCGATAGCGTGTGTAATACACAATACCGAGTTTCACTAAACAACGATATGCTATTAAAATATTATTAAAACTAGCCGGTATGAATAGTAATAACCACTCTTTAAAATTCTGTAAATCTTATTTTTCAAAATGAACTTCATTTTTGGATTCGGAGTATCGAATTTAGCCTAAGGTGAAATTTTGGTACTTTTCGGATAACTTTCATATTCTGATGAATAGTGAAAATTACTAAATTATAATTAAAAACAACTTTTTTAATCGAAATAATTAATAGTGATAAATTATTAATTTTAGTGGTTTTAAAGTATATTTAGAATATATTTTTACAATTTAATACAATGTTGGTCATTGGATGTAACTTCACATTTAAACCAGACATAATCAAGTGTCAATCTTTTGATAGATATTGTTTATTAAAAACACGCTATTTGTTTTAACAGCGGGATTTTATTATAAAATTAATTAATGAAAATTCTATGATATGAATTTGGTAAAATAGACTTCATTTTTGAATTCGGAATATGAAATATAGCTTAGGATGAAATTTTGGCATTGTTCTGAAAAACATCAATTTTTGATGAATAGTGAAACTACTAAGTGGTAGTTAAAAAAATTAATTTCTTCATAAATCTTAATTTTACCGCTTCTGTGAATGGAATTTCAAAAATCCGAGAGACACTGTTGATGTCAGTAAGTAAAATGTGGTTCAATGAGATGAAAATAATTTTTGGTGAATAGTAACTTTTTACTTTTTTTACCACGGTTAATAGTAAATAGGGTAACTAAGGGTAAATATGATATTACTATTACCCTAACACATGTCCTAATTCTATTGGATAAGTGTAATTCGACCAAAAACAACCTTATGAATATAATATGACCATTTAGGTCCACTTGGATTAGATTATGACATTTAATATTATATTATTTAATGAATAGTTAAAATAGTTAAAATCAAAGTTTAATAACTAAAACATTTTTAATATGGGGTTATACATGAGATAAATTCGACTATAAATATTCATTAGAAAGATAAAAATATTTCCTACATAATTATATCTTATTTATAATTTTTATACTTTAAATAAATTAATTTATTTATGACACAACGATGATGCAGTAATTACCCTTTTAAGGAAATATTAACATAATTGATGTTATAAATGCTCAAATGAATGTAATTTGAGACTTTTTATGACTTAAACTAATTTTCTAGGTTACTATGATATATTAGTGTTGATTTAATCAACTTGGTTCGAACATATAATTCTGTTATGACTTTCACAAAAATCATATATCAAATAGTGTCAAAATTGACACAAAATAGTTTTTAAATCAAATATTATATTATTAATTGTTATTTTATTCCTAAAAATCTAAGGTTCGGCCAAATGACTTAGATAAGGATATATTTATTAATAATATACAATTTGGGGTTCTTTTGTCATGTTATAGTAAGTGTATTAACCATATAGTGAAAGAAAACAAAAAGACACGGTAAAAGTTAAATTATTTAACTTAGAGTTAAATCTAATTGATAAGGTTAAAATAATAACCTAAACTTGTCTAAATCCTATTGGTTGATAGGATTTCGACCCATCCCCACTTTATCTTCGAAATAAGACCCTTTGGAACCATTATAAACCGATTTTGACTTTAATATAAAATAATATTTTGAGATATTCCTAAGGTGCCCCTCTCCTCCCTTATAAAAGGACACCTCCTCCCCCTCCTCCTCACACCAATTTGAGCACTCAAGATCGGCCAACCCCTGCCAAAATCTCTTCTCCACTTCCCTAGAAACATCCTAGAGGTTCTGGTCTTCCTCAAAGACCAATTTTAGTGCCCTAAGAGGAGGTCTCAAAGAGGCGCTTCAAAGAAGAGGTAATTACCGTTACCAATTCTTTCATCTTTATTTCTTCTTCCACTTATTCTTCTTAGGTTGTTTCATTATGAAGTAATAACATCAGTATCAATCATATACTGATATGTTATTATAAGTATGAAACAACCCTATTTCACCATCTATCTATCCTTCGGAAAAAGAAATCACCGCGCGTGCGTACGTACGGAATACCGTCTCCACGCCGTGGTGTAATCTATTTTCCACCACCACCTTACATGGATGGGTATAATGGTGTAAAGAATAACTATACATAGTTATTACAACATAATATTGATTCTGATATATTGTATAATCCAATCCAATTCAGTTCAATATTTATGGAGATGATATCATCGCTCGTGCGTACGTACGGACTACCGTCTCCACGACGCGATGAGATTCATTCTCCATGTTAACCATTTAAGAATGATAATAAAGTATATATAAGAAATAATAATGAAATATATGACATTATAAAGTTACTGGATTTATGTATATATATATATATATGTATGTCATCTACTTACTTCCATTTCAAGACAATAAGGAAAGTAAAACAACGTTCATGCGTACGTACGGACTACCGTCTCCATGAACGGTGTTTTTCATTTTATTTATCTATCTATTATATATATATATATGCTGAATATATATGATATATAAATCATATTTTATATTCTGGAAGTAAGTAGATCATGATATAAGTAATAATGATGTCAAGAACAACAAGTCAAAACACCTACGATAAATGAAACGATTTTACCCAAAACGGTTCTTTAACATGGAATTTACAAAAGAACGGGTAATATAATGTCATAAGTGAACCATATATGATATCATAACAATGAATATGATTCTGGAATAAGTCAATAACATGATTTAAATCATTATACAGGAGGTTTGGACACTTACAAAGCAAGTCGGACATAAGGTAAGGGAAATATCACAATCTCACTTTTATCCGAGATTGTTTTTACTTTGGTAATTACTGGGGTGTATTTTATCATCCACATCCATGTTCCATCAATATGTAATATTATTTCCATCCTTATACAATAGTTTATATCCAATTTTACCCTTCGGTGAGTTTTTTTGTAAAAGATATGAAAGTAATCTTTTGTCATTTTCGTACGAGGTACTTTTTGACTTTTCCGACAAAAGTACGAGAAGAATGTTTTTTTAACTTATACGGCACGAACGGATTTTTACGGTTTTATAAATCATTATTTTCATGAACCTTCCTCCAAAATATTTCATGACTATTTTCAATAAAATCTCTTTCTTTTAAAATTGCATGATGTTTTGTGAAAAGAAATTGATTTTGAAGAAGAAAGGATATTTTCCTCAAGAATTCATTTCAAGTGTTTTATCAAAATTATTTTCCATCTAAGATAACATAGGGTTCTATTTCTATCCCTATTATTACAGTGATTTGGTTATGTTGTGATGGAATTATTTTTATGAATTCCTTTATATTATATGAATTGTTTTATGATGTCACGATGTTTACGAATCCCATTTTTACTACATGGGTTATGAAATGATGTATGATTTATGATTATGTGGCACACATAAGAATGGTATCATTATGAGATGGGTGGGACCTATATCTCCCCCCAATTCATTGGGTAAATATTTTATATCTCATGAGATAGACAGGGCTGGAACGGTAGGTTATACCGGTTCAGTGAAACAGGACTGAAACGAGGGTTACTCGATTCAGAAAGGGACATTGTCCACTAAGATAGTCTTGGCAATGAGTCATGACTAACAAGAAATGATTTTCCATGATTATGTGTGCATACCACAAAGTTTCAAGTTTCATGTTATGATTATGGTGATCTCATTTTCACTTCTATGATTTGTTCCATGTTAAGATATTATGATCTCTTTTGCAGGTTATGATTTTCAAAAAGATATGATATGATTTTTATTTCTTTTGTATACCCTTACTGAGCATTTGAGCTCACCCTTTTATGTTTTCTTTTCCCCAGGATATAAAGAAAGGTTTTAGGTAAAAAAAGGAAGATCTTTATGGGAGATTTTGAAGATCTTTCACCACGATTAGAAGATTATATTCCGAGTTTCCAAAGACACTAAACTATTACGATACTTGTGTGTGTGTTTTTGTTATGTACTAAGTATTCCGCAAAAGTAATGTAATGTCAATGTACGTCAAGATACGGGTCCCTACAGTTGGTATCAAAGGAAAGGTTTAGTCAACCTTTGGAAACTAGGATGCGAAAATGTTAGTGAGATCCCTAGAGATATTTCTAAGGTATGTCTAGGGATGTCTCTAAGGTTAAGTATACGTATAGGTTATAGTCCTAGAATTGCGCTAACGATCTTTGAATTTAACCTAAGATGTTAGATATTGAGGGTACTACCCCTTTATTATGTTGTTTTCCCTAGCATGATTTTTGCCTCTCATACTATTCTTTTGGGGTTTTAGACGATGGATGGAACCCGAAGGAACCGTGTTAATGCGGAATGTGATGGGCAATGCAATGATTGTCCCCCTGAGCAACCAAACGATATGGGAGCCGGAATGCAAAATCTTGTATCCATGCTCACACAACTTTCTCAAGCTATGAATCATGCAGGACTTCCAAACGAGCAAAGGAAGGAGCAACATTCTATTGAATCCTTCATGAGGCAGCGTCCACCTTCTTTCAGTGGGTCTACTGATCCATTAGTTGCTGAACAATGGATTAGTACTACTGAAAAGATATTTTCAGTTCTTCAATGTTCTGAACATGATAAAGTCATCCTAGAAGTGTATCGTTTGGAAGGATATGCTGATCAATGGTGGAATCTTATTAAGAATACGAGGCAAAGGGATGAAATTGAGTCTATGGAATGGGACGAGTTCAAGAACTTATTTTTCAATAAGTACTTCCCTCGTATTCTCCGAACAAAGATGGAGAAAGAGTTTCTTGAACTGAAGCAAAGGGATGATGAATCTGTTGGTACCTATGAAGCGAATTTTACAAGACTTGCAAGGTACGCTTCTGGTATTATCATCCAACCTGAAAGTAAAGTTGATCGATTTTTCAGTGGCTTAAAACCAAGTCTTCGAAGGGCATTAGCTATAAGAGACTTTAGTAGCTATGAAGAAATTGTGCGTTGTGCTATCAAGGTAGAAATGGAAGTTGGTGTTACATATCCATCTCATGGTTTTGACAAGAAACGAAAGATGGAGTTCAAGGAGAAATCTCAGAATAATGGTAAAAAGAAGATGAATGTTTCCTTATGCACAAAGTGTGGAAAGAAGCATGGTGGAGATTGTCTTAAAGGGACTAGAAAATGTTTTAAGTGTGGAAAAGAAGGTCATCGAGCAGCTGAGTATCGAAGTAATGGAAAATGGGATTCTAATGAATTGAATAAAGAAAACACTGCAGAGAACGTACAACCAACACTTCAATGCTTCAAGTGCAAGGAAATGGGGAATTATGCTAATAAATTCCCTAATCCAAGGGTTAGTGATGATCGACATGAGCAACCGCTTAAGGCAAAGGACAAAGGGAAGTCACATGCGATCACTATTGGCAATGTTGAATATGACAACGATGTGGTGGAATGATTAAGTGTTTATGTAATGGGATTCCAAAATAATGTTGTATCTTGGAATATTTGAATATTTATGTATTGGTCTAATGTGGTATTCAAAGTGATTGAGATATTATGCGCATAATGAAGGGAAAACGAGAAAATGAAATGTTTAACAGTATTCATGAGCTCATGATTGATATAAGGACTAAGTGATATCATGGTTTGAGTATATAGAATTTTGAGGATTTTGGTATGTGGAAAGTGTTAACTTTTAACTACATTCAGGTTTTCACTAAGGTTCAATGGGTATTCAAGAGAGTACAAGATTAAGGCCTTTGAATGTTTGGAATGTGTCCAACAAGATATATCTTATGATATATGGGGATCAACGATGGTATTAAATCTCTGGTAATCGTTTTCACTATGTTATGAGAATGGACTGCAGTATTATGGATAGGACTAAAGATTAGAATGGATTATGTTGAACATAAGTTAGTATTGTTTGTTTTTTCGATATTATTGATGGGATGTTATATAGTTTTGGAAAAAGGACAACCTGCAGGACGGGCAACATCCCATCGCTTCGGACAAGGCTGTGGGAATCGAACCCACAACCGAAGTGCGACTGGCCTTTATCGCCTACCACTGGCCTACAGGAAGTCCTTGTTTAGTAGAAAGTAGTTTTATTATATTAAGCAGTATGATATATGAAGTATAAGTCCATTTTAGGAACCATATATGATTAATCTCACTATAGATCGACTTATGCATATAATTTTTGCTAACCTTTTGTTTGAGACAGATGGAATGACCCGTCATTCTATCACATGATCTGCTAACACTTCATGAATAACAAATTCAACTTCATTTATTTAAGAGATGAAGTGGAAATTGTTCAAGGAACGAACAATAGTGAGATTGTACCAAAATAAAGAAAGTATTTATTCCAATTCAAATTTTCAACTTTAGGGAAATGATCTTGAAAACCAAAAATGTTGTCCTAATGATCTTATACCTGATGAATCGGATGGTACCTTAGATCGTCACAAATTTATGGATTTGTGATTATTGGCTTTTCCATAGCCATGTTCTCTACCACTCTCCATCAGAACATGATGGTTAGATTTCTCTTCCATATCCATATTTTCACCTATGTGGAAACCCAATGATTAGTTTATTTGGGTAACCGTTACGTTTCATACTTTTGTTTTTAAAGATTGTTTTTGATATTCCTTTTTACGATGTAGGTTTCTATTAAAGAAACTTTCAAATAGTAAACCATTTATAACCCCGACGAATTTCGAGGGCGAAATTCATTTTAAGGGGGGTAGAATGTAACAGCCCAAGATTTTATAAAAAAATATTCTTTTTAATTTTATTAAAGTCTTGTGTTGTACGCTACACCAAAAGGAGCTTGCACAACACGCATCCTTGACTTTCCTTGCATTACACGCAATCGCGACCTTCCTCGATAGCGTGTGTAATACGCAATACCGAGTTTCACTAAACAACGATATGCTATTAAAATATTATTAAAACTAGCCGGTATGAATAGTAATAGCCACTTTTTAAAATTATGTAAATCTTATTTTTCAAAATGAACTTCATTTTTGGATTCGGAGTATCGAATTTAGCCTAAGGTGAAATTTTGGTACTTTTCGGATAACTTTCATATTCTGATGAATAGTGAAAATTACTAAATTATAATTAAAAACAACTTTTTTAATCGAAATAATTAATAGTGATAAATTATTAATTTGAGTGGTTTTAAAGTATATTTAGAATATATTTTTACAATTTAATACAATGTTGGTCATTGGATGTAATTTCACATTTAAACCAGACATAATCAAGTGTCAATCTTTTGATAGATATTGTTTCTTAAAAACATGCTATTTGTTTTAACAGCGGGATTTAATTATAAAATTAATTAATGAAAATTCTATGATATGAATTTGGTAAAATAGACTTCATTTTTGAATTCGGAATATGAAATATAGCTTAGGATGAAATTTTGGCATTGTTCTGAAAAACATCAATTTTTGATGAATAGTGAAACTACTAAGTGGTAGTTAAAAAAATTAATTTCTTCATAAATCTTAATTTTACCGCTTCTGTGAATGGAATTTCAAAAATCCGAGGGACATGGTTGATGTCAGTAAGTAAAATATGGTTCAATGAGATGAAAATAATTTTTGGTGAATAGTAACTTTTTACTTTTTTTACCACGGTTAATAGTAAATAGGGTAACTAAGGGTAAATATGATATTATTATTACCCTAACACATGTCCTAATTCTATTGGATAAGTTTAATTCGACCAAAAACAACCTTATGAATATTATATGACCATTTAGGTCCACTTGGATTAGATTATGACATTTAATATTATATTATTTAATGAATAGTTAAAATAGTTAAAATCAAAGTTTAATAACTAAAACATTTTTAATATGGGGTTATACATAAGATAAATTCGAATATAAATATTCATTAGAAATCTAAAACGATTTCCTACATAATGATAGTTTATTTATAATTTTTAGACTTTAAATAAATTAATTTAGTTATGACACAACGATGATGCAGTAATTACCCTTTTAAGGAAATATTAACATAATTGATGTTATAAATGCTCAAATGAATGTAATTTGAGACTTTTTATGACTTAAACTAATTTTCTAGGTTACTATGATATATTAGTGTTTATTTAATCAACTTGGTTTGAACATATAATTCTGTTATGACTTTCACAAAAATCATATATCAAATAGTGTCAAAATTGACACAAAATAGTTTTTAAATCAAATATTATATTATTAATTGTTATTTTATTCCTAAAAATATAAGGTTCGGCCACATGACTTAGATAAGGATATATTTATTAATAATATACAATTTGGGGTTCTTTTGGCATGTTATAGTAAGTGTATTAACCATATAGTGAAAGAAAACAAAAAAGACACGGTAAAAGTTAAATTATTTAACTTAGAGTTAAATCTAATTGATAAGGTTAAAATAATAACCTAAACTTGTCTAAATCCTATTGGTTGATAGGATTTCGACCCATCCCCACTTTATCTTCGAAATAAGACCCTTTGGAACCATTATAAACCGATTTTGACTTTAATATAAAATAATATTTTGAGATATTCCTAAGGTGCCCCTCTCCTCCCTTATAAAAGGACACCTCCTCCCCCTCCTCCTCACACCAATTTGAGCGCTCAAGATCGGCCAAACCCTGCCAAAATCTCTTATCCACTTCCCTAGAAACATCCTAGAGGTTCTTGTATTCCTCAAAGACCAATTTTAGTGCCCTAAGAGGAGGTCTCAAAGAGGCGCTTCAAAGAAGAGGTAATTACCGTTACCAATTCTTTCATCTTTATTTCTTCTTCCACATCTTCTTCTTAGGTTGTTTCATTATGAAGTAATAACATCAGTATCAATCATATACTGATATGTTATTATAAGTATGAAACAACCCTATTTCACCATCTATCTATCCTACGGAAAAAGAAATCACCGCGCGTGCGTACGTACGGAATACCGTCTCCACGCCGTGGTGTAATCTATTTTCCACCACCACCTTACATGGATGGGTATAATGGTGTAAAGAATAACTATACATAGTTATTACAAAATAATATTGATTCAGATATATTGTATAATCCAATCCAATTCAGTTCAATATTTATGGAAATGATATCATCGCTCGTGCGTACGTACGGACTACCGTCTCCACGACGCGATGAGATTCATTCTCCATGTTAACCATTTAAGAATGATTATAAAGTATATATAAGAAATAATAATGAAATATATGACATTATAAAGTTACTGGATTTATTTGTATATATATATGTATGTATGTCATCTACTTACTTCCATTTCAAGACAGTAAGGAAAGTAAAACAGCGTTCATGCGTACGTACGGACTACCGTCTCCATGAACGGTGTTTTTCATTTTATTTATCTATCTATTATATATATATATATATATATACTGAATATATATGATATATAAATCATATTTTATATTCTGGAAGTAAGTAGATCATGATATAAGTAATAATGATTTCAAGAACAACAAGTCAAAACACCTACGATAAATGAAACGATTTTACCCAAAACGCTTCTTTAACATGGAATTTACAAAAGAACGGGTAATATAATGTCATAAGTGAACCATATATGATATCATAACAATGAATATGATTCTGGAATAAGTCAATAACATGAATTAAATCATTATACAGGAGGTTCGGACACTTACAAATCAAGTCGGACATAAGGTAAGGGAAATATCACAATCTCACTTTTATCCGAGATTGTTTTTACTTTGGTAATTACTGGGGTGTATTTTATCATCCACATACATGTTCCATCAATATGTAATATTATTTCCATCCTTATACAATAGTTTATATAAAATTTTACCCTTCGGTGAGTTTTTTTGTAAAAGATATGAAAGGAATCTTTTGTCATTTTCGTACGAGGTATTTTTTGACTTTTCCGACAAAAGTACGAGAAGAATGTTTTTTTAACTTATACGGCACGAACGGATTTTTACGGTTTTATAAAGCATTATTTTCATGAACCTTCCTCCAAAATATTTCATTACTATTTTCAATAAAATATCTTTGTTTTAAAATTGCATGATGTTTTGTGAAAAGAAAATGATTTTGAAGAAGAAAGGATATTTTCCTCAAGAATTCATTTCAAGTGTTTTATCAAAATCATTTTCCATCTAAGATAACATAGGGTTCTGTTTCTATCCCTATTATTACAGTGATTTGGTAATGTTGTTATGGAATTATTTTTATGAATTCCTTTATATTATATGAATTGTTTTATGATGTCACGATGTTTACGAATCCCATTTTTACTACATGGGTTATGAAATGATGTATGATTTATGATTATGTGGCACACATAAGAATGGTATCATTATGAGATGGGTGGGACCTATATCTCCCTCCAATGCATTGGGTAAATATTTTATATCTCATGAGATAGACAGGGCTGGAACGGTAGGTTATACCGGTTCAGTGAAACAGGACTGAAACGAGGGTTACTCGATTCAGAAAGGGACATTGTCCACTAAGATAGTCTTGGCAATGAGTCATGACTAACAAGAAATGATTTTCCATGATTATGTGTGCATGCCACAAAGTTTCAAGTTTCATGTTATGATTATGGTGATCACATTTTCACTTCTAGGATTTGTTCCATGTTAATATATTATGATCTCTTTTGCAGGTTATGATTTTCAAAAAGATATGATATGATTTTTATTTCTTTTGTATACCCTTACTGAGCATTTGAGCTCACCCTTTTATGTTTTCTTTTCCCCAGGATATAAAGAAAGGTTTTAGGTAAAAAAAGGAAGATCTTTATGGGAGATTTTGAAGATCTTTCACCACGATTAGAAGATTATATTCCGAGTTTCCAAAGACACTAAACTATTACGATCCTTGTGTGTGTGTTTTTGTTATGTACTAAGTATTCCGCAAAAGTAATGTAATGTCAATGTACGTCAAGATACGGGTCCCTACATGTTTTCTTTCCTAAATAATTTCCTAGTCTTACAAAATGTTATGAATTTGGGTTTCCATTAGAACTCATACATAATATTAAACCTATTTCAAAGACTAATTATAAAATGTCCCCAATTGAGTTATAGGAATATAAAAAGGATGTTCAATTGAATCATTATAAGTAATTTATTTAGAAAAGTGAATCACCTTTGGGTGAACTAGTTCTTTCTATTAAAAATAAAATGGATCAATGTGACTCTTCAATGACTATCAATCCTATTACAATTTCTTTATCAAGAACATGTTTCTTCTATCCTATATCAATTATTTTTTTGAACTTTTATGACTATCATAATAGTTTTCAAAGATTGATATTCTATATGGGTACTAGCAGTTGAGGGTCAAAAGTTTATACATAATCATGACAACCTTCTATACAAGTTATGGAAACTATGAATTTATATTTATTCTATTTCTTTACACATATTTCGCTACTATATTATTGGATTTAATGAGTAGAGTATTTATAAACTACCTTTAAATTTTTTTATAGTCATTATTGATAATATTATTATATTTTCATAGAATAAGGATATCATGATGACATATTGAGAATTGTATTAAAGACATTGAGGAATCACAAGTTTTATGAAAAATATACCATTTGGGAATTTTAGCTTCACAAAGTTTCATTCATTAAGATAATAATATCATGTGAAGTTATTTTGGTTGATCTTTCAAATACTGATGTTATTTAGAAATTTCCAAAATCAAGCATGATTATTGAGATCAATAGTTTTTTATTTTGTATGGATATTTTAACAATTTTATGGGGAATTTATTATTGATTTATATTCCACTCACCAAGATAACAGAAAAGGGAACTGGGATCCTTTAGAAATATTAATGTGGGGAAAATTTAAAAGAACCAAAGGGAAGGTTAGTCAATAAACCTCTTCTTACATTACCATATTGTGGAGAAGGATTTTTAATTTATAGTGATGCATTAGATACGGAACTAGGATGAATTATCTTGAAATATTATATGGTTATTTCTTAGGCCTCATGAAAGTAAATGTTTTATTAGAGAAATTTTCAAACACATCATTTGTATTTGACTATTTTATTTTATTCATTATAAATATGGTGTCATTATATTTATTGTGAATGATTTTATTTATATAATGACAATAAAATTAGTAAATAAATATTCACTCAAAAAGAGATGTTTTTTACAAGATAAGGTCATTGGATATAATTAAATATTATGACTACTCAATATATTAGAAACATGGGAAAGTAAACAAGGTAGCTGACTCTTTTAGAAGAAAGGATCAATCTATATTATCTATGATTAAGATCACAAAATATCCAATATTTGAATATTTTCAATAGATCAATCTAAAATATTGAATTAAGAAGAGAAACATTATCCTTCTCTAATTAATTTTTACCCATTTATCAATGTATTTATTATGTACATGTAGATCTTCAAAATAAGGTGACAAATGTCATTATGTTCATCTTTGACTATGAATTATTAATAAGGTTCAAGAATTGTGTATATTTATCATGCATAATATATTTTAAGAAGTAGATATTGGTTAAAGATAATAGTTCATCATTAACCATTTGTCATGGATGTTTGAATATGTATATAGATATGCAATAGTATTTCGGGTGGGATAATAAGAAAAGGGATATTATGGAATATGATTCTTGGTTCTCAGTATGTTAGAAATTTATGGCATAGAAATGGAGTTCTAAGGGTATGTTATAACCATTACCCATTAACGAATGAAAATCGTAAAATATAATAACTTTATTCTTATAATATTTTCTCATATGGTCATTTATTAATATTTCTTATGTTTACCATTACTAAGAATATGAGCCCATAATTTCATGCATTTACTTTCTCAAGGTTATGAAGAAAGGATTAAGTATAGTATATCAAGGAAGTTCACTACGTGGGAAGATATTCATGACAGATATTGAAGATATTTCATTAAAGAAGAATATTTTGTATCTATTCTTTAAAGACACTAAACTGTGATGGTCCCAATACATATATTTTTGAAAAGTATCAAATAATAAACTAAAATATATAATATTTATGTTTATAAATCTTGGGTCACTATATAATTATTTAATAGAGGAATTATTAGCATTATAATATTTATTATAATAATAACCATACCTTCTTTAATGTTTTTAGTTACTCATTCATTCATAACTTCCACAATCATCAAAGTGAAAAATATTTTAGAATGCATCAAAACAAAAAGAAGAAAAATGTATTGAAATTCCATAATAATAAGATATATCTATATTCTTTCATGTATAAAATGTTTAATTTTCCGTATTATTTTTAAAAAAATTGTTAAATATGTTTATAAAAAATATATATTTTTCCCTTTTAATTGTAATTTTAAAAAAACCGTACTTCGGTTTCGTTATAGAAGTTTCTAAAAAATCCAATGATACATTTTCCCATGGAATAAAGACTTTCTGAAATGAAAAGATTTTACGTATCCCCTATAAATCATTATATTTATTCCCCCTATTATTTTATCATTATGATATAAAGAAAAATTGTAAATATATTGAATCATTCTGTTAAATAATTGAATTTCATTGTTTCACTTTCTTCTTGGTCGATAGCTAATCCACTTATAATCCCTTGAAAAGTTTACATGTTAAATATCTATATCATTTAAAAGAGTATTCCTACTAGAAATAGAATCATCTAATGATTGGGAATGTTTATAAAACAAGTCATATTAATCCATTTTATTTTTCTTCATTTGATAAATAGAGTTATAGAGACACTATTTATTGTTGTATACATTGTGTCTCATAAACCAATTCTATTAGATGTTAACTAAGATTATCATTCTTAGACATTATATTATAAACATATATTTAGCTTAAAAAATTAACCATGGAATTTTATTTGAGTTATTCCACTTCAGATGAAAAAATTTAAATTCTTAAGATTGGGAATCATTTCTTATCCTAAAATATGCACCCACATAAAAAAAGTATTATTTTATATATTCAACCTATCAACCTAAAAAATATGAATATTGATGATAGTCCCCTGATATTTTTTATCCTAATTAAGATTCTTGTTTACCACATTAAACAAGTATTAATTGTTGACAACATCAACTCTTTTCCTCATTAGGATATCCTCATAAATGTTTTATTTAAATACTATTAGCATATGAGGTATCTTCATTAAGATAAGAATAACCATTACATTAACTCATATTTTTATAATTTTAATATCTAGAAATTACCCATTAATAACTCATTGATATTGAGTATTGGAGAGGATGGAGAACATGGGAGACTCCTCATTTCAAATCAGAGATGGCAAATCATCACCATGATAAGATCGGGTTTCTCCATGGAATCTTTAAATCCAAACTAGGAAGGTATTTAAAACCATCTAAACATGACCTTGGCATATGGTTTTCAACATACTCCTTTAATCATGAAGCCTTATCATTTTTATAAGTTATTGTGAGATCTTCATCTGCATCGTTTGATTCCAGCGGATCTCCTGTTATTAAGCATTCGGAAGATAGATCTATCATAGTGGTTGCTGACCTAGAGGTGATCAAGAAAAGAATTATTATTTGTAAATTTTTTGATTCTTGGTTGCATATCATATGAGATTAGTGAAAAACGTTGTTTTTATGATGATATAAAAGGAAGGATCTCCCATTCGTAGAGTTTCTCACGATGGAGGCTCATTCTAATCGGAAAAGGATACTCTCATGTCATTCTGGAGAGGAAGGAGGACTTTGATGTGTCTTATAATTTTAGAAATCTCAATATCCTCCAAGGTAATTTAAATATTCATGATGAGATTCTAATTTAAATCCTTTAAGTCAATTGCATTCAATAGAACAGTTATGGACCAGGATTCATGGTCTCCCCTAGGTCTACTGGAACCCCATGATTCTTAATGATCTTAATTATAGAATTGGAATCCCCTTAAAAATCGATCATTTCACTATCAATAGTGATCTGAGGTTATATTCAAGGGTCCTGATCAAGATCAATATAGAGGCCCCCTTTAGGCTGAGTGTCTTAGATAGAAAATGATCATCAAATAAAGGCTAGTATGGAATTTGAGAGTATGCCCATGTTTTGTGAACACTACAAAAGAGTGGGTCATGTGATGAACAATTTTAGAGTGGTTCACAATTTAGTGAAGGAAAATATTGAATCCATGTATTATAAAGAGCTCTTAAGGAAAAAAAGAAAAATACAAGTGTTTATAGAAGGAAATATGGAATAGATCAACCAAATGACATGAAATTGGAAAAATTGGTTAATGCGACCACATCGTGGTTTACAGTGGTTGAAGAGGAATAAGGGAATAAACCTAGGAATATTTAGGGCCCTCTCATCCCACTTGAGTTAGATAATTAGCATATCTTACTAAAGTATTCTAGAAATTATTTCTCAATTTTATAATTAGATGTCTTTTCCATTTTTATTGAAGGGAAAGTAGAGATTTTTCGTTAGATATCACATCTCTCAAACTGAATGTTTCTATAAAATTGGATGTTTCCCATATTATTCCTACTATGAAGAACTAGAAGATTCTAGTTACATGAAGTGTGTTATATTAGGTGTGTGTTTATAAAATGGATAACATCAAAATAATAAAAATTCTTATCAAGAACAACACAAAATAGGATGAAACATATTCAACATATGCCTGCATTTATAGCAGTTTAATAGGGAAACAATCCAATGCAATTAACTCGAAAGTAGAACCTACCATAAAATCAAAGAGTAAAATGGAAATGAATGAAAAAGTAGGACTCATCCCAAATACAAAACCAAAATGAAGATCATATTTTAGGGCTACTATGGAATATCCGAACCTAGCACTAAAATTTCTCTTCAGATCCTTGAAGGAAGGTACAAAACCAAAAATAATATATCTCTTTGATCCAAAATATAATCCATAAAAAAGGAATTTTTAGCATTGGTATAAGATACTATGTTTTTGTATTATCTTGGACTACCACCACTTCTAACAGAATATGGATTAGGGTTCACAATAGTGTGGAATAACCTATTATTTTTCAAGAGGGAAAACGTATCATTAATTTCAGTTTTTTTAAATATGTCAAAATACTATTTTTTATCTATTCTATAAGAATTTAATAACTATATTCATAGATGGTCACTATAATTACACATAAAAGGTTTTTCTAGAATTATCATGGATCCCAAGGATATCATTGAAGATTTTAATTACATCCCTACAGATGAGAAAATCAGTCCTGTTTATAGAATTGTTTCAATCATTTATTTCTGAGCCTATGTTAAGGAAGGAAAATTAACTAAAATTAATCTTGTTAGTGAAAAATTTTCTTGGTATATAAGGCATCTTAATGGTACAAGGTTAGTAGAATTGAAAGGGATGTTTTGATTGAATCCCCACTTTGGAATTGGAAAAATATTTCATTTGAAAGACTAGCTAGGTAAAACTCTGATCATCACCCCATTCTGGTGATCATTTTTTCCAATATATAGAAGAAAAATATCCCTTTAAAGCTTTATAATGGTTGTTAGACTCTTCTGGAATGCACTAATATAGTCCAAGACACTTGGAATTCAAGAGTTAGTAAGGATAACCCTCTGGTCTGCATCTTCAAATTCAAACTTCTGAAGGAAAACCTGAGGGAATGGAGGAAGGAAAAAATTCAGCTTGCTTGTTGGATAGATTGATACCCTTGAGTGATATCTTCATTAACTTCTGGAAGCTATCACTTAGAATACTTTCTTTAGAGATATTGATCAAGAAGCTGTGATGTCCTCAAAATTTCAAGATCTCATCAAGCTTAGGGACAACATTAACATGAACATATTCAATGTGAGATGTATTACATATGGGGATAGAAACACCAAGTTTTTCCATGCCCTTAAAAGGGTAAGAAAAGTCAATAGACACATCACTTTACTCAATTATGGAGACCAAATCCTGGACAATAGGAACAATCTCTCTAACCACATTTTCTTTATCTCAATGAATCTATTTAATGGACTTCCAAGAAATTTAGACCTTTGGAGAAAACTATTACTAAATTGATTACAGAGAATGATAATTTGTTCCCTACTTCTATTCCTCTAAACTCTAAGCTGAAAAAGTAGTCTTTTGTATTAATAAAGATAAATCACATGGACCAAATGAATTTACAAACTATTTCTTCCAATGTTATTACGATGTCATCTAAGGATGAAGTTTGAAAGTTGGGAAAGCATTTTTTAAAGGTGGAGCTTTAAATCCAAGACTCAATGCCCAATTTATTGTCCTTATTCCAAAAGTATATAATGCTAGTGAAATCACAGAATTTATACCAGTATCTCTTTTCAACATAATTCACAAAGTCATCATAAATATTATTAAAAATAGGATTACTCACATCTCAGAAAAAATCATTTCCTAGAATAAATTTGGCATTGTGAAAGAGACGAACATCCAACATTGGTTTCTTAATTCCTCTAAATGTGTAAATATTCATTGAAAATCCACTAGGGGGAACATTAATTCAAAACATGACATAAAGAAATAATTTTATATAATGGACTGGGGATTCATAAGAAATATTCTTCACAATTTTTTCTTCAATATGAAATTTATTTTTTTGGATCAAAACTCTTATTAAGTCTTCTCATATCTCCATTCTTATCAATGGGTCCTCTGAAGGCTACTTAAATTTTATTAGTGGGTGAGGTAAGGAGATCCTTTATCGACCATCAAATTTTCCATTACAGAGTACTATTTTAGTATAGTTCTTTTACATATGGTGAACATGGGTGAAATATCAACTATTAAGGCGACCAGAGGTACATATGCTCCTTCAAATATCTTATTTGATGATGTCATTAACATTTTTACACAGGGAGATATAAGTAATATTGACAACATCTAAAATTATATCCTGCATTATGAAAGTGTGTTAGGTCTAGAAATTAGATTAGGAAAATCCTTCATCTATTTTTGAAATAACATTTCATCTCTCAGGAAATCTTGCATCATAAATGAGTTTGGAATCAGGGAAGGCTCTCTCCCTTTCACATACCTTGGGGTTCCTATGTTTTGATAAATACCCCAGGCCACTCAATTTTCCACTCTCTTGAGTTATAATAGATGAACATATTTCTATTGGAAGGAAAGTCCCTCTTAAAGGTAGGTAATATTCGCCTTGTTAAAAATGCATTGGTTTTAAAACAGGTGTATTTGTTCATGGTTTATTCTTTACCTACCTTTGTGATCAAAAGAATTAATTATATGATGAGTAATTTTGTTCGGAGTGGTAGAATTATGAAATGGAAAATCATTTCATCCCCTTGGAAATAGTGTTGCAATACTCGTGTTCTCGAAGGCCTGGGCATCAAAAATCCACAACTCTTTAAATATTCCTTTTAGGCTCAATTGGTGTGGAAATTAGTCAACAAAAAGGATTATTCCCTGGTCTTTCTCCAATATAGATTTATGTGATGACTTATTGAAAGAAAATGTGGTTACTTTGAGTTGTCCATCTATCTAGGTATTATATTAGTATTCCAAAAAATCTATAGGCACTCTCATTGGTTGGTGAACATGAATTCCTCCCTCAAAATTTCTAATGAAAATCGGATTGGAACCCCCTTTATTAAACATCTTAACACCTCAGGTTATAAAATAGATCAGAACATTTCTATTAACGAACAAATGGTTAATATGGAGGCTCTACCTGATGATATTAATTCAATTATTGAAAATTATTTCTTCATTAATCAGGATTATATGATGATATGGGAAGACCCCCCCACACAAATTCTTTACTCAAAGTGTTTTTATAATCATATTATATAATGTTATAGAAAACAGATAAGTGAATTCAATAAAAAGTGGATTCTTACCACCAGGTTCACTCTTCTCTGGAGAATCTCTCTCAACAAGATTAATTTTGATTCCAATCTCATGTGTGTTAGAGTTTCCCTATTCTCTAGATGTTTCTTTTGTAATCAACACCATGAAAATATCGAACAATTATTCTTGTGCTATCAAACTCCATCCTCCCTTTGGAATGTTGTATTTGAAAATTTTGAGATTACCCCTACATGCTGTCTCTTTTGACAACTTTCTATATACTCTTATTGACATCCAGTTATCCAGACAAATTGCATTAATTTATAGAGTAGCATGTACATAGATGATTCAAATCATTTTTACTAGTACGAACAAGGCACTTCATGACGAAAAGCACTTCAACTTCCATATTTCCCTAAAAAATATCCAGTTTGGAGTGCAAAGGGCTAACTCACTGCATTATAACTTTTACAAAAACTTGGTGAGTGACTTAAATATCAAAGGTGACTTAAGGACTCGAGAAACATTCCTCAACCCCTTGGAAAAATTGGGGAATTTTGGTTTACCCATTCTTTGGTTGGTTAAAATTAAATACTGATGGGGTTTTGAGGGGAAACCCAGGTCCATCAAGATATGGGGTGGTCTTTAGGGATCAAAATGATTATTGTTTTGAATATTTGCATGATCTGTATATCCACGTCACTTCCATGGAATTTGAAATGATGGGAATTATAAAAGTAGTCTAATTTTCAAGTGATAATATTCCCAAAGGTTTCGATAATTCCTCAGGGTGTGAGTCAATTTAGAAATTTATATGTGTCCCAAACATTACTAATTACTCGGGAATAATATATTATATGTCTGGGGTCAATACCATGAGGAGGGTGCTATTCTTGTGGGGAAAATAAATATGATCTTGAATCCTTTGTAGGAGTCCTCACTCACTTGAATAAAGTTTGGGTAGTGTAAAACTAATTTTGGGTTTGACATAAAGTGATTAATGAGGGTTCATGATCAAGTTAGAGTATCCAAATAAAGGTGATTCTAGTTCTAATATTTGCAAGGTCCTGAGTGCTTAATCTGCAAAGCAAACGGTAGTCGCTATTCAACCTTGGTTCAGTCTTTTAGTTCTACCTAGGATGTAACTATTCCATGGTTAGGAGGACAACTATTGTCCTAGATTCATTATGTTCAGCTTTTATTACAGAAAGTTCCCTAATATAATGGTCATAGTAATAGTTTAATTCAATTAGGACATGGTTGTTTTCTTGACTGACTGATGGGCATGATACATTCTCACAAACGAGGTTTGAACATTGGTTTATAGCCTAATTACTAATCCACTTAGGTTTTCCTAATTTAGAACTAGAGTTCTAATTAAGCATGTATATACATTGAACCTTGATCCCTACCCCAGTGCGTTCAGCTACTCATGGTGGTAATTAAAGAAGTAAAAGGGTTTATAGAAATGATAACTATGCTAATGTGATTGAATAAATATCTGACAACATGAAATAAGACATTAAATAAAACCTTACTTGAAAGGAACAAAATGGAAATGAGGCAATTCAGGGATTGAAGGTGTTGAAGAAAAGGAATTGACGGATCATCGATTGAAAATGTAAAATAATTACAAATAACTAACGTGTTTTAAGAGTTAAAATATAAGGTAATTCTAAAAGGATTCTAAAAGGGAGAGAGATCTAATCTAAGCATGTCGAAATGTGATGTCGAGATGCTCCTTATATAGGAAAAAATGGTCATGATGTGTACTTAATCATCACATCGTGAAACCTTAATCCGCGTTATTTTGATCAAGATATCTAGTGTGGAATACTAATATTTCGTGGATTAATGAAGTTTTACCATGGTCATGTCGTGTTCAGGTGGTTCATGACGTGTACTCCATGGACATCTGGATTTTCTCATTGAATCCTCATGTATTTATTGGCTTCTGGTCTGACTTGAGTCACAACATATAGGAGGAATTCATGACATGAACTGAAAATTTCTTCAATCTTCATGGTTGGTCATGTCATTGGCTTCATGGCTTGATGCATGCTGAGATCATCAAGTACACGATGTGAACTAGGCCATCACGAGGTGTACTTTGCCATTTTTGTAGCTTTTTTTCCTTTCTTCCTTGGAATCTTGTGGAGCTATGTTTCCTACAAAATTGGATATCTACCAAGTGCATTATCCAATATATGAATAAAAAATGGAAAATTGATTAAAAACTATATATAACATTTAGTATTATCAAATCCCCCACACTTGAATCATTTATTTTCCTCATGAAAAATATCTCAACAAAGTTTTGAAAAAGGATAAGCAATTTTTAAAGCATGAAATGCATGTTATGTCCATGCGATTAAATTATATATAAGAAGACAATTAGTCAAGTTCTAGTTATGATCCTTCGCAGTAAATTAGTCATTCCTCATAGTTCATATTTTTAAAACATATTCTATTATTTTAATTATAATATTTTAAATGGTTTTTATTCTATATGCTTAGTTATAATTTACCTCACCATGATTTTCTCTCATCACTCAGGGTAAAATATAAGTAAGGTATGCTCATACCCTGAGTCCATATTCCTAACCATAGGCTTGCACAGGTTCAATCATCTTCATTGTGTAAAGAAAAGTCTAAGAATAATCTTTAAGACTTTTACCAAAAAGGTTTTGATAACTTTGAGGCTGTAGGTAGGTAGGTAAAATGTGAAAATCAGGCACAAAAGGAGGGAAAAATCAAAAGTACAATACAAATTCAACAAGATAAGTCTGAAAATGTTCCTCCATCTAGAGAGTTAGGTCCATACTACATTAGCTCGAGTTGGATCCATATGCATAACAAGAAAGTAGATAAAGAAATGATTCTATTCATTTACTTTTTATTTTTCATTTTTATTTTTTGAAACTTATTCCTAGGATAGATCTCACATCCATAACCTAACCACATATGATCCTTCAAGGGATTCATTAGTCTGGAAAATTGTGATTTTTGATGCTCCTAGTACACAAACCTTATATTTTTTTCTTTTCCTTTAAATTTTACAAAGGAACATAATAATAGTGAGATATAATATAAATAAATATGGTACACAACCTGGTAGTCAAGTGAGAACAGTGTACATCTCTGAAAGTGAAAGCATCCCATTTTATTTGAATGCCTCTACTGCACATGTTCAAATTTAATCTTTACAAATTTTATAAGGAGGAGGGTAGGAAGGGAAATAGGCTTGAAATATCTCTTATTCTAACTGGCCATTCATATAAACTATGGTCTAAACAAAGGATAGATTCCATGTTGGTCTCATGTAAAATGGTTATCAAAGGCTACCTCAATCATTTTAAAATTAAACTTGTTTATTCATCATTTTGATAAGATCTCAATGAAAGTTATAGTATGTTTCCATGTCCTAGGTATCCCTCAATAAATTTTCTTAGAATAGAAAATGATATTGAAGTCTTATAATCCACTCAAGTAATGGGAATAAAATAAAAAACTGGCAATTAAAAAGAGAATAAATCCTATGTAGTGATTCAATTAATCATAATTTCCTAGATTTTAAAAATGAATTAAACTTATAAAATCAACAGTCATTCTAAAATTCTAAGTAGGGGTGAAACATGGTTCTTAAAATTTTTCTTTTTAACATTATCTTTAATTTATATGGTCATATTGGATTTCAAACTTGTAAAAATCTTATAAATTTGAAAATTTTCTCCTAGAGTAGTGAGAACAAAAACAAATCAAGTGTATCTCTAGAAAAATATAAGAAAGTCCCTCCCACACTTTAAAGAATAAAGTGTCCCCACTATCTAAGAAATAATAGGTGGTACTAGTGTGGTAGTGATTTTATATAATGTAATTGACATGGTAGTTATGAAAAACTTTAAAAAGAGGGAATCCAGAGATCCCTGAGATGGAGTATTATGCCACGGGGGTGTATGAGTTATCTTAAAATTGATGTTTTATGCACCAGAAAATTATGTTAGTAGAAAAATCATTCACTATAGAATGAATGTTAATCCACAGGTTTAAACATTTGAATAGATGAAAAATTGGAAGGTTTAAAAAGAAGGAATAACGGTAACCAATTTATTTATTGAAGGAGAGTTTGTACAAAGTACTACAATGTAACACTAAAAAATCCAAGATGCAACAAAACTCAAAAAAACAATGGGTTTCCTCCCATAAAGTGCTAACATATCATTATTATCCATAAGGGTGGACCAAAAATTCAAATAGTGGACCAACATCTCAGTTAATCCTTTTTCACTTGCAACTATTGGTCATCATTTCCGCAAGTTCGCGTGGTCACTTAACTAGATTGAAAACATCAGGTTCATCTAGAATGAATATTAGATGTGGTAGAAATTGAATCCTTGGGCGGGGTGGTTGTTACTGCTTGTGAATTTTCAATGATAAAACATGACATTGATTAGAGATAATGGTGAAATACTGGGTTACTTGTTATAGAATAACAACTTGAAGAATAGGTCCGAAGAAAACATCAGATGACTCAGAATAGCTAGAAATTTCTAAAGAAAAATAAAAAAGGAACAAAAAGTAAACACACATGAAAAAGGGGAAAGAAAGCCAATAATGTATAAAAATATCCCAGTGTAGTACTAAAGAATGAAAAAGTATCCCACCCCTACAAAAAGTGTCCCATATCCCCAAAATTATGAAAATACCAAACAATGATCTGGGCCAAAAATATCATCCATGGTCATGCCAACATCAGAAGATAGAAGGAAAAGGGCAGCTAAATCACCAGTGGTAGCAGCAACAATAATGGTCAGTGGGGCTAAGGTAGATGGAAGTGTGGTGGAGGAGGTAAGATGAGATAGGGTGGGTGATGGTGAATCCTTGATCCATACAGTGGCTGTGTGTCTGGCGGTTGGATCAACGAAAGGGACATCAAGAGTGGGCCCAGTGGCTGGTACCTTTCCCTTCTGGGCTTCCTCTATGAGAATATCTTATTGACAGCTGGGTGCGTAACACTATGAGGTAGGTCAGAGGGTAGAGAGGGTGATGGGGGAAGGGTGTATTAGGGAGGGCTAGTATTAATAGGTTTCAGAGGGGTGAATGAGGAAAGATCAATTAAGGGAAGGTGAATGTGGGCAACAAACTAGCTCTGATTTTCCAAGATGCACTGGAGGAGTACCCACAGGCCAGAAGGAGTGGGATGGGTTGGTGCAGGTTGGGTGGATGAGGTGGTTATTGGGGTTGTTGTTGCTCCTGGTGGATGCTCCTGAGGATTAGCCGCCTATGGTGAATCCAGCCAAGGAACTTGATCCTAGACTCGAGGTCCCCAGAAATTGATGTCTCCCTCCTTCACAAGTATCTTCATCTTGTACCTGAGCACAAGATTAATCAGCTTGACCAGGAATATTGAGGTGAGAGTCTTTGAAGCATAAAAAAACATAGGTATCTATCCAACCTGGTGATTAATGATCCTCCCATAAGCTTACCCCACCTCCAATGTACTAGTATTCTGTAGTATGAGGTGAACTAGGTAGCCATGTTGATGGGAGGTCCATCCATGGTAGCAGAAAGGACAAAAACATCAAGATGGCTGACACTGCCATGGGTCCACCTCGCATGGAACGTCCATGTGCCACGACCTGCTGTAGTATATGTAGGGCTAGAGTCCTCATCTTAGTGAACTTTGCTAGCATGTGGTCATGGTGGGACTGTGGGTCATGAGCGACAGGATGCAAAAGGCTCTATGCATCCACCCAAGAGAGACTCATCTGAAAGGTAGGATCAATGTTTTGGATAATGAACACCTTGGTTTAGATACCGAGTCCTACACTAAACTCAGCCATGGTTAGATGGTGTGGCCTACCACCTAGCCTGAAGTGATAGGCATCCACCGATGTGTCAATGGTGTCTAGGAACTCCAAGAACAACTCCCTGTATGTCTCCTCCCTAACCTCAATGATGTTGTCGATGTGTAGAATCTCCAATAATCACATTACATTTTATGAAATGTTCATCCTTGCAAGCATGGTCATATCTACCATCTTGTTGGTCCGCATGGGATTTTCCAAGAGATGAAGGAGATTAACCTGGTGTTGTGGGTTTAAAAAGAAGAGAACCATGTGTAAATGATGGTTATCGTCTGTAGATGGGGAATATATTATGTCTTGGGATATGGAGAGAGCACACAGGCTCTTAGAATCATGTTGTTGGCTCGTAGAGTCAAATGATTCGGATGCATAGGTGGAACTCGAGGATGACAGAGAAGGTTCATGCTAAGACCTCTTGATTCACTCCATGGAG
Source organism: Viscum album (assembly GCA_963277665.1). Classification (NCBI taxonomy): domain Eukaryota; kingdom Viridiplantae; phylum Streptophyta; class Magnoliopsida; order Santalales; family Viscaceae; genus Viscum; species Viscum album. The sequence continues at coordinate 120,973,690 of OY728119.1, forward strand.
AGGAAGAGGATCAAGTCGCGTGCTGGCATAAAGGTAGGAGGGTTTGGTTGAGAATGAAAAGATGGAAAGAGGGAGGGGATTGCATCGTTAAAAGGGAAGGGGAATGGTCACCTGCAGGAGGTGAGCGGTTACAGAGGAGGAGATCTGGTTTGAAAAAGGGGTGGGGGTCATGGGTTTTGACCCTTCGGTTTATTTAAAAAATAGACCCAATATAGGTCACGACGTTTACTCTATGGCCACGTCATGAACCTTGAGAAAAAATAGGTTTTAGAGTAACAGAGGTCCACATCATGACCTATGGGTTCAATACATGTACTTCATTGGTTTCCTTTGGTTTTCATCCTTTCTTTCCCTGCGTTTTTATTCAAATGAAAAGAAGACTCTCAAAAAGACTTTTCCTATTCTAACTTAACTAATTCTTAACCTGGCTTGCTCCCAATCTGTGCTTAATTTATAATTGATATCTTTACTCACTTATGGATAATTTTATGGAATTGTACTCACATAATGGTTCATGAAACATCTTCAATCCATGATCATTTACTTTTGATGGTGATCTGTCCGTGTATAACTCAAAGTTGACAATAATGGGCATGTAGGAGTAGTCCCTCAGAAATGAGTTTTTTTAAGGTAATAAGTTGAATGATGGATAAAAGAACAACCTATCTAGTGGGTGGTATAATAATGTTCACTTCTTTGTAATCACGTACTCATTTTTTTGTAACATATTCATTGCATTCCTTGTTTTTATACATGGAATCTTCCTCATTCTGGGTAAGATATATGGCATTACTATCCTTTTTGTCATTTGAGAGTTGAAAAAATCGAGTCAGGTTGAACAAAAATTGTTCTTCTCATACTCAGAAGATGATATTTCCTTGGTTCACATCAATTTGTGCCTTTACTGTATCTATGAATGGTATTCCATGTATAATGGGAATGTCACCTTCTTCTTCCATGTCTAATACCAAGAAATCAGCTGGGAAAATGAACTTTCCAACTTTTACTAACACATCTTCCAGAATACCTTGGTGGTACTTGACCAATTGATTAGCTAATTGGAATGCCACCCTCATTTATTTGAGTTCATTGATTCCTAGATTTTGCAATTTACTCATTGGTATAATGTTATTTCATGCTCCAATATCACAGAGTGCTCTGCCAAATTTGCATGTGCCTATCTCAAAAGGGATTGAGAAGCTGCCAGTGTCTCTAATTTTTTATGGAGTTTTCTACTGTAAAAGAATAGAGAATTCTTCATTTAAAGATATGACCCATGAGTCTTATTGTTTTTTTTGATAAAAGGTCTTTTCAGAACATGGTATAAATGGGAATCTAAGAAATATCTTCTACAAAAGGGATGTTGATATGTAATTACTTGAACATATCTAGGAACTTATTGTATTATGTCTCCTGCCTAAGTTGTATTTCTCTCTCTATATAGGGAAGAGGTGGCTAGTATGGAGGTGGGGAAACATACATAGGTTCCTTCTGCTACCCATGTATATATTCCTTCTCAACTGATAGTTTTTCATGATATAAGGTGGTATTTAATTCATCAGCATTTTCATTAGGTACTGGTTTTTTTCTCTACTCTTCTTCTTATGGCCCTGCTTTTTTGGGTTGTTGGAAGTCCAGAATATTTCCATTCCTCAGCATTACTGCCTTATCTTCCTCTCATGGGTATGTATCAGTTTTACTAGGCTGAGTACCTAGTAATCTCTCAGATAAGGTTTATGATATTTGACCCATTGTCACTTCAATGTTCCTTATAGTAGCTCTCTAATTTTGCATATCTGTCTCAGGGGTCTTCATTATTTGATCTAACATTTTCACAAAGGATTCCAGGAGGTTTTCCAGATTGCTTTACATAGGTTATTTATGACATCTTGGATGAGGTGGTTGATTTTTTTTTTATTTTGAGGGAATGGTTGTTTCTAATCTTCTGGTATTGGTTTAGGGTTAATCGGATGGTAACCTGGTGGTCCTTGAGCTCTGAATTGGGTTTTTATACCACTTGGTGGAAAATAACCTTGACTATTCTGAGGTTGCTTCTGTGAATGCCTCTAATAATAATATTGTTTCTGATGAAGTGGTCAGTTCAGTTGATTATAATTGATGTAATTAAAATTCTGTCTTGGTTCTTAATATCTAGATTTTCATTCTTGATATAGATACAGGCCACCACGAATCTCACATGATTGTATTTCCAGGATAGGAGCAGGAGGGTGTTGAGTAGTTGGTATATGAAATGCTTCTAACTTTTTAGTGAGCTCTTCCACTTGTGCTGCAAGCCTTGTGGTCTCATAAATTTGGTGGATTCCATGTTGTGGTGGTCCATGATCACTCTTCCATAGACTGGAATTGTGAGATACTTTATAGAGAAAGGCTCTTCCAGCTTAGAGAGTCTTGAACATGAGACCTCCATCAACGACTTCATCGATAACATTCCATGCCGCTGGTTGGAGTCCTTGATAGAATGTTTGGAGTTATATCCATATATCTAGTCCACGATGTGGACACTTCCTCATTAATTCTTTAAAGTGATCCCATGCTTCCCAAGCATACACTCCATTAATTTGGTTGAAATTTTCAATGTCATCTGGAGCTTCCAAGTCCATATGGGTGGGGATTACTTATACAGGAATTTCTTGGCAAGTTCACCCCAAGTCATAATTGACTCAGGAGATTGACTATTTATCCAGTATTTGGCTCTTTCTCATAAGGAGAATAGGAAGACGTGGAGTTTTATTGCATCAAACAAGACTTCTTGGTTTTGAAAGGTATCTCAGACCTCCAGGAAGATGGAAATATGTTCGTATGGATATTTACTATGAAGGAAACTAAATTGCCCCATTTTATGGATCATATGAATGAGTCTTGGTTTTATCTCAAATGTGTGGGATTTGAATGGTGGAAGAAAAATACTAGGGATCATACCATGGATTGATGGAATGCCTTAATCCATGATCATTTTCTTCTGGTGCTCTATTGGGTGCTCTCGAAATGATTTGATCATTGGGGTTTGGTGGGTTAGGTCCCATAGGGAGGAATTGCTCGACCATTGCTGACCGGTGAAGATAAGAGAGATACCTTTTGATATCTATATCAAAGGCCAAAATATATTGTGCTTCATGAGTCCTTGAACGATTCAATGGACCTCGGTACATGCAAGGGGAGAAAGAAAGAAAACAAAAAGATGTAAGGAATCTATAAACAATGGAAAAGAGGTGTGGGAAAAATAATACTAGATCTAGAGAAGATTCCTGATCAGGAAGAAACAACATTGCCTCCCTAGAAACGATGCCAATATTTGATCTACTTTTTAAAAGGATTCATTAATTACTAAGGGAACGAGTGAAATTAGAAATTTATATCTGTCCCAAACTTTACTAACTACTTGGGAGTAATATAGTATATGTCTGGGGTCGTTCCCACAAGGAGGGTGCTATTTTTTCAGGGAAAAGAAATCTAATAAAGAATCCTTTGTAAGATTCCTTACTGGCTTGACTAAAGTTTAGATATTATCTAACTAATTTTGGGTTTGACCTCATGTGATTAAAGAGGGTTCAGGATCAAGTCTGGGTATCTAGATAAATATGATGCTAGTTCTAATCTTGTTAAGGTCCTACGTTCTTAGTCTGCGAAGAAAGCGGTAGTCGCTAGTCAAGCATGGTCTAGAATTATAGTTCTACCTAGGATGTAACTATTCTATGGTCATGAGTCTAGATAAAGTATTTGATGCATTACTTTCTTCTTCTATTGAAAAAAGTTCCCTAAGATAATGTTCATAGTCATAATTTACTTCAATTTGGATAGGGTCGTTTCCTTGACTGTCTGATGGTCACAGTACAGCTGCACAAATGGGGTTTGACCATTGGTTTATATCATAATTACTAATCCATTTAGTTTTTCCGCATTTATAACTAGAGGTATAATTAATGATGTAGATACATTAAACAATGATCTATACCCTAAGGTGTTTAGCTACTCATGGTGGTAATTAAAGCAATAAACAGGGTGAAGGAAATCATAACTATGATAATAGGATTGAATAAATATGTGAAGAACATGCAATAAAACATTAAATACAACTTTAATTGAATGTAAGGAAATGTAAATGATGAAATTTGGGAATTAAAGGCGTTGAAGAAAAGGAATCTATGGCTCTTTGATTGCAAATGTAAAATAATTACAAAGAACGAAGGTTTTTTAAGTGGGAAAAGAGAATGGAATTTATAAAGGAGTCTAAAAGGGAGAGAGATAATTAAATCATGATGAAATGTGCTTCCAAACTACTCCATATATAAGAAAAAATGGTCATGAAATGTACTTAATCGTTACGTCATGATCCCTTAATCTGCGTTATTTCGACCAGGATCTCCAGTGTGGCACGAAAATCTTTCGAAGATTAATGTTGTACGACTATAGTCCCATCCTGTATATGTGTTTCATGACATATACCCCATGGCCAAATAGCTTTTCACATTGAATCCTAATATCTTTCTTGGCTTCTGGTTTGACTTGAGTCATGATGTGTAGGAGGAATTCACGATGTGAAATGGAAATGTCTTCATTCAACATGGTTGGTCGCGACATTGGCTTCAAAACTTGATGCATATTGTGATCATCTAGCACATGACATGAACTTGTCCATCACAATGTGTACTTGGCCATTTTCTCATCTTTTATTCAATTATTCCTTGGAATCTTGTAGGTTTCTTGCAAAATTGGACATCTACCTCGTGCATTACCCAGTATATGAATGAAAAATAATGGAAAAGTGGTAGAAAAATATATATAACACTTAGAATTATCATCAAGTCAATGTGATTTGAATCATATCTGGTTCAAGTGTGACTCCAACCTCATTGTTCAAGCTATAAGAATGGGAAAGATTCAACTCTCATGGAAACTGATAGAATAAGGGGGAAACTATTTGACAGGCTTGCTTCAATGAACTACATATTCAAACACATGAATTGTGAATCCAATCAATTTGTTGATGGTCCTTCCAAAAATAGGTGTAGTATAAGCGGTGTTCATATGCTCTAGGAACCGTCCTTATGACATGGTTCACATATTTCAACGGGAAAAATGTAAAATTCCTTTCGTTAGACTTCTGTAACATTTCATTATTTTAAATAAAGATCCATGAGAAAAATTTTCTAAAAAAACTTACCCCTTAATTTTTTTTCGCCTTCACCGAGATATCCTATATTCTATATACTAATATACAAAGTGGGATCTCATTGGATATTTTCATTATCCATTAATTTATTACCTTTTCCATCGATTAAAACCATATAAAGGGAAATTAATACATTATCATAAAAACTAAATTAGATCTATTTAGAGATAATCCATTAAAAAGAAACATATTCCATCATACTAGTTGTTTGCAACAATGGGGTTAGTTGGGAGATACTATGCAAGTTGTTGAATTTGGGTATGAAATAATTTCTAATTTTAGTATTTTTTTTAAACACTAACTCATCTAACATATTTTCCAATAAAAAATATAATATTAAAAAATTCTCTTATTAGATTATGCTAAAATGATTACTAGACCTACATTATTAATAAATTTATCTTATGATTTTTACCCACCTTATTTGGTGGTGTTCAGATTTACTTAATCGGATGTAAGAATATGTTACATAGATTATTTTACATGGTTCACTACTAACAATTTACCATGGAGTACAGAATTGACACTATATTGATGTAACTTAATCACTAATCTCATTAAATGTTTGGTTTATTCTTGGTCACTCTTACAATGGGTCACACCCATTTTAAAATTTCACGGATAATACTGATTCACTATTGGATTAATCTTTTAAGAATTTATTCAAATTCCCATTTAGATGTAGTGAAAAATAAATTTTTTATGCATGAAAGTGATTTTGAGGACCTATATTTTTATATTTCATAGAGTCTATATTAGTTATAATTTAATAATTTGGATTATACTTCACAAATATGTTGTGTAAATCCCCTATAATATCATCATTATTGAGCTTTTATGGGATATTGTTGAGATCCTTCCATCTTGTATCAGTTCTTAATTATATGAAGACCCGTTATACTTATTTCCAATAATAGTTATAAAATTATATTCCATTTATAGATTTTGTTAATGAATTCTATTCCATATAATACATTGTAGAAATTGGCATATTCTCGTTATTAAATCATATAAGGCATATTTTATTTACAATATTTCATTATATTAAACCTCATTTTCATCTTCTAAAATATTAATTTGTATTCTCTCTATAGTTATTAATATTAATAATATGAGTTTTATTAATCATTACATTGCTTCCAATCAGAAATATAATTCTTCTTCTCTTTTAAATTCTATCTTCAGGATGATAGTATTTTATTATCTATAAATGTAAATTATTTTCAAATAGAAAATATTGTCTATATTTTCTCATTTTCTTTATCAATTTTCCGATTAAATATATAAAATGCTCATGATGGATCACTTTTAATATTTCAAAAATATGAAAACTATCTTATTTTCAGTATATAATTATTTTAAAATTAATATATTTTTCAGAAAAATATATCTCCTTTTCTTCTCTCTCTAGTCATTTTCTTCCATTAACATCATTTCTTCAACTCCTGAACTTTATTCAATGATCGAAAACTATTTTAGACTGTAAGAAAATATACAAAAACAACAAACATATTATGACTCCTATAACCTCAATGTCACCTTCTCTATTTATGATGATATGTTCTTTTTTGAAAAAACCTTTTCCCAAATCCGTAACAAATAATTTTTTTTATTTAAGTAATATCTACGTATATCATGAGAATATAAATACCATCACATATTTATTAGATATATTGTTTTCAAAAAAACACAACCTTGAGGCATTTAAAATTAATAATTATTATATACCAAATCATGATATTGGATTCATTTAGTAACTATTCATGCATAGATAGAACTAATAGACACAAGTAATATTTTATGATTTTTTTAAATGTGATAGTTTTAATGTCTTGGAATTTCATCATAAAGTACCAAAATATATTTCAAAATATATCTCTAATTAATCTCTTATGAAAATTTTACCATTAGATTTAAAATTGATTTGACTAAAGTATAAATTGACTTGTTTACAATATTAAATGTTTCATGCTTTTACTAGGTGAATGAATATTGATATTTTGATAAAACAATACATGTTTTAGTAATAGATGAAACCATGGAAGTATATAAATAATCCTTTTAAATTCTATCTTCAGTGTAACGATCCAAAATATTATCATTGAAATTTACCTTATTATAATTATGTTATATAGTATAAAAAACATGCATCACATAGAGAACCCAATAATTAAATTATTCTCATATTTGAATAATGGAATAAGTATTATTTATAGAAATTATGGAACCTCTACTGATGGTATAGTAATATGATAATTAGAAAAGTAATATGACCCTTAGGAATAACAATCCATCTAATAGAATAGTATACTCACCTATGGAAGTATAAAAATTTAAGAATATTATAAATAAATACAAGATAAAATTATATCATTTTATAAGAAAATAAATGTTCTAAAATGATAATTTAAGTGTTGGTATTTCTGTAAAATGTAAATGAATACTTAAATTTTATAAATAATATAATTATTTAAAAGAAAATATAATTTCATAAAACAGATTCATAAATTAATATTATGTTGTATGATAATTATAATTGAATTTTTTGAGACCTTAATTAATTTTTTAAAGGGTAAAAAATCAGAGATAATCTTATAATAGTTATTTTTTGAATAACTGATGATTTTATATAAAAAAAATAAAATTTTCATATTTATAATATTATTTTCATTATATGGATTTCAATTTTTAAATCTAAAATTTTAGAAAATGGTTAGGGTAAATTTTTTGGATTTTTCTAAAATGTTTTATTGTTTGGTGAATAGTAAAATATAGTAATTTAAGATATAAGCTAAATAAATGAATTTTTGTGTCATGGATGATGTATGGATGATTTAAGAACAATTATATCTAACTCTCCATTACAATGTTATATATTTAATCACATTAATCAACACACTTTATATTTTTGATCCAAAATAATGAACTAGAATATAACAATAAAAACACCCCTCTCCTCCCCCTATAAATACAACCCCTTAACACCTATTCCCATCACACATTATAATCCTTTTATAATGTATAAGTTCTCCTAATTCTTTTCCTAAGCTTTTTCCCCACATAAAGGATATTCTATTATTAATAAAAGACCAAAACCAATTTCTATAAGTAGGCTCTCATGGACACAACATTCAAGAGTTAAAACCCTCAATCCTTAACCTTTAATTTATTTCATTTTATTATATTCTACTAACATGCCATATATAATGAGGAACGATAACTCCAGTGTCATATATATAAAATAAAAATATTTTTCTAATTGATTGTCCATCATCATATCTCTTATCTTATCCATTTATTCTAAAAATGATACCATCATCCACGATGTGTTGATTCATCACCTTCATGTATATCAAGTTTTTTTCCATTATCACCTTCAAGGTAGGTAATAAAACAATTTTTATGATTTCAAATTTTTTTAATAATTATATTATAAGTTTTTTATATTATGGAACTAATTTATAAACATAATATTAAATAAAATGAAACTAGATCATGATGGTTGAAAAAACCGCTAAAACAAACTAATCATTTAACCTTAATGTTTTACCAAATTAATAATCATCATACTATAAAATAAAATGATATATGAGACGAGTTAATTTTTTTTTAAAATTCATTAAGAGCATATAATATCAATTCAGAAAAATTAACCCCATTTAACAATAAATTTCATAATTATACACTAGTAAAGTGACCATTAAAACATTAAAATGTACGCTCTCAGAATGATGATATTAAACTATAGAACTCATAAAAATGGATATAAATAAACATAATAAAATTATAATAAATAAAATTAATATTAAATTAGTTTTAAATTATTTAATTCATGAATCCAATTTGATTATATTGGATATTAAGTGCACGTGCGGAAAGAATTCATACATAAGTTAAGGGGACTGTCGAACCCCACTCCCTTTCTTTCGTTTACCCATTTTAATAAAAAAAATTAATTTGTATATTACTTAATTTTACCTCAAATATTATTTCATTTTTATTCTAATATTATTTTTGGGTATATAGTTGTTTCTCTCATGGTTTTATTACGAATAAAATTATTTTCTAAAATAAAACTTTTTCCCGAAAACAATATTCGACCTCCCAAGTGTTGTGACTTATTTAAATGGAAATGATCACTTATTCAAATTTATGATCTCTATTTTTCTTTTAGGATATCCAATTTTTTTCATGAATTTATTCATTATGAAATTATCATAAAATATATTCCATTACATGGGCTACTTCACGATTTTTATTGTTATACATTCTATACGGCATGCATGATTGTGAAAATGCTATGATTTGATGGGTGGGCCTATAATTACATAGCCCTATAATGAGTTGTGTAATATGATGTATATCATGAGATAATATGTATTATTTTTTAACAAGATGCTAGTTTGTTTCACAATGATTATGTTAATATTATTTACATATGTTATGTGTGAACTTGACGCTAGATTTGTTCACTACTATGTGTGGTAGTTGATGACTAAGAAATGATGTTTAATTTTTATCCATTTCCATATTCCATGCCTTTGTACAATGTTTCATTCATGATGTTGATGATGATCCTATACTTATGTTATGATGATTATGATAATGCTCAAGCATGTTTTATTGATTCATGTACCTTATTCACCCTCTTATCGGGCTTTTAGCTCACCCATTTTCTTTGAAGTTTATCCTAAGGTGACTATGTGTACATATGATTAAATGATATTTAACTAGATAAATAATAAAAATTTAAATAAATTTTTATGTTAAATTATTGTGAATGTTATGCATGTGCCTAATTTTCTCATCACAATAAAAATTTGTATCTATGATTTTAGTATTTTTTTTAAACATCACTGACCAGAAATCCACTAAACTGGTTCCCCGATCCGAGTAACCACATGACATCAAGTGAAACTCCTCACAAGTTTGAGGTTTTAGACTTTATGTGAGGGTATAATAGATCATGTGGTCATATTATACCCTCTTTACTAGAGTATCCATAATAGATAACATATAAAAAAAGGGTATAATAAAAAATAATCCAAAAACATGAATTAATAAAAATTCCCCAAACTGGGTTCCACCACACCTATATAATAAATATTCTGTGTCATGGTAATAGTTCTTGAAGTGAAGAAAACCCAGAATAAATAAAAACAATTGAATCTTCGTAATGGGCCTTTAATGTAAGTCTGAGTCACCATCTATGCACATCCCAAGCCCAACAAAATCCCAAAAACATAGGTACCTTTCCCTTGTCCAAACCTGCAACCATGATATCTTTTTGGGTGCACAATGGCACCCCGAGCAGGGTGTAATTACTTACTCATAGGACACCACCAATGATGGATAAAAAATATCTAGTCTAAATAGACAGTTCATGAAGTAATGAAATTATTTACAAGGTAAACCAAAAGGAAAATCCAGTTTTGCTAGTTAATAAATTTCACTCTAACTATTTTCTTCATTATTTCAATTTTCATCACTTATAACATCTTCATCACTAATTTAGTTTTCATCACCTATTCCATTGGTTAGGTATTTACATTGTTTACACAAAGTCCTAATATGGAAAATTATCATGCATAAGTGTATAATTATAGTTCCCAATCTCAGTTGGGATAAACAGTTCATAATCAATTTCATCACACTTACCTTGGAGCCTCAGTCCAGGTAGTTAAATCTATTGAAATCATTAGGGTCCTAGAGCCTCAGTTCGACTCCATAACCCATGCATCATAGGGGTATAGTTTAGAGGCTCAATCCAACCCGAACTATTGGAGGAGCCTCATTCCTTTACCCCACACCACGAAGCCATGTGCACATGATTATTTATCCATTTACAACATTTACCATTTCACTAACAAATCACAAACAATATGTATAACATTTATACATCATATTTAATTCAATATGTCAATCATATTCAAGCCATAATCTATTGACACAATTACCCTTTACATAGCATAAACCATTTATTCCATTTCCCTTTCTATACATTAACTCAATTAGCACAATAAAAAATTCTCATACATTATTCTATTTAAAATATTTATAAATTCCCAAGCATTAACCCATTTTAAACATTGATCAATTCATATACCTTAATCCATTTATGCATTCCCATTACAATTTCATAAGAAATTTTACATATTCAAATTAATCCACTTTATCCATTTTCATATTTTTTAAAACAATCCCTTATTCCATTTCTAGCAACTAGATACAACTGCTATTTGTACCTATTTATAATTTCTAACTAACATGTCAACAAAATTTTGATGGGATCTATTACAATGAAAATTTAATTTGGGATTGACATTAAAATTTTCAATGTTCAGGAATATTGGTGCACCCCATGGGTGGCTCTAACCTAGGTTAATCAATCTCAATGCATCACATGAGGATCATGAGTGGTTCAACTCAAAATTTATCCAACCAAATTAAAAAATATTACTCAATGCAGAAAATATACAACAAGAGGTATGAAATATCACAAGAATACAAGCACAAATCTACATCAAAACTATGGTATATAACTTATATACCACCTAACCTGAATACAGAAATTAATGTACCCTTAACATTACTCTTAGATCCTAATTAAAGCACCCTTTGAAGCCCCAACCTAATATTCAGTAGAAAAAAAAGGATTTTAGGGATTTAGAAAAAAAATAATTAAACCACAATCCCTAATCTGAAAAAGAGAAGAAAGAAGAGCATTAGACTTATGAAAAGCTTTGATCCATAACTAGCATAACTATAAATGGACTAGAAATTAAGGATATCAAGACTTGGAAGGATTTGGGGGTTTGGGTTTTCCAATAGGACTATAGGATGAATAAATGGTGAGAAAATTGTGTGTGTGAACTTAAAATACCAATGGGATATTTGGTAATTTCACACTTTTTAATGGGGTGCACAGTTTGGCTGCACATTTTTTCAATCCATGCACTAACCATGCACTTTCAACTATCCAAGAAGAGTCCAAGTCTCATGGTTACATATGGATTCCACAAGGTTTAAAAACCTTATTCCAACCTTGTAGAGTTATGATTTCTACGCCTGTATGGTTTGGCCCCCTTACATGTTTTTTAGTCGTGAACCCATCATATTGGTTAGCATTGTTTGGGAACATAAATATCACTAACCATGTGACAACCTTGAATCATGCACAAGATGACTATATTTTTCCATCTTTTGCAGCCTGAACCCTTGGAACAACCCTAAGCCTCCTTATACACCTGCTAAAAATTCCATGAACCAGATTTAAGTAATTTAAACCAAAATATAAACAAGGACATACCACTATAAAGTTAATGATCTTAAAAACTCCCCACGTTATAACTTATCATCCTCAAGCCACGATTCCAAGAATCAATCTACCTCTGATGAAAAGATATCAGGCCACTGAGCCCAGATATGAGAATCTATTTACAAAGATTCTTAATAAACATTCCAATGCTACCACAAAACTCCAACCAAAGGAATAGTCTTTCGTCACCATAATTTCTCACTATGATCCATAATACGAACTGGATGATCCTAACATGGATGCATCAACATCAAGATAAACATCCTCGACATCAAGCACATCATATGGGTTAGTGAAATATTTCTGAAGTTGTGACACATGAAAACATCGTGCATACCACCGAACTGCTATATAAGATCCAATTAGTATGCCACAAGTTCGATCCTCTCTATAATATAAAACAAACCAATATACGTAGATGCCATCATACCCAATTTCAAAATATGATGGTGACACAACCTTGTTAACACCCAAATAAATACACGATCACCCACCTAAACTCAAGAGGTTGATGATACCTATCCCCATATTACCTTTCCTGCTCTGATCTATATCCGTGAATTTCTAAATATACTGAAACTATTCCAACATGTCCTGTATGAGACTGGGTCCCAACAACTATGATTCCCCAGCATCCAACCAAAATAATGAAGATTAACACAACCTACCATATATCACCGCATAAGGTTCCATCTGAATCGTATCTTGGGAACAATTATTGTAGAAGTTTATTTCCCACGATTTATAGAAATCTAGGACTCATGACCTCAATATGTCCTCTAGAACCTGGATATTATGATCCAACTACTAGTCCTTCTATTGGTGGAAGGCCATACTCAGAAAAACTGGGGTTCCATGTTTCTTCTATAATCCCTACTATATTTGCAAAGTGAAACACATATCACAATCTAAAAATATAGTTCTTGTAACCCCATGAAACTGTTTTACCTATCAAATGTACAACACACCCAACTGATACACAGTCAAATTTTCTCGAATTGGAAATAAATTATCCAATTTAGTCAAAGAATCCACAGCTACCTAGATCACATCATTTATCTGGGGTTTCCATGGGGTACCAACCATGAAATTCATCGTTACATCATTTAATTTCTATTCGAAATAGGTAAAGGCTACAACAAACCACCCAGTCACTGGTGCTTGACCTTCAACTTTTGACATGTTTAGAATCATGCCACAAAATGTGAAACCTATTTCTTCATCTCTAGCTATCAATTCTTTCCACGAAGATCACAACAAATCTTGGTCAAACAAAGGTTCACTGCCCAGTTTGATGCATAAAACTCATCTGTAAACCCTTATCGCATACACGTTGGCACCACAACATTACCACAAGAATAAAAGATCCCATCAACACAAATGGTCTATCTAGAAGGTGAATCCCCTAATTTAAGACCTTCCCTTGATTCCAAGCATCCGGAGTCTTCAAATTTTTTCTCCTAGATATGGTTTAAAAGAAAGGGACCATCTACAAAAGTAAAACAATTCATCTTCCTTTGACCTTTTTGTGCTTACATATTCATACTAGAAAAAACTCCATAATTCTACACATAAAATATGATTCCTAAACTACTTGGTTTTGATTTTTCTAACTGAAATCATATTCTATGTTGTTTCCCTTTCCTAGCATGTAAACCATATCAAAATCAAAATACTACCTATATTCGACCCAAACTAATTTACAACGATTTATATAACACTCGGAGAAGATGTAAATAAGTATTTTATGGTCAATTTAAAAGGTAATCCTCTATCCCAACATGCAATGACTCCAACAGTTTAAGGCATAAACCACTAAAACCAATTCGATATCATGTGTTGAGTATTTTCTTTTATGCCACCTCAATTATCATGAGTTTTATGCAACCACATGATCATCCTGCATCAATACCACCCCAAACCCAACATAATATGAATCACAAAAAAAGGTATTATCCTTACCTGGCTCTGGTATGATCAGAATTGGTGTGGTTGTTAACCACTTCTTGAACTCTTTGAAGGTGTTCTAACATTCCCCAAACCATTCAAACTTAAGGCCATTCTTGGTCAATTGTAAGAGTGGTGCTAGAAAATGGGAAAGGTTTTTGACAAATCATTGGTAATACCGGTCAATCCTAGATAAATGTATACATAAGAAACATTCTTGGGCTATTTAAATGACATAAAATCCTACACTTTCTCTATGTCTACTACCACACCTTCCTTAGAGATTATGTGACCAATGAAATGAACCTTTCCAAAATAGAATTGAAACTTGGATATCTTAACATATATCATATGATCTCTTAGTGTAATTAGGATGATGTTATGCTACTTGGAATGATTGTAATGAGATTTGGAGTAAACTTTGTTTTCATCCACAAAGAAAACTATGAATTGATATCCTGATCACATATCTATCCTGGAGAATAGTACTGCACCTCTCAGATGGACAAAGAGATCATCAATTCGAGGAACACAGTATCAATTCTTACCTTTCATCTGATTTATCTTCCTATAATAGATTCATGACTGAAAGGACCCATCATCCATCATGGTGAAAAATACTAGAGATCACCAAGGTGATATACTAGGATGAATAAACCCTTAATTCTACAACTCCTCCAACCAAATCTTATTCCCTCAGAATTTTGCTGGTGCAATCCTATATGCAAGAATGGAAAGTAGTTTGGATTCTAACATCAACTCTATTATGAACTCAACATATCTCCCAGGTGGTAGATGAGAGAAGTCCTTAGTAAACACATCCTATAATTATTCCACCATAGGTTGAAAGAAAATATTATCTACTCACCCTTGATCAAGTATAAGAAAATTCATTGGGATGGGATCTCACCCAACTGCTGAAATTTTTTTCCTAAACAACCTTCTCAGACATCCCATTCACTATGATAGATATATGTGTCTCCCTAAAGAGACGTTGTAACGACCCGAAATTTTTTTTAAATAAATTTTGTTTCCCAATTTTATGTGTTATTGTTATACTCAACAAAAATGTTTTATTTGATAAACATGATTATAATTAAAATGAGATCAGTGGGTTTTGACTATTATATAACCATCGGTCAATATGACCGCTGTGAACAAAATGTTTTGATTATTGTCTCTAAATATAAGTAATCTTGGTTAATTATTATAGAAATAAGATTCGATGGGCTCACCTAGTAGTCTTGGACCGATCGAAGCCCATCTAACAGAGCTTGGGAAGGAGGTAGCACCACTGGGCTTTGCTCTGGATCAAATCCAAGCCGAACTTCGTCATGTGAAGCTGGAACGGAATCGCCTTCGTGAGAAGTTAAAACTGATAGAAATTACTACTCGGGCAATGTTGACTGAGCCGCCCCAAGCTTCTATCACCCTAGCACACCTTACTCTTAGGTCCTATGCTGGTATTATAAGGGGTTATGTCACGAGACCGTAACTACCTTGTGTAATCCTTGTTTTAAATAAAAATTGGGATTTCTTCTTATGATGAAGTTTATGAATTTTGAAATGACCGGATAAATATAGTATGCATATTTTTGATGAATTTTAGAAAAAGGATATTTTAAATATGTTTATGTAAACCCTAAATAATTAAAAATGTGTAATGATTTTCAAAAAATGGTCTTCTGTAATTATGTTTAGTACTAAATTTAGAGTCTAATAAGATCAACTTGATTTTTGATGAATAGTAAATTATGAATAGTGATTTTATGATTAGGATTAGTAATATGACCAAATGGATTAGTAATCTCACTTGAAGAAAATTTTAAAATAATCTAGGCACCTTGATTAAGTAATGTGATTCAATAAAATAGTTAAATAACAGTTTCATTAATTATTATTCATGTATTAGTTTTTTCGGGTGAATAGTGTTTTTTAATTAAAAATTTAATTAAAAATAATTATAATATTATTTTTATAAAAATGACATTTTTTTAACTCAGAGTATTGATATTATGTTATGGTAATTTTTGGTGTTTTTTCTGAAAAAATGAATTTTCGATGAATAGTGTTTTTATTTAAAAATTAAATTAAAAATATTTAGAAAATTATTTTTATAAAATGGATTTAATTTTTGAAATCAGAGCATTGATATTTGGTTAATGTGAAATTTTGGGATTTTTCTGAGAAAGTTGAATTTTCAGTGAATAGTAAAAATACAGTTTTAGGGTTTCGGTATGTTTAATGACATCATAACGGTGTCATGACGATGTCATGAGAGCTTTTGAGGGTTGGCCGGCCAAGGGTGATGAATTATTGTTTTGGGGGGCCCATGTGGCCTAACTCCATGATAAATGACAAGGGAGAGCACATGGGTTTGAGAAAAGCACATGTGAGGTGTCCCTTGGCCATTAATGCCTTGTCCCCTCACTTTCCCTATAAATACCAAGCCCTCCTCTCAACCATTCGACTCCCCACTCATTCCCAACGAATTTCGGGTCTCATTACCTACCAAGGAGTCCTCCCAAGGTGCCCCCAAGCCCTCAAGGTCCCAACCTTTGAGGTTTAAGAGTTACATTTTAAGGTAAGGGATCTGACCTCTCTCTTTCTTTTCAAGTAATCTCTTTTATGTTATTTCTTTTATACT
This sequence comes from Viscum album, assembly GCA_963277665.1. Classification (NCBI taxonomy): domain Eukaryota; kingdom Viridiplantae; phylum Streptophyta; class Magnoliopsida; order Santalales; family Viscaceae; genus Viscum; species Viscum album. The sequence continues at coordinate 120,990,793 of OY728119.1, forward strand.
CCATGTTCTTATGTTGGAGGATGTTCTTTTATATTCATCATACTTCCTATTTCATGTTCATATGTTGAGAGACCCCCCCTTGCTCTCATCAATTCGTTTTAAGAATGTTTAAGTGGCGTCGTTAGGCTGCCGAATTTTTAAGGGATTCTTTCACCTTCCTCGTTTTCAAGTTCTATTTTCATTCAAGTCTTTCATGTTCCTTTTTATTATGTTGGGGTATGATCTCTAAATTATCATACTGATATTTTATGATCATATGATGAGAGACCCCATTTTATCGCTTCAATTCAGTATTTTGAAGTTTTAAGTGGCGCCGTTAGGCTGCCGAATTTTTAAGTGGTTCTTCACCCTTCTCGTTTTGAAGTTCTACTTTCATGTCAATTATTTCAAGTTCCTTTTTGTTATATTGGGGTATGATCTCTATATATATCATACTGGACTCTTATGTTCATATGATGAGAGACCCCATTTGATCTCTTCAATTCAGTATTTTGATGTTTTAAGTGGCACCGTTAGGCTGCCAAATTTTTAAGTGGTTCTTCACCCTTCTCGTTTTGAGGTTCTACTTTCATGTCAATTCTTTCAAGTTCCTTTTTGTTATGTTGGGGAATTATCTCTATATATATCATACTGAACTCTTATGTTCACATGATGAGAGATCCTATTTGATCTTTTCAAATCATTTTTGTTGATGTTTAAGTAACGCCGTTAGGCTGCCAAACTTTCATAAGAGAAATCTAATTTTTTTTCTTCCTTCCATGTTTTTCATTTCAAATGGTATGTCCTTGAAATTTTATTACCATGATCATGTATCCTTCTTATTCTGTCCATGTACTATTTTATGGGTTATTTATGAATGTTTGACCCATTTTACCTCTCTTTTAATGTCTTCTAAAACCTCGGAACATTGCCGTTATGCTGCAGAATTTCTGTCTCAAAATGTATATCTCTTTTTCTAAAGTCATTTTATTTTATTAAGTGAATACTCAAAGCTCTTTCTTCTAAATGGGTATTCACATATATACAAAAATTTTCTATTTTAAATTCTGGGATTTACATACATGAGACCCACCTTCCTTTTCTGTGGGTTTTAAAGTGATATAAAGATCATGTCTTTAAAGCAGTTTTTAAAAAGTCATGATTATGAAATGAAACACATTTCCTTTATGCTATATGGGTTATTTATGAAATGTTTGATGATGATATATGTGGCTCAAACGATAATAAAGGAAAATTTAAGGGTGCGCCCTGATAGCGCTCCAATGCATTGGGTAATGATGTAACCACTAGAGATTACAATTTTCACGATACCTTGGTGAATAACCTTGGTAATTTTAAAATGACACCTTGGGGATGGACATTTGTGATATGTTCATGATTGTCTATGTTAAATGATGTAGCCACATCTTCAAGTTATGAAAAAGTTTTATTTTTATTATGATATGCCTCATGATTTCATTTTCATGCCTTAAAGTTCTTTTCATGACTTTATTGATGTATCTCAAGTTCATATGTAAAATGTTTCACTTGTTTCCCTTGCTGGGCCTTCTGCTCACCCTTCCTTTTGATGTATGTCCCCAGGTTATGAGATGCATTAATGAGCCTAGGGTGAACATGAGGAGAAGCCTTTCAAGTGTTTAAGAAGAATGTTTTTTTTGTTTCATGTTTTATGTTCCTTGTTTCCAAGACACTAAACCCTAAAGATCCTCAGTTCCGTGCAATGGAATGAAAAGTTATGTTATAAAAAGACGGGATGCTATAGTTGGTATCAAAGGATGGTTTAGTTATTTGTGGAAATTAGGATATGAAAACTCTAGGAGGAACCCTATAGAAAAGTTTAATATAGGAAATCTTCCTGGTATTTTGGTGAGTATTGAGTAAGGGGTTGCCAAGCAAATACATCCCTGTCTGGATACGAGCAGGTAGAGGTGGCTCTGGCACAGATGTACAAAGGGGTAAAACCTGAAAACACCGCATTGAGCTAGACTCGAACGGGAACTGGTACACGACAACGGGACTTGCTGCACTCTTGGTTACGACACTCCCGGGGGATATGATTTGGTAAATTCATAAGCTTGGTATGAACCATTGTTAAAGGAACAAAGATAAAATAAAATAAAGGTTCACATAAGAATATATGATCATTCATAACCTAGATGGGAACCTAGGAGATCACAAGTTAGGGTATACCTTTCATATACAAGTTATCCTTATATTCTTTCAGTTCCTTTTCATGATTATTAGCTAAGTACTTAAGCCCCTAATTATGGTTTCTCTTCTTAGTTAATGGTGGGAAATGGAAGAACATGTTCTGACAACCAGTGTGATAGGAAATGCGACGATTTTCGTATTAATATGACAGGGATGATTAGGGGATTAAAATATGATTATTATTTTGGAAGACGTTCATTATTTTGGGAACCATATTTGATCGAGGTAAATAGATTACTACGGTATTTTCATTGAGGAGTAAGGTTGAATTATATTTTGAAGAATCGATGAATTTAAGGTGAACTTATAGTAATTTAGGTTACTTATGGGAATGACTAACCTATCATGGGTAAAATATGTTTAGGTTAGCTACTTTTTTTATAAGATGTTAGGAGTGGTTGATGTTGTCTGGATATGAACAATGAAGTTGTTTTGGAAGACTATGTTATCAAATCCTTATTGTATTTGGGTTTCAATCTTAGTTTGGTTTGTTTTGAGGAATTTTAAGGACCGTTATTTATGGAATGGTCTATGATGAACTTTGGGTAGTACCATGGAACTTTGATGATTTAAAAGTAGTTTCCATTCCTATGGGATTCTTTCTTTTTGAAGAGTTGTTTTACCTTAACCTTTCTATTTTTGGGATAATGTTTAAAGATAGAAGAAATAGATAGTTAATCTTTTGTAGATTATGTGATTCTATAGAAGATGATTCTTGTGCTTTTATGAGACCAAGTGTTTTTGAATTCTCATCATTTGGAGAAAAGATTAGTGTCGGTAGGGACTTGTTAAAGGATGAAACTCTACTTGAAGGTAGGTATATTTTCTTATGTTTTTGTTATATGTAGTAAATGAAATCCTCAAAATTATGAAAAGAAACGTAAAACAAAAATGTTTTTGGTTTACGTTTCCTACTAGGTAATCAAAGACCGTTTACAGACATCATAAGTTTGGGATTTTCTCATGGTTAACTTTCTCCTAATCATGTTCTCTATCACTCTCCCTCAGAACTTGACCCTTTGTTTTCTCCTCCATGTCCATGTTTTCCTACATGGAACCCTAGTGTGGGTTAACTCGGGTGACCTTTGTACTTCCCTTTCTTTATTTTAAAGTAATAGTTTTACTGACTCCTTTTCCGATGTGGGACTTTCAATGAAATTTCAAAACCCAATTTTAAAATTGCGAGGACGCAATTTCTTAAGGGGGGACGATAGTAACGACCCGAAATTTTTTTAAATAAATTTTGTTTCCCAATTTTATGTGTTATTGTTATACTCAACAAAAATGTTTTATTTGATAAACATGATTATAATTAAAATGAGATCAGTGGGTTTTGACTATTATATAACCATCGGTCAATATGACCGATGTGAACAAAATGTTTTGATTATTGTCTCTAAATATAAGTAATCTTGGTTAATTATTATAGAAAGAAGATTCGATGGCCTCACCTAGTAGTCTTGGACCGATCGAAGCCCATCTAATAGAGCTTGGGAAGGAGGTAGCACCACTGGGCTTTGCTCTGGATCAAATCCAAGCCGAACTTCATCATGTGAAGCTGGAACGGAATCGCCTTCGTGAGAAGTTCAAACTAATAGAAATTACTACTCGGGCAATGTTGACTGAGCCGCCCCAAGCTTATATCACCCTAGCACACCTTACTCTTAGGTCCTATGCTGGTATTATAAGGGGTTATGTAACGAGACCGTAACTACCTTGTGTAATCCTTGTTTTAAATAAAAATTGGGATTTCTTCTTATGATGAAGTTTATGAATTTTGAAATGACCGGATAAATATAGTATGCATATTTTTGATGAATTTTAGAAAAAGGATATTTTAAATATGTTTATGTAAACCCTAAATAATTAAAAATGTGTAATGATTTTCGAAAAATGATCTTCTGTAATTATGTTCAGTACTAAATTTAGAGTCTAATAAGATCAACTTGATTTTTGATGAATAGTAAATTATGAATAGTGATTTTATGATTAGGATTAGTAATATGACCAAATGGATTAGTAATCTCACTTAAAGAAAGTTTTAAAATAATCTAGGCACCTTGATTAAGTAATGTGATTCAATAAAATAGTTAAATAATGGTTTCATTAATTATTATTCAAGTATTAGTTTTTTCGGGTGAATAGTGTTTTTTAATTAAAAATTTAATTAAAAATAATTATAAAATTATTTTTATAAAAATGACTTTATTTTTGAACTCAGAGCATCGATATTATGTTATGGTAATTTTTGGGGTTTTTTCTGAAAAAATGAATTTTCGATGAATAGTGTTTTTATTTAAAAATTAAATTAAAAATATTTAGAAAAATATTTTTATCAAATGGATTTCATTTTTGAAATCAGAGCATTGATATTTGGTTAATGTGAAATTTTGGGATTTTTCTGAGAAAGTTGAATTTTCAGTGAATAGTAAAAATACAGTTTTAGGGTTTCGGTATGTTTAATGACATCATAACGGTGTCATGATGATGTCATGAGCGATTTTGAGGGTTGACCGGCCAAGGGTGATGAATTATTGTTTTGGGGGGCCCATGTGGCCTAACTCCATGATAAATGACAAGGGAGAGCACAAGGGTTTGAGAAAAGCACATGTGAGGTGTCCCTTGGCCATTAATGCCTTGTCCCCTCACTTTCCCTATAAATAAAAAGCCCTCCTCTCATCCATTCGACTCCCCACTCATTCCCAACGAATTTCTGGTCTCATTACCTCCCAAGGAGTCCTCCCAAGGTGCCCCCAAGACCTCAAGGTCCTAACCTTTGAGGTTTAAGAGTTACATTTTAAGGTAAGGGATCCGACCTCTCTCTTTCTTTTCAAGTAATCTCTTTTATGTCATTTCTTTTATACTCCATGTTATTATGTTGGAGGATGTTCTTTTATATTCATCCTACTTCCTATTTCATGTTCATATGATGAGAGACCCCCCCTTGCTCTCATCAATTCGTTTTAAGAATGTTTAAGTGGCGCCGTTAGGCTGCCGAATTTTTAAGGGATTCTTTCACCTTCCTCGTTTTCAAGTTCTATTTTCATTCAAGTCTTTCATGTTCCTTTTTATTATGTTGGGGTATGATATCTAAATTATCATACTGATATTTTATGATCATATGATGAGACACCCCATTTGATCGCTTCAATTCAGTATTTTGATGTTTTAAGTGGCGCCGTTAGGCTGCCGAATTTTTAAGTGGTTCTTCACCCTTCTCGTTTTGAAGTTCTACTTTCATGTCAATTATTTCAAGTTCCTTTTTGTTATATTGGGGTATTATCTCTATATATATCATACTGGACTCTTATGTTCATATTATGAGAGACCCCATTTGATCTCTTCAATTCAGTATTTTGATGTTTTAAGTGGCGCCGTTAGGCTGCCGAATTTTTAAGTGGTTCTTCACCCTTCTCGTTTTGAGGTTCTACTTTCATGTCAATTCTTTCAAGTTCCTTTTTGTTATGTTGGGGAATTATCTCTATATCTATCATACTGAACTCTTATGTTCACATGATGAGAGATCCTATTTGATCTTTTCAAATCATTTTTGTTGATGTTTAAGTAACGCCGTTAGGCTGCCGAACTTTCATAAGAGAAATCTAATTTTTTTTTTCTTCCTTCCATGTTTTTCATTTCAAATGGTATGTCCTTGAAGTTTCATTACCATGATCATGTATCCTTCTTATTCTGTCAATGTACTATTTTATGGGTCATTTATGAATGTTTGACCCATTTTACCTCTCTTTTAATGTCTTCTAAAACCTCGTAACATTGTCGTTATCCTGCAGAATTTCTCTCTCAAAATGTCTATCTCTTTTTCTAAAGTCCTTTTATTTTATTAAGTTAATACTCAAAGCTCTTTCTTCTAAAGGGGTATTAACATATATACCAAAATGTTCTATTTTAAATTCTGGTATTTACATACATGAGACCCACCTTCCTTTTCTGTGGGTTTTAAAGTGATATAAAGATCATGTCTTTAAAGCAGTTTTTAAAAAGTCATGATTATGAAATGAAACCCATTTCCTTTATGCTATATGGGTTATTTATGAAATGTTTGATGATGATATATTTGGATCACATGATAATAAAGGAAAATTTAAGGGTGCGCCCTGATAGCGCTCCAATGCATTGGGTAATGATGTAACCACTAGAGATTACAATTTTCACGACACCTTGTTGAATAACCTTGGTAATTTTAAAATGACACCTTGGGGATGGACCTTGGTGATATGTTCATGATTGTCTATGTTAAATGATGTAGCCACATCTTCAAGTTATGAAAAAGTTTTATTTTTATTATGATATGCCTCATGATTTCATTTTCATGCCTTAAAGTTCTTTTCATGACTTTATTGATGTATCTAAAGTTCATATGTAAAATGTTTCACTTGTTTCCCTTGCTGGGCCTTCTGCTCACCCTTCCTTTTGATGTATGTCCCCAGGTTATGAGATGCAGTAATGAGCCTAGGGTGAACATGAGGATAATCCTTTCAAGTGTTTAAGAAGAATGTTTTCTTTGTTTCATGTTTTATGTTCCTTGTTTCCAAGACACTAAACCTTAAAGATCCTCAGTTCCGTGTAATGGAATGAAAAGTTATGTTATAAAAAGACGGGATGCTATAGACGTGAATATAAACCTATGACAATAACACCCAATATGGGTTGGGTACAACACTAGCCAATCCATACCCTGAATCATAAAAAATCCCAATATCTCAATCACAAACATGTCCTGTAAAAAATGGTACCAACCAACTTCAAAATAAATCCCCTTAAATTGTCTGATATTTTATACCATAATCCCCAATATATTATCAATCTACATAATTCCATCGCTAGACCCAACACACTTATGAACTGAGAAAATAAAAAAGAATATGATGAACCAGTATCAAATAAAGATCTAGTAAGAGTTTAAGCTTCAAGGATCATACCTCGAAAAATCAATGGTCTAGACTCACCACCTATATGTGTAGAATTAAATGAATGGAGATGACCTACCTCTCTACCTTGGGACATTTTCTAAATTAATTGGGCTTTACTTCCCTATTGATAGTAATTCTCTCGCCCTGAAGAACCACATCTGTCACCTCTAATACTATAGACAATAAAGCTACAACTTTCTTCATGATATGGGTTAAATAACCCCCTTCTAGAACTATTCACTATCCTAGGTCCTCCATCATCACCAACTATCAATGGTTCCTACCAAACATCTCCACATGCCAATTTTTAGAACACAATTGACACTAAATTTGTGGTCGGGTTCACTAACTATGCATGTGTCCTGGCCTATATCACTAATATCATAAAACATGATTACTACTCTGAGAGTCTAGTTCTCTCTTATGACCATGATTTCTCTCTCTATTTTGGTATAAATTCTAGAAGAGATGCTTCCTACTATTGGAAGCATTTCCACTAGGTCACCCAACAAGAGTTACACATCCACCACTAAAATATTCCTTAATACTTTCTAAAATACGGTCCTAATGTTGCACATTAATTAATATATTTAAATGGAAGATATTCACATAGGATGTAATCTCATATCTAAGTACATCCTGGAAATGTATCTCCATAGCTTCCACATCCCCCAACAAAGTTAAAAAAAATTTAAGTCAGTGAAAGGGATGGAGTAATCCATCACTGACATAGATCCCTAGTTCAACTTTATAAACTATAAAACCTTCTCCTATATCAAGGTCTTCAAATATAAATTTTCTAGAAAATTTTCCTAAAAATATGTCTATATCATACCTTCATCTTGATAAGTATGAACCAAAACATCTATTAAGAAACTTTCCTACCCTTGAAACATATAAGATTCCAACTAGACTCTCTTCTCAAGAGGAGTATCTAAGTGATCATGAATCATCTGGTTAGACTCTATCAAGAACTCGGTTACATCCATTCAGTCCTCTCTAAAAAATTCGGAGGGTGTTGTAGGTGGAACTCCAACACCAGTTGAAATATACTTAGAACAACCCACCCTGGGTCCCATTCCATAATATATATAAAATGAGAAAAGTCCTCATAGAAATGATCCTTTAACCTGTAACATTGAACCCCCTATATCTCCTTCCCCACTTCAGGAGGACAATTCTCTATGATTTATTGTTGTCTCCCAATTAAAACATGCCATCGATGTGGAGTCTTCCAATGATGCCAAGCACAAGTCATGGAATGCATATCATAAATCCTCTAAAATTAACAAAAATAAGGCTATCCACTTTCCATTAACAACCCATTTCTCATACACTATCTTAACATATATCACCACACCAAAAATATACCCTAAACTATCCCTACCATGGTCATGAAGAAAACTATGTAAACCTACCTATATAGTCATAATAATTTCATCAAAAATATTTTTTTAAACCATTTCCACACTCTCAATGTAAATCTCCCTCTTAGTCTTTTCCCCCTTTTTACAACTTGTTACAATCGACATTTTAACTCATTTTCACCCATTTATTAAGAAAAATTTCTAAATCCGTAATTTAATATTTTTTCCATTTATCCAATTGCATATTCTCTGTCAGACAACATTTTATTCAAGTTTTTAAGAATATAAAATGAAATATATCTTTCATGTCCCATAAACCCATCCCTTATGTGCATACCGTGATGCATGCCACCTATACCCTTATATGCCTATAATGATGTATGAATTCACAACCTCGTTCCATTACGACTATGATTAAAATATAATAAAATGGTCACATCACATAACAAGTGCATCACCCAATGGTGAAATATCATTCAACTATAAAACACATATTAAGAACAATAATTCCCACCCTGGGTACATCGATTCTCCCTCATATACGAGTTAGCTAATCGTATTCATGAGTTCAATTATATGACTCAAAACTTCTTAATCTCTATTATACCATCCTAAATATTATTACATAGAAAAGAAACTTACCTGATATAACTTTTTCATGTGCCCAAACTGAAAACCAGTAAACTGGTTCCCTAATCTAGGTCACCACATGACCTCAAGCGCACCTCCCCATACGCTAGAAGTTGTTGACTAGCATCAAGGGTCTAATAGATCATATGTAGAGACTATACCCTATTTACCAGAGTATCCACAACATATATAATATGAAACATATGTAATAATAAAAAATAACCCTGAAATATGTTTTACTAAACATTCCCCAAATCAGATTCCCCCACAACTATATAATAAATATAACATGTCATGTTAAAAGTTCAAAAAATGAAGAAAAACATGAAAAAAAAGACAAAAAACCAAATCCCCAAATGGGTCCTGAATCCATGTATGGGTCCTCATCTATGTACAACCCAAGCCCAATTCAACTCCCTAACATATGAACCTTTCACTTTTCCTAACCTGAAAACATGAAATCTACCAGGGTACCCAATGACAGCCCGAGCAGGGTGCGATTACAACTCAGTAGGCCACCACCAATGGTGTCTACAAAATATATAGTCTAAAATGATAGTTCATGCAAGAATTAAATAAATAAAAAAGTAAACCAAAAAACAAATCAGGTGACATTAGTTAAAATAATTCCCTCCAACTATTTCCATAATTAATTCTATTTTCATCACTTATACCATCTTAATTACTAAAAATATTTTAATCAATTGTTACATGGGTTAGGAATTTATATCATTTAAACAATGGCCTAAGCCCACAAATTATAATGCTTAAGGGTATATGTCAAGTTCCCTATCTCACTAGGGATAAAAAGATCATAAATTTATTTTTATCACACTTACCAAGGAGCCTATGTCCATATAGTTTCATCCAATGTAACTTTTAGGGGCCTAGAACCTCAGTCTCACTCCCTACCCACGCATTCTATGGGTGTGGTTTAGATCCTCAGTCTAAACCGATCTATTAGAGGAGCCTCGACCCTTTATCCCACACTAAAAAGCTATGTGCACATTCTTATTTACCAATTTAACACATATACCATATCACTAACCATTCAAAACAAATACACATAACATTTATAACTCACATTTCATTAAACATTTCAATCATTATCAGACCTTAAATTATTATCACAGTTACCATTTACTTAGAATATCCAATTTTACACATTCCCCTTTTTATACCATAACTTAATTAGAATATCCAACAATTATCATACATTATCCCATTTAACATATTCATTAATTCCCAAGAATTAAACCATTTTATACATTAATCAATTCATATTAATTAATAAATTTGTGCATTTCCATTTACGTTTCAAAATCTATTTGACAAATTCACATTAATCAATTTTCACATTTTTCAAAACAATCTGTCATTCAATTTCCAAAAAATAGACAAAACTACCATTTGTTACTATTTATAATTTATAACTAAAATTTATACACAATCATCAAGTGCTCTATTACAACACAAATGAACTTTGGGATTAAAATTATAATATTCCATGTTCAGGAATATCAGTTCTCCCCATGGGGTTCCATAACCAAGTATAATAAACCTCAATGCATCCCATGGGGATCAAGAGGGTTTCAACTCAACATTTAGTGAACCAATTTATAATATTTTAATCAAGGGAATAAATGAACATCAAGGGGAAGTAATATCACAAACACACATGAAAAAATACTTTTAAAAACCATAGGATATACCATGTAGAAGAACTACATAAAATCTAAAGATAAAAACTCCCTTATCCACAACCTTCAATCCAAATTCAAGATCCATTTGAATCCTTAATTTAAAATAAAAAAATGGTTTTAAGTCTTTCTAAGAAGAATAATGAAACTAAAATCCCTAATATGAAAAAGAGAGGAAAGATGAGTGTTAGAAAAACCTGGAGCTTCAATCCATAACCAAAATCACTCCAAACAGACCATAAATGAAGGAGATAAACCCTTGGGATGATTTTGGGGTTTAAGTTTGTCTCTAGAGTTGGAGGATTAATAAATATGGAGACAATCAGGAGAGGATTGAAAAATACCGACGGGTCAATTTGGTAATTTCTCACTTTGTAATGGTGCGCATGGTTTGGCTGCATGGTTTTCTAAACCATACACCAACCATGGGCCAGCCTATATCTAAGAGGGGTCCATGTCACATGGTTACCTATGGATTCCAAATAGTTTGACAAACCATGTGGAAATAGTGTGGAATGTCTTGGTCTATGTCTCTATAGTTTGGCCACCATCCTTGGATGGTTCGTTTAGCTGTGAAAACCACCTCTCGGTTAGTAAAATTTGGGTGGAAATTTATCCCTAACACTACAGCAGCTATAAAACATGCTCTAGATGGACATTTTTCACATTCATTTGTGTCCGAAACCATAAAACACCCCCTAAATTGCTCATACACCTGGTAAACATTCCATAAAATATATTTAAGAGATTTAAACTAATATTTAAACAAGGACATACCTCCATGAATATGGGATCATAGAATTTTATATTGGTTAACATAAATGTGATGTAATAGAAATGTAATAAAAATTCAACATTCTATATTTTGTATTAGAGAATACATTATATAAATTGGGAATTAAGAGTAGAGAATTTAAGGAAAACACTTTGGATAAGGCTATGTGTATATAAATACCCAAAAATATTTTTTTTAAAACATATTAATATTGGGATCCCATCATACATTAATTTAGTTTTAATTGTGTAAAAGAATAAAATATTCATTATTTCTTGACATATTTTTGTTCAAACCATTTCTATTCTAGAAAATTATGGGAATTAAGAGAAACCAGGCCAACAAACCTAAATAGGGGAAATTCAACATTTTCCCAAATAAAATCCCCAATTCCATGGGTGGTAAAGTTCAAAATTTCATATCAATGGTTACATAGATGTATTAGGCTATAAAAAATTACCTAAAAATGTGGAACGTCCTCATTCACCTAATATGGACACACCAACTATCGAATATTTTACATGGAAATTTCCATCGCAATTTAGTATATATTCTGATCCACTTATCCTGGAATAGTTGGTTAACTCAATGGATAAGATATTTTCATTTCTATACTTTACTTTGAATGATAAGTTGTCTCTACCCATCTATTATTTACATATAAATTCTGATCAATGGTGGGAGTTGATTTATAACAACAATCCAAAGGATAAAATAGAATTTATGGAGTGGGAAGAATTTAAGAAAATATTTCACAACATGTATTCCCCTCGAAATCATTAGTGACTGTTTGAGAGATAATTCATAGATATGTATCAAAATAAAGGTGAATATTCCAATGATTATGAATAAAAAATAAAAAGGATTTCATGGTACACCATATAATTTGATAGAAACAATGATAGGACGAATATATAGATTCAGTAGTGGTATAAAAATAGATCATCTATAGGATTAAGATATCTAATACATTGGGAGTTATAGAAAATTGGATTTATGCGATCTCAAAGTAAAGAAGGTGTTTAGATACTGGTCCCATGGTTATAGAGATAAGAAGAGAAGAATAGATTCTAAAGTTAGTGGATCAAATGAAAAAGGATAAAAAAGGATCCACACACTAATGTGTAAAAAATATTGGAAGAAGAATTATGGTAATTGTATCAATGGGGTGGATAATTGGTTCATATTTGAGAGAGAAGTCCATCAATCTCACGGATGTCAAAGATACAAAAATATGTTGACCAAAAAATGGAGTAAAAGAGAGAACCTCCCAATGCACCAACTATGGTTCAATGCTAAAATTGTAGGGAGAAAGGTAACTATGCATGACAGTGCACTAAACCTCATGTCATCAAGGGTAGTAAATGTCACCAGCCACCAAAAACAAAAGAGTAGGAGAATGCTTTGGTCATAATGACCATTGAAGTGGAGCAAGAAAATGATGTAATAGTAGGTACACTACCTATTCACTCAAAATTTGAAATTTTTTATTTGATCTTTGTTTTATTATTTCATTTATATCCTTCAATTTTTCTAGAACTATTGAATCAAATCCCTAATACCTTGTTGGAGATATATCCTTAAAAACACCTAGTGTTGAAATCATTACAACCCATGTGTTGGAATATTCTCTTATTATCATATGTGGAAATATTATTCAAGTGAATCTCGTAATACTCCCCTAGTAGTAATGTGATGCTATAATGGGAATGGATTGTCTCATATTATATAGAAACCACATCATTTTTTTTGAAAAGGAGATATCTTTTCATTTTATGAATAATCCCAAACACCTATATAAATGAAAGTAAAATCAAGAATCTCTAATGGAAAATCTCTCAATATTGTTGGTGTTAATAACATGTGAGGAATCAAACATTTCCCAAATGGCTGAGTCAAAGGATGGTATCAACCTAGAGGAAATTCCCATTGTTAGGGAATACACTGATGTATTTCCAAATGAGTTACCTGGAACTCCCCCGGATCGCGGGGGTAGGGTTCTTAATAGTGTTCATACATAGATCCAATTCTATTTAAAAATGTCTATACTAGATGACCCTAATTAAACTAATTAAATAGATAGTATAACATTTGATCAAATGGTTCATACTCCCTAGTGAATATCCTTGGTGTTTACCAAGTCTCCTTATAAAGAAAAATAATTGATAAACGCGACTATGTATCTATTACTAGGAGCTTAATATGATCACCATAAAGAACAAGTATCATCTTACAAAGATTAATGACCTATTTGATGAACTATGTGGATCCTAATACTTCTCAATGGTGAATATTAATTCTGGATATTATCAACTGAATGTGATTCAAGAAGATATTTATAATAATTATTTCTATACAAGGTATGTGGATTATGTCTTCATTTTTATGACATTAAGACTTATTAATCTCCCATAAATTTTCATGTATTTTATGAGTAGATTATTTAGAGAATAACTCAAAAAAATTATTTTAGTGTTTATTGATGATATTATCATCTACCCTAATAATAACCAAGAAGATTAAGAACATCTAAGGATTGTACTACATACATTAAGGAATAAAAAATTTTACGTTGTTTTAAGAAAGTGTGTCTTTTTGATATGGGGGGTTACAATCTTGTGTCATGTCATCACAAGTGAGGGAATTTCTGTGGATCCTTGAAAAAAATAAGTAATTTTGGAATGTTTTTGAGCCACTAGTTTCATTTAAATCCATAGTGTGCTTAGCATAATAAGGTACTTCCTAGGATTTGTGAGAAATTTATCACAATTGTGTATGCCACTAACAAATTTAACACAAAATGGGTAATTCATTTATAGATGTAAGTGTGTGAGAAAGAATCATGGAGTTAAATAAGTGGCTAATCACTGCACCTGTACTCATACTACTAAATAGTGGAGATTATTTTTAATATGCAACGACGCTTCAAAGAAAGTCTTGGGTTGTGTACTAATGAAGAACGATAAATTTAAGATTCCAAAACCTTATAGAGATGTATCAACATAAATTTATGGTTAAAAGTTTCATTTTTTGAGTATATATTGTTTGTGTTTTACCTTGGGGATCTTTTGGGTTAAATTGGATATTTTTAGAGATGTTTTTATCAGTTCGCAGCAGGTGCATGGTTCTCCAAAACCATGTTCCATTCACATTTTTTCAAACCATTCAGTTTCTTAGTAGAATTGTTCCCCTTAGGGGGAGGGACATGGTTCAGGTGCATGGTTTGGGAAAACCAAGCTCCATGATATAGAAACAATTCATGTGGGATAATAAACCTTATAAAATTAAAAGAAAATTCAAAACCCTTGGGTATTAATCCCAAATAACCCCACTTAGATGTAATGGAATTACAATGATTTTTATAGTATCCCATATTTATTCCTAGTAATTATAAACCACATTCTTGATGTATCAATGATCTATTGATAGATCTTCACCTATTACCGGTATGTGATCTCTTCCTGATTGGATTCCTCCCTCTCTCGTAACATTTTATCATCCTTTGGAAGAATTATTTTCCTCCATTTTAAATGGATTAGAACTAGGTTTTGATATATCTAACTCTCTTCTATATAAATTCTAGGATTTTATTGAAGATATCGTTATTCATCATGTTCTTGATCATTCCTCTTCAATTGGGGATTTACTTTAGTGAATGCTCGTCAATGATCTTGATGTAGGTGGCCTAACATGAAAATACCATAGAAATGACTTAATTACATGTATGTAATTGTGCAATTTCAATTTCCATGATTGGTAAATTACATTTAGAATTTAATATTATTAAATTTAATTTCCATGTGATAATTTATTGGGTTAAATTTGGGGTAAATTGTAATATGGCTGAATTAGATTAATTAATTGGTTAATTAAATAAATGAATGATGTGATTATGTAAATGATTGGATTTAGGAATTATATACTTGTCCAATTAATAAGTATTGCATAATTATTTAGTTTTTTAGATATGAAATTTATTGATAAAGGGAATAACAATTTTTTTGGATTAACCATGATGGGTTAATGGGTTCTATGAATAAATTTTAACAAATGGTTTAATGATTAATTGTTCATATTATTCCATGCGAGTAATTTAAAGAGTTATTATTTAATTGAAAATTGAAATTGATTACCATGTTGTGAAATTTTGATCAGAATGTTAATGTTAATTAACCTTGTTAAATGTGAAATGTGCGATATATTATGATTAATTGATAAGCAGGTAGTGGAACATGGACTAATGATTCAAATACCCATGGGGTCCAATCCTTGGTGTTCTAGGCCTAAATGCATACATGTGATATTAAGTGTTGTACACAGACTGATGCTTCAAAATCCCACTTCTGTGACTGATTGATATTGATTGTGGGATACAAATTGATGCTTCAAATACACACAAGGTCCTAAACATGGTGTTCTTGTCCCAAAATGATATACTTGGACTATGCTTACAAGTGGTCATAATATTAATTGAAATTAAATAATGGATAAATGAAAACCATGTTAAATAAAAGATTAGGCCTCATTATGTGACTTTCATTTGGGACTATTCAAACTCTGACATGGGCTGAATTTGGTATTGAGGGATTATATGTCATCATGAACCACATATATTTATGGTTTTAAATATATAATAATTTAATATGTTAACTATTAACATTATTTCATGTATTTTATTCCATATACAACTACATACACTATTATTCACTGGTTATTGTTTTAAAAACCATTGGAGGTGGACCAATTATTTTCTACTCACACCCTACTTGAGTTTTTTGATTGGTACGTGAATAGACTTCATGTTTATGGGATATGCTAAGGGGAAGATCCATGTGGTAGATGGGTGATTAGGTATTGAAATGGATGAGGTATCCATACATGATGTCTAGAACCACTTAGGAGAATTAGTGTGTTTTTATTTTGAGTTTTCATGCAAAAAATGACATGTATATGGAATGAAATATTTAATTCTTTAGTTTTGGTTATTGTATCATTTTTGGTCACCATGTGATACTAGTATAATTCTGGTTATGGTCATTATCTTATGACTCATTTTTATTTATTTCCACTATTATGATGATTTTATAAAGAGGGTATAGTTTCCACTTGTTATATATTATAACCTCACCATTAGTCAGTATCCTCTAGCCTATAGGGAGGCACGTTTGAGCTCATGGGACTGATTGACTCTAAGAACTGGTTTGTGGAAATTGGGTTATAAGTCCACAAAGTAGAATAAGAGTTTTTTTCATTTGTTTTCCATTATCTGACTATTTGGGAAAGGTAGATAGAAGAATAAGATGATCTAAGACTTGGTTAAGATCTTGAACAAGGGAGTGGCTAACAATTTTTCAGGGGTAAAATCAAAGTATATAGAGTGGGATTTCTATTATTAATGTGTTTTGTTACAGTTGTTTGTTATTACACCTCATATGATGAAGTTGTTGTGTGATGTGATTATTGTTTTAGAGATTTTATGGTATCTGACTCATGGTTCATAATGGAATTAGAGTTGAGTATGTTTAGATCGTATTAAAAACTTAGGTATTATTATAACATGGATAATTTCTGGGAATTCATGGGAAAATAAAGTTTTTGATAAGTTTTTAAAGGAAAATGTTTTTCATTTATTGTGTGATTAAATGGAAAAGATACCTAATAAAAAATTGAAAACTTTTAATTATGAAAAAATGTGGAAGAAAATGGAATCTCAGTGTCTAATGAGAAAATTTAATTTTGAGAATATGTTTACCCTAATTAACCAAGATCGAGATAATTGTTGGTTAAGGGTGGTGATAACACCTCAGTTCTGAGTGTTTTGTGAGATTTAGAGTATATAATATTACGACATCGTGTGAATCCCTCTTATATAAATGTTTTAATGGTGTGTTATGTGTCCTAAAATTCATGTATAGAATAATAGAGATATGAGTCCATGATGATGCTTATTAGGAGAACAATTGGAGGAAATGGATAGATATTTTACTCTAGTAGTGGAACTTGAGGATCTGATACAACTTGGCATGGAATATGGGAAGTATTTTTATAAAAACAATTCCAGGTTTATGATGTTTACGGAAAGAGTCCCAACGTGGGTTTTGAAGAGTATTTCCGAATGGAATTGAGAGATCCAATTACACAACCCTTTAAATTTCACTATAGAGGGTTGACCAAAGGCAGTCGTCTTCTAGATTGAGTCACTCCAGAAGATTCTTTATCACTTAGAGTCTCTTTTTAATATGAGAGTCAAGCTAGATGCCTACATGTTATTTGGTGAGGATTAGTGTTGGTGGGATATAAAAACTAGGGGTGAATTGATATATAATATAGAGTAGAAGGGAATCCAAGATAATTTATTGGTGAAAATGTACCCTCAGATACTCAATATGGATATAGAATCTTGGAACAACCAGAGTATAGCAAGGGGGTCTTCTACACTGTACCATTCAGGTAGTTATAGTTTTAATGGTTGTGGTAGTTGAGGAAATTTAATTGAATCTTCTTGGAAAGATAACCTATATCAGTAGAGTGGTGTAGCTTAGGGAACTCATATTATATCGCAGGGAAGAGGAGTAAGATAATTTCATGCAGTTTATCCTACACATGTGGATAGAGAGGCTCGACTATCGCCAATTAAAGGTACTATTTTTTATCTTCTATAATTTTTAGTAAATTATTTGATAATGCAACCTCTCATTACTTTATATCCTCACAACATGTTCACATTTCAAGTCTTTCAGTGGAGTTTTTTATTGGGGTTATGACTATCAATACAACTTTGGGGTTACGATCGAGAGAAAACTATTTATGCCTTGGGTGTTCTCTCAATGTTGGGTAGTATGATTTCCATTGGAATATTTACATTGTGAATATTTCAGGCTGAGAATTGATTTTGGTTATGAACTTGTTAGTACCATATGATTCCACAATTATTTTTACCACAGGAGAGTGACCTTTACCTCTCATGAGGGTGATATTCATCATGGAGAGTGGGATATCCACATATGATGACTATGGATAATACTTCATCAACTAGGGGAGATCATCACCTAGTTTTCTAGTAATTTTTTACATTTTGGTTGTGTGAAGAATGTTTTCTTTCCACCCATAGTGGATAGATTCCAGGATTTGTTTTCAAAGGACTTCTCTAGTATTCCTCTTAATTGGGATGTGTAATTTACTATCACGAACTCGCCAAGGTCGATCGTGAACCGGGCACCCGAACCAATCCATTGCATTGCCCAAAGGGTGTTCCCGATCCCCATGGGATGGAAAATAGTGTCAAACATAATTTGATTAGAAGAGAGAAAAATTTCTCCAAAATATAAAAAATAAAAAAATAGCAGAAAGAAAAGGACAACCCAATACACATTTATAACAACTGAACTGATCATCATGATTACAACCAAACGTGAAGTACAAATGGACAATACAACTTAACTGACCAAACACGATGACCAAATAAATCCATGTGACCCCACTAGTCACTCTCTAACACAATGATCACACATTACTCAAGGTGATTAAACTCAAGAATAAACCTGCATAAGGGCTAAAAACAAAAAAGAACTATAGGTGTGAGTATTAAAACTATGTAGGCTAGCCCGATAATATATTCCCAATGCACATTGTTTATAATAAAAGAAAAATGAATTTCATGTTTGAAATAAGATAAATAAAATTCTGGTTTTCAACATGATTAATCAAAAAAAATACAACCCATGACCCTTATTCATTTCCAAAACTAGATTCGTTCAACTAGTGCACCAAAATAATTTTCAAGGGGAAAGTAATTTTTATATTTTCATATTTTCACAAGAGGATAAAAAAATATCATTTGAAAACAATTTTCACAATCCATATCAAAACCAGCCAACCAATTTCCACGAAAATTAATACACAATAAGGAACGGTAATAATCACACAACAAGGGAAATGTAAATGTTCATAAAAGAATCATATTCATCACTTGAAGAAACTAAAAGCCAAATAGACATGGGTGAAACCTGGAGATAAAAAATAATCCAGAAGACACTAAGACATGTGATGTCATCCCAATTGACATGTCACACATGATTAAATCAAAAATCACAGAATATTCTATCAATAAACACAATATATCCACATAATATGGGCCACTGGTTAGTACCATAACCTACCGGTGTAGCAATCATTTATAGAATATTCTCTCAATAATACAGGTTCCCATGCCTCAAGTATCTAATGGTGTGAGCCAACTGATTCCATTCGAGCATCCCATCACAGCATATATATAATAATAATTCACAATAGACATCATCCTGAGTCACTCCATGAACCGATCTCATGGCATTAATCAAAGGGAACATAAAGAGCCCAACCCGAATCACTATAATAATGTATCACAAGGATTACTTAGTAAGGAAATCCTATCTATTATATATATACAATCATGGAATGATAAACATTCATAGGAGGTTTTCATAATAAACAATATCACTATTTTTCACAAGGTTGCCAAACATGCATTTAAGCGTTTCTCAAAACTAAAATTTTCCAAAGGTAAATTTTTTACTTATAATAAATTGGTGTATACACACCATTTAAAGGATCAAAAAAATTCACAAATACCATAAAACATTCAGGTTATACATCCAAATCATGACCATTTTTATAAGGATTTCAAACGGGCCATTTTTTAGAAACTCAGGCCAAAACATGCTTACAACCAAAAACCCATTTATTTATAAAACCAAGAATACATTGTACATTCATAAAAGGATCCCAAAATACCATTTTTAATGCTTAAAATTTATTTATAAATCCAAAAAAATACATTTAAATCGCACTAGACACATAAATTCCAATTAGGCAATTTACAAAACACATGACATGCACTTTTTAAGAAAACAACTTATTTTAAGCATTTGAAAAGGGATAAAATACCATTTACATGACATAAATTTATTCAAGATACTGAATCATGTTATAAATACCCAAACCAAGTTTGAAAAATCATAAAATGGGAGTGAAAAATAATGGAACATTTACACAAGCACAGGGTGTGAACCTTTATAACAAAACAACATTACTTGTAACAAAACACGGCTTAAACAACCATTTTGCACACCAATGAAAATTATCCAAAGGCCGAAAAACAATTATAAACATATATTTCAGGTGTGTACATCAAGAAAATGATGAAACTTAAATTATAAAGGCATGGTCAAGGGATATCCTACCTCAAATCCTTGGCGGAATAGAAATGCACACTCGATATCACAATCTGTGGGTTTATAAACCCTAAAACTATGACCACCAGCGCCAAATGAAAAAAAATCCCCCCATAAATAAAAACAACGGTAATAGAAACCTAGGTCGATCATGACCAGAGGAGAAGATACAACCAAGAAATAATGGAAGGTGGAGGAAGAGGGATGAGAAAGGAGAAGAAATCTCACCATGGAAACTAGAAAACTTCTCAGATTCCCTTATATCAACACCCATAGAATAAAGTGAATGGCTTGACACATTCTAGAGAGGCTACTAAAGTCTAAAAAAACTAGTTAAAGAATATTTTTGGAAAAATAGTAAGAATTTAATGATATATAAATGATACAAATTACATTTTGAAAATCTGGATAATTTCAATAACATTGAGATGTTTTGCCCTAATCCACAACAAATATGAGCTCCAAAGAGAGAAAATGGAACATGAAGTGTGAGTAGGGTTATTGGGGTCGAGTTTGTGGTATAATCACAAAAAATAATTAAACAATGAATAATATATAAAATAATAATGTTTTTAAAAATGGAATTGGGTCCACGGGCTGGCCCAACACCTGAATAAATAACCCAAATTAACCATACTTATGAATTAATAATGGGTCAAAAAGTATACAGTGGTTTGAATATGTCACGTTAGGCCAAGTGGGAAGTGTAATGGGGGAAATTTTTTGAAAAACCAACGATTTAAAAAAGAAATACAATTTGTTTTTTAATGTAGAAATGGGCTCACGGTTTGGACAAAATCATGAAGCGACCACCCTTTCTCCAAAAACTCGAAAAAAAAAGAAATTGGGAACATAATGTAGGATGATTATAAATAGATGGAACTTCAAAAATATATGTTAATATCACCCAAAACACCTGAAAAGGATCTATATTGACAATTAACCAGATCAAAACAAACACATTAAAAACTAGGTGTGACAATTCTCCCCACCATTAAATCCTTCCACCCCCAGAAAGCCAAAACAATTTCCAGCTAAAAGATCCACACATAAGGATTATTTATCAGAACATTATAGCATCTCAATAAAAGGAAATATCACCCACTATTAATGGAACATAACCCTCTAGCTCGAAAAAACCCAACTCACATTCACTTCTTTAGAATCAACGGAAAGATCAATCCACCACCTCCACAACCAAGCCAAGAACCCGATTTTTGAGTCTTATCCCAATGAACCAAAAAACAACCAAACTAAAGATCACTCATGAAAAACAAAGATTAAATGGGAGTATGTAATGGAATTACCACCATTATGAAACATCTAGCAGTAGACAAGTTCTTAGGAGGAAAATCAATGAGACCCTTAGTGGGTCTCCCCAATATTACAAACCGCCAAGCAACGTACAAAACAGAATTCAAAATTAACTATAACTAGGCCTCACTTTTACATGTTGACCAAAACTCTCCCACAAAAACCAACCAAACCACGTTAAGAGGGTTAAAACATTATCATTTAAACCACCCACTCTTGAATGGAGGGTACAAGAACTAGGCCAACACATTCAGCAGAGATCAAAACACCCACCACTCGGGGTAGGGAGGGAAGGGGACCCAATCATTGGTCCACTCAAATAACAAATGAAATAGAGAAACCAGCCAACACCCTCCACATATGAATAGTTAAAACCAAGCCCACAACTGATTCACATTGGTGGTCCACATTGGGACAATGTTCGGAAACCCAGATCCGATAAGGCATAACCATAGACACTATGTGAGGGGTAAGTTAACCACACTCTTTGTGGAAAAAAGAAAAAAACATAGTTATGAGAAACCACAATAAAAACATAGAAACTGACTTACCACAATGGTGAAGGAAGGGGATTAGTCAAGCTCCCCACACATCTATAAATTTCTAAACTACATGAAAAGATTCACCCTGAGGCCTATGGATGGAGCCCTAATGATTGAAGCATCTAATCCGCCACAACTTGGAGCTACAGATCACCACACTGCATGAAAATCACTTTCTCAACAACACACCATCATATAAATAGGAACTCAAAGATATGTAGCACCATTCTCTCTCACTCTGAAAAAGGAGTAGAATGGATGAGGAGTATGGAGAAACACATCAAAATCACGAAAAAAAATACAATATCCAAAAGAATTATCACAAAATTAAAACATATTAATTAAAACCCAAATATATCTCTATTCCATAAAACAAGGTATCATTTGAAGAGGTGGATTTATTGTTTTAAATGAATATTTAGGCTGATCAACTAGAAGTATTTCCAACAGAGAACCATCTGTGGCCACATCAAAACATCCAAAATATCCGTAGAAACCCACTGAACATTTCTTAAAACCCGAGCCACCAAAAAGATCCCATATAAAAAAACACCAAGAGTATCACTTAAAGATCATGAGGATGCATAACAATGAAAACAATTTTCTAAAACATGAAAAATAAACCCACATAAACACTGGTTTACAAAACCACAAAAAACATTAATCTTAAAACACATTAACAAAACAAACTAATATGGTGGATTTTTATATTCACCAATGGTGTTTCATCAATTCTCACTCACATTCACATTCTTGTACCACCCCTGGCACCCAACCACTATGCCATACCCAACATCCATTAACATATCTATAAAAAACCATACATGTGAGCACCCATGAAAACACTAGTGTCCAAAATAATCATCCTCATTTTACAATCCAAAAAATTAAACCCATTTCAAAAATCGTGCACCTTACATAGGAAAACTAAGCACAAATTCAAAAACCATTTTCATATTTCCAAACAAAAAACCATTTTACCAAGAATGAAAAAGAAACCCCATAGGTCCCCATTAAAATCATCTCCCTTTATTCAAAACATTTTCATCATCCCAAAAAACCACACTTTTTTAAGAACCATTTTATTTAGAAACCATTTCATTTATTTTAAAACAAATAACTAAACAAGAATACCATTGAAACATCCATTTCCAATTTTAAAAAATTTAGTAAGGTATATTTTCTCAATTCGATAGCCACAAAGGCCAAAACCCTTTTTTGAAAAATAGCAACTGGTTAGAACTAAATCTCAAAACCAATTCATCAGATTCAAAAACTCTTCAACTTCCCAAAACATCCCATTTTGTACAAATTTTCAGATTTATCTTAAAATAATTATTTCATTCAAACCATTTTATTTTAATAAACCATAGGTTTAGAATAAGGAAATTAGATCCTATTAAAAAATTCCTCTTTCTCCCCAGAACATTGTTTAAAAAAACCCAACATGACAAAAAATCATTTTTATATTAAGTATTGAAAACCCACTTCCACAATTCTCACACAAGGATTCTCAAAACAAAATTATGAATTCAAGAAAAAGTCCAAGAGACCAAAAAATGTGAACTATTGTTGTTTGGTGAATTGACCATATGGTTGGAGGCCATATGTCAGACACACCACAAACATAGAGATCCTTCTTAGGATAATTCCCTAGCTCCAGATGGCTTGTTAGGCTTTGTGAGCTCATAGAGAACATTAGTCCAACTCCCCTTGTCATATCCTAACATCAAATATTGAATAAGAACCAAAGAAACTAACAAAACTGGACTTCCCATGGGTACCTTAGGGTTGTAACAAGCAAGATTTCGTGATGCTCTTCCCAAACCTACCCCTCAAGTCCCGGAAATCCCAGTCCATCTACCTTGACATTCCCAAATTACAATGGGATCTCTAAAAATATAGGTCTTCTAGGACCACCTTTAATACCATTTTGTTACAAAACAGCCTGAGCCAGACCACAAACCGGGAACCCGAACTAATCTGTGGCTTGGCCCGAAGGGCATTCTCGATCCCCAAGGGCTGGAAACTAGTGCCAGGAATCATTAGAGAGGACAAGGGAAATATTTATAGAAAATATATACCAAAAAAATTACCATAAATAAACATACAGCCCAACACACATTTCAAATAATTGAACTAATCATCATGAATAAAACCAAACTTTAAGTACAATTGAATGATACAACTAAACCAAAAAGACCTGATGAACAACTAAATACATGTGAAACCATTGGTCACTCTAATACAAAACGATCACACATCACTTAAGGCGATCAAACTCAATATGAAACCTCTACAAGGGCTAAAAACAAAAAATAAATATAAAAGTGAGTATTAAAAATTAGTAGGCTATCCTTATAATCTATTCCCAATTCTTATTCGTTAAAATAAAATAATAATAAACATCAAGTTTGAAATAAAATATATAAAAGTAAGGTTTTCTACATGATTACTCAAAACAAATTACATCCCATTGACCTTATTAATTTCCAAAACTATATTAATTATACTACTATACCAATAGTATTTTCAAGGGGAAAGTGATGTTTACATTTTTCAGATTTTCACAAGAGGATAAAAAACATTGATTTGAAAACCATTTTCATAATCCTTATCAAAACCATCCCACCACTTTCAAAAACAAATAATATAGAAGAAGGAACGATAGTAATCACATAGTAAGGGGAATGTAAATCTAAATACAAGAATCCTATTCATCACTGCAAGCAACTGAAATCCAAAAAGATAAGGGTAAAACTAGGAGATAAAGAATAATCCAGAAGAAACCAAGATAAGAGACCTTATCTCTATTTACATGTCACACATGATGAAATCAAAATTCTTAATATGATTGGCCATCCTTTCTCTGGTAGTCCGAGGGAAAATCCCAC
Organism: Viscum album; assembly: GCA_963277665.1. Classification (NCBI taxonomy): domain Eukaryota; kingdom Viridiplantae; phylum Streptophyta; class Magnoliopsida; order Santalales; family Viscaceae; genus Viscum; species Viscum album. Next base: position 121,016,369 of record OY728119.1, read on the forward strand.
ATCAATAAACCCAATATATCCCCCTAATATAGGCCACTAGTTAGTACAATAACCTACCAATACAGCTATCATTCTTAGAATATTCTATCAATAATCCAGGTTCCCAAGTATCTGGTATCTAATGGTGGTGATCCAATAGATTCCATCCAAGCATCCCATCAAAACAGATATATAATAATAATAATTCACAATAGACATCATTCCCAGTCACTCCAAGTAATGATGTCGTGACATTAATCAAAAGGAACATATAGAGTCCAACCCAAGTCACACTCATAATGGATCACAAAGATTATTTAGTAAGGAAATCCCATCCATTATATACAGACAATAATATCATGAGAAACATCCACATGAGGTTTTCAAAATAAAAAATTTCTCCATTCTTCACAAGGTCGCCAAACAGGCCTTTAAGCGTTTCTCAAAACAAACTTTTTCCAAAGGTACACATTTCAATTATAAAAAATGGGTGAATAAAAACCATTTAATGTAGAATTGGTTTTCATAAATCCCTTAAAACCTTCTGGTTATACATCCAAAGCACAACCATTTTTATTAGGATTCCAAACATGCCATTTTTCGGCAACTCGGGCCAAAACATGCCAACCACCAAAAACCGATTTGTTTATAAAACCAAAAATAATTTTTTCATCCATAAAAGGACACAAAATACCATTTTCCATGCTTATGATATATTTATAAACCCAAAAAATCATTTTAAATCACACTAGACACATAAAATCCGATCGAGAAATTTACCAAACATATGACATGCACTTTTTAATAATTAAACTTATTTTACGAATTTGAAAAGGCATAAGATTCCATTTACTTGCCATAAAATTATTAAATCTACTGATAAATTTTTGAAATACCCAAAACCAGGTTCTAAACATCAAAAAATAGGTACAAAAAAAACTAAAAATTTAAAGAAACACTTGGTGTGCACTTTTATAACAAAAGAACATTACTTTTCACAAAATTGTTCTTAAAAAACCATTTTGAACACCAAGAAAATCATAAAAAGGATGAAAAATAATAATAAACATATATATCAGGTGTGAACAGAAAAAAAATGATAAAACATAAATTATAAAGGCATGTGAAAGGGACATACTACCTCAAATCCTTGGCGGAATGGAAATGCACACCCGATATCACAATCTGAGGGTTTGTAAAATCTAAAACTATGAACACCCACCCAAAACTAACAAAAACAACAAAAAAATCATTGGATAATATAACCCTATGTCGAGAATTACCATAGGAGAAGATAAAACAATGAAATAATCAAAGGAGGAGGAATAAGGATGAGAAAAGAGAAGAAATCTCACCTAGGAAACTTGAAAACTCCCCATCTTCCCTTATATCTACACCATTATAGGAAAGGAAATGGATTTAAAATTCATGGAGAGGATCCCAAGATCTATAAGAATAATGAAAATAATATTTTTGTAAACAATAGTATGAATTGAATGATTTATATATGAGACAAATTACATTTGGAAAATCTGGACAATTTCAGAAACATTAAGAAGTTTTGCACAAATTCATGACTAAGATGAGATCCAAAGAGAGAAAATGGAACATGGTGGTGCACCTAGGGTTCTTGATCTCGAGTGGGAGGTTGAATACCCAAAAATGATTAATAAACAAATAATATATAAAAGAAATAGTTTTTGTAAACTTGGAATGGGTCCATAGGCTGACCCAATACCTAAATAAATAACCCTAATTCACCATGCTTATGAATTTATAAGGGTTCCAAAATGGTATGGCAGTTTGAATATGTTAAGTTAGGAAAAGTGGGAAGTATAATGGGTGACAAATATTAAAAAACAAAGTAGTTATAAAAGAAAAAAATGATTTTAAATCTAGAAATGAGCTCACGGTTTGGACCAAATCATGAAGTAACCACCCTTTCTGTAAAAACTCTGAAACAAGCAATGGGGAACCCAAAGAAAGATGATTATAAATATATGTCACTTAAAAAATAAACATTAATCTCACCCAAAAACTATGAAAATTATGGTGATTTCCAATCAACTAGATCAAAACAAAGACATGAAAAGCTGGGTGTGACAATTCTCTCCACTGTTGAAGCTTTCCACCCCTGAAAATCCATAACAATTTCTAGCTAAAAGATCAATAAATAAGGATTATTTATCAGCACATTACAACCTATAAATAAAAGTAAATCTCATCCAACATAAATATAACTGAATACTCCAGCTCAAATAAAACACCAACTCACAACCACTTCCTGAGAATCAACAGAAAGGTCAATCCACCACCACCACAACCATGAAAAGAACCTGATTTTTGGGACTTCTCCAAATGAACCCAAAAATCACCCAAACCAATGAGTACCCACGAAAACCAAATATTCTAGGGGATTACGGAATGGAATTCCCATCATTAAGAAATAAATAGAACTAGACATGTTCATAGGAGGAAAATTAAAGAGACCCATGGTGGGTCTCCCCACCATTAGAAACCAACTGGTAATGAAAAAACAAGATTTCAAAATTAACTAGAATTGGTTCTCAATTGCACAGGTACACTAAAACTATCCCGCAACAACCTACCAACACATGTTAAGAGGGTTACAACATGAACATTTAAACCACCCACTCCTGAATAGAGGGTACAATAACTGGGTCAACCCTTTCGTCATAGATCAAAACCCCCACCCCTCAGGGCATGGAGGGAAGGGAACCAAATCATTGGGCCACTGAAACCACAAAATAAATAGTGGAACCATCCAAAACCCTCAACCTATGAATAGGAAAAACCGAAACCACACCCGAATAACATTGATGGTCCACGTAGGGAAATTTATCGGGATCCCACATATGAGAAGGCATAACCATAAACCCTGTGTGAGGGGTAAGTTAACTGTGATCTTTATTAAAAAAAAAGAAGAAGAAAAAACACATTGATGAGATACCAAAATAAAAACATAGAAACTGTCTTACCACAATGGTGAAGGTAGGAGACTAGTCAAGCTCACCACACCCCTGGCGTTTTCCTGGTTGTGCGAAAAGAGTCACTCCGAGGCCTATGGATGGAGCCCTAATGTTTGAAGTATCTACTACACCTCATATAGGATCTAAAGATCACCACACCCCAAGAAAATCACTTTCTAAACAACAAAACGTTATATAAATAGGAACACATAGATACATATAACCATTCTCTCTCACTATGAACAGGGATCATAATGGATGAGGAATACTAAAAAATGAATCAGCATCACTGAACACAACTGTTATATGCAAAAGAATTATCAACAAAGTAAAACAATTTAATTCAATCACAAACAGCTCTCTATTTCTTAATATGAGTTAAGGTGTCATCAAAATAGGTGAATTCAATGATTTAAATTAATTATTAGGCTATTAAACTGGAAGTATTTACAATAGAGAACCATCGATGACCACATCACAACATCAAACATATCCTTAGAAACCCAATGAACATTTCATTAAACCCAAGCCACCAACAATATTCCATCTCAAAACACACTAATATTATTACTTCCAGATCATGAGGAAGTATACCAAACAAACCACAATTCTAAAACATGAAAAATCAACCAACATAGACACCAGTTTACCAAACCACAAAACAATTCAGCTCAAAACACTTTTGGAAAATAAACTAACTTAGTGGATTTTCACATCCACTAATAGAATTTCTCTCACATGAACATTCCTGTGCCACCCCGAGCACCCAACCACTATGCCATATGGGGAATCCATGAAAATATATATAAAAAACCATGCATGTGATCACCCATTAAAACACTAATGTCTAAAACAAACATCCCCATTTTACAATAAACAAAATTAAACCAATTTAAAAATAAAGTACCTTCCATAGGCACAATAACCACAAAGTCAAAAACCATTTTCTTATTTCCACACAACAAACCATTTTACCATGCTTGAAAAAGAAACCCCAAAGGTCTCCATCAAAATCCTTTCCCTTTATTCAAAACATTTTTTTTGTATCTCAACAAACCAAAATTTTTCAAGAACCGTTTGATTTAGAACCCATTTAATTTATTTTAAAATAACTACCAGAACAAGATTTCCATTAAAACATACCTTTACTATTTTAAAAAATTCATTAAGGTATATTTTCTTGTTCTGATAGACACAAAGGCCAAAACCCTTTTTAGGAAAACACCAACTTCTCAAAACCAATTCCGAAAACTAGTTCATCAGATTAAAAAACTCTTCAGTAGCCCAAAACATCCAATTTTAAATAAAATTATGATTCATATTAAAATAATTCATGCCTTCAAACAATTTTATTTTAATAAACCATTTGTTTAGATTAAGGAAATTTCATCCTATTAAATCATTCTATTTTCTCCCCATTATTTTTAAAAAACCCAACATGCTAAAAAAATAAATCTTATAATAAGCACTGAAAACCCAATTCCAAAATTCATAAACAAGGATTTTCAAAAAAAAATTCCAAATTCAAAAAAAAGTCCAAGAGACCCCCCAAAAGTGAACTAGTGTGGGTGCGTGAATTGACCATATGGTTAGCGGCCATATGTCAAACACACCACCAATATATAGATCCTTCTTTAGAAAATTCCTTGGCACAACATGGCTTTATAGGCCCTTCTAGATCACGAAGACCATTATTCTAATTCCCCTTGTCGTATACTAATATTAAATAATGAATAAGAACAAAAGACACTAGCAAAACCGAATATCCCGTGGGCACTCGAGGGTCGGAACAGGCAAGAGTTTGCCACACTCTCCTCAAACCTATCCCTCAAGTCCTGAAAATACTACTCCATCAACCTTGAAATCCCCAAATAACAAAGGGCTCTCTAAAAAGAATGGTCCACTAGGAGATTACCTCCACTGATACCATTTTGTCACGAACCAACCAGAGTCGACCCCGAACTGGGAACCCAAACTGATCCGTGGAATGGCCCGAAGGGTGTTCCCAATCCCCACGGCCTGGAAACTAGTGTTGGGAATCATTAGAGTATACCAGGTAATGATTTATCCCAAATATAAATAATAATACAAACAAAAAAAAGAAAAGGACAACACAATACACATTTATAAAGATTTAATTGATCATCACGAATACAACAAAACTTAAAGTACAACTGAACAATACAACTAAACTGACCATACCCGATGACCAACTAAATTCATGTGAACTTGTTGGACACTCTCTAAAACAATGATCACACATCTCTCAAGGTGAATGAACTCAAGATGAAACCTTCACAAGGGATAAAATTTAAAAAAACTATAGGAGTGAGTATTAAAACTCAGTAGGCAAGCTTGATATTCAATTCCCAATAAAAATTATTTAAAACAAAAGAAAAACCAATTTCAAGTTTGAACTCCAATATATAAAAGTATGATTTTCTACCTGATTACTCAAAACAAAGTTCAACCCATTTCCCTTATTCATTTCCAAAACTAGATTCATTCAACTAGTGTACCAATAGCATATTCAAGGGAAAAGTGATGTTTACATTTTTAGATTTTTACAAGAGGGTAAAACACTTTCATTTGAAATCAATTTTTATAATAATTATCAAAACCATCCAAGCACTTTCCAAGAAAAATAATACACAATAAGTGGTGATAATAATCACACAATAAGGGTAATGTAAATGTACAAACAAGTATCATATTCATCATTGCAGGCAATTGAAATCCAAATACACATGGGTGAACCTAGGAGATCAAGAATAATCTAGAAGACACCAGGACATGAGACCTCTTACCCATTGAAATTTCACACATGATGAATAAAAATTCTCAATGCGATCATCCATCGTTTCTCAGGAAGGCCGAGGGAAAATATGATAGTAATAAACCCAACATTACCATCTACTATGGGCCACTGGTCATAGCATAACCTACTTGTGAAGAAATTATTCTTAGAATATTATCTCAATTAAATATATTCCCATGTCTCAGGTATCTAATGGTGTTGATCCAACTGATTCCATCCAAGAAACCAATCACAACATATATACAATAATAATTCACAATAGACATAACCCCGAGTCACTCCAAGGACCGATCTCATGCCATTAATCAAAAGGAACATAAAGAGTCCAACCCTACCACTCTTATAATGGATCACAAGAATTACTAAGTAAGGACATCACATAAATTATATAAATACAATCATGTCATGATAAACATCCATAAGAGGTTTTCATAATAAAAAAATCACTATTTTCACAAGGTCACCAAATGGGCCTTTAAGCATTTCTCAAACCACACTTCTTCCAAAGGTACAAATTTTAGTTCTAATAAATTGGTGTATATACACCATTTACAGTAGAAAAAAATTCATAAATCCCTTAAAACATTCAGGTTATACATCCAAAGAATGACCGTTTTTATAAGGATTCCAAACATGCCATTTTGCGGCTACTCGGGCCAAAACATGCTTACCACCAAAAACAAATTTGTTTAGAAAAAAAAAATACTTTATAAATCCATAAAAGGACCCAAAAATACCATTTTAATGAGTTAAATGTATTTATAAATCCAAAAAAAATAATTTAAATAGCACTAGACACATAAAATTCAACCGGGGAATTTACTGTACACATGGAATGAACATTAAAAAACATATTTTAAGCATTTAAAAGGGAGAAAATACCATTTTCATGCCATAAATTTATTAAATATAAAAAAAATGTTTGAAATATGCAAAACCAAGTTCTAATCATAAAAAAATAGGTGATAAAGATAACAAAACATTTAAACAAACAGTTGGTGTGCACCTTTATAACAAAACAACACAACTTTTCACAAAACAAGGCTTAAACAACTATTTTGAACACCAAGAAAATTAGCCAAATACTGAAAAACAATACTAAATATATATATATATATATATATATGTATATGTATATCGGTTTTTAATATCAATAAAATTATGAAACATAAATTATAATGGCATGTTCAAGGTACATCCTCCTCAAATTCTTGGGGGAATGGAAACACACACCCGATGTCACCATCTGAGGGTTTATAAACCATAAAACATTGACCACCAGACCGAAAAAAATAAAAAACCTATAACAATATTATGATAATATAACCCTATTTCTACCATTACTAGGGGAGAAGAAACAACCATGAAATAATGGAAGAGGATAAAGAGGGATGAGAAAGGAGACGAAATATCACCTTGGAAACTAGAAAACTCTTCATCTTCCCTTATATCTACACCTTTAGAGGCCATTTAATAGCATTAAAAGTCCTATAGAGCCTCCTATGGCCTGGAGGAACTAGTTAAAGAATATTTGTAAAAAAAATAGTACGAATTGAATGATTTATAAATGAGAAAAATTACCTTTGGAAAATCTGGAAGATTGAAAACAATATTGAGAAGGTTTTCCCTAATCCATGAATAATATGAGATCCAAAGTGGGGAAATAAAACATAGGTATGTGTCTAGTGTTCTTGGGATCAATTGGGAGGTTGAATCACAAAAAATTAATAAAAAATGAATAATATATAATAGAAAAAAAATATTTTTAAAACAAATGGAAATGGGCCCACGGGATGGCCCAATACCTGAATAAATAACTCAAATTCACAGTGCTTATAAATTCCCAAGGTTTTAAAAAGGATATAGTCGTTTTAATATGTCAATTTAGGAAAATTGGTAAGTGAAATAGGTGAATTTGTTTGAAAAACAATGGAGTTATAAAAGAATGTTTTTTTAAAATCTAAAAATGGGCTCATTGTTTGGCCCAAACCATGAAGTAACCTCCCTTTCTCCAAAAACTCCAAAATAGGAAATGAGGAACCAAAATAAGGATTATTATAAATATATGACACTTTAAAACTCAACATCAATCTCACTCAAAAGCCCTAAAAATGATCAGGATTTCCAATAGACCAGATCAAAACAATGAAATGAAAAACTGGGTGGGACATTCACAATTGATCTCATAACAAGGGTCGTGATAGTTTCTATTCTACCATATAGAATTGAACTAGAAGATATTTAAGAGATCATGAATCAACTAGAATATTTGATGTATATGTGTTTATCTACCTGATTATGTCTCCATTATGTTCTGTGGTTTTGTTTTCTATAAAGTTTGACATGACATTGTGCTTATGTTTTGATTATTAGATATTGAAATTGATGATAGTGATGACCTGATATCATATAATATATATCAATGATCTATTTAAACATTTTGTAGGATCTTTTATCTTCTATAAAATTTAATTTAGAGTTTGACTATTTGATATATTGAGGACTTCCATCAGAAGAAGGTGTGGCCTTTATGAATTCATCATGATGTAGTTTGGGATAACAAATGTACCATAATTATTAATGCCCTTGAGGAACTGAATGTTCCACCCCTACCTAGATCATTTTGTGGTCGTTTTTTGGATATCATCATGGTTTAATCCAAGACTCCTGAATATCATACCTAGCATCTTAACATCATACTGAGCACACTAAGAGAGAATATGATTTATGAAAATCTATTTAAGTGTAAATTACAGATTGATCAGGTACAATTTCTGGGTCACATCAACTTTAAGGATGGTGTGTTAGTGGACCTAGAGAGGGTTCACATACTGGTTTCTTTGAAGCATCCCAAGAATGTGTTAGATATTCATAGTTTTCTGAGAATATTGTGCTACTATCAGAGGTTCATCTAGGAATTTTACCTCTTAGAAGAACCTCTTTCATGATCGACTGATGTGTGAGTAATATAAAAATGGTATGAAACATGTGATAATGCTTTCCATGAGATAAATAAGTTATTACCAATGGAATTGATCTTGGTTATACCTGATCCAAGTTAGGAGTATACAATGTTTTGTGATGCATTTGGGATTGGGTTTGGAGTAGTGTGGATGCAGGGAGATCATATTACTACATATGGGTCATGGACGTTGAGGCCACAATAATGGAATTAACCAACACATGAACTTATGTTTTCTATAGTGGTTTATGATTTGATGTGATCACGACATTATCTTTTGGGATAAATTTTAATATATATACTTATCCAAAAAACATAGAGTATATCTTTTTTTCAACGAGATATTAATCTATGGTAGTGGATGTAGGTAAATTATATTTAGTCATTTTATTTTGAGAAAGCATATAATATTAGGAAAGGAAACAGTGTTTATGAAACTTTGATCAGAAAAACGCATACTCATGTGGTTCAAGAGACTAGTTTTGAGTAAAGGATGATGACTTTGATTTTTGAGATTCATGTTTTTGTTTATGAGAGCCAAGAGAAGGTGAAACTTGAATCATTATTATTAGATTATAAACTTTTTTTATGGACCATGGTGATGTATTTTGATTATCCAAAATGTTTCACCATGATGGAAATCCTTGAAGGTGGGGAGTTACCATCCAATTGGACAATAAATGAAATTGATATCATCTATGTCGATGCCATAGTTATTGTTCCTTAGAGTATGTATGAGGAGTTGATTCATGAATTATTTCCTCAAAGTGAGTGGTCCATCTAGGTTTTACCAAAATGTATCATGACCAATGTTGAAAATATTGGTGGCTAGTATTCCAAAATAATATAGAAGGGTTCGTAAGATGATTCTAAACATTCTAGTAGGTGATGGTTGAGCATCAATGACTAATGGTTCACTACAGTCATTTAACATTATAGAATGGAAGTTGGATGATGTTAGCAAGGATTTTTGGTGGGTCTAATGAGGATTACTTACTAAAACGGTGCTATTTGGGTGGTTGCAGACCTGCTGATGAAAGTAGGACATTTCATTCCAACATATGATATTTATCAATGGAATATCAGGGAGACATGTTCGTTCATGAGATGGTCCTTTTACATAGGTTTCCAGGAAAAATAATTTAAAACCATGATTTATGCTTTACATATCACTTCAGTAAGGTCTTACAGAAGGTGCTTGGTGCTCAGGTTTTGCTAAGTACGAATTTCAACACACAAACAGATGAGAATTCGGAGCATACTATATAGGTGGTTGATGATATGCTACATGCGTGTGTCATAGACTTCACTGGGTCATGGGAGAAGAACTTATTATTCATTGATTTTTCCTATAACAACATTTATCATTCCACTATTCATATGGAACTATATGAGGATCTTTATGGTATGAATTATAGAACACCTCTATGTTGGATGGAGGCGGGTGAGTTAGAGCTATTTGGATGGAGTCTCATATAAGATATGTCATAGCTGGTTTAGTTTATTTGGATATTTATAGCTATGTCTTAGAGTAGGATGATTTTGTTTGCTGAAATATATCGATGTACCCTTCAGTTTACATTGCGTATTCATGTTTTTCTATTATTTTTACCCATATTGCATCACAACAAGATTCAGAGATAAGGAAAGTTGGTGCCCATGATTATTGTAATATTTCAGGTTGTGGAGAGAATCAATATGGTGGAATTCCATTTGGATATTCCATAGAGTTAATGTACTAAGAATGGTGTTTTTCATGTGTGACAGCTTCAACGGTATCACCATGATCCCTCTCATGTGATCGATGTGGATGATGTTGAGCTTGAGACTGATGCATCCTATGATGATCATCCAGTACGTGTTGCTGATCATAGTGATAAAATGTCGAGGAGAAATATCATGATAATAGTTTATATATTGTGGAAACACGGGCATGTTTAAGAGAAAACATGGGATGGAAAAAGGAATATGTGGTTTCAGTGTCCCAACACATTTTTTACTTCAGAATCATAGAAATGATTGGGCGTATAGCTTAAGGACGAGCTATTATAAGGTTAGGAGATTATAAAATATTGAACTTTTATACAGGTGTCTCATGGTATTTTTATGTATTATATTTATTGTTATTTATTATATCATGTTGCGTTTTACCTTGGGAGTTTTGGGGTGAAATTAGAGATTTTTTGAGAGGTTTTGGGTAGCACATGGTTGGCGTATGTTTTTCTCTAACCATGTTCCCTAATGTAGTAAATTGTGAATCAAAAGATATATGAGGATTAAATGGATGGAATATGGTTTTTTGAATGATATGACATATTAGAATAACCATGTACCCTTAGGGGGAGGTGCACAGTTATGTTGCACGATTTTGGAAAACAGTGAGCCCTATATAGGATACCGTGAATACATGATTTTACACCACTAGAAAACTAATATAAAATACAAAACCCATAGTTATTAATTGATAATCACTCCCCAATAGACATAAACTAATTTCTATGATTTTTTAGGCTCTCAGACATATTCAAATGAATTATTAATTCTTTTTGTAGTGAATCGAAGATTTGTTCACAGATCAACACCTATTTTTTGTATTTTACCTCTTCCTAGTGGTTTCCTCCACCTCTCCCATATTATTCTCAAATTTTGGAATGATTATTTTCCTCATTTGTTGATGTATTAGATTTATTCTAGGTTATATCTTACTCTATTTGATCTTGATTCCAGGATTGTTTTCCAAAATATCACTCTTCATCCTCTTTTTGATCGTTTCGCTTCCAATAGGGATCTTAGTTAGTGAAATATTGTCACTGATCTTAAGTTAGGTGGCCAAAATTTCAAATCCCATAGTATTTATTTAAATATTTTTATATATTTTTTATATTGAAATTTCCAATACTGGGAAATTTGTTTTGGAATTTAATTTGATTAACTTAACTTTTTGTGTGATAATTAAATGGGTTAAATTTGGGGAAATTATAATCTAGTTTAATTTGATTAATTTATTGGTAAAATAATTATTGGAATGATTTTACTATAGAAATAATTGGATATTAGAATTATGGAATTGGTAAATTCAATGGTATTGGGTAATTTATTAATTATTGAGAAATATAATTGATTGATAATAAGAATAAAGGGATTTTTTTCTTAATCTTAAAGGGTTAATGGGTCATGTGAATAAATGTTAATAAATGATTTAAGGATAAAATTTTCATATTATTCAATGTAATTAAAGTAACGAGTTATTATTTAATTGAAAATTAAATTTTTATAAATTTATGTGAAAAGTTGATAAGAAATTTAATATAGATTATCCTTGTAAAATGTGAAATGTTTGATCCATTGTGGTTGATTGAAAAAAAAATTTGGGACACAAATTGATTCTCCAAATACCCATGGGGTCCTAGACATGGTATTCTTGGACCATATGCATTCATGTGATAATTGGGGTGGGACAATAATTGATGATTCAAAACAAAATTTATGTGATTGATTGACAGTGAGTGTGGGACATAGACTGATGCTTCAAAATTACAATTGTGTGATTGATTTATAATCGAGTTGTGGGATAGATATCGATGATTCAAGCACCCATGGGGTCCTAGATATGTAATTATAGGGAAAAAATTGGGAATTTGAATATGGTTCCATGTGGAAATAATAAGAATATAAATTAAATTATTGATAAATAAATGACATGCGAAATGATGAATTGTTATTATCAACTTGATATCCCTGGGGGATAGTTCAGACTCTAATATGATATGAATAAGGAATTGAGGGATTGATTGTCAATGTGAACCCTAAATATTTATGTGTCAAAATAAATAATAACTGAATATGTAAACTATGGAATCCCACCTTTTTATTACATAACATTTCATTACATTTTACAAACAGAGGATCTTTAAATCTAGTGTCTTGGAAATCAGAGACATAATAGATGAAAAACAACATAAAACCTTATTCTAATCCACTTGTAAGGCTTAATCATAAGTTCATCCTATGTAAAATTATTGCATCTCAAAACTTGGATACATACATTCAAAGGGAAGGGTGAGCAGAAGGCCCACTAAGGGTAAACAAGGGAATCAGTTTACTTGTGACATCAATAAAAACTTGAATAAAAATATAAGAACAAGAACAATGGAAGTATAGGAATATCGTAATAAAGATAACTTTAATATTAACTTGAATATGTGGATACAACATCTCATTTAGACATTCATGAACATATCACCAAGGTTTATCCCTGAGGTGTGATAAATATTACCAAGGTTATTCACCAAGGTATTGTGAATCTTGTCATCTCTAGAGATTAATTCTTTACCCAATGAATTAGAGTGCTATAAGGGTGAACCCTTAATATGTATTTATTGTTTGGTGATCCACCTAGATCATAATAAAACATTTCATAAATAACCCATAGAGAATAAAATAAATGGGCTTCATTTCAAAAGCGTGACATTTGAAAAGTTCTTAAAAATAAGATCATTATATCATTTATAACCCATGGAAAGGGAGTGAGGGTTATAAGTATGTACATTCCAGAATTAAATATATCCTTTTTATATATTTATGAACATGAATTAAAACTAAATATGTCAGGGTATTCACATAAATAAACAAGGTAATTTTTTGAGAGAAAGAGATAGAAATTTTGAGACGAAATTTCTACAACATAACGACTATATAACATGGTTTTAGAAAATAATAAAAAGAAAGGGCACAAGGGTAACCCACTCATAAATAACTCATATTAAAATATAAATATAGAATAAAATGGAGATAAGAACATGATATAGATATTTTAATGACATACCAAAAGAAAAAGGAAACTTGAAAGGAAAGAGAAGATGCAATTTCTTTTACGAGAAATTTGGCAGCGTAACAACGTCACTTAAAAATTCAGAAAAACAATTAATGAGAGCGGAAAGGGTCTCTAAAAAATTAGAAAATAAATGGATAGTAATGAGAAAATATAATAACATACCCTCGACATAAAGATATGGAAACTAGAAGACACAACATAAAGGAATTCATGACTTAAAGGAGGAGGGTGAAAAGATCCCTTACCTCGAAGAGTAACTTCAGAAGATTGAAGGTTGGGACATTGGGAGGTTTGAGGGCACCTTGGGAGGACTCCTTGGGAGGAAAGAAGACCAGAACTTCTTTGAGGATGATTTTGTAATGAAATGAATGAGGGAAATGACTTGGTATTTATAGGAAATGCGAGTGAATAAATTATTAATTTCCAAGTGACACCTCATCGGTGGTATTTGAAAAACCAGAAGTTTTCCCATGGTATTTGCCCATGATATTGGCCACCTAGGAAAACTCATAGAATATCTCACTATTCATAAGTCTACCAAAAATCTTACATAATTATTACGTCATTTATGATGTCATTAAACACCCGAAACTCAAAACTGCATTTTTACTATTCACTGAAAATTCAACTATTTCATAAAAATCCAAAAAATTCACCCTAACCTAATATTGATACTATGAATTCAAAAATTAAGTCCATTTTATGAAAATAATAGTCTAAATAGTTTTAATTTAATTTTTAAATAAAAACGTTATTTATTCCAAAAATTCAACTTTAAAACTATAACTCATTTTGTAACACCTTAAAAAAGTAATCAAGGTCCCATAAAAATATTGTATACCCATAAGAAAATAAAGTAACAGTTTATGATTAAATTTTATGAAAATAAATTTCCATTTTAAATTATTAAATTAACTATAAAATTGTAATTAAAAAATTTATGGCGTACCAAAATACAAAAACATAAACTATGATCATTTTTTCACTTTTAATATGTCTAAAATGTATTTATATATTCATGGGTGAAGTTTCTATTTGTTATGTAAAATTAATATTCATTACTATTCATATGGGTATGTTACTATTCCTACTTTATTATTCATTAAAAACCAAGTTTATCTTATTAGACTCTAAATTTCTCACTGATCACAAATATAACAGACCATTTTTTGAAAATCATTTCACATTATTAATTATTTAATGAATACACAAATATTTTAGAATACCCTTTTTTTCCTAAGTTCATCAATAATACACATCCTATATTTATCCGGATATTTGAAACACACAATCTCTTCCATAAAAAGAAATAACAATTATATTTATATAAAATGATTACACAAAGCAGCCAAGGTCTCATTACATAGACCATTATTACACCAGCATAAGACCTAAGTGTTATGTGTTCTATGGTGATAGACTCTTGGGGTGACTCGGACAACATTTCCAGAGTTGTGATTTCTATTAGTTTCAACTTATCCCTTATGCGATTCTGTTTATGGTTCATACATTGAAGTTAGGCTTGGGCTTGGTCCGTAGCAAAGCCTAGTGATGCTACCTCCTTCCCAAGCTCTGATAGATGGGATTTATATTGATCAAGTCTACTGGATGAGGCCATTAAAACTTCTTTCTATATTAATTGACCAATATAACCATATTTGTAAAACCAAAATGTCAATATTATAGTTTCTAACGGTCATATTGACCAACGGTCATATAACAGTCGAAACACAATGGTCACAATTTAATTATACCCCCAAAATTAGGAAACAAATATAATTAAAAATTTTGGGTTGTTACATTCTTACCCCCTTCATATATTTTTTCCCTGAAATTTTATCTCATACCCTCTGATGGGAAAAGGAGTGGGTACTTCTCTCTCATAGACTCCTCCAATTCCCATGTGGCTTCTTAATATTTGTTGTTCCTCCACAACACCATAACAAGGTGGGTATTCTTGTTGCGTACAACCTTTTCTCTACGATCTAAGATCTCCACTGACTGCTCCTCATAAAAGAGGTCATGTTCCAAATGTACCACCTCTATATTTAGTACATGTGAAGGGTCTGGTATGTATTTCCTCAAGAGGGATATGTGGAATACATCATGAACTTGTGATAGATTTGGAGGAAGTGCGAGCCGATATGCCACTATTCCCACATGATCGAGGATTTCATAGGGACCAATGTACCTAGGGTTGATTTCCCTATCTTCCCAAACCTCATGACTCTCTTCCAAGGGGGAATCCGAAGAAAGACTTTGTCATCAACATCAAACTCCAAGTCCCTTCAATGGTTGTCGGCATAGCTCTTTTGCCGACTCTGAGCTGCCTGAATTTGTTGTTGGATGGCATGGACCTTTTCTATCATCTCTTGCATAGGATCAGGAACAAGAATCTTTCTCTCACTAGCTTCATCCCAACAAGTAGGAGTTCTACATCGCTTCCCATATAGAGCTTCATATGGATCTATTTGAATGCTCGAGTGGAAGCTGTTGTTGTAAGATAACTCAACTAAAGAGGGATGTTGATCCCATCCACCTTTAAATTCCATTGAGAAAGTTCTCAGCATTTCATCAAGTGTTTGAATAGTCCATTCAGATTGGCCGTCGGTTTAGGGGTGATAGGCGGTACTAAAATTCAATTCAGTGCTTAGATCTTGTTGAAGACTTCTATATAATCTTGATGTGAACCTTGGATCTTGATCAGATATGATAGAAAGTGGAACTCCATGCAGCCTTAACACTTCCTTCACATAAATCCTTGCAAGTAGATCAAGAGGGAAATCTTCCCAAAAAGAGATAAAATGGGAAGTCTTCGTGAGATAGTCCATAATAACACATACCACATTATTTCATTTGGAAGTTCTCGGGAGACTGGTAACAATGTCCATAGTGATATTTTCCCACTTCCATGGTGGTATGGGTAGGGGTTACAATACCCCTTTAAGAAGTTGTCACTCTACTTTCACTTACTAACATACCAGGCACCTTGAAGTATAGTCATCTATCTCATGTTTCATATTATCCCACCAATAATGATCATGAAGGTCCCTATACATTTTTGTGCTACCAGGATGTATAGAGAAAGTAGATATATAAGCTTTATCCATCAGTTCCTTATTTATATCTAGAATAGATGGATCACATAGTCTTGTACGAAATTTCAGTACACCTTCTTGATGAGTATCGAACTCAGGAAACATCCCATCCTTCACAGCCTCAAACTTATTTTATAAGAAAGTATCTTATTTCTGATCTTTCTTGATCTTCTCTAGTAGTTATAGTTGATAAATCATTTGGGTTATCGTTGATGATGTCCCTTCCCTTATAATTCCCATGTACATCTTTACTAGGTCTTTGATCAAAGGATCTTTTTGAATCCTCATCATGGAAAGAACAACTAGGTATTTCCTGCTTAATGCATCAGTGACTTTGTTTTATCTTTCGGGATGATAATGAATTGAACAATAATAGTCTTTAAGAAGTTCCAACCATCTCCTTTTTCTTATGTTCAATTCCTTTTGGTGAAAATATACTTCAAACTTTGATTGTCTGTGTATATATCACATTTCCCCCCCATAAAGATAGTGCCTCCATATTTTCAGAGCAAAAATGACCACCTCCAGGTCCAGATCATGCATAGGATAGTTCTTCTAACGAGTCTTCAACTGTCAAGATGCACAAGCAATGACCTTTTCATTTTTCACGAGGACGCACCCAATCCATTTCAGAGATGCATCACTAAAAATAACAAATCCTTCTCCACTTGAGGGAAGATTTAACATAGGTGTAGTAACCAATCTCTTCTTCAGCTCTTGGAAACATTCCTCACACTCCTTTGTCCAGATGAACTTGACCTCTTTTCGAGTTAACTTGGTTGGAAACTACAAATATCACTTATTGTTGTTGTATGATGCCACTCCTCAACAACTTTTTTCTATTCATGGTCAACTATGATTCTTTTATTGGTAACAATGATCCCCAAGAAAGAAACTTCTTGTAACTAGAATTCACATTTATTGAACATTCCAAAAAGTCTCTACTTCTGTAGAGTTTTCCAAATAACCCTCAGATGATCCTCAATGCTCCTCATGACTTTTTGAATATATCATAATTTCATCAATAAAAACTACCACAAAGTTATTAAGGTAGTCTTTAATGACTCTATTCATTAAATCCATAAAAATAGTAGGTGCATTAGTCAATCCAAATGGAATAACAACAAACTCATAATGCCCATAACTTGATCGGAAGGCAGTTTTTTGAATATCTTCTTTATTCACCCTCAATTGATGATAACTAGATCAAAGTTCAATCTTAGAGAAGAATTGAGCCCCATGAATTTGGTCAAATAAGTCATCAATTCTTGGAAGAGGGTATTTGTTCTTTACTGTGATTCCATTCAGTTCTCTATAATCAATGAATATACTCATTGATCCATCCTTCTTCTTCACAAAGAGAATAGGTGCTCCCCATGGAGACACAATCGTTCAGATAAACCCCTTCTCCAAAATATCTTGGAGATGTTTTTAATTCCTCCAGCTTCACATTTTCCATCCTATACGGGGTCGTTGATATTTGATGAGATCCAAGTATGAGTTCAATGGAGAACTCTACCTCTCTTTCTGGGGGAGGTCCAGACAACTCTATAGAAAATGCGTCAATGTATTCCTAGACGATGGGTACATTTTCTATCCTCAAACTATCATTTACTTCTTCTTCTTCACCGATCAACTTTATAAAGAAGGATAAATGAGGTTCTTCTAGACAAAGATTAGGTTAATATATATCTCCTTTGAAGATAACTATAGGTTTTCCATTCAAGACTACTGATATTTCTTTTCTTCTGCATTTAATCTTAGCATTATACTTTGAGAGCTAGTCCATCCCTAGTATAATAACGAATTATATCATGGGAATGACTACTAGATTTGCAATAAGACTGTGCTCACTAAAGTAAATACTAGAGTTTCTAAACACTAATGATGTTAGGATAATCCCACCAAGATTCTTGACTGATAACTCTACTTTTAGCAAGTTGAGGGTTGATTCTAAATTCTTTGCAAACATGAAAGAGATAAAGGAATGTGTAGAACCAGAATAAAAAAAAGTACTTGCTAGATTTGAGAGAATAATAGGAGTACCTTCTACCACATCATTTGGAGCTTCAACTTCAGCTATCGTGGTAGCAAAATCAGGACCTTTCTCCCTTGGCCTTTGCTGAGGCTGATGGTGGTTCCCCTCCACTACCCTTAGATTAGGGCAGTGATTATAAAAGTGCCCAAGTTTTACACACTTAAAGAACTAGATATCAGGTAGGTACTAAACCATCTTCCCCATGTCGTTTGTGTCTGGAAGTTGAGGTTTCACCTCACTAAGACAATTCCCCGCAATATGGTCATCCCTTCTACACTTGTAGCATTTCTCGCTCCCTAGCTGGCAGTTCCCCGAATACTTCTTCCAACATTTATTACACGTGGGACGTTGCACTTACATGACTCCTCTTCCTTGATCAAAGCTCCTCCCTAAGCTGGGATCCATCGATCTCTTTTTTTCGTTTGATTTATGAGAGCACTGCGTCTCACCAAACTCCAGTTCGACTTTCATCGCACTTCGCACGATCTACTCATAGCTGTCATAGTCTTGGTTGGCTAGATTCTTCCGCATATGAGGTCTTAGTCCACCGAAGAATCTATCAACCTTACGATTTAAATCCATGACAAAGCTAGAGGTTTATCATGAAAGTCGGGTGAAGTTCATTTCATAGATTCTGAAAAATTCATTCTTCTTCTGCTTCAGCTTGAGAAAATCATTCTCCATTCTTGTTCTCATGGATCGAGGGAAATACATACTGAATAAAATCCCTCTTAACTCTTCCCACTCCAAATCATAAAATTCCACTCTTTTCCTTGTGTTTTTAATCAGATCTCACTACTGATCAACTTCTCGTTCTAAGCGATAGACAGCCAGGGTGACATTCTCTTGCTCTGAACAGCGGAGCACAGAAAAGATCTTCTTGATAGAGCTGATCCACTGCTCAGTAATCAATGGGTAAGTTGATAAACTAAAGGTTGGTAGTCATTGACATATAAATAACTCAATAGAATGTTGTTCCCTTCATTGTGAGATTGGTCTCTCAACTTGATTTAATTTATTTCCCATAACTTGAGTCAGTTGGTTCATCATTCACATGAATGTTTCCATTCTGGTTTCCATCGGTGCACCGTCAGTGCATGGTCCATTGCGCTCACCATTTTCACGGTGCCTCCTATTTCCAAACATTTTCTAAAAGAATATTATATTAGTAAAAAACTTATTACATTTATGATTTTTTTAACAATAAATGATTTTATGTCTTAAATCTTCATGATTATACAATTACATTTCTCTATAATTCCTTCATAATGATTTAAAAAAGATTCTGATGAACCAAACATATCCCCCGGGAGTGTCGTAACCAAGAGTGTAGCAAGGCCCATTTTCGTTCACCAGTTCCCATTTGAGTCTAGGTCAAAGTGGTGTTTTCATGTTTTACCCCTATGTACATCTGTTCTAGAGCCTCCTCTATCAGCTCGTATCCAGACAGGGATGTGTTTGTTTGATAATCCACTTACTCAATATTCACCAAAATACCAGGAAGTTTTCCTATATTTAAACTTTTCTAAAGGACTATTACTAAATATTTCATAGCCTAATTTCCATAAATAACTAAACTATCCTTTGATACCATCTATGGCATCCCACCTTTTTATTACATAAATTTTCATTACATTTTACAAACAGAGAATCTTTAAAGTCTAGTGTTTTGGGAATCAAGAACATAATAAAAGAAAAACAACATAAAAAATTCTTCTAATCCACTTTTAAGGCTTCATCAAAAGTTCATCCTATGTATAATTACTGCATCTCATAACTTGGAGACATACATTCACAGGAAAGGGTGAGCAGAAGGCCCAGTAAGGGTAAACAAGGGAATCAGTTTACTTGTAACATCAATAAGAACTTGAAATAAAAAAAAGGACATGAGCAATGGAATTATAGGCATATTGTAAAAAACTAACATGAATAATAACTTGAATATGTTTCTATAACATTTCATTTAGACATTCATGAACATATCACCAAGGTTTATCCCCAAGGTGTCATAAAAAATACCAAGGTTATTCACCAAGGTATTGTGAAACTTGTCATCTCTAGAGATTAATTCTCTACCACATGAATTGGAGCGATATCTGGGCACACCCTTAATATGTCTTTATTTTCATGTGATCCACATAGTTAATAATCAAAAAATTCATAAATAACCCATAGAGAATAAAAGAAAAGGTTTTCATTTCCAAATTGTGACGTTTTAAAAGTTCCTTAAAAATAAGATCATTATATTATTTATAACCCATGGAAAGGGAGTGAGGGTTATATGTATATCTATTACAGAATAAAATATATCCTTATTATATATTTATGAACACCCATAGAAATAAAATAGTTCTAGGTACTCACATAAATAAACAAGATAATTTCTTGAGAGAAAGAGATAGAAATTTTGAGACGAAATTTCTGCACCATAATAGCTATATAACATGGTTTTAGAAAATAATAAAAAGAGAAGGTACAAGGGTAAAAAACTCATAAATAACTCATATTAAAATATAAATATAGAATAAAATGGATATAAGAACATGGTTTGGATATTTTAATGACATACCACAATAAAAAGGAAACTTGAAAGGAAAGAGAAGATACAATTTCTTTCACGAGAAATTCGACAGCCTAACGACGTCACTTAAAAATTTAGAAAACAAATTGATGAGATAGGAAAGGGTATCTCAGAAATTAGACATGAAATGGATAGTAATGAGAACATATATGAACATACCCTCAACATAAAGAGATGGAAACTTGAAGACACAACATAAAGTAATTCATGACTTAAAAGAGGAGGGTGAAATGATCCCTTACCTTGAAGAGTAACTTCAGAAGCTTGAAGATCGGGGCCTTGGGAGGTTTTAGGGCACCATGGGAGGACTAATTGGGAGGTAAGAAGACCATAACTTCGTTGAGGATGATTTTGGAATGAAATGAATGAGGTAAATGGCTTGGTATTTATAGGAAAAGTGAGCGAATAAATTATTAATTTCCATGGGACACTCACCGATGGTATTTCCAAAACCATGGGCTCACCCATGGTATTGGCCAATTGGGAAACCTCATAACATATCTTACTGCTCATAAGTAGACCATAAATCTTAAATAATTATTACATAATTAATGATGCCATTAAACACCCGAAACTCAAAACTGCATTTTTACTATTCACTGAAACTTCAACTGTTTCAGAAAAATCCTAAAAATTCACCCTAACATAATATCGATGCTCTGAATTCAAAAATGAATTCCATTTTAGAAAAATAATTTTCTAAATATTTTTAATTTATATTTTAAATAAATTCATTATTTATTCCAAAAATACAACTTAAAAACTATAACTCATTTTGTAGCACCTTTAAAAAGTAATCAAGGTCCCATAAAAATATCATATAACCATAAGAAAATAAAGTAACAATTTATTATTAAATTTTATGAAAATAAATTTTCCTTTTAAATTATTAAATTAACTATAAAATTGTAAATAAACTATTTATGGCGAAAAAAAATACCAAAACTTAAACTATGATCATTTTTTCACTTTTAAGATTCTAAATGTATTTATATATTCATGGGTTAAGTTTCTATATTTTTGGTCAAATTACTATTCATATGGGTATGTTACTATTCCTGATTTACTATTCACTAAAAACCAAGTTGATCTTATTAGACTCAAAATTTCTCACTGATCACAACTGTAGAGGACCATATTTTGAAAATCATTTCATATTATTAATTATTTAATGAATACAATTTTTTTTTAAAATACCCCTTTTTTCATAAATTCATCAATAATAGACATCCTATATTTATCCGGATATTTAAAAACACACAAACTTTTCCATAAGAAGAAATAAAAAATTTATTTATATAAAAAGATTACAAAAAGCTGATAAGGTCTCATTAGATATCCCCTTATTAGACCAGCAGAAGACCTAAGTGTTAGGTGTGCTATGGTCATATAATCCTGGTGTGGCTCGGACAACATTGCCCGGGTGGTGATTTCTATCAGCTTGAACTTCTTCCTTAGGCGATTCTGTTCAAGCTTTATACGTTGAAGTTCAGCTTGGGCTTGGTCCAGAGCAAATCCCAGTGATGCTACCTCCTTCCCATGCTCCGACAGATGAGCTTCATATGGCTCAAGTCTACTGGACGAGGCCATTAAATCTTCTTTCTATATTAATTAATGAAGATAACCATATTTATAAAAACACAACATTAAGATTATAGTTTCCAATGGTCATATTGACCAACGATCATATAACAGTCGAAACAAAATGGTCACAATTTAATTATACCCACAAAATTAGGAAACGAAAAAAATTAAAAAGTTTGGGTCATTACATAAAATATTTAATTTATTTCTTTTATTTTATTCTTTATATGATTGCATACATTTTTATTGACTAGATATGGTTTTAGGTGTCGTTGGTGGTGGCTTAGTAAGTTTTACTAAAAACCTTCTCATGTAGTATAATTAGTACCTGAATAGAATTTATGTTTGTATGATAGGATAAGGAAAATATCCCTATGATAGATGGATGATTCAAGATGGATCATGGATAAGGTAACTCGACATGATTTTGGGCCCCTCTTCGGAGTGTCAGTGTGTCTTTATTTTTTTTGCTTTGACACATGAAACTTATATAGATAGAAATATATACAGATTTTGTTTTGGTGATTGTATCATGTTAGGTCATCATGTGATACCATTATTATTCTGGTTACATTTATTATCTTTTGTGTATTTTCTGTTTATTTCTTTGGTTGTGAAGCTCTGATAAAGAAGGTATAGTCAGCCCATGTTATATATTGAACCCTCTCTAGTAGTTGGTAGCCTCTGGCATACAAGGATGCGCGTTTGAGGTCATTTGATTTATTAGATCAAGGAATCAGTGTTCGGAACCCAAGTCAGGACACCATAATAAAGTGATAGACTACGCCTTATGGTAGTTTAAGATACATGAGGAGAACTACATGAAACATGATCTCGAGCTAGAAGCTGTGCATTTTTCATTGAAAATATGGTGGATGTAACACCCCAGTAATTTGTTTAATAATTTTAAATACATTATGTTATGAAAAATAATAATTTTAAAATTAATTGGTTTAATTAATAATTATACATATAAATAATTATAATTTATATCTTTCAAATTAATTAATTAATGTTCTAAAAAACAAATAATACATTAAAATATTATTCTATGTAAAAGAATATTTTAATATGAATATATGTATTCTATCAATCGATTATTTAATTAAATATTAAATAATATTATATATATTGACTATAATAATTATTTTGATAAATACTAAATTATGTTACGAATATATTCACTATTAATATGACACAAAAATATTTTATGGTATATTTGTTCATAAATAATTTCAATTCATTCGATAGCTTGTAATGCATGAAACACTAAGTCCTTGTGAAACAAAACATTTTTACTTATAGGAGACACTTAAAACCCAGTCGTTAAACATGATTTTTTCACTTTTGTGATTTGAATTTTAAAAAATGGATATACAGAGTTGCATTTAGTAAGATATTTAGGGTCTGATTGGATCAACATATTATTTGGTGAAAAGTAACTTGAAAATTTTGAATAGTAATGTACCTTAAGGAATAGTAACTTGTCCCTTATGAATAGTATTTTAACCATATGAATAGTAACCTCACCCATGTAAATATAAATAAAATTCAGGCACCTTAAAAATGAGAGTGAATAATTTAAAAAAATAATTAAGTGTTGGTATTATTTTGAGTAATAAAAATTTAATTATAATTTATAACTAATAAATTAATTTAAAATATAATTAATTTTCTTAAAATTTATTCATAAATCAATATTTTTTGGTCCTATGATTATTGGGATAATTTAATGAGGCATATGTTAAATTTCCAGTGTATTATGAAATTAGTTATAATTTTAAAAACTTATTTTTCAAGAATATGGTCATTTTAATTAAAAATTAAATTCCTCATAACTAGAAAATTAACTTCATAAAATGATGTAAATTTTTTGATTCTACTCATAGAAAAATGTTTATGGAGAATTTTTGGGATTTTTCTAAAATACATGATTTTTTGTGAATAGTGAAATTTGATAATTTCTGAAATATGCTAAATAAATGAATTAATGCATCATTATTGAGTCATGGATGATATAAATGGATATTATTTTGAACTCACATGAACGTATTACTTTTTTTAGTCATAATAATCAAAACTATTTCTTGTCGTTATCAAAATAATAAAATATTGAGAAATTACTCCTCTCGTCCACTATAAAAACCAGCCCTCACCCCCTCTTCTCTTCACTCCTCTAAGAATTGAATCTTATAAAATTTCTTCCCAAATACTCTAAACTAGTACCTCCCCATGTCCAGGGGATCCTCGTCTTTCCAAAATACCAAAATCAATCCCCTTAAGGAGATTCTCAAGGACGAGTATCCAAGAGGTAAAATCCCCTTCCTTTTCCTTTTATATTCATTTTAAGTTCCTTCTTTATTTGTTATTATATCCTCACATAATCTATCCAAATGATAATTATAAATATAGTATCATATATATTATTGAATTATATCATGTTAATGGAAGATACATCATGAATCACATTTCTCTCTTTTATTTTAAAAATGAAATCATCATCTTGGAGGTGCCAATTTACAACCTTCTTAGACGACAAACATTCATTATTCAGTTTCTCCTACATGTATGGTGAAGAAACAAATTTTATGGTTGAACCAAATTATAAAATATTTATTATATATTATGTAAGGTTCTATAACCATTTTATATACATGATATTAAATAATCGTTCAAAACTAATTCATTGTGATTGAAAAACCGCTAAAATTAAGCTAAACAATTTTCATTAAAAAGTTATCTAATGATTAATAATCATACCAATAAAAAAATGATATATATAACCATTTAATTATATGTATGATCATTAATAACTTGTAATTACAATTCCAGATAATTATAAACATTTTATATGAAATCCCATACTTATAAACGAGCAAATTGATCATGAAATCAAGTTAACTCACACTCCGGAATGACAAAATTCAATCTTATAACATATCAAGAAAGCCATGAATGAACATAATTAAACTGAAATTAATAAAATAAATGTAGAAAAGGTTCTGAAATAATTAATTAATGGTTTTAATTTTACTATCCATAACATTAAGATCAAGTGAAGAACACATTCGGGCATAAGCTAAGGGGCTACTCATCGCACTTTTATTTCCGTGAGATTTTCATAGTTCACCACTTATTTATTGTATGTGATGTATGTATGATTCTATTTGATATATAATATCATTATTATATCTATATTAATGGAATTCAATGATTCAATACTAGAAATTAAAGGTATACCAATGGTTTTACAAACTGTAGCCATGTAAGTCGTGACAATAGACATATGCCAACAGTTTCGAAGAAACCGTTGGTATATTTGAATAAATCTATACTATACCAACAGTTTTATGTAAATTGTTGGTATAGAGATGAGATAAGGTTTTTTCCAATAGTTCTAAGATAACCAATGGTAAAAAGTACACACATAACCTATACCAACGGTTTAAAACCGTTGGCATAGGCTTAACTGTTCAATTCACACAGTATCCTGCTGCTCTGTGTGTTTCTATGCGAATTGCACAGTAAGAAATTATATAATTAATTATGAATACAATAAGGATACATAATTTAATAATCAATTATGAATACAATAAAATAATCAATTATTAATACAATACATTAAAAACTGAATATGTAATTATATGTGATACGGAATTAAGAATACATACAAAATTGAAATTTGTATAACACATAAATGATTGAGTTCAGAAATTAGAAGATAATAACCGAAAATAAGGAAATATATAAATGAATTCAAACAACCACAAATATAATGTCCCATGGTTTTGGGAGGGTGTCCTTGAACTTAGTGATGATGATAATGGGTGTGTATCAATGAGCTTGTGTGACTTAGGGAATATAGTTGTCCTTGGCATATTAAATGTCATGTGTTTTAGAATAGGGGTAGGAGTTCCTCACATGAGAAGTGGATTGTGTGAGGCTGGACCATGGATTGTCTTGCTAAACTATCAACACAATCTGAATATGTTTGGCCGGTTTTCTGTATGCCAGTTGTTTTTACATAAAATTATGTGCATTTAAAACAAATAGAGACAGTTAGAGTGATACCACCCACATCGTGCCTCGAATTGAGGCGGGGTTGACTCGTACACATCACATATGGCCCAGGGATCGTTTTCCTAAAGTATCAACACAATCCGAATGTGTTTGGTTGGTTTTCCATATGTCAGTTGTTGTTTTCACTTAAAATGTTGTCCATTTCAAATAAAAGTGAGACACTTTGAGTGGTACTGGACACATCGGGCCTCAGATTGAAACTTGATTGACTCATACACATCATAAATGACCAATGGATATTTGTGATAAAGTATCAAAACAATCCAAATATTTTTGGTTGATTTTCCGTATGTCAGTTGTTTTTACGTAAAACAATGTCCATTTTAAATAAAAGAGAGACACTTAGAGTGATACCGTCCACACCATGCCTCAGATTGAGGTGGGGTTGACTTATACGTGTCAAAAATGACCCATTAATCATTTTCCTAATATATTAACACAATCCAAAAGTTTATGGTCAATTTTCCGTATGCCAATTGTTGTTATCACTTAAAATGTTGATCATTTCAAACAAAGGTGAGACACTTTGAGTGGTACCGGGAACACTGGGCCTCAGATTGAGGTGGGGTTGACTCGTACATGTCAAAAATGACTCATGGTTCGTTTACCTAAAGTATCAATAGAATCTGAATGTGTCTGGTTGGTTTTCTATATTCCAGTTGCTGTTTTTATTTAAAATGTTTATCATTTCAAATAAAGGTGTGACACCTTGAGTTGTACAGGGCACACCGCGCCTCAGATTGAGGCGGGGTTGACTCGTATAGATAAATAACTACTCATTGATCATTTTACTAAAATATCAACAGAATCCGAATATGTTTGATCCATTTTCTGTATTCCAGTTGTTTTTACATAAAATGAAGACCATTTTAATCAAAAGAGAGGCACATAGAGTGATACTGGCCACACTCTACCTCAGATTGAGGTGGGGATGAATTTTTCACATCACATATGACTCATAGATCATTTTCCTAAAGTATAAACACAATCAGAATGTGTTTGGTCGGTTTTCCGTATTCCAGTTGTTGTTTTCACTTAAAATGATGTCCATTTTAAACAAAAGAGAAACATTTAGAGTGGTATCAGCCACACTATGCCTCAGATTGATGCGAGGTTGACTCTTACACTTCAAAAATGTACCATGGATCATTTTCCTAAAGTATCAACACAATCCTAATGCATTTGGTTGTTTTTTAGTTTGCTAGTTGTTGTTTTCACTTAAAATGTTGTTCATTTCAAATAAAGGTGAGACACTTTGAGTGGTACCGGCCACACCACGCCTCACATTGATGCGAGGATGACTCCTACACATAAAAAATGTTTCATGGATCACTGTGCTAAAGTATAAAAACACTCTGAATACGTTTCGTCGATTTTCTGTATGCCAATTGTTTTTACTTAAAAGAGTGTCCATTTTAAACAAAAGAGAGACACTTTGAGTGATATAGGCCACACCATTCCTTGGATTGTGGAGGGGTTGACTCATACATTTCACATATGACTTATGGATCATTTTCCTAAAGTATCAACACAATACAAATGAGTTTGGTCAGTTGTATGTATGCCAGTTGTTGTTTTCACTTAAAATGATGTCCATTTTAAACAAAAGAGAGACACTTAGAGTGGTATCGGCCACACCGTGACTCAGATTGGGGAAGGTTTGACTCATACATGTCAAAAATGACCCATTGATCATTGTCTAAAATTTTCAGCACAATATAAATTAATTTTATCAAAGTATACCCACGGTTTAAAACTGTTGGTATTGTCTATTTTAAGAACTATTGCACAGAAACCCCTCTAGTAGCCCCTCCAGTATACACCTGCATAAAAAATAGCACAAAAAAACCAACAAACAGACATAAAATAGCATAAAAAACACATTAAATAGAAAAAAACACATAAAACCATCAAACTCTTCCAACCATGTCATGTACTACAATTCCCTATTTCAATCTTTATAGGACAACAATCTTCCAGTAGAGTTGAATAATAGTTTCAATAACTCAAACATTATTTACACCCATTTCAATATTCATATTACAACCACTCTTCTAGTAGTAATTCACCTCACCCCTAGACAAACCCCCCAACTAGCACATCCCCCCTGCTCCCCATAAAATTCTAATAGACATAATAGTCTGAGAAATACTTATTAGAGTTGAATAACAATTTGAAATTTGCTCAAAGTAATATAATTTATTCTAATGTGAAATAAATTGTTTCCAGATGTGTTGGATAAAATACATGTAGATGTTCAAATTTGAAATGGAATATGTTATTTGTAAAGGAAATTTCAGTTTTGACGAACTAAGAAGGAAGATTAAGGAGGTAGGGGTGTTAATGTCAGATATTGGGTGAATGGTAATGGATTTTTTGGTAGAATCTATAGTGTTAATAGCATAATATACTTGGGTATTGGTTTTTGAACGCATAGTGATCATGTTAAAATTGGTTGAATAAGTGGATGTTGAATATGTGTCTCATCTAGAGTGTGTTGTGATTCACATGAGGTTGAAAAAATAGTCCCCTTCCAGGATGGGTTATAGTAGTACATGGTGTATTATTGGTTAATGTAAGGGCGAAACTTCTTTATTCCATGATAAAAATAATTTATGATACCCTCTCATGCTTAATAGTGAGAATAAAAGTGAAGACACATAATATCCTCAAAAAAATTGGATCCAACTAAATCATGCCCCAAAGACCCTCTTTAACCCAAACATCCTACCATAGGACTTTGACATGTGGTATGATATTCCCTCGCTACAATTTCTTTATGTTGAGAAATAAAACCCCTCAATTTTTGAAATTTTTAGATTTTTGAGGATCATAATATGATCTTTTGACAATGAAAGAACACCCAAATACGATCTATCATAAAAAAAGAATCTTTTATAGAAAATGAAAAATGTCTGAAAATGGATTTTACCTGGGAGTGGTTTTCTTCTTCATAAATCTAATGAGAAAGTTTGATGGTGCATGCTATGAAGCTAAATTTGAAAATGGGGTATATAAACTAACCATGGTTCCATGGTCGTTAAAAAAGAAGTAAAGTATGGAACTCTATAATTGATTTAAAATTTAGGCAGAACTGAAATGATCAGAATTTCAACTTGTGATGGTCTAGAAGAATGGAACTGTAAGTTTATTGAATTTAGTGAGAATTATATTAATTTTCTTAAGGCTATAAACACTAAATGGTACAATTATGGTGTGATATATTGATCAGAGTAGGATTCCACCACATCGTGCCTCAGACTGAGGCGGGTTTGACTCACACACATAAAAAATGACCAATGTATCGTTGTCCTAAAGTATCAGCACAATCCATATACATTTGGTCAGTTTTCTATATGTCAGTTGTTGTTTTCACTTAAAATGTTGTTCATTTCACTGAATTATGTTCCAAGCATGAACCACATATTTTTGGGTAAAGATATGATATTTACTCTAAAAACATTGAAGTAAATACAAGTGAAAAATAAAATACCAAAAAAAATATAAAAATTACGTCATAATTAAATAATAGTTGTGACACTTGGCCAACCTTGAACCCTTCTGGACATCCCCCCCACCTGGATAGCCCCCACCCCACCCCATCCACCACCCCACTGGCACACTCCCCTCCCCACCCTGAAAACATGAAATTGAAATTAAAAATACCTTAAATATGATTTCTTTCTTCAAACAAACACAAATATTATGCCTCTACTCCAAATGCTAAAAACGATGACATATTTTTTGCAATTCTGATGTTGTTCACAACCTTCAAGGATGAAGAAAATCATGTTTTACTATGTAATAAGACTCTTCAAGGTGTTATAATATTAAATAGGTGGGTTTAGAAATGAAAATTAAAGGGTTAGAAGTAGGATTTGTATGGAGGGTTTTGAAATTTCTAATTAAATAGCTCCAACCCATATAGAAGATAATGATTTCAGAATATCCAATAACCAACACATCATTATAAATGGAGAGATTCCTCAAAGTGGTGTTAAATGAGGATAATTGAATTTGAAAGCCAATAAGGGAGGTATCAGGAGAACACCCTAATGGATTATGAATTCCTAAGGAAATATATTAATGATACTGATATGAATCACCATTTATATATTTACATTGGTTTTTTTGATGGATAATGATCTTATTTTTCATTTGTGGAGTTGGGTTGAACTCAAAACACCGAATGGGGTTCCACTTTATAGTTATGAGAATATATTATCCAATGCTACGAAGCTTCCACCTGTAAACATGACAACTTGATATCAGTGCCTACTGGAATTTCATGACATTTAAGGGATATGTGTTTTGTGAAAATCCTATGAATTATAGGGATGCTCATGAAAGATGATTTTTTTCCATATGTGTATGGAATTCAGTAATGACGATGGTTTATTCCATTTAAACAATGTTATAGTGTATGTTTAGGATGATTTCTTTCATTTCACCAGTGTTCTAGTGTATGTTTAGGTGAGGTGAGTTAGAAACTATGTTAGGCATGTCATTAGAATGTGGGTTCTTCCATTTAACCAAGTAGTCTTGGATTTTAGGTATGGAAGTGTTTTAGGTGATCTAATTACTACCCACTCTATAGTATGGCCAACACATCATATGGGCATACCCATGAAACAAAGGCATGTTTAAATGGGACATTTTCAGCACCCCATTTAGCCAAACATACTTTTCACTATAAGGGATTGGCCATGTATATTTACATGGATATCCATGTCATGTACTATGTGTACATTCCCATGACACTAGATTATCATGACACCATGTGAACCCTGATACAAACCATGTGATCCCTTATACCATATAGTCATTATTACAACCATTAAAAACAACTTATTAAAAACATAATTTGTCAAAGATAATAAAATTGAACATAAATAAATAATTAAATTAGATATATTAAGTACAATTAAGGAATACTATCTTATATACTAAATGAACACCCACAACAATGATTAATGTCCACAGATCTCTCCTTTCTGCTAGATTAGAAGAGAAAAAAAATAGTTGCCGAACAACAAAACCAAGGTATAAAAAATAGTTACATAACGGAAAAACCAAGGTATCACTTAGATATTTGAAGTGTAGAAGAAACAATTTCCTTGATTGAAGATGGATTGATCAGTGGAAGAAGTTTGGCAGGTTGGGGAAGAGGAATATTCGATTTAGTGCACCAATCGAGCGAAGGGGGACCTGCAATCAAGCGGAGGGGGTACTGGACGCCCAATTAGTATTTTGGGGAAAACATTTCCAAAGATTTTTAAAAACTGTTGGAAATGTATGTATAGTAAGGCCTATACCAACAGTTTGTATAAACCATTGGTAAAAGAGGGGAAATGTGAGGCTGATACCAACGGTTCACACAAACCGTTGGTATACAAAGCCATTCCCAATGGTTTACCTAAACCATTGGGATATAAGCATTGTAAAAAGTGGAATTTCTAGTAGTGATTCATTTTATTTATATTATCTTTTTGTCATTCAATTTGATTGATTACAATGTTGTAAGGGACTTCATCTCAATTTCTATTGCTTTGAGAGTTACTGGGTATTGTGCACCAGATCATTTTTATGTGGTGTATTTACAACTAATTTGAGATCATATTTAATTTGAAATTAAATTCCTATTAAATATACATATTCTTGTATAGTGTATATGATTATTTTCATATCCATATACCATTTTACATATAGTGTTTATTTTGAATGTTGTTTTAACTGTGAAAATATTGATTAATTTGTATCATGTACTTAATATGTATTTTGATAATTAATTTTAGTCTAGAATTAAATCCCTAGATAATAATTATTTAGAATTGAAGTTAGGGGAGAGGTAGTTATATCCCCTCAATGCATTGATAGGTCTCCTGAGACACAATAGTTGGTGACAAACCCTTCTTGTTTTTTTCCAAAACATAATTAGATGAGTTTCTACCCACAGACTTAGACCATATCGACAGTATGATGGTTAATGTCCCAGATACATGATGTCCAAATTATCAGAATGATCTTTATTCATTTTTAAGTTATTACATTCCTTGAGGTTTTCACTCTGACAAAACCTATGGATGTATTTTCATTCTCAGTCTATTGAAGCTGTGTATTTTTCAACTAATCACCATGCCATATTGATTATGTATAATTTTTTATGACTCACTTTATAACAAAAATTATCTTTATTTCATATTTAAACATGATTTATTACATAAAACATAACTTAATACAACCCAGAAGATCAACTGGTCTACTGTATTTTGGTCTTAGGAACATTACTTAACAACTTAAAACATGAAGTACACATCGTTATTGAAAACTTATTTTACATGACTGTAATATTCCTTCATACATAGAAATTCCTGGGATAAGCTGAGGACATGCATAAGAAAAGGGTGAGAT
Organism: Viscum album; assembly: GCA_963277665.1. NCBI lineage: Eukaryota > Viridiplantae > Streptophyta > Magnoliopsida > Santalales > Viscaceae > Viscum > Viscum album. Next base: position 121,049,744 of record OY728119.1, read on the forward strand.
ATAAATCCTAGTAAGGGAATAAACATGGAGTAACATGAGTAAGACAATACATGTTAGTCAATTGGAATATCAATAGAGCACAAAAGAAATATGAATATAAAGGCATGATATAGTATGATATTCATAACATGGAAATGTGGAAAAAACACAAAACATTGAATCATTAACATAATGGAATTAGGTAAACCCATATCCAAAAATGATTGACAAATGTCCTATAAAGGAATCAGGTAAACCCCTTCCCCAACATTAAGTATCATGATATTAAACATTACCCAATGCATTGGAGTGATATCAGGGTGCACCCATTATAATCATTTCAATCTCATGCCGAAGTGTCGCACATAGATCATATAATATAGATTCATTTAACATAATCATTTATTCAACTATTAAGGAATGTGTAATTCATAACGTTAAGTCTCCATTTGATCACTATGTGTTCATAAAGGTGAATAACCTTGATAGAGGAATGGGTATGGTATTCATTACATGATTATTTTGGCATGAATAATTGCGGCGCGATTTTGGAAGCATAACAACATTATATAGAAATTCATAAACTCAGTTGATGAGAGAGAAAGGGGTGTCTCATTATTTATACATGGTATGGATAGTAAGGGGGTCATTGAAAATATTATCCCAACATGTGAAATTGATTTTATATGGATAATATAAACTAAAATCTTGAATGGAAATGAGAAGAGAGAAATCACTTACATAATTTTGGCATAACAATGGGCGGTTTTAAAGAATCGTAGGGGGGATTAATGGGATTTAAAGGAATATATAATCATTTATACATAAAATGTATAGTAAGGAGATATTTAATAATATATCTCAAACAAAGAAAATGTAAATTAAAAGGCATGACAAAAAGAGGTTCTTGAAGAAAAAGGAGAGAGGGAGATCTGGTACTGAATTTTGAGATTGTAACAAGTGGGATTAAAGGATCGTAGGGGGGATTAATGGGAGTGAAAGTAAGATTCCATAATTTATACATAATATGGATAATAGTTAGGTATGGAAGAACATATCCCAAATCAATAAAATGGATATTAAAAGGCATGCTGTAAAAGAGGTTCTTGAAGAAAAAATAAAGAGGGAGATCCCTTACTTGGATGTGTGATCCCAAAGGCTTGGGGGAGGCATCTTTCAATCATTTGGATAATTGGGAGGAATATAGGGAATATGGGGGAAGAGGGTGGTAGAGATTAAAATAGCCTGAGTGAAGATAAATCGGATATTTGGTGGGTTTATATAAGAAAGGTGGGGGGATTCTTTATTATTTTTGGTTTTGGACACTACACACTAAAATATTCAAAAACACAAATCACCCCATGGTTTTTTCCCATGTTTTCTTAGAAATGGGAGTGGTATACATTATTTTATAGGGATAAGGTACGATTATATTAAAATATTTCCCTTTCTTATGTGAAGTTGAGTCACAGTTTAAAGGAAATGATTTTAAAATCAAAAAATATTTTATATGTCTTGGAATATCACTAAGGCTTTATAAAATAAATCAAATAAAAATAAAATAGAATTATTTTAAAGGGAAAACAAATATTTGTCAGAATATACATTTTATATCATTTTATTACATCACTATTAGGTCATTATGATGTCATAAAACACATTATATATTTAAAAGGTACTTATTTTTTACCGAAAAATTTGAATGTATTAGAAGATTATGAAAAAATTACCTTTGGATAATTTTGACATCATGATTAAAAAAATAATATTTATTTTATATAAATAATTTTAGAAATATTTGAATTTTCATTTTAAAATAAAAATCAACATTTATTAAAAATTTGTAACTTTTGAAAAACATTTTTCAAACCTTAATAAAAGTACAATTGACATTATATAAATTATATGATAATTTATATTTAATAAAAGTAATTTTAAAAACATATTGTATTAAAATATTACTTGATTAACAAATCCATTAATTCATAAAAATAGATTTCTTAATTGAATTTGAATATTAACCATAAATACTATTTCTGCTTTTAAAATAATTTACAAAGTAACAATAATTAAATGAACAGATATTCATTATTCAATAAAACAATATTGCACATAATCATAATTCAATGGTCTTTTTACATATCCCTTTATTACCCCAGTATACTCCATAATATTAAGGTGTGTGATAATGGGGATTTCATGGGGTCATTGGGTGAACATGGTTCAGGCCGTGATCTCAAAGAGTTTGAACTTCTCCAATAAACAGTTTCGATCCTAATTAAGTTGTGGGATCTTGGTGTGAGATTGGTATAAGGAAAATCCAATAAATTGTAACTCCATCAGAATCTATGATAAATGGGATTCATGGGGTATGATCCTATTGGTTGAGACCATCACATCCTTTTTCTTTTCCAAAAGGATTTGTTAAAACCCTATATTTGTAGTAGTCATGTGATCACTATTCAATGATTACATTATCAAAGATAAGGATACTTAGTAATTTAGATACAATTATATATAATAAAACAAAATTATTTCATGTTTTTTATATACCCATAATAAATTTAATTAAAAGAAATGGATTTTTGTTAATAACAGTTTGGGTCATTATAAGCTTCCCCCTTAATAAATTTCACCATCAAAATTTATTTTTCCAAAACTGAAATAAATGAGGGTAGCTTTTTCAAATCACTTCCTATGGTTCCCACACTACTTCTTAAAACTTGTGGTTTCTTTACAAAACTTTTATTAGGGAAATTGTCTTATTTCATTTAACGTTTTCTCTATGATCTAAGATCTTCACTAGATTCTCTTTATAAGAGTGTTCATTATCAAATGGTACCACCTCTAGATAGAGTTATTGTGATGGGTCTGGTACACACTTCATTTATAGTGACACATGAAATACATCATAGACATTAGACAGGTTCAGTGAGAGTGCTAGTCGATAGGCCATTACTCCGATGCAATCAAGGATCTCAAAAGGATTTATGTTCCTTGGACTAAGATTTACATTATTCCAAAATCACATAACTCTCTTCCATGAAGGTATACGAAGGAATACCATGTCTCCAACATCATATTATAGGTCTCATAAATGATTGTCATCATATATCTTTTGTCAACTCAGAGAATCTTTGATGTGTTGTTGGACGGTCTTAACATTCTCCACCATTTCATTGACCATTTCCAGACCAAGATGTTTTCGTTCTCCAACTTCATCCTAACATTATAGTGTTCAACATCTATTCCTATAAATGAATTTATAATGATCCATTTGGATATTGAGTGGAAACTGTTGTTTCAAGATAAATCCACAAAAGAAAGATGTTGGTCTCATCCGCCTTTGAAGTCCACCAAGTAAGATCTAGACATTTCCTCAATATAACAACCCTTCTATTGATTACACATTTAATTATGATTTATTACATAAAAATTCACATAATACAAGACAAATATAAAAAGTTATAGTTTCTTTGGGGTTTAGTAACATTACATAAAAACATAAAACATGAAATACACATCTATACTGAAAACTTCTTTTACATGACTACAAAAATCCTCGTACTTAGCATTGCATGGGATAACCCCAGGACAAAAATAAGAAATCGGAGAGATATAAATACTAGTAAAGGAATAAACATGGCATAACACGAGAAAGATAATACATGTTATTCAATATTCATATCAATGGATATCAAAAGAAACATAAACATAAAGAAATGATATAACATGATATTCATATCATGGAGATGTGGACACAACATAAAATATAATATGAGCATGAGCCAAGGATCATTGCACATGGATTAACATTAGTAAACCATTATTCTACATGAATTAAAAAGATTAAACCCTAATTTTACAGGAATTAGAATGATTAAACCCTCATTTAAAATGGCGTAACATGATACTAAACATTACCCAATGAATTGGAGCACTATTTTGGCACACCCATCATACTTATTTCATTTTCAGGTATGTTTCCCACATAGTTTACAGAACATGGATTCATTAAGCATTATAATTTATTCCACGAACAAGGAATGTGGAACACATACATATAAGTCCACAATAAATAAGTACATGAGAATAACGGTGAATACCCTTGATAGTGAAATGGGTATGGTATTCACTATATAATGATTTTGGAATAGAAAATTGTGGTGCAATTTTAGTAGCATAACGACATCAAATAGAAATTACTAAAATGGGTTGATGAGATAGAAATTGGATGAAAATAATTTATACATGAAATTTAATGTAATGGGATCATGTAACATAATAACACAATATATGAAATGTAAATTAGATGCATAATATAAAAGCAATTCTTGAATAGAAATTAGAAGAGAGAAATCCATTACGGAATATTTTCATATTGATGGGTGGTATTAAGGGATCTTAGGGAGGATTAATTGTGGTGAAAAGAAGATACCATCATCTATAAATCATATTGATAGGAAAAAGTTATGGAATAACATATCCCAAATCAAGTAAATGGAAATTAATTGGCATGACATAAATGAGGTTCTTGATGAAAAAGGAGAGAGGGAGATCCCTTATGAAATTTTTGCATTATAACATGTGTATATAAAGGATCATAGATGGATTAATGAGAGTTAATGGAATATATCATTATTTATAAATCAAATGGATATATAGAGGAGTATGTATGAACATATACCAACATATGAAAATTGAAATTATAAGACATGTCACAAAATGAGAGCGTGATAAAAGATGAGAGTGGAAGATCCCTTACTTGGATGTGTGACTCCAATGGATTTAGAGAGTCTTATTGGGATCTTGGGGTAACCTTGGTAGGAATATATTAAGTAGGGGGAATATGGTGGTCTAAAATTAAATATCTTGAGTGAAGAGAAATGGTTACTTGGGTGGGTTTATATAGGAAATGTGGTGGAATTCTTTATTATTTTTGTTTTGGACAGTACACACTAAAATATTCAAAACCACAAACCATGGAAATTTTTTTCCAATGGTTTTTGGAAATGAGTAGCAGTATCAATTATCGTATAATTATAATGGCTGAATATATTAAAATATTTCGCTTGCTTATATGTAGGTGAGTAACACTTTCAAGGAGATAATTTTAAAATAATAAAATATTTTATATGTTTTGGAGGATTCACTATGGCTTTATAAAATAAATAAAATAAACTAAAAAATAAATTATTTTAAATTAAAAACGTATATTTTTCCAAATATACATGTTATAGTATTTTATTAGGTCAGTATTGGGTCATTATGATGTCATAAAACTCGTTATATATTTTAATAGTATTGAATTTTTACCCAAAAATTCAACTATCTCAAAAAATTATAAAAAATTAACCATTGGATAATTTTGATATAAATATTACAAAAATAATATTCATTTTATCAAAATAATATTCATTCACTAATGGGATATTTCATTATTTTCTCTCCTTTCCCCACCTTTTATTTGAAAGAAATGAAAGCACCATTTGAGATGTGTTAATTTAACACATTCAAAGACAACAATTTATCAATTTCTATTATTATCGTTAATTATATTCATGAAACCATTTGTGTTATGGTTGAACCAGATTATTATATATGTAATATAACCTATTTTTGGTTCTTTAATCCTTTTGTACAAATTGTATTAAGTTATAAATAAAAATATGTTCCTTATAATCAAACCCACTGATTAACAAAAACGGTTGTCACTATGGTTTTATATAATAGTTCAACTGGAATATAAGTAATGAAATTAAATATAGAACCATTTATTCTCACGGATGTGAACTACTAGAATATTACGTAAATTCTAGACAACCAATTTCATCTTACATGTTTATCCAAACATGAATACAATCGAACCGGTCATTAAAATCAAGTAAACAAATGAGCTCGAACAATGAAATTGAACCTCATAACTAGTAAAAAAAGATTATAAATGAAAAAAACATTATTATAATAAACCAATTAAATATTTATTAGGATATTAAATTATTAATTAATAAACATAATTCGTTTTTTCAGGTCTTTAATAACAAGTGGAGAACACCAACAGATTTATGGTAAGGGATGTCTTTATTTCACTCTTAATCATGATGTTCTCTATGCTATGTCTTTTTATTTGTAATCCATAATTACGTGGTATGATTACACACCTCTCCCATACTTCCCAAATGATTTCTAAGTGACGGGAAATCCCTTTTTCTCTCCTATCAAGCCCTCTTGTCTACACCTGACACCATGCCAATAAACTGTAATGAATTCTACTCAGACCCTTTTTGTTCTTTCGGGCTGCCTTATCTTTATTTATATTAAAGTGGATTTATATTATCTGTTTATGTACATATTCTAAATTCTGTTTAGTTTTAAAAAATTCATTTATTTATACCCTTTCAGCACTCTCTTTCGGGGATACACATGTTTTTAAAAGATTCCCTTCTTATAACTTTCTGATAATCAAACATATTTTAAGGGAACTTCCCAAATTTTTACCCAATTTCATGTGTACTGTATCCTCTATTTTAAGAAACCATTGTATTTATAAAATAATTTTTTTATTTTGAAAATATTCCTGGTCCAATTCTGATTTTATATAAAATATTTTCATCTTTTATATTTTTAAAATCTCTATAGTAGTTTCCTTAAAACCGCACAAAAATGTGTTAATGAAAATTTTTCTCAAATAAATTCCTTATATTTTTTCACTTCTATTCGACATCACTTACCATTTTATATTCATATTTTAACTTATGAACTTCCATGTATGTTCTAATCTCTTTCTTTCATGGATACTTTTATGATACGACCATTGGTTATGCTTTTTGTCATGATTTTAGTACCCACTTATTTCCATGGGTACCCTTATGTTTATGTATGGTTGATTATGTATGATTATTTGTGTGACAATAATATTCATGAAAATGGGGAGATCGGTGTGCCAATATAGAGATCCAATGCATTGGGTAAAGTTATGTCTCATGAGATGTGATGTGAAACAGGATTGGCGGTTAGGCTTAACCCATACTAAAATGGGAAATGAGATTGGTGGTTCTCCTTATCCCGTATTAAAAAGGGAAACGAGATTGGCGGTTATCCTTGAACTGTACTGAAATGGGAAGCAGAATTGGTGGTTATCCTTGACACATAATAAAGACATGTTTTATGATTCTTCCACATTTATATGATTCCTTGTTTATATGATTCCATGCTTATATGATACAAATTTATATTTTCCATGATTTGGATATCATTATGTCATGCCTCCTAACTCATGTGCTTAGGATGTACCCTTATGTTAATTCCCTTACTGGTATTTTTAACTCATACCTTTGTTCACATGTTCCCTAGGGTACCCTATAAAGATTTAAGGGCTCAAAATAAGTTAGGATCTTTTTACAGAGATTAAATAAAGAAGTGTTTTTTAGCCCCATGTTTTATGTTTTATGTACCTAGTCTTCTAAGATGCTAGACTGAATGATTATTAGCTTTTACTATGATGTATAATTATGCCTAAAATCATATAATGTTATATGGAAAATTACTAAGTCACTATAGTTGTTATCAGATGATGGTCTAGTTATTTTTGGAGATTAGGAATAGAGCACATTAGTGAGAACCTTAAAGATGAGACTAAGTATAAGAAAACATTATAAAATTTTGGTTAATATTGAGTAAGTGATTTATCAAGAAAATAAATCCATGTCTAGATATGATCAGGTAAAGGCGGCTCTGGAACAAATGTACCTAGGAGTGAAAACTCAGACACGGTGTTTCGGGCTTGACCTGGGGTATCCTGGTACATGACAACGGGCCTTGCTGCACTCTTGGTTATGACACTCTCAGAGGATATGAGTTGGTAGTTTCATGAGCTTAGTATAAACCATTATTAAGGGAATAAAATCCCATAAGAATATAAGTTATGAAATTTATCGAGGATAACCTAGGTTTAAATATAAGGAATCAAAAATTAATATATACTTCTCCTTTATAAGTTTATCCTTTTATTATAAAAGTTTACTTTTTATACTCAAAAGCTAAGTATTTATGACCTCTAATTATATGTTCTTTTTCATAGTTAATGGCAGGAAATATAAGAACATGTTCCAACAACCAATGTGATAGGTAATGTGAATATTTTCCAAATTATATACCTGATGTGATGGGAGTGGGTGCTCAAAACTTCCTGGAAGTACCTGCTTAGCTAGCTTGAGTTATGAATAATAACTTAAATCATGCGGAATTCCCTACTCCTCCAAGGAAAGAGTATGTTTCCATAGAATCCTTTATTCGACAAAGGCCTCCCATGTTTTATGGATCTTCTAATTCCCTCCTTGTGGAATAATGGATTATCTCCTTTTAAAAGATATTCTCCATCCTCCAGTGCTTGGAAGAATAGAAGGTTGTACTGGATTTTTATCATTTTGATGGGGAAGATGATCAGTGGTGGACACTAATCAAGAATAAAATGTCGCAATAGAAAATTTATTCCATATTTTAGGAGGAATTTTAGAGGATGGTTTTAAAAAAATATTTTTTCTCGAACCATCCATCTCAAGATGTAAATAGAGTTCCACGGACTCAAGCAAAATGAAGATGTGTCCATTGGGATGTATGAAGAAAACTTTACAAGGCTTTCAAGGTACGCATATGGCTTTTGTCATAAACACTGAAAGAAAGGTGGATCACTTCTTTAGTGGACTAAATACGAGTCTATTAAAATCATCGGAGATTCAAGACTTTTACAGTTATTAGGATATTGTCTTTTGTACCCCCAAGGATGAAATGGAGATTGGAGACTCTCAGTGGTCTCGTGAGCCCAATGAAAAAAATCAGATAATGGAGAACAACATGGGTGGTTCATTGATAAAATCCCATGATGGAAAGAAGCCTAACATTTCCCCTTGTAGAAGTTGTGGGAAGAAGCATCTTGGGAACTGTCTGAAGAGAACCAAGAATTGCTTCAAATGTGGGACGTTTGGTCATCTGGACAAGAACTGCCGATGGGATATAATAAATCCTGCTAATGTGGAAGAAGAAAGGAAGGTTCAGATCAACACTCAGCCTACAATGTAATGTTACAACTGCAAGGAGAATGGTAATTATGTGAACAATTTCCCTAAGCCAAAGGTTATCAGAGGAAATCAACAACAACCTCCAAGGAAACAAGGAAGGGATTATGCTATCAGCACTACTGATGTGGATCCGAACAATGATGTGGTGACAGGTATACTAGTAATTCATTCAATAATAGAGAATGTACTATTTGATTCTAGTTTTATGCATTCTTTTATGCATGAATGTTTATTAGAACTATTAAAACACCACTTTAGAATTTGTAGCAAATGTTATCTGTGAGAATAACGAATATGGAAATCTTTGCATTCATGGTTTATAACTCCGCCCCGATTAACATTTGTGGACTGAACATCCCAGAAAATCTTGTCATACTTTCTCTAGTGGAGTTTGATGCTATCATGGTCATGGATTGGCTACCTTTATAAAAATCCAATATCAACTATCTGGAAAGGGAGATGACTTTTCACAACCTGAAGCATCCTCCGATTCTTTACAAGTGTAAGGATGAAGATTAATCTCCTTTAGAATTGTTTTCTCAAGTGTGGATATTTATACCTTATGAGAAATAAAATCCAGCTCAAATTATTGAGAAAAAAGAGAGAATCATGCTTGAATACTTTCCCATCATGAGGTATTACACTAATGTATTCACTGAAGAGTTTCCTAGTCTTCCTCCTAACCGAGAGGTGGAGTTAACAATTCAACTTATTCAAGGATCTATGCTCATATCAAATACACCTTGTAGAATGTACACCATAGAGCTGGAAGATCTGAAGAAGCAGTTACAAGAGAATATAGAGAATGGTTTTATACACCTAAGTGATTCACCGTGGGGTGCTCCAGTCCTCTTCGTCAAGAAGAAGGATAGATCGATGCAACTCTACACTGATTATCGTGAGCACAATAAAATCATGATAAAGAACAAGTATCCCCTAACACAGATAGACGACTTCTTCGATCATCTTTGTGGGGCCTGTTATTTCTTAAAGGTGGTCCTTCGGTTAGGATATCACCAATTAAAGGTTAAGAAGGAAGATATTCCCAAGACATCCTTTCAAACATGGTATGGACACTATGAGTTCATAGTGATGCCCTTCGGACTAACTAATGCTCCAAGAATTTTCATGGATTTGAAGAATAGAGTTTTTAGATATTACCTTGACAAATTTGTGGTACACTACTGGAAATTTAGGCTATATCCACGGTTTCAAACCGTGGCTATAATCCCAAAAACTGTGGCTATAGGATATAGCCATTGTACAATGAACCGTGGCTGATATTGGCGTGGCTATAGGCCAACTCCTATAGCCATGGTTTCAAACTAATGCTAAAGCCTATAGCCATGGTTCAAACCGTGGCTATAGCCCTATAAACACAGTTTCAAACCATGGCTAAAGCATTATAGCCACGGTTTCAAACTGTGGAAGAAGGTAAACCACAAACAAGCCTTATATCCACGGTTAGAAACCATGGCTATAGATCAAAGTTCAATAAAAAATCACAGCAAGTCTGCAAACCTTCCAGTCCCCCTACCCCCTACTAGTCCTCCTGCCAGTCCCCCCTACCCCTTGCCACCCCCTGCCAGTCCCACCTGCCCTTGCTAGTCCCCCTGCCCCTGCTAGTCCCCCCTGCCAGTCCCCCCTGCCTGTCCCCCCTACCCCCAACCACCCCTATTAGTCCCCCTGCTAGTCCCCCCTACCCCTGCCACCCCCTGCTAGTCCCACTGCCCTTGCTAGTCCCCTGCCATCCCCTGCTAGTCCCCCTGCTAGTCCCGTTGCCAGCCCCCTTGCCCCCTGCTAGCCCCCTGCCAGTCCCCCCTGCCCCCTGCTTGTCCCCCTTCCCCCTGTTAGTCCCCCCTACCAGTCCCCCTTGCACCCTGCTAGGGCCCCTGCCAGTCCCTTTCTAGTCCCCATGCCCCTTGCTAGTCCCCCTGCCAGTCCCCCTGCCCCTACCACCCCCTGCCAGTCCCCCCTGCCCCTTCTAGTCCCCCTGTCCCCTGCTAGTCCCCCCTACCACCCCTTCCAGTCCCCCCCTGCCCCTGCCAGTCCCCCTGCCCCTTGACACCCCCTTACTAGCCCCCCCTTCCCCTACTAGTCCCCCCTGCCACCCCTTCCAGTCCCCCTGCTAGTCCCCCTGCCACCCCCCCTTCCCCCTGCCAGCCCCTGCTAGTCCCCCCTGCCCCTTCTAGTCCCCCTGCCCCTGCTAGTCCCACCTTCCATTCCCCCCCTACACCCTGCTAGGCCCCCTGCCAGTCCCCTGCCAGTCCCCCTGCCCCCTTCCAGTCCCCCTGCCCCCTGCCACCCCCTGCTAGTCCCCTATGCCCCTGCTAGTCCCCCTGCCCCTGCTAATCCCCCTACCTGGACACCCCCTGCTGTACATATGTTGGATTTTTTCAAAGTAGCAACACATAAGAATCCTATCATAGTATTGGAAGGTTTTCTTAGGTGGGCCAAATAGATTATGGGTGAGCAGCACTTGGTTTTTGGAATGGTGAATAAAGGCTATAGTTGGGATGCCATTACAACTGGGCTATCTATACTGAAACTGTTTAGTTTTACACGGGATTTTGGTGGATGAAAGGACATAAAGGTTCAAGAAGCACTGCACCAGAAGTAGTTCGTACATGTTCTAGATAATTCTATTATATAAAGAGATAAGGATATTGCAGTTATATCCAACAACTGTCTTAAAGATGAAATGGGACAATATGATGTTTGGAATGAAGAGTGCAAACCAATGTTTATCATGGTTATAGGTGTTGGAGTTATCACTGCACTTGGTATCAACGATGATGGAAAGCCTATCCTTGTACATTTATTACTTTTAGAGGAAAATAAAAAATAAGAATTGGTTTCTAGTGCCACTAGTACTTCAAATACTTTGACTGTAATAACATAGAAACATATCGGCCATGCTCTCATAGTCAAGAAATTAATTCAATGGTGGAGGTGACAACGATGCTAGTGATGGCAGAAACAATGGTTTACTTGATGAATATGAAGTTTTCTCATGATTTGAGACTCTTTGAAGCATGTGAAATCAACCAGGCAACGATTTCTGTCAGTTTTTCTTGGCAGGGATGTCCTTATGTGGGTGTGGCTGGTGGGATGTCCTAAGGGAAACATTGTATTTTACTTTTATTAGTTAATAGGGGTTGGTAATAGTAGGTAGTGGCGGATGGTTGTTGGGTTGGGGTATTAAATAACGGTGTGGCTAGGAGCCGATCCTTGGGAGGTCTAGGATGCCCTTTGAGAAGTGGTATTTATAGAAGAAGTTATTATCTTCCCTCTTCATTTTCTTTTTCATTTTTTTCTTCTTAAATTGTTGTTAACTCTATTCCAATTACTTCTACTGGATATAACAACTTCTGCCATATTTTTGTTCTCTTCTTCCTACCTAATCAGTACCATTGTTAGACATGAGTCCTAACACTATTCAAAAGGTGTATTTTTATCTCTCATTTAAGTGATATTCTCTAGAAAGATATATGTAAATATTTTTTAGAATCAGAATGTACTTTTCATTAAGTGTTGCGAAATGTAGCAGAGGATAGTTTAGTTCGCTCATTTATCCAAAGTTTTCAGAAGTAGACTGGACATCGAACTAGCTAAAGCACACATTAAAGATTCAATTATCAAACCATGGTTATACCGGTTATTATTAAAATAATATATTTTTAAAAATATATATCATTAAAATTTAAACAATTTATTTTCATTATTGGATTCGGTGTTCCACATCGGACATGAGTGTTTTGTCATCTTTATATTTCCCTATAAATAAGCTCCATGTCCTCTCTTAAGAGGTATCTTCGGTATTGGTTCACCTCTCTTATCATTCTACATGTTATCAAATTGGGTTTGATAAAAGAACCCTTAGCAAGACAGGTTCCATGATCTCACATGATAAATGATCAGTGGGAGAAACAAGGGAAAACTAGGAAGTTTGTTAAGTTATGCGAGAGTGGGTCTCAGATGAATTACTACATAGGTCCAGTCTGTATGATGTTTGGAGCTGAATTTTTATCATCTTACAAGTTGTGATTGAACCCATTATTAAAGATTTATTTTTCCATATTTATCCTTTAATGGAAGTAATAATGTTTTATGTTGTTCTTGTATAAAATATACCTATGCAGGTCTAACTCGTATGTAGGGAGGGATCATTTTCATGTTGATTTTTGTAAATGGACCCAAGATTGGAGATCCAACCAGACCCAAATATCCTATAATGAAATAAATATAGCCACATGATGTTATTGAATGGGAAACTATCAATACAAGTCTTCCACATACATAGAGAGGGGCACTGTTCCCATTAATTATTGTAGCTGGACACGAGATTGGAGATTTGGGTGTCACTCTATATCCTGTGATATCATAAATAAATCCACATATAGTTCTTGAATGGGAAACAATCTATGTAGGTCTGATCCATATGTAGAGGGGGATATTGTTCCTATTGATTTTTACAGCTGGACCAAGGATGGGAGCTTCATGCATCACTACATATCATGTGATGACTGGAATCAAACCACACATAGTTCTTCAAAAACCATATAGTTTATTATCATGCATAAAGGATGTAGGTTCCATAGCATGAAAATGAAATATTTTAGCTGGACCCAAGACAATATATATGTGTGTCACTATGTATCATGTCATGGGAGAATTAAACCCACATGTAGTTCATGAACGGGTTGTTCCCTATATAGGTCTAGCCAAAGGTAGAGTTTTCCACAGATAACTATTTGTAGCGATGGAAACTAGACTTCAATGGGAAAAACTAGCTCAGTTTTGTGTACGATGTCTCTTGGGTAGTAGTTCACATGGTGGTATGGTAGGCCCATAAATCATGTAGGAGCTTGTCCGTCTAGGACTTATTCTATTTTTCAACAATCTTCTACTACTTATTCGATAGAGACTTATTGAAGGCCTGAATCTTTCCATTTGTTGCTACATGATAGTGGTATGAGTGGTTAGTGATAGGTATTCAAGTCAGAGAGAGAAGAAAAAAAGAGTTTCTGTTGATTTATACTACAATAGCAAGCAGAATTTATAGTAGTAAAAAAGAAGAACAGTTGAAGAAAGGACTCCCCGTGGTCGCACCGCGAGGCTGATGGCCGCTGCCTCTGTATCTGCACAGCAGCTCCCTTTTCTAAAAAACAATACCCCCCTTTTATTATTCCCCCTTCCAAACAACATCTCACAACAGCCTACGTTTTAGCATCTATTGGCTTCTATCAGTTAGACTCAATGGTATACTCCTGGTACACTTTCTTTAACTATCTATAGAAGAAGTTGGTCTCATTATCCATATTGTAGAAGGATTTTTTTTCTTTTGGGCCATCCTGAAGTGTAAAGCTCTATGCCTAATGCCAAATTTATTCCCTTCCAACTCGCTATATTATGAGGGTCCCATTTTGAAGATAGTCAATTATGGGAACCTGCCATCTAGGGGTAGATATCAGTTCATCAGGAACAAGGGATGTTTTGATCTGATTGATTTCCTCCTTGTCACAGATTATGATATATGAGACCATCCTTTGATGTGTAATGTGTTAGAAAACCTCATACTGATCCGGGTCAACTAAAACTACAATTTCATTAGACATTACATCAGTAAAATCATTTTTTGATAGGGTACAAGATACAATGTGGGTTCAAAATGGAAATATTCCATCAATCTTTAAACATATCCAGTGAGAGGGACCAGTTCATCCTTTTTTATTGTATATTCATCATCATATATTTTATCACTAGCTTTGAATATCTTATGATATTTAGGTAGTCTATTTTCACCTATAGTGCTAGTTCCAAGATAGAAATTAGGGATTCATATTCTATCTAATTATTTGTCCATCCATCAGATGGTTAGAAAGAGTATAGAAAAATTACTTTGTCTAGAGAAAGTAATACAATCCCTAGACATACACAGATAATATTTGGGTTCTCCATACATTTTTTGGTAGGACTCTGGGAGGCAGAAAAAAAATACATGTCCTGTGTTCAAGGAGCTTCATGGGAATGGAAAACCTTCTAATCTAGAAGTTTTATTTCTAGTAGTATACTTTCTTGGGAAGGATGTGCCATGAGGAAATTAGAGAGGTTCTTCCCTTTCACTAAATTATGTGATATGAACTGAATATCATGTTGTCTTAAAGTGACTGATCGTAGAGAAAAATTCCTAGTCAACATAGGGCAGCTAAGGATGTACTTAAGCAGGTCAATATGAGTGACCAGGTGATCTTTGTAAGGATACAAGTAAAGCCTCATATTTTAATTGGGAAGATGATTGTGAGGTAGTTTTTCTCAACATCATAATATTGTGTCTTAGTACCTAACATCGTTTTACTAATGCAATAGACACTGGTTTCACTCTCCACATCATTCTTATGTGCAATGAGAACACTGAGAAATCAATTTATGAAAGACACAAATAAGATGAGTGGAATTGATTCCACCAATAGAATCAATAATGGTCAGTGCAGTAAGTATTTATTTAGAATCTCAAAGGCTTCACGGAATTCCTCATCGAAATGGAAGGTGACTCCCTTCTTCATTCACATGGTGAATCATAGAGACATGTCATCCAGGTTAGCTATGAAGTTATAAATGTAAGAAAGGTTCCCCTAGATCCCCCTTAATTCTTTAAGAATCTGAGGGAGTGAAATTGATAAAACTAAACTTGTCTTTTTAGATTAAACCTCAATTTCATGGTATCACACAAAAAATCTATCGAATTTCCCTAGAGTTTCCCTGAAAACACATTTTACCAGATTAATGTTTAGGTTGTGCTACTGCAACTTGTTAAATATTGTTTCAAGATCATTGAAATAATCACATCTCTATTGAGATATGATAACCATGTCATTAACAAAATCACTCATCTATTCATTCTAAGAAGTAATTAATGATATAATGTGTATAGTGTTGGTATGTAGTGTCATCATTATTTAATCTAAAGGGAATGGCCTAAATGGTGTGAGCTGGATTGCGGGTGGCTGGGGGCTGGTGCGGGCTCAAATGCAGGTGGAAGGGGGCTGGAATGCTGGTGGATGGGGGATGGTTGTTGGTGTTAGGGGGATGGTGCGGGCTGATTCGAAGGTGGAAGGGGGGCTGTTGCGGGCTGGAATGCTGGTGGCAGTGGGCTGAAATGAAGGTGGAAGGAGGATGGTGTTGGATGGATGTGGATGGAGATGGTCCAAATCACGACATTACCACGGCATGACTATGGCATGACCGCGGCGTGACCGCGGTGTGATCGCGGCGTGACCGCAGCGTGACCGCAATGTGTTGGCCTGGTCCTGCGACATCCGCGGGGAAAAATCTTCCACTTAGTTTCAAATAGGATGATATGAATGGAAGGAGAGCATGTTTTCTCTGAATATTTAAATAAATGAATGCTAATCTGTGATGAATAGAGTATTGGATGACCCCTGATATACCTAATTTGTTGAGGGCTGGAATGCTGGTGGAATGGGGCTGGTTGCAGGTGCTAGGGGGATGGGGCGGGCTGTTTCGAAGGTGGAATGGGGCTGTTGCGGGCTGGAATGGTGGTGGGAGCGGGATGAAATGAAGGCGGAAGGGGGATGGTGTGGGCTGGATGTGGCTGGAGTAGGGCCAAACCACAACGTGACCGTGGTGTGACCGCAGCGTGTTGGCCTGGTCCGGTGACATCCGCGGGGCAGCCTCTTCCACTTAGTTTCAAATATGATGATATGGATGGCATGAGAGGATGTTTTCTCAGAATATTTAAAGAAATGAACGTTAATATGTGATGAATAGAGGATTGGATGACCCCTGATATACCAAATTCGGCGAGGGCTCGAATGCAGGTGGAAGGGGCGGGTTGCAGGTGCTGGGGGGATGGTGCGGGCTGATTCGAAGGTGGCAGGGGGCTATTGAAGGGTGGAATGCTGATGGAAGCATGATGAAATGAAGGTGGAAGGGGGATGGTGTGGGTTGGATGTGGTTGGAGCCGGGCCAAACCATGGCGTGACCGCGGCGTGACCGCGACGTGACCACAACGTGACCGCAGCGTGTTGGCCCGGTCCAGCAACATCTGTGGGGAAACATCTTCCACTTAGTTTCAAATAGGATGATATGTATGGCCTGAGAGTATGTTTTCTCAGAATATTTAAAGAAATGAATGCTAATCTGTGTTGACTAGAGGATTGGATGACCCCTGATATACCTAATTCAGTGAGGGCTCGAATGTAGGTGGAAGGGGGCTGGTTGCAGGTGCTAGGGGATTGTGCAAGCTGATTCGAAGGTGGAGGGGGGCCTTTTCATGCTGGAATGCTGGTGGCAACGGGATGAAATGAAGGTGTAAGGGGGATAGTGTGGGTTGGATGTGGCTGGAGCAGGGCCAAATCACGGCGTGACCGCGGCGTGACCGCGACGTGACCACGGCGTGACCGCAGTGTGTTGGCCCTATCCAGCGACATCCGAGGGGCAGCATCTTCAACTTAGTTTCAAATAGGATGATATGGATGGAATGAGAGGATTTATTCTCAAAAGATTTAAATAAATGAATGCTAATCGGTGATGACTAGAGTATTGGATGACCCCTGATATACCTAATTCGGTGAGGTTTGGAGATCTATCAATGTGTCGGAATACCTATAGGAATACCCCATGGGATCAGAAAAATAACAGGTTACATAACATGTAATCTGACGTTACTGGTACTGTGGGACCCCTGGGCTGTGGAACTGGGCTTTTGGTTGGATTTAAATATCACATTCCATGTGACATGGTCACACAACATGTGACCCATCTTAAAAGTCTAACTACACTTAAAGAGTGTCTTGGTTAAAACAAAAGTTTTAATAAAAAGAGGAAAACCCCCTACAAGGATATAAAAAAAGTCAAGTACGATGTGTGATTTATGATTAACAACAAAATCAAGTATAAGGAAAACATCAATGCAATAGTGTTAAGCAAGGTATACTACTATAAGTTTTCGTAGACAGCGCACCTCCGTTGGAAGGGTTTTATTACAAAACCCTGACTTATTTATCAAACGAAACAATTATCTTAACTAACACTTATTCAAGAATTTCAATTTAATATAAAAATGAAAAATTAAGAAGGCAACTAAATACAGTTTAATTTTTTTTTGAATTAAATAGGCTAGGAGAGGGACCCTACCTCAACCTCAAGGCGCGTTTACTTTTGACGACGACAACTCGAATCTTCCTTTTTTCCGCTTGCACGCATATGCAACTTAACATATATATAAGGACACCTAGCCCCTATGTACATATTTTCATGGCCAAATATGCACAAGGGGGTCCTTATATATATGTTTATACTTGCATATACCCCTTTACAGTTACACGCGTATGCATTTTTCATATCTATATATAAGCACACCTATCCCCAATATATATATTAATATTGCCATGAGAGAATATGTATAAAGGGGGAACTTATATATGCATATTCCTACCAATTCATACACATGTAAGCCTTCGTCAACGGCAACTCGAATCCACATCAATTAAATCCAAAACACACAACAAAAATATAAGAAACCCAAAAATAAATAAAGCCCTAAATAAAATTGGGACAAAGAATAAAAACAGAATAAACCTTACCCAAATCTTGAACTCATTGTCTTCGATGGTGGTGGATAGAACCAGTCTTATCATAAGAAACCACCTATAAGAAAATAGTGGGAAAAGAAATGAGATATAACAACTTCTTATATATATGTGATCAGTGCGTCAACTGTAGACAGAAAAAAGGACACATTTTACACTCTTTAGGTAATTATACAGATTTTCCAAAGATTAAATCATCTTAAAAAATGAAGAAAAATGGATTCTTGAAGCTATAAGATTGAACAACCTTCAGTTACAGGACATACCTGAGCATAGATACTTTGAGAGAGCTTCCCAAGCAGGATTTTCAGCATGAAAAAATAACAGGGACCATCTCAATCAGGAACCTTCCTAAAACCGATGAAGAGTGTAGCCCTTAACTTCTGTAATACCATAAACTACTTAATAACTAGAAAATTTATAACTAAATATTAGAATAATATATGAATGATTGAAGAAAGGGACAGAAAAAAGAGGCATAAACACTTACATAAAACTGTTTGGTTCTATGTGTAGAAGTAAAGAAAATAGATGACACGATAACTCATCTAGCCATCCAAAAAATTGGACCATTGGCATGAATGATAAACCATCATTGTCATCTTCTAGGATAGCTATCTATAACAATGCTCAAATGAAACAGAAGTTTTCTTCTCCATATAAAAGCACATATTTCATGTTTTTTATGAAAGCTAGTTCTTACATTGGAAAATATGGAACCAATAAATTTCATAGTTTCCAATGTTTTAGGAGGATCATAGGCATCCATACCAGGCAAGGAATTGGATAATGAAATTTTCAAGAGATCAATGTATGCATCAGTAACAACAAAATCATATAAATTTTCATAATAATTAGACAAGGAAGAGAAGAAATATGATCTCCCAGAAAAGGCCACTGATGTTACATGAGTTTTCAACTAGTGAGTGGTTTTAATATGTGATAAGCTACATGGCTACGATTTCTAACGTATGGTTTTAAAATAACATGAAAAACACATTTAACTCTTCGATAATTGAATATGGACGAAGTATTAGTTGGTGCTTATACATGGAAGTGAAGGATTATTTATATACTAACTCTAAATGTGTGAATATATTATAGAGGTGATCCAAGCCTAGAAATATTGATTTAAATATTGACATCTCTAAAGATTTTGAAATTCTTAGCTAGGATTTTAATTTTTAAGTACATGACAGTTTTGGTTTCTCAACAATATTTATTAAGCTTATTCAAGACGTTATCTAAAAATCAAGACTCTCTTTCATTATTAGTGGGTCTCAAATAATATACTTCAATCATACCCAATGGGTGAGATAGGGGGATCCTCCCTCAAATTTTTTATTTGGATTTATCAGGGATTAACATATAAAATGCCTCCTAAAAGCTACAGATTATGGGGCTTTATCACCAGTTAAGGCCACTAGAAAGATAAGAGCACCCACCCACTTGTTTTCTGTTGATGAAATTCTCATTTTTTGTCAAAATGATGACCGATCACTTTCTTTCATCAAGGGAATTTTTGAGAATTATGATTCTGTCTCAAGATAAGCCATTATTTGGAGGAAATCCAAGCTTTATTGTAGCAAGGACATTCATGTTTCCAGCCCCCTACCCCCTACCCCCAGCCCCCTCCACCCTGCCCCCTCCACCCTACCCCCTCCGCCCTGCCCCCTTCGCCCTTCCCCCTTCGCCCTGCCCCCTCCGCCCTACCCCCTCCGCCCTTCCCCTGCCCCTGCCCCCCTTAGCCCTGCCCCCCTCCCCACTGCCCCCTCCGCCCTTCCCCCTTCGCCCTGACCCTACCCCATTCCCCCTGCCCCATGCCCCCTGCCCCTTGCCCCCCTGCCCCTGCCCCATTCCCCTCCCCCTGCCCCCTGCCCCCCTTCTCTATGATTTGGCAGTTTTCCATGGATTTCCTTATTCCTACCTAGAATCAACCACAAGAGGCATGATCAAGTCCATCCCACCCTGTTCCTACTTATCTTAAAGATTTATATCATTCTCATCCCATTCCTGTACAATAGGAATAGAGACTTTATCAGCTGGCATTAAAATGCTTCCGACCTTCCCCTTCTCCTTTTGAGCCTCCTTGAGAATTTTATCGGGGATACTCAGTGAGTCTACCCCTGGTACCAAGTCCTGAATTTCCACATTATTAGTAGTGTTGAAACTCACTGTTTCCATTACTTCATGTTTTGAAGTAACATATGCGTCGGTGCCTAGTATAACTTTCTCCTATATAGCAACAAGAACAATATATTTAGCAGCCAACTTGAAGTTACTTATAACCTTCTCTTGAGTTTTTTTAGTGTCCACCAGATAGCTTTCCCTATACTAAAAAACACTTATTAATCTAACATAGAGAAGAAATTTCCTCCTATTAGTATCATCTCTAACTGAGGGTTACCACCAAACCCTTTACCACTATGTAGATTAGCCTCATCAATTGGAATAGCGAAAGTTTCTTGAATTGCTTTCTTTTTCCTTATATCCATGTTAGCACTCAAAAAAGATGTATATTTATATTTCCCTTTAGAAGCAGATTCCTGAACATCATCCAAAATAGAAGTTCATGCACCAGCCAAGGTTGAATGCTTCACCCACTTACCTATTTTCTTACCATCCACCGGTGTTAGTACATCAGAGTTTCCAAAACTAGGTTCCACTACCTCATTGGGAACTTTCCCTGTATCTAGCTTAGTTCCCAGTGAGCACATGTTGAAACATGAACCTATTCTGTATCCATGGGGGAAGCAGATTCATCTTTACCTCTAATTGAAACACCATTTTTCTTTTGTTTCCTCTGTACTGAGGAATACACACCAACCATAGCAGTGTTCTTATTACCTTTACTATCTCCATAATTCATAAAATCTTCCTCTTGGAGATCCGTTGTATCCACCTTAGTTTCATTATTTGAGAACCAAGGATATTGAGTCCTAAGATCTCCAACATCTTGGGTAGTATCATTACATGATTTTCTCTTTGAAATCTGATCCTCCCAGCCCACCTCAACTGATTTAACTGTAGTTTCCATATCCATAAAAATTTGCGTTGGTTGATTAACAACCACCATAGTAGGAAAAAAGATTCCAGAACCTTTACCCTGTTTGTCTCCCCACATAACATTCCCAAGCTAATGAATTTAAAGCTCCTTATATAGGATTTCCCCATCCTTGGAAGAAACACCATTCACAGGTAGTTTAAAATTACATTGATCAATAAGATGACCAATCTTCTTGTAATTGAAAAATATTATATTTATACAACACTTTTTACTCTAGTTCCCAATGCAGTTACACTTACTGAAAAATTCAGGTAACCTTTCAAACTCAGACGATAATTCAAGCTTATAACCATTAACAATAAGGAAAATAGTTTCAATGAAAGGAAAACATAAATAAACCTCAACAACAAATCTTATAAAATGACCATATCAAGCATGATCAGTCTCCCCATTGAATTTGATAGGAATTCCCACAACTGGTTCACTACCCCAAAGGATTTGAGAATTCCAAAAAAACAACTTATGCCTTGAAAGAGAATCCAAGTTTGAATAATTAAATTCTTAACCGAAGCTAGATCAAAGAGAGGATCCCAATCTTGAAACCTCAAGATTCTAGGTTTGAGGGAGACAAAACTGAAACCCCGTGTTCTTGATTTTAATTCATCCTATGGGGAGAAGAGAAACAAATACCCTACCAATCGACACCATGTGCCATCCACCAAAGCCCTAAATCCTATGAAACCACTTTAGGAGATCTTCAATTTTCCAGGGCTTATTATTCTGCTACAACATTAAACATCCACAAATTAAATGATGCATTCTTCTAAAATCTCTTCAAGAATTTTAGTGTTCAGATCAATAAAATCTAAAGTACCATTTCTGATAATTATTTTATTCTATGAATCAGAACTAGCTCTAAGGTTAAAAAATATCTTTCCGAGCATAAGAGAGATGGTTATCCTTCAAATCACCTTGAACATTCACATTGCAGGGATCCATCACATCATGATTCACTAGACTATCTTCATCCAAACCCAAAGGAACTTGAATCATTCCATGTCCAACAGTAACCTTCCTCAAAATATCTAATGAAATCCTCATCTAGATTGAAGTATCACTACAATGTGAAAGCCATCAATAGAGGGAATGGGTGAGCATGGAAAGAAATAGTGCGGGTGAGCGTGGGGAGAGAGTGGGCATGCATGGGTTGTGGCATGCACGAGGAATCGGAAGGGGGCATTGGTGAGGGCAACGCAGGTACCTGACAGGCCCACTGGGGGATACTCAACCTAGGCCCTGGTTTCATGGGCAGGGGCACATCATTTGTCCCCCATGGAAGCTTGAGCTGATAAATCTATAAATTATGGATTTTCTTCCACAAGGACTTCAGGAAATCTTATCTAGGGGACTTTGGTCAGCCATCATCTAAGCCTTTGAGACATTTCAAATTCTTATAAATAGTTCTAGCCAGATTGACAATGCTAATTTGGAGGGATGAGGCTTGATCCACTAATATACCTGAGTATGTGTGCGTTTGTGTTTATAATTACCCCAATTGAGGGGGATTTCTTTGGCCACTTATGAGATTACATCAGGCAAGATGTCTTCAGGATTTCTTTGGCCAGTTATTTGGATCATTCTCAAGATGTAATGAAATTTATATGTCAGAATCCTCATGCATCATCATTGGACACATTTCATAAAGGAAAAATGGGTTATATTATCTCTAAATATTGATTAGAGGTAAAGATGTAACCTGTTTTAAACGACCAAATTATCGTGAGAACCTATAAGGATCAAAAGGATCTAAAATGGTTACTCCAGCTATAAAATCATCCAAAATCCCATCTCACAATAAGATAATGTAGGAAATTTATTCTGAATTCCCTCTATCATTATCTACCACTGCAGCAAAATGTGTTGAATGAGGAATGAACCCAAAATGGGAAACATCCTTTAACAAATAAATAGGACCATCGAGTCATTAATTGAAAAAGAACAAGACCATCTACCATAGCTTCGTCCACAACTAGTATTAGTTTCAGATTCAATAAAGAACAGAAGAAATCAAAGAAAGTTTCAAATACCTTGATGATAGGGTGTGGGGGGTGTCGACCTCGGCATCCAGGGTGTTGAGGGTTGTGGGGGAGAGCCGTCGGGAAGGATGGGAGGAGGTGCGGATGCCACTCGGAGAAACTTTGTTGGAGGAGCAGGATCGTGGGGAGGAAGGTCGCAGCGAGGAGGTGTCATGGGTATTGAGGGCTGTTAGCGAGGATGCGTCGGGAAGGAGGTGTCAGGGAGGCATCCGGAAGGAAGAGAGGAGGTTGGGCTGCTGCGTTGGAGGAGAAGAATCAGGGGTGGTTGCGTGGAAGGAGGATCCCGAGAGGTGGAGTGGTCGCGTCTGAGCCGGTCAGGGCACCGTTGAAGCCGTGTCGGGGCAGCATCCGAGAAGGAGAATCACGGTGAAGTGGGGTGGCCGCATTAGAGGCACGTCATCAGAGGAGGTGGGGAGTCTACGTCGGAGTAGCGACAACAGGGAAGTGGATTGGCCGCACCAGAGGAGGACGATCGTGGAGAGGTTGGGTGGCCCGTCGGAGGAGGAGGATCGTGGAACGTCGGGGAGAAGAGTCGCGTGGAGGAGGGGCGTGAGAGGGTTATGGTAAATTGGGGAGTGGGGGTGGGTTAATTTCCATGGAAAGCGAAATTTCCATGGATATACCCAAGATATAGCCACTGTTCCTATTGTCCATGGGTATAACTCCGTGGCGGTAGCTCTAAATTCTAGTAGTGGTAGTCTTTATTGATGATATTATGATCTACTCCAAGAGCAAGGAGGAATATGAGGATCATTTGAATACTGTGTTAAAGAATTTTTTATGGGATAATTTGTTTGTAAAGTACAGTAAATGTGAGTTATGGATGGAGGAAGTATCATTATTGGGTCTTGTTATCACTAGAGAAGGGATATCTATAGTCCCTTCCAAGACTTTGGAAATTGAAGAGTGGAATAGGACAACCTCTGTAATGAAGATCCATAGATTTTTGGGTCAAACTGGGTATTACTGATGATTTGTGAAGAACATTTCATGATTGTCAATCCCAATTTCCAAGATGACACGGAAGGGACTAAATATTTTCTTGACTCAGGAATGTGTATACTATTTCTCGGAGCTGAAAAGTGTCTTATCGTTGTGCAAGTACTCACACTCCCTAATATTTTAAAACTCTTTGTGGTGTATATTGATGCTTCTAAGAAGGTATTATGCTGTTTGCTAATGAAAAAATGATAAATTGATAGCCTACTCCTTAAGGAAGCTGAAAATCCAAGAGAAAAACTATACCACACAAGATCTGGAGTTGGAAGCTGTGATCTTTGCATTGAAAATTTAGCAGGATTATCTCTATGGGGAGAAGTGTGAGATATATAATGACCACAAGATTCTCAAATATATATTCACACAGAAAGAGATTAATATGAGCTAGGGAATATGGATAGATCTCATCAAGGATTATGATTTCTCAATCCACTCCCATCTTGGTAAGGAAAACAAAGTGGAAGATGCTCTATGTTGAAAGGATCCTGCATCTTTATCAATGATTAGAATTGAAAAGGATCCCATATTATTAGATTTTCAAAGGATGGAAATTGGAATCATTAAGGGAGGAACATCATAAATCATTTATCAAATGATTTCTCAACAATCCCTCTTGGATAAAATAAAGGATTATTAATAAAAAGATGTGGAAATTTAGAAAAGGGTGGAAGCTATCAGAAATGGGAAATACTATTATTTCAAAATTGATTAGGAAGAATTTGTAAGATTTGGGACATGATTATGAGTACTATCTGAGCCAGAGATAAAGAAGGATCTATCGAGTGATGCACATTGCTCAACCTTCTCTATCCACCCAGGGAGTACAAAGATGTATTGAGATCTCTGAGAAAACTTTTGGTGGGACAATATGAAAAGGGAGATTGCTAAATATACGTCAATGTGCCTGATATGTCATCAAGTGAAGTTTGAGAGACAAAATTATAAGGGGATGATGAAATCACTACCCATACCATCATGGAAGTTGGATAACATTACCACTGACTTTGTCATTGGACTTCCAAGGACATCCATATGAAAGAATTCTATATGGGTTGTTGTGGATCATCTTACAAAGACAACTCACTTTATTGCAATTCAAGAGGAATTCTCATTGGATAAAATTTCACAAATGTAAATCAAATAAGTGGTAAGGATGCATGGAGTACCACTATTTATTGTATCCGATCATGATCTAAGATCACCTCGATTTTCTGGATGATTCTCTGACATGATCTATGTACTGAACTGAACATTAATATGGCCCATAATCCTTAAACTAATGGCCAATCTGAGTGAACTATTCAGAAACTAGAAGAAATGTTGAGAGAATGTTCTATGGAATTCAAAGGAGGATGAGACTAATATCTTCTATTGGTTGAATTCTCTTACAACAACAGTTTACACTCGAGAATCCAAATGGCACCATATAAAGCCCTTTATTAGAAATGGTTTAGAACAATAGTGTGTTTGGATGAAGTCGATGAGTGTAAGCTGCTAGGACTTGAAATGGATAAAGAAATGGTTGAGAAGGGTAAAACCATTCAGCATCATATCAAGGAAGACCAAAGTCAACATAAAAGTTATGCATAAAATCGTCGACAAGACCTTGAGTTTAAATTTGGATACATGGTATTTCTACGCATATATCCACGGAAGAAGTTCAGGCAGTTTGAGAAGAAAGGAAAGCTGAGTCCCTAGTATATAGGCCCTTGAGATCCTTCATCGAGTTGGAGGTGTGGCCTATCAACTGGAACTTCCACTTACCATATAGAAAGTACATGATGTCTTCCTTGTATCCCTCTTAAGTTAGTACATACCAGAACCGTCACGTGTACTCTCTTCAGAGGTGGTACAGTTGGAGGATGATCTCTTTTACGAGGAGCAGCCAATGAAGATCTAGAATTTTAGATATCATGTTCTACGTAAGAAGACTACTCACCTTGTCAACATACTATGGTGAAACCACAAGTATGAAGAGGCAACATGGGAACTGGAGGAAGCAATGAAGGAAAAGTATCCACACCTGTTTATGACTTAGAATGTAAAATGAAATTTCAAGGGTGAAATTTCATAAGGAGGGAAGAATATAATGACCCAATGTTTTTCAATGGAAATTACTTTCTTATACACATGTCATTAAATCACATGAAAACACAACATAATGAACTATTAAGTCCTATGTGACCTTTAAACCTAAATTTGTCACTACTGTGCTTGTAATTTCGAAAATCTGACACACACAGTTGCAATCAGTAAGTTATGTGGAGTCCAATAAGAAAAATATAATTGTTGGTGAATAGTAACCTACCCTTATGAATAGTAACATACCATTATGAATAATGATATACCCAAATGAATAGTAACCTTACCTATGATAGTATATAAATAATATTCATGTTGAAAGTATGATATACCTATATTTTAGAATAAGTAAATGGATGTTTCAAAAAAAAGCTTTTGATAATAAATTATGGGTTTAATTAAATATTAAAATAATCATATTTTGAAAATTATTTTTGAAAAATAGACTTTATTTCTGGATTCTACACATTGAACAATAGTTAGGGTGAATTTTTGAGATTTTTCAGAAATATATGATTTTTTATGAATAGTAAAATGCGATAATTAATGATAAATCCTAAATAAGGGATTTTTTGAGTCATTGATGATGATCTACTGATTTAAGCCCAATTGGTTCGAAGTCACATGCATTTATTACTATTCAGTGTCATGGAATACTTAATATTCCTTATATTGTGCTGAAGTAATAAACTAATGATTAAAAAATTATGAAAACCCTCCTCTCCTCCACTATAACCCCCTCATTCCCTCTTATCTTCACTCCTATCATGTCTTTTTCCTTTCCATTATACTACCCAAATATCTACCCAATATCCCCCCACGTCCAAAATCCACTAGCCTCTTAAAAATACCATAACCCCCTTAAGAGGTTCTGAAAGGAGGAAGTCTCAAGAGGTAAATTCCGCTTTCCAATTCCTTCATTTCTTTTTGTTTGTTTCCTCACATCCCTTAACCCAAAGAGTATAGATAACTCCAGTAACATACATGTACTAGAATTGTTTTATGTAAATGGGATATTTCAATATCTTCTCTCATTTCTCCACCTTTTATTTGAATGAAATGAAAGCACCGTTTGAGATGTGCTAATTTAGCACATTCAAGGACAACAATTTGTCAATTTCTATTATTATATTTAATTATGGTAATGAAACGATTTGAGTTATGGTTTAACTATATTATTATATTTTTAATATATCCTATTTTTGGTTCTGTAATCCTTTTGTACAAATGGAATTATGTTATAAGTAAAAACAAGTTCTTTGTAATCAAACCAACTGATTAACAAAAATAGTTGTCACTATGGTTTTATATAATAGTTCAACTTCCCTCTAAGTAACCAAATTAAATTTAAAAACATGTAATATCATGTATGTTCACTTATAGAATATAACATCAATTCCGGATGACCACTTTCATCATACATGTTTAACCAAATATGAATATAAGTGAACCAGTCATTAAAACCATGTAAACAAACGAGCTTGAACAATGAAATTGAACCACATAACCTGTCAAAACAGTTATAGATGAACATACAATGATTATAATTAACCAATTAAATATATAATATGTTATGTAATTATTAATTATTAAACCTAATTTTTTTATTCTGGTCTTTAATAACAAGTGGAGAACACCAATGGATTTAAGGTAAGGGATCTCTCCATTTCACTCTTAATCATGATGTTCTCTATGATATTTCTTTTTATGTGTAATCCCTAATGATATGGTATGATTACAAACCTCCACCATACTTCCCACATGATTTTAAAGTGATTATGTACCCCTTTTCTCTCTCAACAATCCCTCTTGGGTACACCCGACACCATGCCAATAAACCATAACGAATTCTACCCGAACCCTTTTTGTTCTTTCAGGTTGCCTTATTTTTCTTTATATAAAAGTGGAGTTATATTATATGTTTACGTAAATATTATGAATTATTTTTAGTTTTACAAAATTTATTTATGAGAACTCTTTGATCACTCTCTTTTGTGAATATACATATTTTTAGAAGATTCCCCCCTTAGAACTTTCCGATAAGCTAACCTGTTTTAAGGGAACATCCCAAATTTTTACCCAATATAAAGTGCACTATATCCTCTATTTAAAGACACCATTGTATTTATAAAATAATTATTTTTATTATGAAAACCTTTTTGGTTAAATTCTTATTTTATATAAAATATTATCATCTTTTCTATTTCAAAAGCACTATAGTATTTTCCTTAAAACCACACAAAAGTGTTTCAATCCTAATGATTCTAAAATAAATTTCTTATATGTTTTCACATATGTTTGAAATCACTTACCATGTTATATTCCTATTTTACCTTATTAACTTCCATGTATGTTCTAATCCCTTTCTTTCATGGACATCTTCATGATACACCCATTGGTTATGCTTTATGTCATGATTGTCGTACCGACGTCTTTCCATGGGTACCCTTATGTTCATGTATGTTTTATTATGTTTTATTATTTATGTGGAAAGAATATTCATGACAATTTTTAGATGGGTGTGACCATATTGTGCTCTAATGTAATGGGTAAAGTTAAGTCTCATGATATGCGATGTGAAATGGGATTGGCGGTTAGCCTTAACCTGTACTAAAATGGGAAACAGGATTGGCGGTTAGCCATAAACCACACTAAAATTGGAAATGGGATTGGTGGTTAACCTTGAATTTTACTAAAATGGGAAGCTGTATTGGTGGTTATCCTTGACCTATAATAAAGACATGTTTTATGATTCTACCACATTTATATGATTCCAGGTTTATGTGATTCTATGATTATATGATATAATTTTAGATGTTCCGTTATTTGGTATCATTATGTCATTCCTCCTAACTCATGTGATTAGGATGTACCCTTATTCTCATTACCTTACTGGGATTTTTAGCTCATCCCTTTGTTCATGTGTTCCCCAGGGTACCCTATTAAGATGTAAGGGATCAAAGGAAGTTAAGAGCTCTTTTTGGATATTAAATAAAGAAGTGTTTTTTATCCCCATTTTTTATGTTTTATATACCCAGTCTTTTAAGAAGCTATAATTAACGATCCGTGGATTTTACTCTAATGTATAATTATTATTAAAATCATGTAATGTTTTTTGTAAAAGGCCTGACTCGCCATATTGAACTTATCCCATAAACGGTTTCACTCATGATTTAGTTGCTGGATATCAACATGGGCTTGGTCCAGGGCAATGACCAGAAATTCTTTCTCCATTAGTAGCTCTGATAAATGGGCTTCTAGGGTATGATCCTTCTATTTGAGGCAATCAGTTCCTTTTTTTCTGACAAAAGGATTTGGTAAAATGCTATATTTATACTAGTCATGTGATCAATATTCGACGACTACATTATCAATGGTAAGGATACCTAACACCCATTTAAATCCAATTGAATATAATAAAACAAAAGGAGTTCATGTGTTTTCTATATCTAGAATACATCTAATTAAAAAGAAGGGAATTTTATTCATAAATTTCCAAGTTGTTACACTCAAGTGTCTGGATATTCCACTCATATTGGCCATCAGTTTGAGGGTGATAGTCTATGATAAAGTTCAACTGAGTTTTTAGAGTCCATTAGAGATTCTTCCAGAACATAGATGTGAATATTGAATCTGGATCCGACGTAATAGATAATGGTACTCCATGAAACCTTACCACTTCTCTGATGTATATCCATTCTAGTTGATCTAATGATAAATCCTCTCAAATTATAATGAAGTATTCAGTATTTATAAGACTATACACAAAAACCTAGAGAGAATTTTTTCCATTGGATTTCTTTAGAAGTCTGGTGAAAAGGTCCATGATTTTGTTTTCCCATTTCCCTGTTAGTATGGGTAATGGTTTCATTATCCCCTTAGAATTATACCTATCAGGCTTCAACTTATGACATACCAGTCACTTTGATGTATTTATAATGATCTCATTCTTAATGTTATCCCACCAATAGTTCCCCCATAGATCTTGATACATATTTTTGTTTCCAGGGTGAATAGATTAATTTGAACTATGTGCATCATCCAAAAGTTCTTTCTTTAACTCAGGATTTGATAGAATACATAGTCTTGACCCAAATCTAGAAATTCCTTCTCCATTAAATTGAACTCCAAAGATTTACCTTTTATGATAGTTTCCAATTTCTTCTTAATTACCACATAATATTTTTGAGCATCCTTTAACCTTTCTAAAAGAGATGGTTGAGAAATAATTTGTGTAGGGATTGAAAATGTTCCGTTCATTATGATTCTCATGTCAATTTTCATCAAATCTAAGAATATTAGATCCTTTTTAATTCTCATCAGTAATAGAATTGTTGGGTCATTTCTACTTAGAGAGTCTGCCACTTTATTTACTTTCATAGGGTGGTAATGGATTGAGGATTCGTAATCCTTGATGATATCTAACCATCTTCATTGGAGCATATTCAGCAGTTTTTATGTGAATATATATTTGAGACTATTGTGATTTGAATATAATTCAAAATTATCCCTAAAGAGATAATTCCACCAAATCATTAATAAAAATATCATAGCTTCAAAATATAGATCATGTGAGGGATAGTTTTTCTCATGAAGTTTCTACAAACATGATGCATAGGCAATGAATTTTTCATTCTTAATCTACACACATCCCACACCCTTCTTCAAAGAATCGATGAAGATGAAAAAAATCTCCCCACTTGTGGGTAGAGTGAGAACTAGGGTAGTGACATGCCTATTATTCCACTCTATGAAGAGTTCCTCACATTAATAATTCTAAGAAAACTTGACTCCCATTTAGGTTAGATTAGTAAGAGGGTTTTACAATCGTGATAAATGTCTCAAAAATCAGCAATAATATCTAGATCACCCCAGGAAACTATGGATATCTATCAGAGACGCCGACCTCGACCATCCCCCAATTGATTTTTTGGAGGGATTCACTGATATCCCATTTCATATGATGATATTCCCTAAGAATGAGACTTCAGTCAACTAGAAGTCACACATGTAGTACTTTCCATAGATGTTCTCATTTTATAAGGTATCTAGTACATTTCTTAGATGCTCCTCATGACCCTCCTTGGTTTTGGAGTATATTAAAATATAATCTATAAATACTACCAAAAATTAACTGAGGTAATATCTAAAGACTATATTAATCAATTAAATGAATATTTCTAGAGAATTAGCAAGTTTGAATGGAATTAATATGAATTCAAAGTGCCCATAACTTGTAAGAAAAACAGTCTTGGGGATATCCTCATTATTCACCAAACATGATAATATCCTGACCACAGATCCAACTTAGAGAAGTATTGTGCTACATGTAGTTGACAGAACAATTCAACAATTCAGGAAAAAGTATACATGTTATTTATTGTTATTTTTTGAACTCACGATAATCAACGCGAAGGTGCATTGGCCTATCCTTCTTCTCGACGAAGAGGATTGGTGCACCCCATGGGGAAGAACTTGACCATATAAACCATATACCTTGATTCCATAGTAGTTTCTTCCTCATATCCTAAATCTAGAAAACATAACTTATATAAGTATTCTTGGATATTGGCAATGCCCTAGCTATAAGAACAATCAAGAATTCGACATCTCTTCAAGGAGGAAAACTAGGCATTTTCTCAGTGAACACATCAACGAACTCCATCCCAATAGGAATGTCTTTTAGGTTGGTTCTTTCCTTAGACTCAATAATCCTAGAAGGGTGAACATTATCATAGGGTAGTAATATCAATACCTGAGATGATGGTTCTAAATAAGATTCATCATACACCTTGTACTTGAATAGAATTGGGGGTCGATTCTCTATATGGAGAGTGATTTTCCTCTCATGGAAATTTATGATGGTTCTATATACATAAAGGACATCCCTAATAGTAATTTCATCAAATTACACCAGAGGGAGTAAAATGAGGTTCACCAAGAAGTTCAATCCAGAAATTGTGATAGGGGATGAATTATATACGTAGGATGCAATAATTTCTCCATTTCCATTTTCACCGACATATCTACTTCCATGATTTCTGGTGGTGTTTGGATTATTCTACTAAACATTGAAGTTATAAAATAACATGTAGAACTATAAATGAAAACCCTAAACTTCACCTATTGATTTGGGTTCTAGTATATTGGACACATACTTATGGCTGAGTATTTTTAAACAATTAAACCCATAAAGGGGAATCCAATGACAAAAAGGGATAACATATAAATTACATTTTTCTCCTGAACTTATGTATTTCTAAGCTTCTATTTATGTTATCCATGATCTATTTCCTAACATATATTTTAGGGGGTTTTTCCCTTAACAAATATTCATACTAAGGTTGTGAATTTACCAAAGCATATCCCCTATGAATTTCGAACCAAGAGTGCTACAAAGCCCGTTTTCATGCACCCGTTCCCATTCGAGTCTTGATCAAAGTGGTGTTTTTAGGTTTTACCCAAGATACATCTATTCTAGAGCCACCAATAGTAGTTCAAATCAATAAAATAATGTTTTTTTAATAAACCACTTAATATATACTCACAAAAATTTAGGGATTATTTTCATATACTTAGTCTTATCCCTAAGTCATTCACCAGATTTTTCTTATCCTAATCCAAAAAATAACAAAACCTATCATATATTACCAACTATAATGACCCTTATCTTTATTTAATATTTAAGCATGATTTATTAAATAAACATTTGCATAATCAACGTCATAAGATTGAGAGTTATAGTGTCTTTAGAGAATTAGAACATTACATAACAACTTAAAACATGAAGTACACATCTTTATTGAAAAATTCTCTTACACGACCACAACATTATTTCATACATAGCAATGCATGGGATAAAATGAGGAGATACATAAGAAAAAGGTGATCTATAAATACCAATAAGGGAATAAAAAAGGCATAAAATGAGGAAGAAAATACATGTTATTCGAAAGGAATATCAATGGAGTGAAAAAGAAACATGATCATAAAAGCATGATATAACATGATATTTATAACATGAAAATGTGGCAAAACCTTAAAACGCGACATATTTAACATAAAGGAATTAGGTAAACTCTTGTACAAACATGATAGAAAAAAGTACTACAAAATAATCATGTAAAATCTTATCCCAACATGATGTATCATGATACTAAACATTACACAAGGCATTGAAGTGCTATTAGGGAACACCCTTCATAATCATTTCAATATCATGCTTATGTGTGCCACATAGATCATATAACATAGATTAATTCAACATCAACATTTATTACATGATAAAGTAAAGTGAAATTATTAAATATAAGTAACCATTAGATAAGTATGTGTTCATAAAGGTGAATAAACATGATATAGTAAGGGGTATGGTATTCACTACATTATGATTTTAGCATGGATAATCTCGAGATAATTTTGGAAGCATAATGATGCTATATGG
Source organism: Viscum album (assembly GCA_963277665.1). Lineage (NCBI taxonomy): Eukaryota > Viridiplantae > Streptophyta > Magnoliopsida > Santalales > Viscaceae > Viscum > Viscum album. The sequence continues at coordinate 121,084,042 of OY728119.1, forward strand.
AAATTAATAAATTAGGTTGATGAGAGAGAAAGGGGTGCATCATTATTTATACATGGGATGATCAGTAAGGGGATAATGTAACATAATACCCCAACATGTGAAATGGAATTTCAATGTATAATATAAAATAAATTCTGGAATGGAAATGAGAAGAGAGAAATCCCTTATGAAATTTAGGCATAGTAATGAGTGGGGTTAAAGGATTATAGGGGGTATTAATGGGAGTGAAATGAAGATATTATAATTTATACATAAAATGGAAAGTAAGGAGGTATGTATAAAAATAACCCATATCAAGAAAATGTAAATTAAAAGGCATGACATAAAATAGGTGCTTAAAGAAAAAGGAGAGAGAGAAATCATGTAAGAACTCAGATCTTCTTTTTTAGGTATGTTTTCCTTTTTCTAGTGTTTTTGTGGAGAAGATGTGTTTTTGGAAATTTTTGAAGTACACACCATTCACTCGGTTACCGTGGGTAGCTGTGTGCTGGCTATGTAGAGATCGTGCACACGGCCATGTGTGGTGACCTAGAGACCACCTAATGTGGGGGCCGATAAGGGAAAGTACATGTTGTGTACTTTATTTTTATTTCATAAAAACAGACTGGGGTCACGTCTAAGTGACAGAATAATCTTCTTCTAGGTCAGTTTTGACTGAGAGAAACCGTACGGCTGTGATATTTCTTGAGCCCCCGATCATGCACCCCTTCTATGATTCGACCACTTTCAATTGCATTGGGATTCCCTTGTTAAGATCTTCCTTCTGCTAGAGATTCATTTCCTGATTCTTCCTCTTTCAAGAGTTAACCTCAATTTAACATTTTAGACATATTTGTAGATATGTGGTTTTACTGGTCGATTCAAGGATTTGGGTTAATTTATATCTTTCCTAAAACACCGAGGTAGGTGGTTTGTGCCTTTTCGTAGCTAGTCTTTGAGTTATATGGGAAAAATTTCCCAATACCCTTGAATGGGGTATTTCGTGTTTACTATTTTAGACCTGTTAATTTCCTGTTATTCTTTTATTCTTGATTTGAGGTTAATTGGATGAGAATAGGGTTAATTTCTATAATTTGGAAGTGTTTTCCCATGCATGTTCTATTTATGACCATTTGGTCCTACTTAGCATTTTAGGCTGCCTTGACTGTTTTCCATGCCTAGTGTTGTAGGATAGAGTGACTATATTTCTAACATGATAATATGCTATAGACTATTTAGCCAAGTAGTTCTTGAGGTTTACTTTGGCCGATACGCATTTCTGTGCTCGATTGACTTACATAGGTCTGTGAGAACCTGATGTAGTAGACCATAGGGAGAATGGATGTAATGGATTCTCCCGAGTGTCTATTTTACTTTTACGATGCGAGACTGTAGGTGGGATTTACGTAAGTGATTACTTAGAGTCTCTGTAGTTCCTCGATGTGGGTCACATTGGGAATGAGATGTAAGTTCTTCCCTAGAGTGTCATTTAGTTTCTAATACGAGACTATAAGGGGAATTCACTGTGAGTGCTTCCTCATAGAGTCTATTATTAAGTACAACTAGGGGGGTTAGACTATGTGTAATTTCCAGAGGGTTGCTTGTGTTTTTTTGGTTGAACCAGAGGGGTTAGGCTGAGAGTACTTCCTAGAGGGTTACCTACTTTGATTAGATTTTTACTGATATATGGAATTGAATTATCTGAACTATGGAATTGTTTAATGCTGAGTACTTCCCTATTTACTACTACTTTTTTTTATTGCCTACCATATATGTTCACTAACTATTATTCATATAACTTTTGGTGGTTTCTACTGGGATTAGTCTCACACCATGTTTGGGTCATGATTTTGGGCCCAAACAAATTATATTGCTATAAGTATAGATAAGGACAAGCACCCTTCTACTTCAAGTTCTTGATTCTTGTGGATCTGGAAAGCATGGGACAAAGCTGAGGCTTGTGATATTGAGGAGTTTATCTGTTTCTATTGTAATTTAATTTATAATTGTATTCTAACATTGTGACTTGTTCGGATGTTTTCCTAGACATATGTATCAAGCTTCATTTATATAGGTGCTCCTGTTTCTTCTTACTTTCAGTCTTCCATTGTTTACTGTTGTATGTTACTATTGCTGCTTCCGCTAGTGATATTTGTTTTACTTCCACTATGTTACGCTGCTAATGACGGAATTGTTCCCCCACTATCACAACCAAGGCCCTTGATACTAGTCGGTAGCCTCTGGCATTCAGGGAAATGTCCTTGAGGCCATGTGACCAACCGGGTACGGGGTGTCTCTGGGAAACATCTGGAACTGGGAAGTTACAAAGTGGTATCAGATGAATTATTTTATTCTTGAAATTTTTTTGTATGCTATAGCTAGGGATAGAACAAAATGGGTACTCGGTAATAATTTGTGGATGGGAGTAGCTAACCAATGTAGAGGAAAAATCCAATCTACCTTGTTATTGTAATGTTTCTGGTATTGTAATTATTACATTTGATTTGATTTAACCTTGAGTGATTTACATGTCTGGTGCTATTATTGTTGGTGTTATTGAGGTTCTATTTCAATTTCAACCTGATGAGATGAGGGTATTCCCTCTCATGCATCATATAGGCACTTTCTAGAAATTACATGTCATGCATTATTTCCATTCCATTTTTGGTGAATTAGAAATTGCATGTTGATGTGATAGATGTTGTGCTAGATATAAATACTGTTTTGATAGACGCCTTGATAGAACACATACTTTTGATAGGGTATTTCTTTGTGTAAGGTCTTTTTTGAATGAAATCCAAACTTTGGTTCTTGAGGTGTTATACGCCCTTATGAATCATAATTTGGTGGATCATTGACTTTTTTTCTTTGTATATGACATGTATAAGATGCCAATATTTGATTCGTGGGGTGTATGGGCCCTCACGGATTGGAATTTGGAATTTTCAACGTTCATTTCAGTGTTTTCCTGGCTTCCGGAGTATTTTTTGAGGCTTATTGTCCGAAAAAACCCAGAATACATGACATGTAATGATGAATACATGCCATGTGTTCTTCTGTTCGGGAAGAAACTGTTTTTCTTAAGGACATGTCATGTAATGTATGTACATGTTGTATAGTCTCTAACAGTGTGTCATATTGTGTGGGCAGGTACAAGGGGTTTGGAATATTTGGTAGGACACACCGTGTACTGGATGTACACGCCGTGTTGTAGAACCATGTAACTGGTTGTGTCACTAGAAACACGGGTCGGTTGAGTCTTTTTTAATACACGTCGTGTCTTTCTGGAACATGCTGTGTAGTGTAACCTGAGTACCCGGTCATGTAACTAACAACATGGCTTGGAAAAATTTTCCTAGTACACGTCCTGCCCATCTGGAACATGTTGTATAGTGTGAGCCATGTATCCAGCCATGTCACTAACAACACGGGTCAGTGAAGCTCATCTAGTATATGTCGTGTCTATAATGAACACACCGTGTAGTCTTCTTCGAGGATAACCACGTGGCTTAGCTGTATAGAAGAACTCAGATAGGGGAAGGGAAGTCATGTACACACCGTGTGTTTAGAAAACATGTTGTGTGTTTGGGGTGTTACATGACCAGTTGTGGCAGGAGTACACACCCATGTGAAAGGATTAAGGGAACATGTTGTGTCGGCTATATACATGTCGTGTATCCATGTTTTGGAAAACATGAATGCTTTATTTCTCTTATTACCTTCTTTTAATTCTAGTTTTCAGTCCTTGATAATCTTGTTCTAAGGTGTGCACTTGACCTTACAAATTCATGCCACTAAGATGTCCTTCTGTTGTCTGCCAGTTTCAAGGCAGTGATAAGGCACCAGACATGGATGGTCAAGAATTACTAGAAGATCCTCCAGTAGTTCTAGTCCTGACACCAACAGTCATTCCAAACATAGGTGTTGATGCACAGTTCTGTGAGGTCTTTATGAGGTTCATGTAGACCATCTGAGGTGTTCAGCATTCTGCCCCTTCTATGGCAGAGCTGAAGTATGTTTTCTAGTAGTAGCATCCTCCCACCTTTATAGGGGAAGGAGGACCTTAGGCTGTAGAGTCATGGTTAGAAGCCATGATATCTATATTCGATCATCTGGAAACACCTCTGGTGAGGAGGGTCAAGCTTTCTATGTATATGCTTTGGGATTCTGCCAAGAGATGGTTGGATGTGATCTCACAAGCAGGACTCTAGTAGGTTATGGCTTGGGATGAGTTACTTCATGACTTCTACGACTACTTCTATCCAAATACATTGAGTGTCGATCGAGCCCAAGAGTTCATGACTCTATAGAAGGGTACTCTTTCTGTTATAGAGTATTATTTTCACTTCACAAAGCTACAAATCTTCACGCCTATTCCAGGAGGTGATGAGTTATTCATGGTAAGGAAGTTCGAGGATGATCTTAGGCATGACATCTGATCACAGGTAACATATTCATGATGAATTCCACAACTTCTATATTCAACCAGGTACTAATCACGGAGCGCAATCTGAGGGATTATGGAGTTGTGAGTTAGGGCAGCTCAACATCTGGAGTTAGTATCCCTCCTACTAACACCAGGAAGAACCACATGGTGTCTTTTCATGGTGATCCAAGGAGGCGAGAAAATTCTTCTGGTATATAGGTGGTGTGCAACTAGTGTGGGAAAATCGGGCACAGAAGGCCGCATTACCCGAGGGACCCGGTAGAGCGCTGATCATGTGGCAAGATGGGGCATCTTTAGTACTTCTGTCAGATCTTACCACCAGTAGCTGGTGATATGGGTTCTTCTATGACTTTGTTCTTAGGAGAAACACCACTAGATACACCTCAGTTAGTAAACTTGAGTTCTTCCGGCCATTCAGGCCGAGGTGTAGGTCATGGTGGTGGTAGCAAATCACCCAGCTTTCAGTGACAATAGGGTTGATTAGCTCAAAGTGGTTAGGCAGTGTCCTAGGGCTACGATGTAGGTCAAACATTTTTATTGGAACAAGCACACCAGGAGAAAGATCTTGGACCCTCTACAGTTTGAGGTACAATTCTAGTTGCCTCAATTCTAGCTTCTGCTATTTTCGATACATGGGCTTCCCATAGCTTTATATCTGTTGATGTTGTGGAGATCCTTGGGCTCTGTATATTTTCTTTTTCTGATAACTTGACACTAAAAAATCCATTGGGGACTAGAATGGATAGTGTATGTTAGTTCAAGGAGTGCCCTGTAGAGGTTGGTGGATGTCACTTCTTATAGGACCTCTATGTCCAAGAGATGATAGGCTATGATATAATTCTTGGAATGGAATGGTTAGTTCCCTTTCCATATGTTGTCGATTGCTATCACCGTAGGGTGAGTTTCAAATCAACATAAGGAGAATCGTTTCTTCATAAGGGATAATGGGATGTCCAGGCGAGCAGAGCGGTACCCGAGCATCATGGGTTGGGAGGAGTTACAACCCAGATCTCTAGTCTATATCTGGATGACCAGGGGACTTCATAAATGGACTTTCCTCCAGCGGTGGGTCGTTTCAATGTTGCCTTTCTAGATGACTTTTCAGGTTTGCCTCTAAAGCGTTAGTTGTACGTTTCTATTGAGCTTTTTCCAGGAGCAGCACCAGTGTCCATTCCTCCTTATAGGATGGCTGCACCAGAGTTATAGGAGCTCCAGAAGCAGTTAGAGGAGTTGCTGACTGATACACCCAATTTGTGTATACATTTTCATATATATTATTGAATATAAAAACATTTTTTCAGAAAATATATGTTTTTTCATGAACATATTCTTTGATTTTTGTGATTATGTTTACTTTCAGGAGCTTTCTGGATAAAATACATAAATCAAGGGAAGTCTGTTGAAATTTTAAAACTACACGACATGTACTTTTATACACGCCGTGTACATCCAGACAGGGACACAGACCGAAGGAGGGAGTACACGCCCATGTCACCGGATAGAAGCTACACACCGGTGTGAGGTGGCATTACACGCCATGTACTACATTCTAGAAGCAGTTTTTGCTGAGAAGGTTATACAGCCCATGTGGCTGTTGAAGGAGACACTGCGTTTTCCACTTTTACACACCATGTTTGATTTTCTAGAAGGATTTGGTTGCCAAATGTTGACACTACACACTATTTATGGAGGCGCTACACACCGTGTACACTCATCCACCAGGAGACGTCGTGTTGAAAAGTCAAAGACGGCATGTTAGGCCGCTTACCAGTGGAGAAATTGGTGCCAAAGCGCGTTGAAAAAGTACACGGCGAGTACTTTCTATACACGTAGTGTACATTATTTTTCTTTAAAAAGAGGCATTGGCCTTCGGATTTGCGAGTTCCAAACCATTTTGAGGAGGGAGAAGTTCTGTTTCCACCATTCCCAATCCACCGCAGTGCCGTAGTTTCACCATTCCACCTACCGACACCACTCCTCGAAGCTTACACGATGAATTCATCAGGTATCGAGTGGGTTGTTCCTATTATGTCTTTCATGTGTCACTAAACCCCTTGTGTTGGGGCTGCGGGTGACGAAGGATTGTATAATGTTGTATTAATTTATATATTTGTGTTTGTTCTTCTTAATTCTTCTTACCCCTCTTAAATCATTGCTAAATATTACTCAGAATTCTGATCCGGACCAAGGGAAGAATTCTCAGTGATATAAAATAAGAGTAACAATGAAAGCTTTGATGAACATTGAAAAGGTTTCACTGATTCATAAATGGACTGATCCAAATTAGGAACTGAGAAACACTGAATACCTGACCAAGGAGTGAATTTATTCAATTCCAAATAAGAGGAACCGAACCAAGGAAATCTTGTGATAAAAAGGGAATCCAAAATGACGAATTATCCAGAACAACACAACCATTTAAGAAATCTTCATAAGAACTCCACAATCACCACAGCCCCGACACGTCTTTTATTCCTGTTTTAAACTCTTTAAATTCAATCGTTGTGTTATTTAAAATTGTTAAACATTTATTCAAAGTAAAAAAATATAGTTTTAATCCAAAACCAAAATCGAACCAATCAACTCTAAATTCTGCATACTTCACCTAATTAAGTATTAACTCAATTGAATTGACGAACGCTATAATTTCCTGTGGATCGACCCCGAACTTATGCTATACTAAAGTTTCAAGAATGGGTAATTAATTTGGGACGCATATAACTTCAGCCATAACGACAAGAGAGACCAAATTTTTTCACCATTTCCGAGGAAATATTTGGTTTTAGGGCTAAGATTTTAATCGTGTTAAATATTGATTTAAGTGAAAATAAAAATAAAAAATTAACAAAAATATTTTTCTAATCCCATTTCAAATTTTCTCTTTTACTTTTCCCTTTTTATGACTGGTATTTGTGTTGTGATTGTGCAGAAGCTTAAAGTGCATGAAGAGACACCCTACACGGTCTAGAAGCGCCGAGTCATCAGAACTACTTCTGCTTGACCCGGAGATCGAACAGACCCTGCTTCGTCGTCGGCGTTCACTAAAAGACACTCACAACCAACAACCCTCTACTATGGCGAACACAATAGAGGGAGCACCATCCATGGATTCTACGGTTGAGCAGAAGTACCATGATCAGCAGCCTCCCGCTACTGGTCTACCGGAGCAAGCTCCTAGAGGTTTCATGGAATTCCTTCCGAGGGATTACCAAAAGTCACCGCAACTACATCCTCCGGCGTACGACCAACTACAACAAACGCAATAACTCTTCTAACGACCTTATTTCTACCCTCAAGAACAGTGGTATCTGCAACTTCCATCCCCTCAGCAGCCACCTCCAAGACGTACTCTTATGAAGTACAGACTTGCTTCAATCCACGGTGCTGATACGGGCATCGTTCGTCCTCTGGTCTAGGCCCAGCACTTCGAGATCAAGCCTTCAATCATGCAGCTGATCTAGAACACTGTCTAATTTGGAGGCCTACCCAGTGAAGACCCAAATGCCCATCTCTCTAACTTTCTAGAGATCTGTGAAACATTTCGTTACCATGGCATGTCCGAGAACACCATCCGTCTTTGTCTACTTCCCTTTTTCTCTACGGGACAAAGAGAAAGACTGGATCAAGGGGCTGCCACAACGATCCATCCTCACCAGGGAGGATCTATCCTAGGTGTTCCTGTCCAAATACTTCCCACCATCGAAGATGGTGATGCTACGGAATGAAATCTACAACTTCCAGCAGCACGACTCCGAGTCGTTGTACGATTCCTGGGAACGTTTTAAAGAGATGTTACGAAAATTCGCCCACCACGGACTACCACTCTGGATTCAAGTCCATACCTTCTATGGAGGACTTACAACAAATACAAAGTCAGTGGTGGATGCTTCTGTAGGAGGTACGGTGATGCGGAAATCCCCTGAAGAGATATTCGAACTGCTGGAAGACATGTCAACCAACAGTTTCCAGTGGCACTCCGAGCGGGGGACTCAAAAGCGAGGTATGCACAATATTGACACTACCACTATGTTAGATGCTCAGTTGGACACTGTGTCCAAGAAAATCAACGCATTGAATCTCAAAGGAGCATCTCAAATTCATACAGTGAACCATCCAGTATTCAGCGATTGTGGTGATAACCCCATCCTGGGAGAATGCCTGGGTTCGACTAGAGTCCCTTCAACGAGCGTTGTGAGTTATGTTGGCCAAAATTGAGGGCCCAACCAGTGCCAACAGTACTAGAACCCGGCATGGAGAGATCAACAGAACACAGGATGGGGCCAACAACAGCAGAATCCTCCACCCCAGTAACTGCCCAGCTACAACCAACCTCCATACCAGAACCAATACCAAAGGCCGCAACAACCCCAACAAGTTCCTTATCAGCAACAAGGGTATCAGAACCCTCTCCCATAACATCCATGATAGACACCTCCTCCACTGGCTCAAAAACCACCTCAGAAGGAGAACACCTCAAGGTTAGAGGATCTGATGACTAAATTCATATCTACTGCTAATACTCGGTTCCAAAATCAGGAAGCTTTGATTCGAGGCTTGGAGAATCAGATTGGCTAGCTGGCAAATCAAATCTCTGGAAGGAAGCCTGGTACACTACCAGGAAACATAGAGAAGAACCCGAGAGAGGAGGCCCATGCTGTCATGCTCCGGAGTGGAAAAGAGTTCCAACAGGACCAACCAGCACATCCAGGTGCACCCACACCCCCTGATGATGAAGAACGTACCAGCACCGACCCCTCCTCATCCAAAGGCCCACAAAAGGAGGCTTTGCAAAATAAATAAACGGAGGTAGTCCAACGATTCAAGCCTGCATTAACTTTTCCGGAGAGATTTAAGAAGAGGAAGCTGGACCACCAGTTCAGAAAATTCATGGACGTGTTCAGAATGCTCCACATCAACATACCATTTGCGGAGGCCCTGACACAAATGCCTATATATGCCAAATTCATGAAGGAAATCCTCTCTAATAAGAGGGAGATGGAATATTTGGGCGTTATTGCACTAACAAAGGAATGCTCCACAGTGGTTCAACATTCAATTCCTCCAAAATTCCAAGATCCAGGTAGTTTCACCATTCCTTATACTATTGGATCCTGTGAGTTTGGGAAGGCCCTCTATGAATTAGGGGCTAGTGTGAACCTCATGCCCCTCAGAGTTTTCAAGAAGTTGGGACTCAACGAGATCAAGCCTACCCATGTAGCCCTTCAACTTGATGATCGATCCATCAAACATCCGAAGGGACTACTGGAGGACGTACTGGTCAAGGTGGGTAGGCTGATCCTCCATACTGATTTCATCATCCTTGACATGTGGGATGATCCGGAGGCACCACTTATATTGGGAAGAAATTTCATAGCCACCGAGAAGGCACTCATTGATGTGCACCAAGGAGAGATGATTTTTCATGTAGGAGACGAGAGAGTCTCCTACAATGTTCTCAAATCCATCAAGCAGGCATCATCGTTTGATCATGAGGATTGTTCTGCAATAACTACTATAGACGATCGCCTGGTGGATGATCCGACATGTTTCTATATTTATGATAACTTTAAAAATCCATACATTCCTGTTGAAGACGTTCCATAGAACTTGCAACTCCTAGATGGCTAGGGCGGCCACTATTGGGATCATTATCCACTATAAATATCAGGTATGAAAGGTAAGAAGGCCGAGCTAACAACCTAAAACAAAGGCGCTTCCTGGGAGGCAACCTATAGGTTACACGCCGTGTCCCACTTAAATACATGGCATGTACTTATATTTTTAATTTATAATCATAATATTATAAATTTATATAATTCCAAACAAATAACTAGGGATGATGCTGGTGCCGATGGCAAAGTCACTGGAGTTTATTCAAGCCATCCCCAGTTTGAATCCTCCTGACCTACCTTCAGCACAGGGTTCCTCCTTTTATTTACATGGATTGTGTGGTATTTTTCATATATATATATATATATGTGTGTGTGTTTAAATATAATAAAGCACATGATGGGGATGGACCGGTTGGCTAGAATCATCCCCCGATTCCAAAAGGCTCGGGTTCGAATCCAGACAACCGTCCCATTTCAATCATTTGTTCTTTTAATAAAACCACATGACGTGCATTTAGATATACGCCATGTGCGCCATAATTTTTCAATATAAAGTAAAAATGTTTTTAAAATAAGAAATAACATGCGAGTGAAGATGGCGGATTGGAAACGTCTCGGCACTAGGTTCAAAAGGGCCGGGTTCGAGTCACACTAATCTCCCCACTTCGCCACCATCATTTCCTAAATAAAAACCACACGCCGTGCTTTTATTTCTTCCTGTGTGTATAGGATTTATAAAATAAATATATATATAAAACAAATATGAATAGCTGAACAACCTTTTCTACAGTGGTTGAGGGCTTCCATTCAGAATGGCCAATCGCCGGTTCGAATTCCGCCCCAAGCACCGGACCAAAGGTTGTACTACTCTTTTTCTAATTTTAAATTACACGGTGTGTATTTCCCGATATACGTCATGTATAGGTTTATTTGTAAAATAATTTATCGATATATCTATTTTATTTTAATTATTAATAATAATTATTATATAGATTACTATAGTAATTAGATATTTATATATATAGTAAAACAAAAATTGGAATACATGGTGTGTAGTCCAAACATACATGCTGTGTACCTCGCCAATATAGGTCCTGGGCCACCCGTCTGGAGCCTGTTTCATACGGCCTCCCCATTTCCTCCCCTCTTCCCGTTTTCTTCTCCCGAACGCCACCCACACCCCTTTTTCTCATATCTGTCAATTTGGTGCATTTCCAGTTCTGATTCTTCTTGCATTGTGGTCCTCAGTCAAGGTACGCCGTTCTACACCCTCTCTTTTCAATTTTTAGACTCGTTTAGGGTGTTTTTCGGATCGGCCAACCGTTCGGCTTCCGCCCGTACATGACCACGAAATAAAGAACACACGCCGTGTACTTCTGTACACGGCCACACACAAAATATTTTGAAATTTGAATATACACGGTGTGTATGTTCGGTACACACACCATTTTCACATTCACGACATGTGTGTTTGGTACACTCCGTGTATATCATTTCCTTTGGCTCCTTTGTGTGTGGCACATAACACGGCCTGTCACCCCATTTTCATGTACATGGTCTGTATGTTCTGTACACGCCATGTCTCTTATTTCTTTTGTCTGGCCCATGTCTCGCCCCCTACACGGCCATGTACCTCAAGTAATAGACACACCGTGTTGTTATACTACACGGCGTGTAGTTTGTTTTCACTGAATTGATAAACACATGGCTGTGTCATTTGTAACACATGACCACCTACACTTTGAGTGAACACGACCTGTATGTTCGGTACACATCGGGTACTTTTGCATGATTTATTTTTCACCCTTGGTGTTTCTATCCAGAGAATACGAGATACTCTACATTTTTCACTACATGCCATGTACACTGGAGTACACGTAGTGTACTGTTATTTTCCAGTTTTCTCACATTTTTTTGTTTTATTTTCTTTCATTTTCCTTTTCCTTTTTTTTTGTTTTCTTTTTCTTTCTATTTCAGGATATGGCAGGTCACGATCCTTCCCGAGGGAAGCGGCCAGCCTCCGCCACCGAGGGCGAGAGGCCCAGCTATCATCGGATCCAAATCCGACCACCGACACAGCTGCACCCAGACGCTCAGGTCTTTGATCTCCCTCCATTGACCATTCTTCCGCCACTCACTCCCTCAGCAGAGGCCAAGCCTACTTATTGTAACACCCGAGACTTTTATGTTATATAAATCATCAAAGGAATATTTTTCTACACACAACACTTTTTTGGCTTGCTTTACACGAAATCGCGACCTTCCTCGATAGCTTGCGTCGTACGCAATACCGAGTTTCACTAAACAATGATATGCTAATAAAATATTATTAAAACTAGCTGTTATGAATAGTAATAACCAATTTTTGAAATTTTATAAATTTTATTTTTCAAAATGGACTTTATTTTTGGATTCAGAATATCGAAATTATCCTAGGATGAAATTTTGGTATTTTTCTGAAAACTTTCAATTTTTGATGAATAGTGAAACCACTAAGTGGTAGTTAAAAAACTAAATTTTTCATAAAACATAATTTTACCACTTCTGTGAGTGGAATTTCAAAAATATAAGAGACACAGTTGATTCCAGTAAGTAAAATGTGGTTCAATGAGATGAAAATAATTTTTGGTGAATAGTAACTTTTTACTTTTATTTACCACAGTTAAAGGTAAATAGGGTAATTAAGGGTAAAAATGATATTATTATTACCCTAAAACATGTCCTAATTCTATTGGATAAGTGTAATTCGACCAAAAACAAACTTTGGAAAAACATATGACCATTTAGGCCCACTTGGATTAGATTAGGACATTTATTATTAATTTATTTAAAGAAGGGTTAAAATAGTTAAAATCAAAGTTTTATAAGTAAATAATTTTTAATATAAGGTTTTGTATAAGATAAATTCGATTATAAATATTAATTAGAAAGATAAAAATATTTCCTACATAATGGTATTTTATTTGTAATTTTTAGACATTAAATAATTTAATTTATTTATGACACAAAGATGATGAAGTAATTGTCTTATTAATGAAATATTGACATAATTGATGTTATAAATACCCAAATAAATGTAATTTGAGACTTTTTATGAATTAAAATAATTTTATAGGTTAATACGACATGTTATTATTGATTTAATTAACTTTTTTCGAACTGATCATTCTTTTATGATTTTCACAAAAATTAATTACTAAATAGTGTCAAAATTGACATAAAATAGTTTTTTAAAAAAATTATATTATTAATTGTTAGTTTATTCCTAAAAATCTAAATTTCGGCCACATGACTAAGATAAGGTTATATATATTAATAATAAACAACTTGGGGTTCGTTTGGATTGTTATAGTAAGTTTATTAACCTTATAGTGTAAGAACACAAGAAGACACGGTAAAAGTAAAATTATTTAACTTAATGTTAAATCTAAATGATAAGGTCAAAATAGGAACCTAAACATTTCTAAATTATATTGGATGAGAGGATTTCGACCCATCCCCACCTTAGATTCAAAATAAATCAATTTGGAGCTATTTAAAACCAAATTTGGCTTTATAATAAAATAATAGTTTTAGTTATTCCAAAGGTGCCCCTCTCCTCCCTTATAAAAGGGCACCTCCTCCCTCTCTTCCTCACACCACTTTGAGCCTTCAAGCTCGGCCAACCCCTACCACTTTCTCCTCTCCACTTCCCTAGAGACATCCTAGAGGTCCTGGTCTTCTTCAAAGACCAATTTTAGTGCCCTTAAAGGAGGTCTTGAAGAAGCACTTCACAGAAGAGGTAATGTCCGTTACCGATTCTTTCATCTTTATTTCTTCTTCCACTTCTTATTATTTAGTTGTTTAATTATGAAGTAATGACATCAGTATCACTCATATAATGATATGTTATTATAAGTTTGAAACAACCCTATTTCACCATCTATCCATCCTACGGAAAATGAAATCACCGCGCGTGCGTACGTACGGAATACCGTCTCCACGCCGTGGTGTAATATACTTTCCACCACTACCTTACTTGGATGGGTATAATTGTGTAAATAATGACTATATATGATTATTGTAAAGTGATATTGATTCTGAAATAGTATACATACACTGCAATACAATTCCATGTTCATGGGAACGATATCATCGCTCGTGCGTACGTACAGAATACCGTCTCTACGATGTGATGCGACTCGTTCTAAATGATATTCATTGCATAATGATTATATAAATGAATTTAATGAATGAATATGATATATATTACACTAATATAATTCTGTAAATGAGGTATCTATATCCTAAAGAGAAGAATATGAATTTATTCGACAAAACACGCATAAGAACAAAAAGTAATAAACACCCGAATAACAAGTTGTAATGAAATATTACTAATAAGAAGCTAATAATATGACCATATGTGATATAATAACAATGAGTATGATTATGGAATAAGTCAATAACGTTATTTCAATCATTATAAAAGAGGTTCGGATACGTACATAGCATATCGGACCTAAGGTAAGGGAAATATCACAATCTCATTTTTATCCGAGATTCTTTATACTTTAGTATTTACTGGGGTGTATTTTGTCATCCACATCCATATTTACTCAATATGTAATAGAATTTCCATCCACATAAAATTGTTTAAATCCAATTTTACCCTTTGGTGAGTTTTTAGTAAAGGATATGAAAGGAATCTTTTGTCGTTTTTCGTACGAGGTACTTTTTAACTTTTTCGATAAAAGTACGAAGAATGTTTTTTAACTTATACGGAATGAATGGATTTTTAAAACACTATTTCCAAGAAGCTTCCTTTACAAGTTTTCAAGTTTATTTTTAATCAACTTCTTACAGTTTAAAATTGTGTGACATGTTAAGAAAGGAAAAGTGTTTTTGAAGTAGAAAGGATATTTTCCTCAAGAATGGAGTTCAAGTGTTTTATCAAAATTATATTCCATCTAAGATAATAAAGGGTTCCATTTCTATCCCTATTTTTACATTGTTTTGATTATGTTGTGGTGGAATTATATATGTATGAATTCCATTATCTTATATGAATTTTTTTATGATGTCATGATGTTTAAGATTCCCATTTTTATTACATGGGTTATGCAATGATGTTTGATTTATGATTTTTGTGGCACACATAAGAATGGTTTCATTATGAGATGGGTGGGACCTATATCTCCCTCTAATGCATTGGGTAAAGATTTTATATCTCATGAGATAGACATGGCTGGAAGGGCAGGTTAAACCAGTTCAGTGAAATAGGACTGAAACGAGGAGTGAACTCGGTTCAGAAATAAACATTGTCCACTAAGATAGTCTTGGAAATGTGTCTTGACTAATAAGAAATGATTCTATATGATTATGTGTGTATGACACAAAGTTTCATGATTTATGTTATGATTATTGGGATTACATTTCACTGCTATGATTTATCCCATGTTACAAAATTATGATTTCTTTTGCAGGTTAAGATTTCCAAAAGTTATGCTCTTATGTATATTATGTGATTGATATTTATTTTGTTTACCTTTACTGAGTATTTGAGATCACCCTTTTGTATGTTTTATTTCCCCAGGTCAGGAAGAAGGTTATTAAGTAGAATATGACAAAAAGGGACTCTAGATATGATGAAATAAATGGGAGGCAAAGTAGATGCTTTATGAACCAGTTGTTTATGCTTTCCAGTTTATAAAGACACTATACCTATACAGTCCTTTCATGGTTTTGTTATATGTTTTAATAAGTGTGATTCAATTTTGAAGTAAGAACAATGTATGTAAAGTATGGGTCGTTATAGTTGGTATTAGAGGAAAGGTATAGTCAACCTTTGGAAACTAGGATGTGAAAGCCTTAGTAAGAACCTTAAGGATAATTCTAAGCATAGAACACAATCTTAGTGATTTAGAAATAACCATGAATAACCTAGGATAATACCTTAAGTGTGAAATTTTATTCTTGATTATGTGGTTTTCCTTTTATAATTAGTGTTGCTCACACTATTCTTCTTGGTTTTAGTCAATGGATGGAACCTGAAGGAACCGTGTTAATGCGGAATGCGACTAGAAATGCAATGATTTTCCCCCTGAGCAACCAAACATTATGGGAGCTAGAATGCAAAATATTGTATCCATGCTCACACAACTTTCTCAAGCTATGAATCATGCAGGACTTCCAAACGAGCAAAGGAAGGAGCAACATTTTGTTGAATTTTTCATGAGGTAGCGTCCACCTTCTTTCAGCAGGTCTACTGATCCATTAGTTGCCGAACAATGGATTAGTACTACTGAAAAGATATTTTTAGTTCTTCAATGTTCTGAACATGATAGTCATCCTAACAGTTTATCGTTTGGAAGGATATGTTGATCAATGGTGGAATCTTATTAAGAATACGAGGCAAAGGGATGAAATTGAGTCCATGGAATGGGACGAGTTCAAGAACTTATTTTTCAATAAGTTCTTCCCTCGTATTCTCCGAACAAAGATGGAGAAAGAGTTTCTTGAATTGAAGAAAAAGGATGATGAATCTTTTGGTACTTATGAAGCAAATTTTACAAGACTTGCAAGGTACGCTTCTGGCATTATTATCCAACCTGAGAGTAAGATCGATCGATTCTTTAGTGGATTAAAACCAAGTCTTCGAAGGGAATTAGACATAAGGGACTTCAATAGCTATGAGGAAATCATTTGATGTGCTCTCAAAGTCGAGATGGAGGTTGGAGTAACCCATCAGTCATATGGGTTTGATAAGAAGAGGAAAATGGAATTCAAAGGAAAATCTAAATAGCACACTGAAAAGAAGATGAGTTTTCCCTTATGCTCAAAGTGTGGAAAGAAACATAGAGGGAGTTGTCTTAAAGGGACAAGTAAATGTTTCAAATGTGGAAAGGAAGGTCATCGGGCATTTGAATGCCGCAATGATGGGAAGAAGATGTCTAATGATGAAAACAAAGGAAGGGATACACAGAATGACCCTACTACACATCAATGTTTCAAGTTCAAGGAGATGGGGCATTATGCCAATCAATTCCCAAATCCAAGGGTTGATGATGATGATCGACGTCAACAAACTCTTAAGGCTAAAGACAAAGGAAAGTCACATGAAATTTCTATCAGCGATGTGGAGTACGATAATGATGTGGTGAAAGGTACACTTACCATACACTCTAATGTAGCAAATGTTTTATTTGATTCTGGATCCACCCACTCCTTTATTTCTGAATAATTTTCTAAGGATATCACCGTATTACCTCAACAGTTAGATGTTGAGTTAGCTGTGACAACCCCTAATGGCACAACAGTCGCATCAAAAGTTTATAATTCTTCTTCGATTGAAGTTTGTGGGAAAGTGCTTCCTGCAAATCTTGTGATCCTTCCTATAGTGGAATTTGATGTGATTCTTGGCATGGATTGGCTTTCTCTACATGGAGCTCATATCAATTGCCAAAGAAGGGAAGTCACATTTCATATTCCAGATCAATCTATGATCGTCTATCAATGCAAGTATGAACATAACCTTCCAGTGGAATTTTCTTCCATTTTATGGGTATTGATTCCAATAAATGAAGGTTATTTATCTCAAATGGTTGGTTAGAAACTCACGATTAAGAATATTTCCCATTGTACGGGAGTTTGATGATGTCTTTCTGGAGGAATTACCGGGTCTTCCACTGAATCATGAAGTTGAGTTTTCAATAGAACTCATACCAGATTCTTTTCCTATTTCAAAGACACCATATAGAATGGCCCTAATTCAGTTTCAAGAATTTAAGAAGCAACTCCAAGAGAATCTTGATAAGGGGTTCATACGCCCTAGTGAGTCACCTTGGGGAGCACCTGTTCTGTTTGTTAAGAAGAAAGATGGATCAATGAGACTCTACATTGATTATCGAGAACTTAACAAGATCACTATCATGAACAAATATCCTCTCCCACATATTGATGACCTATTTGACCAACTACGAAGAGCTCAATACTTTTCCAAGATTGATCTTCATTCAGGGTATCATCAATTAAGGGTCAAAAGGGAGGATATACCCAAGATGGATTTCTGTACAAGGTATGGACACTATGAATTTATAGTGATGCCATTTGGTCTTACTAATTCCCCTGCTATCTTCATGGATCTAATGAATATCGTTTTTATAGACTATCTTGATCAATTTTTGGTAGTCTTTATAGACGATATTCTTGTCTATTCAAAGAGTAAGGAAGAACATAGAGATCACTTGAGAATTATATTGAAGACCCTGAGAAAGGAGAAGCTTTATGACAAATTTACGAAGTGTGAATTTTGGCTTCAAAAAGTTTCATTTATGGGTCACATAATCTCAAAAGAGGGGATATCTGTGGATCCAGCAAAAACAGAGGTTATCGAAAGATGGTTGAGACTAACAACAGTAACTGAGATACTAAGTTTTCTTGGTTTGGCTGGATATTATCGACCTTTTGTGAACGATTTTTCACGATTATCTAATCCACTCACCAAGTTGACTTGGAAAGGAGTCAAGTTTGTTTGGATGGAGGAATGTAAAGAGAATTTCAAGGATTTGAAAAGAAGGTTATCCAGTGCACCTGTGCTCACACTGCCTTGTAGTGGAGAAAGGTTTGTGATCTACAGTGATGCATCCATGAAGGGTTTGGGGTGTGTTCTTATGCAAAATGATATGGTGATAGCTTATGCCTCACGACAGTTAAAAATACATGAGCAAAATTACCCAACTCATGATTTGGAGTTAGATGCGGTAATCTTTGCATTAAATATTTGGAGGAATTAACTTTATAGTGAGAGGTGTGATATTTATACTGATCATAAAAGTTTAAAGTATATTTTCACACAAAAGGAGCTGAATATGCACCAAATAAGATGGTTGGAGCTGATTAAGGATTATGACTGCTCAATTCATTACCACCCTAGGAAAGCAAACAAGGTGGCAGATGTATTAAGTCGACAAGACCATACTAGTTTATCCATGATGAGGATCACAAAAGATCCAATATTTATGGATTTACAAAGGATGGATCTTGGAATTATAATGAATGGGGAAAAATTGTACTTTCTCAAATGAATGTTCAACCATCTATACATGTGAAGATTAAAGAGGCACAAAAAGAAGATGTCGAGTTACAAAATAAGGTGAGAAATGTTCCTGAATTCAACCTTGATTGTGATGGGATAATAAAGTTCCGGAATCGGGTTTGTGTTCCTCCCATCCCCAAATTAAAGGAGCTGCTGGATGAGGCTCATAGTTCTTCATTATCTATTCATCCTGGAAGCACGAAGATGTATAGGGACCTGAAAGAGTACTTCTGGTGGGATGGCATGAAAAGAGATGTTGCTGAATATGTTTCTCGATGCTTGGTTTGTCAACAAGTTAAAGCTGAGAGACCGAAGTCTAAGGGGATGTTACAACCATTACCCATACCCGAATGGAAATGGGAAAACATCACTATGGACTTTGTCACAGGACTTCCTAAAACGTCCAAAGGCAATAATGCTATCTGGGTCATAGTGGATCGTCTTACAAAGTCTGCACACATCATTTCTATTAGAGAGGATTTTTCCCTAGATCAGCTTGCCAGGATATATGTAAAGGAAGTGGTAAGATTACATGGAGTACCACTTTCTATTATATCTGATCGGGATCCGATATTTACCTCTAATTTCTGGTGAAGTCTTCAGCATACTCTGGATACAGAGTTGAGTTTCAGCACTGCTTATCATCCTCAGACAGATGGTCAGTCTGAGAGAACAATTCAAACTCTAGAAGATATGTTGAGATCTTGCTCTATGGATTTCAAAGGTGGTTGGGATCAAAACCTACCTTTGGTGGAATTTTCTTATAATAATAGCTTTCACTCCAGTATTTAGATGGCTCCTTATGAAGCTCTCTATGTAAAGAAATGCAGGACTCCAACTTGCTGGGATGAAGTTGGGGAAAGAAAGCTATTAGGACCCGATCTCGTTGATGAAATGGCAGAAAAGGTCAGATCTATTCAACAACACATAAGAGCAGCTCAGAGTCAACAGAAAAGTTATGCTGACAACCGAAGAAAATACCTAGAGTTTGAAGTAGGTGATAAAGTGTTCTTACGAATATCTCCCTGGAAGAGGGTCATGAGATTTGCAAAGAAGGGGAAGTTGAGCCCTAGATATATCGGTCCTTTAGAAATACTGGACCATGTTGTGAAGGTAGCTTACTGATTGGTGCTTCCACCGAATCTCTCTCAAGTTCACGATGTGTTCCATGTATCTCTCCTGAGAAAGTACATACCTAATCCTTCACATGTACTCAGCTCAGAAGTTGTACCGATGGAGCAGGATCTTTCTTATGAAGAAAAGACGATAGATATTCTGGATCATAGAGAAAAATTCCTACGAAATAAGATCACTCGATTGGTGAAAGTTTTATGGAGTAACCACCAATTAGAAGAAGCTACATGGGAGCTTAAGGATATGATAAGGGAGAGGTATCCTCATCTGTTTGTTACAAAGTGACGAATTTCGAGGGCGAAATTCATTTCAAGGGGGGTAGAATGTAACACCTGAGACTTTTATGTTATATAAATCATCAAATGAATCTTTTTCTACACACAAAACTTTCTTGGATTTCTTTACACGAAATTGCGACCTTCCTCGATAGCTGGCGTCGTACGCATTACCGAGTTTCACTAAACAATGATATGCTAATAAAATATTATTAAAACTTGCCGTTATGAATAGTAATAACCACTTTTTGAAATTTTATAAATTTTATTTTTCAAAATGGACTTCATTTTTGGATTCGGAATATCGAAATTATCCTAGGGTGAAAGTTTGGTATTTTTCTGAAAACTTTCAATTTTTTATGAATAG
The DNA here is from genome assembly GCA_963277665.1 of Viscum album. Taxonomy (NCBI): domain Eukaryota; kingdom Viridiplantae; phylum Streptophyta; class Magnoliopsida; order Santalales; family Viscaceae; genus Viscum; species Viscum album. The sequence continues at coordinate 121,104,932 of OY728119.1, forward strand.
TGAAACCACTAAGTGGCAGTTAAAAAACTGAATTTTTCATAAAACATAATTTTACCGCTTCTGTGAGTGGAATTTAAAAAATCCAAGTGACACGGTTGATTTCAGTAAGTAAAATGTGGTTCAATGAGATGAAAATAATTTTTGGTAAAGAGTAACTTTTTACTTTTATTTACCACGGTTAAAAGTAAATAGGGTAATTAAGGGTAAAAATGATATTATTATTACCCCAACACATGTCCTAATTCTATTGGATAAGTGTAATTCGACGAAAAAAAAACTTAGGAATAAAATATGACCATTTAGGCCCACATGGATTAGATTAGGAGATTTATTATTAATTTATTTAAAGAAGGGTTAAAATAGTTAAAATCAAAGTTTAATAAGTAAATAATTTTTCATATAAGGTTATATATAAGATAAATTCGATTATAAATATTTTTTAGAAATATAACACGATTTCCTACATAATGGTAATTTATTTGTAATTTTTAGACATTAAATATTTTAATTTATGTATGACACAATGATGATTCAGTAATTATCTTATTAATGAAATATTGACATAATTGATGTTATAAATACCCAAATAAATGTAATTTGAGACTTTTTATGAAATAAAATAATTTTATAGGTTAATATGACATGTTATTATTGATTTAAATAACTTTTTTCGAACTAATAATTCTGTTATGATTTTCACAAAAATAAATTACTAAATAGTGTTAAAATTGACATAAACCAGTTTTTAAAACAAATATTATATTACTAGTTGTTATTTTATTCCTAAAAAACTAAGTTTCGGCCAAATGACTTAGATAAGGTTATATATATTAATAATAAACAGATTGGGGTTCTTTTGTATTTTTATAGTAAGTTTATTAACCTTATAGTGTAAGAACACAAGAAGACAGGATAAAAGTAAAATTATTTAACTTAATGTTAAATCTAAATGATAAGGTCCAAATAGGAACCTAAACTTGTCTAAATTATATTAGATGAGAGGATTATGACCCATATCCACCTTATCTTCTAAATAAATCAATTTGGAGCTATTTAAAACCGAATTTGGCTTTATAATAAAATAATATGTTTTGTTATTCCAAAGGTGCCCCTCTCCTCCCTTATAAAAGGGCACCTCCTCCCTCTCTTCCTCACACCACTTTGAGCCTCCAAGCTCGTCCAAAACCTTCCCCTTTCTCCTCTGCACTTCCCTAGAGACATCCTAGATGTCTTGGTATTCTTCAAAGACAAATTTTAGTGCCCTAAAAGGAGGTCTCAAAGAAGCACTTCAAAGAAGAGGTAATGTCCGTTACCGATTCTTTCATCTTTATTTCTTCTTCCACTTCTTCTTCTTTAGTTTTTTCATTATGAAGTAATAACATCAGTGTCACTCATATACGGATATGTTATTATAAGTATGAAACAACCCTATTTCACCATCTATCCATCTTACAGAAAATGAAATCACCGCACGTGCGTACGTACGGAATACCGTCTCCACACCGTGGTGTAATCTAATTTCCACCACCACCTTAATTGGATGGGTATAATGGTGTAAATAATGAAAATATATGATTATTGTAAAGAGATATTGATTCTGAAATAGTATAAATACACTCCAATACAATTCCATGATCATGGGAACGATATCATCGTTCGTGCGTACGTACGGAATACCGTCTCCACGATGTGATGCGACTCGTTCTACATGATATTAATTGCATAATAATTATATAAATGAATTTAATGATTGAATATGATATATATTACACTAATAGAATTCTGGAAATGATTTATCTATAACCTAAAGAGAATAATAATAATTTATTCGACAAAACACGCATAAGAACAAAAAGTAATAAACACCCGAATAACAAGTTGTAATGAAATATTACTAATAAGAAGCTAAGAATATGACCATATGTGATATCATAACAATGTGTATGATTATGGAATAAGTTAATAACGTTATTTAAATCATTATAATGGAGGTTCTGATACGTATTAAGCATATCAGATCTAAGGTAAGGGAAATATCACAATCTCATTTTTATCCGAGATTGTTTATACTTTAGTATTTACTGGGGTGTATTTTATCATCCACATCCATGTTTCCTCAATATTTAATATTATTTCCATCCACCTACAATTGTTTAAATCCAATTTTACCCTTTGTTCAGTTTTTAGTAAAGGATAAGAAATGAATCTTTTGTCGTTTTTCGTACGAGGTACTTTTTGACTTTTTCAACAAAAGTACGAAGAATGTTTTTTTAACTTATACGGCATGAATGGATTTTTAAAACACTATTTACAAGAAGCTTCCTTTACAAGTTTTCAAGTTTATTTTTAATCAACTTCTTTCAGTTTAAAATTGTATGATATGTTAATAAAGGAAAAGTGTTTTTGAAGTAGAAAGGCTATTTTCTTCAAGAATGGAGTTCAAGTGTTTTATCAAAATTATTTTCCATCTAAGATAATAAAGGGTTCCATTTCTATCCCTCTTATTACATTGATTTGATTATGTTGTGATGGAATTATATATTTATGAATTCCTTTATCTTATATGAATTGTTTTATGATGTCACGATTATTAAGATTCCCATTTTTATTACATGGGTTATGCAATGATGTATGATTTATGATTTTTGTGGCACACATAAGAATGGTTTCATTATGAGATGTGTGGGACCTATATCTCCCTCCAATGCATTGGGTAAAGATTTTATATCTCATGAGATAGACATGGCTGGAACGGAAGGTTAAACCGGTTCAGTGAAACAGGACTGAAACAAGGAGTCAACTCGGTTCAAAAATGGACTTTATCCACTAAGATAGTCTTGGCAATGAGTCTTGACTAATAAGAAATGACTCTCTATGATTATGTGTGTATTCCACAAAGTTTCATGATTTAAGTTATTATTATTGGTATTACATTTCACTACTATGATTTATCCCATGTTATGAAATTATAATTTCTTTTGCAGGTTAAGATTTCCAAAAGTTATGCTCTTATGTATATTATGTGATTGATATTTATTTTGTTTACCCTTACTGAGCATTTGAGCTCACCCTTTTGTATTTTTTATTTCCACAGTTCAGGAAGAAGGTTATTAAGTAGAATATGCCAAAAAGGGACTCTAGATATGATGAAATAAATGGGAGGCAAAGTAGATGCTTTATGAACCAGTTGTTTATGATTTCCAGTTTCTAAAGACACTATACCTATACGGTCCTTTCATGGTTTTGTTATATGTTGTAATAAGTGTGCTTCCATTTTGAAGTAATAACAATGTATGTAAAGTATGGGTCGTTATACTTATGCTTCACCTACACCTTCTGGCATCGAGCTTCCGAGCACCACAATTTCTGCTGCACTAGCTGCCACTTTCCCTGCACTATCTCCATCAGCAGCTGGTCCCTCTTTGAGCACACCATCCACCGAGCCACCCTCTACTTCGGCGGATCCACCCACAGAGCCAGCCACTACTGCTGCACCTCCACCTGGGCCGAGACTTGCAGGTTCTCCTTATCCTTCCATGGTATTCCCGGTCACCAATCAAGCATACGACAGGGTCCGACGCTTTTCTCGTCGGCCGATACCATTGAGTGGATGATACCTCGATAGTAGAATTCTGCAGCATCTCGGTATTTGGGAGGCGTTGGAGGTGCTTCTCAGGCACACCTCACTCCTTGAAATTTTCCGGGTCAACACTCTTGTGTTCCATGATTTATTTTCGGAGTTTGTGGCCTCGTTTGAGTTTAATAGAGAGGAGTACCGGGAGACACCTGGTGATGTGGTACCCGTAGTTCGATTCCAGCTAGGCGGCCGATATTTCTCTCTGACCATGACTGAGTTTGGCTGAGGGTGTGGCTTCTACCCCCATCCTATCACCCCACCCCCTATTTCTACTCTGACCCGGCCCGAGTGCTCTGACCTCGTTGCCATGTGGTGGGAGATCACTGGGCCTGACCACCGGTACTCCCCCACTTCCTATAAGAGCACTCTTGTTGCCGACCACGTCCTTCGCTTTGCCCACTGGTGCTTCAGTGCCATCGTTTTCCCCTGACATGAGGGTATGGGGGTTGTGACCGGCCGTGACATGGAGCTCCTCACCTATGTCATTCGGCATGACTACCCAGACCTCCCCTATCTAGCCGCCTCCTATTTCCACTCCATGTTTACCGACCGTTAGGGAACCGGAACGGCGGGTTTTACACCACCCATCTTTCCCACCACCTAGGGGTATTAGATCCCTCTTTACCTCATGACCTATTAAGTTCAGCTCAACAGATGGACTTTCTCATTCTCATTCAAATGGGATTGGTCTGGAAGCAGTGGGGTGCTTTCATACTTTCCCAGCCTTGAGCCCAGCCACCTGCTGATTCCCCTGCCCCCGCTGATGCCCCTTCTCCTCCTTCCCCACCCCCTCCAGCTTCTCCACCTCACCCACCTCCTACTGACCCCACTTCTTCTGACCTTCCATCTTCTGTCCCATACCCCATCCCACATACCCCCGCACCCTCGGTCGATCTTTCCCTTTCCCACCGCCTAGCCGCGATGGAGTAGGTCTTGGGAAATTTTGACCGCTGACAGGTTCAGATGGAGTAGTAGTTCGTTTGTATCATCGGCCGTCGGGACACCATTGCGCACCATTTGATTCTTCTGGATAGACGCCAGGACCACATGAAGCAGCTGTTGGTGCATATTACTCAGCATCTTGGTGTTCCACTGCCTCCGCCACCGGCCTCTGTCTCCGCTCTGGGCCCTTCTGCTGCTTCTCCTGCCGCCACCACTACTGTCAGTCTAGGGCCTGCTACTGTGCTTCCTTTTCTAGATCCCGGGACTGGAGCTACTACTTCTCCAGCTTCTCATCCCGCCGCCTTGTCTGCGCCTTCAGATTCCACGCCTTCTGCACCGCCTCTACCGGCTAGTTTTGTACAGGATGCTGCCTCCCCTGAGGCGACCCAATGATAGTGACATTTTTCTTTCTCTGGTATATCTCTTTTTTCATTTTCTGTGCGGTGATGTTATGCTTGTTTGCAGTTTTCTTTTTTCTTGACAATCAAAGGTATCATGGAGCGCCTTGGGCATCACTTTTTACGAGGGGTGTATTTTTCCATTTATATTTTCTTTATTTTTTGATTTACTTCTTCCATTGCTTTCCCTCATTTTGTCCCCCATTTCTCACCTTTTCACACCCTTTACCATGGTATTGCACTTGGTGGACCATTGCAGTATTAAGTGTGGGGGAGCATCTATCTATTTCGCCTTAGGTTTTGCCCTTAAACTAATCTAGGAGACATCATTATTAGATGCTATATTTGAAACTGTAAAGCAATTTTGGTTAATCATTATTATAAATGGTTAATTTATCAGTATGAACTTTTTGAGGGTTGCATACTTATTCTTATTCGTAAGTATTTTAAAATGATTGCTGATATAGTTTCAAATTGCAACTTTTCATCCTTGATTGATTACATTGATTAGGCTAATAATTTATATTCATTTCATAACCTGATTGTCCCTTCATTATTTTTCCACTCCTGAGAGGTATTCTAAACCCTTTTTCATATTTCTTTTCTAAATACCCTCTTTCTTGGGAGATTATTAGGATATGCATCACTACCAGAATTTTCAAGTTTTATTTTCAAAACATGAAGATTTTTTTTGAATTACATTAAAATGATTGAAGAATTAGATTGTTTCAACCCCTTTGTCTTGAGACCTACCCTATATTTAATCTTAGTTAAGCCCATAGAAGCCATGAACAGCCTTTATAGGAAGCCATGTTACGAGAATATTTCCCTTCCTACACTTTTTATTTTTGAACTTTTCAGGATTATTCATTTTAGAGTTTTAAAGAGGGAGTTGGGAATACATCGTATATTTTTGTGCACAATCATGAAATAAAGTGTGGGGGAGTGCCTCTAAACCATTTGGGGCGGAAAGGGATTCAAACAATTATTCGTTGTATTCATAAGTGTTTCCCATGAGTTCTTCTAAAAAAAGGAAAAAAAGAAGAAGAAAAAAATCCAAAAGAGAAGGGAACCTTGTGCTCATTTGATTTGGGAACCCTATATGACTAAGGGAAAAGGTGGTGATTACAACATCATTCAACTAATCATGAGAAGGAAAAATTTTCATTGAAATTTACTTTGAATATCATGCACTGCTGTTTAAAGGAATTAGCCTTCCTTTTTCAAGCCTCAGATTTTATTTTTCCCATATAAACCTACCAACCCTTATCCATAGAGACCTCTAGACCTTATTTATAAAGCCCTCATGATTTTTGTAATTCAATTTTTTCTGAAGTAGAGAAAAAGATATCATGCAAACCTATGGATAGAGTGTTTATATATTTGATTGAGCATAAATCTGAATAAAAACATCTTAAGTGTGGAGTGTGATATTGACTGGTAAGGTAGATCATCAAGTGGCATGCTTATTTTTGAAAGGTTGAAAAATGTGTTGAAATATGATGAGAGTAATTAATTGAATTATATATGAGGCATGACTTAAATATATTATGAATTGAACTTGTTTGTGACTTTTAAAATTTTCCTCTATAATGTTATAATTTTTACTTTTGATTTATTAAATGAATTCCTTTTAAAAGTATAGGCTCTTTTAATTAGATGTTGAGATTTTCTTGAGGGCAAGAAAATGACCAAGTGTGGGCGAATTTGATACACCCAATTTTTGTATACATTTCAATATATATTATTAAAAATAAAAACTTTTTTTCAGCAAATATCTGTTGTTTCATGAATATATTCTTTGATTTTGGTGATTCTGTTTACATTCAGGAGCTTTATTGCTAAAATACATAAATCAAGGGAAGTATGTTGAAATTTTAAAACTATATGGAATGTACTTTTATACACGCCATGTACATCCAGACAGGAACACAGACCGAATGAGGGTGTACATGCCCATATCACCGGACAGAAGCTACACACCATGTGAGGAAGCGTTACATGCCGTGTAGTACATTCTAGAAGTGGTTGTTGCCGAGAAGGTTCTACACGCCCATGTGGCCATTGAAGGAGACACAGAATGTTCCACTTATACACGCCGTGTACACTCAACCACCAGGCGATGCTGTGTTCAAAAGTCAAAGACGGTGTATTAGGCCGCCTACCAGTGGAGAAATTTGTGCCAAAGCGCGTGTACAAAAGTACATGGCGTGTACATTCCATACATGTCGTGTACTTTATTTTTCTATAAAAAGAGGACTTGGCCTTCGGATTTTGGAGTTACAAACCATTTTGAGGAGGGAGAAGTTCTATTGCCTCCATTCCCAATCCACCGTAGTGCCGTAGTTTCACCATTCCACCTACCGACACCACTCCTTGAAGCTTACACGATGAATTCTTTAGGTATCGAGTGAATTGTTCCTATTATGTATTGCATGTGTAACTAAACCCCTTGTGTTGGGGCTATGGGTGAAGAAGGATTGTATTATGTTGTATTAATTTAGATAGTTGTGTTAGTTCTTTTTAATTCTTCTTACTCCTCTTAAATCATTGCTAAATATTACTGAGAATTCTGAGCCAGACCAAGGGAATAATTCTCAGCGATATAAAAGAAGAGTAACGGTGAACGCATTCATGAACATTGAAAAGGTTTCACTAATTCATAAATGGACTGAACCAAATTAAGAATTCAGAAACACTGACTACCGGACCAAGGAGTCAATTTCTTCAATTCCAAACAAGAGTAACTGAACCAAGGAAATCTTGTGATAAAAAGGGAATCCAAAATGATGAATTATCATGAATAACACAACCATTTAAGAAATCTTCATAAAAACTCCATAATCACCACAGCCCCGACAAGCCTTTTCATCCTGTTTTAAACTCTTTAAATTCACTTGTTGTGTTCTTTAAAACTGTTAATCATTTCTTCAAAGTAAAACAATATAGTTTTAATCCAAAACCAAAATCAAACCAATAAACTCTAAATTCTGCATACATCACCTTATTAAGTATTAACTCAATTGAATTCACGCACGCCATAGTTCCCTGTGGATCGACCCCGAACTTATGATATACTAAAGTTTTAAGAATGGGTAATTAATTTAGGACGCATATAACTTCATCCATAACGACAAGAGAGACCACCTACAAGGGGTTTAATCCAAAATAGTACTTATCCTTAGGGTTCTCTTGTTTTATTTGTGAAGAGGTGGACAGTACCCACAAACTATGTGTGGATTATCGAAAGTTGAACCAGTTTGCAGTCACGAACCGATATCCCTTACCTAGGATTTATGATCTCTTTGATCACCATATAAGAGCTCGGGTGTTCTAGAAGATTTACATAAGGTATGGTTACCCTCAGTTGTGATTTAGACCATCAAATATACCTCTTACAGCCTTCCAGAGCAAGTATGGTCTATACGAGTTTGTGGTTATGTCGTTCGGTCTCACGAACGCACCTCGAGTTTTCTTGGCACTGATGAACCAACTGTTTCATCCATACTTGGATTCTTTTGTGGTAGTCTTTGAGGATGATATCATGGTGTACTCTCATACTTGACACGACAATGCTACCCATCTTGAGATCATTTTGAGTATACTGAGAGAGCATCAGTTATATGCTAAGATCTCAAAATGCCACTTTTGGATGGATCAAATTCACTTCCTTGGTCATGTTATCTCGAAGTCAAAAGTATTAGTGGGACTAGAGAAAGTGAGACCAGTAGTTTCCTGGGAGCATCCGAAGAACAAATTTGAGGTATAGAGTTTCCTAGGGATGGCTGGATACTACAGACATTTCATACAGAACTTTTCACGTTTAGCAGCACCACTAATGGGTCTGACTACAAAGGGTACAAAGTTCTTGTGGTTATATTTTTGTGGGTCAGCCATTCAGAAGCTAAAAAAAATGTTGAATTCAGCACCAATACTAGTATTGATAGATCTAGGAAAGAGCTACACTGTTTACTGTGATGCATCAGGTATCAGACTGGGAGCTGTGCTTATGTAGGGGGAAGGATTCATTGTGTATGGGTCTCGGCAGTTGAGGTCACATGAGAGGAACAACCCGACACACGATCTCATGTTGGCTATAGTTTTCCATAATTTACATTGTTAGATACATTATATTCTAGGAGACAATTTTATGGTTTTCACTGATCAAAAATGTCTCAAGTATATCTTCACTCAGCATGATATGAATTGGAGACATCGAAGGCGGGTTGAGTACCTTCGGTCTTTTGACTTTGAGCTTGCCTATACACCTGGGAAAGGCAATGCAGTAGCTGATGCATTGATTAGGAGGACTCAGATACAAGAAGTTTAATAGGGCCTGTAGTTAGTGGAAGCTTATGGATCTGTTCTCCAAGATGCATTTGGAGGTGCACAATAGACATGGACAGACATTTCAATTTTCTGTGGTTGTTACCTCTACTCTTCTTGATCAAGTGCGAATGAGACAACTATCAGATTTAGAAGGCCTAGTCCTACGAGAAAGGGCATCAAGAGATGACTCTATTCCATGATGGACCATAGGTGAGGATGAGATATTTCATTTCTAGGGGCGCGTATGGGTGCTAGAAGACATATGTGGGGAGCTGATATAGGACATTCAATCCTCAGTTTGGGCAGTGCATCCTGGCATCACCATGATGTATCATGATCTACACCATCAGTATTGGTGGCCTAGTATGAAGAGGGATGTTTCTGGTTTCATCATGATGTGTTCCACCTGTTAGCAGGTGAAGGCGGAGCATCAACGACCAATAGGGATTTTGCAGCAGTTACCCATTATCAAGTGGAAGTGGAATGATGTCGTGATGGATTTGGTGACAGGTTTACCTAGATCACCTCGAGGAAATGATGTTTTATGGTTTTTCATTGAAAGACTCATGAAGGTTGCTCACTTTTTCCCGATCAAGGAGACCTTCAGTGTTGATGAGTTGGGAAGGTTGTATATCCAAGAGATTATACGTCTACATGGAGTTTCAAACTCCGTTGTTTCAAATAGGGATGCCTGTTTTACATCTTGAGTCTGGACAGGGCTTTATAAGGCTTTGGGAATACAGTTACTTCTAAGTATAAGTTTCCATCCCTAGATAGATGGCTAGTCCGAGCATACGATTCATGTGCTTGAGGTAATACTGCGAGCTTGCATTCTGGAGTTTGGAGGCTCTTAGGAGAAGCACAAACCTCTTGTGGAGTTTTCCTACAATAATAGTTTTCAAACAACTATTCAGATAGCACCTTATGAGGCTTTTTATGGAAGGCCTTGCCGATCACCCTTATGATTGCTGGAGGTAGGAGAAACTACTACAAATTTAACCTTTATTAGTGCTTGAAAAGTGTATTAACAGTGCTAAAAAAGCGTTTTTAATTGAGGTGAAGATAGGGGGTCCCTTTTATCAGTACATAGAAAAGTGCTGATAAATGTCCCTTTTATCAGCACTAAAAAATCACTGATAAAGGACCCCTTTTATCAGCACTTTTAAAAAGCACTAATAAGAGTTATAAGAAATTATAAAAAAATATTAAAAAAAATATTATGTAGGGGGGAGCTTTTAACAGTGCTTGATTCCCCCTTTATCAGTTCTAGGAAGTCCCCTCCCACTCACCCGCGTGCTCCCCTTGCCCGCAAATCGCCCAACATGCCTACATGCTTCCACCCAAACTCGAACACGCGACCTCCCCACTTGTGGGCCTACACCTTTACAACTAAGCCATTTTTTTCTCCATTTAATGATATTTGTATATATATAGTTATATTTATTCTTATATTAATATAGATTTATATTAATATAAATATATTTAGTTATATTAATACATATATATGTATTCATTTATTATTATTTATATATATATTCGTATATTAATATATATTTATATTTATTTATATATGTATATAGTTATATTTATTATTATATTAAATTAGATTCATTTTAATATAAATAAATTTAGTTATATTAATATATATATATATATATTCATATATTAGTGTATATATAATTATTTGTATATTAATTTATATTTATATTTTTAGTTATAATTTTTTATCCATACATTTATTTGAATATTATTATATATTTATAAGATTAGTTTTAAGTAAATTTATAAAATATGTTTTTTTATGTGTGTTTATAAATAAATAAATAAATACATATATACATACATATATACAACACACACACACTCATAGAGACACACACACTCACAGATATATATATATTTACGAATAAATACATATATATGTGTATTTGAAAATCCATTGAATGTTAAAATGACCATAAATTCTAATCCAGAAGTCTGTTTCAAGTCCACAACTAGTAAAATATATGAAAATGAAACAATATTAAATATTATATATGATACAGGACTAGAGGACATTCAAATCAGAGGTTATACCTGTTTGAATGTTAAAAAATCGGGGAATCCCGATTAAAAACTCAGTTTTGGAGGCCTTTTGGGCCTTTTAGGCCTCTAAAAATGTGACAAAAGGTTCCCTTCATTCACTAGTACATAGAGATCATCAGAAGCTTCGATTTTAAATTTTTTAGATCTCAAAAGGACACCTAGATCAAAAGTAACGGTCATTTGAGGTTTGAGTTATATTTTCAACTTATTTAAGATATTTTATTCATTTTTTTTGATTTTTTGTGTCTTCAGATGGTTATTAAATGATTATTGATTTATGATAATTAGGAAATTTTTAATTAATAATATTTTTTAAAATATTTGAAATTCATTTTCACTAAATTTCTTATATATTAAATGTTATAGTCTATTTATACTTATCTAAAACATATTTAAAAAATATATATTATATTTATATCAATATAAATATACTTATATAAAAATATTTTATTTTTCATGATTTTTTTAAATTTAAATTTTATCAACACTAGGAAAATGAACTGATAAATCCCCCATTTAGCAGTGCTAAAAAAGAGCTGATAAATGGTCAATTTTAATAGCGCTGATAAAAGTGCCCCTTTATTTTTAGAACTGATAAAGGCCCTACCTTTATCAACATTATTTAGCACTGATAAAGGGAAGAGCTTCCCTTCCCCATTTCTTTAGTAGTGAGAGGTAGCTATGCTAGGACCTCATCTTGTCTAGGAAACCACAGAGAAACTAGAGTTGATTCAGATGAGGATGGCTACTGCAGAGTCTTGACGGAAATCTTATACAGATTGACGGAGAAGACCTCTAGAGTTCAAGGTCAGAGATCAGGTTTTCCTCTATGTCACAACGAGGTTAGGACACAAGAGGATTAAGATACATGGTAAGCTTTTGCTGAGGTACGTCAGGCCATTTGAGGTTTTAGAGAGAATTGGGCCGATTTCCAATCGGTTGCGGTTACCTAAGAGGTATTGGGCTATGCACGACGTTTTTAACATTTTTCAGCTTTGACGTTACTTCCCAAACCTGTCTCAAGCATTCAATCCAATGGAAGTCGAGTTGGAGGTAGATGCATCGTTCAAAGAGCATCCTATATAGATTGTTGACTGAAGTATGAAGGTTCTGCAAGTTGGGTCTATTTCTCTGGTACGAGTGCTATAACAGCACATGTGAGTACATGACGAGACATGGTAAAGGGAGGCCAATGTACGATCACAGTGGCCAGAGCTCTTCAAGGTTTCTTCTTCTACAATATCTTTCTAGGGAAATTCGGGGACAAATTTCATTAAGAGGGGAAGTTTTAAGTAACCTATATCTTCTTTTCTAGCATGTTTTCATTTTTCTGGTGTTTTTGAGGAAAATATGAGTTTCTAGAAATTGTTTAAGTTCACACCGTGTACTCGGTTACCATGGGTATTCATGTGCTTTACATGTAGTGGCTTTACACACGGCCGTGTGTGGTGACCTAGAGACCACCTAATGCAGGGACCAGTAAGGGCAATTACACGTTGTGTACTTCAAAAGTACACGCCATGTAATTTTTTTTATTTCATTAAAACGACCGGGGCCACGTCTAAGCAACATAATGCTCTTCATAAAGGTCTGTTTTGACTGAGAGAAACCATAAAACCTCGATATTTCCCTTAGACCCTGATCATGCACCCATTCACCGATTTGGCCATCGTCGATTTCATTGGGATCAACTTGGAAAGCTCTTCCTTCTTCTAGAGCTTTGCTTCCTTATTGTTCCTCTTTCCAGAGGTATCCTTAATTGAAAGTTTTAGAATTTTTTGGATGATCTAAGGTGTTCATGGGTGATCCAAGGATTGAGGTTCACGTATATCATTCCTACAACACTTAGGTTGGTGGTTTCTGACTTTCCGTAGGTAGTCATTGAGTTATATGTGAAAAATTTCCCAATACCCTTTAACGGGGTATTGCGTGTTTACTGTTTTAGCCCTGTTAATTTCCTACTATGCTTGTATACTTGGGTTGAGGTTAATTGAATGCTACTAGGGTTAATTTCTATTCTTTGGAAGTATTTTCCCATGCATATTTTGTTTATGACTATTTGGTCCGGCTTAGTCTATTAGGATGCCTTCACTATTTTTCATTTCTAGTGTTTTAGGTTGGAGTGATTGTAGTTCTAACCTTCTGATATGCTGTAGACTATTTAGAAGAGTAATTATTAAGGTTTAATTTGGATGATATGCATTGTTTTTCTCAATTGACTTACACAAGGCTGTGAGAACCTGGTGTAGTACACCATAGGGATAATGGACGTAAAGACTTCCCTAGAGTGTTTGCTTTACCTTTACGATGCGAGACCATATGGGGAATTGACGTACGTGATTACTCAGAGTGTCTGTAGTTCCACAACGTGGGCCATAGGAAGAATGTGATGTATGTACTTCCCCATAGAACCTTTTAGATACTGATACGAGACTATATGGGGAATTGACGACGAGTGTTTCCTCAGAGAGTCTATGCTAAAGCTGAACTGGAGGGGTTAGACCGTGTGTACTTCCCAGAGGTTTGCGTGTGTTGTCTTGGTTGAACTAGAGGGGTTAGTATGAGAGTACATTCTATAGGGTTACCTGCTTTGATTAGCTGCTTTCAGATATGTAGAATTGAATTCTTTGAACTTTGGAATTATTTACTGATGATTACTTCCTTGTTTACTGGTACTTATTGCATATTGCCTGCCATATATGATCACTGATTGTTAGGAAAAAATATTTTGGTGGTTTCATACTAGCATTAGTCTCACACCCTATTTGGGTCATGATTTTGGGTCCAAATAGATTATATTTTTGCAGGTATAGATATGGTCAAACACCCTTCTACTTCAAGTTCTTGATTGCTGTGGAGCTGAAGAGCATGGGTCCAAGATGAGGCTTGCGATGATGAGGAGTTTATCTGTTTTCTTTAGTAAATTGGTTTTGTATTGTATTACAAAATTGTTACCTATTTTATTGTTTCCCTAGACATATTTATTAAGCATCATTTATATATGATCTCCCATTTCTTCTTACTTTTAGGCTTCCACTGTTTACTATTTTATGTTACAATTACTGCTTCTACTACTGCTATTTGTTTTACTACCGATGTGTTAATCTGTCAATAAGGGAATAGTTTCCCCACTATCACACCTAAGAACCTTGTTACTAGTCTACATCCTCTAGCATTTGGGGAAATGTTCTTGAGGCCATTTGACCAACAAAGTACGGGGCGTCTCTGGGCGGCATCTGGAACCGAGACTTTACAAATCCCTTATGGAATTTGGGCATAGTAACGGGTGGGATTAAAGGATAAAAAAGGGGATTAATTTGAGTGAAATAAATATCCTATAATATATACATAAAATGGAAAGTAAGTAGGTATGAAATAACATATCTCAAATCAAGTAAATGGAAATTAAAATGCATGACATAAAAGAAGTGCTTGAAGAAAAAGGAGAGTGGGAGATCCATTACTCAGATGTGTGACCCAAAAGGCATGGGGGAGTATTATTGGTATCTTGGGGAAACTTGGGAGGACTCTAGGGAGTAGGGGTAAGAGGTTGGTCGAGATTAAATGATATTGAGTGAATATAAATGGGATCTTCGGTGGGTTTATATAGTAAAGGTGGGGGAATTCATTATTATTTTGGTTTTGGACACTACACACTAAAATATTAAAAACCAAAAACCCTACCATAGTTTTTAACCATGATTTCTAGGAAAGGGGAGTGGTATAAATTATTTTATTGGGCTAAGGGTAGAAGATATTAAAATATTTTCTTTTCTTATGTGGAGGTTAGTCACACTTTTAAGGAAATGATTTTTAAATTTTTAAATATTTTATATCTCTTGGAGGATTCCCTAAGGATTTATAAAACAAATAAAATGAACCTAAAATTAGATTATTTTAAAGGTAAAAATTATATTTTTCCAAATATAACTTTTATTGTATTTTATTACATCACTATTGGGTCATTATGATGTTATAAACCACAATATATTTTTATATGGTATTTAATTTTTACCCAAAAATTTGATCATCTTATAAAATTATGAAAAATTCACCATTGGATAATTTTGAAGTCCTGATTGAACAAATAATCATCATTTTATCTAAATAAATTTCTAAATATAGAAAAATTCAATTTTAAAAAAACATACATTTATTGAAAATTAGTGTTTTGAAAAAAAAACAGTTTTTAAACTTTAACAAAAATTATGATTGACTTCATAAAAAATATATGATCATTTATATTTACTAAAATTAATTGGATAATAATATTTTATTAAAATATAATTTAACTAAAAAATCCATTAACTCATCAAAATATATTTCGTAATTGAGTTTAAATAATATCCAAATATACTATTTATGCTATAAAAATCATTTACAATTTAAAAATAATAAAATGAAAGTATATTCATTATTCTAAACAAAAATCATGCACATAATCATAATTATACGAGCTTGTTACATATCCCTTTATTACACCATCGTATTCCCTAAGAGTAAGGTGTGTGATGGTTGGGATTTCATGGGGCAATTCGGTGAATGCGGTTTGGGATATGATCTTGATAAACTTGATCTTATCCCATAAACGGGTTCACTCACGATAAAGTTGATGGATCATAGCTTGGGATTGGTCTAGGGAAAAGAAAAAAAATTCTATCTCCCTCAGATTCTCTGATAAATGGGCTTCATAGGGTACAATCCTATTAGTTGAGTCCATCTCTTCCTTTGTCTCTAACAAAAGAATTTGTTAAAACCCTATATTTATACTAGTCATGTGATCACTATTCAATGGATAAATTCTAAATGGTAAGGATATTTAGAATCCATTTAAATATAATTGGATATAATAAAACAAAAGGAGTGCATGTGTTTTATATATCCATATGACATTCAATTAAGTGAAAGAGAATTGTATTCATAAAAATGTGGGTCATTACACACTTATTATTGATTCTTGATTCTGCAATATGTAACCCTTACTGAGCATTTCATCACACCCCTTTCATTTTATTTCCATTCCCCAGGTTATGAAGAAGAGATCATTTATTTATTTTTCAAGGATGTGGTTTATTATATTTTTTTATGTATACTTTTTTTCTTTCCATTGTAAAATGTGTTCTATGTATGTATCTAGTTTCTCTAATACTACTAAAATTTTATGTCCTTTAAGATTTTTTCCTTGTAATAATACCAAGGTAATAAAGGGATTCACTGACACATAGTTTTTGGGATTGTGGTATTATAATCGGTATCATAGTAATTTTAGTAGAAACCATGGGAACTAGATTTAGAAAACATAGAATAGGGAGAAAAACACTAATATAGTCATTAAGGATAAGTATGAAACGATGTCATATAATTTTGGTATGGTATAGATTATGTGGGTATTCCTAGAAATAAATACCTGCTTGGATACTACATGTGGATGTGGTTCTGGCACAAATGTACCCTAATGTAAGAACTCTGACAAGGTGTTCCGATTCTGACTCGAGGTAACCTGGTATATGAACACTGGCCTTATTGTGAACCTATTTTATTCACTCCTGGGGGTATATTCATAGAATAATTCATATTTTTTGATACATACCAATATGAAGGATTTATTCTTCCAATGTAATCGAAGTATATGGTTTTAGGGTTTACAATGCACTAATTTATGTTATGTGCTATGCCATATTTAGTGTTATATAAATTTCATATTTTTATTACCTAATCTACTATATGAAATTGTTTAGAAATGGTACCTAGGAGAAGGAATGTGAACTCCACTGGTGCACGTGATGCAATGAGTATGTTGGATAATATATTTATTATTATTAAGCCATAATTTCAATGGGAAATAATCTCCAAAGTATTCTCATTGTAGGAGGAAATATTATCATGTGGTAAAAAGATATGTAATGAGTTCTATGAGTCCTTTGAATTTGAAGGGAAGAAAGATAAGAAAAGTAGGGAAGATAAAAGATGGATAAATGGAAGAAGGGAATAAAGGGTTTTTTCACATATGATAACTGTGGAAATAATCAAATAGGAAAATGAATGAAGGGAATGAGAGTTTTTTATAAGTGTAGAGAAATAGGACATGATTTTCATGATTTCAAGGGTAAGAAAAAGGTATCCAATGTACAATGATTCAACTGTACGGAGTTGAGACACTATGTGAATCAATGTCTCAGGAGTCAAATAAATATACCCTAAATGGTTCTATTAGATAAAGATCAAGTTATTATACCACCACAGATAAAGAGGAATAATTAATATGTCTATTTAGGAATTATTTCATTTGAGTATTTTATAAAATATTTATTGGTTATAAGAAATATTTAATATATGAAGATTTTAGTTCAATAATTTTTCATTAAGGATTTGAGACCATACATTGAATGGTACAAAGAAAAGAAATTCTGTAGAAAGTTAATTTATTTGGGAAAAAAATTATTGAGGTATATACAACCCTTAATATATTTCTGATGTTGAGATAATGATGAATAAATGATTGATTTGGATAAGTATTTACTACCTTGGAACTAATTATTGATTGTTGGTAAGTGGTCTATTCAATCATCGATGGAGTTTAAAACACTTTGTATTTAAGTAATATATCGAATAACATATATCTTACATAATGAATATGAAAGAATTCATGTTTTCAACAATGTTTTTTTGTAATTCAATTTAATAAAATATTTCAAGAGGATGCATGATATTTTTATTAACATGTTTGGAATTTCAAAATTTAGAGTCACTTCATATTGATTAAGGGCTAATTATAAGTTCAACTTGGAAATTCAGTGACCGTATTTCTAAAGTGTTGGATCATTATATTTTCAAATGTTTAACCATTTATTAATGTTTTACGTTGATAATTGTGTGAGAATTTAGAGGTTAATGTAGTACCTCACTACATAACACAACCTGTGCTAAGATATTATGTATATATTGATCGAGGAGAAATCAAAGGATAAGATCATGTTTATGATATAAAAATATATATTTATACTCTTATAGAGTGGAATAATTCCTCAACTAAAGGGGAAGAGTCTTAAATAAAATATTATCCTATTATCATACACTTTTATAGTATCAATGGATTTTTTATCATTACAATAGATTATAGTTTTTAGTGATCAACTTTCATCTAAATATTTTCTCTATCAATTTCTATTAGAACATCATAGTTTGTTTATTTTCATACACGTCCAGGTTTTTACGTCCAATTATTGTCACCGCATCCAAAAGAATGAATTTTGAGGTAACCACCTCATTTCCCTTAACCACTTTTAAAAGGATATTTTATTAACCCTATTTCTAATGTGGGTTTCCCACAGTGAAATTTTCAAGTTTCAACCTATAACTTTTGAAGTGAAATTTCGAATTAGAAGGATGCAATTCTGTTGAGGAGGAATATCGTAAAACGCTAGTAATTTGTTTTGTAATTTTAAATACATCAACTTATAAAAAATAATAATATTAAATTAAGTGTTTTAATTAATAATAATATGTATAAATAATTATAAGTTATTGATTTCAAATTAATTTTTTAATGTTCTGAAAAAACAAATAATATTTTACACTATTATTATCTTTAAAAGAATATTTTAATATTTATATCTGTATTTGATCAATAGATTATTTAATTAAATGTTTTAATGAATAATATATATATTTAATATTATAAATATTTTGATAAATAGTAAATTATGTTATGAATATATCACTATTAATATTACGTCCCTAGATTTTATGGTATATTTCTTCATAATTAATTTCAATTCATTAGATGACTTTAAATGCATGTAACACTAAGTCTCTGTGAAATAAAACATTGTTATATATAGGAGATAGTTATAGAATAGTCATTAAACATAATTTTTCCACTTTTATGATTGAAATTTTGAAAACAGACATACACTATTGTGTTCAGTAATATATTTAGGGTCTAATAGGATCAACATAATTTTTGGTGAATAGTAACATGACCCTTTTGAATAATAATGTACCTTTTAAGAATATTAACATTACACTTATTAATATTAATGTATCCATATTAATTTTAATTTCACCCATGTATTTATAAATAAAATTTAGTCACCTTATAAATGAGGGTGAATATTTTAAAAATAATAATTAAGTGTGGGTATTTTTTTGAGTAATAAACATTTAATTAAAAAAATTTAATTAATAAATCAATATAAAAGATAATTAATTTTCATAAAATGTATTCATAAATAAATATTTGTATTTCCTATGATTTTGGGATAATTTAATGAGACCTCAGTTAATTGGTAGGTTATTATAAACTAGTTTTAAATTTATATACTTATTTTTTAAGAAAATGGTGATTTTAATTAAAAATTAAATTTATCATATCTAGAAAATTATTTTCATAAAATGGAACTCATTTTTGGATTCTACATATCAGAAAATATTTATGTTGAATTTTCTGTATTTTTCTGAAATGCTTGAATTTTGGTGAATAGTGAAATTCGATAATTTACGAAATATGATAAATAAATGAATTTATTCATCATTCTTGAGTCATGGATGATGTAAATGGACATTGGTTGGAAGTAACAAGCTCTTATTACTATTTGTTTTTATAGTAATCAATACTATTTCTCTTCTTGAGCAAAATAATAAAATAGCGAATAAAATATTGAGAAATGTCTCCTCTCCTCCACTATAAAAACCACCCCTCAAACCCCTCTTGTATTCACTCCTCTAAGACATTAATATTCTCACAGTTATACCAAAATACTCTTCCCTAGTCTGTACAAATGTAAAATATCTATTTTCATTTCCAAAAGACCAAAATCAATCCCCTTAAAGAGATTATCAAGGGGGAGTCTCCAAGAGGTAAACTCCTCTTCTTTTTTTCTTTTAGTTTCTTTTGATGTTCCTTATTTATTTGTTATTATATCCTAACCTAATATGTCTAAACGATCATGATAAATCTAGTATCTTATGTATTCTATAATTATGTAATTTTATTGGAAGATACATAATCAATATCCTTTCTCTCTCTCTCTCTCTCTCTCTTTTATTTTAAAAATTAAGTCACCAAACGAGAGGTGCTAATTTGCACACTTATTGGACGATGAACCTTCATTATTCAATTTATCCTTAATGTTTGGTAATAAATCCATTTTATGGTTAAACCAAATTAAAAAATATGGACAATATCTTATATAAGGTTTTGTAACCATTTTATATAAATGATATTAAATAATGGATCAAGAGTAATTCATTATGATCGAAACACCGCTAAAGTTAAGATAAATGATTATCATTAACATTTTATCTAATGATTCATCCTAATACTATATAACCAAATGATATGTATAAATATTTAAACTTATGGATTCTCATTAATAAAATTTAATTCAAAATTTGGATAATTATACACATTTTACATGAACTCCATTACCTATAAATAATAGAACTGATCATGAAACCAAGTAAACAAACACTACGGAATGAAAAAATTCAATATTATAACTTATCAAGAAGGAAATGAATGAACATAATAAAACTATAAAAAACAAAATAAATGTATAAAAGTTTTTAAATAATTAATTAATGAATTTAATTTTATTACCCTGGATATTAAGATCAAGTGAATAACACATTCGGTCATAAGGTAATGGGTTTCTTATCTCACTATTATTTCTGTGAGATTTCCATTGTTCGCCACTTATTTCTATAATGTGGTGTATGTATTCTTCCATTTCATATATAATATGATGATTCTATATATTTTCATGGTATTCATTTATTAATTTTATGAATATTAATTTTTGGTCATACAATTCGATTGATTACATTGTGGAAAGGGACTTCATCTCAATTTTCATTTCGTTGAAACATACTTGGTATTATTCACCTAATAATATTTATGTGGTGTAACTACTTCCCCATTGAGATAATATTTAATTTTAAATTAAATTCTTATTAAATACCCATATTTTTTTATAATATGTATGATTATTTTCTTAGCCGTATACCATTTTACATACTATGATTGTTTTTAATGTTGTTTTAACTATAGAAATATTGATGTATCTGTATCCTCTAATGAATAAAGAAATTTATAAGGCATATTTTTATAGAATTAAATCTTTGTATAAAAATTATTTTTACTTGTAGTGATGTGCATTTCCCACTAAATTACCTCGATTCATTAACAGGTCTCACGAGACAATATAGTTGGCGACAAACCCTTCAAGTTTGTTTCCAAAACATAATCTGATGGGATTCTACCCATATACTTATACCATATTAATGGAATGAAGGATAATATTCAAGATATATAAAATCCAAACAATAAAAAGTATCTTTATTAATTATTCAATTATTAATTTCCATGAGCATTCCACTATGACAATACCTATGAATGTATTTTCATTCCCAGTCTATTGAGGGTGTGCATTTTTCAATTAATCACAATGCCATATTGAGTATGTCTAATTGTTGCTAAATAACTTTTTATTGATTCATTATTATGGTATATGTAACCCTTATTGACAATTTCAGGTCACCCATTTTATTTATTTCCATCCCATGTTATGAATAAGAGATCATTTATTGAGTTTTCAAGGATGAAATTTATTAAATTTTCTTATATATAATATTTTGTTTCATTTACCAATGTAAAAAGGGTTCCATGAATATATCTAATTTCTCCAAGAATAATAAACTGATAAGTCCTTCAGGATTTGTTTCCTTGTAATCATTCTAGTTTAATAAAATAATACACCAACGCTTGGTTTCTAGGGTCAAGGCATTACAATGGAAGTACCTTTATGGTGAGAAGTGTGACATATATATTGATCACAAGAGTCTAAAGTTTATCTTCTCACAAAAGGAGCTCCACATGAATCAATGGATATGTCTGTAGCTAATTAAGGACTATTATTTATTTATTAACTATCATCCTGGGAAGGAAAATAAGATAACTCATGCTCTTAGCAGAAAAAAAGCTATACTATCCATTATGCAGATTGAGAAGGGCCCTATCTTCCTAGGAATTGAAAGGATAGATATCGAAATCATAATTGTAGTGAATATAACCCACCATTACAAGATTATTTCTGTTAAATATATCCAATAAGAGATTAAATATGAAGAAAGGGATGATCTTGAGATAAAATAATATTGTTAAAGTGGTAAATAAAGGGAAGCTACATGAGTTCTAAATCAATTATGAACATCAAATTTAGTTTGGAACTTTGATTTCTGTGACTTAGTCACCTAAGACAAAGAAGGTGATACTCGATATTGCACATAGCTCATATTTCTCAATCCATCCTAGAAGTACCATGTTGTACCATGATATATCGAGAACACTTCTAGTGGTTCAATATGAGGTATGCGATTTCGGATTATATCTCAAGGTGTTTGGTATGACCACAAGTAAATTTGGAGGAACATAAGTCCAAAGGGATGATGTAACCATTGCATAAACCATATATAAATTGAATAATGTAAATATGTAATTTGTCACTTATCTCCTGAAAACATCCAAATGAATTAATGTGATATGGGTTATGGTGGATCGACTCACCAATACTGCCCACTTAATTTCTATTTTGGAAGATCTATCACTTAAAAACATGGTGTGATTTCTGTGAAGGAAATTATCAGGAATCATGTGGTTCCACTTTCAATTTTTTCTGATCATGATACATGGTAAAAATCCAAATTATAAAGAAGTCTTAAAAATAATTTTAGGGATGTACTGAATTTTAGTATAGCATATAATCCCCCAATTAGATGGCCAATCTGAAAAGATTATTCTGATGCTAAAAAACATGATGTGGGCTTGATAAATGAAGTTAAAAGGTGGATGGGATCAATATATCCCCTTGGTGGAGTTCACATACAAAATTAGTTTCAAATCATGTATTAAAATGGATCCATATGAAGCTATATATGTACAACGATGTATAACTTCAACCTATTGGGATGAAGTTGGAAAAAAATTATACTTGGAACTGACCTTATAAAAAAGATGAAAGAGAAGGTCTAAACCATAAAACAACATATAAAATATGACCAGATTTAGTAGAAGAGAAATGTTTAAAACCATCAAAAGGGACATAGAGTTTGATGTTGGAGACAAATTCTTCCTTTGAATATCACTATGGAAGAGTGTCATGAGGTTCGAAAGAAAGGGATGCATATCCCAAGATACATTGGCCCATTTGAGATCCTTGATCACATAGAATCAGAGTCCAATCCTTTTGCACATCAAAAAAATATAGCTAATGTTCTTGACCTGTTCCATGCATATCTCTTAAAGAAGTACATACCTGGCCCCTCATATGTATGTAATCCATATGTAGTACAAATATAGAATGACCACTCATATGAAGAGAATCCAGTGAAGATCCCAGACCGTAGATACAAAGTTATATGAAACAAGATAACTCACCCTATCAAAGTGTTTCAAAGGAACAATCAACATTAAGAAGAAACATGGAAACCATAAGATACAATGAAGGAAAATACACTCACCTGTTATCACCTTATTTTGTAATACAAAAATTTTGAGGATGAAATTTCAAAAGGGGGGATGAATGTGATGACCTAGAATTTTATCAATGGAATTTCCCTACTTATAATTATCTTTTATAGTATAAAACATGTAAATCACATAAAGAACACAATAAATTCATTATTCTCATAAATAAATAATGAAATAAGATGCATTTAAAGAAATTAAGGGACATATACTGCTGAAATAGTAACCTGGATGTTGGAATAGTAATATGTCCATTAAAGATAGTAATCTAGCGAGTAGAATTGTAACCTCACCTATGAATGTATAAATAAAACATAATTCTATTATAAATTAAATATGATATAATTTTATCACATTAAACGTAAATAAATGATTTAAAATTTATAAATTATGTTTTGTAAGTTTATAAAAGGAAAAAGATTAATAAGAATTTTATAATTAATATAATAATTTAAAATAAAATTTAATTTCAAAAAATAAATAGATAAATTAATATTATTTTTTATTATAATTATAAGATATTTTTACGAGACCTTAATTAATTTCTCAAAGGGTAAAATAATCAACTATAATCTTAAAATTAGTATAATTTGAATAAAAGAGAAATTTATTTACAAATTTTATTTTTCATATTTATAAAATTAGTTTCAAAAAATGGATTCCGATTATGAAATATAAAAATTGATAAATGTTTATGGTGAACTTTTGGAATTTTTTAAAAATAATATATTTTTGTGCGAATAGTGAAATACAATAAATTATGATATAATTTAATACATTAATTATTCATTAGGGATGATATATGAATGATGTAAGAAGAATTATATTGAACTATTATATAATATATACTTTAGTTATTCATATGAATTGACAATTTTTTCATCTTGAGCCAAAATAATAAACTAATAAATTTAATAATTAAAAATACACCTATCCTCCCACTATAAATTCCACCACTCACCACCTCTTCTCCACACACCTTATAATACTTATATCATATATAAATTCATCCCAATTACCTTCTTAATCCTCTTACCAAATAAATGAGAATCTAATCTCAGCAAATTACCAAACCCAAGTTCTTTATAGGGGTTCACAAATATATTATCTTATCCTTATATTCAAAAAATTAAAACATTGTTTGTGATGTGTCTATTCACCACATTCAAGGAAGACGAGTTGTAATTTTCCATTAAATCCTTAAAGTATGGTTAAAAAACCATTAATTTGGTTTTTTAAATCTATAATATAACTTTTTCAATGATTTAGAACTAATTTATATACATAATATTAAATAAAATGAAACTAGTTCAGGATGGTCAAAAAATCATCCAAAATATACAAAAAACATTGCATTAATGTTTTGTCAAATGAATTAACATCATACAAAAAAATGATATATAATACCAATTAAACTTATATATTTTTACTAATATTATATAATTTTTCATTGGAAGAATTATATAAGGACCCATCCTTAAACATTATATGATCTAGTAAATTCTTTTAGAATTCACTTTTTTACATTTCTAAATCTATTTTCAGCTTAGAGTTTTAGAGTATAAGCATATAATTCTTACATATCAACCAAAAATGATTCAATTTTAGTATTACTAAAATTGTATCCATTTCTTCCACAATACATTAGATTTTAATAAAATATGAATTCATTTCATGAAAAATCATCACAATATTCATCTTAGCTTCTTCTTTTCTCATACCCATCCTTAAAAACTGAAGAACATTTTAAAAAATAGCATGATAATATAATACTCAGTAAGGGACATAAAAATGTGGAAATAAATAGTTAGTCCATTAATACATATAATTATACAAAATAATTTTCACAAAGATACACATCGCACCCTTAAAGTATCATATACATACTTTGTAAAAACATGATATTTATATAAAACATAGATTACATAATTAAACCACTTACGTATCATGGGGAATTAATTAAGTATGATTGTAATCACATGAAATACCCTATGATTTGTAACCATCACGGATACCTTACATTGTAACACTCACAGTTACCTTACAATCTAACCCTTATAACTACCTGATGGTTTAACCATCACATTTACACATGAATTAACCATACAGACAACCTCTAACATAAACATAACCAAAGAATTAGAGGGAGATATAGGTACTAAAATTAATAGAAAAATATTCCAAATAACTATTAAATTATTATAAAATAATAATACTTTCATCATTAAAACATTCATTTTGAAGTTTTTAAAATTAGAAATTTAAATGTGGGTTTTTAAAGAAAAGTCCATTTCATGGGCTCCGTCTTACTTAAAATGCACAAAAACCTCCGGTATAATGGTATAAAGAGTGTTATTAATATATTAAATAACCATATTTATATTTGTTGTTCCACATATGATCTTTTCATAACATCTTTTCACCCATTTATAAATAATATTTTGTCATTTTCATTGTTTTGGGTGCATTTATTTCATGTTTTCCATGGTTGGTTTATTATATATTTTCTTATTGAATAAAAAATATATCAATAAGTATAATTAAATGGTATTAATATGTTTCTAAATTTTTAAATGATACCATGTGTATTTGTTTTCAAATATTAATATTATTTATTAGATAAAACATTAACAAAAAGGATTTAGTTTATTTAGGCGGTTTTTATGACCATCAAAAACGTATATCATTTAATATCATGTTTATATATTAGGTATAGAACATTATATGACTTATAATATGTATATTAAAGTATTATTTAACAATAATAATGGTTTTATGACCAGCCTTGAAGGTGGTAAAAGAAAATGAAAGTGTATCAAATGATGGCGGTAAATCAACACATCACAAATGATGTTCTCATTTTTAGAATAA
The DNA here is from genome assembly GCA_963277665.1 of Viscum album. Classification (NCBI taxonomy): domain Eukaryota; kingdom Viridiplantae; phylum Streptophyta; class Magnoliopsida; order Santalales; family Viscaceae; genus Viscum; species Viscum album. Next base: position 121,131,720 of record OY728119.1, read on the forward strand.
AAGGGAGAGAATAATGATTTTAATGATAGTAGATTTCCATAAATATGATAAAAGTTAATTATATATAATATAATGGAGTTTTCATGCCACTTGGATAAGGGTAGGTGAAGATAGAATAAAAGAAGAATAGAAAAATTAAAAGGAAAATAAAAGAAAATCAAAGTGGATTTTACCTATTGAATTATTCTCATTCAGAACCCCCATAATGTAACAGCCCAAGATTTTATAAAAAAATATTCTTTTTAATTTTATTAAAGTCTTGTGTTGTACGCTACACCGAAAGGATCTTGCACAACACGCATCCTTGACTTGCCTTGCATTACACCCAATCGCGACCTTCCTCGATAGCGTGTGTAATACGCAATACCGAGTTTCACTAAACAACGATATGCTATTAAAATATTATTAAAACTAGCCGGTATGAATAGTAATAACCACTTTTTAAAATTCTGTAAATCTTATTTTTCAAAATGAACTTCATTTTTGGATTCGGAGTATCGAATTTAGCCTAAGGTGAAATTTTGGTACTTTTCGGATAACTTTCATATTCTGATGAATAGTGAAAATTACTAAATTATAATTAAAAACAACTTTTTTAATCAAAATAATTAATAGTGATAAATTATTAATATGAGTGGTTTTAAAGTATATTTAGAATATATTTTTACAATTTAATACAATGTTGGTCATTGGATGTAATTTCACATTTAAACCAGACATAATCAAGTGTCAATCTTTTGATAGATATTGTTTCTTAAAAACACGCTAATTGTTTTAACAGCGGGATTTAATTATAAAATTAATTAATGCAAATTCAATGATATGAATTTGGTAAAATAGACTTCATTTTTGAATTCTGAATATGAAATATAGCTTAGGATGAAATTTTGGCATTGTTCTGAAAAACATCAATTTTTGATGAATAGTGAAACTACTAAGTGGTAGTTAAAAAAATTAATTTCTTCATAAATCTTAATTTTACCGCTTCTGTGAATGGAATTTCAAAAATCCGAGAGACACGGTTGATGTCAGTAAGTAAAATGTGGTTCAATGAGATGAAAATAATTTTTGGTGAATAGTAACTTTTTACTTTTTTTACCACGGTTAATAGTAAATAGGGTAACTAAGGGTAAATATGATATTACTATTACCCTAACACATGTCCTAATTCTATTGGATAAGTGTAATTCGACCAAAAATAACCTTATGAATATAATATGACCATTTAGGTCTACTTGGATTAGATTATGACATTTAATATTATATTATTTAATGAATACTTAAAATAGTTAAAATCAATGTTTAATAACTAAAACATTTTTAATATGGGGTTATACAGAAGATAAATTCGACTATAAATATTCATTAGAAAGCTAAAAAGATTTCCTACATAATGATATTTTATTTATAATTTTTAGACTTTAAATAAAGTAATTTATTTGTGACACAACGATGATTCAGTAATTACCCTTTTAAGGGAATATTAACATAATTGATGTTATAAATGCTCAAATGAATGTAATTTGAGACTTTTTATGACTTAAACTAATTTTCTAGGTTACTATGATATATGAGTGTTGATTTAATCAACTTGGTTTGAACATATAATTCTGTTATGACTTTTACAAAAATCATATATCAAATAGTGTCAAAATTGACACAAAATAGTTTTTAAATCAAATATTATATTATTAATTGTTATTTTATTCCTAAAAATCTAAGGTTCGGCCAAATGACTTAGATAAGGATATATTTATTAATAATATACAATTTGGGGTTCGTTTGGCATGTTATAGTAAGTGTATTAACCATATAGTGAAAGAAAACAAAAAGACACGGTAAAAGTTAAAATATTTAACTTAGAGTTAAATCTAATTGATAAGGTTAAAATAATAACCTAAACTTGTCTAAATCCTATTGGTTGATAGGATTTCGACCCATCCCCACTTTATCTTCGAAATAAGACCCTTTGGAACCATTATAAACTGATTTTGACTTTAATATAAAATAATAGTTTGAGATATTCCTAAGGTGCCCCTCTCCTCCCTTATAAAAGGACACCTCCTCCCCCTCCTCCTCACACCAATTTGAGCACTCAAGCTCGGACAACCCCTGCCAAAATCTCTTCTCCACTTCCCTAGAAACATCCTAGAGGTTCTGTTCTTCCTCAAAGACCAATTTTAGTGCCCTAAGAGGAGGTCTCAAAGAGGCGCTTCAAAGAAGAGGTAATTACCGTTACCAATTCTTTCATCTTTATTTCTTCTTCCACTTCTTCTTCTTAGGTTGTTTCATTATGAAGTAATAACATCAGTATCACTCATATACTGATATGTTATTATAAGTATGAAACAACCCTATTTCACCATCTATCTATCCTACGGAAAAAGAAATCACCGCGCGTGCGTACGTACGGAATACCGTCTCCACGCCGTGGTGTAATCTATTTTCCACCACCACCTTACATGGATGGGTATGATGGTGTAAAGAATAACTATACATAGTTATTACAACATAATATTGATTCTGATATATTGTATAATCCAATCCAATTCAGTTCAATATTTATGGAAATGATATCATCGCTCGTGCGTACGTACGGACTACCGTCTCCACGACGCGATGAGATTCATTCTCCATGTTAACCATTTAAGAATGATTATAAAGTATATATAAGAAATAATAATGAAATATATGACATTATAAAGTTACTGGATTTATGTATATATATATATATATGTATGTCATCTACTTACTTCCATTTCAAGACAATAAGGAAAGTAAAACAGCGTTCATGCGTACGTACGGACTACCGTCTCCATGAACGGTGTTTTTCATTTTATTTATCTATCTATTATATATATATATATACTGAATATATATGATATATAAATCATATTTTATATTCTGGAAGTAAGTAGATCATGATATAAGTAATAATGATGTCAAGAACAACAAGTCAAAACACCTACGATAAATGAAACGATTTTACCCAAAACGCTTCTTTAACATGGAATTTACAAAAGAACGGGTAATATAATGTCATAAGTGAACCATATATGATATCATAACAATGAATATGATTCTGGAATAAGTCAATAACATGATTTAAATCATTATACAGGAGGTTCGGACACTTACAAAGCAAGTGGGACATAAGGTAAGGGAAATATCACAATCTCACTTTTATCCGAAATTGTTTTTACTTTGGTAATTACTGGGGTGTATTTTATCATCCACATCCATGTTCCATCAATATGTAATATTATTTCCATCCTTATACAATAGTTTTTATCCAATTTTACCCTTCGGTGAGTTTTTTTGTAAAATATATGAAAGGAATCTTTTGTCATTTTCGTACGAGGTACTTTTTGACTTTTCCGACAAAAGTACGAGAAGAATGTTTTTTTAACTTATACGGCACGAACGGATTTTTACGGTTTTATAAAGCATTATTTTCATAAACCTTCCTCCAAAATATTTCATGACTATTTTCCATAAAATCTCTTTCTTTTAAAATTGCATGATGTTTTGTGAAAAGAAATTGATTTTGAAGAAGAAAGGATATTTTCCTCAAGAATTCATTTCAAGTGTTTTATCAAAATTATTTTCCATCTAAGATAACATAGGGTTCTGTTTCTATCCCTATTATTACAGTGATTTGGTTATGTTGTGATGGAATTATTTTTATGAATTCCTTTATATTATATGGATTGTTTTATGATGTCACGATGTTTACGAATCCCATTTTTACTACATGGGTTATGAAATGATTTATGATTTATGATTCTGTGGCACACATAAGAATGGTATCATTATGAGATGGGTGGGACCTATATCTCCCTCCAATGCATTGGGTAAAGATTTTATATCTCATGAGATAGACAGGGCTGGAACGGTAGGTTATACCGGTTCAGTGAAACTGGACTGAAACGAGGGTTACTCGATTCAGAAAGGGACATTGTCCACTAAGATAGTCTTGGCAATGAGTCATGACTAACAAGAAATGATTTTCCATGATTATGTGTGCATGCCACAATGTTTCAAGTTTCATGATATGATTATGGTGATCTCATTTTCACTTCTATGATTTGTTCCATGTTAAGATATTATGATCTCTTTTGCAGGTTATGATTTTAAAAAAGATATGATATGATTTTTATTTCTTTTGTATACCCTTATTGAGCATTTGAGCTCACCCTTTTATGTTTTCTTTTCCCCAGGATATAAAGAAAGGTTTTAGGTAAAAAAAAGGAAGATCTTTATGGGATATTTTGAAGATCTTTCACCACGATTAGAAGATTATATTCCGAGTTTCCAAAGACACTAAACTATTACGATCCTTGTGTGTGTGTTTTTGTTATGTACTAAGTATTCCGCAAAAGTAATGTAATGTCAATGTACGTCAAGATACGGGTCCCTACAGTTGGTATCAGAGGAAAGGTTTAGTCAACCTTTGGAAACTAGGATGCGAAAACGTTAGTGAGATCCCTAGAGATATTTCTAAGGTATGTCTAGGGATGTCTCTAAGGTTAAGTATACGTATAGGTTATAGTCCTAGAATTGCGCTAACGATCTTCGAATTTAACCTAAGATGTTAGATATTGAGGGTACTACCCCTTTATTATGTTGTTTTCACTAGCATGATTTTTGCCTCTCATACTATTCTTTTGGGGTTTTAGACGATGGTTGGAACCCGAAGGAACCGTGTTAATGCGGAATGTGATGGGCAATGCAATGATTGTCCCCCTGAGCAACCAAACGATATGGGAGCCGGAATGCAAAATCTTGTAGCCATGCTCACACAACTTTCTCAAGCTATGAATCATGCAGGACTTCCAAACGAGCAAAGGAAGGAGCAACATTCTGTTGAATCCTTCATGAGGCAGCGTCCACCTTCTTTCAGTGGGTCTACTGATCCATTAGTTACTGAACAATGGATTAGTACTACTGAAAAGATATTTTCAGTTCTTCAATGTTCTGAACATGATAAAGTCATCCTAGCAGTGTATCGTTTGGAAGGAGATGCTAATCAATGGTGGAATCATACTAAGAATACGAGGCAAAGGGATGAAATTGAGTCTATGGAATGGGACGAGTTCAAGAACTTATTTTTCAATAAGTACTTCCCTCGTATTCTCCAAACAAAGATGGAGAAAGAGTTTCTTGAACAGAAGCAAAGGGATGATGAATCTGTTGGTACCTATGAAGCGAATTTTACAAGACTTGCAAGGTACGCTTCTGGTATTATCATCCAACCTGAAAGTAAAGTTGATCGATTTTTCAGTGGCTTAAAACCAAGTCTTCGAAGGGCATTATCTATAAGAGACTTCAGTAGCCATGAAGAAATTGTGCGTTGTGCTATCAAGGTAGAAATGGAAGTTGGTGTTACATATCCATCTCATGGTTTTGACAAGAAACGAAAGATGGAGTTCAAGGAGAAATCTCAGAATAATGGTAAAAAGAAGATGAATGTTTCCTTATGCACAAAGTGTGGAAAGAAGCATGGTGGAGATTGTCTTAAAGGGACTAGAAAATGTTTTAAGTGTGGAAAAGAAGGTCATCGAGCAGCTGAGTGTCGAAGTAATGGAAAATGGGATTCTAATGAATTGAATAAAGAAAACACTGCAGAGAACGTACAACCAACACTTCAATGCTTCAAGTGCAAGGAAATGGGGAATTATGCTAATAAATGCCCTAATCCAAGGGTTAGTGATGATCGACATGAGCAACCGCTTAAGGTAAAGGACAAAGGGAAGTCACATGCGATCACTATTGGCAATGTTGAATATGACAACGATGTGGTGGAATGATTAAGTGTTTATGTAATGGGATTCCAAAATAATGTTGTATCTTGGAATATTGGAATATTTATGTATTGGTATAATGTGGTATTCAAAGTGATTGAGATATTATGCGCATAATGAAGGGAAAACGAGAAAATGAAATGTTTAATAGTATTCATGAGCTCATGATTGATATAAGGACTAAGTGATATCATGGTTTGAGTTTATAGAATTTTGAGGATTTTGGTATGTGGAAAGTGTTAACTTTTAACTGCATTCAAGTTTTCACTAAGGTTCAATGGGTATTCAAGAGAGTACAAGATTAAGGCCTTTGAATGTTTGGAATGTGTCCAACAAGATATATCTTATGATATATGGGGATCAACGATGGTATTAAATCTCTGGTAATCGTTTTCACTATGTTATGAGAATGGACTGCAGTATTATGGATAGGACTAAAGATTAGAATGGATTATGTTGGACATAAGTTAGTATTGTTTGTTTTTTCGATATTATTGATGGGATGTTATATAGTTTTGGAAAAAGGACAACCTGCAGGACGGGCGACAACCCATCGCTTCGGACAAGGCTGTGGGAATCGAACCCACAACCGAAGTGCGACTGGCCTTTATCGCCTTCCACTGTCCTACAGGAAGTCCCTGTTTAGTAGAAAGTAGTTTTATTATATTAAGCAGTATGATATATGAAGTATAAGTCCATTTTAGGAACCATATATGATTAATCTCACTATAGATCGACTTATGCATATAATTTTTTCTAACCTTTTGTTTGAGACAGATGGAATGACCCGTCATTCTATCACATGATCTGATAACACTTCATGAATAACAAATTCAACTTCATTTATTTAAGAGATGAAGTGGAAATTGTTCAAGGAACGAACAATAGTGAGATTGTATCAAAATAAAGAAAGTATTTATTCCAATTCAAATTTTCAACTTTAGGGAAATGATCTTGAAAACCAAAAATGTTGTTCTAATGATCTTATACCTGATGAATCAGATGGTACCTTAGATCGTCACAAATTTATGGATTTGTGATTATTTGCTTTTCCATAGCCATGTTCTCTACCACTCTCCATCAGAACATGATGGTTAGATTTCTCTTCCATATCCATATTTTCACCTATGTGGAAACCCAATGATTAGTTTATTTGGGTAACCGTTACGTTTCATACTTTTGTTTTTAAAGATTGGTTTTGATATTCCTTTTTACGATGTGGGTTTCTATTAAAGAAACTTTCAAATAGTAAACCATTTATAACCCCGACGAATTTCGAGGGCGAAATTCATTTTAAGGGGGGTAGAATGTAACAACCCAAGATTTTATAAAAAAATATTATTTTTAATTTTATTAAAGTCTTGTGTTGTACGCTACACCAAAAGGAGCTTGCACAACACGCATCCTTGACTTTCCTGGCATTACACGCAATCACGACCTTCCTCGATAGCGTGTGTAATACGCAATACCGAGTTTCACTAAACAACGATATGCTATTAAAATATTATTAAAACTAGCCGGTATGAATAGTAATAACCACTTTTTAAAATTCTGTAAATCTTATTTTTCAAAATGAACTTCATTTTTGGATTCGGAGTATCGAATTTAGCCTAAGGTGAAATTTTGGTACTTTTCGGATAACTTTCATATTCTGATGAATAGTGAAAATTACTAAATTATAATTAAAAACAACTTTTTTAATCGAAATAATTAATAGTGATAAATTATTAATTTGAGTGGTTTTAAAGTATATTTAGAATATATTTTTACAATTTAATACAATTTTGGTCATTGGATGTAATTTCACATTTAAACCAGACATAATCAAGTGTCAATCTTTTGATAGATATTGTTTCTTAAAAACACGCTATTTGTTTTAACAGCGGGATTTAATTATAAAATTAATTAATGCAAATTCTATGATATGAATTTGGTAAAATATACTTCATTTTTGAATTCGGAATATGAAATATAGCTTAGGATGAAATTTTGGCATTGTTCTGAAAAACATCAATTTTTGGTGAATAGTGAAACTACTAAGTGGTAGTTAAAAAAATTAATTTCTTCATAAATATTAATTTTACCACTTCTGTGAATGGAATTTCAAAAATCCTAGAGACAAGGTTGATGTCAGTAAGTAAAATGTGGTTCAATGAGATGAAAATAATTTTTGGTGAATAGTAACTTTTTACTTTTTTTACCACGGTTAATAGTAAATAGGGTAACTAAGGGTAAATATGATATTACTATTACCCTAACACATGTCCTAATTCGATTGGATAAGTGTAATTCGACAAAAAAAGACCTTATGAATATAATATGACCATTTAGGTCCACTTGGATTAGATTATGACATTTAATATTATATTATTTAATGAATAGTTAAAATAGTTAAAATCAAAGTTTAATAACTAAAACATTTTTAATATGGGGTTATACATAAGATAAATTAGACTATAAATATTCATTAGAAAGCTAAAAAGCTTTCCTACATAATGATATTTTATTTATAATTTTTAGACATTAAATAAATTAATTTATTTATGACACAACGATGATGCAGTAATTACCCTTTTAAGAAAATATTTACATAATTGATGTTATAAATGCTCAAATGAATGTAATTTGAGACTTTTTATGACTTACACTAATTTTATAGGTTACTATTATATATTAGTGTTGATTTAATAAACTTGGTTCGAACATATAATTCTGTTATGACTTTCACAAAAATCATATATTAAATAGTGTCAAAATTGACACAAAATAGTTTTTAAATCAAATATTATATTATTAATTGTTATTTTATTCCTAAAAATCTATGGTTAGGCCAAATGACTTATATAAGGATATATTTATTAATAATATACAATTTGGGGTTCGTTTGGCATGTTATAGTAAGTGTATTAACCATATAGTGAAAGAAAACAAAAAGACACGGTAAAAGTTAAATTATTTAACTTAGAGTTAAATCTAATTGATAAGGTTAAAATAATAACCTAAACTTGTCTAAATCCTATTGGTTGATAGGAGTTCGACCCATACCCACTTTAACTTCGAAATAATACCCTTTGGAACCATTATAAACCGATTTTGACTTTAATATAAATTAATATTTTGAGATATTCCTAAGGTGCCCCTCTCCTCCCTTATAAAAGACACCTCCTCCCCCTCCTCCTCACACCAATTTGAACCCTCAAGCTCGGCCAACCCCTGACAAAATCTCTTCTCCACTTCCCTAGAAACATCCTAGAGGTTCTGGTCTTCCTCAAAGACCAATTCTAGTGCCCTAAGAGGAGGTCTCGAAGAGGCGCTTCAAAGAAGAGGTAATTACCGTTACCAATTCTTTCATCTTTATTTCTTCTTCCACTTCTTCTTCTTAGGTTGTTTCATTATGAAGTAATAACATCAGTATCAATCATATACTGATATGTTATTATAAGTATGAAACAACCCTATTTCACCATCTATCTATCCTACGGAAAAAGAAATCACCGCGCGTGCGTACGTACAGAATACCGTCTCCACGCCGTGGTGTAATCTATTTTCCACCACCACCTTACATGGATGGGTATAATGGTGTAAAGAATAACTATACATAGTTATTACAACATAATATTGATTCTGATATATTGTATAATACAATCCAATTCAGTTCAATATTTATGGAAATGATATCATCGCTCGTGCGTACGTACGGACTACCGTCTCCACGATGCGATGAGATTCATTCTCCATGTTAACCATTTAAGAATGATTATAAAGTATATATAAGAAATAATAATGAAATATATGACATTATAAAGTTACTGGATTTATGTATATATATATATATGTATGTCATCTACTTACTTCCATTTCAAGACAATAAGGAAAGTAAAACAGCGTTCATGCGTACGTACGGACTACCGTCTCCATGAACGGTGTTTTTCATTTTATTTATCTATCTATTATATATATATATATACTGAATATATATGATATATAAATCATATTTTATATTCTGGAAGTAAGTAGATCATGATATAAGTAATAATGATGTCAAGAACAACAAGTCAAAACACCTACGATAAATGAAACGATTTTTCCCAAAACGCTTCTTTAACATGGAATTTACAAAAGAACGGGTAATATAATGTCATAAGTGAACCATATATGATATCATTACAATGAATATGATTCTGGAATAAGTCAATAACATTATTTAAATCATTATACAGGAGGTTCGGACACTTACAAAGAAAGTCGGACATAAGGTAAGGTAAATATCACAATCTCACTTTTATCCGAGATTGTTTTTACTTTGGTAATTACTGGGGTGTATTTTATCATCCACATCCATGTTCCATCATTATGTAATATTATTTCCATCCTTATACAATAGTTTATATCCAATTTTACCCTTCAGTGAGTTTTTTTTGTAAAAGATATGAAAGGAATCTTTTGTCATTTTCGTACGAGGTACTTTTTGACTTTTCCGACAAAAGTACGAGAAGAATGTTTTTTTAACTTATACGGCACGAACGGATTTTTACGGTTTTATAAAGCATTATTTTCATGAACCTTCCTCCAAAATATTTCATGACTATTTTCAATAAAATCTCTTTCTTTTAAAATTGCATGATGTTTTGTGAAAAGAAATTGATTTTGAAGAAGAAAGGATATTTTCCTCAAGAATTCATTTCAAGTGTTTTATCAAAATTGTTTTCCATCTAAGATAACATAGGGTTCTGTTTCTATCCCTATTATTACAGTGATTTGGTTATGTTGTGATGGAATTATTTTTATGAATTCCTTTATATTATATGAATTGTTTTATGATGTCACGATGTTTACGAATCCCATTTTTACTACATGGGTTATGAAATGATGTATGATTTATGATTCTGTGGCACACATAAGAATGATATCATTATGAGATGGGTGGGACCTATATCTCCCTCCAATGCATTGGGTAAAGATTTTATATCTCATGAGATAGACAGGGCTGGAACGGTAGGTTATACCGGTTCAGTGAAACAGGACTGAAACGAGGGTTACTCGATTCAGAAAGGGACATTGTCCACAAAGATAGTCTTGGCAATGAGTCATGACTAACAAGAAATGATTTTCCATGATTATGTGTGCATGCCACAAAGTTTCAAGTTTCATGTTATGATTATGGTGATCTCATTTTCACTTCTATGATTTGTTCCATGTTAAGATATTATGATCTCTTTTGCAGGTTATGATTTTCAAAAAGATATGATATGATTTTTATTTCTTTTGTATACCCTTAATGAGCATTTGAGCTCACCCTTTTATGTTTTCTTTTCCCCAGGATATAAAGAAAGGTTTTAGGTTAAAAAAAGGAAGATCTTTATGGGAGATTTTGAAGATCTTTCACCACGATTAGAAGATTATATTCCGAGTTTCCAAAGACACTAAACTATTACGATCCTTGTGTGTGTGTTTTTGTTATGTACTAAGTATTCCGCAAAAGTAATGTAATGTCAATGTACGTCAAGATACGGGTCCCTACACATAAGGTCCTTGGTTTTGGTATTTTGGTGACCCTATAAGGTCTTGGAAGTGAGTAAGAGGATTGGTAAGGTAATTGGGTATCATTTAAACAATATACAAGGAATTGAGGTGTGAGGAGAATATGGGGTGAGGGGTGATATTTATATTGGTGGAGAGGAATTCATTCTCATTATTCTATTCATTAGTTTATTATTTTTGTATCAAGACAACGATTAGTTATATAACTATTAAAATAATGAATGGGAGTTCTATATTATGGTGATTACATTAGAAATTAGTTATGGAATAGTGTTTTTTACTTATAATGTATATATACCACAAATTACCTTATTTCATTATTCACCAAAACATTAACTATTTCCAAAAACTCATAAAAATTCACCCAAAAAATATTTTCAATGTGTAGAATTTGAAAATTAACTCTATTTTAAGAAAATATAATTCTATCTTTTATAAATTTAACTATTAATTAAAATCACAATTTATTCAAAAAATACCAATTTTGAAATTATAACTAAATTTATAACACTTTGAAAAATTAATTAAGATATCATAAAATTATTTTATAATCATAAGAAAAATATAATAATTTATGAATTTATTTTAAGAAAATATATTTAATTTTAAATCAATATATTAATTATAAAATTATAAACAAATATTTATGACTTACAAAAATACCAACTCATAATTTACCATTTTTAAACATTTATTTACATAATAGTTGATATAAATATATCATATTTTCAATTATAGGATACAAGAATTTTATTTATACTCTCATTGATGAGATTACTATTCTGTTATTAAATATTCCATAATTCTTATAAATACCACTTCTTTTATTATACATTTATAATGAATTTAAATGCTTAATTCATGAATGAAAAAGAATATTTTGTAATTACCTGGGTGGTTACATTCTCCCCACCTTATGAAAATTGCATCCTCATAATTTTTATTTACTTATTAAGCAAGTGAGGATAAATTTACCTCATAACAGTTTCAAATTCGTATGTTTTTTCTTCAACAATGTGGTTTCTACAGAAAACCATAACCTAGTGAATTACCTTATTCTATAATACATACTCTTTATGATCTAGAAGGTGAAATATATTTTTCTCATAATAAGGTTATCTTCTAGAATTATTTATTATAGGATCAAAACATGAGATGAATCTCGCACATAATTTATCAACATTAAAACGTGAATTTTTTTTACCAGAGATAGAATTAGAGGTTGGGCCAATCACTAAGAAACTGGTCCAACACTCTCATAGATTTCATAAGGTCTAATGAACCACTGTATTATATTTATTTTCTTACCAAAATGTATAAAACTTTTGTGAAGATAAATTTAAATAAAAAAATGATCACCTACCTTGAAAGAAAATTATTTTCTCCATTTATCTACATAACTTTTATCCATGATCTGACCTTTCCTCATGTGTTGCTGGATCATATTAATTTTCTTATCTACTTAATATAATAATTTTGGTCCCATCAACTTACCTTCCCTAACATCATTCCCAAATTATAGAGTTTGATAACGTGTTTCATATAATTCCTCAAAACACTCCATCTGTATATTATAATGAAAATAGTTATTATAAGAAAACTAAACTAGTGAAATATAATGATCCCAACTTCCCTGTTAATCCTTTGAATAAGCACATAACATGTCTTCCAATGTATGATTTTTTTTTTCAGTTTTTCCATCATGTTATGGATGAAATAATGTGATAAAAGTTAATTTATTTCCCAAAAAATTTTGAAGGCCTTTTCAAAATTTATATTTGAAGTCCCTTTCAAAATTTATATTTGAAACTGGGATCTTGGTCATATACAATGGATAGAGGAACTCCATAGAAAATGAAAATATCTTTAAGGGATAATAAAATAATATTTTCTAGATAAATAGTGTCTCGATTATAATGTAAATGTGCCGATTTAGTTATCTGATAAAAAATAACCCAGATCATGTTGTTACGTTGTGGATTTATTGGTAGTCCTACCATGATTTCCATGGATATATTTTCCCATTTCCACTCTATTACTGGAAATACTGAAGAATCCTCTTTAGAAGTTTCCCTTACTCTTTAACATATTGACATGTCAAACATTTCAGTGAAAAATATTCAATATCTCTTTTCATTACTTCCGACAAAAAATACTCTTGATGGTCTTTGTACATATTAGTGCTTCTAGGATGAACTGAAAATCGAGAACTGTAAGATTCACTTAACAATTCTTTCTACAGTTTGTAATCACATGGCACACATAACCTCATTCCAAATTTCAAGACACAATCTTTATCAACATTAAATTCAGGAGAATTACCTTTATTAACAAATTATATCTTTTTATTTAACTCAATTTCTTCTTTTACACTTGATTAGTCCTTTATAATAGAGACAAATGCACTAACACATGAAATAATAGATGAATTGTTCTCACCAACAAATTCCAAGAAAAAATTAATCAAATCCTTAATCAATGGATCACATTAGAAACAAACATAGTGAAGATATAATGATGTTTTCCACTCAATAAATCTTACACTTTGTTTTATTTTCTAAGATGGTAATTGATTATGTAGTAATATTACTTTACATGTTATTTCCATCTTGTTTTCCACAATTTCAACTCCTTATGAGTAAATATATAGTGAAAACTTTTATGGCCAATATATATTTCACATTTGGATCCATATAAATGATTCTTAAAAATTTTTAAAGTGAAAACCAATTCTACTAATTCCAAATCATGTATGTTGTAATTTAATTAAAGATGGATTAGTTTTCTTGATGAAAAATAAATTACCTAGTCATTCTGAATCAGAATGAAACATAATACTTTTAATGAAGCATTAATGTAGATAAAAAATCACCATTTCTAGAAGGCAGGGCTAAAACATGAGAATTAACCAATCTTATATTCAGTTCCAAAAAAATGAAAGTCTTATATCCAAATAAATTGATCCCCTTTTGAGTAACATAGTTAGAAGGATAGAAAACCAAAAACTGTTTTTAAAAAACCAATAGTATCAGCTAGAGAATCCAAGAAAACTAAAAATCTCGTTAATATTTATAAGTATTTTCCATTTATCAATATTTGTTTGGTAGGATCAACTATTAATCCATTCTTATTTTCAATGTTCCCATGAAAATAAATCTGTTTCAAGCAAAAAGACAATTTTCTAAATTTATCTTATAACTTATTTGCATTAAGTAATTGTAAAAAAATCCTTATATATTATTCATGATCCTTATAACTATTTAAATAAACCAAAATATCATTAGTAAAAGAAATAAACAATTATCCAAATATTATTGGAGATGATTATTCACAAGTTCCATAAATACTAAAGGATCATTTGTTAAGCCAATGGGAATAATAGAAAACTCATAATCCCCATATCTAGTATGGAAAATTATTTTTGGGATTCCATTATTGTTCACCTTTAGTTGATGGTACCCAGATCTCAGATTAATATTGGAAAAATACTGAGCTCCCTGGAGCTGATCAAACAAGTCATCGATATGAGGCAATGAATAATTATTCTTAATAATAGTGTTATTTAGAGATATATAATCATTGAAAATTCTCATGGAACAATCTTTATTTTTAATGAAAAAAATCACCCCATTATGATGTGCTAGGACTAAAGAAACCTTTATCAAGAAACTCCTAAAACTGATTTTTTTAATTGTACTAGTTCCACTTGATCTAATCGACTATGGGGTTTTGAAATTGGATTATCATGAGGAACTAATTCAATAGTAAATTCAACATCCCGATTATGTATAACACTGGGAAACTCAATGGATAAAAAATCTAGGTATTCATTTACTGTTGGAACATCATTTATCTTAGTAGTTCCCTTTTTTTCTACAATATGTGAATGGCAACTTTCACTTCTGTCTTTTAACAGTTTCTTTGATTTCCAATATTTTATCAATGGAATGAGTTCATTATTGTATACATACTAAAAATCTTTCTAAATAAAAATGTATTTATCTCTACAATCATTCTTAGTATGTTAAAAATATAGCAAATACATACCCATAATATCATCAAACTATACTAGGTGTAAAATCAAATGGTTTTCAGGTAATTTCATCCACAAATAATAATATAAATATTCTTATAAATCCTTTTGCCTTAATATTTTCCCTTTGTATTTTTAGAAAAATTTCTGAATTCATTTTGTGTTGTCAAATTTACAATTTACCATGGAATTATTTAAAATAAAAAAAAATTATACCCTGTATCAAACAATACATTATAAAAATCTGAGTACATTAACAATACACATGATACCACTTCATTGTAGAGAACAAAATATACTAATTTCATCATAAAGGATTTCAATACAGATATCTACTTATATTATTACTTCTTTCCATTATCTGTATCTTTTTTGGGTTGGTTTATGAATAATGTCCCATATCACCATATTTAAAACACTTTACAGATTTCTTAACAGAATTGAGCTTAAGATCATTTCCATTTAAATGTCGGTCTATATGTAAAAACATTCCACATAGAAAACACTTCCCATATTGGTTAAGGAATTACCCATGACGGTTTTTACCTCACTTTCCACAAACTAGAAACATAACCTTCTTATGTTCATATTTATTTGATTTATTCTTATGCATTTCATGCGATTTAGAACTTTTCATATTCTTGTTTTTGAAAGTAAAAAATGATAATTGTAAAAATAAATTTATACTCTCTTAGCACATCAAACAGGTTTCTCATAACATTTGAATTCATGGGAAGCGAATGACCTTCAATATCCTGGCTCCAATTCCGAGTAAAAATGATTGATTTTACTATCAAGGTCTAAAATAAGTTTTGGATCATACCGTTCCAATCGGGTGAATTCTTCTTAATACATGACCACCAAATCTTCCTAATTTTATTTAAATTAAAGGAATTTTTTTTCATACTATGTCAGAACACCTTAGAAAAAAATGTCATTGAAGATATTCATAAATTCATCCCATTCCAAGGCATTAATATCCTCATTACCTTGTATATTCTTGTCCATTGACCACTACTGGTCGGATTCACCTTCAAAAATATAAATAGAAAGACTACCATTAGTTTATCTAAAAAACCTATGAAATAAAATATCTTTTAAATGGATTTAATCCACCCTTAATCCTCCACTGTGTCAGAATACCCACTGAATGTTGGTTGGGTTTTCATCATAAAATGTTCTGCTATCATCATGTTTCTTTTTAGTAGCTCTTGATGTTCTCTTTCATGGATATCACCTTCATTTATAGCCTATATCAACAGACACATTACCATCACAACCTTATCAGTTCAAATTCCAAACATTTCAATTTATGTATTTAGAATGTTATCCTCCTCTTGGTTTCTTCCTACTTCAGCATCCCTATATCTTATACAGAAAACCATCCTAAAAAACATATCTTAGATGAGGCAACATGGTAATCTTCAAATGATATACCATTTCCACATAAAAATAAGTTAAAAATAATTTATGATATTTTACTAACATTATCCTAACCCCAAAAGTTATCTAAACCATGATTTGATATCAACTATAAGGACCACACCATAAACATTATATAATCTTGTAAATTATTTTAGAATTCAGTTTCTCACATTCCCAAAGATCATTTCACTATAATATTTTAAATAAATAGGAAATAATTCATACATATTAACCAAAATGCATAAAAAGTGTCTACTACTAAAATAGTATCCATTTCTTCTATAATAAATAATATTTTAATAAAACAAGAATTCATTTCAAGAAAAATATTCACAATATTCTACTTGGATTCAACTTTTCTCCTACATATCCTTAAACCCTGATTTTTTTTAAAACATGGAATGAGTGCAGAAAAATTAATAAGGGGAATAAATATAAGGAAATAAATAGTTACTCCATGAATACTTATAAAAATATGAAATCATTTTCAAAAATATATACTTTTTACCCTCAAATTAACATATACATACTTTGTGAAAACAAGAGATTTTCATAAGACAATGAAAAAATAAATGACCATTTTCGGTAACATGGGATATTAAATACTTAATATTGTATCCCTCATAGATACTATATAATCTGATACCCTCATGGATACCTTATATTATAACCCTCACAACTACCATACAATGTAACCCTTACAACTACCTTATGGTGTAACCATCGTAGTTACACTTGGAGTAACCATACAACTAGCCTCCAACATAAAAATAACGAAGGAATTGGAGGGAGACATAGGTTATTCTATCATCATAAAAAATTCCCAATAAAAATATCATAATCATAAATCAATAATACTTGTATAATAAAAACATTCCTTTTGAATTTTGTAAATCTAGAAATTAAAAAATAGGTTTTTTAAAGAAAATTTCCTTACCTCAAGTTATTATTACATTAAACATGTTCAAGACTCATATATAATGGTTCAAAGACTGTTATTAATATATCACATAACCATATTCATATTTATAATTACTTATATGATATTTTTATTACATATTTCCACAAATTTATTAATAATATTTTGTTATTTACGTTGTTTCGGGTGCATTTATTTCATGGTTTCCATGGTTGGTTCATTATAGATTTTATTTTCAAATGGAAGAAAAACTCTATATGTTTAAAGAAATGGTGTTAATGTGTTTCAATATTTTTAAATGATAGGATATATCATTTTTTATTATATGAGAATTATTCCTTAAATAAAACATTATTGAAATGGATTTAGTTTATTTTGGTAGTTTTTATGACCATCATGGGCTTATATAATTTAATATCATGATTATATATTGGTTATAGAACATTTTATAACTTATTATATGTATAATAAAATCATATTTAACCGTAGTAATGGTTTTATGACTAGGCTTGAAGGCAGTATTGGAAAATTAATGTCCATTGTCCCTGATGATAGTAAATCAACACATCATAGATGATGTTCTAATTTTTAGAATAAAACAGAGTGAAGAAGGATTTTGATGATGATTGTTTCCATAAACAAGATAACATTATTGTATATCTAATGTAATATAGTTTTCCTTCCACTTTAATACGTTTAGGTTAATAGAGAATAATAAATTAAAGTAAATTAAATTAAAGGGAAATAAAATAAAATGAAAGATGATTTTCCCTTTTAAATTCTTCTCATTGAGAACTTTTTTAATGACCTTGGTTCTGGAGTTTTGGTGAGACCAGAAGTTATTAATCATGGGAAAGAGGCTTGGGAAGTGAATTGGGAAGAAATTAAACAAGATATAAGTATTTTAGGTGTGATGAGAATAGGTGGTGAGGGGGTGGTAATTATATTGGGGGATAATGGTGTTTTCTCATTATTTTATTCATTGGGTTATTATTTGGGATCAAAAATATGAATAGTCATAGAATTATCACTAAATAAATTAAAATAATTATGGGTAATTAGAGATTATGGTTATTACATCATCAATGACTCAATAAATAGTTTATTTAACTTATAATGCATATATATACTTTAAATTATTGTATATTACTATTCACAAACAATCAAAAATTTCAGAAAAATCCCAAAAACTCACCTGATGAATTGTTTGTCATGTAGAATTAAATAATGTACTCCATTTTATTAACATTATTTTGTAATTTGAAAATTTTATTTTTTAAATAAAATCATCATTTATTCAAAAAATAATAATTTTAAAATAATAATTTATTTTATAACACTTTGATAAATTAATAAATGTCTCATAAAATTATTTTATAATCATTGGAAAAAATAATAATAATTTATAAATTTATTTTCTGAAAATATATTATACTTTAAATCATTTTATTTTTTATAAAATAGTAATAAAATATTTATGACTTACAAAAATACCAACACTTTATTTATCATTTTTAAAACATTTATTTACTTAACCCATGATATAAATATATCATTTTCTCAAGTATAAGATTCATAAATTTTATTTATAACCTCATAAATGAGGATATTATTCTCTTATTATAGATACTTTAATTTCTATAAATTCCACTTATTTCACTATACATTTATAATGAATTTAAATATTTAATTCCAGAATGAAAAAAATTATTTTATAATTACATGAGATGTTACATTCTCCCCACCTTTTTGTAATTACATTCCCATAATTTTTATTTACTTATTAAAAAATATACGATTCCTTTCTCTCGTAGCATTTTTAGATTCTCATGTTTTTCTTCAACCATGTAGTTTCTCCACCAAACTATAACCTAGTGAATTACCTTATTCCATAATAATTTCTCCCTATGATCAAGAATTTGAACAATATTTTCCTCATATGAATGTTTCTCTTCTAGATGAACTACTCCTTGTCTCTAAACATGAGATGAATATGGAACATACATTCTCAATATTGAAGCATTAAAAACCTTATATACATGTGATAAACTCAAATGAAAAGATACTCATTAGGCTACTGGTCCATCTTTTTACAAGATTTCATAAGGTCTAATTAATCTTGGACTTAGATTTATTTTCTTACCAAAATGCATAAAATATTTTCCATGAAGACATTTTAAGAAAAACCCGATTGCTGTAAAAAAAAGTCTTTTCTCCCTTTATCTACATAATTTTTTTTCCTGTTTGAGATATGCTCATGTGTTTCTAGATCATCTTAACTTTCTCAGATACTTCTGCTACTAATTCTAGTCCCATAAATATCCATTGCCTGACTTCATTCTAAAATTCTTGAGTTTGACACCATATTTTATATAATGACCCAAAGGAGTTATCCGTATTATGGAATAAAAACTATTATTATATGAAAAATCAAATAATAAAAGATAGTGGTCCCAAAATCCCTGGTAATCCATTTAACAAGCATGTAACATGTATTCCAATGTCTTATTTTTTCACCCGATCTGTCCATCAGATTGAGGATGAAAGGCTTTGATGAAATTTAATTTAGTTCCTAATGACCTCTGAAGACAATTACAAAAGTTAAAGTGAACCTATGAATATCGTAAAATATAATGTAGAGGGTAAATCCATGAAACTTGATAATATATTTTTGGTATATTCTAGAATGAAGATATAGAGAATGAGTGTTTTTAATAGAAAGTAAATTCACTAATTATGTCAACCAATCAAAAATAGCCCAAATCACATTGTTACCTCATGGATTATTTGGTAGTCCTACCATGGATTCAATAGATATATTTTACCATTTACACTATGGCACTGGAAAAGGATGAAGAATCCCATCTGTATGTTGTCTCTATGCTTCAACCTGTTGACATGTGAAATATTTCACCGTAAAATATGCAATACCTCTTTTAATTTCTACCTACCGGTAATACTCTCAATGTTATCGGTACATATTAATGCCTCCAGGATGATTTTAAAATGGAGGACAATGATATTCACATAACAATTTTTGTATAGATGGGAATCACAAGGTGAACATAATCTCTATCCAAATCTAAAGATACAATATTTACCAACACTAATTTAAGGATACAAACCTTTCTTAAACAATTCTACCTTTTTATTTAACTCACAATATTCCTTTTGACTTTAGTAATTTTCTATGAGAGAAATAAAAAACTAATTCTGGAAATAAAATAGAAGAATTTATTACACCAACAACTTCCATGAAAAAATTCATTTAATAATTAATCTAGGGGTTATGTTCCAAACATAACTTGTTTAATGTACTATGATGTTTTAGACTCAAGTAATCTGCAACATTATTTTCTTTTTTCCAGGATTGTAATTGATCAAGAAATCATAATACTTTATCAGTTTCAGACATCTTTAATTCATCTTGTTCAATTCCTTTTGATTAAATATATACTTAAAACTTTTATGGTCTGTATAAATATCACATTTGGATCCATTTAAATAATACCTCCAAATTTTAGAATATAAAAACACATCTACTAATTCCATATCATGTGTGGGATAATTTAATCGACGAGGTTTTTGTTGTCTTTAAGAGAAAGAAATTACCAGATTGTTCAATATTAGAACACACCCAAGTCCCTTTAATGTGTAATAAATATTGAAGACAAAATCACCATTTCTCAAATGTTGGTCTAAAACTTGAGAATTTACCAATATTTTTTAGTTCTTAAAAAAAACATCACAGTCTTCTGTCCAAAAAAATTTAACCCCTTTTCATGTTAACTTAGTTAGTTGTCTATATAACCATGAAATTTTGTTAACAAATCATTAGTAATATACTTTTTATCTATGAAAACTATGAATCTAAGAATTTTTTTTTGGTCTTGGACATTCATAAACAACTTTTGTTTAAGAGGGATAAACTAGTATTCCATACATTATATAATGAACCCATGAAAAAAAATATGATGCAACCAAAAATAACATTTTCAAAATTTCCTATAAAACATTGTTTCTTTAAGTGTTTGCAGAACAATCTTTAGATGTTTTCCATGATCAATATAACTTTTTGAATCAATCGAATTACCATAAATAATAAAGAAAACAAAATCATATAAATTATCATGTAAGATTATATTAATAAGATCTATAAATACAGTAGGATCATTTTTCCAACAAAAGGGCATAACAAAAATCTTATAATGCCCATATCTTGTATAAAAAGCTATATTTGGGAATTGAGCATTCTTCACATTTAGCCAATGGTAACCTATAATTCCACAAAATTTGGAATAAATATTCTTTCCTAATTTTATGTGTTATTTTATTTTATTTTTATACTCAAAAAAATGTTTCATTTGATAACATCAGTATAATTAAAATGAGACCGTTGGGTTTTGACTGTTATATGACCATTGGTCAATATGACCCCTGGAAACTAATCGTTTTGATTATTGTCTCTAAATACAAGTAATCTTGGTTAATAATTATAGAAAGAAGATTCGATGGTCTCACCCAGTAGTCTTGGACCAATCGAAGCCCATCTAACAGAACTTGGGAAGGAGGTAGCACCAATGGGCTTTGCTCTGGACCAAACCCAAGCCGAACATCATTGTGTGAAGCTAGAATGGAATCGCCTTTTCAAGAAGTTCAAACTGATAGAAATTACTACTCATGCGATGTTAGCCAAGCCTCCCTCAGATTATCTCACCTTAGCACACCTTACACTTAGTTCCTACACTGGTTTTATAAGGGGCTATGTAAGGAGACCGTAACTGTCTTGTGTAATCCGTTGTTTTAAATAAAAATTGGAATGTCTTCTTATGATGAATTTTATGAATTTTCAAATGACCGGATAAATATATTATGCGTATTTTTGATGAATTTTAGAAAAAGGATATTTTAAAAATGTTTATGTAAACCTTAAATAATTAAAAATGTGTAATGATATTCAAAAAATGGTCTTCTACAATTATGTTCAGTACGAAATTTAGAGTCTAATAAGATCAACTTGATTTTTGATTAATAATAAATTATGAATAGTGATTTTATGATTAGGATTAGTAATGTGACCAAATGGATTAGTAATCTCACTTAAAGAATGTATTAATATAATCTAGGCACCATGATTAAGTAACGTGATTCAATAAAATGGTTAAATAACAGTTTCATAAATTATTATTCAAGTATTAGTTTTTTCAGGTGAATAGTGTTTTCTAATTAAAAATTAAATTAAAATTATTTAGAAAATTATTTTTATAAAATTGATTTCATTTTTGAACTCAGAGCATCGATATTATGTTAAGGTAATTTTTGGGGATTTTTCTAAAAAAAATAAATTTTCGGTGAATAGTGTATTTATTTAAAAAATAAATTAAGAATATTTAGAAAATTATTTTTCTAAAATGGAGTTAATTTTTGAAATTAGAGCATTGATATTTGGTTAAGGTGAAATTTTGGGATTTTTCTGAGAAAGATAAATGTTTAGTGAATAGTAAAAAAGGACTTTTAGGGTTTTGTTGTGTTTAATGACATCATAAATATGTCATGGTAATGTCATGAGATATTTTAAGGGTTGGCCGACCAAAGGTGATTAAGTATTGTATTGGGGGCCCCATGTGGCCTAACTTCATGGGAAATACCATGGGAGAGCACAAGGTTATGAGAAAACCACTTTTGAGGTGTCCCTTGGCCATTAATGCCTTGTCCCCTCAAATTCCCTATAAATACCAAGACATCCTCTCCTCCATTTTGACTCCCCAGTCTCCCCCAATAAATTTCTGGTCTCATTACCTCCCAAGGAGTCCTCCCAAGGTGCCCCCAAGCCCTCAAGGTCCCAACCTTTGAGTTTTAAGAGTTACGTTTTAAGGTAAGGGACCCAACCTCTCTCTTTCTTTTCAAGTAATCTATTTTATGTCATTCCTTTTATGCTCCATGTTCTTATATGGGAGGATGTTCTTTTGTATTCCTCTTACTGACCATTTCATTTTTATATGATTAGAGATCCCCTCTTACTCTCATCATTTCGTTATATGATGTTTTAAGTGGCGCCGTTAGGCTGCCGAAATTTTTGTAACAGATTCTTTCTCCCTTCTCATTTTTCAAGATCTATTTTCATGTAAATTATTTCATGTTCCTTTTTATTAGGTTGGGGTATAATTTATCATACTGATATTTTATGATCATATGATGAGATACCCCATTTTATCTCTTCAATTCAGTATTTTGATGTTTTAGGTTGCGTCGTTAGGCTGCCGAATTTTTAAGTGGTTCTTTCACCCTTCTCATTTTTCAAAGTTCTACTTTCTTTAAAGTTCCTTTTCATTATGTTGGGGTATTATATCTATATCTATCATACTGATAATTTATTTTCATATGGTGAGAGACCCTATTTTATCTTATCAATTCGTTTTTGTTGAAGTTTATGTGGTGCCATTAGGCTGCTGAAATTTTTAGGGATTCGTTCACCTTTCTCATTTTTCAAAGTTCTACTTTCATGTCAAGTCATTAAAGTTCCTTTTCATTATGTTTTGGTATGATATATATATCTATAATACTAATATTTTATGTTCATATGATGAGAGACCTTATTTGATCTCGTCAATTCATTTTTTTGAAGTTTAAGTGGCGTCGTTAGGCTGCCGAATTTTTAAGGGATTTGTTCACCCTTCTCTTTTTAAAGTTATATTTTCTGGTCAAGTATTTCAAGTTCCTTTTCATTATGTTGTGGTATGATATCTATATCTATCATAATGATCATTTATGTTCATATTATGAGAGACCCTATTTTATCTCGTCAATCCATTTTTGGAAGTTTTATGTGACGCCGTTAGGCTGTTGAATTCTCATAAGAGAAATCTTATTTTTTTGTATTCCTTTCAAGTTCTTTGTTTCATATGGTATATCATTAAAATTTTATTACCATGATCATAAATACTTTATATTCTGTTCCCCTATTGTTTTATGTATCATTTTTGAGTGGGTGACCCATGTCCCCTCTCTTTTCACTGTTTTCTAAAACCATGTATCATAGCCGTTATGAGGCATAATTTTCATCTCAAAATGTCTCCCTCTTTATCTCAAAATTATTTTATGTTATTAAGTGAATACTCAAAGCTCTTATTTATACATGGATATTAAAATATATATCAAAATGTTATATTTTAAATTCTGGGATTTACATACATGAAACTCTCTTTCCCTTTCCGTGGGTTTAAAGTGACATAATGATCATGTCTTTAAAGCAGTTTTTAAAACGTTATGATTATGAAATGAAACCCATTTATTTTATGCTATATGGGTTGTTTATGAAATTATTGATGATGATATATGTGGCTCACATGATAATAAAGACATGTCAAGGGTGAGCCCAGATAGAGCTCCAATGCATTGGGTAAAGACTTAATCACTAGAGATGACTTTTTAGACTGATACCTTGGTGAATAACCTTGGTAATTTTTAATGACACCTTGGGGATAGACCTTGGTGAGATGAAATGACTGTCAATATTAAATGTTTCAGCCACATCTTCATGTTATTAAAAATGTTATTTTTATTATGATATATCTCATGATTTATTTCTCATGCCTTAAAGTTCTCTTCGTGACCTTATTGAAGTATCTCAAGTTCACATGTAAAATGTTTCTCTTGTTTCCCTTACTGGGCCTTCTGCTCACCCTTTCTTTTGATGTATGTCCCCAGGTTATGAGATGCAGTAATGAAACTAGGATGAACATGAGGAGAAGCCTTTCAAGTGTTTAAGAAGAATGTTTTATGTTTTCATGTTTTAAGTTCCTGGTTTCTAAGACACTAAACCTTAAAGATCTTAGGTTTTGTAAAATGTAATGAATGTTTATGTGATAAAAAGGCGGGATTCTATAGTTGGTATCAAAGGATGGTTTTGTTATTTGTGGAAATTAGGATATTAAAACTTTAGGAGGAATCCTATAGAAATGTTTATATATAAGAAATATTCCTGGTATTTTGG
The DNA here is from genome assembly GCA_963277665.1 of Viscum album. Lineage (NCBI taxonomy): Eukaryota > Viridiplantae > Streptophyta > Magnoliopsida > Santalales > Viscaceae > Viscum > Viscum album. The sequence goes on from OY728119.1 coordinate 121,157,435, forward strand.
TGAGTATTGATTAATGGGTTTCCAAGAAAATACATCCATGTCTGGATACGAGCAGGCAGAGGTGGCTCTGGCACAGATGTACATAGGGGTAAAACCCGAAAACACCGCTTTGAGATAGACTCAAATGGGAACTGGTACACAACAACAGGCCTTGCTACACTCTTGGTTACGACACTCCCGGGGGATATGCTTTGGTAAATTCATAAGCTTAGTATGAACCATTATTAAAGGAACAAAGATAAAATAAAATAAAGATTCACATAAGAATATATAATCATGGATAACCTAGATTGGAACCTAGTGGATCACAATTTAGGATATACTTTTATTCTACAATTTTATCCTTTTATTCTTAAAGTTTTCTTTTCATGATTATTGGCTAAGTATTTAAGCCCCTAATTATAGTTTCTTTTCTTAGTTAATGGATGGAAATGGAAGAACATGTCCCAACAACAAAAGTGATAGGAAATGCGATGATTGTCGTATTAATATGACAAAGATGATTAGGGTATTAAAAGATGACTATTATTTTGGATGATGCTCACTATTTTGGGGACTCTATATGATCGACGTAAATAGATTACTACGGTATTTTCATTGAGGAGTAAGTTTGACTTATATTTTGAAGAATCAATTAATTTAAGGTGGACTTATAGTAATTTAGGTTACTTATGGGAATGATTAACCTATCTTGAGTAAAATATGTTTAGGTTAGCTACTTTTTTTATAAGATGTTAGGAGTGGTTGATGTTGTTTGGAGATGAACAATGAAGTTTATTTTGGAAGACTATGTTATCAAATCCCTCTTGTATTTGGGTTTCAATCTTAGTTTGCTTTATTCGGAGGAATCTTAAGGACCGTTATTTATGGAATGGTCTAGGATGAACTTTGGGTAGTACCATGGAACTTTGAAGATTTAAAAGTAGTTTCCATTCCTATGGGATTATTTCTTTTTGAAGAGTTGTTTTACCTCACCCTTTCTATTTTTGGGATAATGTTTAAAGACAGATGAAATAGATAGTTAATATTTTGTGGATTATGTGATTCTCTAGAATATGATTCTTGTGTTTTGATGAGACTAAGTAGTTTTGAATGCTCATCATTTGGAGAAAATATTAGTTTTGGTAGAAACTTATTAAAGGATGAAACTCTACATGAAGGTAGGTATATTTTCTTATGTTTTTGTTCTATGTAGTAAATTAATTCCTCAAAATTATGAAATGGAATGTAAAACAAAAAATTTGTTGGTTTACGTTTCCTATTAGGTAATCAAAGACCATTTACACACATCATAAGTTTGGGATTTTCTTATGGGTAACTTTCTCTTAATCATGTTTTCTATCACTCTCGCTCAGAACTTGACCCTTAGTTTTCTCCTCCATGTCCATGTTTTCCTACATGGAATCCTAGTGTAGGCTAACTCAGGTGACCTTTGTACTTCCCTTTATTTCTTTTAAAGTAATAGTTTTACTGACTCCTTTTCCAACGTGGGACTTCCAATGAAATTTCAAAACCCAATTTTAAAAATTGCGAGGACGCAATTTCTTAAGGGGGGAAGATTGTAATGACCCAAAATTTTGAATAAATATTATTTCCTAATTTTATGTGTTATTTTATTTTATTTTTATACTCAACAAAAATGTTTCATTTCATAACATGAGTATAATTAAAATGAGACCGTTGGGTTTTGACTGTTATATAACCATTGGTCAATATGACCCCTGTAAACTAAACCTTTTGATTATTGTCTCAAAATACAAGAAATATTGGTTAATTATTATAGAAAAAAGATTTGATGGACTCACCCAGTAGTCTTGTACCAATCGAAGCCCATCTAATAGAACATGGGAAGGAGGTAGCACCACTGGGCTTTACTCTGGACCAAACCCAAGCCGAACTTCATCATGTGAAGCTAGAACGGAATCTCCTTTGTGAGAAGTTCAAACTGATAGAAATTACTACTCGTGCGATGTTAGCCGAGCCTCCCTCAGATTCTCTCACTTTAGAACACCTTACACTTAGGTCATACGCTGGTGTGATAAGGGGCTATGTAAGGAGACCGTAACTGCCTTGTGTAATCCTTTGTTTTAAATAAAAATTGAGATTTCTTCTTATGATGATGTTTATGAATTTTCAAATGACTGGATAAATATAGTATGCGTATTTTTGATGAATTTTAGAAGAAGGATATTTTAAAAATGTTTATGTAAACCTTAAATAATTAAAAATATGTAATGATATTCAAAAAATGGTCTTCTACAATTATGTTCAGTACAAAATTTAGAGTCTAATAAGATCAACTTGATTTTTGATGAATAGTAAATTATGAATAGTGATTTTATGCTTAGGATTAGTAATGTGACCAAATGGATTAGTAATCTCACCTAAAGAAATTATTAATATAATCTAGGAACCTTGATTAAGTAACGTGATTCAATAAAATGGTTAAATAACGGTTTCATAAATTATTATTCAAGTATTAGTTTTATCAGGTGAATAGTATTCTTTAATTAAAAATTAAATTAAAAATATTTAGAAAATTATTTTTATAAAATGGATTTCATTTTTGACCTCAGAGCATCGATATTACATTAAGGTAATTTTTGGGGATTCTTCTGAAAAAAAAACAAATTTTCGGTGAATAGTGTATTTATTTAAAAAATAAAATAAAAATATTTAGAAAATTATTTTTATAAAATGGAGTTCATTTTTTGAAATCAGAGCATTGATATTTGGTTAAGGTGAAATTTTGGGATTTTTCTCAGAAAGATAAATGTTTAGTGAATAGTAAAAAAAGCAGTTTTAGGGTTTCGTTATGTTTAATGACATCATAACTATGTCATGGTGATGTCATGAGATATTTTAAGCGTTGGATTACCAAAGGTGATAAAGTATTGTATTGGGGGCCCCATGTGGCCTAACTTCATGGGAAATACCATGGGAGAGCACATGGTTATGAGAAAACCACTTTGGAGGTGTCCCTTCGCCATTAATGCCTTGTCCCCTCACTTTCCATATAAACACCAAGCCATCCTCTCATCCATTTCGACTCCCCACTCTCCCCCAACGAAGTTCGGGTCTCATTACCTCCAAATGAGTCCTCCAAAGGTTCCCTCAATCCCTAAAGGTCCCAAACATTGGGTTTTAAGAGTTACGTTTTAAGGTAAGGGATCCGACCTCTCTCTTTCTTTTCAAGTAATCTATTTTATGTCATTACTTTTATGATCCATGTTCTTATGTGGGAGTATGTTGTTTTATATTCCTCATACTTCCCTTTTCATATTTATATGATGAGAGATCCCCTCTTACTCTCATCATTTCGTTTTATGATGTTTTAAGTGGCGCCGTTAGGCTGCCGAAATTTTTGTAACCGATTCTTTCTACCTTGTCATTTTTCAAGATCTATTTTCATGTAGAGTATTTCAAGTTCTTTTTTATTATGTTGGGGTATGATATCTAAATTTATCATACTGATCTTTTATGATCATATGATGAGATACCCCATTTTATCTCTTCAATTCAGTATTTTGATGTTTTAAGTGGCACTGTTAGGCAGCCGAATTTTTAAGTAGTTCTTTCACCATTCTCATTTTTCAAAGTTCTACTTTCATGTCAAGTCTTTCAAGTTACTTTAAATTATGTTGGTGTATGATCTCTATATCTATCATAATGATCATTTATTTTCATATGGGGAGAGACCCTATTTGATCTCATCAATTCAGTTTTGTTGAAATTTAAGTGGCGTCGTTAGGCTGCCGAAATTTGTAGGGATTCGTTCACCTTTCTCATTTTTCAAAGTTCTACTTTCATGTCAAGTCTTTTAAGTTCCTTTTAATTATGTTGTGGTATGATCTCTATATCTATCATACTTATCTTTTATGTTCATATGATGAGAGACCATATTTGATCTCGTCAATTCATTTTTTTGATGTTTAAGTGGCGTCGTTAGGCTGCCGAATTTTTAAGGGATTCGTTCACCCTTCTCTTTTTCAAGTTATATTTTCCGGTCAAGTCTTTAAATTTCCATTTCATTATGTTGGGGTATGATATCAATATAAATCATACTGATCATTTATGTTCATATGATGAGAGACCCTATTTGATCTCGTCAATCCATTTTTGGATGTTTTAAGTGACGCCGTTAGGTTGCTGAATTCTCATAAGAGAAATCTTATTTTTTTGTCTTCCTTTAAAGTATTTAATTTCATATGGTATATCATTAAAATTTCATTACCATGTTCTTAAATACTGTATATTCTGTTCCCCTATTGTTTTATGTATCATTTTTGAGTGGGTGACCCATGTCCCCTCTCTTTTCAATGTTTTCTAAAACTATGTATCATAGCTGTTATGCTGCATAATTTTCGGCTCAAAATGTCTCCCTCTTTATCTCAAAATTATTTTATGTTATTAAGTGAATACTTAGAGTTCTTATTTATACATGGGTATTCACATATATATCAAAATTTTATATTTTAAATTATGGTATTTACATACATGAAACTCGTTTTCCCTTTCCGTGGGTTTAAAGTGACATAAAGATCATGTCTTTAAAGCAGTTTTTAAAACATTATGATTATGAAATGAAACCCATTTCTTTTATGATATATGGGTTGTTTATGAAATTATTTATGATGATATATGTGGCTCATATTATAATAAAGACATGTCAAGGTTGCGCCTAGATAGCGCTCCAATGCATTGGGTAAAGACTTAATCTCTAGAGATGACTTTTTAGAGTGATACCTTGGTGAATAACCTTGGTAAATTTTAATGACACCTTGGGGATGGACCTTAGTGAAACGAAATGAATTCTAATATTAAATGTTGTAGCCACATCTTCAAGTTAAGAAAATTTTTATTTTTATTATGATATATCTCATGATTTATTTCTCATGCCTTAAAGTTCTTTTCATGACCTTATTGAAGTATCTCAAGTTCACATGTAAAATGTTTCTCTTGTTTCCCTTACTGGGCCTTCTGCTCAACCTTTCTTTTGATGTATGTACCCAGGTTATGAGATGCAGTAATGAACCTAGGAGGAACATGAGGAGAATCCTTTCAAATGTTTAAGAAGAATGGTTTATGTTTTCATGTTTTAAGTTCCTGGTTTCCAAGACACTAAACCTTAAAGATCCTCGGTTTTGTAAAATGTAATGAAAGTTTATGTGATAAAAAGGCGGGATGCTATAGTTGGTATTAATGGATGGTTTAGTTATTTGTGGAAATTAGGATATGAAAACTTTAGGAAGAATCCTATAGAAAATTTTATATATAGAAAATCTTCCTGGTATTTTGGGGAGTAATGAGTAATGGGTTGCCAAGAAAATACATCCCTGTCTGGATTCGAGTAGGTAGAGGTGTCTCTGGCACAGATGTACATAGGGGTAAAACCCGAAAACACCGCTTTGAGCTAGACTCAAAATGGAAACTGGTACACGACAACGGACCTTGCTTCACTCTTGGTTACGACACTCCCAGGGGATATGCTTTGGTAAATTTATAAGCTTAGTATGAACCATTATTAAAGGAAAAAAGATAAAATAAAATAAAGATTCACATAAGAATATACAATCATGGATAACCTAGATTGGAACCTAGGGGATCACAAGTTAGGATATACTTTTATTCTACAAGTTTATCCTTTTATGCTTAAAGTTTCCTTTTCATGATTATTGGCTAAGTATTTAAGCGCCTAATTATAGTTTCTTTTCTTTGTTAATGGCAGGAAATGGTAGAACATTTCCCAACAACCAAATTGATAGGAAATGCGATGATTGTCGTATTAATATGACCGAGATGATTAGGGGATTAAAAGATGATTATTATTTTGGAATCCGTTCACTATTTTGGGGACTCTATATGATCGACGTAAATAGATTACTATGGTATTTTCATTGAGGAGTAAGGTTGACTTATATTTTGAAGAATTAATTAATTTAAGGTGGAATTATATTAATTTAGGTTACTTATGGGAATGATTAACCTATCTTGGGTAAAATATGTTTAGGTTAGACACTTTTTTTTATAAGATGTTAGGAGTGGTTGATGTTGTTTAGAGATGAACAATGAAGTTTATTTTGGAAGAATATGTTATCAAATCACTCTGGTATTTTAGTTTCAATCTTAGTTTGGATTATATTGAGGAATCTTAAGGACCGTTATTTATGGAATGGTCTAAAATGAACTTTATGTAGTACCAAGGAACTTTGAAGATTTAAAATTAGTTTCCATTCCTATGGGATTATTTCTTTTTGAAGAGTTGTTTTACCTTACCCTTTCTCTTTTTGGGATAATGTTTAAAGATATATGAATTAGATAGTTAATCTTTTGTGGATTATGTGATTCTCTAGAAGATGATTCTTGTGTTTTGATGAGACTAAGTAGTTTTGAATGCTCATCTTTTGGAGAAAAGATTAGTTTTGGTAGAAACTTATTAAAGGATGAAACTCTACATGAAGGTAGGTATATTTTCTTATGTTTTTGTTCTATGTAGTAAATGAATTCCTCAAAATTAGGAAATGGAACGTAAAACAAAAATGTTGTTGGTTTACGTTTCCTACTAGGTAATCAAATACCGTTTACACACATCATATTTGTGGGATTTTCTTATGGTTAACTTTCTCCTAATCACGTTTTCTATCACTCTCCCTCAGAACTTGTCCCTTTGTTTTCTCCTCCATGTCCATGTTTTCCTACATGGAATCCTAGTGTGGGCTAACTCGGGTGACCATTGTACTTCCCTTTGATTATTTTAAAGTAACAGTTTTACTTACTCCTTTTCCGATGTGGTACTTTCAATGAAATTTCAAAACCCAATTTTAAAAATTCCGAGGACACAATTTCTTTAGGGGGGAAGATTGTCATGACCCGAAATTTTGAATAAATCTTGTTTCCTAATTTTATGTGTTATTTTATTTTATTTTTATACTCAACAAAAATGTTTCATTTGATAACAAGAGTATAATTAAAATGAGACCGTTGGGTTTTGACTGTTATATGACCATTGGTCAATATGACCCCTGGAAACTAAACATTTTGATTATTGTCTCCAAATACAAGTAATCTTGGTTAATTATTATAGAAAGAAGATTCTATGGCCTCACCCAGTAGTGTTGGACCGATCGAAGCCCATCTAACAGAACTTGGGAAGGAGGTAGCACGACTGGGCTTTGCTCTAGACCAAACCCAAGCCGAACATCATTGTGTGAAGCTAGAACAGAATCGCCTTTGCGAGAAGTTCAAACTGATAGAAATTACTACTCGTGCGATTTTAGTCGAGCCTCCCTTAGATTCTCTCACCTTAGCACACCTTACACATAGGTCCTACGCTGGTGTGATAAGGGGCTATGTAAGGAGACCGTAACTGCCTTGTATAATCCTTTGTTTTAAATAAAAATTGGGATTTCTTCTTATGATGAAGTTTATGAATTTTTAAATGATCGGATAAATATAGTATGCGTATTTTTGATGAATTTTAGAAGAAGGATATTTTAAAAATGTTTATGTAAACCTTAAATAATTTAGAATGTGTAATGATATTCAAAAAATTGTCTTCTACAATTATGTTCAGTACGAAATTTAAAGTCTAATAAGATCGACTTGATTTTTGATGAAAAGTAACTTATGAATAGTGATTTTATGCTTAGGATTAGTAATGTGACCAAATGGATTAGTAATCTCACTTAAAGAAATTATTAATATAATCTAGGCACCTTGATTAAGTAACGTGGTTCAATAAAATTGTTAAATAACGGTTTCATAAATTATTATTCAAGTATTAGTTTTTTCAGATGAATAGTGTTTTTTAATTAAAAATTAAATTAAAAATATTTAGAAAATTATTTTTATAAAATGGATTTCATTTTTGAACTCAGAGCATCGATATTATGTTAAGGTAATTTTTGGGGATTTTTCTGAAAAAAATGAATTTTTGGTGAATAGTGTATTTATTTAAAAAAAAATTAAAAATATTTAGAAAATTATTTTTATAAAATGGTGTTCATTTTTGAAATCAGAGCATTGATATTTGGTTATGGTGAAATTTTGGGATTTTTCTGAGAAAGATAAATGTTTAGTGAATAGTAAAAAAAGTAGTTTTTGGGTTTCAGTATGTTTAATGACATCATAACTGTGTCATGGTGATGTCATGAGATATTTTAAGGGTTGGACGACCAAAGGTGATGAATTATTGTATTGGGGGCCCCATGTGCCCTAACTTCATTGGAAATACCATGGGAGAGCACATGCTTATGAGAAAACCACTTTTCAGGTGTCCCTTGGCCATTAATGCCTTGTCCCCTCACTTTTCCTATAAATACCAAGCCATCCTCTCATCCATTTCGACTCTCCACTCTCCCCCAACTAATTTCGGGTCTCATTACCTCCAAAGGAGTCCTCCCAAGGTGCCCCCAAGCCCTCAAGGTCCCAACCATTGAGTTTTAAGAGTTATGTTTTAAGGTAAGGGATCCGACCTCTCACTTTCTTTTCAAGTAATCTCTTTTATGTCATTCCTTTTATGCTCCATGTTATTATGTGGGAGGATGTTATTTTATATTCCTCTTACTTCCCTTTTCATATTTATATGATGATATATCCCCTCTTACTCTCATCATTTCGTTTTATGATTTTTTAAGTGGCGACGTTAGGCTGCCGAAATTTTTGTAACAGATTCTTTCTCCCTTCTCATTTTTCAAGATCTATTTTCATGTAAAGTATTTCAAGTTCATTTTTATTATGTTGGGGTATGATCTATAAATTTATCATACTGATATTTTATGATCATATGATTAGATACCCCATTTTATCTCTTCAATTCAGTATTTTGATGTTTTAAGTGGCGCCGTTAGGCTGCCGAATTTTTAAGTGGTTCTTTCACCCTTCTCATTTTTCAAAGTTCTACTTTCATGTCAAGTATTTCAAGTTCCTTTTAATTATGTTGGGGTATTATCTCTATATATATCATAATGATCATTTATTTTCATATGGTTAGAGACCCTATTTTATCTCATCAATTTATTTTTGTTGAAGTTTAAGTGGCGTCGTCAGGCTGCCAGAATTTTTAGGGATTCGTTCACCTTTCTCATTTTTCGAAGTTCTACTTTCATGTCAAGTCTTTCATGTTCCTTTTAATTATGTTGGGGTATGATCTCCATATCTATCATACTGATCTTTTATGTTCATATTATGAGAGACCCTATTTGATCTCGTCAATTCATTTTTTTGAAGTTTAAGTGGCGTCGTTAGGCTGACGAATTTTTAACGGATTCGTTCACCCTTCTCTTTTTCAAGTTATATTTTCTGGTCAAGTCTTTAAAGTTTATTTTCATTGTGTTGGGGTATGATATCTATATCTATCATACTGATCATTTATTTTCATATGATGAGAGAAACTATTTGATCTTGTCAATCCATTTTTGGAAGTTTTAGGTGACACCGTTAGGTTGCTGAATTCTTATAAGAGAAATCTTATTTTTTTGTCTTCCTTTAAAGTTCTTCGTTTCATATAGTATATCATTAAAATTTCATTACCATGTTCTTAAATACTTTATATTCTGTTCCCCTACTGTTTTATGTATCATTTTTGAGTGGGTTACCCATGTCCCCTCTCTTTTCAATGTTTTCTAAAACCATGTATCATAGCCGTTATGCTGCATAATTTTTGTCTCAAAATGTCTCCCTCTTTATCTCAAAATTATTTTACGTTATTAAGTGAATACTCAAAGCTCTTATTTATACAGTGGTATTCACATATATATCAAAATGTCATATTTTAAATTATGGGATTTACATACATGAAACTCGCTTTCCCTTTCCGTGGGTTTAAAGTTACAAAAAGATCATGTCTTTAAAGCAGTTTTTAAAACGTTATGATTATGAAATGAAACCCTTTTTTTATGCTATATGGGTTGTTTATGAAATAATTGATGATGATATATGTGGCTCACATGATAATAAAGACATTTCAAGGTTGCGCCCAGATAGCGCTCCAATGCATTGGGTAAAGACTTAATCTATAGAGATGACTTTTTAGACTGATACCTTGGTGAATAACCTTGGTAAATTTTAATGACACCTTGGGGATGGACCTTGGTGAAACGAAATGATTGTCAATATTAAATGTTGCAGCCACATCTTCAATTTATGAAAAATTTTATTTTTATTATGATATATCTCATGATTTATTTCTCATTCCTTAAAGTTCTTTTCATGTCCTTATTGAAGTATCTCAAGTTCACATGTAAAATGGTTCTCTTGTTTCCCTTACTGGGCCTTCTGCTCACCCTTTCTTTTGATGTATGTCCCCAGGTTATGAGATGGAATAATGAACCTAGGATGAACATGAGGATAATCCTTTCAAGTGTTTAAGAATAATGTTTTATGCTTTCATGTTTTAAGTTCTTGGTTTCCAAGACACTAAACCTTTAAGATCCTCGGTTTTGTAAAATGTAATGAAAGATTATGTGATAAAAAGGCGGGATGCTATATACCAAAATCTAAAATCAATCATAAAAAATACCCATTTCCCTAGATCTGATAAAACAATTCATCGATACATGGAAGTGAATAATTATTCGTAATAGTAATTTTATTCAAATATCTATAATCATAGAAAATTCTCATGAAAACATATTTTTTTAATGAAAAAAACATGATCACCCCATGGTTATGTGATAGGATGAATGAAACCATTATCAATAAACTATTGAAACAACTTTTTTAATTCTAGAAGTTACACTTGGACATTCGATTGTGGGATTTTTAAAATTTCTTATCATCAGGATCTATGTCATTAGTAACTCCAATTTCCAGATAAGGTATAACACTATGAAACTCATCTGAAAAAATATCTAGGTATTCATTTACCACTAGAACATCATTTATCCTAGTTATTACCTTATTTTAAACAATATTCCCAAGATAACATTCATTTTTTCATTTTAATGGTTTCTCATCTTTTTGATATATTAACAATGGTATGGTTCATCTCTTGTAAAAAATATAATACTCTCTCTGAAAAAACTCCTTTAACTATATAATAAATCTTAGTATAGTAAACAGATATCCAATACAAACCCAAAATAACATCAAACTATACTAGGGATAAAACAATAAGGTTTTTACTTAATTTCATTCCACAAAAAAATATGTAGATTCTTATAATACGTTTTTCCTTAATATTTCCCAGGGTGTTTTTACCATACGTTCTGATTTTGTATTTCTGATTTGAAATTTCCAATATACCAAAAAATTCATCATAAATAAAAGAATGTGTCATCCAAGTATCAAACATGAAATTTGAAAAATATGAGTAAACAAACAATATACCTAACACCACTTCATTATATAGCCCCACATCTGCTGACGTAGTTGAAAAGGATTTAACTTCGTCTTTTTTATTATAATCTAGATTATTTCTATCATTTAGATCATTTTTTGGGTAAGTATTTTGATAATTCCCCATCTCACAAAATTTGAAACAATTTACATATTACTTATTTGAATTAAACATAATATGATTTTAATTGATATCTCACGCCATATATTCAAACGTACCACATTGAAAACACTTCCAATATATGTTAAGGATACCACTAGGTTTATTTTTACTACACCTTCCACAAACTAAAAACAAGAATTTATTTCCTTTAGAATTATTTAATTGATTATTACCCATTGTTTCCATCTGTATATTTTATTATTATTATTTTAAAAGTACACATGATCACAAAAGAACTCCATTTATACCCTCTATTCACACCAAAAAAGTTTCTTATAACTTTTAAATTTATGGGAATCCAATTAACTTTGATATATGGGCTTTAATCTTAGGAATAAAATTATTTATTTTACTATCAGGATCAAAAATATGATTTATAGAATACCTTACCAAATAAAACATGTTTTATTTATACGTGGCCACTAAATCTTCTTTTATTTGTTTCAATTCAATGAATTTATTTTATAGCCTATGTCGAACCATCATAGGAAAATAATTATCAAGGAAAATATTCTTAAATTCATCCCATTCCAAGTAATTTATCTCATCTCTATCTATGATATTCATGACAATTGAACACACATGGTTAGCTTAACCATAAAAATGTAAATAGTAAGACTACCCTTTAGATTATATAAACACCCCATGTTATAAAATAGATTTTTAAGGGCTTTAATCCATCCTCCAGTTTCCCCTAGGTTAGAATATCCACTGAAAGATAGTTGGTGTTGCCTCATAAAATGTTCGACTATCTCAATGTTATTTTATAGTAGCTCTGTATGTTCTCTTGCATGGATGCTACCATAATATATATCCTATATGAATTGACCCTAATATTCTTAGGTCCAATTACCACTATTCCAGATTGTGGATTCTGAAATATATCATCATCATGTTGCCTTCCTACTTCATCATCCCTTTTTCTTCTAAGGACAACGATTCTTAATAGGAATATTTAAAATGAAACAACATTGTAATCTTAAAACTATATATCATTTTAGAATACAAAAAGGTAAAAATAATTTATGGTATTCTATAAACGTAATCATGACCCAAAAATTTCTCTAAACCATGCTACGATACCGACTATAAAGAGATGACCTTAAACATAACCTAATATAGTAATTTTTTTTAGAATTCAATTTCTTACATTCATAAGGATATTTTCATATAGATTTTTAGAGAATTGAGACATAATTCATACATATCAACCCACGAGAATAAAAATTGAATACTACTAAAATAGTACCCATTAATTTTATAACATAAATGTTCATAATTAAAAAAGAATTCATTTCATGAAAAATCATCATAAAATTCATCTTGGGTTCTTCTTCTCTCTTACCCATCGTTAAACGTTGATTTCTTTAAAAATATGGGACGAGCAAAAAAACCTATTTAAGGGGAATAAAGAGAGGAAAATAAATAGTAATACAATGAATACTTATAAACATATGAAATAATTCTCACAAATATATACTTCTCACACTTAAAGTATCATATAGATATTTTGTGAAAACATGAGATTTTCATAAAACATTGAACAAAATAAATAATATATTTAGGTAACACGGAGAATTACTTACCTAATATTGTAAACCTCATAGCTAAAATATGATTTGTTACCCTCACAACTACCTTACATTGTAACCCTCACAACTACCTTACAATGTAACCCTCACAACCTCCTTATGGTGTAACTATCATAGTTACAATTTTAGTAACCATACAACTGACCTCCAAAATTAAAAAACCCCATTAATTGGAGGGATATATTGGTATCACCCTTAATCATAAAAAATCCCATGAACTAGAAAATAATTACAAAATAAGAATACATGAACCATAAAAACATTCCATTTGAATTTCTTAAAAATAAAAATTTAAAATAGTTTTTTTAAAAGAAAATTAAATTACCTCAGGTTCTCCTTACATCAATAATGTTAAAAACTACAATATAATGTTTTAAAAGTGTTATTAATATATTAAAGAACCATATTTATATTTATAATTAATTATATTTTTTTCTTATAACATTTTTAACCCATTTGTTAATGATATTTTATTATTTTCATCAGTTCGGATGTAGTTTTTTCATGGTTTCCATGGGTGGTTCATTGTAGATTTTATTTTTGAATGGAATAAAAACACTAGAAGTGGAATAAAATTTTATTAATATGTTTCTATATTTTTAAATGATACATTATATCATTTTTTTCTGTTATGAGGATGATTCATTAGATAAAACAATAATGAAAATGATTTAGTTTATTTGGGTGTGTTTGATGACCATCACGAACTTATATCATTTAATATCATTTTTATATATTCGTTTAAAATCATTACATAACATATAATATGTATAATACAATATTATTTAACCATAATAATGGTTTTATGACTAACCTTGAAGGTGGTAATGGAGAATTAAAGTGTATCATCTGTTATGGTGGTAAATCGACCCATGAGGGATGATGTTCTCATTTTTAGAATAAAATAGAGAGAAGGAGTTTGATGATAAATTTTTCCATCAAAATGATAAAATTATAGTATATATAAGACAATATAGATTTCATGAAATTTGGATAATCATAGGTTAAGAGAGAATATTAAATGAAAAGAAAAGAACTGAAAGGAAAAATGAAAGAGAATTTTACCTTTTGGTTTCCTCTTATTGAGAACCACCTTAATCCCCTTGGTTTTGGTCATTAAATGAGACCAGTAGGACTTGGACGTGGTAAAGTGTCTTGGGAATGGAATTAGAAAGAAATTATAAAATGTACAAGGCTTTTAGGTGTGAGGAGAAGTGGTGGTGAGGTGTGTTATTTATAGTGTAGGAGATGGGTGTTTTCTCATTATTTTATTAAATACTTTACTATTTTTTCCTCAATACTATTAATAGTTTGAGCATTTTCACTAAAAATATTTAAATAATGAGGGGGTATGGGTTCGAAATTAGGTTGATTACTTTGGAAACTACTCAAGGAATAGTGTATATAATTTATAATATATATATATATAATGTAAATTACCATGTTTCACAATTCACCAAAATATAAACTATTTTGAAAAAATCCATAAAATTCACCATAATGATTTTTCAATGTGTTGAATTCCATAATAAAATATTTTTTAAGAAAATAATTTTATAAATATGACAAATTTAATTTTTAATGAAAATAACCATTATTTCAAAACATACCAATGTTAAAATTATAACTCATTTTATACCACATTAAACACTTAATTATAGCCTCATAAAATTATCCTATAATCATAAGACAACAAAATAATAATTTATTTATTTATTTTATGAAAATATATTTTATTATAGTTCATCATATTATTTATAAACTTGTAATTAATTATTTATGAATTTAAAAATACTATCAATTAATTTATCATTTTCAATTCATTTATTTACTTAATCCATGATAAACATATATCATATTTTCAATTATAAGATAAATAAATATTATTTATAATCTCATTGAATAGGTTACCATTATATTAGTATAGAATCCATAATTTCTAAAAATACCACTTAATTAATTATACATTTATAATTAATTTTACTATTTAATTCATGAATGAAAATAAAATTATTTTATAATTACCTGGATTATTACAAATTATTCCCATTTAACATGAATGTCCATAATTATACAAATGTAAACTGACCATGAAACCATGAAAATTTCCATTCTTTTAAAGGTGAAACAAAACTCTATAACACATAAAAAATGGCTAGAAAAAACATAAAAAATTCTAATAATTGAAATAAATATAGAAGAGTTTCCGAATTAAGTAATCACTGAATCTAATTTTATTATCCATGATATTAAGTTCAAGTGACGAAGACATTTAAATATAAGGTATGTCAATATTTGAACCAAATTTAATTTCACTGAGTTATCTATCGATAAATGAAAATTTGAGTGTGTATATTCTTTTATTCTTTAAATATAATTTAATTTTTATTTAATTTTTCTTTTCAGTGATACACATGTTTCCAAAAATGTTTTATTACAAATATAAATATTTTACCAAAGAATAATTATTTCTAATAAAAATATTCAACCCCTGACCTATTGTTTCCTATTCATATGAAAATGATCTCTTATTTAAATGTATGATATCCATTTTTATTTAAGGAACCCCAAAGATTAATACTGAATGCATTCCTTATAAAATCCTTATGAAACCCATTCCTTTCCATGGGTTACTTCATTATTATTATTATTATACAGTCTACGTCCCATGCATGATTATTTATATTTTATAATGAAACGGGTGTGAATGAAATTAAATATCCCTCCAATGCATTGGGTAATGTGATATATCTCGTAAGATAATGTGTATTATGTATGAAAATGGTGCGATATTTGTTCACAACAATTTTCACGAACCAGGCCGGGTCGCCATCTGAACCGGCACCCAACCCGGTCCGCGGCAAGACCTGAAGGGCGTTCCCGATGCCCACGGGCTAGCACAAGTGCCCGGGTATCAAAAATAAACCTGGGAATGATTTACCCTGATGAACAAATATAAAATAGACAAAAAGATGAATAAATTGAAACTAAAAACTAAAAACCAAATAGACCCTTATACCAAGTTCAGATTTAAAGTTTACAACTTGAACTCAAAACCCAAAAGAGACTACATCAATGGAAACCAAAACTCCAACACAAATCATTGTTCGGAATGAGGAATCACATCCCCAAGCCACCGCTACCAAACCAACACAAGGATTCCACTGACAACCCAAACCACCAATGCTAAGCCCGATGCCTCATCCTGGAGAGAAAATGAAACATAATCTATATATACCCGAAGGTGTATGTAGGGTGTGATCTAAAATCCCAATAAGATGTCATTGAGAAAAGGTTTCATGCACAATTATTAAAAGACAAATACATTTGAAACATTAATTAAAGAAAAGAACTAAAATCTCAAACAACTTTAGAGAAAACAGGTTTAGTGAAAACAGTTTTAAAAAGAATAAATTTAAATTAAAACACACACACGCGCACACACACACACACACTTACTTTTAAAATAACCAAAGTGACACACTGAGGAGTGTAAATTAACCAATGAACACTAATATGGGAGAGGCCACATTGGTGTTAGCTAGCTTGGGTCCCTAGATCTTCATGTCTCAGTGAAACGTGGATTAGAAGGCCACGACCCTCAGAAAACATGGCTTAGAAGGCTAGGACCCTCAGAAAACGTGGATTAGAAGACCAGGATCATCAGAATAGCATATGTTTAGTTAGTGTTTCAATCATCAGTCCTGCCAGTGAAACTAGGTCGAGTCACCTCCGGAACACTTCCCACTAGTCTAGTCCACCCTCCTAGCTACCCTGGCTTCCCGGTTTGTGCTCAAACATGTTTCAAATTCATTTCACATGTTATATTTATGCACCCATATAAAACAAGACACCACACATGCCAAAAACCACTAATCTCACTCAGAAATACCATTTTGGAAGAATACGCAAACTAAAAATATTTCAATACTAAATTTTTACTACTTACACTACTAATTAAAAATACATTGTGGTCAAAGAAAATACTTTCAAAGTCAAAAAAACCATTAAAATAATTTATTAAACAATTTCAACATACATCACATGTCTTTAAACACCAAAAATCCACCCAAATACTGATTTAAGATAGAATGCATAAAAACGCTACACCAAAACACCAGTTACACCCACTCACAAATTCACTAATAATAATAATAATAATAATTATTATTATTATTTTATGCATGCCAAGAATATTTACACAATATAATTAAAGAAATTTTTCCATCCTCAATAACTATATAATAAAACATCTAAGATTTTAACAATCAAATTTTGAAAAGCAGAACATTGATTTTCACACAAAACAACTCAACCTTCTTTTTAGAATCAGCATACTCTAACACCATACTAAAATACAATCTGCATCCATTTCCAGATTTAATAATCTTGGTAAACAGTTAATAAAACACTAATCACTAGTTCGACATGAGTTTTCACATAAAATCACACTCATATCGCATAGACACATTACTAGTAAATTAAAGCATATGAGATCTCAATAAGAAAAATATTTTCACATAAATAAAATTAAATAAATAATACACTGAGCTAAATAAAAATAAAAATTAATTCATCAAAGAATAAATATAAGCGGAACCACCTACCTCATTGGGGACCAACATTATAAATTTGGTGCGCAAAGCCCACTGAACTTCAATCACACCATAGATATATGCAGTTATACCCTGCGTGAGAAGAATCGGGGAGAAAAGAGGGAGGTATTTTGAAGGCACGTCACGTCAGAAAATAGGGCAGTGCATGGCTGTCCGAAGGAAACAAAAGGATGATAGGTCTCCGGACACCAGTGTGAGGCTGCTGCATTGTGCGAAGCGACTGAGGGGGTGCGATGCAATTCAGTGGTCTGGTGAGAAAAAAATGGCATGGGCTGATTTCTTTGGAACCGAGGTGATGTACGCAAGGATGGACGGAGGTCATGAGCCACAAGGCTCTGATTCTGGGGAGGAAAAGAGGTTTCATCCATCACAGATCGATGTTGGAGGTAGTGAGATACAGGTGCTGTGAGTGGTGGGCTATGTGTGTGACTAGGGTTCAGAGGAGGAGTGAGGCCTTGGAGTAGACTGGAGCAGATGCTCTGCATGCGGGTGAGGAGGCTAGAGAGGCGGTGCACAGCCGGTGAGGATGCGGCGGACCTTCTGGAGGAGGGTGGTGTGGACTGCCGGAGGGTGAGAAAAGGGTGGCACGAAATGGATGTTTGGAGTAGGGAGCAGAGGCGGCGGGACCTATGGTTATGAGGAGGGGAGTGCACCCCGAACTAGGGGAAATCATGTGTGGGACGAGGGAGAGAGAGGGGGAGGATAGAGGGAAAATAAAAAAAATAAAAATTAAATAAAAAGAAAATAAAAATAAAGATAAATTAAAACTAAAAATAAAACTACAAATCAACTTAAAATAACAATAATGCTGTTAATAATAGTAGTAGAAATATTAGTTCCAAAATATGGTGTAAAAAAACTTATAACAATTATTTAAAAAATAATTGTAACCTAATTAAAATATTAACGAAGGTAATAATAATTCTAATAATAAAACAAAAATAACAAGACCAACTAAAATAATAATAATATCATTATTAACCAAGGTTGAACACTGTGCACAGTCGCGTGCGCTGTTGGGAGCCCGATCATGCACCCATGTAATAATAAAAATTACTGATAAAAAGTTTACTTATTAAAATTTTGGTCACTACGCATGGTTTCGCATACAGTCGCGCCCCAGTATAAGGTCCAATCTTCTTTTAAAACAAAATTGGTTCAAACTGCTACTAAAAAGTGAGACCCAAAATAATTAAATTAAAATAAAGAATGGTTGGGGCACATATCTCTTTAGCGAAGTGATGTACCATCGATCAAGCCATGCCTGTGTGTCGACCGCTGCTAAGCCAAATGTCCATTTATCAGCAAAATACAAAAACTATTGTCGTGCCCGACATGCACCTTAAAAAATTAATTCAAATAAAATTATCAGATAAAGGTAAAAATTAAAATCATTTTCGATGTGCGAAGTTGGGGTGTAATAATTCTCCCCACCATGATACTTTCTGCCCCACAGAAAGTCTCAAAAGACTAGGTCAGCCATGGGTTCCAAGCAAGACCACCAAGACCCCTAAAACAAAACCTCAATTGCCCGGAGACTCAGTATTCAAAACACCCATAACCAGAACTCCAAATATCTCAAAACTGGGATCACTAAGAAAAACCACCAACAACAAGGAATTCACCTCCAAACATAACTACAACATTGAACACCCCGACCCCTAACTTAGGGATCACTAAGGCCGCTCATGATCTCCAAGAACGCTGGTCAAGTGATCCGCTACTCAAGCTATCCAATTAGTATGGTCGAGGTCGGGTGGAGCATAAGTAAGGGGTTGCCCTGCCAAGTGCACTGTGAAAACATAGTCTTCCACAAGATCTCCCCATGGTGGTCTCCCCACCAAATTAGGGTTCTCGTCAATCATTGGTTCTTCAGAACAAAACAACTCACCAACCTAGACAAACATCCAACACTAGCTTGGTTAGCCAAGCTCCCTAATATTAACCAACCAACACAATAGTAGATGACGGCAAGACCTGAGGTGGGTCTCCCAACCATTTAAAAATTTCCTAACACCATAGAACCCACATGGGCATTCCTAGTTTACATTAAGAGATACAGACTAGAATCTTCATTACGAACCCACCAACACAGGCCGACCTACACAGAAGATTCCTACACTGGACAAAACTTTTCTCCATGAGATAGCTTTTATTGCAGAAACACGTAACCAAGAGGCGAATCAGACTGGTGCACGTCAATTCCACAAGACATGAGCATCTCTAAGACGAGTAAAATTTTGATTTCTAAGCGACCCACAAGAAGGTTTATAGAGCCCGCCTGCTGGCTTTACAAGAATAATGATTCTTCATACCTCTTTAAGACCCAAGAGAAACACCCATAAACTAAGAATGCAACAAGGATACATGACCTCTATACCCATCACAACAAAATTGAAGTCTTCAAAGGTAATATTGCAACAAGTAAAATTTAAGTTGTCCCCATCCAGTCACTGCGGACTTATGTCACACCAGGCTCGCACCACATCCGACGCATTTTGACTGCGTGAAAGCTTCACCCTGGGACCTATGGCTGGGGCCCTGATGTCTGAAGCATCTACCGCCTCACAGTCATAAGCTGACCACCTCTGACTGGAACTTTCTCCGCTAAAAAATCTACATACATACTTCTCCCTGTGTCCCACGAGGCAACTTCGTCAACATACCAACTGAGAATTGTAGAGAACGACTTTGAGTGTCCGAATGACCATACTAGAGATAGAAGATTGAGCAGTATATCAAACGCACGACACGAACTGACGAGAGAGGAACTCCAAGAACAGAACCTTTTGGTTCCCACTCCCCATTGGATGAAGAACCCACACTTACCACAGTATAAACATGACCAAAACTATTATGAGCTTTGAACTGATCGTTTGACACAACCTTTTGGGAACATGAAGCCAGCCCATTAGAAAGGTTAAACGCACATCCCTCTCCACCTGTTGATTGGTCAAGCACCTAAGATATCTACCACATTCCTTCTCCTTCACTTATATACAACCACATAATGAAGCTAGTATTGAGGGTCACTCACGACATCACCATTCGCAACACAAACAGAATTATCACCGTTTGTTGGTTTAGTCTCGCTCCTCCGGACGTATACGAGAAAACATACACATATAAAACATCTATAATTCCTCCAAAACTAGAGACACTTCAAGCTTTCTTAAATCACTCAACAACATCCAACTGACCTCGATGTCTACAAAAATTCGACACCATAGAGAAAAATCCAACTCTGCCACTCCACTGAGAGTTTGGGTCGAGCCAAGAACCGAGAGACGTGTTGGAAACCCATGGGAAATTTCTAGGGGAATATCCCAAACAAGAAATGAAAAACGGCCTTCCAAAAATCCAAACACACCATAAATCAAACATCCATATATCGTACACTAATTAAACAATTTCAATTTAAAACATCAATTAATTTTCAAAGAAAAACACTCACTTGAAAAACCAAGCATTGCACAAGGAGCAGAAAAGCTATTTTGAAAACACATCTTCACTCTAAACGCAGTGTCATGTTTTTCCATTTCCAAAACCATTTGTGCACAAAAATACATTTAAGAAAAAGGCCACTTTCTAGGAAACAAGAAGCAACCTTAGAAATCAATCAACCACCACTGATATTCCATGGTGTCTCGTAAGTATGCATTTTTGTTCCACTCAAGCACCCGTCAACACCATCCACCAACTATCCAACAATCATGTCCACATGCACATGCGAGCACCTATAGGAATATCACTGGAAGAAAACAAGACCACTCTGCTATCAAAACAAAACATTCTCAGTATTTGAAAATTCCATTTTTTTCCTTCCAGAACCATTTCATAAATTCAAGACATATTTTAAAAAAAATGCTTCCCATTTCAAAAATAACTAACTTCAATTTCAAATAACCCAAGACGTTATTTTATAAATTCAACTTCGAAAAATCATCACCAAATTAAAAAAACAAGGTCCAAGAGAAACACACCCCAAATATCATGCCAACCGCAAAAAAAATAAAATATGAGCAGCACCAATGTCCGCTTCCCTTTTAAAAGAAAAACGATTTCGCACCAATCCAAAAATTTATGAAAGACATCACAAACATTCAAACACCTTGACGGAGGGCTAGTGGTTGTGTTTAACCCGACTACATGGTTTAGTAGACCATGTCGTTGGTAAGCACCAACCACCAAGAGTGTCAAACTGTACTCTCGGGCATCACATGGGTCACTACTCCATGTCAGATCACGTGAAGTATAGGTTTACTCCTATTGTAATCCCCCATCCACACAAAGAAAATTCAAAACGTAAATCCCGAACTACCCCTGGTTACTCAAGGATCGGAACGAGTAATAATTTGTGACGCTCTTCCAACACCTATCCCTCGAGTACCGACATTCCTATTTCTAATCTACCTAACATCCCAAATAACAAGAGAAAAAAAATCCCCACTGATACCATTTTGTCACGAACCAGGCCAGGTCACCATCCGAACCGGCACCTGACCCAGTCTGCAGCAAGACCCGAAGGGCGTTCTCGATCCCCACGGGTAGGCACAAGTGCTCGGGTATCAAAAATAAACTTGGGAATGATTTACCCAGATTAACAAATATAAAACTGATAACAAGATTAATAAATTGAAATTAAAAAGTGACAACAAAACAAACCCTTATACCAAGTTCAGAATTAATGTTTACAACTTGAACTGAAAACCCAAAAGAGACTACATCAAAGGAAAACAAAACAACAACGCAAACCTTTGTGCGACATGTGGAGTCACATCCCCAAGCCACCACCACCAAATCAACATGAGGATGCCACTGACAACCCAAACCACCAATGCTAATCCTGATGCCTCAAAATCGAAAGAAAATAAAACAGAATCTATATACACCCAAAGGTGTATGTAGGGTGTGAGATAAAATCCCAGTAATATGCCATTGAGAATAGGTTCCATGAAAATTTATTAAATGACAAATACATTTGCATCTTTAATTAAAGAAAAGAAGTAAAATCTTCAACAACTTTAGAGAAAACAGGTTTAGAGAAAACCGTTTTAAAAAGAAGAAATTTAAATTAAAACACACGCGTGCGCACGCACACACACGCATACTTTTAAAATAACCAAAGTGACACACTGATGAGTGTAAATTAACCAATGAGCACTAATATGGGAGAGGCTGCATGAGTGTTAGCTGTCTTGGGTCCTTAGATCTTCATGTCTCAGTGAAACGTGGATTATAAGGCCACGACCCTAAAGAAAACATGGATTAGAAGGCCATGACCCTAAAAAAACGTGGCTTAGAAGACCACGACACTCATAATAGCATATGTTTAGTTAGTGTTGCAATCGTCAGTCCTGCCAGTGATATCGGGTCGAGTCACCTCCGGAACACTGCCCACTAGTCTAGTCCACCATCCTAGCTACCTGGGCTTACTGGTTTGTGCTCAAACAAGTTTCAAATTCATTTCACACGTCCTATTTATGCACCCAAATAAAAAAAGACACCACGTATGCCAAAAACCACTACTCTCACACGAAAATACAATTTTGGAAGAATACACACACTAAAAATATTTCAAAACTAAATTTTCACTACTTACACTAATAAATAAAAATACATTGTTGTCAAAGAAAACACTTTCAAAGTCAAACAAACCATTAAAAGAATTTATTAAACAATTTCAACATATGTCGCACGTATTTAAACACCAGAAATCCACCTGAATACTCATTTAAGACAGAACACATATAGATGCTAAACCAAAACACCAATTGCACCCACCCATAGATTCTATAAAAATAACTATAATAATAATAATAATAATAATAATAATAATTATTATTATTATTATTATTATATACATGATAAGAATATTTACACAACATAATTAAAACAAATTTTCCATCCCCAATAACTATTTAATAAAACGTCTAAGATTTTAACAAACAAATTTTGAAAATCAGAACATTGATTTTCACACAAAACAACTCAAACTTATTTTTAGAATCAGAATAAACTAACAACATACTAAAATACAATCTACATCCATTGCAAGATTTAATAAGCCAGGTGAATAGTTAATAAAACAATAATAACCAGTTCGACATGAGTTTTCACATTAAATCACACTCATATCGCATAGACACATTACTAGTAAATCTTAGCATATGAGATCTCAATAGGAAAAACAATTTCCCACAAATCAAAGCAATTAAATAATACACTGAACTAATTAAACATGCAAATTAATTCATCACAGAATAATTATTAGCGGAACCCCCTACGTCTGTGTGGACCGACATCGTAAATTTGGTGCGCAAATCCAGCAGCACTTCGATCGCACCATATATAAATGTAGTTATACCCTGCACGAACAGAACCGGTGAGAAAAGAGGGAGGTTTTTTTGAGGTACATCATGTCAGAAAATAGGGTGGTGCACAGCTATCCGAAGGAAAAAAGGCTGAGAGGTCTCCGGACACCGGTGCGACGCTGCTGCATTGTGCGAAGCAACTGAGGGGGTGCGGCGAGATTCGATGGTCCGATAAGAAAACAAAACATCATGGGCTGATTTTTTTGGAACCGAGGTGATGCACACAGGGATTGATGGAGGTCGCGAGCCACAGGGCTCTGATTGTGGGGAGGAAAAGAGGTTGCATCCATGACCGATCAAAGTTGGAGGTAGTGAGATGCAGGTGCTTTGAGCGGTGGGCTATGTGTGCTGCTAGGGTTTGGAGGAGGATTGAGGCCTTGGAGTAGACTGGAACGGATGCTCTGTATGCGGGTGAGGAGGCTGGAGAGGCGGAGCGTGGCCAGTGAGGATGTGGTGGAACTTCTGGATGAGGGTGGTGCGGACTGTCGGATGTGGAGAAAAGAGTGGCACGACATGGATGTTTGGATTAGAGAGCAGAGGCGGCGCAACCTAGGGTTAGGAGGAGGGGAGTGTGCCCCGAACCAGGGGGAAAGATTATGCATGATGAGGGAGAGAGAGGGGGAGGATAGAGGGAAAAAAGGAAATAAAAAGAAAATAAAAATATAGATAAATTAAAACTAAAAATGAAACTCCAAATCAACTTAAAATATCAATAATGCTATTAATAATAGTAGTAGTAATATTAGTGCCAAAATATGGTGTTATAAAAAACTTATAAAAATAAATTAAAAATAATTGAAAACCTAATTAAAATATTAATAAAGGTAATAATAATTATAAAAATAAAACTAAAATAACAAGACCAACCAAAAAAATAATAATATCATTATTAACTGAGGTTAAACACCGCGCATAGTCGCGTGCGTTGTTGGGTGCCCCATCACGCACCCATGTAATAATAAAAATTAATTATAAAAAGTTCTCTTATTAAAAAGATTTACACTACGCATGGTTGCGCATACGGTCACGCCCCAACATAAGGTCCAAACTTCTTTCAAAACAAAAATGGATCAAACTGCAACTAAAAAGGGAGACCCAAAATAATTAAATTAAAATAAAGCATGGTTGGGGTGCATATCGCTTTAGGGAAGTGATGCGGATTCGATCGAGCCATGCCCGTGTATCGACCGCTGGTATGACAAATTTTCATTTATCAGCAAAACTCAAAAACTCTCATTGTGCCGACATGCACCTAAAAAACAATTAAATCAAATAAAATTTTTAGATTAAGGTAAAAAATAAAATCCTTACCAATGTGCGAAGTCGGGGTGTGACAGCAATGATGTTTTGAATATGCAGAATTATTATTTATAAATATGATTCTAGATTTTTTCATAACTATGTGTGATGTTTAACCACTAAGACATGATGTTAGATTTATATGTATTTTGAAATTCCATGCTTTTATAAAATTTTCTTTCATGATGTTGATGATGATCATCTGATTATCTTATGATAATAATGATTATTCCCACTAATGTTTTATTGATTTATGACACATATTCATCCTCTTAAAGGTCTTATAACCCATCCCTTATTTTTTTATATCATGTGGTGACGATGTATATTATGTATAACATGTTATTTATGGGGATAAACTAGAAGCTTTTAAAATATTTTTTTTGTTTTATCATTTTGAATGTTATGTATGTGCCTAATTTTCTCAAGAGACTAAAAAAATGGATCCTAGATTATATAAATTTTATATTTTTATCTTATAAATGATGTAATAGTAATGTAAGAAAAATATGGGCTGTGATATTCAAATTTATTATGTACTCAAACCAACCATTCGATGGAATTTATCACACATATGAGTATCTCAAACCATCTTCGTGATGGTGTGTATGAACCATATATAATTATAACCCCCTTTAAAATGATTTTCAGTTAACTCATTATGTAATGTACCAAAATAAAAAGTAATTCCCCAACCTTATAGAAGTTTTTAGAAACCTTATTAGAACATGAGAATATCATATGATGATAATACTACGGTTTGTATCAAACTTACACTCAACAATATCAACCTTATGAGTAGAATTTTCCAACATTATGTCTGTTCTACCTCAGTATTACATGTATCCATAGATCATCTATGATTCTATTATACTTAATGAAACATATTATAACCATTGGATATAAACATCTATAAAGGCTTCAATTATACAGAAAAAAGTATAATCACTAGAGAATCATTCCAAATAAAAATAACTCAATATATTTATTCATGATGATTCCATCCAATAAAAAATAATGAAATCCAATTCCAATTAATACTTATGAGTTTTAAAAGGATAGATCCATAAAAATCATCTAAGCATAAAAAGTAGTTTTAACAAATCCTACCATAAAATATGTTTTTGTCAAAAATATTTTACAATGATTTCCATACTAATATGAATATAGAGTCTTGATCCTCGATGATATTTGAGAATAAATTCAATAGGTTAATTTTGTTCCAGTCATCTCTATCTAACTAGTATTGATATTTTAACTTTTTAATCCAATAATATATTTTATTCTATTTAAATATATAGATGAAATGTAAACATTTCTTGATAGAACAGAAATGATTTCTTATATCCTAAAATATTCTCAAACTATCTCCATATAAAAATATTTCTGCATAAATACAAGATTGATTCAATATCTAGTATAAAATTCATTATAAATAATTAATCATGAAGGGTATCATATATAAATAACACTAGAAAATATAAAAAAATCTTATATAAATAATAGTAATATTCTCTCACTACTTGATAACCATATATAAATTTGAAAGGTAAGTTCTCTTTAATATGATTTAGGGTTTGTAGTAATGTTTTTCAATGAAATAAAACTTGAAATTATATAAAATTTAGTACATTAGTGTCTTTTTCTAATTGTGTGACTTCCACCATTTTCATATTTGACAAACACATCCATAAGTAAAAAATCAAACAAGGAAACTATTTTTTTTATCTTGGTTGGATTTAGGATTTCATCGATCTTCATTAAGCACTTCATTGTTTCAAGGGAATCATTTATACTAAAAAATTATGCTGACTATGGTCATTAAATTGTTGGGTTGAGTCCTGAGATTGATCTAAATTTTTACCAACATATTTTTCATTAACGTAAACTCTATGGATATCTAATGAAAAAAAAACAATGATCAAATAAAGGATTAATTAATAGTTAATCACAAATCATCACCCATGTAGAATTAAATTTACCTTTAATGGGGAGAATAAGTCGATTATAACAAGGAAAATGAAACACCTAAATATGTAATAAAGCACATGAAAACAATATTTAATAAATTAAATAATATAAAAATAACACAAAAACCCCATAGGGACATACTAATCCAAACATTACACTAAAATAAAACTACACATCATAGATGATAAATCATTTGAATATAGGAACATCTAATAAGAGATTATGAGATTCATTTTTTTTATAAATAGTTGTAAATGATTCAGAAAGATCCCATTAAATTTTAGAACAATAGGAATTTTTTTTTACAGTTTATGTAAATATTAAAACAACCATCCCAAAAATCCAGAATAAACCCTTAAATACACATTTATTAAAATAGATTCATCATAGACCAAAATAAAATTTATCCAAAGTATGAAAAATTATTCTCTAAAGAAATCCCATGTTCAATACCATATCCAATACATATATCAGATTTATTTATTATAAACACAAACACCAATGTATATAAAACCAATAAATAACATCAGAACTATTTTGAATAAATAAACATATTATTTTAAAAATACCATATAACATTGAAAAATCAATAAAATTAAAAAATTAATGATCATCCAAAAAGTGAAAAAACCGAATTAATGTTTAGATCAAGTGGACTACATACTATAATGTAGCCAAAGAAAAACAACAAAGTCTCCTAACATATAAAATAAATCATTAGTATATGTTAAATAATTAATTATAATATTGGGTGAAAAATAAACGAATATAAATTAATAAAAAATAAAAATAAGTGAATTTTAAATAGTGGAAATTATAGAACAATTTTCTAAACAACACAGATACCATGTGATATACTATTATAAAACAATAGAACTCGATTCATAGTTAATGAACTATTTACAAAATTTTGATATATAAAAAAATAATTATGGAATAAAATTAATTTTCAACTTAGGAAAATATTTTCATATAGCCACATGAATGAGTCAATATGAATTAAAAAACACTAATTTAAATCAAAACAGAAAAAATATAATTCAATATCAAAGTATATATTTTTTTGAAATATCTTGACAAGTAATGATAGTCTAAGTCTCATTAAAAGAAATAGTTGGTGAGGCCTTTTTTTAAACCTACCACTTGATCACAAATGATATTATTTTTTATCTACATAATAGTTTTTGATACCATAAATAAAACAAAAAATTAAAACTATTTTATAATGAATCATCCAAGGATAACTGAACATGATACAATAGTAGGATCTTTATATAGACCAAATATAATTACCAATCAGTAATGTTTGGCAATAATTGTAAGACAAGCATCGTTACAAAACATGGTAATTATTTGAACTGATAAATCATATTCTAAATAGAACCTCCAATAAAATGATTAACATGAATATTTTTCAAATAATGATTTCATGAATATAAAATAATTTATTTTTATATTTTAAATTGACGAGCATAGAAATAAACTAAAATTATAATGTTTTATACATTACTACAAATGCAAACCCACAAATAAAACATAAAAAAATATAATACATTGATTAAGATTATTTAAAACATGAAAAATATTAATTTAATAAATGAAACAAAACCAGGAAAGAAAAAACTATCAATAAAATTATGGAAACAAGCTGACATACACATATAATGTGTTTATACTCTTTGAGTTAAAAAAATAATGATTGATTCAAAAAATATTATTCAATAAATCAACATACAATTTTTAATGATAAAAAATAAAGGTAACCAAATTGTTTTATAAAACCAACTATAATGGAATTTCTTTTACCATTACTCACTTCACAAAACTAAAACATTTCATCATATTATTAAGGATCAATGTTTTTAATAGATTATTTATATAGAGATTCATATAAGAGAAGTAATATCATCTAAGGGAAATAAATTTCCTTTGAAAAAAATTGGTTTTTATTTATAAAAGTATAGATATCCCTTTTTATATTTGAACTTAATGTTACATTTTGTAAGAACATTTTAAAAAATAACATCATTTGAAAAATATTAAAAATCAATTCTATTGACCTCTCAAATCACTGTAGTTTAAAATGTACACCTTTTATAAGAAATAATAGGATTTTATGACTAAAATAATCATCAAACTATAAACAATAAATACTAATAAAAATATGATTCTAATAGATTAAAAGGACGCCAAGAGACATCCATCATTATAGAAAGTGTGTCATACCATAGAATGGATAATGTAATGTAGTGATAATAAGATAAATAATATTGGAAATACACATAAATCCAAGAAAAATAATAATGAGAAAATACTAAAGGAAATAAGAGGATGGTCCCAATTATAACTCAATTGAAATAACTATACATATAGTCAATGAACCAAACTAAACTTATGTTCATTTTTCCTTATTCTATCCTCGTATAGGAAAAACACTAGATAAATTAATATTAATACACTAAAAGGGAAAATAACCTCATAATAATCTAAAATATTTTAATAACCATAACTCAATATATAATATATCATTAAATTATTTCATATTATATAAAATAGAGGTAATAAAAAATGTCAAAATATAATAATTGAATTATAAAATATCATCACACATCTGTCCACCTATCAAATTAATATTCCATTAATAACAATATAACAAGTTCAATAACTAGTATGATATACATGAAATTACATGCCATATGAGAACCAAAACAATATCTAAGATGCATATATAACTATTACATGTCACATAATTAAATACATTAGTTTATTTTCCACGCATTCCTTTGAATACATAAAAGATAAAAAATAAAAAAAAATATAATAAAAATAATTTAATATATATCATTGGTAAATGTATTAATATTTTGTAATAATAAAAGAAAATCAAGATGTTTTGGTGTATAAACCAGCTTCCACTTTTTAAAACGAATATCCACTATTATAATAACCATTTTTAATTGAAATAAACATCAATAATGAGTGACATAATATCTGTAATTCATAATTAATTCATGTCATTATTTATTATGAAAATAAATAAATGAATGATATAAAACCCCCAATTTCCATAGTTAAACATTAATATAATTTTCATAATTTCATCATGGAAAAAATGGTTTGTTGAGTTTGGATTTGGTTAAAATAAGGAAAAAATCACAAAAAATGTAATTTAAAAACTATATAGGATTGATATAATGATAACAGCATTTGAAATTATTTTTCACACATAGTTACATAATAAAATTGAATTATCAATATGCACATATCATAAAATGATTAGTTCATAATTGAATGTTTTTATATCAAATTATTAGGATTGTATGGAATGTTATATGGGAATTATAATCAATCATTAGAGAAAACAAGATTATAATTCATTCTTAATGAATCCTATGGTAGCCATTACAATTTTAGGGTAATTTATAAAAGAAGTACTGTAGAAATAGTTGATAGTAGGTTTCTATTATATTTATAAATTTTGAAACCAATACAAAAAATAAGAATCACCATTTTTGAATAAAAAATAATGGTTGGGGAATAGAAAGTCGACATATAAGTGTGGCCCAATGAAATTATGAGGGATAATGGGACATATAATAATGAGATATATTAATTGAAAATATTATCAATTAAATTTTCATGTTGATTCATTCGTTGTCTGCATGGTTGAAACAATAATTCATAAACTATGAAAGAGATAGCATAATTGAATAGTTTAATTCATTGACTAGTTCACATATATCCCATAAATATACACCAAGCATGGACAAGCCATTAGATGAATATTTTCATCAGGAATTGTTTACCTGATCATTATAGTAAACCAATACGAAAAATATAAAACAAATAACATCCATTTTAAAACATAAAAATTCAATATAGGGATATATAAATAAATAATAAAATAAAATATTATAAAAATATATACACCATAAGTAAAATTTATAGATGTCGCAATCCTTAGAAAATATCAACAATTCTATGTAACTCTATCTTGAATGAGAAAATATAACCACACATAAGAGGGAATGCTCTACATGATAATAATAGGATACTAAGACCATTAAATATTTAAAGCAACACTATGTTAGTATCCTAACATTTTCATTTCCAATAATCAAAGTTAAATGATGTCCAACACGATTATTGTCAACACAACCCAAAACACAGAAGGAGAGAAATATCATCCAATATAAATTAACTAATAATGACTAATATAATTTAAAATTCATCACATAAATTGATGAATACACTATATAAATTACACATCAAGTAGAAAAGATAGTCAAGGACTTACATAAAAATATTTTTGGAACTTTTTTATTCTTAATAAAATTTAAATCTTGATGGTCACTGCAAAATGTCCCATGAACAAAAATCCATTAAAGTATTCACTATGCACTAAAATGTTTTATACGAAACCAATCACATATAGAATGATTTAACATATTTTAAACACATCATTACATATATAGATAATCTATATTGGTCAGTAACTAATTATGAGATTAGTCATGTATATAATCCTTTATAAAAGAATTACCAACAACATTAGGTTAATTGAGTAAAACTATTTTCTCAAAAATAATTATCTAAATTTATTAATGCTCCAAATATGTCTTATATATTAAAAAATTAAAAATAAATCCCATTTTATCTATATAAACCAAGGGAATATTGAATTTGCAAGGTGAAAAAATCATTGAAGCCCATTACCATTATTTTGAAATCTCATAAAAATTCCATTAATTTTATTAAAAATTATCTCAAATCACATTTTGAAATCACATATAAAATTTAAGATATTGTTTTAATTGATATAAAATTTATTTTGAGGATTCCTATCCTATAATCCGCTCACAAAAATAATGAAACGATTTGATAGAAAAATAACACCTATTCAATACATATAAAATTTCATAAATATTAAAATGGTATTTTAAATGAAAATTTTATCTAAAAAATAGATTATTTAGTTTGAATTAGTTTATATGATTAAAATATTCATGAATCATCCAACATATATGTTATTATTAATATTCTGATAATAGATTATCTTAAAATAAATAGTTGTTGATTCTCTTTTCCATCACAGATGTCCAATGAATGACATAGGGTAATACCTTAAGTACAAAGAGGGTCACCCTTTGAAGAACATAAAAAATTGATAAAGGCATGAACCGGGAGCTCATGTGGATTGAGGCGCTCAAGTTTCCTACGCGCCATGCACGTCACTTGCACGCCATCTATGGGTCGCACAAGTTTTTTGTGCACCGCGAACGTCAGTTGCGTGCCACATATGGGTCGCTCAAGTTAGTTACGCGCCCTATCTTATTTTTCACCCAAGGTTCTTGGTGGCTTATAAATAGCCCCTGTGGGCCCCCTATTTAATGGACAGATTTTCCAAAACTCAAATTAAAGCTTTGGTAGCCCAAGTCTTGAAGTCCACTCTTTCGAAAGCTACTAAGGAAACTTTTTAACTAGAATGGAAGACTTGAAAGAGTAAGATAAGGCCTAAGTGTTTAGAATTCATCGACACTTGTGCGCCTAAGTGTCCAGACCTCCTTAAAAGTGGAAACACTTGTGAGATGCCCTACCCATTTGATGAAACTTGTGCACCGCCAATTTGGAAACATCTTAGGATATTATTAAAGTCTTGAGTTAAGTCTCTCCCAAGTATTACCCTATAGATTCTTCGTTTCCCAGGTGAACCCATTCCATGAAAGTACACATGCGCGACCAAGACTTGTGCGCCAATTGATTTGTGTGGCCAACACTTGCATGCCAATTTCATTTGTGTGCCTCTCACTCGTTCACCTCTCATATTCATGATATTAGCCCTTGAACCCCTTTTCAAATCTATTTATGGTATGGTTCCTTTGTTGGATTCCTTATCTGAAAATAATTCTATGAGAACCTCTCCCAAAACCTCATGACATACAAGATTTATGTTACTATGGTTAGAGGTTTCTCTATATAACCTCATCCTTTAAGATGAGAAGATCCTTTGATTTTGGGCATCCTCTTCAGGGGTAATCCCCATTCATAATTTCCTTTAATTTGGGCCACATTCTCAAAAGCAATCCCTAAGTTACAAGTCCCCTTAACCTGGGCCTCCTTCTTAGGAGTAAGCCCCAGTCATAGTTTCTTTTTATTTGGGACACCTTCTCATGAATAAGCCCCATGTTAAAACTCCAAATATCCATAAAGTATAAGTACCTTTATGGACCCTACTCCTAGGATTCTTTCCTCAAGTAAGTCCAGGTGTTCATCTACTTGGGCCGTCATACATACATAAGACCCACATCATTTCTCAAGGCTTCATCTTTCATGGCACCATCATCATGTTTACTAATACCTATTGTTTCTCACATTGAGAAAGACTCATGTGATCTTAGAGTGTAAATGTAATCATGACATCTCTTTTTGGCCATTAACCATGCATAAACCCCACTTTTATTCACTAGAACTACATGGAAATTGATCTCTGCCTTAAAAGTAGAGTACGTAGGAATCCTTTATAAGGTTCAAGCCCATGTCTCATTAATTACTTTCAATCCCATATGATGTTAAACTATACCCTTTTTTCAAACTATGTGGGTTTTGATTCCTTTTTAACAAGGATACATAGGTAGCCCATCAGTGGGTATGATACCAACTCTGAAATAATCCATGTCTTTCTGAATGACAATAAGCTTCAAATGCCCCACTGAGTGGCTTTAAAACCAGTATGGTCATCATAATGACCAAGATATTTCTAAATAATGTATTCAAGGATACCATTGACTAAGACTCTCTAATACATACAAATGATTCTCCATCGATGAAGAATCTCAAATACATATAAAAGATTCTCTAAATCCCATGCATATCGATCATCGATTGTTAAATCTAAAGGAAAACTCGTTTTCATGCATGGTGAATTAATAAGGATTCATGAACATAACTTAAATCTATAAGAGAGTCCCAAAGTAGGAAATAATCCCCCCCAAAAAGGTGTGATGAGTCTAACATCCCATCCTCTGGACCAATGAAAATTCTTTAAAGCCTCATCATTCCACAACTAATGAGCACCTACCTTTGGAAAGTAGGTCCAAATGGATATAGATTCATTGGGTGTACCTGGTACTACGAATAAACCCATTAGAAAACAATTGGAATGTTTAAACATTAAACAAAAAAGGTCATCCCCATTTCTAGAAGAAACAAAAATGGTGAGCCCGACGTGAATCCTTAACCACGTTAAATGTTGTTTTACTTATTTGTTAGGCCCCTATTTAACTCAATATGAGGGCCAAAAAGAAATCAATAAAATATGTTCTTATCCAAAAGATGTAGTTTGTCTAGAATTATCTTGATTAAGTCTTCTATATCGAACATGCACTTTTTTTCAAGATCTCTTTGCAACACAAAATGACTTATTTAAGGTTCACACCTGTGAATGACTCGGCCGCTACTCCAGCGGGATCCTCGTCCACTCTGAGGATGACATCACCTACTCATCATCTTCAACATTGTGTCTCGAATGCATTGGTGATGGAATACCGTTAAAATGGCACCATCCCGAATATAGAGGCTACTCGACAAGACCTCCATGTTAACAACTCACCCCAGTTGTCCGGACAATGATGACCAGTGGTCAAGACACAGGTGGTTCCAACCACTGACTCCAACCGTTTCGGGTTGTTATCCCTAGAATGCAACAACTAGTCCCTCTCAAATTTTAGGGAGGTGATTGAAGAGGTCACTTAAGGCCTAAATTCAAGAAGACATGAGCCCTTATTGAGGACTCCCAACAACAATCGCCGCCAGACTCGTGTGGTAGTGCACCCTCAACATGATGACGATATCGCCTCTAGGTGTTATGCTCATGTTCCTCAGACCCGAGCATGAAAGACGAACCGTCAGAGGAGAAATTCGGCTAATAGGGAGAAGGTTCTTACCTATGACCCCTCTGGATAAGTCCATCCATCTAACATGATGGAAAACAACGAGCAGGCATATACACCCATCCGTCCTGATTTCACTTCCCAGCAGACTCGTCTGACAGTATCACACCAATCCCGCCTGGCAATTTTGACAGAGTACTATAGACAGGCACATACACCTATTTATAATTCATTAGCCAGTCAGAAGGCTCGTCTGACTGCATCCAAAGAAGCTTGCCAATCAAATGTGGTGACCACCTGTAAACAGGCATATACACCTGCTTACACACATCAATTCTGCCAGCAGTCTCATCTGCCATTATTGAAGGAAGTTCATCAATCATATTCATTGGAGAACAATCAGATGGCACATACACCTATGATTCATCAAGCTAACCAACAGTCTTGTTTGGTATCACTTGGAGATGTCAATTAGAAATCTCCAATTACAAACAAGAGGAAGACACAACTTTCTTCCTCCACACATATGTACTGTCAGAATTCACTTATAGGAAAAGGAGGAAAGGAGCAGAAACACACACCTACTTCATGAATGGAATGGATGTATATTCCCGTTCCTACAACTTAAGTCACCAAGCACATTCTAACACTAGTAAAAGAGAAGATGAAAATCCCTGCCCATATTCTAGATACCTATCATAATATTAAAACAACTTCAGTGACATCATAGGGAAAGAAACATAAATATATCCCTATCAATGGAGTGACTCATCAACATGTCATCCCAGAGCAGATATACACCTTTGATTCAATCTAGGTGGGTCATGGGGCCTACCCCCCCATGTCATACGAATAACCAAGTCAGGCACATACACTGGATTTAAATCGATATAATCATCCTAACCTGACCATTTCTCCTGATCAGGCACATACACTTTCCCATAATAACCACTTTCATTAACAAGTGGCTTCCAAAGTGAGTAATAAGGCATCCAAGAAAAATACCCATCCAACACAGTTAAAAAATCAAGATCCAATATGCAATAAAGCCTAGCTCAATTCTGGATTTCTTGAAGCCCTCATACAATTATCTATTGCAACTCCAGATTCTACTCTCTATTTTCCAAATTCTGGAAGTAACAATAATAATTCCCAAGATCTTCATCAGACACTTCCTCATGAAGTATTTATTCATGAAAATTCAGTGAATCTTGAAGTATAATCATTAGATGAGAGCCATGATAACCGTCTGCATTGCCAGAAGGCCAAGGAGGAAATGGATTCATCTTTTGCTGTAACACATCATGGAGGTCCTCCCCATGATGATGAATTTAGATGTGAAAGTCCTCTCCACAATAGTAATTCACATTTACTGGAAAATTATTCAATGGACAATGTAGAAACAAGAAAACCCTCTTATCTTGAGGCACTTGAAAATACGAATCCAGTCATGTATGATGCCTTATTACTAGTAGGTGAAATACTTTCTCAATCATAAGATAGCCTGGGGTGTAGGTCATTCTACGAACCACCCCTGGGTCATTCATCTTTTAATTTGACAAACGAATTCTCTACCAATCTTGTTGAATCTAATGAAGTAACAAAAAAGCACCACCTTTGGTCCAATCAGGTAGAAGAGTCCTCATCAAATGACAAAGAGGAAGTGTAGAATATGAGAAAAAAATTGGTGAAAGGCGAAATACCATTTATGTTTTGGACTTTTGCAGGCTCTCAGTATGATACTCCAGAAACATTGACAGAAGATTGTATTCATTGTATTCGTCTCAACATGTAGAAAACTCTTTGTCATATAAATGAGAAAATATTATCTTATCATGAATTTAAAAATCATGTTAAGGTAATAAAAGGGTTGAAATTCCAAATTGACTTGGCATCTCTCTCAGTTTCCCGACATCCAAAGGTTGAAAAGCAGTACAGATCCCGTCAGCGTTCATGCCTTGGCATATTAAAAAGGTTGTGCCTGTTAATTATCAAAGCCCCATCTTGTTTTCATATCAGGGGACAGAGTGTTCATGGAGCATTGTATTTCACTATTCTCCCCAGTAAACAAATCCCACCAAAAGTGGTCTCATGCAATGTTATTTCCCATGGCTGGCCACATGTATCTAGTTTTGTGTGTAATCAAAGGCTTGCTCAAGAGCAGGATAAACTAGTTCTTCCCAAAGTCAGGAATATAAAGAAAAAGTTGTCAAATTACTCTTGGATCATGAAAATGATATTATCGAACACGATTCTTGTTTAGAGTATTCACATCATTAGGTGACAGAAGTGTTAGAAATAATCCAATGGTCATCTGAGCCAGGTGACTTGAGTGGATGTCAGATGATGCATCCAGCCAATTTCTGGAATCAAATATGCAAAATCAGGAGAGATTATAAGATATTTTCAGATGTAGCACCTTAAGAGCCACCTCAACTTGCAAGGCTAGGGACTCTTTTAATCCATACCTTGAGATCAATAGACATGATTTGAGGAGTTGAGAAGGAAAAACATAAATAGAACTAGTCCACTGGACTGTGGAAATTTTCAAATTCTCAATCTCTTCCTTAGTGAAAGTCGGTCTTCTCTCAATTAGGGAAGAAACCAGAAGATGAACACAGAGAAAAATTGTTAGGAAATTCCCTCCAAATTATGGTTCATAAAGAAGTTCCTGAGGGATCAACTAAAAAAAAGGTAATGTATCATAATGTACATGAAAACAGATATTATCGTAGAAGCACTGACAGAAGGGCTGTAATTTATTATGCAGAAATAAATGTCATCAATACCATTGTCACTAATCCCCCAGAACATTAGGCTCACTCAGAAGGATCAGATGAAGAAATTCATGTTCAAGAGGCTGTGAACACAGAAACAAATGAAGGAGGTGTGCGCACCAGAAGCCAGAGGGCTTTCCCAGAGGCAAGACATTCATTTAGGTAATTCCTTTCCATACTCTAGAAAGGAACATGCCAAGGAAAATGGTAAAAGTCAGGTTACATCCCACCCTACATCTGGAGAAGGCCAATCACTCTCATTAGATGAAAGGTTCACACAGAAAGAAGAATAAATGATGTAGTTAAGGAAGTTAAATGGAGAACTACTTCAAGGTTGTCTTCCTCCTAAGCATGATGGAGTTAATCAATCAAGGGAATTTGTTACAGCTATAGGTATGGATCATGAATACCCCCCTTTACAAGTACACCCTCATAGGTCCAATCCTACGGGTCATACTTGATTGCAACCGACAATACTACCATCAGTGGCAGTACCGGTCACCACACCCATCCAAACTTTAATTATTACACCTGCTCAGGTCCAAGATCAACTAGATGTTTCTCAAAAATTAATTACTACCATTGAGTCATTAACAGGTCAGTTAGAATCTTTAGAAGGTTGACAAGCACAAGTTCAACTGGAAAAGGGAGATTACCTTAAATGGGTGGATGAAATTCCTCCCCCATCAAATATTGTGAATACTACATCCCCAATTTTTAATGTTTCGGAAGATCCAGAACAACACTTAACACATTTTTTTCTCATTGTGATCCTATGATGGGAACTCCTCAACAACAAGAAGCAGTTAAGCTCAGGTGTTTTGTGTAGTCATTACAAGGACCTAATTTTTTCTGGTATAAAAGTTTGCAATCTCAGTCAATTACTGTATGGGAAGATAACTGTCAATGGATCCTTCTTCAATTTCGCTGAACAATACCAAAGATATGACAACCCTGCTTTTTATTACAACTTAATCATGATTTATTACATAAAAATACACTTGATACAACAAAGAAGATCAAGAGGTTTAGTGTATTTGGGGATTAGGATCATTACATAGAAACTTAAAACATGAAATACAACATCTTTATTGAAAACTTCCTTTACATGACCACTACATTCCCTCGTACATAGCATTGCATGGGATAACCTGAGGACTTGCATAAGAAAAGGGTGAGCTATAAAGCCCAGTAAGGGGGTACACATGGAATAACATAAGGAGTACAATACATGTTAGGCAATAGGAATGTCAATAGAGCATAATATAAACATGAACATAAAGGCATGATAAATCATGATAATCATAACATGGAAATGTGGCAACAACACTTAACATTGAATTAGCATGAGACAAGGCTCATTGCACATGGAGCATGAGTAAACCCTCATTTCACATGAAGCACGAGTAAACCCTCGTTGCACTTGAATTATCATGAGTCAACACTCATTGCACATGATGTATCATGATACTATACTTTACCCAATGCATTGGAGCGCTATAAGGGCGTACCCTTCTTAAACATTTCATTTCATGCATAAGTGTGCCACATGGATCATAAAACATGGATTCATAAAACATAATCATTTATTCCATGATAAAGGAATGTGGAATTCGTACATGAAACTTTAAAATCAATAAGTAAATGTGCATAAAGGTGAATACCTTTGATGGATAAATGGGCATGGTATTCACTACACAATGACATTGGCTTAGAAAATCGGTGCGATTTCGGCAGTGTAACAGCGTGACATAAGAATTCATAAAAAAGGTTGATGAGAGAGAAAGGGGTTACTCATCATATTTACATGTAATGGATAGTAATGAGGTCATATAGATACATGTCCCAACAACTGTAATGTAATTTAGATTCATGATACAAAAGTATTTCTTGAATGTAAAAGAGGAGAGAGAAGTTCTTTTCAGAATTTCGGTATAGTAACGGGTGTACATGGGAGGCATTTAATGAGGGAGAAAGGTGTATCCCATCATTCAAACAATAATAGGGTAGTTTGGGGGAGGTGAGAAACCATACCCCATCATTCATAATTAAAATTAAAAGGGCAATACAATTTAATGAAAATTGTCAAAAATGAGAATGGAAGAAAAAACCCTTACTTGGAAGTGTGCTTCCAAAGGCTAGATAGAGGCTTGTGGGAGGATTATTGGGAGCTTGGGGAACCTTGGGAGGATTATAGAGAGAGTAGGGAAGAGGTATGACAAACTCCAAGGGATTTTAGAGAGGAGTAAGTGGGAGCTTGGGTGGGATTATATAGGAAAGGTGAGGGAATTCTTTATTATTTAGGTTTGGGTCCCCTTACATTAAATTAATCAAAACCACAAACCATCCCATGGTTTTTGCCCAAGGTTTTTGGAAAAGGGAATAGTAAATCAATATTTTATAAGTCCCAAGTCCAAACTTCTTAAAATAATAAGGTTGCTTATGTGGAGGTGAGTCACACTCCCATGGAAATTCATTTAAAGAAGCAAAGTGTTGAATATGTCTTGAGGGGTCCATTAATGATTTGAAAAGTAAGTAAAACAAACCCAAAATACAATTATTTTAATGATAAAACATATATTGGCCGAACATAAGGATTATGGTATTTTATTACATCACCATTGGGTCATTATGATGTCATAAAACACATTATATATTTAAACGGTATTTAATTTATACCCAAAAATTTAACACTCTCAGAAAATTATGAAAAATTCACCATTGGATAATTTCGACATCCCGATTCTATAAATGACATTTATTTTATCTAAAAAAATTTCTAAATATATTAATTTTCACTTTCAAAATAAAAACCAATATTTATCGAAAATTCATGGGTTTTGACAGAAATGACTTTCAAACTTTAATAAAAATTTTAATTGCATTAAATTATAAGATCATTTATATTTAATAAAAATTAATTTAATATTAATAATAATATTTTATGAAAATATTATTTAATTCAAAAATCCCTTAATATAATAAAATTGAATTCTTAATTAATAATAACTTAAAACACCATTTGTACTTTAAAAACTATTTACAATGTATCAAAAATGACTAGAAATTATATTCATTATTATATACAAAAAAAATAATGTACATGAACATAGTACTACTTATTTGTTACATAACCCCTTAGAATAGCCGCATAAGACCTAAGGGTAAGGTGTGCGATGGTGACAGACTCTTGGGGTGGCTCGGATAAAATCGCTCGAGTGGTAATCTCTTTCAACTTCTACTTTTACCGTAGACGGTCACGTTAGAGCTTGACATAATGAAGCTCATCTTGGGCTTGGTCAAGGTCGAATCCCAAGGATGCCACCTCTTTTCCGAGCTCCAAAAAATGGGCTTCGTATGGGGCAATTCTACTGGATGAGGCCATCGCTTCCTCTGTATGAGTAAAATTGGGTTTGTTAAAGCCTTATATTTAAAATAATCACGTGATCACTGTTCAACGGCTATAAAAGTAATGGTCACAAATCTTATCATAAAACCAAAGAAGTTGACATCTTATAAAAACATTTTTTATAAAGAGAAATTTAACTAGATCAAGAGGGATTTTTGATTAATGAAACTTTGGGTCATTACAATATTACCCCCCTTACAAATTTCTCCCCCTAAATTTTTCTTTTCCCACACTAAAAAATATGGGTAACTCAGATTCATCATATCCACTGATTCCCAAGTCTCTTCTTCAAACTTTTGGTTTCTCCACAACACCTTAACGAGGGGTACTGTCTTATTTCATAGAACTTTTTCTCTACGATCTAAGATCATCACTGGTTGCTCCTCATAAGGAAGATCGTCTTCCAATTGTACCACCTCAGATGAGAGTACATGTGAAGGGTCCGGTATGTACTTCCTTAAGAGGGATACATTAAAGACATCATGCACCTTGGCCACGGTAGGTGGAAGTTCTAGTCGATAGGCCACAACCCCAACACGATCAAGAATATATAAGGGGCCGATGTACCTTGGACTTAACTTCCCTTTCTTTCCAAACCTCATGACCTTTTTCCATGGAGATATGCATAGAAACACCATGTCTCTAGATTTAAACTCAAGGTCTCGTCGATGATTATATGCATTACTCTTCTGTCAACTTTGGGCTGCCATGATATGCTACTGAATGGTTTTCACCTTCTCCACCATTTCCTCTACCATTTCTGGTCCAAGTAGCTTACGTTCACCGACCTCATCCCAACATGCCGGTGTTCTTCACCTTTTCCCATACAGGGATTCATATGGTGCCATTTGTTTTCTCGAGTGGAAACTATTATTATAAGAGAACTCAACCAGAGGAAGATGTTGATCCCATCCTCCTTTAAAGTCTATTCAGAATGCTCTCAACATATCCTCAAGTGTTTGGATAGTAC
Source organism: Viscum album (assembly GCA_963277665.1). Lineage (NCBI taxonomy): Eukaryota > Viridiplantae > Streptophyta > Magnoliopsida > Santalales > Viscaceae > Viscum > Viscum album. The sequence goes on from OY728119.1 coordinate 121,199,832, forward strand.
GCTCAGATTGGCCATCAGTTTGAGGATGATAGGCTGTACTGAAGTTCAGTTAAGTATTCAGAGAATGTTGAAGACTCTTCCAAAACTTAGAGGTGAATCATGGATCTTGGTCAGACACAATAGATAGTGGTACACCATGAAACCTTACCACTTCCCTGATATATATCAGTGCCATTTGATCCAAAGAGAAATAATCCCAAATAGCAATGAAGTGTGCAGTCTTTGTAAGACGATCCACAATAACCCAGATTGCATTGTTGACTTTGGATGTCCTTGGAAGTCCAGTGAAAAAGTCCATGGTGATGTTTTCCCATTTCCATTCTGGTATGGGAAATGGTTGCATCATCCCCTTAGACTTATGCCTCTCTTCCTTCACATGCTGATACACCAGGCACTTTGATGTATATTCAGCGATCTCCTTCTTTATATTATCCCACCAAAAGTTTTTTTGGAGATCTCGATACATCATTGTGCTCCTTGGGTGAATAGAGAAATTTAAACTATGTGCATCATTTAAGAGTTCCTTCTTCTGCTCCGGAATTGATGGAACACATAGTCTTTTCCCAAACCTCACAGTTCCTTCTTCACTAACATTAAACTCTGAGGATTTTCCCTTTTTGATAGCTTCCACTTTTTCTTTAATTCCCACATCATCCTTTTGAGCATCCTTTAACCTTTCCTAAATATATGGTTGAGCAATAATTTCTGAAAGGATTTATGATGTTCCATTCTTTATGATTCCCACATCCATCTTCATCAAGTCTAAGAAGATTGGATCCTTCTCAACTCTCATCATTGATAGAATCGATGGATCCTTTCTACTTAGGGCATCTGCCACCTTGTTCGCTATCCCAGGGTGGTAATGTATTGAACAGTCATAATCCTTGATGAGCTCTATCCATCTTCTTTGAAGAATATTAAGCTCTTTCTGTGTGAATATATATTTAAGACTCTTGTGGTCAGTATATATCTCACATTTCTCTCCATAGAGATAATGCTGCCAAATTTTCAAGGCAAAGATCACCGCCGCCAACTACAGATCATGCGTTGGATAGTTTCGCTCATGGATTTTCAACTACCTTGAGGCATAGGATATCACTTTATCATTCTGCATCAGCACACATCCTAATCCCTTCTTCGAAGCATCACTGAATACCGCAAAAAATCTCCCCACTTGTGGGTAAAGTGAGCACAGGTGCAGTGATAAGCCTCCTTTTCAATTCTTTGAAGCTTTCTTTGCATTTATCACTCCATGAAAAATTTACTCCCTTTTGAGTTAGATTGGTAAGAGGGTTGGAAAATCATGAGAAATTTCTCACAAATCATCGATAATATCCAGCTAACCCCAAGAAGCTACGAATATTCGGTTACCGATGTTGTCCTCAGCCATCCCTCAATTGCATCTATTTTGGAGGGATCCACAGATATCCCATTGCATGTGATGATATGGCCCAAGAATGAGACCTCCTGCAACCAGAACTCACACTTACTGTACTTTTCATAGAGATTCTCCTTTCACAAAGTCTCTAGTACAATTTTTAAATGCTCATCATGATCCTCCTTGGTTTTGGAGTATATTAGAATATCATCTATAAAGACTACCACAAATTTGTCAAGATAATCTCTAAAGACTCTATTCATCAAGTCATTGAATATTTCTAGAGCATTGGTGAGTCCGAAAGGCATTACTATGAATTCATAGTGCCCGTACCTTGTACGAAAAACAGTCTTGGGGATATCTTCCTTCTTCACCCTTACTTGATAATATCTCGACCGCAATTCCACCTTGGAGAAGTATTGTGCTCCACATAACTGACCGAACAAGTAATAAATTTGTGGGAGAGGATACTTGTTCTTTATCATGATTTTGTTAAGTTCACGATAATCGATGAAAAGCCGCATTGACCCATTTTTATTCTTGACGAAGAGGAATGGTGCACCCCATGGTGAAGCACTTGGGCGTATAAAAACTTTATCCAGATTCTCCTGTAGTTGTTTCTTCAGCTCTTCATGCTCAACAACAGCTATTATATATGGAGTCTTGGATATTGGTAACGCCCCAGGTATAAGTTCAATTGAGAACTCAACATCTCTTCTAGGAGGAAGACCAGGCAGTTCCTCGGGAAACACTTCCGCGAATTCCCTCACAATAGGCATTTCATCAAGGATGGTTTCTTCCTTGGACTCAATCATCTGATCCAGATACGCGTGCTCATAGGGCATTAATATCCATGCTTGAGATGATGGAGATAAAATAGATTCATCTTCCTCCTGACACTTGTAATGAATCGGGGGTCGATTGTCCATATGGAGTGTGATTTCCCTCTCCCAACAATTTATGTTGGCTCTATATAAGGAAAGCCAATCCATGCCAAGAATTGCATCAAATTCCAACAGAGGGAGTATGACGAGGTTCGTCTGGAAATTCAATCCACAGATTATAACAGGGGAGGACTTATATTCATGGGATGCAATGATTGCCCCATTTTCTGTACTCACCGACATCTTTACATCCATGATTTGTGGTGGTGCTGGGATTGTTCTACTAAACTTTCGAGATATAAAAGAATGCGTAAAACCTAAATCAAAAAGTACGTTCGCTATTCTTGAATGAATAACTAGCGTACCTGTCACCACTTCATTTTTGGGGTTCATTTCGGCTGAAGTGATGGCAAAAGCTCTTCCTTGCTATCTTGGAGGTTGATGGTTGCCTCCGATAACCCTTGGATTAGGGAATTGATTTGAAAAATGACCTGGTTCTTTGCATTTATAGCATTGAACAACGCGTTGAGGTTCGAACGTAGTGTCCCTCTCCACTATTACAGCCACAGGTCCTTCTTGCTGATAGTTAACAGCTAGGTTCCCTTCTCTTCCACACCTGAAGCATTTTCTCGTCCCCTTAAGGAAATTTCTAGGGTGCTTCTTTCCGCACTTTTGGCAAGTGGGGTGATGGAACTTCTTAGCGCCGTTGGATTTATCCACTGTCCCACCAGCATTGAAGTCCACATTACGCTTCTTATCCTCATGATACCCCTGTGATTCTCCGATCTCCATTTCGACCTTGAGGGCACATCAGACAATTTACTCATAGCTGTCGAAGTCACGGATCGCTAATGCTTTCCGCAAGCTAGGCTTCAGCCCACTAAAGAAGCATTCAACCTTGAATTTGGGGGTAACGAAAAATCTGGAAGCGTATCGTGCAATCCTTGTGAAGTTTTCCTCGTACACTCCAACAAATTCCTCATCTTTTTGCTTGAGGGAAATGAAGTCCCTTTCCATCTTAAGCTGGAGGGTGCGCGGAAAATATTTATTGAAAAACATCTTCCGGAATTCCTTCCATTCCAAATCCTCGATCTCCTCCTCAGGCTTCGTATTTTTTATCAACGTCCACCATTGATCAGCTTCACCCTCCATACGATAAGCAGCCATGAGAACCTTCTCTTGGTCAGAACATTGGAGGATGGAGAAGATCTTTTCAATGGAGTTGATCCATTGTTCACCAATCATGGGATCGAATGATCCACTAGAAGTTAGAGGCCTTTGTCTCATGAAGCTCTCGATAGCGACTTTTCCTTTCTTAGGGGGGGGGGGTTGAACGTTCCTCTTGACCCGTGTTTCTATTCAAAACTTGAGTTAGCTGAGAGAGAAGCGTGACAAAGTTCGCGATTCCCGCTCCCATTGGATTTGTCATCTCATTAGTACAATCATCACACTGATCTTCACGACGGTTGTTAGCCCGTGTCCTCCTATTACCAGCCATTGGATGGAATAAAAGGAAAGTTATGGGTAACACATAATGGGTAATCCAAAGAAAAATGTTGATGACTCAAAAATAAACTTTTATTTCCTTAACTCATGAGTCTATAGGCTCTAATCTAGGCTTTTCATGATCTACTTTCTAACATATATTCTTAGGGAAATTTTCACTTAATAAGGGATCATACTATGATTGTGAATTTATCAAAACATATCCCCCGGGAGTGTCGTAACCAAGAGTGCAGAAAGGCCCGTTGTCATGCACCAGTTCTCGTTTGAGTCTAGCTCAAAGCGGTGTTTTCGGATTTTACCCCTAGGATACATCCTTGTCAGAGTCGTCTCTACCTTCTCGTATCCAGACAGGGATGTATTTATTTGATAAACCACTTACTCAGAACTTACCAAAACTTAGGGATGTATTTATTATACTTAGTCTTGTATCTAAGGCTTTACTAGGGTTTCCTAATCCCAAAATAACAAAACCTATCCTCTGATACCAACTATGACAACCCTGCTTTTTATTACAACTTAAACATGCTTTATTACATAAAACATCACTTGATACAACAAAGAAGATCGAGAGGTTTAGTGTATTTGGGGCTTAGGATCATTACATAAAAACTTAAAACATGAAATACGACATCTTTTTTGAAAACTTCATTTACATGACCACTACATTCCCTCGTACTTAGCATTGCATGGGATAACCTGAGGACATGCATAAGAAAAGGGTGAGCTATAAAGTCTAGCAAGGGAGTACACATGGAATAACATGAAGAGTACAATATATGTTAGGCAATAGGAATGTCAATAGAGCATAATATAAACATGAACATAAAGGCATGATAAATCATGATAATCATAACATGGAAATGTGGAAACAACACATAACATTGAATTAGAATGATCCAAGGCACATTGCAATGGAGCATGAGTAAACCCTCATTCCACAAGAAGCATGAGTAAACCCTCATTGCACTTGAATTAGCATGACTCAACACTCATTGCAAATGACATATCATGATACTATACTTTACCCAATGCATTGGAGCGCTATAAGGGCACACCCTTCTTAAACATTCCATTTCATGCATAAGTGTGCCACATGGTTCATAAAACATGGATTCATAAAATATAATCATTTATTCCATGATAAAGGAATTTGGAATTCATACATGTAACTTTAAAATGAATAAGTAAATGTGCATAAAGATGAATACCCTAGATGGATAAATTATCATGGTATTCACTACACAATGACATTGGCTTAGAAAATCGGTGCGATTTCGGCAGCGTAACGGCATGACATAAGAATTCATAAAAATGGTTGATGAGAGAGAAAGGGGTTCCTCATCATATTTACAGGTAATGGAAAGTAAGGAGGTCATATAGATACATGTACCAACAATTGTGATGGAATTTAGATTCATGATACAAAAGTATTGCTTGAATGTAAAAGAGGAGAGAGAAGTTCCTTTCGGAATTTTGGCATAGTAACAGGTGTACATGATAGGCATTTAATGAGAGATAAAGAGGTATACCATCATTAAAACAATAAGAGGGCAGTATGGGGGAGGTGTGAAACCATACCCCAACATTCATAATTGAAATTTAAAGGGCAATACAATTTAAAGAAAATTGAAAAAAAAATGAGAAAGGAAGAAAAAACCCTTACTTGGAAGTGTGATTCCAAAGGCTAGAGAGAGGCTTGTGAGAGGCTTCTTGGGAGCTTGGGGCACCTTGGGAGGATTCTAGAGATAGTAGGGCAGAGGTTGGACGAACTCCAAGGGATTTTATTGAGGAGGAAGTGGGATCTTGGGTGAGTTTATATAGGAAAGGTGAGGGAATTATTTATTATTTATGTTTCGGTCCCATTACATTAAATTAATCCAAACCACAATCCATCCCATGGATTTTGCCCATGGTTTTTGGAAAAGGGAAGAGGTAAAAAATATTTTATAAGGCCCAATTCCAAACTTCTTAAAATAATAAGGTTTCTTATGTGGAGGTGAGTCACACTCCCATGGAAATTAATTTAAAAAGGCAAAGTGTTGAATATGTCTTGAGGGGCCCATTAATGCTTTAGAAAGTAAGTCAAACAAACCCAAAATCACATTATTTTAATGATAAAAAATATATTGGCCGAACATAAGGATTATGGTATTTTATTACATCACCATTGGGTATTGTGATGTCATAAAACACATTATATTTAAACGGTGTTTAATGTTTACCCAATAATTTGACTGTCTCAGAAAATTATGAAAAATTCACCATTGGATAATTTCGAGGTCCTAATTCCAGAAATGACATTTATTTTATCTAAAAAAATTTCTAAATATGTTAATTTTCACTTTTAAAATAAAAACCAATATTTATCGAAAATTCACGGGTTTTGACAGAAATGGCTTTCAAACCGTAGTAAAACTTTTAATTGCATTCATAAAATTATAAAATAATTTATATTTAATAAAAATTAATTTAATATTAATAATAATATTTTATTAAAATATTATTTAATTCAAAAATCCCTTAATTTAATAAAATTGAATTCTTAATTAAATAATAACTAAAAACACCATTTGTACTTTAAAAACTGTTTACAATGTATCAAAAATGACTAGAAATTATATTCATTATTATATACAAAAAAATAATGTACATGAACATAGTACTACTTATTTGTTACATAACCCCTTAGAATAGCCACATAAGACCTATGGGTAAGGTGTGCGATGGTGACAGACACTTGGGGTGGCTCGGATAACATCTCTCAAGTGGTAATCTCTATCAACTTCCACTTTTCCCATAGATGGTCACGTTCGAGATTGACATAATGAAGCTCAGCATTGGATTGGTCAAGGGAGAAGCCCCAGGATGCCACATCGTTTTCGAGCTCCGACAAATGGGCTTCGTATGGGGAAATTCTACTGGATGAGGCCATCGCTTCCTTTGTCTGAGTAAAATTGGGTTCGTTAAAGCCTTATATTTATACTAATCATGTGATCACTGTTCAAAGACTATAAAAGTAACAGTCACAACTATTATCATAAAACCAAAGAAGTTGACATCTTATAAAAACATTTTTTATAAATAGACATTTAAATGGATCAGGAGGGATTTTCTATTAATGAATCTTTGGGTCGTTACAAAAGATGATAGTTTTTGATCTTACAAATTATAAACAAAGGGATAATGGAAGAGTTTCATATTTCATTTCTCACTGGAAGGGATTAACATATTCCTTAAATTTAGCCATCATGAAGAGTTGTTGCCAATCTATGTGTCAATTTTTCATGCTGAATTTTGCACAACATTGATCCCTGTGAAATACACAGGAGGGTTTCGAGACCTTACTTCAATCGATCAGTAGATATAAGAATCTATTATTAAGACTAAGCCTAAAACTTTTGTAATTACATCAGTTCCAGGAAGGAGAATAGGGTAATTAGAGACTGCAACAGTTACACTTAAACAAGCACAGGTACCTACTTTAACTTCAAAACCTTTATCATATCAAAGGGATCCATCTCCTGAGCGTCAACAATAATATCCGCCTCATCAAGAAGATAAAAAAGATCAAAGGTGGAAATAGTTTGAGGATTTAATGTACAATGTTTATTCTTTCCAAAATTAAAATGTTCCAGGTTACTTCAAATCAGCTCTGGAAAACAATATAGTTGAGTTGCAATGGCCCAAAAGGCCGAACAAGGAAGGAGATGAAGACCTCCCCAACTATTACCCATTTCATCAGATGTTGGGGAATCCCATTCAAGAGTGTTTTGTCTTAAAAGACCTCCTGAAAAAGATGGTGGACTCAGGAAAAGTAAAACTGTACGGTTCTTTAACCTAGGTAGCATGTGTTACTGCTAGTGATACATAGGAAGTAGGATGGTGGAACAAAGTCAAAAGTAAAAATGCATAGAAATTTGATGATTGGATAGTAAGAAAAATGATCAACCGAACTCATGACATTTTACGAAGACAATTTAATCAACCAATTGTGTCTTCTGTTATTTCTTCCATAGACAAACTCACTTCATTAGAAGGAAAATCCTTAAATAAGCAGTGTAATTTGAAGGAAAAAGAGTAGTCAGAAGAAGACGAGCTCGTGTAAGAGCCTAATTTGTCTTGGAATCTGACAGATTTTTTGCCATCTGCTTCAAAAGCATGGGAACCACCACACCAAATGGCACATCTTGAACTGGTTCATCAGGGAGAATCTTCATCAGATGAAGAATTTATCTTTGGTTATGTTAACATGATTCATTTAACAGATCCCTATGCCAATGAAAATTTTGATCATGATGAGCCTAAGTTCCCTGTATCCAATAGAGGAGTTAGAGGAAGAGATAGAGCTCTAAGATACAGGGGAAGACATGGATATTCCGAAAACCACTATTTCTATCCTACCCCTGCTATAACTATATATGTGACAGAAACTCATGGAAAACCCCTTCAGCGGGCTCAACACGAACAAGAAAGTTCTTCCACAAATGGAAGATTCGTTCCTGACACAGTTGTTTTGGAAGACTGGTTGGAAGATAAACCTTATTCCTCTCAGTAAATAGATAGACTTAGTCAGTCTAATCTACCGAAGCCAAGAGTTTTTCCAATTCCTGCCCCGATATGGGATGCATCTACTGCCAAAGCATCAACTTCCAATACACCTGAAAAACCACATTTTCATGATGGGAAACGCAAACCTTTGGACCAAAATTATTATTTCTTGAAACATTTGGACCATAAACTGAAAAAGTTATTAATCTTGGATACCTTGAATCTATCAAAAGATCTTCGGGAGGTGCTTATTGAGGCTTTGTAAAGTCCTTAAGAATTCGAAACTAAAATTGTTGCGTCTGAGGTCTACCAAATAGAGAAGGAACCTATAGAATGCCATGCGGTGATATCTTTTACAGATGATGATGAAGATAATGTTGTACATGGACATATCAGACCTTTGTATCTATCTGGAAAAGTCAATGACATAGAGATCTGACCATCTTTCATTGATAATGGATCAGGAGTCAACCTCATTCCTATTCATACACTTTGTTGATTGGGAATCTCCGAATTTGATTTATCTCCTTCCACTTTAATGTTGTAAGGATATGATAAGGATAAACAAGAACCTCTGGGTGAAATTACACATAGAATTCAGTTTGGAGACCTTGTGTCTAATTAAAATTTCATGGTTGTTCATCTGGACACCGCATTCAACATTTGGCTCGGAAGACCTTGGATACATCAACATGTGGTTGTACCTTCTTCATACCATCAATGTCTCAAATATTGTTTCAATGGTAAAATTGGGACATTTAATGGTGACAAGGCCCCATTCAAAACATGTGAATCTCAATACATTGAGGCAGAATTTTATCATATGGAGGGAAAGGAAAAATCCACGGCAAAGAAGGCCACCAAAATTAATGCTCCAAATGGTTTGGAAAAGATTTCAGTAAACCCATTCACACATGTGAGTATAGATTATTTGTTTCCTATCAGTCAAATTGACATTATAGACCTAAATTAAAACACTCTTATGGAAACATCTGTAATGTCAATTACGTCAATCAATCCAGACAACATTGGAGAAATTGTTGATTTACTAAGATGTAATGAAATTTTAAATGGAGATGTCTTCATTTAATCCATTGAAATCTTGAAATTCGATACTTTATCAACCAAGAAAGAATAATTTATATCAATACTAGAGGAAAACAATGTTGTTAATTCTCAATCCATCATCTCCTCTCTATCACCCCAGGAAGACCTGTAATCATCAACAGGGTCAAAAATGGAAGCATCTTCTTCAAGATGTTCAAATTTTAACTTCTCCCCTAACCACGGAAATTCGGATTTTTCATATACTATGTAAGTAGAAATAGAATAAGTAACATATATTGAAGAAGAATACAAAGATCTCAGGGATTCTCCTCCAGCATTTGAAGAGGGTATCTTTACCACTGTGGATGAACATAGAGAAATAGATCTGGGAACAAAAAAAGATCCAAGCCCAACTTTAATTAGTACAACAATGAGTCTAAAGGAGCAAGAAATGTATACTTAATTTCTAAAGAAAAATTGAGATGTATGTGCTTGGAATTATACAGAAATTATGGGTCTTGATCTCGATGTTTCCACTCATCATTTAGGTTTGCAAGAAGAACATCGAGGATTCAAGAAAGCTGTAAGAAGAACACACCCAACTTACGCCTCCAAAATTGAAGTTGAAGTTGATAAGAATATCAAGGATAACTTCGTCAGAGAAGTTAAATATCCCAAATTGATGGCTAATATTATCCCTGTGAAAAAGAATAATGGAAAAATTAGAGTTTTCATTGACTTTATAGATCTTAACAGGAATTATCCTAAAGATGATTTTCCAGTCCCGATTACAGAACTTCTAATTGATTCAATGGCTAGCTATGAGCACTTTCCTTAATGGATGGATATTTTGGGTATAATATTATCTGAATGGCTCTAAAGGATGAATAATCTACAACCTTTAGAGCTCCTCAAGGTGTGTTTTGATATTCAATAATTCCCTTTGGCCTGAAGAATGCAGGTGCAACGTATCAACGTTCCATGCACCATATCTTCAAACACTTTTTAGGGAAATTTGTTGAATTTACTGTGGATGATTTGGTGGTCAAATCTAGATAGCATTATGATAATTTGGCCGATCTGGAAATCATATTGAACAAACATAGAAAACACAATTTGAAGATGAACCCCTTGAAATGTGATTTTGGGGTAACCTCAGGAAAAATTCTCAGCTTTGTTGTACACCATCATGGCATCGATGTTGATCCTGAGAAGAAAAAATCAATCCTTGACATGTCACCTCCTAGAAATTTGAAGGAATTAAGAGGACTTCAAGGACACTTGACCTATATTAGTCATTTTATTTCCAATTTGGAAGGCAAGTGTTTACCCTTCACCAGATTAATGAAGAAGGGAGTTACCTACCAGTGGACTAAAGAATGTCAAGATGCATTCGATATCCTCAAGAAATAACTCTTGAGTCCACCGGTATTAATTCCACCTATTGAAGGAAGACCACTTTTTTTCTATGTGACAGCTTCAGAGTGATCATTGGGTGCCTTCCTTTCCCAAAAGAATGATGCTAGGAATGAAAACATCCTTTACTATCTCAGTCAGACTATGCATGAGGCAGAAACTCAATATTCATGTATTGAAAAGTGAAACCTAGAATTGATCTTTGCAGTTCATAAATTGAGACACTACCTGCAACATCATGAGGTTCAATTGGTATCTCACAATATCTCATTCAAATTTATCCTTAGTCATCCAATGATTACAAGACGTCTGGGAAGGTGGGCAGTTAATTTGAAGTAGTTGGATATCCAGTATGTGTCTCAAAAGGAAATAAAGGGTCAAGATCTGGCTGATTTCCTTGTTAAACACCCATATGTAGAAGATACATCTTTAAATATTGAACTTCAATATGAGGAAGTATTCGCTATTCAAGAAAATACTCAATCAAGGGAAATGTACTTTGATGGTTCCTCCATAAGTCCAACAGGGAAGAAAATGGAAAATCCTAAATTCAACAAAGTTGGGTTAAGAATCGTTCTTATTTCCCCAGAAAAGGAAGTACTACACTATTCCTTCTTATTGTTTGAAGGTGAAACAAATAATGAAGTAGAATATCAAGCTCTCATCGTAGGCTTGGAATTGGTTCTTCAGGCACAAGTGAATCACTTGAAGGTAAAAGGTGATTCAGATTTGGTAATTAAACAAATCAATGGGGATTAATCCATCATAAATGAAGAGTTAATCCCTTTGTGTGATTACATAAAAGAGTTAATGGTGGGAATTCCCTTAGAACCAACATTTTCTTATGTCCCACGATCAAAAAATGCCCAAGATGATACACTGGATAATGTAGCCACAGCCCTAGAAGATCCAAACCGGGATGAAACAATCATCAGTATTTCCCACCATCCTGTAGTTTTACCTTTTGTTCAAATCAGATTAGAGGAAATCCATGAAATTAGTCCTATTTTTAAACCATATGGCCGTACTACAGGATTTATGAAACCTATCAAGGAATACCTTCAAAATGCAATACTACCACCTGATAGAGCCGAAAAAGAACATGTCCGGAGACATGTGGTCAATTTTACTCTTTATGATAGCCCAGATCACCAAAAAATTCTATATAAGCAAGGTTTTGATGGAATTCTCTTCAGATGTATTGATGGTGAAGAGATAATGGCTGTCATTAATTATGTATAGGAAAGAATTTGTGGTTCCCACTAGTATGGACATAGACTTTGTGGTCAATTCCGATGGCTTGGATACTTCTGGCATTCAATGATGCAAGATTGTGTTGATTTCACTAAAAAGTGTCATTCTTTCCAATTATGTTCCAACTTCATCCATTAACCCCCATAGTTGCTTCATATAGCTAAATACTTCTGGTCATTTTCTACATGGGGAATGGATATAGTAGGACCTTATCCTCCGGCTACAGCTAAGCAGTTTAAGTATATTCTTACTGCTACTGACATCTTTTCCAATTGGACAGAGGATGTACCTGTAGGACCCCGGGACACCCTGAGAGGGGAGGGGTGAATCAGGGTGACAATTTTTTTTAATGTGTTGGATCTTGGTTCCACGTTGGTAGGGACATGTTGAACCTATATAATTAATATAATCAGAAATAAAACATTCACATATATAGAAAATACACAAAAAATTTTACTTGGTTCAACACTAAAAGCTACGTCCAAGGATCATATGCCGATAGGTTTTCAATTGTACGAAATTACACTAAACATCAATAGATGTGGATTAAAAAGGTTTGAGAAGAGTCACTCTCTCCTGGGCTCACTGCCTTTACAATTGTTCAGGGATAGCTCACTGCGTCCCTCAGGTCACTCCCGTTGACTCCCCTAGCTCACAGCCCTTGGTAAAGTCACACTCAGTTTATAGACGTGAAGGTATATTAATAATTTCAATATAATTCATCCTCTGATGTGTGTAGATGCTTTTTTGATGTCCAACTTTCAATCGTATACTAAACCCACTTTGCACCAAAGGTATCGGGAAATATTCCAGTTTTCGTGTAGCTCCAAAAGGTTCGGCGTACAACAACCTCACCTGGCGCGCTTCTCCATGACCAGCATGTATGTTTAAATAATTGCACGCAATTCACTTGCACAGTACAAAATCGGCACATAGGTGATACCAACACACTTGCACGAAACTGATTCCTTCAACTCCAAACTTGCGCGACTCTTCACCTTTAACTCCCAAACCGCCTTGGTTGCGCAGCCAACAACTAGCGCGCAACCTCTACTTGTGCGACCCAACAACCACTTGTGCAACTCAACCACTTGGGCGAGGACAGCTTGAAAATTACCTAAGTCTTCAACTTTGTTACAAATGAGGAGGGGTGGTCCTCAATTTATAGGCAAACTGGACCCCTTGCACGGTGGCACGCAAGTGTCCTCAAAACGTGCAAGTCCCGGCGAACAGCTCCAATTGCCCAGGCCTATGTCGCGTAACTCACTTGTGCGACCAAACCAATACTTGCGAGACCCTATTACCTTTTCCATATTCTGAAGTTAGGATCATAATGAACAATAGGCTCACAACTTTCCAACCACCTAGGAATTGGCACACATGTCCTTTCTCAGTGCGCAAGTCACTTACGCAACCAGCCCAAAACATGCGCGTACCTTATCCCTTTTCCATTTTCCATGTTCTGATCTTGAAAAAAAAATTGCACACAAGTTTCCTCTCTTTAAATAACACGGCGCACAATACTCTTTTCAAAAAAAAACTTTTCTCCATTTGTCGATTTTCAGGCCCAAAAATTTGGCAAACACTGTGAAACGGCGCCACCTTCAATATTGTTGTCTTCTTGAACTGTATGATTACTTTTCTAGTTCACATTCTGAACTTCCACTGAGGATTGAAAACAAACACGAAACATAATCCAATTCATGCATAGAAGGCCATGGTTCCAACAATACCACTTAAATAAGTCAGTGCTAAAATCATTTTTAGCTTTGTCAAGTTCAACATCATTACCAGATTTGGTGTTCCTCATAACCATATTGACAGATAATGGCCCCAACTTTTGTTCATCTGAGCAAAGAAAATTGTATCAAGAATACAATATCAGATCCAACCATTCATCTCTGTATCATGAAATATCCAATGGCCAAGTAGAGGCTTTCAATAATACTCTTCAAAACATACTTCAAAAGATGGTGGATAAAGATAAGAATTCACGTCCTGATAAGCTTTTTCATGCTCTATGGGCTTATCGGACTACCACTCGCATTGCTACATGGTCAACTCCATATTCAATATTATATGGAACGGAAGCATTCTTGCCTATTGAAGTCCAATTACCTTCTCTTAGAGTCTATATTTGTGATCAGTTATCTACAGATGAACAATCTCAAAAGAGATTGGATGAATTGGAATGACTAGATAAAAAAAGATTGTGCACACTACACCATTTAGAAGTCTATCAGAATCAAATAACACAAGATTTCAATTAAAAATTTCGTCTTCATTCATTCATTAAAGGAGAATTGGTATTGGTCTTCAGAACCCCAATGATACCGAGAAAGAATCATCCAATGCTTGAGCCAAATTGGGAAGGACATTACTCAATACATAGGATCTAATCCAATGGAGCTTATTCTTTAATCTCAATGGATGGAGAACTCATTACAACTCAATGTAATGTAAGATTCTGGAAGAAGTATTTTGTGTAATATAAATACAGTTCCCTATTGTCCTTGCCGCATGACATTAAACTGAATAGCCCCTCCATCGTCCAACATGATGTTAAAATGTGCTCTGATATCGTCCAACATGACATAAAATTGTGCACCGTTCGATCTGCAAGATGTTACACTGCCATGCACCCCATTTCTGTGACACATGGCATTAAACTGTGATCGCCGCATACGCAATTTTATTTTAAACTCTATTGCCATGCGTGCACCAGGCAGCTAATAATGCATCATCCCCAACCCATCCTTCGTGGTTGCATCTTTTGCGACATGATCATCAGGTCTGTTGTTGCTTCTTGTTTCTCATACCGAGCATGAATCACGTGAGCTTAGAGTAAGCTTTGACCATGACATATTTTCTGGGCCGCTAACCATGCTTAAGTCCCAACATCATCTTCGGTTCGCTATCCTCAAGTACACACTGATCTCCAAATCCCTCTCAATTGAACTACGCAGACTTTGATCCTTGCCTCCTAGGCTGGGTACGTAGGCAACCGTATGAGGTTCAAACTCAAAACCACTTTATTAACATCAATTCACCTTCATCCCATATTATGTTGACCCGTGAATGCCCAATCAACCATCTTATTCATATTGGTTTACTTTTTTCCTACATGACGTTAAACAATGTATGTCCTATCGTCCTAGCCATATGACGTTAAACTATATAGTTCCCCATTGTCCTTGCTGTAAGACATTAAACTGCATAGCACTGGTCCATGCATATGAACTTAAACTATTTTCACTATTGTCATGTATGACAATAAACTTCAACATTCCCTGATACCCTCACTCGAAAACAATTATCATTGACATGGTATCTAACCATGTCATGTTTCAAGAACTATGTACATCTTGATTCTTATCCTTATGAGATACGCAGTGAAACCCAAGTCTTTAATATTGGGTCCAACCATAATTGCAATAAAGTATTCTTTACCCCTCATATGTACGAACCAAATATGTACAAAGGGTATTTCAAGAACTATGTGCATCTTGATTCCCATCTCCATGGGATACGTAGGAACACTTGAGCATTCCTCGAATCCAGCCTCGAGCCTTTGGGGCTAACCCCAATCTCCAATTTCAGTCCCTTGGCTAAAAAGTCCCACTGGGAGCACATGGTGTGATGTGGAACACCCTGGTCTTTATTCACATCAGGTTTATAACAAATGCATGATGTGTCTCCCTCAATATGGTCCAAGCTCTACGACCCTAAACTAAGATCTTCCATGCTCTCGTCCTGTATGAGGTTAAACTATCTTTCAAGAACTACATGTGGCTTGATTCTCATCATAATGAGATTTGTAGTGACATCTAGAATCTCAATTCCAGACCCAGCCGCAACATTATAAAAATAGTATTCATGATCTCCATAACCCTTTTCTTGACTTCTAGTCACAAAATGTCTGATACCGGAGAGTTCTTTTGCATGAGTATGCAGCAAATTCCCTTATATGGCCTTGCACAAGTTGTCTACATAATGGACATGTCAGCCAAAAGATGATACTACTTGACTATGTAGATTATGCCCTAGTTGGCCCTGCATAATTCAACCTCCATAATGGGTTTGTCAAGTAATGGTAACTTTACTCTTAATAGAATCCTCTTTTGTCCCTATTGGTATTAACGATGATATGTAGGGATCTGCAAAAAACTTCCATCCTTACCATATTTTTTCTATACTCTTTTTCATGATCTGAAAGTATTATGTTTTATAATGTTTCTATCTCTAGTTTTAGTCATATGATTTAAAACCACAGATACCTTTTTTTGCTACATTTCGGTTAGACCTTTGTAGAAGTCACATTCCTCTAATTCTTTGTCAATTTTTGATTAGAAATATCCTCTCCATATTCATGTTCCATCCATAATGATGACTCTATGATTTGGAAAATTTTAATCCCCATAAAACATTCTTTCGCTTTTAGAAATATAAAGTCAAATTTCTAAGAGTTATTTTTCCTGACTATGCAGTACGTGCCCTTAGGTGACCTTGCATAAGTTGTCTACATAACGGACATGTCAACCAAAAAATACTACTATTTGACTATGTATCTTATGGCATAGTTAGCTCTGCATAATTCAGCACCCATAATGTGGTATTCAAGTAGTGGTAACTTCATTCTTAGAGAAGAATTCCTATAATGCCTTTTAGATTTTTTCCCATGTCATTCCTCAGATTCAAAATTTCTCAAGTCACAGTTTAAAATTTCCCCCTCCATACTTGAACATGGTAATATATTTCCAAATAAATTTTCAAGAATTGAGTCAATATCATCCATTTGATAAAAGTTATTCGACCTTAAATATTAAAATTTTTATATTCCAACATGCATGACTTTAAACATCCAATAAAAAAAGACATGTTACTCATTAAATTGGGAACCTATGAAGGGTACTCTGAACAAAAGTTGGGTCTCAGCTCGCTAGACATATATTTTCTGTGATTTAGGCAATATTGAGAAATTAAAAGATAAAGTTTGTGGGGTTTTTTTATATAACCCTGGTAAAAATAAAACTATGTTTACCATCCCCATTGGATTAAGTAAAAAATAATAGAAATTTTCATGATCAAAGATGAATTTTTTTCATTGATGAAAAATATTAGATGAACATCCATAGACCCTTGATTTCTCTAGCATTACCTCAGAGCCAGATCCTCTTTCCATCTCGGATCCAACTCAGAGAGGGGACTTTTGTTGATGCTCTTTTCCATAATAGAGTCCAATGAATGGAAAAGGGGAATACGTTAAGCACAAAAAGGGTCAACCTTTGATGAACATCAAAAATTGATGATGGAATGGACTAGGAGATCATGTGGATTGAGGCGTGAAAGTTTCCTGCGCGCCATGCAAGTTACTTGCGCAACACCTATGGGTCGTGCAAGTTAATTTCCCACCCTATCTGATTTTTCACCCAAGGTTCCTGGTGGCCTATAAATAGCCCCTGCGGGCCCCCCATTTAAAGGAAAGATTTTCCAAAACATATATTCAATCTCTGGATTCCTAAGTCTTCAACACAACTCTTCTGAAACCTTCTAAGGTAACATTTTACCTAGAATTGAAGACATTGAAGAGTAAGTTAAGGCCTAAGTGTTTATAATTCATTAACACTTACACGCCTAAGTGTCTAGACCACCTTAAAAGAGGAATCACTTGCGCACCTCCCTAACCTTTCAAAGAAACTTTCACGCCACCCTTTTGGAAACATATTAGGATATTACTAAAGTCTTGAATTAAGTATCGCCTAAATATTACCCTATAGATTCTTCACCTCCCAAGTGAACCCATGCCGCACAAGTACACTTACACCGCCATGAATTGTGCTCCAAATGAGTTTCACGGCCTACACTTGTGTGCCAATTACATTTGTGTTCCTCTCTCTTGTTCACCTATCCTCTTCAAGATATTGTCCCTCAAACCCCTTTTCAAATCCATTTATGGCTTGGTTCCTTTGTTTGCTTCCTTATCTGAAAGGAATTATATGAGAACCTCTCCCAAAACCTTGTGACATACAAGCTTTATGTGACCATGGTTAGAGGTTTCTTCTATATAACCTCATCCTTTATAATGGGAAGATATTTGGATTTCAGGCATCCTCTTCAGGAGTAAGCCCCATTCATAATTTCCATTAATTTGGGCCTCCTCCTCAGGAGAAAGCCCCAAGTTACAAGTCCCCTTAACCTGGCCCTCCTTCACAGGAGTAAGCCCCCATCATAGTTTCTTTTGATTTGGGCCTCCTTCTAAGGAGTAAGCCCCGGGTTAAAACTCCAAATCTCCATTAAGTATAAGTACCTTTATGGACCCTGCTCCTGGGATTGTTTCCTGAATTAAGTCATAGTATTCATCTACTTGGGCTGTCAAACATACATAAGCCCCATATCATTCCTCATTACTGTAACATTCATGGAACCATCGTCAAGTTTTCTGATAACTCTTGTTTCTCACACCGAGCATGAATTATGAGAGCGTAGAGTGTAAAAGTAATCATAACATCTATTTTTGGCCATTATCCATGCATAAACGCCACATTTATTCACTATAACTACATGGACATTGATCTCTGCCTTAAAATTATAGTACATAGGAAGAAATTATAAGGTTCAAGCCCATATTTCATTAATTCCTTCCCATCCCATATGGCATTAAACTATACCCTTTTTATCGAACTATGTGGGTTCTGATTACTTTTTAACGAGGATATGTAGGTAGCCCATCGGAGGGTAAGATCCCAAATCAGAAATAATCCTTTTCTTTCTGAATGACAATAAACTTCAAGTGCCCCACTGATTGGCATTAAAACTAGTATGGTCATCATAATGTCCAAGAGATTTCTATATAATGTTTTGAAGGATACCATTGACTAATAATCTCTAATACATACGGATGATTCTCCATCGATGAAGAACTTAAAATAAATATAATAAATTCTCTAAATCCCATACATATCAATCATCAATTGCTAAATCTAAAGGAAAACTCATTTTCATGCT
The DNA here is from genome assembly GCA_963277665.1 of Viscum album. NCBI lineage: Eukaryota > Viridiplantae > Streptophyta > Magnoliopsida > Santalales > Viscaceae > Viscum > Viscum album. The sequence goes on from OY728119.1 coordinate 121,218,870, forward strand.
TGGTGAATTAATAAGGATTTGTGAACATAACTTAAATCCATAAGAGATTCCCAGAGTAGGCAATAATTCCCCTCAAAATGGTGTGATGAGTCTGACCTCCAATCCTCTCTGCCAATGCAAATTCTTAAAGCCTCATCGGTCCACAACTAATGGGAACCTACCTTTGGAAAGTAGGTCCAAATAGATATAGAATCATTTGGTGTTTCCGGTTCTACGAATAAACCCATTAGAAATCGATTGGAAAGTTTAAACCTTAAACAAACAAGTTCATCCCCATTTTCAGAAGAAACAATAGTATATATGGAATCAAGTCATATAATAGTCATAATATTTTTTATGTAAGAACCCCTTACCTTAATTTTTCATACCTTTTTTTATACAATGATATACCTATAATACTTTATTCTAACATTAAATTATCATTTTATTTAATACTAATGGTAATTTCAATAATATTTTACATAACTATCATAAATGGTCCTGAACAATGTAAACATTTTATGTGGTGTAAAAACATTGGAATCATAACCAATGAGGTGGAAAAGATTGTTATTATCTCTTAGTAATGTTATTATAAAAATTGGTACATTATATAGAAAACTATTTTATAGATTTTTCACAATAATTGATTAAATACATTATAATATTAATAATAATAAAAACCACAATTAAAAAGAAAAAAATGAACAAATACATTTACAATTTAAAACACTAATCTAGTAACAGTATACAAAATCCCTATTATCACAGACTAATTTCAACATCCTAATGTAAAATCAAATTGTAAACGCACCATCTAATCTATATAAATCAGAGGAGATAAATGTAGAGTAAATGAATAATAATTAATTGGTGAGATACTACCTCAAATATGAACTATATATACTAGGAACACTATAGGTCATAGGGAGATGAATGAGAAAAAGCAGATGGTAAAGGGGGGTAGGATGCCCTTATTTTCAACTGTTGGAATAAAATACTCATGGTTGGGGATTAAAATAAACAAACATAAAGAAACAAAAAATGTACCACATTAATGGGTTTTTGCCTCATTATTGACCTATTAAATAATCCCCATTGGAATTGATGTGGTATATAGAATTATTATCAATTTTGTAAGTGGAGTTTCTTTGTTCATATCATACTAGACTACTAATGGGATCCCACCCAATTCCTATTTAGTGACATATCATCTCATATTTTATCTACTATCATTCATTATGCTGAAAACACTCTTTATGATTTTTTATGTCCATATAGCAATATATAAACACCTTATTTGGACATATAATAATATTATAACAATTATACATAAATTGATCTAAATATAAAAATAAGACACTCTAAGAATTCATCTTTGAAATATCATACCCTACTATGACTCTACCAAATCCATGTAATGAGTTATGTGACACCATATCCCCTCCTTATAAAGAATATTTCAACCATAATATGTTAATAAGGATTGTATAGTAACATTTATAAGTAATAAATACACTATGTTATAATATTATAAATATATAAAAAAATTATAAATCCTATAATATCCTACCTCAAGATAATACACCTCACTAATGATTTCCCCTAATGAAACATCATTGTTTAGATTTGATAAATTAACCAATATGAAAAAACTAATACAATAAAGAAAAAGTTCCTATTAAAAATTGTAGTATTAGATTTAATGTAGTGATAGTAGTTCATATGTCACGACTATATGGTATTTATTTATCTACCAATATCCATGTGATAACATTATATCACTATTATTTTTAATATTATTTTACTTTTTTAAAATATATATTTAAGGAAAAAATCAAATGTTTTAAATATTTTTCTTATACTAAATGGTTATCACATGGTTTGTAAAAATTATGTTTACATTATAGAGACCCACTCAAGATGGTCAAGGTTTACTCAAGTGTGGATTTTCATCTTTGGTGAATTCTTTCATAGTCATTATGTGCTCTCCCAAAATCAATGTGACCACATTTAGAGTATTAATGAGTTTCTGGGTGGCCTAACTAGTTGGTGAATGGTTTGAATATAATGATTTTCAAAATCATGGGCTTAGTGTTTGTAATTTCTAGTAGATCTGTCATCATTTTTTTCAAATTATCAAAAAATGTGAAACTAATCCATGAATTCCTACTAGAATTATAGAAAATTTGAATTCTTATATAGACACCATGTAATTTAAAGTGGTTTTCCTTTATTTCCCTACCTTCCACACAACATAACCACCATCATTACCAAGGGAGATCTCCACCTTATTCCTTTCTATTTTTTTTAATCTCACTATGATATCTATGTATTTTTCAAGTTAATATTTTTTATCTCCTAATATTATCTTATCTTCCCAATTATATTTTTCTTATAATTTTAATTCTTTTAATATAATTAGTTTTATGAAATTAGGTATTAGGGTTTCGGTTGGGTTTAACCAAGGGAATTGGTTGTTTACGGGATGTTGATGGGGATTGCCTACCTTATTTGACCTTTTCCATCGCAGGTAATCTAATTTCTCTCTAATTTACATAGGTTGACATATTTAACTCATTTATAATGTATTTCATGAAGTAATTTGTTTTTATAAAATAATTTGAAACATATGTATATATATTTATGAATTTTTATTGAGTTTTTAAAATATTTTCCTTGGTGTTATACATTTTTGTAATTTATATTTATGTGTATTTCAATTATATCATTTAAATATATTCACATGAATGAAAATCCCCATAAAATATATCTAAATAGGGGTTTTAAATGGTTTTAATACAAAAAATAGGTATTTCATCTGGTGTTACATTATAAAAATAAGAAAACATATTTTAAAAGATGGGTTTTGCTATTAAAATAGGTGTTTATGAAAATGGTTTCTAAATAATATTTATAAAGAATATTTTTCATTATGAGGAAAATTAATTATCATCCCCGTTAATATTTTTTATATGGTAAAATTTGGAACCTTATAAAAAAAGGTTTAATTGTTGTGAGGCAATCAATTATGTACCAAATGTTTTTTATCCCCTTTTGTGGTTCTGTATTGACATTTTATTCTTATATGATGTAAATATGGTTTGTGTGTGTGTGTGTGTGGGTGTTGGAGGTGATACATTTATTTATTTATTCTTTATCTATTTATTTAGTGATCAAATATTTATAGTTTACTCACATCCACTATTGTTTCATCATTGGATCTAGAGTAACTACTTGGGATATTTTGATTCATTATATAATAAATCTTAACACATACTAGTTGGTGTCCCATAAATCTGTTATATAATATTTCTAGTGGATATCCCTCTTGAATTTTTTTAGGAAAATGGTGTTGCTTGATATTTTTGAGATGAAACATATTCTTATAGTCAGACTTCTATTATTATAGTGTAGTTCAGATCATATCAAATTTATAAATAGTTTATCTTCGATGTCACTTACTTTTTGATTAGTGGATCCATTTAAGGGATTACCAATTCATATTTATTTCTATACCACTATTCTATTTTTTTGTGTCACCTATTATTTTTTACTTAATATATATTTTTACCCTATCATTATATTATTTGTTTTTGTTGTATTGTATTTAAATTATTTTTTTCTCTCTATGATTTCATATTTGGTTTTAAATGGTTTATTTTTAATGTTTATTTCAAATAAGAGTGTAATTATTTAGTGTTACATTTGAGTTTTCAGAGTGGTATTAAGTAAGTAAAATGGGTTTTTTCATAAAATCAATGGCTCTTATAATCCCTATGATTTTAACTACTTCTACACAAAGAAAGTTTTCATTTTTTAATATCTTAGTTACATGGATAAATTTTTGAATAAAATTAAAAAATTAAATAATAATATTTTCTAATTTATTTAAAACTAGTATTTTTTAATTTCATTATCAATATTATTTCATAGATCTGAGGTGAGATTCTGCTGGTCCTATTTGTGTGAAGCCTATATACAGACCATTATGTGTGTTTTCCATACAATTTCCAAGCATGGGATTTTAATTGATTTATTTTACATGGGTAACCTATTGGCGAGTTAGGATTTTTATAATTAATAATTATCATATTGAGTTCCTCTATAGGTTCACTACATGTTATAGTATTTTTAATATGTTGTTATATTTTTCATGTTCCTTATCATTACAATTGTATTAATTTTAATTAATCTATAATGAGATATTTTTATTTTTGGATATTCTTACTTTTCTATGAAAAGGATTTGAATCATTAGTTAATTAGTTGATATATTGTTCAAAATATTATTTCTTTATCTTTTCTTATTTGGTTATATATATATTTTACGAATTATTGATTAAGTTTGATGATATTTTAAAAAATGGCTTGTTACTTATTAAATCTTATTCAATAGAAATATTATTCAAATGTGGCCTCATTCTTATCCCCTAAAACTTTTCCCCTGCTCATGAAGATCATATAAACCCTTAATAATTGTAGAGGATTATCTATAATAACAAATATGTTTTATATCATGATGTTGAGTTAAAAACTTCGATAATGTAAGACACTATATATTTAGGATTAAACTTTTTTTATATAGAATATAATTTTCAAGAGGTAGGAGATAGAAGTTTTTTGCTATATTTTTTATACTATGATACTTAAATTTCCATTGGTAGAAGGGATTTTATTCTAGGTTTTTTATTCCATCCATGTCATTTATGGATGTATATTGATATAGAAATATAGTATTTTAACCTCTTATGTAATATTCTTGTGATTTTAGGGATTTGTTATTTTTTGGTATCAAATTGTATGAAGAACATGTCTAGAATGGTTAACAAAAATGTCCAAGTGGATAATTTTTATCCCAATTTGATGGTAGTATAGACTCCAAAAATCATGTTTCATGCTTGGGAAATATCTTAATAAATGGTTTCTCCAAAAAAATAATTAACTGATATCTTCCATGGATTTTATGCTTTGAAGTTTTTTCATTCTTAATATGTCCAAATTGTGATCCAACTTTTTGGAGGAAAATTAACAAGTATGTTTTGTTTTAGTAATGATATTATTGTGTATTTTATGAGGTGTGATATGAAATGTTTGTTTATGATTGAATTTTATAAGTTTTTTTACCAAAATGGGTGATTTAATATTATTTTTTGCAAACATGTTTTTGTTGGGTGATTGAATGAGAATTTACTTATTTTTATGGGGTTTCAGTATTGTATTTAATAGAGTTAAATCATTTTTAAAATTTTATTAAATTTAAGAATATCATTATTTAAAATTAGATATTATTACAATTAATATAATTTTTCTAAGTTGCAATAATATTGTCAAAATGAAATTAATTATTTCTAATGATGGTGTGGTGTGATTTAAAAAGGGTGATTTTTTTTCAAAATTGGTTTATAAAATTTGAAATTTATGACAAGGTAATTTGATTTTATAATATTCATTGTTGGATAATGATGATTTCATAGAAATTTTTTTTATAACATGAGATTAGGATGTTTTTTGGAAAAATTTTATTTCAGTATTTTCCCCATTCATTAAAATGTGAAAATATTATTAAATTAAACAACATTAATTGATTAGGTTCAGATATCATGTTATTTAGAGTATATATCATATACTGGTTTGTAATTTAATTAGAATTCATGTATCTAGGTTTTTTCATCATGTTGAATCCTCTTATCTCTTAGATAATTTTTTATTTAAAATTTCAGACTTCTCCAAGACTCTAAAAATATTGGTCGACAATGAATCATATCTACTCCTAAATCCTATATAAAATATCATGAATTAGCACATGCATTCTTTTTCAGAAAAATATTCTTTTGATAAAGTGGTGGAGATCATAGAAATGTCTGAGGTAATCCTCATGTCATGAACCAATCCAGAGTGACATCAAACCTAAAACTTGGCCCGGTTCATGGCATGGAACAATGTGAATTCTGGATCCCCAAGGGCTGGAAACTATTTCCTGGGTATCAAAATATGCTTCAGGATTTATTTCACCCATTTACATAAGAATAAATAAAAAATAGAAATAAATTACACAATGACAAATAACCAAACCAAACAATGCATAAAAATTTCTAGATTAATGGTTTTACAACTTTATACAAAACAAAAAGAGATACAAAAAATTGGGGACAAAAAACTACCCAAATATAACAATAGAATTAGAGGAATTCTGTCCTCAACCACCACCACCGAAACTTGGAAGAGAAGAACACAAGAAACTTGAACCACCATCTCTATACATCATTACCTTATCCATGTCAAACATAATATGGTCTATATAAACACGAAGGAATATATAGGGTGTGAGCCAAATCCTTGTAGGATGTCGCCCTGTAAAAGACATTCCATGCAAAAAACAATTATAAGGAAATTTACATGAATGTTTTAGAAAATGAAAAGGTACAAATATTTTTATAGAGAAAACATTAAATAAAAAATTATTTTCATTTTAAATAACTAACAAAGTGCACCATATGCCGATGGTATGTATGATAAAAAAAGATAACTATGTCATGAGAAAACCCTATAGGAACTACCTGAAGTTGGACATTGGGTACCTCATATCCCGGTGAAATTTGGTATAGAAACCAAAACTAATTTCATTCTAATGCATGAGCCACTAGGATGGAACATCCCAAGGGCATAGTGGTCTTCAATCGTCATCATAATTTAGTTAGTTTTGTAATAATAAATAAGGATAAGTGAATATGTGATTTTACACTTCCAATTCAACTAGCATCAACCTACTAGAAGAATCTAGGCAAGCCACGTCTAAATCACTATTATACTAGCTCTAGTCCACCCACATAGATAACCATTATTCCCCTATTGTTCTCAATTACCAATTCACATTCTTTATTGTATCACGACATTCACATGCACATACAAGAAATGTGAACACACAAATAAAACCCTTATTTATCATAAGTAAAACCTATTTCAAATTCAAACACACACCAAATACACCTTATAATATGTTTTTCACTACTTTCAAAATCTATTAAAAGAATTTTTGATATTTTTATAACACTTTTAAGAAGTAAAACAAAGGAAATCACATGAAATAAACCAATTTCCCTAATAAAACCCACTTTCAAATCATATGATTCTTAAAATGTTCAAAAAAACATTTCTCACCTCATACACAATTCATTGAACACAACCAAGAAGAGATAAAGAATATCAAAATTCCCAAATAATGTTTAAGCAAAGAAACACCTACCTCAAGTGTAGATACTTCCTGAAATTGGTGTTAAACCATAACTGCACCATAAGAGATCACTATAAAGGTAATATAGAACCATAAAATCATTATTGAACCCTAAAGAAAAATATACAAGCCTAAATTGGCCACACAACCCACTAGATATATGAAAACCCAATAAAAGATAATAGAAACCCCAGATGATGGAATGAAATAATGAAATGAGTGGCTTACTTGGAGTTTTTAGATGTTTCCTTTAACAACCCCAAATGTTTTCGATGGAAATCCGTTTACAATAACTATTTCATATAGTATAATAAAATAACCATTAATAACACTATAGAAACATGATAAATTAAGAATGAATAAAGTATGAAATATTTATAGATGTTAAGGAACCTATACTGGTGAAATAATAAGTGAACTTAGGAATAGTAATATAACACTTAAGAATAGTAAACCAAAAAAATTGAATAGTAAAATCACATATGAAAGTATTAATAAAAGGTAATCATATTATAAATGTCAATATGATATAATTAAATAATATTATAAGTAAATATATGTTTTAGAAATTATTAATTTAAAGTAGATATTTTTATAAAACATAAGTATTTATTTTCAGTATTATAAATAATATAATGATTTAAAAAAAATTCTTCCATGAAATGTACTCATAAATTATTATTTTGTTATCTTATGATTATAAGATAATTTTATGACACATTAATTATTTTTTTCAATGCGTTAAAAAATGATTTATAATTTTAAAATTGGATTTTTCTAAGTAAATGCTAAATTTAGTTAAAAATTGAATTTATCATATTTAGAAAATTATTTTCATAAAATTGATTTCATTTTATAATTCTACACATTGAAAAATATTTAGGGTAAATTTTGGGGTTTTTTTCTGGAAAAGTTTTTATTTTTGGTTAATAGTAAAATACGGTAACTTAAGATAAATTCTAAATACATGAATTATGGAGTAATATATGATTTATGGATTATATAAAACAAAAATATAGAAAATTCCTCCATTAGTTTAATATTTTTTTTTATAATTCTCAAAATATTCACAGTCTTGAGGAAAAATAATAACATAATGAGTAAAATAATTATATAACACCTCCCTCCTCCACTATAAATACTACCCTCTCCTTCTATATATATACCTCCCCTCACCACCTCTTCTACACACAACTATGAAGATTTGATACTTTTCTATATTCCTCTAAACTCACATCCTAATCCAATCCACCAGGTCTAAGATATCTTCATCTCATAAAAAGGATAAAACCATTTCTCTAAGGTGTCTCTCAAGGAGGTTAAATTCAATAGGTAACTACCTTTTTTCCTTTTCTTTTATTTTCTTGTCAAGTTCTTTATTTTTGTATTATACCATCACCTACCGTCAAACAAGTGGAATGATAAATTAAGTACCTTAAATATACATAGATTGTATTATTGTAGAGACCCAAAGCTTAACGTACATGGACATTACATTACTTTTGCGGAATACTTAGTACATAACAAAAACACACACACAAGGAACGTAATATTTTAGTGTCTTTGGAAACTCGGAATATAATCTTCTAATCATGGTGAAAGATCTTCAACATCTCCTATACAGATATTCCTTTTTTTTCTTACCTAAAACCTTTCTTTATATCCTGGGGAAAAGAAAACATAAAAAGGGTGAGCTCAAATGCTCAGTAAGGGTAAGCATGGATAAAATAAAACATACCATATACAATTGAACTTAAAACATGAACACAATGTTTAAACATCAAAAGCTTGAGCAATGACATAAAAAATGGAAGTACGTAAGACATAAATCATGAAGAAACATTAAGAATGATAAAATATCATGGGAATAAAACATGTAATTGTGGAAACAATTAAGCACATGATATGATTTCCATATTAGCCAAGGCATTGCTGCCAAGACCATCTTAGTGGACAAAGTCCCTTTCTGAATCGAGTTCACTCCTCGTTTCAGTCCTGTATTACTGAACCGGTTTAACTTGTCGTTCCAGCCATGTCTATCTCATGAGATATAAAATCTTTACCCAATGCATTGGAGGGAGATATAGGTCCCTCCAATCTCATAATGAAATCATTCTTACTTGTTCCACAAAATAAACTTACATCATTCATAATAACCCAACAAATGAAATGGGTTTCATAAACATCATCTTATCATCACATAATCCATATAAAAGAAATGGATATCATTTCATAATGAGAAAAGTGAAATCATGTAAATCATAGAGACTTTATACTTGAAACATACACATATGAAATAATGTTATCTTATATGGAAAATGGTTTTGATAAAACACTTGAAATGAATTCTTGAGGAAAATATCCTTTCTTCTTCAAAATCAATTTCTTTTCACAAAATGTCATGCAATTTTAAAAGAAAGATATTTTGTTGAAAACAATAATGAAATATTTTGGAGGAAGTTTCATGAAAATAAGGCTTTATGAAACCGTAAAAATCCGTTCACGCCATATAAGTTAAAAATAACATTCTCCTCATACTTTTGTCGGAAAAGTCAAAAAAGTACCTCGTAAAGTAAATAAAAGAAAGATTCCTTACATACCATGTAGTAAAAGTCAAAATGGGTAAAAATTACTTTAAAAATTCATGAATAAACATTTATAAAACATGGACATGGATGATAGCAATAACCCCAGTAAATACTTACGAATAAGCAATCTTGGATAAAAATGAGATTTGCACAATTATCCCTTACCTTATGTCCGATATGCTTTGTATGTATCCAAACCCCCTGTATAATGATTTAAATAATGTCATTGACTTATTACAGAATCATATTCATTTTTATGATATCATATATGGTTCACTTATGACTTTATATTACCCGTTCTTTTGTAAATTCCATGTTAAAGAGTGTTTTGGGTAAAATCGTTTCATTTGTCGTCCGTGTTTTGACTTTTAATTATTCATATGATTACTTATATCACGATTACATAATTCTAGAATATAAAACATGATTTATATATAATATATATTCAGAATATACATATATATAATAGATCGATAAATGGAAAGAAATACACCGTTCATGGAGACGGTAGGTCGTACGTACGCATGAACGATGTTTTCATTTTCTTATTGAGTTGAATGGAATTAAGTAGATGAAATAAATATATACATAAATATAGTAGCTTTATACTGTCCTATACTTTATCATCATTCTTAAATAGTTAACATGGAGAATGAATCTCATCGCGTCGTGGAGATGGTAGTCCGTACGTACGCACGAGCAATGATATCATTTCCATAATTATTGAATTGAGTTGGAGTGGATGATACAATATATCAGAATAATTATGATGTTATAATAACTATTTATAGTTATTCTTTACACCATTATACCCATCCCTTTAAGGTGTTGGTGGAAAAACAGATTACACCACGACGTGGAGACGGTATTCTGTACGTACGCACGCGCTGTGATTTTGTTTTCCGTAGGATGGATAAAAGGTGAAATGGGGTTTTTTAATATTTATAATAAAAAATCAGTATATTAGTGATACTTATGTTATTACTTTATAATGAAACAACTAAAGAAGAAGAAGTTGAAGAAGAAATAAGCTTGAAAGAATCGGGAGAAGAAATTACCTCTTCTTCGATACGCCTCTTTGAAACCTCCTCTTAGGGCACTATGATTGGTCTTTAAAGTAGACCGGAACCTCTAGTATGTTTTTAGGGAAGTGGAGAAGATAATTTTTCAGGGTTTGGCCGAGCTTGAAGCCACAAATTGGTGTGAGTAGGAGAGGGAGTATGTGCGCTTTTATAAGGGAGGAGAGGCGCACCTTTGGAATTCATAAAAATATTAATTTATAATAAATCTATCCCAATTAAAAACCTCCAAAAAATGACTCATATTCGAAGCTTAGATGGGATAGGGTTGTAATATCATCAACCAATCAAATTTATACATGTTTAGATCTTATTTTAAACCTTATCATTTTGATTTATCCTTATTTAATCTATTTAAGTTTATTTGATGTAATAAAATTATAAATTATAAATTATAACAAATAATTACTTATTTGTTGTGAATTTTCCATAATTGTTTACTTTATAAAATTATAGACCATATAAATTTAAATTAATAATTTTTAAATTTGTTTTGTGATTTTTAAACAATTTTATAATATGTTATTTTTATAAAATAAAAATAATGTCAATTTTGAAATTATTCTTTTATTTGAATTTAAATAAAATATATACAGAAGACATGTTCGAAATAAAAGCTTTAATAGATTCCTAAAAGGACATATGTATCTATAAAATTAGTTTATCACATTAAATAGTTCATATAATATTTATTTTATTATTTTTAAAACCATTTATTTGGTTTATCTCTTAATAAAATAATTACTACAAAAGGTTTTTATAATTATTTAATATACTGATTTGTTGCATAAAAATTTAAAATAAAATCCTATGATGAAGATAAATCTATTACCATTCAAAATAATACTTTTACTCGAATTTATCATCTTAAAATCACAATACTTAAAATGTTATATTTATTATGTTTTGAAGGTGACAACTTTGGCATCATTTAAAATAAAATAATATAAGTGTCATAATTGCTTGTATAAGACTCCCAATGGTCAAATATTGGACCATTGGATGATTATAGTTTAAATATACATGACCAATAAGTTTTGGTCACGGATTTGTGCCTTTTATGGTCACAATTAGTTTAATAAAAACTATATTCTTGATTTTACACTAGATAAATAATTTCTGCATCACTATCGTGTCACAATTAATGATAATTATTTAATCCCAAACAATTCTAAATAAATTCTCATGATGTAGATAATTTTTTTTATCTTCATGTATACTATTAATGTTCTAAGTTTCATGAAGTTTATCACTAACTTAAAATTATTATACTTATAGTATTTAAGAGAGTGACATGTCGTCACTTTCTTTGGTTTTAATAATAATTAAATTATATTCATTAAAAAAAGTCCATTAAAGGAATATAATCCGACCCTTAGGTGATATGGGTCGACTTTTAGTCATCCAATAGGATTTTTCCAAGTGTTAGGGTAATTTTATAATCTTATATTTACCCTTAATTATCCGATTTACCTTTAACTATAGTAAATAAAATTTACCGTAGTTACTATTCACAATGCCCAAAAATAAAAAGTAGCTTATTAAAATAATATGGACCCAATTATTCCAAATAGGGAATCCATTTTTCCAAATTCAATACACAAAAGTTTCAGAAATTAAATTAAAATTAATCACGTTGTCGAAAGAAAACGAGTTTTTCTTTAAAACATTGCAAAAGATTGAATTGATTTAACCTACGAATTCAAGGTAAAATCAATGCTAATGACATAAATTATATTAAATGGTAAAAATATATTCTATTTATACTTTAAAACCATTCAATATTATAATTTAACCACATAATATATTACGATGAAAAAATTTGTTTTTAATTAAAATATAGCGTGTTTTTACTATTCATTAAAATATGAAAGTCATCAGAATAAAATGAAAAATTTATCCAAAGTAAATTTTTATTTCCTGATTCCAAAGAAGAATTTTATTTTTTCAAATTGAACTTATAAACATTTCAAAAACTAGATTTAAAGTGTGTGCACCATCAAAAGGCGGCAAAACTGCATTTTTTGAAAAATACTTATTTTAACCAATTTTTTTTTTGTTTTTATACCATGTTCTAGAAAATGTCTAAGATGAATAATAATGTTATAAAATTAAAAATTTATTTAATACTATTCATAATGGTTAGTTAATAATAAAATTATAATAATATATCGTTGTTTAATAAAACAGGGTATTGCGTACAACACACGTTATCGAGGAAGGTCGTGATTGCGTGTAATGCAAGCCAAGTCAGGGTTGCGTGTTATGAAAGAATCTTTCGTTGTTTCGTATAACAGAATCCAACCATATTTAATTCATACATTGAATATATATATATATACTCAATGTTCCATAGAATAACTATTATGAAAATTGTGTGTAACACGATCCAAGAATAGTGTTGCGTATACTACAAGCTAATACGGTGTTGCGTATAGCGCAAGGTAATCTTGGTGTAGCATACAAAACAAGACATTAATGAAATTAAAAGAATATTTTTCATAAAATATCGGGGTGTTACAATTATGGTAATAGAATAATCCATCATCGATTATTGTTTTTGTCCTTTTGTCCAAAAAAACAAAAACATCATTTGTGATGTGTTAATTTTTCACATTCAAGGATGATGAGTTTCCAATTTCTATTACTATTTTCAAGGATGGTCATGATAAAATTTTAATGTTGGAAATATATTATAATATAATTATTATATCGTATTTAATTTTTTTTAACCGTTATATATTCAGGATATTAAATAACATAACATAACTAGTTTGTTGTGATAGACAAACCACGAAACTTAATCTAAACAATTTTCATTAACATGTTATCTAATGATTAATACTCATATATAGATAAAAAATAATATATAAGACAAATTAAAATTATTATTTTTCATTAAAAACATATAATTTTAAATATGAATAACTATACCCATTCTACATGAACTTTCATTATCATATATAAGCGATCCTATCATGAAAACTAAAACTTGAAGACTCATGAATGATGAAATTGAACAATATAACTCATCAAAAATTCCATAACTGAAATTAATAAAATTATAATAAATAAATTATACTAATTTTTCCATATTAATTTCCATGTATGTTTCAAATCCTTTCTTTCATGGAGACCATTATGATATTTCCTTATGTTGTACCTTTTTACATGATTATGATACACAATTCTTACTATCAGTAACCCTTATGTTTGTGTTTGATTCCTCAGGTATGATTATTCATGTGGAACACATATACATGGACATATTATGATTCGTGTACCTAGATAAATCTCTAATTAAGTTTTTTATGTTTAGTCTAATGATACATCATGTGCAAAGATCTTAGTGGTTATCCTTGAATCATTCTCTATGTGCAATGATCTTTGTCATTATAATTGACTCATTATCCTCCATGTGTATTGATCCTTGGATAATGATAAATTCATTTTTTATATTTCTTCCACATTACTATTATTATATTATTATATGATTTTACATTATATATGCTAGGATTCCATATTTTTTATCTTGTTTTATGACTTGTAATATAATTTTGTTAGGCCTTTTAACCCGTGTACTACGATTTATTTTAATGTTTATTTCCTTGCTAGGATTTTTATCATATCCCTTTTTTCATGGTTTCCACCATGTTATCCTATGAATATGTAAGGGGTAATAAGAATTCAATATCTCTTTATGAATATCTAATAAAATGTATTTTTATTTTGGAATCATGAAGTTTAATTATGTACATAATTTACAAGACACTAGACTTTACGATCCCTGGTCTGTAATTTGTTGCTTAATTATGATTAAAATCTTGTAATTATATATGTAAAAGTCTAGGGTATCTATGGTTAGTATAATAGTAAATTTAGTTATTTTCCTTGATTATAAATAGATCAATTTAGATAAGACTAATTATGATAAAACATACCCAATGTTTGGTTAGTATATAGTAAGTGGTTTATGAAGAAAACAATTACCAATATGTATACTACATGTGGACATGGATTAGGAATTGATATACATATGAATAACAACTCTGAGAAAAAAATTCGAGCTTGAATCAGGGTAATATGGTATACGACAATGAGGCTTAATGTGTACCTAGTTTTAAACTCTAGGGGGATATGATTTGGTATATTCACAAGCTCATTAATAAGATTATTAAGTGAAAAAAATCACCATAAAAATATATGTTAGTTAATATATCACGGATAACCTAGATTGAGACCTATGGAATTAAAATTAAGGATATATTTTTCATTTACATGTTTATCATTTTATGATTGAAAATTCATTTTATATTCTTATTATCTAAGTATTCAATCCCCCTAATTACGCTTTATTTTCCTTAGTTAATGTTTA
The DNA here is from genome assembly GCA_963277665.1 of Viscum album. Lineage (NCBI taxonomy): Eukaryota > Viridiplantae > Streptophyta > Magnoliopsida > Santalales > Viscaceae > Viscum > Viscum album. The sequence goes on from OY728119.1 coordinate 121,234,124, forward strand.
TAAATAGAGGAACTCATTACAACAATCAATGTGATATGAAATATATAGCAACCCTCACTTTTCACACATTAACATTCCATAAATTTTTTTAGAATACATAAAACATTATACAAACAAACAACCAAAGAATGTATTAGTCTAGTGCCTTTGTAAATATGGAAACATAAAAAATGTCACTAGTGCAGAAAACGTTTTTTACGTCACCATTTTTTACGTCGGTTATATAAAACCGACGTCATAATATGTAAAATGCGGTTTTTTACGTCGGTTATTTAATAACCGACGTAACAACCTGTGTTTAGTACACCTTTAACGTCGGTTATTTTTATAACTGACATTATTAATCGCGCGGCATCGTTTTTTACGTCGGTTATACATTAACCGCCGTAAAAAACAGAAGCGGGGGGCGTTTGTTACGTCAGTTATTCAATAACCGACGTAAAAAACGCGGTTTTTGAAGGCCTTTTTACGTCGGTTATTTTATAACCGACGTAAAAAAAGAATCCGCAGATGTTTTTGACGTCGGTTATGGAATAACCGACGTAATAAAACGCGGATTTTGAGCCCTTTATAACGTCGGTTATAAAATAACCGACGTAAAAAAAGAATCGGAGGAAGGTTTTTACTTCGGTTATTGACTAACCGACGTTATAAATGTTTTTAAAAAAATTATCACGTCGGTTATTCAATAACCGACGTGATAACTCATTTAAAAATTTACCCAGACCCGTGGATTGTCATTCGCGAGTTTACCTTCGACAGTCGCGACTCGTCTCTCTCGCGCGTAAACCCGAATCGGCTCGTCCATTTCGTTGGTTTAGATTCGTTTTGCGATCATCGTTTCTCATATTTAATCTCCTCGGATCAATCATCTAAACTCGCAGCACTCAGGAAATCCTCCCACTCGTTCGTTTTTTTTTCGCGGATAGTATATATATATGTGTTGTGATTTTTTTGTTGAAACTAGCTAATATTCTTCGATTGTGAACCCTTTTAACTCGTTTTGGCACCATAATCTTATTTATCATCCCTAGATCTATTAGTTAGACTTGCAATATTGACTAATTTTATGATTTCACTAATTTTTCATCGTTTTCTATAAATCCCCGAGAGGGTTGGGGCGTGTCCATTTGGATGGGTTGCCCTTTTACAGTTGTTACTACTTTATTCACACACAACCATGGCATAGGTGCATGGATTTGGGATCACATCACCATTTTCACCCCCTACAAACAAAGTTTCATGAGGAGGAATCGCCAGATTTCCCCTCGGCATGTTAAAAATTTTAGATACCCTCTTTTCAGCAAGTAAAAAATTAACTAGTTTTTTCTTCACTACTTATCCTAAACAAATAAAACCACCATTCTTTCTAGAACCTCTACTAGATCCATTGCATCCATCAACATACATATTTGGATCTGAAAGCATCCCTTAAGCCTTATGTTCGATGCTAACATCCTTTACTGATCTATAGAAAATATGATGGTCTGCTAAGCTCTCCATTTAAAAGTCAAACCCCACCAATTATTCATCCTCATCATGAGAAAATGGCACAACATCTGAATTTCTGATTCAATCTCTTGGGTCACTGAACAAACATTAACTCCTTCAAATCCACACCTGGAATAGACAACCTAATGTCGAGTTCCTTCTCTATCTATTGAAACTCAGTTCTTCCTCCACACCTAAAAACATTCTTTGAATGGCCCAACTTCTTGTTATGTTAAATTTTCAGTGATTCCAGGGGGTGGGAGGGCTATCAAGAGGGTTGGGGGGTGTCCAGCGGGGTGTCCAAGGGGGTAGGGTGTGGGGGTGGTGTCCAGGAGGGGCGGGGGGCTGTCCAGAGGGGTCGGGGGGTGTCCAGGGGGGTTTACAAGGGGGTGAGTGGGTGTGGGGGTTGTCCAAGGGTGTGGGTGGGTGTTGGGGGGTGTCCAGGGGGGTGTCCAAGGGGGGTAGGGGGTGGGGGGTGGTGTCCAGGGTGGGTAGGGGTGGGGGTGCTTTCTAGAGGGGTCGGGGGCTGTCCAGAGGGGTCAGGGGGTGTCCAGGGTGGTTTCCAAGGGGATGGGTGGGTGTGGGGGGTTGTCCAAGGGGGTGGCGGCCTGTCCAGAGGGATCAGTGGGGTGTCCAGGGGGGTGTCCAAGGGGTTGGATGGGTGTGGGGGGCTGTCCAAGTGGGTGGCGGCCTCTCCAGAGGGTATTTGGGGTTGTCCGGGTGGGTGGGGGGGGGGGGCTGTCCAGAGGGTTGGGGGATGTCCAGGGGGTGTCCAAGGGGGTAGGGGTGGGGGGTGGTGTCCAAGAGGGGCGGGGGGCTGTCCAGAGGGGTCGGGGGGTGTCCAGGGGGGTTTACAAGGGGGTGGGTGGGTGTGGGGGGCTGTCTAAGGGTGTGGGTGGGTGTTGGGGGGTGTCCAGGGGGGTGTCCAAGGGGGTAGGGGGTGGGGGTGGTGTTTAGGAGGGGTGGGGGCTGTCCAGAGGGTTGGGGGGTGTCCAGGGGGGTGTCCAAGCAGGTCGGGGGGGGGGGGGGGGGGGTTGTGTCCAGGAGGGGTGGGGGTGATTTCTAGAGGGGTCAGGGGCTGTCCAGAGGGGTCGGGGGGTGTCCAGGGTGGTGTCCAAGTGGATGGGTGGGTGTGGGGGGCTGTCCAAGGGGGTGGCGGCCTGTCCAGAGGGGTCGGTGGGGTGTCCAGGGGGGTGTCCAAGGGGGTGGATGGGTGTGGGGGGCTGTCCAAGTGGGTGGCGGCCTCTCCAGAGGGTATTTGGGGTTGTCCGGGTGGGTGGGGGGGCTGCCCAGAGGGTTGGGGGATGTCCAGGGGGTGTCCTAGGGGGTAGGGGGTGGGGGGTGGTGTCCAGGAGGGGTGGGGGGCTGTCCAGAGGGGTTGGGGGGGGGGGGGGGTCCAGGGGGGGTGTTATATCTTACTATATTTTGTTTAAAAAATAATATTCAAGCATATTTTATTAAATACACATCGATTTGTTTTATATTTCAAAATTGTTTACATTCAAATTATGATTTTTTTCATATAAACATATATTTGTCTTATCTAAAAAATATATATATTTTTGCTATTTGTTATAGGTAATAATGAGTCGAAGTTGGATTACGGCACATCGAATGAGCAATGAATATGAGGAAGGTGTTGATGCCTTTTTGGAATTTGCTAAACGAAATGTTCCATGTAGTGACATTTTTTTCTGTCCATGCCTGAAATGTCTGAATATGAAGAAGTTGAAAAGTAGAGAGATAAAAGATCATCTGATTTGTCATGGTTTCAATCCGAGTTACAACCCTTGGATTTGGCATGGTGAAACTGGACAGAATGTCACTGATGATAATTAATCGCAAGATGGTAACTCCGATGGAATTGAAGAAATGATTCGCGATATTGTAGCAGAACAAATTGAGATAGAACCGATAGTTGCACCTCTATATGGTGATGCCGAAAAACCATTATATCCTAGTTGTACAGATTTTACGGTTTTATCGGCGGTGTTAATATTGATTAACCTGAAGGCGAAACATGGATGGAGTGACATAAGTTTTACAGAGCTGCTACAATTGATGAAAGACATTCTTCCAAAAGATAAAGATCTTCCAGATTCACATTATAAGGCCAAAAAAATATTATGCCCGATGGGATTGGGATACAGGAAAATACATGCCTATCTGAATGACTGCATTATATATAGGAAGGAATATGAATTTCTGAAAGAGTGTCCTAAATGTGGGACATCACGGTATAAGGTGAAAGAAAAATCACAAGCTGATGTAGAGATTACAAAGCTCCCTTCAAAGGTATTTTGGTATCTTTCTATAATTCCTCATTGCAAACATTTATTTTCTAATTCACATGATGCAAAAAGGTTAAGATGGCATGCGGATGAGCGGGTATGTGATGGAAAAATACGTCATCCAGCTGATTGTCCACAATGGAAAAAAATTGATGCCCAGTACCCTACATTTGGAAATGAAATTAGAAATCTGAGACTAGGCTTGTGCACAGATGGAATGAATCCATACCGAACCCTCAGTAGCAGACATAGTTCATGGCCTGTTTTATTGGTAATTTACAACCTCTCTCCTGAAGTTTGTATGAAGCGCAAATATGTCATGTTGAGTATCATGATCTCTGGTCCAAAGCAACCCGGCAATGATATTGATGTATACTTGTCACTACTGATTGATGATTTGAAACTGTTATGGGATGATGGTATTAGGGTGTATGATTCTTATAAAATGGAATATTTTCAACTGCATGCAGTGCTTCTATTCACTATAAATGATTTCCCAGCATATGGAAATTTGTCCGGATATAGTGTTAAAGGGCATAAAGCATGTCCAATTCGCGAACAATAGACGTCATATTGTCAATTGCATCATGGGAGGAAAACAGTGTACATGGGTCATCGAAAGTTTTTGCCTATGGATCACCCTTATAGAAGACTAAAAAAGGAATTCAATGGCTCACAAGAATTTGATACTGCTCCAAAACCTTTATCCCCAGATTTTTATTTTGAGAGGGTGAAAAACCTTGATGTGACATTGGGAAAGACACAGAAATCTGGTAATGATAGACATATTTGGAAGGAAAGGTCAATATTTTTTGAGCTACCATATTGGAGGTATCATGAAGTCAAACATAATATTGATGTCATGCACGTGGAGAAGAATATATGTGATTCTTTGATCGGAACATTGCTAGATATTAAAGGAAAGACAAAAGATGGGTTGAATGCAAGGTTAGACCTACTATCAATGGGAATACGTTTGGAGTTAGCTCCCACTCCTAAAGGAAGACGAACATTTCTTCCCCTGGCTTGTCATACATTATCGAAGAGGGAGAAAAGTAGCTTCTGTCAGTGTCTTCATGATATCAAAGTGCCTCAAGGTTATTCTTCAAATGTAAAAAATTTTGTCTCATTGAAAGACTTGAAGTTGATAGGTATGAAATCACATGATTGTCACGTCATGATGCAACAAATTCTACCAGTTGCACTACGTGGAATATTTCCCATTCGTGTCAGAAAGACTATAATGAGGTTGTGTTATTTTTTTAATTCAATTTGTAACAAGGCGATTGATGTGAATGCTTTGAACATTTTGGAAAAGGATGCAATTTTTATACTTTGTCATTTGGAAATGTATTTTCCTCCAACTTTTTTTGATATGATGGTGCATTTAATGATTCATCTGGTTCGAGAAATAAAGCTTTGTGGACCTGTATATTTTCGTTGGATGTATCCTTTTGAAAGGTATATGAAATTATTAAAGGGATATGTTAAAAATCCATATCGAACTGAAGCCTCCATTATTGAAAAGTATATTTCTGAGGAGGTATCAGAGTTTTGTACGAGCTACTTGGCTACGGCGCAATACATAGGTTTGCCTCCATCTCGCCATGAACGGGTTAATAATGAGGGAAAGGGGATTCATGGCTTGAAAGTCAAATCACTGTCAGCTGAACAGATGAAGAAGTTAGAATCATACATCTTGAATAACATAGCTGATGTTCAACCGTATATCACATTACATATTAATGAGTTCAAACAATGTCATCCAAAGAAGAAAGAAATGTGGATTTTGAATGAGCACAACAAAACTTTTTTGCCATGGTTTAAAAAGACCTTTCTTGGTAGATCAGATGTATCAGAGACATTAAAATGGATAGTGGGTGGTCCATCTTTAAATGTGATAACATGGTCCGCTTATGACATTAATGGCTATACATTTCATACGAAAGCTCAGGACAACAGAAGTGCAGTTCAGAATAGTGGTGTATTGGTGTTTGCAGAAGCAATGCATTTTTCGAGTGCTAAGGACAAAAACCCAATTTCGGCATCAAGTGAATATTATGGAGTGATTGAAGACATATGGGAGGCTGATTACTTTAAAATTAAAGTTCCTGTTTTTAACTGTAAATGGTTTATCGGTAACAACAGTGTCAGACACGATGAATTTGGAATGACACTTGTTAATCTGAATAGATTGGAAGACACAGCTGATTCTTTTATAATGGCAACACATGCCAAACAAATTTTCTATGTAGTAGATCAATCAGATATGCAGTGGGCTGTTGTTTTACAAGGGAAAAAAAATATGTTGGTGAGGATGAATTTGATGAAGATGCTGATTTATGTGAGATCCCTACTTCCATGGAAAGATTAACAGAACATAATGATGAGTATGTTGAAGACATGGTTTGTGCCATAAGGAACGATCACGACGAAGGAATTTGGGAAAACAATCCAACTGTACATTCCTAAAATTACAGGTAACACATGTTTATTTATTGTTTACATTTAGTTTTTTCATATAATGTTAGATATTGTAAATTTTTTACTTATTAAAACATGTATCAAACCAAAATGATAAAACAATAAAAACCGTAAAGAGGAGAAGTCCTGGGCGCACCGGCGGGCCGGTGGTGGATCACCGGCCGGCCGGTGGTCCAGACAGCAAAGCTCTGTCTGGTCCACCGGCCGGCCGGTGATGAGCCAGCGGCTGGCCGGTGGTCCAGACAGAGAGGAAGGCTCTATGTCTGGTCCACCGGCCGGCCGGTGGTCCAGACAGAGGAAGGCTCTCTGTCTGGTCCACCGGCCGGCCGGTGGTGAGCCAGTGGCCGGCCGGTGGCCCAGACAGAGGTCAAGTCTACTGCCTTGGTCCTCCGGCTGGCCGGTGAGCTCACACCGGCTGACCGGTGGACTCAGTGAGTCCACTTTTCAGCTTTCTTGGGCCAACTCCTTGGCAACCTTTTGCCTATCAACAAAAACACTTGAAAACAAGTTAGAACATAATAAGAGTGATTGTGATCATTAAAATCCAAGAGAGAGGGGTACAACAGACTGTGTTTACCATGTTTATCATTGTTTAACATGCTTACCATATTACCAATGTTTACTATTATGTAATTTAGTACACTTTTCTATTTTCTGATTAAGTAGTATTACAATATTTGAATTTGTATATTTGTGAACTAATGTTTGTTTTTTTGATTTGAAGGAAAATGACAGATCAATAAGTTGATCAGCCACATGATTCTGGAGATGAGCATATTGGTCATACATCTGGGGAGGAACATTCACATGCTCCTATTACGAAAAAGAGTTCAAAGGTTGGTAAGCGTGGGTGCACACGTTTACCAAAATTATCACTTGCCCGTACGAAGGAGGAGAGGATAGTCGTGGAGTTTGATGATGATGATCTTCCTAGAGGTCCAAATGCTAAAGATTTTAAGGGTTTTGTAGAAACTCAGGCTAAGAGCAAAGTAAGCATTCTCTATGATGATTGGAGAAGTGTGGATAAGGCGATAATTTCTCAGCTGTGGGAGACCATTTTGGTAAGATCTTTTGCTATTGTTTGACTGTTCTTTAAATGTTTCTAGTATATATAATATTTTTAACCTCTTTTTTATCAGATGACATTTGATATTTCTGACACTGGAGGAGTCAGGAAGAAATGCTTATCGTTGGCTGCTAGGAGATGGAGGGATTTCAAATCAACCCTCTCATCTGATTTCATTTATGGTTATAGGAGTCGTGAGAATCCATGTCGTATATATCCTTTTATAGATGAAGACACATGGAGACAATTTTTTGAAAGTAGAAGAAAATAATCATTTTTGGTAAGGGCAATGTAAACTTTTATAAGCTTTCTTATATAAATGATCTTATTATTGGTTTGTTAATGATTACTTATTCTTAATTTACAGCAAACAAGGAAAGCTCATCAAGAGATCCAATCTAAAAATGTATACCCTCATAGTTTATCTCGGGGAGGGTATGCATTATTGGAAGAACAAATGATGGTAGAAAAATTTCAACAACTAAGAGCTGAGTCTTCAAGCTCTGGAGAGGTGGCCCCTCCATCCCCTCCATCTAGACATGAGAAATGGAAAAGAGCTCGGAAGGGCAAAAAAGGACAATATCTTTCGGAAGAATCGAGACTCGTAGTTGAGAGGATTGTAAGATATCTATTTTATTTATTTAAGTTTACTATTTTCGTCATATATTTCCAATCATTATAGAAATGTTCAATTAATTATTACAGGACTCTCTTGAGGAGCAGAGTTCACAGGGGACATTTACACCATTTGGGAGGGAAGATATTTTATCTGTGGCATTGGGAAATACCGAACATCCTGGCCATGTAAGAGGATATCTGGCAGGTGTATCGGTAAGAAAAGTGTTGCCACGTTCCTCAACTTCTAACGTTGAGGGAGTTTATAAAAAAAAATAGAATCCTTGGAGGCTGAAGTCCATAATATTAATGCGACAATGGAGGAAAAGATTAGAGCATCGGTGAAATTTATGTTTGCAGACTTGCAAAGACAATTTCAGGGTGCAGCTCCCACTCCACCTCTCCCAGTAGCTCCCACTCCCCCACCTCAGCCTGCGGGCCCCATTTTTGATCCTCCTCCTCCGCCGCAGCTACCTACTTATTGTGAGTTGTATGTTGATGATCCTCAACATCATATAGTTTCATATGGGATGGTATATTGTATAGGAGATACAGTTCATCATCAACAGTTAGAGGTAGAGAATCAGAGGGTCACTGTACAGGATATTATAGATAGATCATCTCGGATACCGTTACCTACAGATGAGGTGACGACAGTTGGACATAGTATCGGCCATTTTTTACTTTGGCCATCCAGACTTCTTCGACTCATTACCATAGAGGTATGGATGTTATATCATTTATTTTATATTTTTATTAATGTTTTATCATTTGAAAACTAATATATTTTTCAATTTATTTTTACAGGAATACTTCAAAGGTAAAGAAATACTGTATAGACAACAACAAAGACAGATAGCTATGACATCAGATGCAGAAACTAGCAGTCTTGACAAATTGTCAAGATATTCAAATTTGTTGGCGGATCATTATGACTTTACAATGGAAGGTCATGTCTGTGGACATGAACTAAGTTTGGGGATTATGAAAACTGATATCATGGAGTTTGTCACTGGAGATAAGTTGGGCATCAACGTGGTGCAAATTTTTATCATGTAAGTCTTAACACCTTTTCCTTGTGTTATATTTATTAAAAATGTATACTTATGTCTGCTTTGTATTAGGTATCTGTATAAAATTTGTGAGAGGAATGAGCTGACAGATGTATATGGATTCGTGGACCCACAATTGATTTCCCCTGAAGCATGTGCATTGGATGAGGAACAAAGAATGCTTTATATTGCTGATAGATTTGAAAAGAATGTAATCACACAGTGTTGGATGATGCCTTTTTGTGAGAGGTATTAAACACATCCCTCTCAAAGAGTTAATTATCTTTTAACATAAAAAACCACTAACGTTAAATTTCCTTTTATCAGGGATCATTGGATGTTAGGGGTTTTTTGCCCAAGGGAGAAAACACTTTATTGGATATGCTCTCTCCATGATGATGTGCGAGAAAGTTTTAAGAATATATTGGAAACGTAAGTTTCAATTTCACAATAGTTTTATATATTATAATGAATTTTAAATTTACCCCATTCGTATTATTTTCTAACAGGGCATGGGTCCACTTTCGAAAAAGCGCAAAGAAAAGGAATTTCAAGATCAAATATGTACATGCGAAGGTAAATATCCATTTATAATTTGTACATTTTGATTTATTACATAAAAATAATATATTGAATTTACACTCATTCAAACAGAAATGTCATGAGCAACAAGGCATCATCGAATGAAGATATTACATGTTAAGATTTATGTATGAAATAATAACAACTGGGACAGTTCTGAGTTTTGACCTGGTAGGATTTCCTCTTTCTCATAATATTTCAATTTGATTTATTCATTATACACGTTGACTACTATCCTTTTCCTTTGTAGATTTTTGATGACCCTCAACCCTTTACTGCTGAAGATATAAAACACTTACAAGTGGAGTGGTCAAATTATTTTACAGGTTTGATTGACTTTTAGTTGTTTGTAATGTAAAATGTAATTTTGAATATTTTCAATGTAATTGTGTATTTCGTAGTCGTTTAGGTTGGATTTAGTTTTTTTTAAGTTGACAGTGTAATTTTTGAATGTTATATAAGTGAATGTTTAATTTTTCTCTACTTCTTGTTTTGGTCTACTGTTGATGGTTTTTCTGGTCTGGATTTTGGTATGGGGGGAGAGGTTCAAAGGGGGTGGGTGGGTGTTTGGGGGGTGTCCAAGGGATATGGGAGGGGTGTCCAAGGTGTGTTTGGGGCTGTCCTAGGGGTCGAGGGGGGTGTAAATGAGGGTGGGGGTGTCCAAGGGGTGGGGGGTGTCCAAGGGATATGGGAGGGGTGTGCAAGGTGTGTTTGGGGCTGTCCAAGGAGTCGGTTGGGTGTAAATGAGGGTGGGGGCTGTCCAAGGGGTGGGGGGTGTCCAAGTGGTGGGGGGTGTCCAAGGGATATAGGATGGGTGTCCAAGGGGTGTTTGGGGCTGTCCAAGGGGATGGGGGGGGGGGGTTTCCAAGGGGTAGGGGGGGTTTCCAAGGGGTCGGGGGGGTGTCCAGGGGGTGGGGGGGCCGTCCAAGGGGTGGGGGGTGTCCAAGGGGTGGGGGGTGTCCAAGGGATATGGGAGGGGTGTCCAAGGGGTGTTTGGGGTTGTCCTAGTGTTCGGGGGGTGTAAATGAGGGTGGGGGGCTGTCGAAGGAGTGGGGGGTGTCCAAGGTGTGGGGGGGTGTCCAAGGGATATGGGAGTGGTGTCCAAGGTGTCTGGGAGTTCTGTCCAAGGGGCCGGTTGGGTGTAAATGAGGGTGGGGGGGCTGTCCAAGGGGTGGGGGTGTCCAAGGGGTGGGGGGGTGTCCAAGGGATATGGGAGGGGTGTCCAAGGGGTGTTTGGGGCTGTCCAAGGGCTCGGGGGGGGGGGGGGGGTGTCCAGGGGTCGGGGGGTGTCCAAGGGGTCTGGGAGGGCTGTCATGGTGTGTGGGGGGGGGGTGTCCAATGGGTGTTTGAGGCTGTACTAGGGGTCTTGGGGGTGTAAATGAGGGTGGGGGGGGGCTGTCCAAGGGGTGGGGGGGTGTCCAAGGGGTAGGGGGTGTCCAAGGGATATGGGAGGGGTGTCCAATGGGTGTTTGAGGCTGTACTAGGGGTCGTGGGGGTGTAAATGAGGGTGGGGGGGCTGTCCAAGGGGTGGGGGGTGTCCAAGGGTTGTGGTGGGGCTCCAATGTGGTGGGGGAGGGCTGGCCAGGTTGTTAGGTGGGTATAGATGAGGGTGGGGTTCAGTTGGGGCTTGGGGGAGGGCTGGCATGGTTATTTTTGTTGTTTGGTTTCTGGTTGCTTTTTGGTGAGATCAGTGCAATTATTTTTAAAAAAAAATATCGCTTTCACGTCGGTTATTTTATAGCCGACGTAATAAATAAATCGGTAGGGGTTTATCACGTCGGTTTTTTCGAGAACCGACGTGATAAACCGTTCCCGGGCCTTTTATCACGTCAGTTCTTAATATAACTGACGTGCTAAAAGGCCTGGGAATCGATTTACCACGTCGTTTATTGGATAACCGACGTGCTAAAACGTTTCCCAGGCATTTTTATCACGTCGGTTATTTAAGAAACCGACGTGATAATAGGCCCGAGGAAGGGTTTATCACGTCGGTTATGTCATAACCGACGTGATAAACGATATCCCAGGCATTTTATCACGTTGGTTTAGAAAATAACCGACGTGATAAACCCCCCCCCCCCCCCCCCCCCCCCCGCGCATATTTATCACGTCGGTTATTAATGAACTGACGTGATAAACACCGTGATGTTAGGGATGTTACGTCGGGTTTTAAATAACCGACGTAAAAAACGTTATTTATAACGTCGCCCGTAATAACGTCGCCTAAAAACCGACATAAATAATGAAAAATAACCGACGTAAAAAATGTTTTCTGCACTAGTGTGTTACATAAATAAGCTATTTTACCTACCACTAGGTTCCTCTAGATAATCAACCTTCTTAATAACATTAAACATAATACAAATCTTCATAACCGAGGGAATGAAAAATAAAAAGGGGTGAGAACAAATACATATTAATAGTAAAAAAGGGATATATATATATAAGCATAATAATGAGAATAAGGTTATGAGAATATGAAAATGAAAATTGAAGGTAATACCTTTCATATCAAAGAGCATATACATAAATCATGGTATAAATATTGGTAGTTCATAAGACATGAATCATAAGTAATTAAATAAATCATGCCAAGAAATGATAACATATAAATAAAACATGCAATAGTGTAAAAAACACAATCATATAATATGATTTCAGTATTATACAAGGAATCAATTCCAAGACTATCTTGGTAGTAAGTTTTAACTGACTATTCCATCTTGGTAGTCATAGTTCACTCCCATGGCCATTTGAGTAGCATGAGTTCACTCCTCATACCATCTTGGTAGTCATGGTTCACTACCATGGCCACCTTAGTAGCATGAGACCACCCCTCTTACGATCTCGGTAGTATGGTTCATCCCATGGCCCTTATAATAGTCAATGTTTGTTCCCAAGTCCATATCAGTATATCTCATGAGATATAAATATTTACCCAATTTATTAGAGGGAGATATAAGTCCCACCCATCTCATAATAAAACCATATAGACATGTGACAGAAGATAATTAATTTTTTTCATAACCCATGAAATTAAATTCGTATCATAAAAATGCAATCATATCAATACATGTGAAAAAAACAACTTTCATAATCATTTCACCATAAGCATAACCCATGAAATAAAGTTTTGTTCAAAATAATATAAACCATGATAGAGAAATTTGTTTCATGAAAATCATTCCATCAAAAAATATACCATTTAATAAATAAAATGAATGGAAAATTTGGATGATTTTCTATAAGTTAATGTGTAATATCAACATATTTCATCTTAGATGGAAAATAATTTGGAAATATCCTTCGAAAACATTTCATGAGGAAAATATCCCTTATTATTTTAAAAAAGTTACTTTGAAACAAATTTTTTTTTTAATTTTTTTATTGAAAATATGATTCAAATTTTATAAATAAATATTTGAAACCCTTTTGGAAACCTTTTTCTTTGAAAATATATAAAGATATCTTGAGAACATTTTGAAAATAATTTTCCTTGAAAATATATAAATGGATATTGAGAACATTTATAAAACTATTTCTTTTCAAATACATTTAAAACTTATAAATAATGCTTGAAATAAATGAAAATATTTTTCTGTTAAAAGTAATAAAATAGGCTTTGAAACATTTTGAAATTTTTTTCAGTTATAATCTAATAAAATAAACTTTAAAAAAATTTCAAAACTATTTTCTTTAAAAACATATAAAAGAATATGAAAAACGTTTTGTAAAAACTCTTTCCTTGAAAAATAATTTCAAAACATATAATGAAATCATAAAATTATTTTGAAAACCTTTTCTTTGAAATTTTTTTTTTAAAAAAATTATTAAAAATTAACCTTTAAACTTGAAAATTAAACTTCATAGAAATGACTACGAGTAAATCCGTACATGCCATATGAGGAATGAAGAACGTTCCTTTTATACGATAAAAGTTTAGAAAAATGACTTGTTCATAAAAAGGCTAGAATATTCTTTTGAAAAAATTGGTAAATGAGAAAATGGAAAAAAAAGATTTCAATTATTATAGTATAATAATATAATATTCTTTGAAACCATTTTTAGAAATCATGTTTTTTAAGGAATAAAGATTTCCGACCGAAGAGAGAGTAATGTAGGGATTTTTTGAAAACATTCTCTTAACTATATTATGAACCAAATATTAAAAACATTGTACTAGTACAAGAATATATCATTAATAAATAGAGTATATAAAAATTCATGAATTTTCTTGAGAGATATATTATGATATTTTAGCAAATGAATCATAATCATAAATAATATCGAAAAGCCATGAGATTGTTTCAATAATCTCTTACCACTTAGTAAATGTGAACCATACCCACATGTAAGAAATTAAAATAAGATGAAGCATAAAATATCAATAAATGAATTATATTCAAGATATAAAACATGAAATTTAATTATATAAACCTCAAAAAAATAATGTTGGTGCATAATAAAACATGTGTCTCAAAGAAAGAAAATTGAGAAAAAATGTCTTATCGATTTGGTAGCTTTGGAAACATTAACCTTATGAAACAAATATAATATAATGGATATATAGATACCCATAAATTTAATTATAATAATAATTGAATACATCCATGTTCATTATGGACACCACATAAAAGTAATGAGTGGGGAATAAAGAATGTATCTCATGGAAATAAAAAGTGAGATGGAATCCCCAAACCTTGTGTCTTGACTCTATTCTTTCTCAAAAAATAAACCTTTATAATAAATATAAATTTATTATATATATATATAATAACCATATTATTACATCTAATAACATATACGGTATTATTATTACCTTACATTACCCGTTTGTTAACAATTCTATGTTAAGGATTAACTTCGGTTAATATTTACTTTTTTCTTCATATCTGTCATAATTTGCTATATATTTGGTCCTTATACTTCAATAATTATTTCCATAATATAAAACATAAAAAAATATCATGTATATTCATTATATGTATATTATAATAATATATAGAATATAGAAGTCTGAAATAGATTACACCATTCATGGAGATTGTAAGCCATACGTACGCTAGAATGTTGTTTCCGTTTTTATTGTTGTATTAAAAGAATGATTGAAAATTATATGTATATATATTTTAATTAATTTTATAATTATTATTTCATATATTCCATATATTTTCACTAAATTCATCTTAATACATTCCACATACTATGTGAACGAATCACATCGCTTCGAGGGGGCGGTAGTCCACACTTATACGAAATTATCATATTTACACAAAGTGGAACATATAAAGATATTTTTTGTAAAAGAATTACAGAATATTAAATAAATAATTTATATAATATATATCATATATAAATAAACATTCCATAACAATTTCCACCATGAGAGTCGGCAAAGGAAAGACGAACAATCATTATTTCTTGAGGCGATAGTTCACCGTACACATAAACAGTATGTTGGTTACCCATTTAATAGAGGCGTGTGTGAGTATAGGTTTAACCCTGAGTATAAACTAATCATAGTATATTTTATATAATGTTGTTTTTATACAATATTAGAAAAATAATATTTTTGGGATTGGAGAATTAAAATAAAAAAAAATGAGTTTGAGGGAGGGTGTTACCTCTTAATTATGTAACTCCATTTGGTTTATGGTAAGTGGATTCCATGGAAGGATTTATGAAAAAAGGGAGGATTTAAGGAATAAGTGAATTATTTTGGGAGATTTTTTGGGAATATTATGGATTATAAAATGTGTCTTCAGAGGTGGGAGGAAGTAGAAGAGGTGCTTTCCTTTTATATTGAAGTGAAATGACACACTTGACATTTAAAAAAAAGAGTTAGGTGTAAACATGATTTTTTGCATACAATAGTAATAAAAACCGACCAAACTATAATATGTAAGGTTAATGGAAGAATAAATTCTAGATAAAGGGTTTTGGAAAAGTTTTTAGGACATTCGGGGTCCTAAATTTAAGGTTTAGTACTTTGTTAACCTAATTTTTCTCTTAACTATTGTAATTAATTTTAATCACTTTCACTAATATTTTTATTAAAAACAAAGTGGACCTTATTATACATTATAAATTAATATTATTCCAAATATGGAATCAATAGTTTTAAATTATAATCATAGGAGTGGTAGAAATTAGTTTAAAATTAACCCCACTGATGGGATAACACAACATGTTTTTAAAGAAAAATGTCCAAACTTTTGTTAAGTTTTTACACCAAATTTAAAAGTGAAATTGATTAAAATGTCATAAATTAGATTAATTGAAAAAAATATTATTTAATTAAACTTTGAAACAAAATTAAAATACAACTTATCCTTATAAATAAATTAGATGTGAGGGTAGTTTTGAATTAAAATCCATCATTTTTCACTATTCTTTAAAAAATGATGTTTCTCAGAAAAATTTAAAAAAATATCCCAATGATACTTCGAAATTATGAATTAAAAAATAAATTTTATTTCATAAAATTTAATTTCTAAATGTTTATAAAATTAATTTTATTATTTTTCACATAAGGACATTAAATACAGTTCATTTGAGAAATTAGTTTTTTTAATTGTGTAAGGACTTTTCAAAAAATTATATATTTCACTATCAAAATGTTTTATTTATATACAAGAATTATAAAAAATAATTGAAAAATTATTATTAATATTAATATTACTAATTTTAATGTCTAGGTTATAATTATCTCATTTAAATAATTATAACAACAAAATGGTATTTCATTGAAACTTGGTGTTGCGTGTAACGTACGCCAAGTCAGTGTTGCATGTAGTGAAAGCTAATTTAGTGTAATGTGAAAGTAATGTTTGAATTAGTTCAATTTAAGACATAAATGAAAATTAATTAATTTGAAAAAAATATTTCACAAAATATCAGGGTGTTACATTCTACCCCTCTTAAAATAAATTTCTCCCTTGAAATTCTTCTGGGTTATCAACAGTTCAATACATGAAAGTTTTCTTCATAGAAACCCACATCATTAAAATGATTACTAAAAAGTAACATAAAAAATGAATGTTGGAAGCATAAAATTTAACCAAAGTAACTCATAACAATATTCCTACATGATATAACCTAGATGGGAAGTGAAAACTCGGACATTGAAGAGAAATCTTACCATGATGTTCTGAAATATTCTGATAGAGAATAAGGTTAGGAGAATATTAAAAATCAAAATGTCATAATTCTTCAATGACATAAGGGACCTTATTATTCATCAGAGTTGAAGCTACTAAGAATTTTTTTTGTATTGAAGATCCTTTTTTCTAATATTGAAAAATTTTCATGAAAAGATATACTTGCATGATTTCAGTATAACGTCACCCGTTGTTGTTTATTGATCCACTTCACCTATTTATATAAAAAAATGTTAATATTTAATTACTAAAGTAATAATTGGTCATGAGACCCATGATACTCAATCCCATTATTTTTAATCAACACGATGTTATTAGATCAGGCTATCTAATATTCTTAAATCATCATATATAGAGATAAAACATTAATCTTATTGGCATCATATAAAGTTTAACATAAAAATTACATAAATGCTTAACCTTATAACCCCTTAAAAAGATAAAAATTCAATTATTTATAAAGAAAGTTATGAAATAAGATGGATATTGATCCCCATATATCACAAAGTACAACTTGGTTGTCACATTCCAATCATGTGAATACCCTCATTGTGTATTCCCATAATTACCATAAATCCTTTTGAAAAAATTCATGATTCCTTATTATAATGATTACTGGATATATTCATTAAATCACAAGTATTATAAAATTCATCCTTATTGGTATAGAACAATTTGTCAATAATCAGTTCCAGGGTAATTCAAAACATTTAATTTACTTATTCATATCAAGATTATTTTTATCTAAAAATAATTATCTCAACACCAGCCATTAATATAGGGTTACCTTACCTTAATAAAAATATTAAATTTCTATAAAATAAATTTTTTATGTTTTCATTACCATTAAACATGTCCATTTCAATCCATAATGAAAACATATAATTTAAATACTTATATATTTCATGATTTATATAATAAAATCTTAGTAATCAAAAATATATTCACACCATTCATCAAATATTATTCTTAAACCATTACTATTGCTTCATAAAATTATTCCTTAATAAATATTTATTATAATATGAAATATGAATCATATATCATGGTTTATCAACCTTAATATAATCATGCTTGTTATGTTTAATGTAATCAATATTGGAAGAACGTCATATACCTTTCACATGTCATCTACAGTCTCTTTATCTTCATAAGTATAACCAATACTCAAACCACATTCTATATTCTCTTTATGATATTTACACTTAGTAAATAGATTTCTATAATTCTAATACATTCCACATCTGAATCATTAAATTTTAACCATGTTTATTATTGTTTTTTCCATTGACTAAAACTATAAAACATACTGTGGGAAACATTTATCATATTCGGATTCCAAAT
Organism: Viscum album; assembly: GCA_963277665.1. Lineage (NCBI taxonomy): Eukaryota > Viridiplantae > Streptophyta > Magnoliopsida > Santalales > Viscaceae > Viscum > Viscum album. Next base: position 121,252,209 of record OY728119.1, read on the forward strand.
AATCATGAAAATTATTTGTAGGGTGCCTAGATAATGGATTCCACTTCTTTAATCTATTTCACATTTGTTTTATCCTAATTCATTCAAATTAATGATCTATTTAAACCCTTAATTATGGTTTATAAAAAGTTCATGTGTTCCAAAAGAATATTTATTGGGAGTGTCAAACTAGGTGTGCAGTAAGGCCTCCTGTCATGTACTAGTTTACCCTGAGTCAGGTCCATGATATCTTGTTAGAGTTTTTACCCATATGAATATCTGTGCTCGAGCCACACCAACTTAAAATATCTAGAATGTGATATATTTCTCGGAAACCATTCACTCTATCCTTTACCATAATTCCAGGACATTTTCCTTGACATAAACTCATCCCTATACTTATCCTTAAAGACACCCCTAGACATATACTTATAAATGTTCCTAGGGATCTCACTAGTGTTTTCTCATGCTATTTTAAAAATCATAACTAAACCTTTTATATAATACCAACTATATTTAACCTCAATTTCCATACATATAAATTACATAACTTTTGAAAAATTCTTAAAACCATATACAAACAGACGCCCAAAGACCATATTAATATAGTGCCTTTGGAAACATGCAAAAATAAACACAAGTATATAAATGAGTTAAAATATATCCCACTAGGTTCTTCTTGAATATCATCCCTCTTATAAACATCAAACATAATACATATATTTATAACTCAAGGACGCAAACATAACAATTGGTGACATAAAATTCTCATTAAGGGTAAATAAGGGAGATATGTAAGCATAACCATGAGAATAAGGGTTTGAGAACATGATCATGAAAATATATGATCATACCGGTAATATCAAGGATCACATATATGACTCATGGTATAAGGCATGGATGTTCATAAGACATGAATAATAAGGAATTGTATAATATAATCCATGAAATAATAATATAAGAATAAAACATAGAATTGTGGAAAACAAATAATCACATATCATTATTTCCATAGTATCCAAGGAATCACTTCCAAGACCATATTAGTAGTATGGTTTCATTACCCATACCTTCTTGGTAGTCATGGTTCACTTCCATGGCCATTTTAGTAGCATGAGTTCACTCTGCATACCATCTTCGTAGTTATGGTTCACTTTGACTGCCATATTAGTAGAATTAGTTCCCTCATCATACCATCTTGTTAGTTGTGGTTGACTCCCATGGAAATCTTTGTAGTCAAGGTTCATTCCCAAGACCATCTCAGTCTATCTCATCAGATATAAGTATTTAACCAATACATTTGAGTGAGATATAGGTCCCACAAATCTCATAATGAAATCAAAAATACATCTTCAACAAGATAATTAAAAATCATATAATATCCTGTGATATTAAATTGGTATCGTAAACATGTAATCATATCATAAACTGTAAAAAAAATATAGGTTTCATAATCGTTTCATCAAAAACATTACCAATTAAACGAAGCTGGTTTCAAAATAATATAATTCATGATAGAGAAATGAGTTTCATAAAAACCCTTCCATAAAAACATATACCAATTAAGAAATAATATAAATGGAACCTTTGGATAATTTCATATAATGGAATGATCAACATTGAAAAATTTCATATTATATGAAAAAAATTGGAAATATATTTTTAAAAACATTCTAGAGGAAAATATCCTTTATTTTTTAAAAAAGGCAATTTAAAACCTAAAAAAAATTCGAAAACCATTTTCTTTAAATATATAAAATATATCTTGAATTTTTTTTGGAAACCATTAACCTCGAAAAATTATAAAAGGATCATGAAAACATCTAGAAACCATTTCTTTGAAATTACTTTGAAATATTACAAATAAGTCTTGAAATTATTTTGAAAATCATTTTCCATGAAAGCTTATAAAATATGATTTAAAACATTTTGAAACCAATTTTTATTTGGAAACATATAAAGTAATCTTGAAAATATTTTGAAATACATTTTCCTTAAAAAATTATAAAAGAATATTATAACCTTTTGGAAAATTATATCATTAAAAAATAATTTTAAGACATATGAATAAATCATTAATTTTTTTTGAAACACATTTCATTGAATTTTTTTAAAGAATTTTCTTAAATATTAACCTTTTACAAATGAAAATGAAGATTTATAGAATTGATGGTGGGTAAATATATACCCACTATTTGACGTTAGAAGAACATTCATTTTATATGGTAAAATTTTAGAAGAATGTATCGTCTAGAAAGAGACAAGAAGATTCCATTGAAATCATTGGTGAAAAATAAAATGGGAAAATATTACTTTTAAATACTATAGGAGAATAATATACTATTCATGGAAACCCTTCATAGAAATCATGGTTTTGAAGGTATATAGATTTCGGAAAAAAGAGAGGATAATGCCGGGCTTTCTTAAAAAACATTCTTAATTATATTATATACCAAAAATTATAAAAATGGTACCAATACATAAATATATCATGAATAACAAGAGGATAATAAAATTCATGAATTTTATTGAGATATGGATTATTTGATTTAAAAAATGGAAGCATAATCATAAAAAATCTCGAAATGTGATGAGATTGTTTTAATAAAATATTATAAAATCATAACATTGAATCATACCCCCAATGTAAGAAATTTATATTAAAATAAGATTAAAATATCATGAAATTAATTATATTTAAGATAAAACATGTAAAATGGAATTATATACACCTTGAAAAATAATGTAGGTTCATAATAAAACATGTGCCTCAAAGAAGAAAAATTGAGACAAAACTGCCTTATCAATTTAGTATCTCTTGAAAAATTAACCCCATAAAATAAAAATCCTAGAAAAGATATCTAAATTCCTAGAAATTTATTTATAAGAATAATTGAATAAATCCATGGGTAGTATACACATCAAATAAAAGTAATGGGACTTGAAAAAAAATGTATCTCAGAGAAAAAAAGAGAGATTAAATCCCCAACCTAATGGATTGACTCTCTTCGTAATCATGAAAAAACCATTTTATAATAAATATAAAGTTAATATAAATGTTTTATAGAAGCATATTATTATATATAATACCATATATGGTTTTATTATGACCTTATATTACCTATATTGTAACAATCCTATGTTAAGATTTCACGTCGGGTAATATTTTCTTTATTCTTTGCATGTGTCTTAATTTGTTATAAATTTGGTCATTATAATTATATCATGATTTAAATAGTGTAAATAATTATATAAATATCATTTATATTAATTATATATGTATTATAATAATTTATATAATATACAACTTGAAATGTAATACAATGTTTATGGGGATGGTAATCCATACGTATGCATAAATGTTATTTTCATATTTATTATCATATTAAAAGAAATAAAGAAAATAATATATATGTATGTATATATGTCTGTATATATATATAGTTTATAATTCTAATACAGTTATTATTTAATATATTCCATATAATTTCACTAAATATATTTTTAATATAATCCATGTATTGTGTGAACGAATCACACCGATTTGAGTGGGAAGTAGTCTAGACTTCTTCAAAAGAAATTATCATTTTTACACAAAGTGGAAAGTATAAAGATATTTTTTAAAGGATTAAAGAATCTTAAAAAAATAATAAATATAGTATATAGAATATATAAATAGAGTTTACAACAAAATTTCCACCATCATAGGAGGTAAAGGACAAATGAATAATAATCATTTTTTTGTGGAGGTAGTTCACCAGACACGTAAACAATTTATTTACCCATTATATACATGTGTGTGTATGTGTTTCTTTAACACATAGAATAAAACAATTCTATTATATTTAAGATATTGATGTTTTTATACAAGATTGTAATAAGAATATTTGAGGGAGTGACAAAATAAAATAAAAGAAATGAGTTTGATAGAGGGTGTCACCTCTTAATCGAGAAACTCCTTTTGGAATTCCAAAAGGGGTTACTTGGAAAGATTTATTATTAAATTTAGGCATAAATGGATAAGGGAAGGATGTTGGGAGACTATTTTGGAAAATAATTTATGATCCATTGTGGCTTGAGATATGTGAGGAAGAGGAAGAGGTGGTGGCCTTTTATAAGGAAGTGAAAAGATACACTTTTCATTATTTAAAACACGTTAAGTATACCCCCATTTTTACTTAAATAGTATCTTAAAAAAAACAAAACTAAATAATTTAATTTTAATGTAATAATAATGGCTATCCAATATGATTTGAAAAAATATCTAGGTTGTTTTGGGTCTAAAATTTACAGTTTAGTAATTTATTAACATACTTTTTCTCTTAACCATTGTATAAATTTTAATCACCATTCACTAAAATATTTTTCATAAAGAAGGTAAAAATGTAAAAAATTATAATGTTTTATGATTAAAAATATTGAATCCATTTTTCAAAATTCAAATTATAGAAGTTTCTGAAATTAATTTAAAATTAATCATGCTGATGGGATAACACTGTGGGTTTCTAAAGTAAGAATGTCCAAACATTTACTATGTTTTTATACCAAATTTCAAAGTGAAATGGATTTTATGACCTAAATAGGAATAACTGATGAAAAATTGATCAAATTGAAATTTTAAACCAAATAAAAATATAATTTTTACATATAAATATATTACACTTAAAGATAGTTCTGAATTAAAATCAGATATTATTCATTATTTATCCAAAAATAATTATTCTCAAAAAACCCCCTAAAATTAACCCTTAGATAAATTAAACATTTTAAATTCAAAATTAATGTTTATTTTATCAAATTAAAATTATAATTTTTTTTAAAATTAATTTTTTTGTTTTTCACTAAAGGACACGAAAAGTAGTTTATTTTCAAAACTATTTTTTAAAATATAAAAGGAATTTACCAAAAAATATATATTTGGTTATCAATATTATTTATTTCTATAAAAAAATTACAAAAAATATTTTAAATTTAGTTATTACTATTAATATAACTAATTTTAATAGCAAGGTAATAATTATCACATTTAAATAATTATAACAATAAAATAATATTTCATAGAATCTTAGGGCTGCATATAATGTACACCAAGGTAGTGTTCCATGTAGTGCATTAAAAGTCCGTGATGTGTGAAAAGAATATTTTACATAGTGAAATACAATACATTAATAAAAATAATTCATTTGAAAAACAAATTCACAAATTCTCATGGTGTTACACAATGTGACAATTATCATAATTAAATACCAAATATAATGGGAAGAGGTTCTCATAATATCATGACAGTTCTCTATCAGCTAGCTCAAGTTATGAATAATAACTTGAATCATGAGTAACTACCTCCTTCTCCTAAGAGATAGAAATTTTCTCTCAAATACTTTAAGTGGAAATGGATTAACATGTTTAATATATCTTATGATACCCTCCTAATAGAAAAATGGATTAAATTCATTGAGATGATATTCACTATCCTCCAGTACTCAAAAGAAGAGAAATTTGTGCTGGTGTTTGATCCTTTTGATAGAGAAGCTGATCATTGGTGGAAACTGACCAAGAACACAATGTATAAAGAGAAAATTTATTCAATGGATTGGGAGGAATTCAAGAAAATGTTTTTTTAAATAAATATTTTCCCCAAACTCTTTACTTAAAGATGGAAAGAGATTACATAATACTTAAGTAGAATGAATATGAGTCTATTAGTCCATATAGAGAAAATAATACAAGGATCTCAGGATACACCTTAGGATTTTTATGAACACCAAAAAAATGTGGATATATTATTTAGGGGACTAAAGATGAGTCTATATGAATCATTGGTGATTGAAGAATTTGATATCTATGAAGTAATTTTTTATTATTCCCTTAAGATTGAAATAGATATTCGATACTCTTAGTAGTCTGATGGGACACGTGATAAAAAGATGATAACAGAGTTTAATATGGGTAGATCAAAAGAAATATTCCATGATGGAAATAAGTCACAACATCCCATGTGTAAAAATTGTGAGAAGAAGCATTCTGGGAACAATATAATGGTATAAATGAAATTATTCAAATTTAGAAGAATTCCTCATCTTGATAATAACCATTGAATGTATATTAAGAGTCCCAAAATTATGGAAGAAGAAGGGTAGGTTCAGATCAACAATCAGCCTATAGTGCAGTGTTACAACATAATGTAACATGGTTGTCAAGAGAACCATCTCCAAATACAAGGGTTGTTGGAGGCAATCTATAATTAGAAACTCAAAGAAATCAAATAATGGAATATTCTATCACTAATACTGAATTTGATCCTGATAATTATGTGGTAGTAGGTACATGAATTTTTCATTCAATAATAGCGAAAATACTATTTGATTCTGGTTCTACATATTATTTTATATCTTGATATGTTAATAGAACTATTCAAAAACCACCTCAAAATATGGAGGTTATGTTATATATGGAAACAAAAAATGGGGAAATTAATGCATCCCAAGTATATAAATCCACCCTTGTGAATTTTGGTGGAAAGAACCTCCCAAAAACTATTTTGACACTCTCTTTTCTAGAGTTTGATGCTATTTTGTGAATGGATTGGCTATCAATACAAATCCAACCTCAAATGATGGGAAAGGGAAATTATATTTCAAATCCAGAAGAATCATCCAATTATATGAAAATTTAAGGAGTAGGATGAATCACCTTCATAACCATAGTTTCAAGTGTTGTTATTACTGCATTATGATCAAGAATTTCCAGCACAAATGATTGCAACAAAGGAGAGAATCATGCTTTAAGACATGCCGATTGTGAGGGACTATACTGATGTCTTACCCATTGATTTTTCTTGAATTTATCCTGAATGATAGGTTGAGTTATCAATTTAACATATTCCTAGATATCTACCTATATCAAAGATATATTCTAGAATGGCCACAGTTGAGCTGGATGAAATAAACAAGTAGTCATAGGTAATCTAGACAATGGTTTTATATGCCTGAGTGCTTCACCATGGCCTGCACTTGTCCTCTTAAATAATAATATGTATAGATCAATATTCCTATTTATTTATAGTCACGAGCTCAGCAAAATCATGGTGAAGAAAAGTATCCCCTTGCTTGGGTTGATGACTTTTCTGATTAGTTACATGGAGATAGTTATTTCTCTAAGAGGTCCTTTGGTTGGGATATCACCAATTGATGGTGAGGAAAGAATATATTCCTACTAATAACTTTTGATAAAGGTATGGAAACAATGATTTCATAGTAATTCCAGGAAGACTCACTAATTCGGTGGAAATATTAATGGAATTAATGAATATAGTATTTTGATATTACCTCGATACATTTTTTGGTAGTCTTTATTAATGGTATTCTGATATACTCAAAGAAAAATGAGGAACATGAGGAGGATTTTAATACTTTTTTAAAGACATTATGAAGGGGAAAATACATGTGAACTATAGTAAATTTGTGTTCTGGATGAAGGAATTATCTTTTTTGGGCATATAATCACCAATAAAGGATTATATATGGACCCTTCCAAGATAAAGGCAATAAAAGAGCATCCCAGGACCACATTTTTAACTTATATCCATAATTTACTTATTCTAGATAAGTATCACTGATGATTTGTGAACAAAGTCTAATGATTTTCAAAAACACTAACCTAGATGAATTAGAAAAGAGTAATGTTTTCTGGACTAGTGAATGCGACGATTAATTCAAAGAGTTGAAGAGTCTTATCACTACACCCATTCTAACACTACCCACAAGTGGGGAACTCATTATGGTGTACAACGATACTTAAAAAAGGGTCCTAGGCTATGTGATAATGAAAAATGATAAAGTGATAGCCTACACCTCAAAGAATTTGAAACTTTATGAGATAAACTATGCTACGCACGATTTGGAGTTAGCAATTGTGATCATTAAATTGAAAATATAGAAGCATTATCTTTATGTGGAGAAGTATGAGATATATATTGATCATAAGATCCTAAAATATATATTCACACTAAAGGTGATTTATGTGCACCAGTGTAGATGGTTAGATCTCCTCAAGTGTTATGACTTCTCAAGCCACTACAATCCTGGTATGAAAAATAATGTGGGGGATTCTCTAAGTAGAAAGGATCTTGAATCTTTATCAGTGATTATTTCTATAAGGATAAACTATTATTATATTTGAAAAATATGGAAATGGGATTCATTAGGGAAGAATCATAAAAAATCCTCTCCCATATGATTTCTCAACCATCCCATATGAATAAAATAAAGGATTCTCAAAGAAATGATAATGAAAAATAGAAGAAGGTGGAAGCTATAAGAATAGATAAATCCTTAGAGATTAAAATTGATGAGGAAGGAGTTGTAAAATTTGGGTCATGACTATGTGTATTATATATTACAAAGATAAAGAAGTAGATTATAAATGACACACATTGCTCAACCTTCTATATTCACCCAGGGAGAAAAAAGATGTATCGAGATCTCTGAGAGAACTATTGGTGGGAAATTATAAAGAAGGAGATATATGAATATACATCAAAGTTCTTAGTATGTCAGCAAGTAAATACTGAAAGATAGAAGTATAAGGGGATGATGAAACCACTACCCATACCATCATGAAAGTGCGAGAAGATTACCATGGAATTTTTTACTACACTTCCAAAGGAATCAATAGGAAACAATTAAATATGTGTTGTTGTGGATCATCTAACAAAGACAACACAATTTACCACAAGTCAAGAGAAATTTTCACTGGATACAATTTCATGGATATACATCAATGAAGAGTCAAGGACAAATGGATAACCACTATCTATTTTATCCAAATGAGATTTGAGATTCACTTCCATGTTCTGGAAAAGTCTCCATCACGATCTATGCACTAAGTTGAACATCAGTACGACCTTTCATCCTCAAACAGATGGTAAATCTGAGCAGAATATTCAGAAACTAGAAGACATGTTAAAATTATGTTTTATGGACTTCAATGGAGGATGGGACCAATACCTACCACTGTATGAATTCTCCTACAATAATAGTTTCCACTCCAGCATCAAAATGACTCCATATGAAATATTTTATGAGAAGATAGGCATAACATCATCATGCTAGGATTAAGAATGTGAATTTAATATGGTAGAACCTGAAATGGTTGATGAAATGGTGGAGAAGTTGAAAATCAGTCAACATCACATCAAGGTTGCCCAAAGACGAAAGAAGAGATATGAATATAATCATAGATGAGACCTTGAGATTAATGTTTGAGACATGGTATTTCTATGAATATCTACATGGAATAGTATCATGAGATTTGGGATTAAAGAAAGCTAAGTCCTAGGTACATAAACCCTATTTGAGATCCTTGATCATGTCAGATCTAAAGCCTATTGACTGGCACATAAACCTACCATGTCTCATGTACATGATGTATTCCATGTATCCATATTAAGGAAGTACATACAATATCCTTCACATGTACTGAATTCATAGGTGGTACTATTGGATAATGATCCTTCATATAAGGAGTAACCAATGAAGATCTTGCATCGTATAAATAATTTTCATGGAAAAAGACTACACACCTCACCAAATTACCATAGAGGAACCATATGTATAATGAGGAAACATGGGAACTAGAGGAGGATATGAAGGAGAAGTACCCTTATGTGTTTTCCCTATAGTATGTAAAAAACATTTAGAGGGAGAAATTTCATAAGGGGGAAGAATGTAACAACCAAAAATATTATCATTGGAAATACCTTTATTATAATTATATAATATAGTATAATAAAAAAAAATAACATTAAGAAAAAAATAAAAACATTATAAATGAATAAGGAATAAAGTAATAGGTTTTTATAGATGTTAAAGAATCTATACCGATGAAATAGTAACTTGATAGTAGGAATAGTAATATGACCCTTATGAATAGTTTACCAGCCCAATGAATAGTAACCTCACCTATGAAAGTATAAATTAATGTTAAGCATATTATAAATGGTAATATGATATAATTATATTATCATATATATAAATAAATATTTTATAAATTATTAATTAAGTGTTGATATTTTTATAAACCATAAGCATTTATTTTCAATGTTATAATTAATATAATGATTTAAAATATAATTTATTTATCTACAATGTACTCATAAATTAATATTTTGTTATATTATGATTAAAATATAATTTTATGAGTCCTTAGTTACTTTTTCAATGTTTTACAAAATCAATTATTATTTTAAAAGCGATATTTATCAAGTAAATGATGACTTTAATTTAAAAATAATTATATCGTATTTATAATATTATTTTCAAAAAATGGATTTCATAATTGAATTATACACATTGAAAAAATTTTAGGATGATTTTTTTGGATTTTATCTGAAAAACATGAATTTGTGGTGAATAGTAAAATACTGTAATTTATGATAAATGGTAAATACATGAACTATATAGTCATAGATTATTTATGAATGATTTAAGAAACAAATATCGATATATACATCATTATTGTAATATTTTCTATGATGATTCTGAAACTATTCATATTTTTGCGGAAAAATAATAAACTAATGACTAAAATAACGAGAAAACACCCCTCTCTTACACTATAAATAAAACCTCCCACTACCTCTTCTCCTCACACCTCTAAATATTTGAGACTTGTACAAATTATTCTCACATATTATCCCAGACCACTCCCCCGCTACTTAGAGAAATTTTTGTCATCAAAATACCAAAATATTTTCCCTAAGGAGGATCTGAAAGAGGATAAATTCAAGAGGTAAATTCCTATTTCACTTTCTTTTATTTTCTTTTCAAGGACTTTCTTTTATTATTATATTATTACATAATATCATCTAAATGAAGTGATAACTCTTGTGATTTAAATATAAATTAAATTTTTTATGTTTAGGGATTAATCCATAATGTATTATTTCCCCTTATTTTGTTCAAAAAAATGAAAACATCATCTCTGATGTGTTAATTTATAACATTCAAGGATGAAGGGTTTTCAATTTCTGTTACCATCTTCCAGGATTGTCATGAAAACATTTTTATGGTTGTAATAGGTTATAATATATGTATTTTATCTTATTTAAGTCTTCGTAACCATTATATATATATTATATTAAATAGTAGAACAAAACTAGATTGTTGTGATCAAAAAACCGCTAAAATTAATCTAAACGATTATCATTAACATCTTATCTAATGATTAATCCTCATATACAGAAAAAAATATTATATAAGACCAAATAAATTATTTTTCTTCATTAAAAACATATAATTTCAATTATTTTGAATTATACCCATTCTATATTAACATTCATACTCATATACAAGTGAACCAATCATAAGATCTATGATAATGAACACTCTTGAATGATGAAATTGAATGAAATAACTCCTCAAAAGTACATAAATTAACTTTATAAAGTTATAATAAATAAATTAAATATAGAAAATATTGTGTAATTATTAATTAATTAATCTAATTTGATTATTCAAGACATTATGGGCAAGTACAGAACCATTTCATACATAAGGTAATGGATTCTACCCAAACCGCCATTTTTTCCTTCGGGTTACACATTCACTCTATTTACCAAAATATAATGATTATTTATTTTTATGAGCATATTCTAAATTCTATTTATATTTTCCCAAATCAAGTATCCATGTAGTATCATCCTTCTTTGTTTGGGAAATACATGTTTTAAAAAGGTTACCTTATCATTTCTTCCCGGTAAGAAAACATAAATCAAGGTAACTTTCTGATTTCATACCTATATTGAAGTGAAATAAATAATATCTTTTAATGCACCATTATTTTTTAAAAAATAACTAATTAATCATGAAAATATATCTTTTTTCATTTATAGTTTCATACAAACAACTATTTCTTTTACATTTTAAAGAATCATTAATATTTTCGTTTAACCGCACTAAAATATTTTGTTTATAAAGTTTCTTAAACACTAATTTTACATGTATTCACTGAAATTTTATATCACCTATCATGAAATATTCATATTTTACCTTATTAATTTCAATGTATGTTTTAAAAACTCTCTTTTATGGACACCATTATGATATTCACTTATGTGATTACTTTGGACATGCTTATTATTCCCTATTCTTACCATGTGTAACCCTTATGTTTATGTTTGGTTTATTATGTATGATTACTAATGTGGAAAAAATATTCATGAAACATTTTTGATGGGTGTGAATAAATTGTTCTCTAATGAATTCGGTAATGTTTAGACTCATGAGATGTCATGTGCGACGGTCTTGGTGGTTATCATTGACTCGTGCTCTATGTGCAACGGTCTTAGTGGTTAGCCTTGACTCGTGCTCCTCCATGGTGAATGGTCATTGAATCATGATAAATTAATATTTTATGTTTATGAAACATTGCTATTATTCAATTATTATATGATCCCATGATATATATTTTATTATTCCATATGTTTAATCATGTTCCATGACTTTTTTATCATTATGTTTTGACTTCTAACCCATTTTCTAAGCTTTATTTCAATGTTTATTTCCTTACAAGGATTTTTAGCTCTTCCCTTTTTTGAGGTTTTCCCAAGGATATCCAATCAAGACATAAGGCTTTAAAGTAATATTGGATCTCTTTATGAATACTAAATAATATATGTTTTTATTTTGGAATCATGATGTTTAATTATTTACCTAATTTCCAAGATACTAGACTTTATGATCCTTGGTTCATAATTTTATGTTTAAATATCCCTGAAATCATGTAATGATATGTGTAAAGGGATATTGTCACTATATTTTCCCTCAAGTCAACCAAAAAATAGAGTTCAAAGTGATAAAGGAAGATATTTTTAGGTTCCTAGGCCTAGAAATCTTGAGTGGGGAAGAAAATGGGTGATTTGGGGTTAAATATAGAGAAGTCATAACCATCATTTTAAAAATTTTGATGACCTGGACATGGTGAAAAGTTTTCACAAAGGGTTTTACAAACCATGAAAAAATCATCGCCCCCTCAAAATCAAAGAAGGACAAGCTTCACAACCTACAAACCATGTTCCAACTGTGCAGTTATCCTCTATCGAAAAATGAAACTTGGTCGCATGATTTACTAAGAAAGGGCACATGGTATCCCAAACCATGACCCAAATATTCTACACCTGCTCTTAACCCAAAAATTAACGTTTTAACCACATGTTTTGGGAAAACTCAAGGATAATTATATGATCAATAATAAATAGAATAAAAACTCAAAATAAAATCTAAAGTGTGATAATTATCCCCACCATCATAACTTCCCACCCCCCAAAAGTCAACCCAAATCATGATCATAGAATAAAAATGGATACTCTTACTTAATCCAATATACCTATTAGAAAGTCTCATTCACTTTATTACTATTCCACCAGAGAACTCAGACCTACAAAATAGACTTCCCATGAAGCACTTTCTATTTTGAATCTACTATCTCTATTGTCCATTCCAAGACTGATAAATCGGGCTCCAAATATAATTCTTCCTAATTTATGAAATGACACAATTTTGGGTTATAATTTTTCAATTGGGAAACGTGGAATAAATCATGAGTCACTATCAACTGCGACGGAAAATATAAAATATATTCCACCTTACCAACCAATTTGGTAATATCAAAAGGTATGACATAACACAAAATTATCTTCACTTTCTTACACTAATGACGATGACCCAAGCAAGGTGTCATATTTAGAAACACCAAGTCACCCTTGGAAAATTCCAAATATCAGTTTCTCTGATTGACATAAGACATATATTGACTCTGAGCTATCAATAACAACTTCTTGATAAACTTAACATTACCAAATGTCTCCTGAAAATGGAATGATCCCAACAATGAGATCTCACCTACCTCAGCCCAATACAATAGAAAATAATAAAACTAACCATAATTTACCTCAAGGGGGGACATATGAGTTTAGTATTGGAAACTATTGTTATATGATAACTAAAAAAACCAAAATGGATATACTATGAACCTAAAAAATCCAAGACACTTTCCCATAGCATGTCTTTCAAAATCTAATTTTCCTGCTCCATCTAACCATATGTTTGAGAATGGTATTCTACACTCAACTTGACCTATAAACCCATTGCCTTTTAAGGGCCTTCCTAGAACCATGTGGTAAAATAGAGGGTACCTATTAGAAAAAATTGCTAACGACACACTATGAAGCCTCACTACCTTCTGAATATATAATCAGAAAAAATCATTCAACTTCACTAAATATCTTATCAGAATGAAATGGGATGATTTGGTATGAAGATCAATCAATACCCAAATGTAATTATTTCCTCTAGGTGTATGAGGTAATATAATAATAACCTCCATAGGGATCTCGTTCCACTTCCAGGTAGTAATAGGTAGCGGCTGAAGAAAACTATTGGGAGTTTTGTGCTCTACATTTACTTACTAACGTGTATAACACTGTGATATGAAGTCATATATATCCTAACTAATACTAGGCCACCCGAATATACAAAGGACATCAAAAATTGTCTTTTTATAACTAGGATGAATGACCCACTGACCCTTCTGGCTATCCTGAATCACCACATTCTTTATATATAACATCACCACTAAGAGACCCTTAAATCCAAATACCCCCTTAGGACTCATCGACCAATCATATGTTGTCTACCCACTACGAAGAAACTACATATAACGTTTTAACATCTCAACATTAGGCCACTCCTTCTAAATTAATTATAGAAGAGAGGGTGTCAACTGAAAACTAGTAATGAAAGAACCTATATTTTACTCCTTGGTTTCCATGTGTGTATGTGAAAAGATCCCCATCAATGTCCACTCATCAATGGAATTACTCAAGGTTTTCACCAGAACCTTTCTTCTCAAATCATCTACCACAACATTTCCTTTTCTTGGGGTATAAATGACATCAAAATCAAATCCCAAGAGATACTCAACCCCATGACACTGCCTCAAATTCAAATTTATTTAGGAGAAAATGTATGACTAGATTTTATGATTAAAATAAAATAAAAAATCACCCCAAAAATATAATGAATTCATGTATTTAGGGCATTCAACACTTCTTCTAACTATTGGCCATAGTTCTGGTAATTCATTCCATGTGGTTAGAGATGGAGAGAACCATATTCCACCACATGATCATTCTGCATCAACACACACCCTATAACAATACTCGAATCATTATAATAAACCACATATACCTTCCCATAATATGTAAATATGTATAAAGGGGTTGTAGCATATTCATTTTTATCGCCACAAAGGATTTTTGACAATTTGGGCTCCATTCAAAAATTTCCACTTTCTAGGTGAGCACCTTCATGGATGAAGCAGGCTGAGAGAAATTCTAAACGAATCACCTGTAATAACCTTATTGGCCCAAAAATATACTTATCTCGAAAACATCATTCGGTTTCTCCCATGACATTAATAAACTAATATTCTTAGGGTCCACTAAAACTCCTATTTTAGAGATCACATGGCCTAGAAATTTCACTTTATTGATCCAAAAGCTGCACTTCGAAATATTCTCAAAGAAATGATGGTCCCAAAGAGTACCTAGAATGATTCTCAAATTATTATCATGATCTTCCTCAGATCAAGAATAAATTAGGTTTTCATCCATGAATACCACAATAAAAGAGTCATGATATTGATGTAACTCCCTATTAATAACTTCCATAAAGGACACTGAAGAATCAGTATATACAAAAGGCAAGACCATGTATTCAAAATGGGTGTACAAGCTTTGAAACGTTGTTTTCAGAACATCAACCTATATAACTCTAACATGATGATACATGTAATGAAATTCAATCTTGGAAAATAGCATCTACCTGTTAAGTTGATAAAAAAGGTCATCAATATGGGGAAATGCATATTTTTTTTGAATGTATTATTATTTATTTTCCCATAATCGACACATAATATGATAGATCCATCAACCTTATTTGAAAATAGAATAGCGGTAGACCAAAGAGAGGTTCTCCAGAGATATAATCCTTGTGATTACAAAATTTCCAAGTGAACCTTCAATTCCATCAACTCGGTGGGGGATATATGATATGAGGGAAGAGATATAGACTATGTTCTTAGTGACTGATTGATAAACAAATCTGAATACTACTCTGAAGGAAAAGAAAATAAATTCTTTGGGAAAAACCTCTGAGAATTCATCCACCATAGGATGTAATGAAACCCCAGGGAAAATAAAATTTTCCTCCAACATAAGTGATTACAGTATAAAAACAATATCTCCTAAATATTGAAATGAAGTTCCAGCACAACCCAACTAAGGATCCAATCACCATAAAAAACCTCATTACTACTATGTGGTTCAACTAAACTCAACTACAACATATAACCATCGATGTGTGCCTCAAAGTGCACCATACAATCCATTCTATGGATTATGTCGAAGGGGTCCATTTACAAAATAAGAAAATCACATTCCAACTAAACCAATGACATAGTGAGCACACAAGACAAAAACTTGATACTATTAACAAGAGGAATTACCAACTCCACCACATATGAAATAGGTTCAGTTTTTAATTTTAACACATAAAAAAGAGGGTAAGAGAAAAATGGAACAGATTCACCAATTTCAGATAAAATATTTTATATGGATGACATAATAAGAACTATACCGAGAATTGTCACAGGTCACGCATCTGATCTCACTGGTGTCTGGTCGAAATAACAAAGATGTTTTTCCTCAGACTAAGTCTAAGGATGGCCACTAGCCTAAATTTCCACCCTAGATTGACTCTTTTGATAAGATGATCTGATTCTACCACCACGACTGTGAAGATGAGATCCTGTTGACCTAGATGGTTCTGATTTGGCTAACATCACCTTAGAATCCATTGATCTTGCACCACTCTAATAAGGGTGCATCACTTTGAATAAATTTTTCAAGTATCCCATAGATCTAAATCTCTGACAAGGTTTAGGAGGATATGTGCATACAGGTCGTATGTGCTTGGGTTTCTCACACTAATGGAAAACAACTGACCTAGAATCAGATTCCATATAGGAAGAAAACAAGGAAGGATGGCATGAGTTTCCACCAACCTTATTCCTTTGATTGTACTACTTCCTCTTATTCTCTGATGAACTTCCAGTACCCAAAGCTGGCAAAGATCTAGGGAATCCATAATTTCATTGTGATCAATTTATGATCTACAAGATCAACCAACCACCTCAGTGTATATACTCATATTAAACAAAAATATCTAAGAATAAATCTCTAGATGCAACCCCCTTTTTTACCTCCGAGCCTTCACCTTCTCATTATAAGCGATTTCAGGTGTGTACTGTACAAGCTATGGGAAGAGATTATCATATTCCATAATTTTTTTGTCTCTTTGGGTAATGTCCATTAACTCTTGGGACCTAGAATATACCAATACCTCATGAAAATATTGTTTATTAAAAGTGATCTAGAAATCTTTCCAACTCATCTACCCATGATTCCTCACTTGAACCAATGAGTCCCAACACCTCAAACTATAGACTTCAAATAGTAATGAATCACATTTCAATTTAATAATATCAGTAGTATAAAGAAATTGAAAACCCTTTTCAATATTCCCAATCCATTCCATTGCTTCCAAAGGTTCTCCATTTCCTAAAAAAGATGAAGGTTTTTTTCTTAATAGACTCACGAGCATTGTCCTTCCTAAGACTCGATCCAACTTCTATAATCCGATATGGACCAAAACCCACTCCCTGTACCAAATCAAAGACAACTATAACTATAAATTAAACTAGTCATTGATTCGTTGGTGAGGGAGAAATCTCTATGGCCTCTTCCTATGGTTTCACATGAATTCTACGAGGATCCATTCTACAAAAACAAGCAACAACCACAATGAAAATAATTAACACATCCATTATAAATATTTTAAGCAAGAACCCCAATTCTCAAACCCTTACATAACACAAAAAAACCAAATCGATCAAAATAAAAAACCAAAAGATGAAAACCACTGCACCCCACCCTTAGTCCATACATAGTTAGCAACCTATATGTCTCACCTCGAGGAGAAGTAAAATAAAATCAAAAAATACCGTCATGACTTGAGTCCCATTACGAGGTGGGTTGTCCAGGAATCCAACTCAAAACCAGAACCTCATTCCCTAAAAATTCTAGCTGCAGTCTATCCAGAATCATCCCAAAATAACTTGACACAAAATAGGGTAACTTTCCTTTGATTCCGATTTTCATGAACCATGATTGATTTCCATCCAACCCAACACTTGACTCGGTTCATGGTATGGACTGAAGGGAATTCCCAATACCCATGGCCTAGAAACTAGTTATTGGGTTTTTCAATATGCTTTGGGACCAATTTCACCCATTTACATAATAAAAAATATACAAAAGAAATAAACAACGCAACAATAAATAACCAAATCCAAACAAGGAATACCAATTTCCAGATTAAAGGTTTTGCAACTTTAGAAAAGTCCTAAAATATTTACAAAAAAATGCGAACAAAATTATACAATAATATCACCACATAATAAGAGAAACATCATCCTCATGACAGTACCACCAAAACCTACAAGATATGACCACTAGTGACTTAAAGCACAATATCCATACCTCTTTCCCTTACCTGAGTCAACCATAAGAAGTTTTACATGCACCCAATGGTGTATGTCGAGTGTGAGAAAAATCCTAGTAGGATTCCACCCAAAAAATTATATTACATTCCAAAAACATTATAAGACAACTTACATGCATGTTTTATAAATATAAAATCTAAACATATTTTTATAGAAAAAACATTAATGAAAAACATGTTTTAATTTTGAAATAAAAAATAATTTGACCATATACCGACATTAAATATGATAACACAATAGATAACTAAGTAATAGGAACAAACTATATAAAGTAAACGAAATGGGACACTATGAACATTTTATCGTGGTGAAATGTGGTATAAAAACTAAAAACAATGATGTTTTAATGCACGATACATTTTGTGGGAATATCCAAATGGCCTAGTGGTCTCTGATCATCATCATAATTTAGCTAGAGTTGTAGTTTTCAACCTGCTATGTTAATCCAGACTTTTTCGCTTATGAGACAACTAGAATCAACCTACAAAAATAATTCTGGCCTAATACTTTTGAATCACTAGAATACTAGTTCTAGTCCGCCCACCAAGATACCTAGGATTACCATTCTATTCCCAATTCCCATTTCCCATGCCGTATATGTGTCACCACATTCACATGGACACACAAGAAATATGAACACGCAAATAAAACCACTTCAAATTCACACACACTCAAAATCCATAATAAATCAAGTTTTTTACCACTTCCATAATTTATTAAACCACATTCACGATTTATAAAACACTATCAAGAAGCACAATAAAGGAACCCACTTGAAAGAAAAAAATTACCATAAAAAACCACATTCAAACCATATGCATCTTAATGATTTCAAAAATAGTTTTTTCACCTCATACACAATGCATTCAACATAACCTAGTAGCAATGAAAGAATATACACATCACCAAATAATGTTTAAGCATTGAACCACCTACCTCAAGTGTATAAAAGTTTGTAAATTGGTACAAAACCACAACCACACCTCAAAAGAACCATATAAAGGTAATTTCGAACCATAAAAATCATGATTGAACCCTAAAGAACAAGATCCTACAATAAATAGGTCATCGAACCTGTTGAAGATATGAAATGCCAAGAACGAAGAAGGGAAACCCTAGAAAAGGGAAATAAATCAAGAAATGAGGGACTTAATTAGAGTTTCTTGGATTTTTCCCACCAAATCCACCACATCAATAGAGGTACAAGGGAGAAAAGAGGATATTTGCAGGTTCCTAGGGATAAAAATGCATAGTGGGAAAGAAAATGGTGGATTTTGGGTTAAATCCCGAAAGTACACAACCACCATTTTACAATTATTAAAGACCTCAACATGGCCCACATTTTTCCCACATGGTTTGAAAAACCATGACAAAACCATTTTACCCTCACTCTCAAAGAGGGAAAAGCTAAATAGTTTGAACTTACGTCCTAAAAACCACATTCAAACCATGTGGTTATCCTCTATTCAAAAATGACACTTGGCGTCAGGGATTACTAGGAAAGGTTGCATGATTTTACAAACCATTGGCCAACCATTTTCCACCATATATTAACCAAATACTCATATTTTTTAGCATAAATCTTGTGGGATCCCAAGGATAAACATAAGATCAATAATAAAAAAAATAATACCTCAAACCAAATTATGATTGGGACAATTATCCTTATAATGAAAAAATTCCACCCCCAAAAAGTCCACCTGAACCTTGATCCAATAAATAAAATTGACACTCATATTCATCCAAAGATTTCCAATCACAAGTCTCATGCACATCATTACCATGCTACCAAAGAACATGGACCAGTGTAATAGACTTCCCATGACTCACATTCTCTAGGTAATATAAAATCTGTACTGGCCATTCAAAGGATTAAAAATTGGTCTTTAACTAAAATTCTTCCCAATTCAAGACATGAGATGGATCTGGGTTTTACTTTTTCAACTAGGAGACATGGAATATTTCATATATTGGTATCAAATAAAAATGAAAATATAATTTTATGCCACCATACCAAACCATAATCTAAAAAGTTCTAACATACCTCAACATTAGCTTCCCCTTCATTCAAAAAGGATTATGAACCAAGAGAGGTTACACTTTTAGAAACACCTAATAACCAACAAAAATTTAAAATCTTATAGTATCTAATCAACATAATACTTATAGAGACTCTGAGCTGCCAATAACTGATTCCTGATCAACTTGAATTTACCAGAAATCTTCTACACATGGCTCAATCACGGGAACAAGGTCTCACTAGCCTCAGATCAACTTGATAGAGATTGATATGAATTACCATAAAGCACCTAAAAGGGAGACATCTGAATAATTGATTGGTAACTATTTCTATACATGAACTAAACCACCACCAAATGTCTATCCAATAATCCTCCAAAATCTAAGACACATTCTTGTAGCATATCTTCAAAAATAATATTTTCCTACTTTGTATGACCATCAATTTGAGGATGGTATGCCATACTCAACATGAACTCTAACCACATTACCTTTCAATTTACTTCCAAAAACATTGATTTAAAATGTGGTTACCCATTAGGAACATCTGTCAAGGACACACTAGGAATCCTCACCACATCCTAAACATATAACTTTACCAACTCATCCACCTTCACTAAATCATTGATTGGTATGAAATGGGATGATTTTTTCATATGATCAGTCACTACCCCAATGGTATTCTTTCCATGAGGTGTACAAGATAATTCAATAATAAATTCTATGGCTATATCATTTCACTTAAAATTAGGAATAATTAGTGGATAGCATAAACCAGCTGGTCTTTGATGATATTCTTTTATCTACTGACATGTATAACACCGTGATACAAAGTTATATATTTCCAACCTCATACCAAGACAGTAGAACTACTAATGTAAGTCATAAAAAATATTGGTAGAACCTGGAATAATGAAATAAAGAGATTTGGGGATATTCAGAATAACCACCTTCTTCAAAGATAATGACCCAAAAAAGAGATCCTTAAAGCACAAGTCTCTCTTGGTAGATAATGAAAAATAAAAAAAACATCTCCCCACCAGGAAGATACTACAAAAATTATTAAAAAAATCATCATGAGGATTCTCCTTCAGAATCGATTCTAAAAGAGAGGGTGTCAACTGAACACTAGTTAAGAATACACCATTACTATGTTCCTTGATATCCATGTGAATTTGAGAAAATATCCCCATAAACGTCCACTCAGTAGTAGACCTTTTCAATGATTTACCCAAACCCATTATTCTCAAATCATATTCCACAACATTTAGTTTTCCTAGGATATACAAGATATCAAAATAGAACCCATGATGATACTCAAGCCATAGACACTGCATAATATTCAAATCATTTTAGGATAAAATGTAAGAAAATATTTTGTGATCTGAATAAACAAAAAATTATCCCAAAAAAGATAATGAAACCATGTCTTTAGGAAAAACATCATTGCATCTAACTCCAGTTCATGGGTCGGGTATGTCTTTTCATGTGCTCGGAGATGGAGAGAACCATAATCCATCACATGATCATTCTACATCACAAAACATTCAAGACTCATATATTAAGAATCGTAATAAACCACATATCCTTTCATAGATTCTGGAAAGATCATGATAGAGGTTGTAGTCAGCAACCATTCCAGCTCGTCAAATAATGAAAACAATTCTGGGAACCATTGAAACATCACCCATTTCTAGGTGAGCACCATAATGGATAAATCAAGATGAGAGGAATAATAAATTAATAACCTATAATACCCTTATAAGCCCAAAAATATTCTAATATCGAAAACATTCTTCAGCTGCTCCCATGAAAGTACTACACTAATCTTCTCAGGGTCCACTAAAACTCCTCTATACGAGATCACATGGCCTAGAAATTTCACATCCCTAATTTGAATGGATCACTCTGAAAGCATTACATAAATATGATGGTCCCAAAGTGTTCCTATTAGAATTATTAAATGATGATCATTCTCATCCTTCGATCTAGAATAAAATAGGATGTCATCCACAAATAACAAGAAAAATGAGTAAAGTTACTAATGGAACGCCCTGTTCTTAAGTGAAATAAATACCGTTGGAGCATTGGTCAATTAGAAAGGCATGATCTAGTATTAAAAAATTCAGTACTGACTTCAAGAGGCTATTTTTGGAACATCATCCTCTCCATCTTTGACCCAATGATACCCAGAACACAAGTAAATGTTGTAAAAGACACTCACTCCCTTAAGATAATAAAAAAGTTCATCAATATGGGGTAATGAAAATATATTTTCTATGACCAAATTATTTAGATTTTGATAATCAAAACATAACAAGAAACATCATTTAGTATTCTTTTCAAAAAAAATAAGGGCAGCCCAAGGAGATACACTCAGGTGAATTAATCCATTGGATTCTTAATTGGACATCTATATATTTTATTCCATCAACTCCATGGGGAACAAATGGAATGAGGGAAGCGATATCAGTTGTGTTTCCAATTATAGATTGATAGATAACTCCACATCCCACTTCAAAGGAAAGCCAGAGAAATCCTCTTGAAAAACTTTGAGGAATTCATCCACCATAGGAGGTAATCCACCATCAGGAAAACTACCACCATCCTCTAATGCGAGGAGCATCATATAGAAACCAATATTTCCCAAATTCAGAAGTGGAGGTCCATAATGACCCAACAGAGGATCTCATTCACCCTAAAAAACTAGGGTACTACCATCAAGTTACATGAAACTCACCTACCGCCTATAAATATCGATGTGTTCTAAAAATCACTCTATCTAATCCATGATGTGGATTACGTCAAAGGGTACCATTTTTAAAATCAGAATATTCCATTCCCGCTCGAATATTGATATGGTGAGAACACATGATGGACACCTGAGACCCTCATCTTACTTCTTACAAAGTGGAACTACCAACTCCATCACATATGAAATAATTTCAGTTGTTAATTTTAACACACAAACAAGACACGAATAGATAAATGATATAGATGAACCAGTGTCAATAAAAATTGGTAGATAAGGATGATGCAATAAGAATGGAACCTCAAACTATTTTGGTTCACACATATTATCCTATTTGTGTATGTTATATAACACAAAGATGTTTCGCCTCAGCATGAGTCTAAGGAAAAAAAACTAGACTACCATTCCACCCTAAGGTGACTATTCCCGTAATATGATCCAATCCTATATCCATAAAAACCAAACAGATATCCCACTGACCTGGAGTGTTTTGAATGGTCTAGAATCCCCTTTGTAATGGCATGCTTCTCTCTGGTCCATTGATTCATTGAAATCTGGTGTTTATGGTGTTTTGGGGGGTCAAGGTGACTTATTCCAAACACTTTTCCAAATTTATTGTTCATGAATAGTGTTTCCAGAACATCATTCTTCCAACAACAGCAAATATTTCCTTTTCCAAATTTTGAGTTCATGAATAGTGTTTCCAGATAAGTGAGGTTCAAAAAACAGCCTCTATTTCCTTTTCCAAATTTTGAGTTCTTGAACAGTATTTCTAAATCAATGAGGTTCCAACAGCAGCCTCTATTTCCTTTTCCAAATATCGAGTCCATGAATAGTGTTTCCATATCAGTGAGGTTCCAACATCAGCATCTATTTCCTTTACCAAATTTGGAGTTCATGAATAGAGTTTTGAAACCAGGGATGTTCTTACAGCAGCCTCTATTTCCTTGGACAAATTTTGAGTTCATGAATAATGTTTCCAGACCAGTGAGGTTCTAACAGAAGCCTCTATTTCCTTTTCAAATTTTTGAGTCCATGAATTGCGTTTCAAGACCAGTGAGGTTATAACAACAGCCTCTATTTCCCTTTCCAAATTTCAAGTTCATGAACATCATTTATATACCACTGAGCTTTTAACAGTAGCCTCTATTTCATTTGCCAAATTTTGAGTTCATGAACACTGTTTCCAAACCAGTGAGGTTCTAACAGCAACCTCTATATACTTTTCCAAATTTTGAGTTCATGAACAGTGTTTCCAGACCAGTGAGGTTCTAACAATAGCCTCTATTTCCTTTTCCAAATTTCTAGTTCATGAACAGTGTTTCCAGACCTGTGAGGTTCTAACAGCAGCCTCTATTTCCTTTATGACATTTTGAGTTCATGAACAGTGTTTCCATACCAGTGAGTTTCTCATAGCAGCCCCTGTTTTCTTTGCCAAATTTTGAGTTCAAGAATAGTGTTTCTAGACCAATGAGGTTCTACCAACATCTTCTATTTAATTTTCCAAATTTTGAGTTCATTAATAGTTTTTATAGACCAGTGAGGTTCAAACTATAGGCTTTTTTCCTTTTCCAATTTTTTGGTTTGGTTTACGGTGTTTCCACCTTCCTATAGTTTCACCCGTTTGATATTTCCTTCGACATAAAATGCATTTAAAGCCTCGTTTTAAGTACTACAAGGATGATTCAAAGTCCATAACTCCTATATTAATTTTACTAAGTCTCAGGATTCTTTTACATGGTCAAAACATGTTTTTTAAATATGATATTATTTTAATGGAAAATCTAGTGTATCTTAAACCACTGCTCCGTTAAATATTCTAAAGGGATGAGGTATATTCCTCTGTTGTTCTTCCCCCTTATTCTCTAATGTGAGATACTCGAACCTTTCATTACTTTTTATCGGATTTGTGCAATCAAACATTCCTCCTTGGATTGGTTCCCCTTGAATTTTATACTTGCTCCAAGTGCACACTCTGTTTTTGGTCCAACCAAGAAGTATCGATCAATCTTCGATATAAGGTATGATCTATAGCCATTATTTTGGGTTCATATCCATCTATTTATCCATTCCATTTTATGGAATGCTATATCCATGTTCCTAAAGGACTTTTCTTTGGTGTTGGCCAGTGCGGTGGTGTCTCCGTGTCATCGAGTGGATGTAGTCATCTAAGAGATGTGATCGTGATCTATTTTGTTAGTGTATTCAAAGAGCATCAAAGAACCTTTTGAGGTAGGTGATTCATTTTATACCTTGTCTTTTATGTGCAAATGTAGAGTTATCATGTTTTTATCCCACAATATCATAATGGAATTGATATATTAAATATTTTGAACAGGATAAATAAAATTCTATCGATCATATGTTATTGCATATTTTTTTTATAGATTGTGAGATATCTATGCTTTCTTTGTTTATATTTTTGTTCTTGATGGAAAATGCTAATGAAATTCAAGATTGAATTAATTGATAATTTTTTGGAAAAATACAAAGGGGAATATAAATGAATCTGGTTGTTATTTTTGAAATTTGATGTTAATTTAATTGATGTAGTAAGCATTTTTAGGTAATTTTTGGTAGGTTACTATTTAGGTACCCTATAGTTGGGACCTGAAAATAATAAATTGGTTATTTCTAAATGGATATTTATTTGATAATAGATAATGCCTCGTAGGGTTCTGAGTTACCATTTTACTTGCTTAAGGGATTAGAGCCCAGTTGATATGATGTTTTTTCCTACTGCTACTGTTGTGATGTGATTCTGGAAGGCTATTGTGATATGTGGGGGAATATAAGACCACTGGTTGTGGTAGAATTTGACTCCTAGAGTGGCCAGATGAATTTTTTTATGCATGTGGGTGTAAGGGAGGACACCAGGGATGATAAAACGGGTTAGATGAGAATGTTTGGATGATTGGTAATTATTGTTGGTTGTTTATCTTATTTGATTTACCCACTGCTCAAGGTATCTAGTTTTGTTAACCTCCTTCCAAAAGGGGAAAAGACACGTGGGGTATAAAACATGCCTTCTGTGTTTAGGTTCTTGAGGGAGGATGGGTCTATGCTCTTGGTATTGGTAACAAAGACTCGTCAGGTAGTTCATGTACTCATCATGTTGATCCCCTTTGAGTTTAGGATCTTAGAATGTTTTTCCAGAATTCTTGGGAATATGGGAAAGTAATAATTTTGTTAAAAAATGACTGAATAAATGATGTTATCCCATGGGGTTGGGGATTTCATGGAAGCAATGTAGAGGTTTCAATCTAAAGGAACAGTGGAATTTGGGTGTGATGCTAATGAAAAATAATGTGGAAATTATTAATAGTTAATTAATCATTAAAGAATTAATGAAGGTAAAGTGAAGATTTTAAAAGGGGAATGAAGTAATGTAATAAATCTCTTTAAATGGTTGTGTTCTTATAGGATACCTTGTCTTAGAAGTAACAGTTGGGAGTCCAAGAGATGTTATCTCTAGTTGAGTCTTGGAATAGTATATTCCCATAGAGTGGTTGTGAGCTATAGTATATCATGTACTTTTTCAGTTTCTATATGATACTCTACCCCGTTAGTTAGGTAAACTGACACACTGAGGATTTTTAGTCCTATGGGGTGTTTTCCCCAACATTTTGGTGGGAGGATGGATGGCTGACTACCCCTTTTGCCCCACTATCTTCTATTGGTAGTTACTTATGCTAGTGGGAACAGTGGTTAGTTTTTCCCAAATATGTGTGTAGAGGGATGTTATGGATTGTGGTTATTCACACACATATATTCGGGATATAGTTCCTTATGGACTACTATAGGTATAACATGTATAGGTTGTGATGCCTTGAGGATCCTTACTCGTTGTATGGGCTGTAATGGATTGAGGTTTAATGCCTGATGTATGATACACATTATGTAAGCTATAGTGGCTCCCAGAAACTACTTGGTTAAATTTTTTGCGTGGACATGGTGGTTTTGTTTCATGAGTTTCATGTCATGGTGCTTTGCCCAGGTGTCTGCGGGCAGTCCATGTTAGAGAGAGGATCTTGGGAGGATCCAACATAGTATACAATTATACTCACCCTATGTAATTATATAAACTATTTTTTCAGGTCACATGGATATGGTTTGATATCAAGCTAGTTTTTACTATCTTGGGGTTGTAAGAGTTGTTCGGGCTTGTGGTTGCTGATGTTTTTACTTTCCGTTGGTACTTTCAGTTTTCCCCTTTCAATTGTAGTAGTTTTTGATGACATTACATATGTGTACTTGGGATTTTTTATTTTTATTTTTTGAGTTGGAGTTGTTTTTTGTCTGTCATATCTTTCTCTTTCACATGTATTTTACTAGAGGGTAATGCCACCCATTTGTGTGTTCACTATAGTCTCGTTGCTACTCTCCAACCTTGGGCCTATTAAAGGTGAGACTCATGGGTCATTATATATCTTCTCAAATTTTCGGCCCATGAGGGGTACACCATGTGGTTAGGGTGTCATGAGAGAGTGGTATCAGAGCTCCGGTTAAGGGATAGGATGGAGTTTGATGTTAGGCACATGTGAAGATGCATGGGTTGGTAGGGAAATAGTGTCATCCTTGTTTAGAAAGTGATGTAAACACTGGAGACTGGCTGAGAAAAATGTGTTTAGGTCCCCTGTGATCTAATTCACAAACCATTATGTTTACAATGGCTAATAAATGAGGTGATACTAATTATAGAGTAGATACCTAGGAATGGATCACGCATCATTATTCTTTGTGCCTGTGTTTTAATGGGAAGACATTGGGATATGTTAACATAAAATAAATAAAATAATAAAATTAATTAATTAATGTTGAGTCTTCCATATTCCAGGTTTAGGATCTCTAAGTATTTTTTATTTTTCAGGTATGGATCTAGGTCGACGTCCCCCTCAGGATCACATTGAATATGCCAGTAGGCTATGCTAGTAGATCACTGCAAGGTAGAGGTTGATGATGCTGAAACTTGAAGGAGGAGACTCCAAGAGTTTCAATGCCAAAGTCGACAGAAGTACAAGGGTTCCATTTTAAATGCAGTCACGGAAGACTGGTTGGAGGTGGTCGAGATAGGCTTCAATTCAATCTGTTCTTGGAAGGATCACTGAGTGTCATTGGTTGTGACGATGCTACATGAAGCAGTGAGGTCGTGGTGGTTCTTGTTCCTTGGGTATCATGAGGATTTGGTGATCTCATGGGAGGAGTTCTGAGATAAGTTTACAGTCAAGTTTTTTCATCGACCATGAAGGATTCGAGTATTCATGAGCTTCATACCCATTGATAGGGGAGCTCCAGTGTGTGAGAGTTTGGAATCTATTTTAGGAACCTTTTACAATATTCTTCGGAACTTTTTCCGTATAAAGAGTTTTGTGCAAGGAATTTCAAGGAGGGTTTTCATCCAGAGATCCCTATCCAGGTCACCCCACTTATGATTAAGACATATCTTGATGTTCTAGTGAGGGAATAGGTCGTCGAGAGGACATTGGCGAGAAATGGATCATCACGAGAGGGGAGTCATCATGATTCTTCGTGAAGCACAGATGTGGTCCGAGGTTCCCAATTTTTTAGGGTAGAAGAGTTTTCGTTCGATCAGGGATTGGTCCCATCCATCAACTCCTCATTTCTCCGAGGAAATAATCTCTCAGGATTATTCCAAGGGGTCAGGTGTTTGTTTTTCTTATTGTTTTAAAGGTCATCAGCAGTGAGAGTTTACGACATTTTATAGTATTCATCATCCACTAGGTGTTGCACACTAGGTTCCTCTGTTGAGGGAGTTCCATCCGAGGTAGCAGTAGCGGGTTGCACTAGATTTGGATCAATAGATGGTAGATAGGGTAGGTATAGGATAGCCATGTGATGCTCCCCATCCAAAGAGAGTAGAGAATTACCATGGCGGTGTTCGTCATCAGGGCCTATGAGGCTATGAAAGAGGTCATGGTGAGCTTCATGCTTTAGCATTGCTATCTCTAGGCGAGCCAAATGTTGTTCGAGGTACCCATTGCTTGTTTTATACATTGGTGTATGCCTTGATTGATTCTGGAGAGACACACTCCTTCATATCACGTACTCTTATCCATAAATTGGTACTTATGGTAGAAAGGTTTCTAGTTCCCTTGGTGTTGACTATGCCAGTTAGAGGTTGAGCTGACTTGTTTGAAGTATGTAGAGACTGTGAGCTAGTGCTGGGGCATCAGATCTCTTAGGAAGATTTCCACCACCAAAGCTCGCTCCAGCACTCCAGCATAGGTGGGCAGGCAAAAGGAAACCACACCTGTCTGGATATCCCTGCATAGGACCTGCTCGAAGGTCTGAGCCTTAAAGAATGGGTCTCTAATCATATATTGGGAGTAGCGCGACAGGTCTCTAAAACTTGCTGAGTACTCCAACACAGTCATGTCATCCTTCCAAAGTTGTAGAAGCTCCTGGATCCGCACTGAACTCAGCTTCACTAGATAGAACTCCTCTCGGAAGAGCTGCTCAAACTCTGCCCACATGAGTGTCTCCTCATCATGGGACTGTGTCACTAGGCTCCTCAATCACCCAGTCAGACCATGCAGAAGGCTTGCCGCTAGGAACACAATTTGATCTGACGATGACCTCACCAAGAGGAAAACTTGGGTGACTACCTCAAGCCAATCATCAGCTTCCTGGGGGTCTGGATCACCCAGGAACCTCAGAGGTCACTGACTCTGGAACTCGTGCAGCGCACTCAGCCTGCACGCAACCTTGTCCAGCACTGCCGACATAATGAGCTTCTTGACAGGTGGTGGCTTAACTGGCGGACCACCTGGAGGTCCAGACTTAGAACCTACTCCCTGGTCCACAACCACTACACAGGGCAGATCGTCCGCACAACCCTAAAGTGGAACCCTCACTGGCTATTATTGTGGAGGCATCCTGAAGTACATTCAAGATGCACCATAGTCAAAGAGTATATCTGGAGAGCTGACTCAAGAAGGAAAAGGAAAAAACCCAAAACCCAGTCCTATATGATGCATGTACCATTTTCCCTTGTGACCAGTACACGAATGTCCCGAGTCGAAAGGCAAGTTATCAGAGTCCAAGTGTATGGATACGTCGACCACCACACCAACACTGGATTCCATGGCCTGAAAGCTGAACTCGAAACATCCTAACACTGAAACTATGCAACCCGAACCAAAATCACAAGTAGACCAACTACGCTCTGAGATCCCAAAGGTGGAACCTCCTCTAGTAACACTCTGTCACGACCCGACCCAGTGAGGCTCAAGCCGCGACTTCCCAAGCTCGCCTCCAATAGGCTAGGGGCTAGCGTCTAGCGCCGAGTAGGTTATCACGCACATGGGAGGCAGTAGCCTAATGTACCTGTACACATGCTCCCACATACACCTCCATGCAACAGTGCAAAGATATATAAAACTGAAAAGTAAAATGCATGCATAAAACTATCTCAACTAGAGTGCAACAGCAGTACAAAAAGGAAAAAACAGGGCCCACCAAGAGAAAACTACAAAGCGCATCCAACCCGCTCTGAATAAGGGGAACGTTTCCAAAAACACCCGCCGGAAATCACCCTCGTAACCGCACCGGTAAACACACCGGTTAGTCTTGCTCACTTAGCTCCGCCTGCTCCGGGTCCTCCTGGTACTCCGTCGAAAGGTCTGTGGTCTGCACAAGACAGAAATATGTGTGAGAAAATCTCATGAAGGGGTGAGTATAAACATTCTCAGTAGGCACCCCAAAAACCCAAAACAAAAAAGTACAACCGAAAGGAAACAATCCACTCATCCCATCAAGAGGGAACCTGGATGAGAGAGAAAATCCATCTTGTGACCATCCTTGGCTAAACACTACTAGTAAACTCAGCTCAGTTGTATGCCCATACATACACCTTGAACAATCCAGATATACTCAGTTCACGCCCCAAGCCATAAGAGGTACCAACCTCATCACCAACAACTATCCACAACCAGGAGATCACCCTCCACGATCAGTGTCATCCCAGATGACACTCGTCCGAGTGATACACTCCATCGGGTCCCACACAACCATCTTAGATGCTCACCCGAGAGATCTCACTCTTCGGATAGCATCACTGAAGAAACCTTGCTGAAACTACATAAATACCAAACTCGTCGGATAGGGGATCACTCCCATGGTCTGCTAGGGGATACCAGAACCCACATTGGTACATGAAGATCTCACAGATAAGGGATCACTCCCAGGGTCTGCTGAGGGACACCACAACCCAATCTGGAATTTGACATGAACATGACACGCAGACAGAGTATCATCACCCATGTCATGACGGTCATGACGATACTGAAACCCTATCTGGTACATCTCGAACTGTAGGGGATCGAACCGACGATACCACAACCCTACCGACACCAGGCACTAATTAAAGGATCATATAATAAATGATACTAAAACCCTACTATAAACCTCATTCTGAGTAGTGGATCGTATACCCGACGATGCATCAACCCTATTGAAACCACGTGTTGAGTAGGGGATCATGTAACCAATGATACCACAACCCTACTAACACCTCATGCTGAGTAGGGGATCGTATACCCGACGATGCGACAACCCTACTGAGGATGGCCCACTACGTAGGGGATCATATACCCGATGATTCCACAAAACCTACGGGGTTAACCTACTAGATAAGGGATTTTCGTCCATGGATAACCAGTCACAGCGATACAATGAACCCAATCTCGGGTAACGATGCAAGAGGATCCCGCTCCGGTCCCACCAGAGGGATGCCACAACTCTAACAGATTAAACATCCCATCAAGAGGATCAAAAACCTATACTGAGATTGTGATCCCATGCGAACCCTCATAGGAACAAACCAAGGGAGTACGCCCAACCACTACTGGTCCAAAACATCGCTAACCCAAGAAACCCACCACAATGCCACACCACGCACCTCCAAGGACGATCCTGAGGACACCATCGCGATCTACATGTAAAAAAACACGATATAGGCTGTTTACTCACCCAAAATGGACAACCAGTGAAAACTGAACTATTCACCATAGCTTGCCCGTGCGAGGCCCGCACAACGATTCTGAAACCCATCAACCAGATCATACCACAATGATCCCATTATAAAACACCTGAGATCCACTACTAGTTTGTCCGAAACAGACACCCAGTGAAAAAATCACTATTCACTGAAGGATAGCTCGGGTGGGGCCCAAGCCTCGATCCTAAAACACATCAAATGGATCGCACTGTTGCGATCCTCTCGGAAAACTACACAAGATCGACTATTCATTTTCCAGAATCGGTCTCTTGGTGACCAAGTTGCGTTTCTTTGAAAACGCCCAAACTTGGCCTCCTGGGGCCCGAACCCCAAATTTGGTCGAAACACCTGGAAACAAACATGAAATGTCCATCATACCATCAGGGTCTCAATTCCACTGACGACACGTCAATCAGACGCTCCGGGTAGAAGATACAACAGCCGGAAATCAAATAATAATAAAATAACATTATTTTATTCGTCATTTCAAGCTCCCGTGCCACGATCTTGAACCTTAAAATTCTCTAACCTTCCCCAAAAGTTTTGTCTTGCCTCCAGGGTCTCATCCCTACAGACGGCACGTGAATCCAACTCCCGGATTGCAAGAAACGGGGGTTTAAAAACCCCTGTATGTTAAAAAGGGGTCGGACTGGCCTGGACCGGCCCGCCGCCGCCGGGCCGCCCTGGCCGGCAGCCCTCCTCCACACGGTGCCCTGCTGCACTATGCTCTGGTGGCTGGGACAGCACGCCGCCGCCCCGAGCGGCCGGCCGCCGCGCACTGCCGCGGGTCCGCCGGCGCCGGTGAACCTTCCGCAGACCGCCGAGGGTAGCCCGGTGGTCCATTTTTCAATCCGGAGGCGTCTATGTGACCGTCAAGACCGAATCCTCAATGTTACGCCCACAAATCGAATAATAACTCAGTATAAATTGAATCATAGGATTAAAAATCAATCCACCTACCTCACGTGTGAAACGCCGAAGCTTTGGGTGCAGATCGACGCCGGTGACGCCCTGATGCTCGATCCGCTGACAATCGGCACATAAAACTGATGATTCTGGCTAGAATCGGTGAAGTAAAGGATGGGGGAGGGAGGGTTCCATCATTGCGTGTATGAGGTGGTAGGGGGAGATGGAAATGATTTTTTTAATTTAAAAATCTTCAGTTAAAGCAACGTCCTCATCCAGACCTCCTAGCGTGGAGGAAACTAGGTCGCCCCTAGGGTAAACATGCCATTCTAAACGCAATGGCGGACTCGAATTTGAGATCTGAGACTCTATTAAGATGTTATTAGAGCCGACTCTCGTAAATAAACTTTTCCATTTATTAACGAAAATGCCCCTGGTTGCATTTTCCACAGCAGGCCTGCGCCCGCAATGTTTGCACCTTGCCTAGGGTAAACGGCACGTCCAGACACTACCGTGTCCTCAGATTCCCGTTCTGAGCTACCATTTGGGAGATATCACACCCCTAACACATTCATAGTATAAAAGTACTTAATATTTTTGTAAAATTTATCCCGGGCACACCGAGCCCCGGAATCGCACGTCGTCTTCACGCCTAGATTTGGAATTATTCATAGAAATATTCCAAAGTCTGACAGGGCCAAAACCCAAGTCGCTAAATTATGTATCTTGTTTATTATGTTTCTATTTGATTATATATTTTAAAATATCCATTGGATGGATGTGTATCTATGTAATGCTTTCAGGTGGTTTTTGTTCTATTTTTTTGTTATACTCTATTTTGATCTCTTCTATGAAATGGTATTTATTTGATGTCTATGTTTTTGTTTGGTAAATGGAATAATATTTCCTCCAATTTATGTCTGATTTTTCATTGGTTTAGGAATTATAATAGTTATAAATATATAGGGAAAATATTGCATTAGTTTTTTCAACTAAGTTGTGAGATACACCATTTGTCATTATCCACTTCCTGGTTATTGGGATGGGTTTTACTAGTTTCATAGTGATTTGATGTCCTGATTGTCAATTCACTGGTTACCTATCAGTTCATAATATTTAACAAATGATAACCAGGTCATTAAACCCTCCCCTTATAGGTACCCTTCCAATTTTAAAATGTTATAATGGA
This sequence comes from Viscum album, assembly GCA_963277665.1. NCBI lineage: Eukaryota > Viridiplantae > Streptophyta > Magnoliopsida > Santalales > Viscaceae > Viscum > Viscum album. Next base: position 121,286,754 of record OY728119.1, read on the forward strand.
AATAATTAATATTGATTCCCGCCACCAGTAGGTATCGGGTTGGAATCATAGACGTAGGGTATAAAAATGTCACATATGGAGGGAATTAAACCCTATGATTGTATATGATCCAGATAAATGATAAATAAAAAACAAAAAATTATAGCACATAATATAAATTTTAACCTAGTACAATTTATATATTTATGGAAAATTTCAACAAATACAAGAAAACATCATCAGTAAATACCAAAAGAAATTGTCTTGTGGAGGAATCCAAACAATAACTCTAAAACCCAAGATATTAATTTCCATTATAGTCACTGAAGTACTACTAAAACCTCCAAAATAGTTTATATATATATATTTGGGGAGATAATAACATATATACATTATAGGATCATACTCAAATTTTGTCATCAAAATGAAAAAAGAGAATACTAATGCATCAATGAGTAAACCGTAGAACCAAGAGAACATAAGCAGAGTAACCAACCAATTGCATAGTCATCATGAAACCCTCACTAAATAACACATCCAATTATAGTAATATAATTTAAGATATATCAATAAATAGGTTACCCTACCCCACCTTCCCACCGATTTTCAACTCTCGTACCCCAATGTAGTATATCCTATATCTCACATATCTTCAACATATTCTTAATTGAAGAAACCTAAGTAACCAAACCTTTCCATCAACCCTATAAGGAATTGATGATCACACCCTGATCAAAGACTCCTAGTCCATCACATCCCACATCAACCATAACAATATATCATTAAGAGTAGGATAATGTGAACATTAATCACATCAACCTTTTTGTGATCCTCTGACCATTCATGACCCCTACCATGAACCCCCTAATCGTCTCACTAAACATCACCAATTTTTTCATTTTAACATATTTTCATAATATTCCATGAATATCAACCTACCTTGATGACATAATGGCGATGATGGTGTAGATATCCATCCTTCCTCACCATATTGATGTTGGAAAAAACAACCACTAAAACATTTGGGTGTCATCCCTTGGTTCTAAATCTGGGTGGGGGAACATATAGAATTTATAATGAAATTAAAATATATAATAACCATATAAACAAGTCAAACATATGGGTGAACAACAAGGCTACCTTACCTACTCAAAATATGACCAAAAATATCCCCATAAAGAAGCACAACCTATGGGTGAATAAAAAGGCTACCTTTCCTACTCAAAACATCACAAAAAATACTCACAAATTATACCACTTTCATTTCCACCTCTAAGGAGTAACATCACATGAGTACTAAACAACACAAAAACCACCATCCACAATCCAAATTCCATATGTTATTTTTAAGTTAATCCGTTACTAGATTTTCTTAATTAACAACCACTCTCATTGTTTAGTCAATTAATATTAATATTTCAAAGAAATACATTAACCACATTCTCCATTTTATTAAAAGAGGTCAATGCACATTATATGACATTCCATGTTAGTTTAACTATTATCATTTATTCCATCACTACGATAAAACTAACACAAAATATCAAAAAAATCACTCACAAATTAAGAAGGCCCCATCCCACAACCACATCTCATCACAATGACCATATCATAAGAGCTATAAATCCTTAGATACTAAATCCCATGAAATCAATAATTAAATAAATTCCAAATATACACCACATCTCATTTATTCACTTCCTTCCACACAACACATCCCAAAAAATAAAATACATGAAATCATAACCAACCACACCTAGAAACACATCCCTATTCCATATATTTCACAATTTAGTTTTGTTATTTTTATTAATTTTCAATCATGTAAATTCTTATAGAACTGATTATTTTTTAATGGTAAACCATTTCCTTCAAAATATATATGTAATTAGATATTGAATTTCTAGTGATATCAAAAAGTCACACCACATGATTCCATAATCATATCTAATACAAAGAAATAATTCTCCCCATCGAATTTAATTTCAGAATGGCCATAAATAATGTTAATACTCATTTCCAATAACATCAATGTAGTAAATGATGAGAATTATTACATTCCCATTCATATCAAATAAACAGACATTTATAATCATAATTAATCAAAATCATACCATCCCATAAAGTAAAATAAATCATAATCCCCTATAAGAAAAAAAAGATAAATTTCAACTGATCCCCTACATAAAAGAATATTTTTGAAACACTGTGAATAATATGTAAATGTATAAAAATTGGATTATTTCAATCACACAAGGAAATCGAAGATCAATATTAATAATAATAAAAGGTTTTAAAAAAATAGCTAACACACCTTGGACCAAAAAAATATCATTGTTATAATTTCATGATGGAACAAAGGGGGGAAACAAGGGACCAGAGATGATAACTCACAAAGGACATAAAATAAATCCTTAGGAATAAAAGGATCATTGTTAGTGGAAAGTGACTAAAGGATGCCCTAAAATATCAAAGGGTTTTCTCATGTTTTTAGAGAAATATGTGAGGACCAAGAGAATTTATATGATCCTTAAAATTTATAAAAAATTTGGACATTGAATCTTGTATTCCATCAAACACATATTCACATATAGAATCATCATATGGTCCTCCAATTTAGGTTGTGATTTTCTAAAACCCCAAAGATGATGAATATCTAATGAATATCATGGTGCATATTCTCATATTGAATATTTCCATCACATCATGAGATATCTTATCATATCACGCTATGAAAATACATCAAGCAATGAATCACCACCCTCATTGATAAAAAACGACCTCACACATCATGAGGACATGTTCACATTCTTTATCAGTTATAGAATCATAATTTCATCTATGAACTATACCAAAACATCTGTAAGCATCCTTATAATTTTAGAAACTATGAAAAATGAAAATTAACATACCAATTATGTATATAATAGTATACAAGAATCATCTCAATAGATTCTAATAATATTGAATAAAAAACTTAGATTCTAAATGATAGGTTTTAAAAAAAATGTTCCATGAGATACCACTTAGGGATATATCATCACACCCCAAACACTACCACCAACCACACAAACAAAACTAGGAAACAAACATCCAAAAAATATCCCATACAACTTCATCACCACATCAATTTATTCACAAGAATCTACCAATTCACACCACCATTACATCATCGGCTCAAAACATGATGAAAAAACTACTACCACCATAGAACACACCACTAAGCATAAAAATAGCAAGATTACACTATATGTAGAATGATTTTATCCACATTAGGTGGTGAAAACTCTCCTTTTGGATTCAAAGTTTTTCATAATTTAAGATTTCTTGGTTAGGAATGTGTCTTACACTATTTATATGATAGAATATTTAGCACAGATCAATTATTTAATGGAAAAATAACTTATCATAAAATATAATGATTCAATCCTCACAACGGAAAATATAACAAAGGAAAACCGAAGAAAAAAACCATGTTTTAGAAGAACAACTATCTCTCATATTCATTAGTACTCACCACTAGAAGACCATGCCTCTCAAAAACATGATGTGGGATTCATTATAATGACACCGTTGGAGATGTGATAAGTGGAACAAATCATGGATTATATCTATCCATAGTATAAGTGGTAACTGATATCCCAACAATACAATATTCTTCAGTACCTTGAATGATCTAATGAACATGTGAGAAATCATAAATCCCATAAAAAATCTCCACAACCCATTGAGGGGAGACACTCATTAACACATGGTATCCAACATCAAACCCCACGGGTCTCTTCCTACGATAAACATAGGAATTATAAAAATCCTAATCCACCCTCATATTCTTTTTGAAAATTTTGATCTTCTCAGTCATGCATTTCACAACATTCATACAATAAAATTATGATTTCCCAATATCTATCTAGATAAATGGAGAATGGTATGGACTCCTATAAAATAACACAAATAAAGAAATTCTAATGGATGAATGGTAGTTGTTATTGTTGGCAATCCCAAAAATATAAGGTTACCTTCCTAGTTATTTCCATTGTTCATGACTCTATAATACAAAATATACTCCCAACTTTCTATTTTTTAGTTCACGTTCCCATGCATCTAAGGGTGGAAATTCATGATGAGGCATAACCTAGTGCTAATTAATTATTCAATAATATAAATACTCATGATGTTATATGGGGATTATGATCATTGAGGATGGTCATCTATTCCCTAGGATTCATAACTACATAATCCATATATTTCCTCACCAAGACATCAAAAATAGTTGATTCATGGGTCATCCAAAAGTGATATTACCTGGTTAGTTGATCCAGAATAACCCAAAAATATCATATCATACCTAATACTAGGGAAATATTGTTATATAATGCATTGATATGTCCTCCAATTTTACTTAGGGATGTCCAATAAATAAAAAACTCCCAGGACACATTTTTCATATTTACCTGCTAAAAAACCAAACACTTCACAATAATCACTACCATAGACCATTTTATCCTTCTCCACCAAATCTACCTCCTAAATCCCAAAAATGTCATTTTCAAAACTGGATGTCCCATCAATGGTGAATTGTGGTGATCATTTATTACTCCCTTGTGTATTTTCCATTCAACAAATAGTATCAGATGAAATGAAAACTAGTCCTAACTATCCTATGATAATTTATCTAAAGAATCCCCATGTACAACACAATCACACATCACATCAACCTCTAGAAATCCCCACAAAGACTCCACTACCTTCTATACTAGGTATGAATTCATGATCGTCTAATGAATATGCCCTCTTAAATTTAATTACTCCACATCAAGATGCATAATGTCAAGATCCTTGATCCCTTTTAGAACAACCACAAAATCCTTAATAGCACATCGTTGGGATATCCGACTCATCACATTAACAATAAAATTACACTTTCACCAGGTGTAAGAGATATCAATGTCATTGTCTAGGAGAAACTATATCGACCATGGGTTTTCATATTACAATCATACTGCTATACGAAGACAATAAAGAATGGTTCAATTACGTAATGCCTCAACAACATCATGAAAAACACAATGTCTAAAAAACCCATACCATGGGTGGAATAGTTACACTTGAGGGTATGTATATTCCCAAAACTATAATACATATCCATGTTATTCTACAAAAATAGGCATCTCAAGCCCAAATGGAAAGAAAAGAACACCTAAAATATAACCATTTCCACTATAAATTGAAGAACTATAGAAGTTAAGAATTTTCCCTTTATGAAGTAAATTGCTCCTTGTAACTGACAAGTATAGATATATTTATAGTCCTTCTATTTCAGAGATTTCAAAAAGGCTGAAATACATGAAAAAGCACACATGAACTATCATTAATATCCATTAGTCCAATTAACCTACAAAAATCTACCACAGTATTGTTTGTTACATAATAAAAAATTTCTAAACCTAATATGAGTTTATTACAATAACATAATGAGACACAAAATTCCAAAATAAATACACCTCTTCCAACCATGACCTTAAAATTGACAAAATTATATAGAGATGGTGGTCTCATAACACCTTCATGATATATCTGACATAATCAGAAATCATATGTTATGGTATTGAGTATATCAAGAAATTTTTGAAGAAAAAGACAATGAACTTGTCTATGAACACATGGAATTATGATTTCATGAGCCCCTTGAACATAGTTGGTTCTTTATTTGGAAAATAATAACATGAAATTGAAATCCATATTCCCACGCCAGCACTAGAAGGAAGTATTTGGGATATCATCAACCTTTAGCATCCATTGGACATATACAAACCACATAACTATCATAAAGTACCAAATATCCACCTTAAGGGGTTCAAAATGATCATTGATTATCAAAAGTGGGTAACGGTTCATAGCCATCCCCATGATCAACCTTTTGACAACTATAAACAGACTCATACTACCAATCACCTTATCATAAAATAATATTAGGGAACCCCATGGATAAATACTAGGATGGAAAAAACCCTTATATATTATATCATCTTTTCGAATCCTTATTTTCTACAACATAAAGAGATCCATTTGATAAAGATCCTTATTATTGGATAAGCACTTCGTTGTAGGTCTATACTAAACTCGATATCACATATATGGGGTATCATCACAAACTAATATGGAAAAATATCCTAAAACCTTTTAACAACTTTGGAATCCTCCATCATCATAGCCTCTACCAAATCCCTAGTAAACATTTCCATAATTCACAATAAGGGGATACACATTTCTACTACCCTTACGACATCCACATTCACCATTGAAAACATGTATCTAACTACCCACATCATATAAAACTACCATTCTCTAGATGTAGTCGATAACATAAGGCAATGAATTCAGAAAATATATTCCAAAGGTTACAACATGTGATAGTATTAGTATAATGGAAGGATCCCCACATCACTAATTTTTTCCCAACACCAGTCTATAACACCGAAACACATAATACAAGCTACTATGTACTTTATCTGGAATAGTCAATAGTAGGGGAATGGTAAGCCTCTCTACGACTAAGAAAAAGGAAAATACTAGAGTTGGTGAACTGATGGAGTGTGGGGATGATAAATCAAAAAATGTTACAAGAATTGGTAGACAGCAAGATGATTGCGCCCCTAATAATCTCTATCCCATTTAGTGCTACCCTTATATAGGTTAAAACTATCCATAATTTTCTAGTAAACCTCAATATCATGTGGTTCCCCTTATGAATAGTGGCATCTTGATGTCATCCTCAGCCTTCCCTATATCCACTAAGTGGAGTGTTAGAATGCTTCCCCTGAAAAAAGTGGCCTTGCTGGCTGTTATTGCAAAGTGATATTCTAAATCTCACCACCACCACTCTCAGGATATATATGGACCACTTTGCAATGATTTTTTTTATGACCATGGCCCCCGTAGAAAAAGTGAGATGGTCTAGTGTGTCATGAAAAATAATGAAAGACACTTACCTAAGAAAGTAAAAAAGTATACTACAGAGAGAGACTCCTTACAAGTTGAAATGTTGAAGGACACAATTCATAATACATTCCATTACTAACTCATCCCATTAAAGAACACTATAGGTTCCCTTCTCATGGAAGCACACCTTATGAGTGTATATTTTTCCTCACCCTCACCATCATCAGAATATCCAATTATGATAGAAGAAAATAAATGAGTTAACACATATTAGAGAGAAGGGTGGATTAACTCCCCATGATGTTTCAACTAATACTACCCATCCTAGAAAATATTATTGGAAAACAAAAAATACTTAATCATGATAATGAGATCTCACACATACATGATCCCATGATAAAGAGAGATGAACTCATTAATATTCACATACACCATGGTCGATGACCATCCCATTTCCTTAATCCACTTCAGGATATATATACATAAGAAATTTCCTCCACCTTCAACATATATAGATACTTAATCAACCACTAATTAGATTGAACCATCTTATGATTAGATATTAGTGGGACCTAGTACTCTTCCTAGTATCAGATCACATTTTAGTTGATATTGATCTCCTCCAAGAATCACTATATCCCCAGATCATAAATACCACTCATATATTTTTATATCCTACTATTGAAAGGAATACCATTTCGATCACCAATAATATTACTCCTCAATAGGATCAACCCTCCAATGGAATAATAGACCAGGATACTAAACAACACCAACCAAAACAACACACAGATGATTTCCATGATCCATTTTTGAAAAGAAAAAAACGATTTACCTAATAATGATAGTATAAAACTATATTATGATTATTTGAAATTAAATTATGTTAACTTCCCAAAAATAACCTCTTTAAACAAATACATATTGATGCAAGAACCTCTCCTAGGTATCTACCCATTATGATATGCCTCATAAATTGGTCATTAATCGATCTCAATATCCTTATATAGTATCATGGATGAACCTAAAATTCTATGTCCTTATCAACATTCCCCAGTATATGTCATTCACTAAGATCAACTGACTTAATTTTTCCACCAACCTAATAAATAATAATTCTTCATAACTCTAAAGTCATGTTTTTATCAAATAACTCCTTAGATAACATTTTTCATGACCATTGGGCTCTATAGGTGCCCAAATAGTGATGAAAATGAAGGAAGATGTATAATTACTCATGATTCCCACAAACAATTGGCTTCGTGTTATCAAAAAACAAAGACGGTATAAGAATCTCACATATAGAAGATATCACCATCTATTATAGTATAAGATTAAAACATATGATAAAAAATCTAATTAATTATATCTCATAATATTAAGTAAACCCAACATCATCCCATAATTATTGAATAATGTCTTCATAAAAAATAAAATTCTCCTTGAAATACCAAAAGAAACAATTTTATGGTTGTTACCCAGGAGTAGTTCTATAACATGAGAGTATAATGTCTAATTCAATCACTAAAGACCTTATAGAAACAGAAAAAAATACTCTACATATACATGGGGTGAGTATAAAATGTATAAATATAAGTATTATACAAAATGAATCTTATGAACATATGAAATGAGAAAAAAATTCACCTATGAGTAAACTGGAGAACCAACATAATCGAAGGGGGTCAACTAAAAAATCACATATTACCAATGTACACTAACCAAATAATTCATGTAGTAATATAATATGAAGAATATTGGTAATGAGGGTTCCCACGAAAACATTATAATTTATTATCCACTCTCATTTTAAATTTTTATTATTCATGTAATTCCCTTAAATTCTTTAGTATCCTTCCTAATTGAACTAGTGAAACCATACCATTCAAAGTATGTTGTGAGAAACTGACCATCATATCCTACCAAAAGAAACTTGGTTAATCACTTCACATCACATCATTATCATTATTTCTAAAATATATGGGTATCATTAAAATTAAATCCATCAACATCAGTCTATCCTCATACCTTAAAACCCCCCACCATGAAACACCTCATCATCTAATAAAACATCACCACTACTATACTTATAAATACACTGATTTTCTTACATTACTATTACCGAAATTTAAAGACAAAAACATAAAATAATTATAGAAAGAGGATACAATGGTTTAGTGTCTTGGAAAAATCAGTACCATTCCTAACATTTAAAAATTAAACATAAAAATTTATTTAATTACTTCTTCTCCATCATCTTATTGGACCTTGAATTCTCCCTAGTATAAGTTGTCAGCTAAGGATATACATCAAAAAAGGGGTGATCTAAAAGCCGAGTAAGAGGATAGATAAAAATATGAAAAAATATAACATGGGGTGAGGATAATCATTATAATCATAAAATAATAATAGGATCATATGTATGAGAGGAAGAAACAAGAAAATAATTGGAATGTGGTAATGCAAAAAAATGAAACATCATATCTTAGTTGTAAAGTACCACACCTAGTTCTAAACAAAGATAACATCATGTTCATGAAAATTTAAATTTATCTCATGAGGTGCTTCACATTACATAATTCATCTAAGAACTATATAATTCCAGGCACACCCATCATATTATAACATTTAAATTGTGTTATATAATTATGGGTGCCCCCACAACATCACAACATTTACGTTATCAAGCTTTCCACGCAGAAAATATGTCAATATTGAAAATATAATAACCTATGGAAAGAAATGGGTTTCAATGCATAAAAATACATTTGTAAAATTTGGGTTCTAAAATTAAATATGGAATAAAATTCTAGATATAAGAATCATCAAGCATGAGTGGAGGAAACAATCTTGAAAAATAAAATGTGTGTTTTTTTGAAGGAAGATTAATTTTAGAAAACATTGTTTTTATCATGAACTCAGTTATAAAAAATTAATATATAAAAAAATAGATATTTATTAATAAATTATTTTTAAGGAATAACAGTAAATAAAATGGGGTGAAAGAGGGAAAACCAAAAGAAATAGAGTTGGGTTCGATAATTCCCCTTATATACATTAATATCCAATATAATCACATTAGATTCGTTAATTAGAAATTACACAACCATTTATAAACTAATATGATTCTATATGGTTTTATAATGTTCATTTATGGGCCTTTTTCTGAGTTATAGAGTTTAATTTCATTGTTTGAGAGCATTCATTTTCTTTGTTTTAATGACCAGTTCACTTGTATTCATGAATTGAAGTTCATGTAAAATGTGGATAAATATCTACATTTATTATTATATGTTATTACTGTTATTACATAATATTTAATTATTTTATCAATAATTTGGTTATGTATCTTGAGGATGAATCATTAGATAAAAATTAACGATGATCGTTTTAGGTTATTTTTTGCAGTTTTTTATCACAATAGCTAATTTTGTTTCATCATTTAGTATTTTGTATAAATGTTAGTTCCATTACATAAAAGGAGGTGTATTATAAATCTAAAAATCTGGTTTATACCATTTAATGGTTTTATTAACAACCTTGAAGGTGTTGAAAGGAAATGAAAGTACATCACCCATGATATCGGTAAATTGGCACATCACAGGTAGCGATTTCATTTTTATGTGAAAAGAGTGGAAGGGAGAAGTTTAATGATGTATCTTACATTAAAATGATATAATTAAAGTATATTTAATGTAATGGATTTATCATTCCATTTGGATTATGGTATGTGATGAGAAAATAAGAAAATAAATGAAATTGAATGGAATTAAAAAATAAAAAGAGAGGACTAACCTCTTGAATTCTCAACTTGATATCCTTATAAAGGCACTTAGGCTTGATATTTTGATGAAAAAATGTTATTTTAGAATTGGGTGATTTTATAAGGAAGATATTAGTGTATATTTTGGGAAATTATCAAATCCTAAGAGGGGTAAGGATAAGAGGGTGCAAGGAGTGGTATTTATAGTCGAAGAGATATGTGTTTTCTTATAATTTGAATCATTAGTCTATTATTTTTCTCAAGAAAAGATATAGTAAGGAATATTGTGACTATATGAAGTAATTAGTGTATGTGAGTTTGAACTAATTTTCACTAACATGATCCATGTCTCAAGCATGACTAAAAAATTCAGGTTTTTTATCATTTATCATAAATTAGCGTATTTTACAATTCACTAGAAATTCTTGTATTTTAGAAAAATCCCAAAAATTTACCTTGACCATTTTTTCAACGTTTATAATTCAAAAACAAACTCCATTTTATAAAAATAATTTTATAAGTATGAGTACTTTATTTTTTAATTAAAATAATTTACTTGAAAAATATATATTTTAAAATTATAACTGATTTTATAACACTTTGAAAAATTAAATAAGGTCTCATTAAATTATTTTACAATATTAAGACATTAAAATATTAATTTATGAGTACATTTTATGAAAATTAATTTTCTTTTAAAATATTAAACTAATCATAAAATTTTAATTAAATATTTATGACTTATAAATAAACCAACACTTAATTAATATTTTTTAAAATATTTAATTTATTATACTATGACATATGTATATAATATTTTCACTTATAAGATTCCAAAATATTATTTATAATTTCATTAGTATTTTTATTGTTCATTTTTCATGTTTACTATTCATATGGGTTATATTACTATTCCTAAGGTCATGTTATTATTTCATCAGTATTGGTTTTTTAACTTCTAGAAATACTTCTTATTTAATAAATTCACCATTTACAAAGTTTTCATTTTTTTATCTAAGTGTTTTTATATGATTTATACTATGTGAAATTACTATAAAAAGGGAGAAATTACTTTGATTAAAATTTTGGGTCATTACATTCTTCCCCCTTTTTAAAATTTCGCTCTCTAATTTTCATTTTACCTAAACTTGTGAAGGAAATTCTATTTTATCACCTCCTATGGTACCCAAGTTACTTTTTCATATTTATGGATCCTCCAAAAAAAATCTAAAAAGTGGGTTTTATTGTTTCATAGAACCTTATCTCTCTAGTCGATAATCTTTACAAGATTCTCCTCATTAGAGAGTTCATCCTCCAGTTGTACCATTTATGAGTTCAGTACATGTACAAGATCTGGTTTGTACTTCCTCAGGAGTGATACGTAGGATAAATCATGAACCTGATCCATATTTGGTGGAATTGAAAACCGACAATCCAAGACACCTATGAGATCAAGGATCTTGAAGGGGAAAATGTACCTTGGGGGCTTAGCATCCCTTTCATTCCAAACTACATGACTATCTTCCATGGTGATATTCGAAAGAAGACTTTATCTCAATGTCAAACTCTACGTCTCTTTGAAAGTTGTCAGCATAACTCTTCTGCTGACTCTAAGAATATTTGATATGTTTCTAGATGGATTTAACATTCTATTTCATATCTTGCACAATATCAAGTCAAATTTAATTTATTTGTCCAACTTTATCCAAACAGGTTGGAGTTTTACATCACTTTCCACACAGAGCTTTATATGGAGGCATCTAAATACTCTAGTTGAAGCTATTTTTGTATGATAAGTAAACAAATAATAGATTATAATCCCATCCAACTTTCAATTCTAATTATTAGGCTCTTAAAATATCATTTAGTTTCTAAATAGTACTTTTATATTGGCCATCTATTTGGGAGTGATTGGTCATGCTAAAATTTAATTCAGTACTCAAAGCATTTGGAAGACACCTCTGGAACATAGATGTGAACCTGGGATCATGAATAGTTAAAATAGAAAGTTGAACCCAATGAACTCACACCACATCCTTCACATATATCTTAGAAAGTTTTTCAATTGAGAGATATTTCTGGATAGCGATAAAGTGGGAATTATGGTTGATTCTGTCCACCATAACACATAGTGCATTATTTCTTTAAGATGTATTCATAAGACCCATGATGATGTCCATAGTAACATTATCCAATTTCCACAAGGGTATAAGAAATGGTTTCATCATCCCTTTATAATTATATCACATAGATTTAACTTACGGATATATCAATAACCTTGAGATATACTATGAAATCTCCATCTTCATTTTGTCCCACCAGAAGTGTTCTCAGAGATGATGGTACATCTTAACACTCCTGAGATGTATATATAAAGTTGATATATTTTTATTTTCCAATATCTATTTCTTTATCTAAGGTGATTAAGGCACATAAATCCTCATTTCAAACCATATCACATTGTCATCAATGATATGGAACTATTTTGACTTCCCCTTATTTACTGCATTCACCTTCTTTTGTAACTATGGATCATCCCTTTACACCTACTTAATATTATCTTGGATAGATGGTTGGGAGATCATTTGTGCAAAATAGGATGTATTCCATACCAATAGGATTTCCAAACTCAAAGTTTTTATATCCATGAATATAGGTTATTTCTCAATACATAACATGGATAGAGTAGCATGTTATTTTCTGATAAGAGCATCAGATACCTTGTTCACCTTGACAGGATGATAGTGAATACAGAAATCATAGTATTTAGCTAAATATAACCATATCCTTTGATACATGTTGAGATAATTTTTTGTGAATATATACTTTAGGCTCCTGTGATCGGTATATATGTTTCACTTCTCACCATAGATGTAGTTCTGCTAGATTTTCAAGGAAAAAATCAAGCCGCTAGCTCCAGATCATGCATCAGGTAGTTCTGCTCATGGATCATAAAATTTTGTTAGAAATAGGCTACTAAATTATAATTTTTCAGGGATACAAAACACAATACTTTCTTGAAAGAATCAATTTATATCACAAAATATTCTCAAATTTTCGTTAATGTGAGTACATATGTAGTGATAAGCCTTCTCTTTAGATCCATAATGCTTTTCTCATATTCTTCTATCCAAACATAATTTTTTTCTTTCCTTGTTAACTTAGTTATAGGGATTGAAAATCATGAGAAATTAATAAAAATACATCGATAGAAGCCTACTAATCCATGAAAACTATGGATATCTTTGACTCTATAGGATCTATGAAATTCCTCAATTACCTTTGTTTTTTAGGGACTATATAAATTACCACACTTATGAACACATTTATTAAGAATGTGACTTACTGCATAAAAAGGTCACACATTCTAAAATTGGCATACAACTTCACCTTCTGTAATGTCACTAACACATGACTTAGATGTTCTTTATGTTCAAACATTCTCTTAGAGTAGATGAGAATAACATTGATAAAAACTACCACACATTTTTTGAGGAAATTTAAAATGAATCTATTAATCAAATCCATGATGATTGAAGGGGAATTAGTAAGTATAAATGGAATCACCAAAATCTCACAGTTCCAATACATTGTATGGAACATAGTCTTCTGAATATATTTTTTCTTCACCTTTAGTTGATGATATCTAGAATGAAGATAAACCTTTGAGAAGTTATGTGATTCTCATAACTAATCAAACAAGTCATAAATACATAGAAGAGGATACATAATCTTTATAGTGAAATTGTTATGTTCCTGATAATCAATACACAAAGGCATTGATCTATCCTTCTTCATGAAAAATAGCACTGGTTAACCCCAAGGTGATTCAGTGGGTGTATGAACCCTTTGTACAAATTCTCTTACAAAGGATTATTTATCTCCTCTAGTTTGATATGGTCCATCCTATAGGGAAAGTTTGAGATGGGAGTAGTTCTAGGTATGAGTTCAATTGAGAAGTATACATCATGATCCATGGGGTTTCTAGGTCAATATTCATGAAATACATCATTGTATTCCCTCATGATTGTAATTTCCCCTAAGTTTATAACTTCCTTTGACTCAACCATTTGAGTAAGCCATGCTTCTTCATCGGGAATCGATACCCAAATCATTGAATGATTTTCAAAATGAGATTCTTGATCTTCCTTGAATTTGTATAGGATCATGGGATGGTTTGAAATATAAAAATATATTTTTGTTTCCCTACAGTTGTTATGTGCTCTATATAATGAGATCCAATCTATTCCCAGTATAGCATCGAATTACACCAAGGGAAGTATTACGATATTCAATGGAAGAATATTCCCACATATTCTAATAGGAGAAGAGTACAACACTTTGGTTGCAATGATTTCACCACTAGGTGTTTTTATAGATATCTATACTTCATGTTTTTTGGGGAATCAATTTAATAGTTATTGAAAACATGCAAGATATAATGGAATTTCTAGAAACCATATCAAATAATACTTTTTACATTCCTTAATGAATAAGATGTTTCTCTTGTATGGTTTCATTTTCTTCTCCTTCTTATGTAGTAGAGATTTCATAATCCTTTCCTTTATCCATTGACTTTGGTTGCTAATGACACTGATTACACTCAAGAACTAAAGGTTTAGTGAAATATCTTTCATAGTTCCCTTTTCCCCTAAAGTGCGTACCATTCGACCATGGTTGGTTCACTCCTTTAGTACAACAAATTATCCTACTTCCTCATATGTTTTTAGAATTAATGAGTTTGGTTTCATTATCTCCCACACATTAAGTTACCCGCTTCCAATTGAGGAAGTTCACATGACACCTTTTCCCACATTATTGACATATGTGTGGTTATGTTTTCTTTCCACCATTCTCATTACATCCTCCTCAATAAAAATCCATCTTTTATTTTATGTCACCGTAGACATGTGAAAATTATCCACAATCCATATCCACTTTGAGATCATAATGAATCAAATATTCATAATTCTCAAAGTATCAAATTTGAATAACCTTTACATGGTGTGGTTTTAAACCTCTAAAAAATGTATCAATTTTTCTATCATTGTTGATAAGAAAACACAAATCATACCTTGAGAGCCTTATGAAATTTTCTTCATAGGAAATGACAGACTCTCCTTCCATTCGCTTCAACTCAGTGAAATATCTCTCTATATTTTTATGAATAGTTCAAGGGAAATACTTGTTAAGGAATATTATTTTAATGTATTCCCACTCCAACTCATCAAATTAATCCCTCAGATTGGTGTTATTAATAAAATACTAGAATTGGTAGACTTATATATCTCAATGATAAATAGTAAGATTAACATTATGCATCTTAGAATATTGAAGGATTGAAAATATCTTCTCTGTCGAGTTGACCGACTATTCTGCAACTTGTGGATCAAGAGATCCCTTAAACGTCGTTGGTCTTTTCCACATAAAACACTTGATATATAGCTTCCCATATTTAGTGAAAGAGGTAGTTCCATTTTATTTAGTTTATTTTTCACAACCCAAGAAATACAGGTAAGCATCTCCATAAAAGTTTTTACTCAACCCCCCAAATCATTGGGGATGTAGTTCGGGAAATCGTTCCATTTTCCCTCACTATGTTTGATTGGTCTGGTTTCTACTCCTCCAAATTGATTTTTGTTTTCATTTACAAAAATATATGTAAGGATTAGTGGGAAACATAAAATTTCAAACAAAATCTGATAGAGTTCAAAATATTCAATTTCAAATTACATCTTTCAAAATAAAACCCCAGCGATCTTAGATCTGATGAATCTCAAGTCATGCGCCTACCTCCTGTCGCACACATATCATGTCGGATGTATCCTTTCACCTCCCCATCATCACCATACTAGAGAGACCCACTTTAATACCCATCACCGTAATGCACCATCATTTTATTCATAATCCAATACCATTAACCTGCATGAACATCGATAACATCATCACTATTGGAACCACAATCCAAAGAGTCTTCATTGAAACAACCATGAAACATACCAGCAAAACCAAAACCATCCCAAAAAAAATCCTATGAAAATCCATCTAAAGAAAATAATTAAAATGAAAAAACACCCAAATGAACCATCTTCACCATTGTGAATCACCATAAACAGGGACCATCAGAACCAAAACATGCAGTCTTCTGTAGAGATGACTCCGACCAACACCACCTACTGCATCATTAGAAGATCCTATAGAACTGAAAAGATTTACCATATCCCACACCACTTAAAACCTCATACTACTCCCCACACACATCCAAAAACACACTTGGTAATCATTTCACCCAATTGACATAAGAGGGAGAAAATAACTAGGAAGGAAGATCTGAGAGGAACAATAAAGAATGGGGCCAAAACAATCCAATGGAAGGAAAACCAAGAGAAAATAAAAAAATAAAAAAATAATAAACCACTATAGAGAGAGAAAGTGGAGACCTGGGGATGAAAACCTAGGAGAACTACTGTGAAGAAATAAAGAGATAACCAAGTCTAAAACCCTAAAAGAATAAACAATGTCCTTGAGTAAAAATAGGGAATGAAGGGCTAAAAACCTAAGAGAAACAAGATGAAAGGGGAATCCGGGATTAAAAACCATTTATGTAACATCAAGTAGGGAGAATCGATTAACATGGGTAAGAGAATTCAAGGGACTAATCCTCTAGATTGAAGAAAACCTGGAGAATTATAAGGAGGAAATTCCCATCTATTCTAGGGAGAACTCTAAACCGTAGAAGAAAGGATGATGTATGAGAGTATTAGAAGAGAAGTAAGAGGGTGAGGAAAATATCAAATAATGGGTATCGGGAAAGTGAGGCACCGTACTTACTAAACCCCCTTTCTACCTAGTATCTCATATCTCCCTCTAATTTCTAAAATAGAAACTTTTAGAAAAAAACATAAGTCAATAATTCCTCAATAAATAATTTATTCCTCTATGGAATTAAGTATAAAGGCATATCTTGTGGGATCCCTATGTTAAAATTTTTATTAAGAAGTATTATTGGGTTATTACTTAT
Organism: Viscum album; assembly: GCA_963277665.1. Taxonomy (NCBI): domain Eukaryota; kingdom Viridiplantae; phylum Streptophyta; class Magnoliopsida; order Santalales; family Viscaceae; genus Viscum; species Viscum album. Next base: position 121,304,459 of record OY728119.1, read on the forward strand.
TCATAATTTCATACTAAGGATTTTCATTAAGGTTATATAATCCCAATCCCCAAATTAACTAAACCACCCTGCTTTTCTTACATTACTAATACAATAATTTAAAGACAAAAACATAAAATCATTACACCATGAAGATCTAAAGGTTTATTGTTATGTGAAAATTAGGACTATACATAACTTTCAGAAAATAAAACATAATCATTTATTTAATTCCTTCCTCTGTAGCTTCTAATTGGACCATGAACTCTCATTAGTACATGTAGTAACCTGAGGATATACTTCAAAAAGTAGTGAGATAAAAGCCTAGTAAGAGGATAGAAATGAACATGAAACAATATAAAATGGGTTGATAATAATCATTATCATCATAACATAGTCATATTATCATAATAATTAGAGGAATCATTAAGAAAAGATGTGGAATGTAGTAACTCATAAAAATGAGACATCATGTCTTAGTGGTCAACTACCACACATAGTTGTGAAAAAATATAAAATCATGTTCGTGCATAATTAAATTTATCTCTTGATGTTATTCAAATTATCCCATGCATTGGAGTGATATATAATAATTATAACACTCGCCGTATCATAACATTTACAATGTACTATATATTTCAAGGCGTACCCATCACTTTACAAAATTTTCATTATCATTCATGCCACATAGAAAATAAATCAATATTGAAAATTTAATAACCCATGTAAAGGAATGGGTTTCATTTCATAAAAATAAATTCACAAACATTGTGTTCCCAAATGAAAGAGGGAGTAACATACTTGATATAAGAATCATCATGCTTGAGTGAAGGAAATAATATTGGGAAGTAAAATGCATGTTTTATTTGAAAAAGAGTTCATTTGGAAAACATTTTGTCTGACAAAGAATTGAGTAGAAAACATTTATATCAAAAAAAGGTAATTTAATGGTGAATAATTTTTATTATGGAATTACCATACTAAAAATGGGGTGAAAGAGGGGAAACCTAAAGAAAGAGAGTTGTGTTCGAGAATTCCCCTTAACTTTTTCCCGAAAGCTTCATTCAAATTAATATCAAATATAATAATATTATATTCATTAATTAAAAAATATAAAACCTTTTATAAATGAATATTATTTTTTATGTTTTTATTATGTTCTTTTTTGGGCCTTTGGATTTATATATTATAATTTCATCATTTAGGAGCATTTATTTTCACAGTTTTCATGATATGTTCAATTGTATTAATGAATGGATGTTCAAGTAAACTGGGGATACATATCTATAATTTTTATTATATTTTTATAATTATATTACATATTTTTAATTCATATTTGAAATAATTTCGTTATATACCATAATGAAGAATCATTAGATAAAAATAAATGATGATCATTTTAGGTTAGTTTTGGATGTTTTTTGATCATAATGAACTCATTTTATCTAATCATTAAGTAATATGTATAAATGTTACTTCTAGAACATAAGAAGGGTTTTATCATAAATATTAAATTATTTTATAAACCAATTAATTTTTTATTAATGTTATTATTTCATTTAAGTAAAATAAAAGTGCATCACCAAAGATATTGGTAAATTGACACATCACGATTGACAATATCATTTTATAATGATAGAGTTAGAGGGAATAATTTAAGGATGAATATTACATTAACCTTATATAATTATAGGATAATTAATGTATTGGAGTTATCATGAAATTCTGGTTAAATGAGGTGGGGATAGAATAAGAAAAGAAATGAAATTGAAAGAAATTTAAAAGAAAAAGAGAGAGGATTGACCACCTAAATTATCATGGACATGTGGGAGATAATAGGGAATTTTATTGGGAATAATATTGGAAGGTATCAAAGCTTGATAGGTGTGAAGAGAATAGAGTGTGAGGGGTGGTATTTATAGTGGAGGAGAGAGAAATGTTTTATTATTTAAATCATTAGTATATTATTTTTCTGAAGGAAATAAATAGTGAGGATTATTGTGAATTAATAAAGTAATTAGTTCTTCTAATTTCAAAACAATGGACACTTATATCATCCATGACTCAAGAATGACTAAAATTTTTTGGTTTTTTGCATTTATCTCAAATTTTCATATTTTACAATTCACAAAAAATTAAATTATTTTAGAAAAATATAAAAAAATCACCCAAATATTTTTTACAGTTAGAACTAAAAAAATCAATCCATTTTATTAAAATAATTTTATAGATATTTGTAATTTAATTTAAAATTAAAATCATCATTTTCTTTGAAAATACAGATTTTAAAATTATAACTGATTTTATAACACTTTTGAAATTTACTTAAGGTCTCATAAAATTATCATAAAATCATAACACATAAAAATATTAAATTATTAAAAAAATTAACGAAAACAAGTTTTATTTTAAATTATGAAATTATTTAAAAAAAATTAATTAAACAATTACAACTTATATAAATACAAACACTTAATTAATTATTTTTAAAATATATACATTCATATAATATGATATACTTATATCATATTTTCCCATATAATATGTGAAATTTTTATTTATACATTCATTGGTGTTGTTGCTATTTATTTTTCCAGTTTATTATTCATATGGTTCATATTACTATTCTTAATGTCAAGTTACTGTTTCATCAGTATTAATTCCTTAACATCTAGAAAAACATCTTACTTAATTAATTATTCATTTATAAAGTTTATATTATGGTATCTATGATGATTTATGTTATTTATACTATTTTACATTACTATAACAAGGGAGAAATTATTATGATAAAAAATTTGGGTTGTTACAATAATTTTGACTTTTATCCACTATCAATCATTGACACCGACTATAATAGAATATAAAGAGAGGAATATGGTGTATCCTTCTCTACATATTCACAATTTGTTCATTGTAAAAAATAACCCCATAATATTTGTGTTTTAGAACTTGGATCATAACACTGGTGAGGTTGTATAGGTATCATAATGAAAATAAAATATCTAATAACCACACAAACAAGACAAACCTTTGAGTAAAGAAAAATAGGTCAATAATGACTAACAACATAAATAAAATTCCTCAAAACCACTTCCACATTCACTACCACCTCTAATTCATACCACCACATGAACAATCCATATACAACAAACCACAAGCCACATTCCATATTTTCTTTTCATGTTAAGCCATTAAAATATTTTCTAAATTAAGAACCATTGTAATTATTATGTCTATTAAAATTAATATTGAAATGGACTCTTTATCTACACACCCCATTTTATTTTGAGAACTCATTTTTATTTAAAAATAATTCCATTACACATTCAATAATAAAACCTCTTCCATCATAACGAGAGAAATAAAATATCCTTCATGAACTAATAATATTGTGTTCCATGTTTCTAATTGAACTAAACTATTATAGTCCTTAGGTGTGTATTTTGGGAATGTAATGAATATTAATATCAAATGATGTAATATCCATGCATGATAATCCCCTGTCTATTTTGATGGTATCAGAGGGATAAATGTAATCTGATCCCTAGGAAATTTCTCGTGTGAGCATTAGTTGAATCACGAATCCGCAACCATGAGAATAATGAGAAAAATGGTTCCACTAGGGATGGTGGTGTGTCCCACCTAGGAGGTGTAGCTACCCATGTATTGATTTGATAGGAATCATTTATAGTACAATAAGTGTAAATATAGAATTCTATAGTTGTTATCAAATGAAAGGTATATTAAACCTTTTAAAAATAAGGGTTATAATATTTTTGTGATCACCATAAGGATATTTAAAAGGAAATATCTATGTATTTATATAAGGAAAATCTTAATGATGATTCAAATTAAAGGAAACTATCTTCTTATTTTTGAAAATTATAGAGCAATCGATTCCATGAAGTTGCATCCATGTCAGGAAACTACATGATTATTTGGCTCTAAAACTATTTTACCATGGTTTAAGAAATCTGATACATGTACTTTGAGAAAAACTTAATCCTCCCATCAGGAATGAAAATTGTCCTCTCTACGGACCTGTTTTGACAATCATGTGGGAAATAATTTGTAAATTAACAAAATCTTTACGAACCATAATAAAGTATTTAAATATATGATGACTATGAATGACATTAGAAAAAACTAAAGTGTCATATATTAAAGAATTTTTAATGATATATACATCCTATAAGTAATTTTTCATGATTATGTGGTTCCCCATCATGATTATTTTTTCTTACAACATTTTTTTTGTTTTCATAAATGAATATAAATAGAATGTATATTGTTAACATTGATTTGTAAGTAATATTCAGTGACTATGAGAATAGAAATTAGATAATAACTAGAGGGAACAATATTGTGATTATTCTTAAAAATATATCGTAATATATATTAAGAAAGTGGACTTCAGTGAGATTACCAACACATCAAATAGGATGAATATGGGATTTTATGAAATATCATGCAGTAATGAACATAGAGGAAGTAATATATGGATTATTTCATTTTAGGAATATATGAATAATAACCCGATGAAATATCTCAAATTGAGGGTAATATGTTATCTGTGTTGAAAAGACGGCCAAAGTGTGAAATATTTTCAATGGGTTCAATGTATTATGTGTGCGGAGCATGCGCAATACCCAAGTAAATGACCAAACCCTTATATTAACTTATTGACCAAATAAGGACCTATGGAATTCCAATAATTAATTTGGAAGGATTTATGTATTTATATATTTTGATTCTAGAAATATGATATATGAATTGTGAGATATATAATTATTTTTCAGTATAAGTTTTTCATTAAATATTTAAAAGAATATGTTAAAAGATATTGATGAGCGAGAAAATTGATTTATTAGAATGGTTATATTAATGTAAAACACATTATTCAAGGAAAAATAAACATTAATATGTTTTAGATTTTGAGATACTAATGTTGGGATAAAGAGATGATTGATTTGGATTAAGTGAATTACATAGTATTGAGGAACTTTAACTAATTAATGATTTTTGGAAAACATGGTTTATGTTATCACTATTTTGTTTACAATAATCTTTAATCAATGTGATATATCAATTAATTAATGATGTTATTAAATAAATGAGGAAGATTTCATGTTTTTATTGAAATTCAATGGAAATTTCAGTTATTACCATGTTTTAATATAATACATTATGAAGGTATTTACATGTTTTCTACGTGATAATAAAGATAAATATTAAGATATATGGGGTATTAATTTGATGGAATTTTTGAGAAACATAGTGACATTCATAATACTTTTTTTATTTTTGGAAGGGTTATAAGGATAACAATTTATGGGATCATTTATTTTTAACATTATACAAGGTTTTAGAGATTAATGTATTACTTCACCATATAATGATTTTTCTATATTGCATAACCTGTGTTATATTTCTTTTAACTTAGGATATAAGGAATTACTTCTCATTAATTGTGAAATTTTATTTTGTGGTTCAAACCTGAAAAACAATTATCTCATAGATTAAGAGAATATGTTAATATTGATTAGAGAATAACTAAATAATAAATTTGTGCCTATGAAATAAAAATATGTCATATATGTATATTTTCATATGTTATAGGTAAATATTGAAAATTAATTCCAAAATATTAGGAAAAGGATATGGAAACATTTTTTTTATTTTTTATGATATCAATAAGCTTTTTCATGCCTCTGTGGTTATTGTCATTGTGGTTATTAACCACTTTTTAATCACTCACTTTCTTTTGATCAATGTTCTCTATCAATACCCATCAGTATTTTGGATATCGTTATCACTTATATCTCTATGTTTCCATATCCCAACTATGTTATCCAATTTAGAAACCTATTGTGTGTTATTCATCATTAATGTTTTACATCCATTTATTTTTTTAGGTAATAATTTGTATTATGAATTTTTATTATGTGGGTTTCTATACAGTAATTTTGAAATGTAAAACCTTTGATGAATGAGAATAATTTCAATGGAGAAATTATTTTTAAGGGTTTCAAAAGGAAATATCCTATGATTTTTGGAATTTGTTTCAAATTCATTAAATTTTTTAAATAACCTACGTTATATGAAACAATTAGTTTATATTAAATTATACGTACACATGAGTTTCTTCAAGAGAATGCATGACACGAAACACTAAGCATTAGTTAATCATGAAATGATATTATTTTAAACATGACTGTTATATCATATCCATGATATAAGCAAGTATTGATAGTACTAAATAAGTTATTAAATATTAATCTAAATGTCAATATATATTTATTTTTTAAATTCTTATAAAGTAATCAATTAATTTTTAGTAAATTAAAAATATTTAAAGTTATATGTTTTCATCAAATATTTTTTATTTATTTTTTTAGAAAATATAATAATTAAATTATAGATATTTAACTTAAATAAGATTTTTATAATTAAATATGACTATTTTTAATTTTATTTATAGATATTTAACTTATAGTAACAATTAATATTTTGAATAACCTTATTAAAATGAACTTATAGTGGAATTTTGTGATTTATTAGACACTTTTAATTTATCAATGGATAGTGAAAATATAGATTTTTGAAATACTATCATTTCATTTCAACAAATAAAATAATTCAAAATCATCATTACATTATAAAGCTTTTTAAGTGTTATTTATTAATATTAAATCAACGTAATTACTTTAGGATAAACTTTATATTTAATTTAGTATAATATTATTTTTATGATTTAAAAAGGGGATTTTAGAATATATTTTTAATGTGAAAAATGATTCTCCATTTCAATTAATTAATATAATACCTAAATAATAGTTTTTTAAATGAAACTAAAAAATATAATAGTAATTTAGTTCCATTAATATCCATACAATTATTACTATTATACATATAGTTAATATAAAACTATCTTGTGCTAGAGAAAAATACACATCTCAAAAACCGATTTTTATACATGTTGCGGGTTCTGTTTTAATTTTTTTTCTAATATTAGATAATATATTTAAAAAAATTATGTTTCTCAATAATCTTGTAAAAAAATTTATGAAGAGTTATTGATAATTTTCTCAAAATAATACTAATTTAGTTAATTGTAAAATATAATGAATTTTAATTTAAAAAGGTCATTAGGGTTAATTAATGTATAATGTTAAATTATATTTGAAATTGTTTGTAAAGTAATATTATCTCAATTATACATTTAATTATATAATTTAATTCATTATAATAAATTTCATGTCGAATTTCTAAATAAAATGTTTGTAAAACTTTAAACATTTTCTCTTTTAGAATCAGTTTTCTCATCATGTAACACCCCAAGATTTTGTTATTTTTTTCAAATTAATTTAATATTTTTATATTGTTCATTTCATGAAATGATGAAAATATTTATTTATTAAATAACTAAGCCAAAAATTCCTTAAACATGGAACTTAGTTGGCTTGCGCTACACGTAGCACCAGCTTATTATATGTTACACGCAACACCAGGTTTCTATGAAGCACATTTTTATAGTTTTAAATATTTCAATGAGATTATTATAACCTAGATGTTAAAATTATTAATATTAATAGTAATAATTACTTTTACCTAAAAAATAATAACATTTTTTTGAAATAAAACATATTGGTGACAAAACAAATAATTTTCTGTAATGTTCTTATATGTTTAAAAATACAATTTTTTCCAATGAGCTGATTTTAATATACTTATGTGAAAATTAATGGAATTAATTTTAGAAAAATTTAGAAATTTAATTTTATAAAATAAACTTCAATTTTAAATTTTGAATTTCTAAATTATCTTAGGGAGAATTTTTGGGATTTTTTAAGAAACATCATTTTTGGATAAATAATCAAAAATATCGGGTTTTAATTCAACACATCCTTTTAACATAATTTATTTATAAAGAAAAGAAATATTTATGTTTGGTTTCAATGTTTAATTAGATCATATTTTTATCTATTAATCCAATTTAGGTCATTGAAATCAATTTCACTTTAAAATTTTTTATTAAACATAGCAAACATTTGGACATTTTTAATTTAAAGACCAGGAGTGTCATCCCGCTAGAGGAATTAATTTTATATTAATTTCAATAACTTATGTGATTATAATTTGGAAAAAGGGGTTTGATATTGGGAACCATTTATGTTGGGAAAAAATACCTCAAAGCATCATTGAAGTATTTTTGAGGTGATTGTGTTTGTTGAAAAACTGGGCCTCTACGTTTTGTTTGTTGAAAAAGAAAACCATGATGTATGAGTGTGTTGACAAAGTGGGTTTACATGGTGATTTTTTGGGTTCAAGGGATGCTTTCAAAAATCCATTATTGATTGAAGAAACTTGACAAAGGGATGGATGATCTGGAGTTGGTACAAAAAGATCAAATACAAGGTGGTGCAATTTTCTAGTGTTTACCAAATTTTTGGGTCTAAAAATAAGAAAATGTAGAGATGCATTTTTGGTAAAGGGAGGAGCTTGAAAATTAAGATTGGTTCATGAAAAATAATACGGGGCACAAAAAATTAGTGGGATTCATGAACAATATAGTGGCACGTGAAACATCAGCGGGTTGTGTGAAATATTTTCCTCGTCCTCGAAAAAGAACAGTGATGCACAAAATAGTTGAATGATGTTTTTTGTGTAAGAGGTATTTCGAGGTTCGAATCTCGAAAATTGGAAATGGCATGAGGTGCGCAAAATATTGGAGCAGTGCGTGAAAAATGGTGTTACGCGGAAGATTTGTTTTTCACGCTCGAAGTGGGTTTTTTGCGCGAGGCCGATTTTGCCTATAATATGAAGTGACCCCCTCCATTCGGGGGAGCTCAATACATAGAGAGTATCTAAGATCTGGCGCATGAAACCGGAGTTCCCAATAGAGTTGCGCAAAAAAAATACTGTTGCATGAAAAGTGAATTTAGCGAAAAAGTGGAGAATTGCGCGCAAGGCAGTGTAGAGGCTGCGGGTAAAATTTGGTTGTGGCACGTAAAAGAGGTGTTTCGTGAAAATTGTATTTCATGCAAAGCATGGTAATTATGCGCAAGGTTCCGTAAGGGATTCACATAAAAATTGAGGTTTCTCGGTACACCCGGTGCAATGTGAGATTCATCTGTGGGTGAATGTTGGATGTCAACAGAGCATCTATCAATAGTTCAAGATGCAGATTTCATTAGTGATAATAAAGATACCTAGATGTATATAAAATGTGATTGGATATTCTGAAGAAGTAGTGAGGACACTTCAGTTGAGAGAGTATTGAGCGTTCATATTGTGAGTGGTTGTAAACCAAGAAGGACAGTGAGTCAGCTTCGAACTTGTAAATAGTAGTGCACTTATAGTGGAATTGTTACATCAGCACACTGCTAGTGTATGCTCCTTGGACATATCCTAGTGAGGGTGAACCAAATAAAAATAGTTATGTCCTGTGCATTCTTTAAGTTTTATTCATACTCTACTTAGGGAAGGATAGAGAAGAGGGTTTTGTCTAGCAGCAAAAAAAGATAAAAAATGGAAGTTGTTTTAATCTATCATACCCGGATTCACCCCCCTCTCAGGGTATCTAGCCTAGTGGTCATAAAAATTTAGAATAAGGGGAATTTTTTTGACCAAAATTATTTGTGAAATTGATAAAATTTAGATTCAACATTAAAGTTAAAAATTAGGTTAATAAATTACTAAAACCTAAATTTAAGACCCAAAAAGACCTATAAACATGTAAAGAAACAATTTTCTGAACATTATTCATCCATGAACCATCTATAGTTGAGTTGTTTTCATTTTATAACATATTTACGTAACAATGTTGGTAAATCTAACTTGTTTTCAAAACTGCCAAGTGTATCATTTCCCTTCCCCATACAATGCCACCACCTCTCCCTCTTCTTCACACCACTCAAACCTCAATGTTTCATCCAGGATCTTCTAAATAAAATTCATAAAATCCATACCTTCCACCTTTAATTTTCCTTTTTTTAGGAAATCAATCCAAGAATCCTTTTGGAACAAACCCAAAGGAGTTACCCGATTAAGATGTAACATATTCTATCAAGATCCTTTATTTTAATTTATTTCTACACCTCTCCAATCTCTTTATTACATGAATTCATAAAAAAACAAGTATCCTCAATATAATATTATTTTTTATGAATGCTGTTTTCCCTACACCTATAATCACCTCCATCTAATGGTTAACTAAGATACTGTTTACATGTACTGTGAACTACCACCTCATGAAATGATGATAGTTCATTTTTCATTTACCTCCACTCATGGAGGAAATTAGGATGGGAAATATATTTTTATATGTCATAAATTCTATGTATTGTGTATTTAAAATTATTTAATCCTTTTAAAATAAATTATATTTATACATTCTACTTGGTGTAAATATGATAATATCATTTGAGGAAGTGTAGACTACCTCCCCCTCCTAGTTATGTGATATATTCAAACACTACATCAAATATATGAAGGATGTGTTTTGTGAAATTATATAATATATATTAGATAATTATGGTACACAATTATAATATATATATATATATATTTCATTTTATTTTTTCTTTCAACATGATAATAAAAATGGAATCAAATTTTCCTACTTGCGTACAGCTTACCGTCTCTATGAACGGTGTATTCCATTTCATACTTATATAGTCAATAGATTAGTATATTAAAAATATTCTGAATATAAATGATATTTATATCATGGTGTAAATTTTTGAAATCATGATACAAGTATAAGGACCGAAGATATAACAAATTAAGACACATGAGAAGAATAAAGTGAATATTACCCGAAGTGAATCCTTAACATAGGATTGTTAACAAGAGGGTAATATAAAGTCATAATAAAACCATATATGGTAATAGATATAAGAATATGGTCCGGTGAAAGAGGCATAATAAATTTATTGTCATTATATATGTGTTTTTTATTAGTACAAAGAGAATCAATACACAAGGTGAGGGGATTTTATCTCATTTTATATTTCTATGAGATACATAACTTCTTCACCACCCATTATTTTTATATGGTGTGTATAATAGCCATGGTTGTATTAAATTATTATTATAATTAAATTTATGAGTATTTAAATATACATTCTGTGATATCTATTTCAGGTGGTTAAGGTTTCAAAATCTACCAAATCATTAAGATAATATTTGTCTCAATTTACCTTCTTTGAGACACAAGCCATATTATACATATATATTTTTATTGAAGGTGTACATAATATATTTTACATGTAAATATAATTAACATACATCCATTACTAATATTTTATGCTTCATTTAATTCCACTTTCTTACATGGTGAGTATGGTTTTAAGTTACCATGTGGTAAGAGTTTATTGAAACAATCACATTGTTTTTCAATATTATTTATGTTTATACTTCCTTTGGTGAAATCATATGATCCATCCTTCAATAGAACTCATTAATTTTCTTTTCATATGGTTATTCATTATATATTTATTTATTGGTATTATTTTCCCACTCTTTGGTTCATAATATAGTTAAGAAATTGTTTTTAGATAGCTTGACATTTCCTGATCATCGGTCGAAAATCTATGTTCCTTCAACACATTTTTTCAAAAAACAAAAATTTCAAAAAATATTATAATATTACCCTATAATAATAAAAAAAAATTTATTTCCATGTTATAAATTTTAAAAAATGGGTTCTTAAAAATTAATCTTATTTTCATTTTCTAATAGAGGCACATTTCTAACATTTTTATGGTGTAAATGGAATGTTTAACATGCACAGATTATACCCAGCATCATTATCGACAATCACATGAAGCATACTTTTCAAGATTAAAATGTTATTATTTTAAAAATAATATTCTCTAATATTTTATAAATTCATTGTTTTATGTGGGATTCGGTGAAAAAGTTATTCAAAAATATTTTGTGGTTATCAATGATTCTTTAAATATTTTAAAATCTATTTTTAATGAAAAGGGTTTCCAAAAAATGTTTTATGTTTAAAAAATAATTTTAAATGTTTTAAAGATTTATTTTATAAATTTTCAAGGAAAATGATTTTCAAAAAATTTTCAAGCTCCTTATATAAGTTTTCAAGGAAAATAGTTTTCAAAATGTTTTTAAGATTATTTTATAAGTTGACAAGGAAATGGTTTTAAAAATGTTTTCAAAATTATTTTATATTTTTTCTGAGGATTTTTTTTTTCAAAACGTTTTATGTTTTAGAGATCATATTTCACAGAATAGGGGATATTTTCCTCATGAAATCTTTCCAAAATATCCTTCCATGTTATTTTCCCTCTACGATGACATATGTTGATGATACTCATTATCGTATAGTAAATGAAACAATGATGTATTCATATTAATTCTTTAATTTTATAAATTTAGGACACCTGTTTCTCTATCATGGGTTAGATGATTTTGAAGCCAAATTCTTTTCACAGGTCATTCTTATGATGAAATGATTATTAAACCTATATTTTTTTCATAGGTTACAAAATTATTGAATGTTTATAATACTAATTTATTTCATGGGGTATGATATGATTATTTATGATCTTGTGGAACATGTAGGAATGATTTCACTATGATATGGGTGGGACCTTTATCTCCCTCCAATTCAATGGGTAATGATTTATATCTCATGATATAGACTAATATGGTCTTGAGAGTTATCCTGGACTACTAAGATGGCCATGTGAGTGAGGAAAGACTGACAAGATGCTATGAGGAGTGAAATCATGCTACTAAGGCGTCCAAGGCAGTGAACCATGACTACTATGATGGTATGGGGAGTGAAACCTTACTACTAAGATTATATTGACTGTAATTCCTTTCCTACTCTGGAAATCGTATATATACTTATTTGTTTTCCAAAATTCAATGATTTATTACCATGTCATGTTGTTATGGATTATGTTCATTATTTCATTATTATTTGTGTCTTATGAATTGCTAAGATTTATTCCTTGTTTCATCTATATTATCTTTGATGTGCTGGGTATGATCTTATATTTTAAATATCATGAACACATATCCTTATGCTCATGATTATTCTTACATATCTCCTTTTTAACCTTATGTAGAATCTAATCTCACGCATTCTTTTGTTTACTTTGCTAGGTTATGAATATTTGTATTATGTTTGGTGTTTCCAATAAGGGTGCTAGGAAACAAGAACATAGTGGGTGATAATGTATCTCATTTATGTATGAGTGTTTGGGTTTTCATGTTTCCAAATGCACTAGAATAATACAGTCTTTGGGTGCCTGATTGTATAATGAATTAACTATTTATAAAGTTTATGTAATATTAATGTATGAAATAATAGTTTCACTATAGTTGTTATTAGAGAAAACTTTTAGTTAACCTTTCAATGTTAGGATGATAAAACCTTAGTGATAACCTTAAGGACATATATAGGGATAAGTCTAAGGATAAGGAAAATTATAGGAAATTGTCCTAGAATTTTTCTAAAGGATAGAGTGAGTAGTTTAATAGAAATTCATCCCTATTTGGATAATAAAAGTGGATTTATATTTTAAACAGATGTACATAGTGGTAACAACATAGACAAGATGTTTCTCACCTCACTTGGGGTAATATGTTACAAAAAAGGGGGCTTACTACACAACTGGCTTGACACTCCCTAGGGATTTTCTTTGTGAATTTAAAAACTCTTCATAAACTGTCATAAAGGATCTAAATATAATTTGGACATAAATAACCAATGATAAACCTAGGGTACCATATATTAAGGAAGTTATCATGTTTTAGACATCCTATAAGTAATTATTTTCATGACTATGTGGTTTTATTGTTTGATAAGTAATGCTCAAACTATTATTTTGGTTTTAGTCAATAGCAAGAACAAAATGGAACTTGATTAACGTCGAATGTGATTTATTATTTTATAATGATAGGTAAAGTGTGATGATCACTAGAGAGAAAGATATTGTGATCAGGCCTAATAAATTTTCACAGAACATGATCAATAATGTATACCATAACCCTCTTTCAAAATTACCAAGGAAGAGAAAGATGGATTTCGATGAGAGTATGGGTAATATAGACCATGGAGAAAATAATATTCAGTATCCTTTGTGTCAAGCATGGGGAAAGTACCACCTAAGTGAGTGTACTACAGGAATAAGATGTTTTTTCTGTGGAAACGATGGAAATAAATAAAGTGATTACAATGGAAAAATATTGATTTCAGTTAACAAAATGGATGATAATATTGGAATCCCCAATTCATCATCGAAGTATAAGTGTTTTATGTGTGTAAGAAATGGACATTATGCAACTCAATGTCCTAATAGGGAAGCATTAGAAGAGGATCAGTAAGGTGGTATGAGTAATGGATACATTGCTAACGATGAAGAGACTACAAATGAAATGTGAATGGAAAGAGGTATTATATAAAAGGATGATGTATCCTTTTCAATGGATTAAGGATGATCTAATTCATGTTTTTATGTATTTGGAATCCGTAATAAGGAAAGGTGAAATATATAAGGATTTTCCAGTTTATATTTTCGGATAATAATTTCTATGAAAAAATTGAATTGTTCTGATGGAATAGAAAAGTGATTTAATCGAAATGTGATGTCCATAGAAAACACACAATTAAGGGAAATATTACCCTTAATATGTTCCATATGATAAGATATTTTTTTTGGATAAATATGTATGGGATATGAATATGTAAATTGGATGGTGATAATTCCCTTGTAACTAATTAAGGATGATTTGAAATGTAGTTCATAATAACATGGATTAAGTTAACAACATCTTGGATTTGTGGAATATATCTATTAATCTATGGAATAATGATGCATTCCTGTTTTCCAAAATGATTTATTGTAATTTTGGTTATTTCCATGTTCCAATAGAATTTACTATGAGGGTATTCACATGTTTGTAATGTAATAAAAATGAACTAATTTTTGATATGTGGAGGATAAATGTTATCTGATTTCATTAATTTCATTCTAATTTTTTGGATTTTCATCTTTATAATGGTTATAAGGTTCACAATTCATGAAAGGTTTTGGCTAAACATTGGTGGAGGAATTTTTCTATTTAGATTTTATTAAAAATCCAAGTTAAAAGGATATTTAGTGATTGACCTTATTTCTAGAGTGTTCATAATATTTTGGAAATTATATTACTATGGTTTTATAAAAGTACATCATTTATGTCGGGTGAATACCAGTCATGTCTGTCAAGGCCGCGGGTCTTGAACCCATGATTGAAGAACAATAAGGGGTTCACACCCATTGATTGCCTACATTATGACTTAGTTAGTGCATAATTATATTTTATGAATAATTATATATTATTAAATATTAGTGTTACATTTTTTGTTAAGATATTAATCTATTAACCATAATGATTTTTAAGAATAGTTATAAACAAATAGTTATAATTTTAATTTTTTATGGGCCTAAATATCTACTAAAAGAGTATTTTAGTGATTCAGGTATCCATCTTAATTTATGTGCATCCATTTATTGAAGTAATGGGGGAATTAGAAATAATTAAAATAACCACCAATGAATGAATTTATTATTCAAATAAATCACGTTAGTTTATTTCCTTATATTCTTGATCAATAAAAGAGTTACTCCAGGATTGGTTAATAATAAAAAATGTTGTCATAATAAAATAATTATTTTGAACTGATGAACTTATAAATCATCACATATTTATGACTTTGAGTTCCTAAATTTTTATTTATTATTTACTTGTTTGTGATTTATGACCACAATCTCTCCCTATAAATATTTATGCTTTTCCTCCATGTCCAATATTCACTCCGAACCCATGTTCTCTTATTTGGAAACCTTGTTATATAATACCAAGGGCAACTACTATGGTTCATGTTTTTAGTTTTTAATAGAAGTTTTAGTACACATTTTGATGTTGCTGGTTTCAATGAAATTAATTTTCATGTATTAAAACTTTGATAACCAAGCCTAATTATGAAGAAAAAATTCATTTTAAGGGTGTTGGAATGTAACACCCAGAGAATTTATGAAAGTAATTTTGAATTAATTTAATATTTTAGTATTTTTAATTTCCTAAAACTCTGAAAATAGTTTTTTATGTTAAATCAATAATTCAAAAATTCATTTCACAAGAAACTAAATAGTCTTGGGCTACACGCAACACCAACTTGATGTACGTTACACGCCACACCAAGTTTCTACGAAGCATTATTTTGTTGTTATGATTATTTTAATGAGATTATTGCAACATAGACATTAAATTTAGTGATATTAATAGTAATAAATAAATTTTAAATAATTATTTAATTTTTTTAAAGACATGAAACATATTAATTATGAAAGAGATAATTTTTGGTAAAGTCCTTTTATGTTTAAATATACTATTTTCACAAATGAAATGATTTTAATGTCCTTAGGTGGAAAATAATTAAATTAATATTGGTTAAATTTAGAAATTTAATTTGATAAAATAAATATATTTTTTATTTATATTGTTGAAATTATTTTAGTGATATGTTTTTTGGATTGTTATATGAAACCTTATTTCTAGATGAATCGTAAAAACACTGGATTATAATTCCCAACATTCTTTTCATATCATTTATTTATAAGGTTAAATTATATTTTAATTTGGTTTAAAAGTTTAATTAGATAATATTTTTATTAATTAATCCAATTATGGTCATTGGATCAAATTTCACATTGAAATTGGGTATAAATACTTACCAAAGTTTTGGGCGTTTTTACTTTTAAAACCTGTAGTGTTTCCCCATAAGTGGGATTAATTTTAAATAAATTTATACCACTTACATGATTAGAATTTTTAAAAATGTATTTCATTTTTTGAATAAAAATAATTTATAATTTCTAATATGTTAAACTTTGTTTTTAACAAAAAATATTAGTGAAGTGATTAAAATTATTTACAATAGATAAGAGGAAAATTAGGTTAATAGGGTACTAAATCTTAAATTTAAGAACAAAAAATTATTTAAACATGTACAAAAACCATTTTTTGGATATTATTGGGACATTAAACTTAACATATTGAGTGTTTTTAGGTATTTTTTTGGTAAAAACGTGGGTACATTGTAACAGTTTTTTTAAAATGCCACGTGTTTCATTTGCCCTCCCTATAAAATGAAACAACCTATACCTCTTATTGAAACCTATAAAACCACTTTGGATTGACCAATATCATCCAAATACACTTCAAAAAATACCTCCCTTAATCCTTTAGGCATCCCTTTGGGTAGAAAAAAATCCAAGGTAGCCTTTTTCCACAAACCAAAAGGAGTTACCCAATTAAGAGGCAACATATTCTCTCAATATACATTATTATATTTTCTTTATGCACCGTCTACAATAACATTATTTAATTATTTTATAATAAACAGTATAATGAATATATTAGTATGTTTTTATCAATGGATTTCACCTGAAATTACACACACCTCCATCTAATGGGTAACGAACATACTGTATGTGTGTACGATGAACTACCACCTCACAAAATGAGGAATGTTAATTTTTCCTATACCACCTATCATAGTAGAAATTACACTGGAAACTCTATTTATATTTTTTATATATTATATTTATTATGTATTTATGATTATTTAATTATGTTAAAGAAAATATCAGTATAATTTCCACTTTGTGTGAATACGAGAACTTCGTTTGAGGACGTGTGGACCACCGCTCCCTCATAGTGATGCGATTCAATTTCATAATACATGGAATGTGTAAAGGATTAAAGTGAAATGATATTATATATATGAAATTATAGTTATACTGAAATTATAATTTATATTAATATATAATATTTTAATTTTTCCTTTTAATATGATAATAAAAACAGAAACAACGTTCATGTGTATGTATGACTTATCGTCTCCTGGAACGGTGTATTCCATTTCAAACATATATTTTATATAGATTATAATAACAAGAATAGACATAAAATTAATGATGTTTATATTACAGTTTAAATTTTCTAAATCATGACATAATTATAAGCACCAAAGATATATCAACTTAAGAAACATGTAAAGAATAAAGCGAATATTACCTCTAGTGAAACCTTAACATAGGATTGTTAAAAATCGAGTAACATAATGTCATAAAAAACAATATATAGTATTATATTTAATAATACTATTATGTAAATGATGTATAGTAATTTAATATTTATAAACTGGTGGTTTGTGTTAGTACAATGAATGTAAAGACACAGGGTAAAGGGATTTCATCTAACATTTTATTTCTATGAGACACGTACATTATTCACCACCCATTATTTTTAAGTGGTGTTTATACATCCCATTGAAATATTAAATGATTATTATAATTAAATATATTTATATTTACATATCAATTATATGATCTTTATGTCATGGGGTTAATGTTTCAAAAGCTACCAAATCACTATGATAGTTAGTGTCTTAATTTACCTTCTTTGAGACACATTCTATATTATACACCTATATTTTTATAGGAGGTGTACATAATTCCATTGAATTGTTATATCATGAATATAAATCATTTAATGATAATTTAAGACTCATTTAATTCCAATTTATTACATGGGGAATATGGTTTAATGATACAATGTGGTAAGAGTTTATTGAAACAATCTCATTTTTTATTATTATTTAAGTTTATTCTTCTGTTGATGAAATATAATGATCCATTACTCAAGAAAAATAATTAATATTTTTATCCTCTGTTTATTAATGATATATTAAGGTATTGGAACCATTTTCCACTCTTTGATAAATAATATATTTATGGAAGTGTTTTTAGGAAATACAGACTTTACCCTATCTTTGGTCGAAAATCTATGTTCCTTTAAACCATGTTTTCTAATAAAATATTTACTAATATTATCATATGATATTTAAAATAAATTTACACACACGATTTAACTTTAAAAAAAATTATTCTTAAAAAGGAATCTTATTTTATTTTTCCAGTCGAGGAACTTTTCTATCATTTTTACAGTGAAAAATGAATGTTTGGCATGTACTGATTTTACTCATTGTCATGAATGCAATTCTATTGATGTCTAATTTCCAAGATTAAAATGAAATTATTTTTAAAAGAAAATGTTTCTCTATTATTTATTAAATCCATTGTTTTAAATTATTAATCAAAGAAAATTGTTTTAAAAAATGTTTTACGGTTATCAATGATACCTTTAATAGTTTTCAAAGCTATTTTCAAAGAAAAAGGTTTTCAATTTTTTTATTCTTTATAAATTATTTTAAACGTTTTTAGGATTTTTTTTATAAATTTTCAAGGAAAATGGTTTTCAAAATATTTTCAGGCTACTTTTACAAGATTTCAAGGAAAATACATTCCAAAATGTTTTCAAGATTATTTTATTTTTTTTCCAATAAAATAGTTTTAAAAAAGTTATCAATGATATTTTATATGTTTTCAAAGTATATGGTTTTCAAAAAGTTTTATGTTTTAAAGATAAATTTCCAAAGATGAAGGGATATTTTCCTCAAGTAATGTTTTCAAAATATCCTTCTAATTTATTTTCCATCTAAGATGACATCTGTTGTTGTTACTCATGCTCTTTTAGAAAATGATCCAAAGGTTACATTCAAATTATTTCTTTAATGGTATATGGTCTGAAGAAATGATTATTATTCCACCCATTTCACATTCATGGGTTATATGATTTTATAACCTACATATGTTTATGGTTTATTCTTACGATGAAATGATTATGAATGTTTTATTTTTTACATAGGTTATGATATAATTACATATTTATAATACCCATTTCATTTTATGAGTTTTGAAATGATTATTTATGATATTGTTGCAAATGAATGTATGATTCACTATGACATGAGTGAGTCCTATATCTCTCTCCAATGCATTGGGTATTGATTTATATCTCATGAGATAGACTATGATGGTCTTGGGAGTAATCCTTGATTAGTAAGATAGCCATGGGAGTGAACCATGACTACCAAAATGGAATTAGGAGTGAACTGATTCAACTAAAATGGCCATGGGAGTGAACCATGACAACCAATACAGTATTAGGAGTGAATACAAACTACTAAGATAGTCTTGGGAGTGATTACTTGGATACTATTGAAATAATATTATATGATTATGTGTTTTCCAAAATTCCATGATTTATTACTATATTATGTTATCAGGGCTTATTTTCATTATTTCCTTATGAATCATCTCTAATTAAATACCAATCTTTAAGCCATGTTTCATGTATATGATCTTTGATATTTAGGGTATAATATTATATTTTCATGATCATGTACTGATACCCTAATGCTCATGATTATAAATATATATATCCCTTGATTACCCTTACTGAGCATCAAAGGTCACCATTTTTTATGTTTCCTTCCCTAAGTGATGAAGATATGTATTTATTTTATTTTTCTAAGAAGAATTCTAGGAACTTGGAACCTATTTGGAGTTAGTGTAGCTAATTTATATTCTAGTGTTTATGTTTCCATGTTTTCTATTTCACTAGACTAATATGTTCTTTGGATGTATTTTTTTATAACATTTAAAGTATTCAGAAAATGTTATGTAATGTTAATGTATGAAAAGAATTGATCATTATACATCATGTCTGCAAGATTTTTTTTAAAATTAAAAATTTCATCATATATGAGTATACATTTGAAAAAATGAATTCATTTTTTGGAATAATAATAATTTATATTTTCTAACAAGGTCAAAATAATATTTTATGAAAATTAATATGAAAAATAGTAAAAATTATATACTGTGATTAAATTAAAAATGTGTTTAGTAGGATGGTAGTCTAAAAAAATGTTAAATTAAACCAAAGCATTAAAAAACCCATTTCCTAGAAATAAATAGACTCTATAATTTCAATTATAGATAATTTGTTTAATATTTACGCCTTGATACATGAAAAATACATTCGTGGAATTATTTCATTAAAAAATACAATTGTGCGACACACCTCACTTATAATAGGCCACCCTCCTCCTCGCCACATCACACATTCAAACTCATTAAGATAAGCCAATCCATACCAAAATCACATCCAAACTTCTATCTTATCATTATATATGACTTATTTTGGATAAAAATCTCACCTTTGATGGATATTATTGTAAAAATAGAGGATACACGAAGAATTTATAATGTTTACCAATATAGGTTTTTATTTTATTTCTTCCTGCACATAATATTGTTATTATTATGCCATGATTATATAATAACCCCGGTATAATTGAAATACAAATCAATTTTTATGTTAAATTCATGACTGACAACAATCTTCACATCCATTAAATGGGTAACAAAACCATCATTCGTGTGTAAGGCGGACTACCGCCTCACGAACATATAAGATTTGATTTTCTATCACAACCCAAAAATGCTATATATATTAAAGGATTTAGTTTTTGAATATTTTTTATTGATATTATTATTATTTATTTTTTATATCCCAGAAATCTTAATGATTATATGTTATGGTAATATGATAATGTCACTCATTTGTACGAGGGATTATTGGCTTGGGAAGTGATGTTATTTATTTTTACTAATGAATTACATTGATGATAATAAAGAAATAATTACTAAATATATATGATACACATGAAATAATTTTTATATTAATTAAATATTTATTATTCTGAAAATATAATATATTATATTATTTTTTTCTTTTTCACTCATTGAAAGTTGATAATGTTGGGCATGTATGTGTGTAATGTTGCCTTCACAAAGCTATGAAACTATCTCTCTTCATCACCACACCACATGTTTGATATGTAGAAGTATATAATATTATATTTATGATATTATTATAATTATTTAAATATAATATATTATATAACTCATTTTCATATTGTTCATTGTGTAATGGAATTATTAGTCATGTGTACGTATAGCCTGGTTTCTCCCTGATTGTAACATGCTTCATTTCTCAAAACCATATTCCCTGATTGATATTAAGTTACAATTTATGTATAAATATGATAATTATATTATCATTATTATTTAGGTTATGAATGAATCAATGTCAAATTATGAGGTCCAAAATAAAAAATCAGAACATATATAAAAAATAAAGCGGTTATTACCTAAAACATGATTTATTTATGAATTTTTAATAAATAGGTAATAAATAACCATAAGTAAATCATATATGAAATTATATATAAATATATGTATGCTTATAAAATTGATTTATAATATTATTATATTTATTAAAGATGATTTTTTTGAATTTTTACTACGGAAGTCGAGACATTCCTAGTATCTATGGTCCCACTTCGACATTGTTGAGTGGTCTAGAGCTAGATCAGATCCACAAATTCATAGAGTCTTCATGAAAAAGAAACAAAATGATGAACTGATCACAAATATGAGATTGTTATGAGATGTGGGTGATCTTTTTCATGTTTTAGGATCATTAAATCAAGGGCTGAATGAACCTAGGTGTGTAGAATGCTCAAAAGATCAATGAATCATCACAAGAACCATTTTTCGGCAAACGAAGATCGAGATACATGATTTTTAGGTATATCCATCATTTTTAGATGGATTAGCGGATGAAATTGATGAAAATAAATGGATTTCATGGCCTCATTAGTGGATTAGAATTTCTAGATTAAAACCCAATCACCTGTCATGTAGTGGGATGAACACACAAATTGTATCCATTGAACATAAATGGATAATGTTTTGGAAAAACACAATCATGAAACAGCGTGTTGTTCTATTACATGTAATGTACCCCTTCTTTAGTTAGAATCTAGTGCGATGGGTAACATGGGTGGGAATCCATGTGTATGTACATGGAAAAGAGCACACCATTTACTTGAGTACATAGACACAATGTCTAATACACAGACATAGGGTCCGGTACACATACATGATCAGCAGACACAACCCAGGTACCAGTTATCCTAGACACGTAGTGTATTCAACCTATATGGAGTGTACAAATACATGGATAAGGAGTTTTGTACTGGAAAGAGACATGTCCATTTGGGGAATCATGACTACACATCATGTGGGTACCCTCACAGTTCATGTACCCCCAATTTCCTTTTTCAGAAAACATGTTTCCCTTCCTTATATCCTTTGTTTGAACTCATATTTTCACTCGCAGGCAGTCTTTCCTATGTTTTTTCAACATAGCACAAGATGTTGACCTTGATTTTGGATTTTAATATGTGATATAGAATTTCTGAAGAATGGTTCTTAATATGGTGAGGCTCAATGATAGTATTGATCAGGAATGATCACTAGAGATGACTTCTGAGTGGTACCCTTCATTAGAGTTGAGTAGTGGGTCATTAACAAATTCCGAGTGGTACCCTCTAATTGAGTAGGGTAGTGGGTCATCGATTCCTTTAGAGTATAAACTTCATCACATACTAGGGATCTGGTCCTCGAATTCTAAGTGAAACCCTCTTGTAGTATCATTGTATGGGTCTCCAATGTCATAGAGTGGTACCCTCCGGTTGGGATGGGCATGAGTCCTCAATCTTCTAAGTGGGCCCCTCATGTGGTATCAGGGAATGATTCCTAAATGACCTAGAGTGGAACCCTTCTGTCGGTCTAGGAAAGGGACCATAACCATTTGAGTAGAACCCTCATTTTTTACAAGGAAATGGGTCCTATACCTATTGATTGTGAACCTCTACTATTTAGAATAGTTACAAGTCATGGATAGACCTGGATGGTTACTTTTGGGTGGAAGTGTGATATACCGGGCATCATTAATAGAATTTTAGAACTATTTTCTAATATTCTTCTTGGGATGAATAGAGATATGAATATCCCCTTACTCTCTCATATGGGTGCCTTTTTAATGAGTGTGTGTATATATATATATATATTAATCCACCCCTTGGATTTGGTTATTCTAATTCCAATAGAGGCGAAGACGCATGGGGTATGCCACATGATTTTCATGTCTATCTACTCGTAGTTGGATGAGTACACTCTCTAGTTAAAGGTTGTGAAAAACTTATGAGTAGTTCATATACACACTGTGTTTAGTCTCTTGTGTTTGAATGGTCTTACATTCACCCATGGTTTGGTTGAGCTATACTCTATGACTGTATCGTGCATCTACAATATTTCTTTCCTATTGTATCTCTTACTGACCCCTTCAAAATTCGGGGTGTTATACTGGGTAAATTTAAACTCATCAATACATGGTATTTTCCTACACGGGTCTTGTCTTGTAAATTTGACATATAGGTCAACCATGACTACATAAGAGCTTAGAGATACTCGGTTCATGGTGCGCGTACGGTGTTCATAGCTAGAGATTTATGAGATGGGATCTCTTTTACCTGTTTAATTTTCCATTTCTATCAGGTTGAGATATATTTCGAGGTGGGAATGTATTTTAACCCTTTAATTTTTAGTTTACACTACCATAATTTAGTTCAATCTAGAGGTTCATTAATTCGTGGTTTACCTTATATAAGTGTTTCATCTTTTACTCTTTCCATCAGCACATTTTCAGTGAGATGGAGGTGTTTGCATATACATGTACAATGTAAGTGTCTCCTTCAGTCATTTAATCATTTTTCACATGTATCTACCACTAGACATAGGAGGATGGATTAGGGTAGTTGCAGTTCGAGCCTCATCTTGGTTCGAATTGTTAATTATTCATATCAGAGAAAGTTCATTGGGATTTCTTAGATGTATCCCCTTTATAGGATTTGTTTGGAATTATGTAAATAGTGTCAAAGTGTCTCAGGTGTGGATCTCACGATAGGGAATAAATTGATGGTGAAACGACCAACATATCTATTCACCAAGACCATGAATACCTTCTTATTAACTCGATAAACTGAGACATTTTTTTAGGAATAATTATAAATGAATCATATATGATTGAGTATTTTACTATCCTTTTTGAGTTATCTCTCCATATATATATATATATATATATATATATATGATAATATGATTGTGTAAAATCATGAAAAATGTTTGGATTCATCCACCACGATAGCCAGCCAAGATACCAACACCTGTTCATGATGAAGACCCAATGAGTGATGATGCCTCAGTTAAAGGCACATCCTACGAACCCCTAGCTCTAGGTGGGAAGGTAGAATCACCTTCACCTCGTGAGCATTAGATCATCCCAGATGAATATGATAAGGATTCATTACTTCTTAGAGTGTTATGTGAGTTCTAGTGTTATAGACCACTATGTTTCTGTGGTGAGCCAGATCCTCAGACAACATATGATTGGTTGGAGTTGATGGTTGTATCTTTAGGCTTGTTCAGACCCTAATAGATCAAGTGGTTGCATTAGTAGCTATCCATTTCCACTTAGTAGTTGAGAACTTTTGGAGACTTTGTTTTTTGATGCATGATGAGTTGAAACTCTCAAACCTTAACTTCCAACTACAGTTTCATAAGGAGTAGAACCCCTCCTTATTATGCTCAGTCTTGATTTAAGATCTTCTTGAGCTACAGAAGGGAGGGATGATAGTGGAAGAGTATGCAGTGAGGTTAATAGGCATTATACATTATTCTATTGACTTGATCTGGGATGTATACTTTTGAGAAAATATGTTTTAGTATATAATTGAAGAGACATCTTAGCCAGTGGTGTGCCCTTATATATCCCCACGTATTCCGGGGTAATGGAGTGGGCACTAGTGATAGAGATATTTTTGTTAGTGGGACACTATATACCTGTATATGGTAGTGGGTCCCACATATATGAGTCATTTACAAATTATTGGAGATTCTAGGTTCTAGGATCTCATTCCAAGTGACCTTTCTATTATCATAATCAGGTGTATGGTCAGAGGTAGCGTCAAGTTCCATGGTGTTCCAAAGAGTGGAGGTTCATTACTTGTGATGGGTGAGGTCACATTACACTTGAATTCCCGACCAGAGGTATTGAGAAATGTAAGGAGAGAACTAATGGGATTCCATGAAAGTGGTTATTCCT
This sequence comes from Viscum album, assembly GCA_963277665.1. NCBI lineage: Eukaryota > Viridiplantae > Streptophyta > Magnoliopsida > Santalales > Viscaceae > Viscum > Viscum album. Next base: position 121,330,451 of record OY728119.1, read on the forward strand.
TGATCATGGATCTCCTAGGTATGAACAGAGTGGTCCTCATAGAGGCAGAGATGGAAGATGATTAGAAGGAGTTATGGGTGGTGTACTTTGCTATGATATTCTTTCACCACCACCACCAGTATACTCATTCTAGGTTCAGGGAGTTGGTGGTAGGAACCATGGATAACTGCATACATTCAAGGATTATGATCTTGTAGCGCACACAATGTCAATAGGTAAGATCTATGTTTCTTTAACTCATTGTTCATCATTATTATACCAAGGTTAAAATCCTTCAATTATATATATACTTCTAGTGTGAGAGCTAAGAATCCTAGTTTAGGCTCTATCACAATATATTTTCCTTGAGGTTCAAACAATAATACTTATTTGTGTCTTTTATCTGCAGACAGTGCGACCTATTGCTTGGTGGATTGAGGTCCACATGTGACCTTTGGGTTATCACGATGGAACCCTATGACTTAATATTGAAAATGGGTTGGATTTTTATGGTCTGAGACTATATTGGATGTCATTGTAGATAAGTTTGATTCTTAAATGCTGGTGGGATGAGATTGTTCATTTTCATGCGAGAGAGATCTCATGTAAGGGAAAGTGGGTTCTCTTAGAAGGTGTATGAAAAACATACCCCATAATTTGGTGAGTGTTTCCCTTGGATTAACATGCTCCAAATGCATATGAGTTCCTTCAAATGTGGATGATTATATGGGTTTCATCCGTGAGGATGTCCTGGGACTACCATTAAAGTGACAGATGGTGTTTTTCATTGACTTGTATCCCAAAATGATACTGATATCTTTTGTGGAATATTATATGGAAACTATTGAGTTCTAAGAGTTGTAGTTATAGTTGGAGGACCTTTGAGAGAGGGATTTCATTAGATCCAATGTGTCCCCCTTGGCAGCTCCAATATTGTTCGTGAAAAAGGAAGATGCGAGTTTGTAGATTTTATGGAATATCATCACCAGAACCAAGCCATGATAAATAATTAGTGTGCATATTTGTTGATTGATGACCTCTTTGACCAATTTCAAGGTGTTATATGGTTCTCAGATATCAATCTCAGGTCTGACTATGCCCGGTAGAGGGTACGCAAGGCTGATATTCCAAAGTTTGTATTCTGATGACACTATGGACACTGTGATTTCCGAGTGATTCATTTTAGGGTTTCATATTCCATTATCATGTATATGGATTTGATGAACCTGGTTTTCCAGGAATATATAGTCCATGTTTTGGTTTTCTTCATCGATGACATACTCGTTTACAATGAATTGGAGGAGGAGAATGCAGAGAACCTAAGGATGATCCTAGAAAAGCATCAAGAGCACAAAATTTAAAAAAAGATCTCGAAGTTCCAGTTCTAGAATCATGTGGTTCATTTATATGGAATTTCATTTCATTACATGGATTTGTTTTGGATCTAGTGAATATCAAAGGAGTTATTTCTTGGTAGACACCCAAGAACATGTCATTGGTGCAGATCATTCTTGGATCAGAAGGGTAAAATAGGAGGATTGTTGAATCATTATCCATAATTGCATCCTCTTTGAAATACTTGACATGGAATAGGAAGATGTTTACCTGGTCTGATCAGTTTCAGAGGGCCTTTGATGAGTTGAGGCTAAGGCAGACGAGTGCTCTTGTGTTGAGACTATCATAGGAGGGTGTGGAGTTTGTAGTGTATTGTGATTCCTCAGGAGATGGGTTCAGTTGCATGTTGATGTAGCGATAGGAAGTTATCACATATAAGTCTTGGAAGTTGATACCCCATGAATAGAACTACAAAAATCATGACCGAGAGCTAGTAATGGTATTCTTCACCCTGAGGATGTGGATAAAATACCTTCATGGAGATCAATTTATGGTTTACTCAGACCACCAGAGTCTTAGGTATATCTTCACATGGAGGGACGTGAACCAGAGACATCAGTGCTTATTGGAGTTCCTTGAACACTATGATTTCAAGATAGTATATACTCCAGTAAAGGACAACATTGTTTTATATTACTTTAGTAGTATTTACAAGGATCGCTTGGTACATGTGTATTTAGAGTAGTTTGACTCCATACAACTGACCATCGTAGGGAATTAGGGAATATATTTTCTTTTTTTGATGATGTTGAATCCTTCTATACTTAATTGTGTCATATATTCCCAACTAGGTGACATCAAATATAAGGTCTTACATGATCATATATATATAAAATACTCTCCCAATCTATGTTTTGAAGGAGTTAACCACTTTATCTTATTCCAGAGAAAATCAATGTTTTTAACCATTTTACGAGAGGATGGGATGTGGTAGTTCCACAAATATCCTCTATCTATACATCCTTATGTGGGGAATGTGTATAAATACCTTTAGTAGTGGTTATTGTTGTCCGAAATGAGGTGAATCATACCTAAATTCATCTATTTGGGCCTCACCTTGATAGTAGGTGATGGTTGAGCACCATGTTTCGATAGGTTTCTTGTAGCCCCTTGATATCCCAGAGTGGAAGTGGTATGAAATATCAATGGAATTGTTCATAGGGATTTCATGAATATTGAAGGTCCATTACTCCATCTAGGTGATAGTTGACAAACAAATGATGTTGGGACACTTTATTTCTATCTGAGAGCATAGTTAAGTGAAGAGTATGGGGTAGTTTTATGCACAAGAGATCATTCACCTTCAGGGGGTTCCCTAAATGATTGTCTCTTATCATGACATGTTGTTTAAATCACGATTGTGGAGATTCTTATAGGAGTAATTTATAACCCACAAGTGTACCGGTACAACCTTCCCCTTTCCATACCGATGGGAAGACCAAGCACATTGACTGGGTGTTGGAGGATGTGCATATGACTTCTATGATAGACTTTTTATTGAGTTAGGAGGATCAACTTCCCTTGGTAGAGTTTTCATATAGTAACAACAACCATTATACCATTAACATGGAACTATTTAATTCCATATATGGGAGACCTTTCAGGTCACCCCTATGCTGGATATGAATTGGTGAGTCATATCTTGTGGGACCAATGATGGTGGAGGTAATGTCATAGGAGTTCTAGGTGATCCATGAGTGAATGAGTTTGGCATGAAGTAGAAAAAAAACTTTAGAATATATTTTTTATAGGCTTGTGGAGTTTTAGTAGGGATACAATGTTTTCTTGAGTGTGTACCCATGATGATGAATGTAGAGTTTTAGTTGGGGAGCCATGTTATCCATGAGGTTCATTGGTTCGTTCAAGATCATGCAGAGGGTTGGTGAGAATTCTTATTTCCTCTATCGACCTCGACACAAGATCAATTGAATGAACGTTTCCATGTGAAATAGCTAAGGTGATACGTGAATGAACCCACACACATCATCAACTAGAGTGATTTGGACATTGACGATGGGTCAACCTTTGTGGATCACCCAGTGTTGATTGAGGATTTGGTAGTGTGAACACTGTATGGATGGACCATCCCATTGTTCCATGTGTTATGGTAGTATAAGAACATTCCAATGAGTTATAGGGAGTGGGAGATCCCAATATGATCTTATTATTTTTAGTTTCTTTCCTTGTTTCTTCTTTTTAGGGATGAAAATCATGAAGGAGTGAATTATATAGAGACCTGTTTATTTCCTTGAATGAAATTGAAATATTTCTATATATATTTTTAGAGCTAGTCATCGAGACATAATGTGTTTCCAAGTACCGATGTGCACATATTTAATTTTATAAAAATATTAAATATATTTTATTTTTCACATGTGAAATACCTGAAATAAAAAGGATAAATCATAAATATTTGATCAGATCATCCAAACAAACATAGGTGAGTCTGAAAAATAGTGTTTACCCAATGGGAAAAATAAAATGATTCAGTGCAGTGCATTTGGACTCCTCACTCATTTGTGGTACATTAAGTCTATTAGTTACTTAAAAAATATTTAATCAATTCATTTCATTGCAACAAATAAATCTATAAGAGTATCACTAAATAAATTTTTTTATGGTTTTCCACATAAACCCTGGAAAATTCATTTATATTCCTACCCACATTTACGAGACATGTGGGAAAGTAATAGATCTCTAGATCAGAGCATACCAGGATACAAAAAATGCAATTAATTATTCAAAATAGGTCTCAGACACACTCTTCATTAAATAATGATCTATAATCTAGCTAGAGATTTTCAATTTTGTGTTTTATAAACTTTTGATACAATGTTTGAGAATATCCACCCTTATTCTTGGATATTCACCAGTTATGGCCTTTTAATGAGAATATATACTTAGTTCAATTCATTAATCAATGTTTTCTACCCTTGACATACCAATTTTTTACTATTGGCCAAGAATGTTAGGAAAAGATGTTTGATAATTGATTTTTGGATTTTTTTTCTCCCTTGTTGCTTCTTGTTCTTCACCGATTAGACCCCTTAGTCCCAGTACGAAATTTATAGGTGGTACTGAGCCCTATCAGACCTTGGGATGAAAATTATTTTCATGAAAATGGAATGAAAGGATGAATTGAGTTTATAACAGGGATCCTTGAGAGATGTGGCTAATTGAATGGGTGTTTTGGGATTAATAAATCAAGGGATGAATGAATTGAGGTGTGAAGAATTCTCGAAAAACCCCCAAATATTCACCGAAGATGTTTTATGGTGAATTATGGTCAAGATCCATGAATTTTAGGTAGATCCATAATTTTTTGATGTATTTGAGGTTAATATAAAACAAAATATATGTATTTCAAGGAACTAGAAGTGGATTTGATGTTCTGTAAAAAAAACCCTAACTATATTACATATAGTTGGATGGAAACCTGACATGTTTCCATTTTAAAATGGTGGGTAGGGTTTTGAGAAAATATACGGATGATGTGGCATGCAACCCTCTTACACACCGTGTACCCCTTATATAGATTGGAACCCATTTGATGGGTCACCTAGGTGGGTGGACTTGTGGAAATACATGAAAAATAGAAATATTTTTAATCAAGTACGTGGACATAGTGCATGGTACACTAACTTATGGTCCCATATATGAACATGACCATCATATATGGCCCCAGTCCTAGTTATCTTGGATACATCGTGTAGTCCACCTACACGGTGTGTACTGCTGCACCAACAAGGGGTCGTGTACTAGCTAGTGAAACATCTAAGTGGTGAAGTTGGAACACACATCACGTGGGTCACCTCACACACCATGTACCCCTGGTTTACATTGTAGGAAACATTGATATTTGGTATCTCCTTCATTTGAACTAAAATTTTGGTATGTGAGTAGCCTATCCTGAGTGTGGTTTCATGAATAACATGATGGTGAAATGAATTATGGATTTATAGATGTGATGTGAATGGTTTATGGAATGACACTTACTAAGTCGATCCTCGACAATGTCGTAGATTTGGTATAATCACCATATAAGTCTTTCAAGTGGTATCATCCAGTAGAGATAGATAGTGAGCCATTGAATACTTTTGAGTGGTAACCTCTAGTCGACATGTGCAGTGGGGACTTTAACACCTTTAGAGTAAAACCCCCATGATGCATTAGGTCATGGGTCCAAGAAATATGAGTGGAACCCTATTATAGTATCTGGTCATGGATCCTTGATGAATTTTAGTTGAACCCTCCAATAGGGATAGACATGTGTCCTCGTCCTATTGAGTGGAAACCTCCATCGGTATCATGACATGGGTCCTCAATAACTAAGAGTGGCACCCACCTTATAGGATGGGATGGGTCCTATAAAATCAGATTGGAAACCTACTATTGTACTAGGGAATTCTTCCTCTACTTAGAGATTGTTCCCCTTGACATTACGACATTGTGACATGTCATGGCGCGACTTGGATGATTACATATTGGCATACACATTAGATGATGGGAATAATTGAAAGACTTTTGGTGCTATTGGATACTATTTTTCTTGGTTTGAGCTAAGGGATAGAGATCCCCTTACTCTCTCATCTTTGTTTTTTTAACTAAGTATATATATAACATTATGTATCCACAAATTGGATTTGGTTACTCTCCTTTCTAGAGAGGCGATGACATGTAGGGTATGAAACAAGATTTATTTGTCTAAATTTTCATTTTTGGGTGAGTCTAATATTATTTTATATGAGTTAAATACTCGATGGTTAGTTCATCTAATCACTATTTTTATCCCATTGTGTTTGGATGATATTACTTTTACTCTTGGTTGGGTTGAGTTGTACACTTTGACTATATTATGCAGTTACTGACTTTCTTTCATGTTGCATCTTTTTCTGATCACCTTCATATTTTGAAGTGTCCTACTAGGTATGTATATACTCACCCCAAATTGGGACTTGGCACACATTTTATGTCTTATGCATACAACGAACATGTTAACCATAACTACATAGAAGCTTAGGGATATCGAGTTCTTAGACTGTGTATGAAGGTCTTATCTTGGGATTCAAGAGATATAATCTCTTTTAGCTATTTTTTTTGTAATTGTTAGATTGGGACATTTTTCTAGTTTTAAATGTATATTTCCCCTTTAATTTTGTGTTTACAATACTATATTTATTTACTGTCTAGTGGTTCATGAATGCTTTGTTTACCTTATAGAAGTGTTTAATATTTTACTCTTTCCCTCTAAAACTTTTCATTGATATGGATGTATTTTTGTATATAGTTACTTAGGGAAAGGCCTCCCCGAGTTAGTTATGCCTTCAACGCTGGTCCCTACCCCTAGACTATAGAGGTGGGCTTGGGGTAATTGCGGCATGAGCCTTTGTTTGGGTCGGGTTGTATAAAAATGTTTTTAGGTGGTGTACATACTATCCCAAAATTAATTTTATGAATATTATAATGAATATTTTTTTATATATCCATTATAGGATCTATGTATGATTTTATTTATGGATCAAAAGTTCCCAATTCTCTAAGATATATTTTTTCTAAATTTTCCTTCTTTAAGACATTTTTTTTGTTTTGAACCTATACTATTTTATGTAGTGTATATATGACCCATTTCAAATTTAACATCCTGATTTTATTTATTATCATGATATTATAAGATTCCTTAAACTTTATTCTTTCTTGGGTTTTCTAATTCAATTTTTCCAAAGTGGTATTGGATTTATGTTACAATCTCATCAATAATAGAATTTATTTATGATAATGTTATTGATGATAATATATTTTGATCCTGATATTAGAAACACAATGAATATTCTTCTCTTGTTTTTATTCATGATATTTAAAATAAATAGTAATAATTTTACACTCTATGGTACTTGAAATAAGTAAAAAAATTATTTTAAAGAAAATTAATCATTATTTCACTATTAAATATAAACAAATTTATCTTCAAAAACTATTTTTTCAAAAAAATGTTTTAAGAAAAGTTTTATTATTTTACAATATTTTTTAAAAAGAAAATTTTACCGATGATTTAAAATTTTACAAATTTTTTAATTGTAATCTTCATTTCAATTTTGAAACAAGGAATGTTTAGATTTTATAAAAAAATCTAAGTTAAATATTGGTTTCAACTTGTACAAAATGAAAAAAAATCCATTCATCACGAGAATTTGTTTCTTTGAATCTTACTTTATTTGGTTTCGAAGTTATATTCTAGGAATAAAGTGGTAAGCTGATATTTCAAAAAAAATGTGGTTTTCAATTTGGAAAGTTTATTTTCCTGAAGAAATGTTTTAAATGGTTGTTCTAAATCATTTCCCATCTGAGATAAAATTATTTGATGATTACTTTTCCGTATTATGGTTATGATCAAATGTTACCATTTATATTCATTTTATGAATGGTTTCTATTTATGATGATATGATTTTTTGAAACCTATTTCCCTTCCAAGGGTTATACCATGAAAACATTCTTGAGAATTATGCTTCTTTTTCCATAATTTATGCTATGATGAGATAATGAAATGATAATGAAACATATATCTTTTCCACGTGCAATGAAATGATGAAATATTTATGAAAAACTTTTTATATAATTGTTTATGATATGATAAATGTTTTATAATGGTTAGGAACACATAAATATCATTCTCAATATGAGATAGGTGGGTAATATATCTCCATATAATTAATTGGGTAATAATTAATGTGATATGACCTCAAAGGGTAGAAATGATGTAATCCCAAGCCTGAATGATGGTACATGAGAGTTCATCCCAATCTCAAAGAAGTTATAATGGTTTATAGGCCAAACATGACGTGTTTTGAATGTGTTTGTGGGTATACATGACATAGGATTTTATATGATTTCGTGTATTCCACAAATATATGTCTCATTCCAATGTTACTACCTTATAGATCATGTTTATTTATTCATTACGAATCATGTCTTATAAAATTTCAATATATATTATATGAATAAAGATTAAGATATTTGATATGAAGGGTGTAGTTTAAAAATTTTATACTCATGTTCTCATACCCTTATGCTCATGTAAGGATTACATGTCTTACTCGATCACACTTTATCTTTATTTGAGGTCACCCTTTCTTATGTTTTTATTCCCCAGGTTAGGAAGAGTGGTTTTATGTAGGATTACTATACGAGGAGATATTTATGAGATACTTTTGAGATATTTCATGAATTGATAAGATTGTGTTCCAGGTTTCTAAAGTCACTGAACTATTTTAGTCATCAGGTGTGTGTTTGTGTAATGTAATGAATATAGATCTAATGTTATGTAACATTCATGTATTAGAATCCAGGATCATTATAATGAATTTTCCAAATTAAAATTAATGGATATTTTCAAATAATCCAATGAATTATATTAATTTTACAAATAAATTCTTTTCATCTGTTAGCTATTTTGAATTTGTATTGAATTTTGAACATAGAGAATGAATCGCATCACCTCATAGAGAGGGAAGGTCGTGTGTATGCATGAGAAAAATTATTATTTCCTTAATGGGTGATGGTTTTGGAAGTGGATTGTATATTAAATTTTAGAATAAATATATTTTCATATATATATAATAAATTAATTAAATTTATACTTTATTATCTTACAAATATAATGGTAGTGAAAAATGAATCACATTTCTTTGCAAGGTCCTAGTCCTTGGTACACATAATCAACATTATCATTTAATATATGGTTGTTAAGGTAAGAAAATAAATGGTATATTTATTTTCAATAAACAATAATATTTCATTAATAACATATATCAACATAAAATTAGCACTTATCACCATCCATGTAATGTGTATGTGAAAAATTAATCACCTGACAATGTGAGGCGGTTGTCTGTCATACACATGAGCGATATTAGATTATTCCATACAAAATGGATGGTATGAAGGTTCATGTGATATTATAAATCCTAAATTATAATTATTTCAGGAATATGATATTTAAAAATTAGATACCTCATTATATACAACCCTGATATGTGATGAATGAAAATGAATTATGTCATCTCGTGAAGTGATAGATTCTCATACACATGATAAATGGTTTTGTTTCCCACTTTAGGGAGAAGGGGATGATTTCTGGTCATGAACATAATATAAAAACTTATAAGGATATGTATAATACCGATTTTACTATAACATCTTGGTTTGAAAATATTTTATGGAGGTGGAGGAGGAAATAATCTGAAATACTCAGTTATGGAAGTAAAATTTTCTTCAGATAACTTCTTTAGGGTTGCACAAAAATCCTTTCTAAGTTGGACTTTAGACAAAACAATGAATTATAGGATGAGGATACTGAATCAAATAATTTTCTTTGTGAGGATTGTCTAATGAAATGGGATTTTTATATTTATAAGGGATATGAGAGGGGGTATCCATTTATAAGGGGGTAGAGGAAATATTTGGTATATTTGAAAAGAATGAATGACACGCTTTTTTTTTGACAAAACAAAAGGCTCCAAAATGGACCATTTTTTAACCTTATAAGATAAAAGGTAAAAATACAAAAAATTAATAGTAATTTTACATGATTTGATTCATTTTTATCCTTTATCTTTTATTTTATCCCCCTTGTAATCTTTTTTTACCTTTACCATTGTAAATAATTTTTAACAGTTTTCCCCAATCATTATGTTGAAAAATTGTGTTGAAAATATTAGATAATATAAATTAATATGATTAAAAATATATAATTAATTTTTAAAAATTCATGTAAATGGAGTGGATTAATATAATTAAATATTAAACCTATCGATGCGTTAAAAATAGTTTTTAATAAATGCTTTTTAAATAAAAAATGATATCTTGTTAACTTTATGTTAATTATTAAAAATAAAATGATTGTAAATTAATATTTTTATATATAATTTATGTAGTTAGATTAAATAATTCTTAATTAAGTGTTGTTTTAATTAATTAAAATGGAGAAACATTATAAAGTTTAAAACATGTTTTAGAAAAAATTGTTTTTATTATAATAACATACCATACTAAAATATAGTATAAAATGATTTAAATGTAATTAATTGTATTTAATATAAATAAATATTAATTTTTTAAATTTTAAATCAAATTAAATGAAAAATTGTGAATCTAAATTTATTGATTTATCAAAAATAATTATAATTTTATAAAAATTTGTATTTTCACTATTCACTGAAAAAGTAAACTGTTTTGAAAAAACTCAAAATATAACCATAGGTTAATATGCATATGATGATTTAAAAAATGTTTTTAATTTTTTCATATAAAATTTATAAATGTGTAAAAATATTTATATTATTCTCTTACCAAAATTAGTGAAAATCCTTTTTTTGTAGTAAAAGTAATTTCTGCTGAATAAAATGACTTTCCATAAAATTGAGTTACTAAATAATCAAAAATTATAAAAAGAATTATATTTAGTATGAAATTTCTATAAATTTAATTAATTAGTTAATATTATTCATACCAACTAATTTAATGACAAGGTTATATCGGTCACATTTAAATAAGTACATTTTTATATTATAATTATGCTCTTTTAAACATAGTGTTTCTTGTTGAATATGCTATCAGGTGGAGTGTTATTTCAAAATATCAAGGTGTTAAAATTTATAATTTAATTAAATATATGATCATTAAAATTCCCAAATATAATAACTATTTTAACTCATTTCACCGCTTATGGTTTTAGTAATATGTGGTACTAGAAGGTAACATGGGTTTGAATGAGATTGTAGAGATCACCATAATGAATAACCAATAAAAATATGATATGTAAGAATAAATACTATTATTATACCAAAAAAGATAGCATGAAATTTTATTAATAATATGAACATATTAAATTTCCAAAAAAGACATAAAATATTTGAATGATGTAGTCTTGTAGTTGTTTAGGTTATGATGATGTTGAAGAAAATAAGTTTTACTTTCATTCATGTTAAAAATTTGGGAAGAGGCACCTTGCGATTTTATTAATCGAAAGAAGAAGAAAAAAATCATGTCTGTAAATATTGGTTATTAATATAGTGATTGTCAAATAGGGATAAGTAATCTGTTGAATAATGTGGGTGGTATAATATTTCCAACTGATACACCACCAATACTCCGATGCTTCATATGGAAGAAGTTTGAGAAAATAAAAATTGATGAAATAGACATGGACTATTGAGGATAATATGAATCAATGAACTCCTCGACAAAGGAAAAATCTACTTCTTAATTTATTTAATTAAATTAATAGGTATTGGTAAAACCAACCTTCACCTCATATTTGAAGGTATTTCAATCTCTACTAAAAACTATGGTAATCCTAGAGTATTTTTTAATAATATTAAATCATCACATAAATGATATGACTATTATTGGAATATTTTAGTTTTGTTAATGTTTTATCCAATGTCAATGTATGTTAAAATTTGCTTTATGAAAATTTTATTATTCTCTCTATATATAAATTTAATGTGATTTTGGAAAAGGAATTTTTATTCAACAAATTGAAAGATATATTTTAAATAACAAGATAACCTTTCATGTCGACCAATGATTTTTTTATAAATTCAAGGATGATTATGAATAATTTTTTAAAAAGGTTAACGTGATTCTAAGGAAAAAATATATCTCTCATATGTTTTGATGGTTTTCAATTCTATAGTAATTTTAATTTTATATAATATCTGAATGTGATATTCAATATTATATGGATGAAAATTTTTTAATATAAGAGATTGTAATGATATGATATTTAATACATTCCCCCCATAAGTAAATAAAATATAATAGCTATCTTGACACACATGTAAAACTAAATTAAATGAAACAGTGATATGTTTATAATTCAAAAACATGGATGTTTAATCTGGACGTATGATCAAAAGAAATCTAAAATTTGTAAATATTAATATACATAAATGGTATTCTATAAAAATTTACTCAATTCATCACTATTTTTAATTTTTCATGTTTTTATAACTTATATTGTTTATTATAGAAGAGTACATATTTCATTTTTAAGGATGAAAATAATAATTTAAAATATTGGTTGATTAATTTGAGCATTATTAGTGTTTTAATCCAATTAAAAAAAAACTAGAATTTTAAAATTTTACTTTCCTATAATGTTTAAGAAATAAAATTTTATTCAAAAATATATTTCTATTATTTAATATGATAATATTACAAAATAAAATTAATTTCTAGATTCATCCTAACAATATAAGATTATGTTAATTTTCATTCATTTTTCAGAATCAAATATTTTATGTGGATAGTGAAGAATACTATTTTTAGTAATACTGGGAATTTTGTTCCATTATTAGTATACAAGTATGACATAGAAATGTGTGATAAAATTTTACAAGAATAATATATATATTTATATATAACAATGTTAAAATATTGATTTTAAAAGGTTGATTATTGATTAAAAATCTAGGACAGATATTTTAAAACTCAAACAAAGATTTTCTCAAATTTTGTTTTACACTATAAAATTATTATATTTGAAATAAAATTTACAAAATTTAGAAATTATTTCAAAGACGATTATTTAAAATTTATAATAATTAGTTCTATGTTATAAAAAAATACTTTACTTTTAGGGGATAAATTTATTGATTCTAAATTTAAAAACTAGTGATAATTATTAAATTGGAAAAGTAATAATTCAAGGGGAGGCGAACATGAAAAATTTCAAAATAATGTTTATAATATAGTTTTTATATGATTATTGTGAAACCCCAATCTTCTACGGTACGTTTCTCTTTGAAATAATGCGATAGCGAGTGTTGTACGCAACATCGAGTTCTAACACACCACAACCAATCAAACTAGCCGTTAGGAATAGTAATACCTAATTTTTGAAATTTTATAAATTTTATCTCTCAAAATGGACTTTATTTTTGGATTCAGACTATCGAATTTATCCTAAGGTGAAATTTTGGTACTTTTCGGATAACTTTAATATTTTGATGAATAGTGAAAATTACTAAATTTTAATTAAAAACAACTTTTTTAATCAAAATAATTAATAGCGATAAATTATGAATTTGATTGGTTTTAAGTATATTTTGAATATATTTTTACCATTTAATACAATGTTGGTCATTGGACATAATTCCACAATTAAACAGAACATAAACAAGTATCAATCTTTTGATAGTAATTATATCTTAAAAACACGCTTTTGGTTTTGACAGCGGGAATTAATTTTAAATTAATTTCTACCACTTCTGTATTTTGAATTTGGAAAAATGGATTCCATATTTGGAATCATGATGTTCAAATTTTGTAAATAGGTAAATTTTATTTTTAGACATTTTGAATAATTATTTCGGTAAATATTTTATTTACCATGGTTAAAGGGTAAATCCGATAAATAAGGGTTAAACAATAATATTATAATAATACAAAATTACCATAAAACGTGTCCTAACCTTATTGTTTGATACATGTCTGAACATGGTCATCTTTGGGTCGATTTTGGGACCCCATGGTGCCACTTGTAAGTGATAGGGACACTTTATTTTAATTAAGTTAAAATGAATACAAAAATGACACAAGCATATATGTTTTAGAAAAACAATTTTTACATAGGGTTATATATGTTGTATTTTCGACTATAAATATTAATTAAAAATCTAAAAGGATTTCCTAAATAATGGTATTTTATTTATAATTTTTAGACATTAAATAAATTATTTTATATATGACACAATGGTGATGCAATAATTACCATAATAGTGAAAAATTAAACTAATTGATATTATAAATACCCAAATAAATATAATTTGAGACTTTTTATGAATTAAACTAATTTTATAGGTTAATATGACATGTTAGGAATGACTTAATTAACATTTTTCGAAGTAATCATTCTGTTATGAGTTTAAAAAAATCAATTACTGAATAGTGTCAAAATTGACATAAAAGAGTTTTTAAAACAAATATTATATTATTAATTGATATTAAATTCTTAAAAATCTATGGTTTGGCCAAGAGACTTATATCATGATACGTGTATCATTAATGGACCACTTGTGGGTCTCTTGGATGTATATAGTATGTTTTTTAACCATATAATATAAAAATATAAAGGGACATTGTAAAAGTGAAACTAATTAACTAAGAGTTAATACTTAAAGATAAGTATAGTATAATGATCCAAACCTTTATAAATTCGATTGGTTGAGTGGTTTTCGACCTATCCCCACCTAAAAATTTAAATAATCCACTTCGGAGCCATTAAAAACCGAATATTAATTTATTATAAAATAATATTTCTAGCTTTTCCAAAGGTGCCCCTCACCCCTCTTATAAAAGGGCACTCACCCTTCTCATTAACTCACACCTTCAAAGCCTTCTGGTTCGTCCATCCTATGCCCAAATACTCTCTCAACTTCCCTCAATTCATCCTAGAGTCCTTCTTTTAGTCAGAAAGCCAACTTAAAGAGCCCTTTTGATCAAATCAAAAGGAAGAACCCGAAGAAGAGGTAATGATTTCACCACCCTTTTTCAAGTTCCTTTCTTCTTCCACTTATTCTTTATTTGTTATTACAATTCTAAAATAATAAATCCAGTATCTTATATATACTGTGATGTTATTATAAATATGGTACAATAATATTCAGTATTATATCCATCCTTTGAATAACTTGTCACCATACGTGCGTACGTACGACTTACCGTCTCCACGTCGTGGTGTAACTGTTATTCAATAAATTATTATTTGGATGGGTATAATAATGATTTATAATTCATGTAAATAATAAATATAAAATGATAATAATTATGTATATATGATATACCATCCAATTATATATTATTTTAAAAATCAGAAGAATGATATTGTCGCTCGTGCGTACGTACGGACTACCGTCTCGATGAACGCGATGAGATTCATTTTCCATCATATCCATTAAAGTCTAATTCTCATTTTACGATTAATAATAGTATCTTAGGACTTGATATCATTCTGCATATGATTAAGATACAACATATCCATGACAAACACAACTTATGTAAAAAACATATTAAATAAAACGAGTAATTTAACACCCAAAACAACGACAATACTAAGATATTATTAACAAATCAATGTTAAAAGATCATATATGATATAATATTAATTTATATGATTCTTGTATAATTTAATAACATTTATTTTACCATTATATAGGAGCTTAACCTACCCCAACCAAGGAAAAGTACAAGGTAATGGTTATTTCACAATCCCTTCATTATCCGAGGTTGTTTATACGTAATAATCTACTAGGATCTCTTTATCATCTACATCCATGATTCTTAAAAATTTATTTCAAAACGTTTTTACTATTTCAAAGGAATATGGTTTAAAGTCATTTATACCCTTGTTTAACTTTTTATAAGAGTTTTATAAAGGAATCTTTCCTTCATTTTCCAAACAAGGTTCTTTTTAACCTTTTCGACAGAATTAAGGTAAGAATGTTTTTTTAACTTATACGGCGGGTACGGCTATTTTCCACCGTTATAAAATCATTGAATCTTCCCTTACAATCTTATAAGAATATTTTCAAAGAAAATGTTTTATTTTATTAATATGTGACTCTTAAATGATTTCAAAATAGAAAGATATATTTCTCTAAAAAGAGTTTTGATTTTATCTATGTCAACATCCTTTGATGGGTTTTATGCTTATTTGAAGTTGATTTATTCTGATAAAAAACTTCAATATTTTAGTGAATGTTTTGTGATATGTTTGAATGTGGATGTGTTATTTTTATACCATTCATAGTTTATGGATGAAGTATTTACATTTCTTATGCTAGTTTTAATATGAATGTTTGTGTTATGTTTAAACCTTTTCATATGGGAATGCATTGGACTTAATATGTGACGGGTGGAGCCCGCTATAGCTCCTCGATGCATCGGTAGGTCTCATGAGACAAACTAGTGTCTTGGCACAAGGCCTTGGAAAAACCCTATTTTTAGTCTTGGCACGAGGCCTTGGCTATGTGGTTATGATAACCTGGCATTATGCATTCCATCATTATGAAAGTGGTTATTTATATTGCATGTGATTATTCGATTATTAGAATATCAATGTGAATAAGTAAATGAAATTATTTCATTTTATTTTTGCCATACTATGTTGAAGTTCAAGTTTAAAAGGATTTTGTTTTATTTATACATTGCTTTAAATGTTTATTCTTATTTATGAAAGTTTCCGCTATATTGTTATCCTTACTGGGCATTTGAGCTCACCCCTTTTCTATGTTTTATTTTTTCCAGGATGTGAAAAATTAAATTATGAATGACCTGCATGGATATTATGAGGGGATAATAGTGTGGTCTATGGAGACAATATGTTGTTGTAGTAGTTTTTAACTTTATGATGTAATGTAAAACATTATGAATATAGTTCGTGTTTCCAAGGCTACTAAACCAATCGGTCTTTCGAGATTTGATCTTTCTTGTGATCATGCCAATGTTATGTAATAATGCACCAACTCTAGGTAACTGGGGTCGGGGCATTACAGTTGGTATCAGATGAAGTTTAGTACAAACCTTGGAAGCTATATTTAGATAAACTCTGATTAGAGCACATATATTTAAGATGGACTTTGAGGATTATTATAGAAGAACTTCCTATAATTTTGGTATTATAGAGATTTTGGGAGTTTTCCATGCAATAAATCCCTGTCTGGATACGAGTAGGTAGAGGCAGCTCTGGCACAGATGTACCTAGGGGTAAAACCCAAAAACACCGCTTTGAGCTAGACTCTAATAGGAACTGGTGCACGACAACGGGCCTTGATGCACTCTTGGTTACGACACTACGGGGGATATGATTAGGATAACTCTCATTTTCTTATCAAATCATTAGGAAGGGTTTATGAGTATATACTTCCTCAAAGAAAACATTTTTATGATTATCGATTATATCCATAAATAGTTCAAATTATGTTAAGTGTTTTATAAGTATGGAATTATGTATTTTGATTCATAAACTGATCTAGTTTATGCCATTTTTTAGAAATGGCGCCTAGTGGAATAAATGGAAACTGTATCAATGCATGCACTCAATGTAGGGATTTCCCTCCTGCTCAAGATAATTATAGTGGATCTAGTGATGAAACTGGTGCCGATCGGCTAATCACCATACTGGGACAACTCACTTAGGTTATGAATAATAACCTTACACGTATGGAGCACCCAGATCCGCAGTGTGGAGGATCAATGTTAGATTGATTCAAGAGGTAACAACCACCAACGTTCAATGGGAGTACAAATACCTTAGTAGCTGAGCAATGGATAAATTCCCTAGAGACAATATTTCAGGCTTTAGGGAGTAGTGAAAGGAAAAAAGTTATCATGACAGTTTATCACCTCACTGGAGATGCTGATCAATGGTGGTCATTGATTCAAAACACGAAGGAAGATGATGAAGTATAAAATATGGAATGGAGGGAGTTCAAAGATCTGTTTTTAGAAAAATACTTTCCCTTTGACCATCGAGAAGATATGGAATGGAAATTTCTGAGTCTGAGACAAAAGGAGGATGAGAATGTCGCAAAGTATGAGGCTAACTTTACAAGGTTAGCAAGGTATGCTGTAGATTATATATATAACCCAAGAAGTATGATTGATCGTTTATTTTATGGGTTAAAACCATTTCTCCGTCAAGAATTAGTCTCACAATCCTTCTCATCGTACGAATACATTGTCTCATGTGCTATCAAGACAGAAAAGGAATTCTCTAAGTCTTATTACTTTAAAGAAAAGCAAGAGAAGAAGTGATCTACTGATCAATCTGAGAATGGAAATAAGGGGAAGAAGGTAAAGGTTGAATATCCATCCTATGGTAAATTTGGGAATAAACACCCTGGTACTTTCTTGAAGGGAATGGGTGTGAGTTACAAATGTGGTGAAAAAGGACACCAAGCTCGTGATTGCAAAGGGAAGAAGGAAGCTACCAATGTTTAGTTCTACAATTGCAGGTAGATGGGACATTATGAAAATGAATGTCCTAATCGTCAGGGGAACTTACCTCAGAAAAGGACAAGGGATCAAGGCCTAGCTTTTTCAATCACTACTGCTGAGGTAGAAGCTCCGAAAGACGTGGTGGCAGGTAATTTAATGGTTTCCTCAAGTTTAGCAAATGCATTATTTGATTTTGGATCATCTCATTGTTTCATATCTTCCCATTTTTCTAAGAAAATTAGATATTTCCAATTTGATTTAACAAGGGAGTTGTCAGTTAAAACATTTAAGGGAAGTATCATTGCAACAACGTTTTTTGAATCAGTTCCCATTAGAGAGCATAAATGTTCTTTATCTGCTGATCTCATCGTCATACCTATGATTGAGTTTGATATAATCCTCGGTATGGATTAGATTTCGGACTATGATGTGATGATTTATTTTAAAAAGAAGGAGGTTACGATTTTTGATGATGATGATAAGGAACACCTTATCTTTAGAGAAGAATCATCACCCCCTAATTCTTATCTAGATCCACCCCCAGTAGCTCAACTAAATTCAATTATTGGGGAGGAAGAGAATGAATTAACTGTGGGTGAGGAAAGGAATGTTCAAATAGAGGATGTACCTGTTGTGAAAGAATATGTAGATGTATTTCTGAAAGACTTACCTAGACATCCTCCAGAACGAGAATTTGGGTTTTCCATTGATTTAATTCCTGGATCAAGGCCTATATCGTAGACCCCTTATAGAATGGCCATTGTAGAATTTGTTTAACTAAAGAAACAACTAGAGGAATTGAGTAATAAGGGATTTATTCTCCCTAGTGTTTCTCCATGGGGAGCCCCTGCTCTTTTTGTTAAAAAGAAAGATGGATCTATGAGGTTATGTATCGACTATAGGGAGATCAATGCTATAACAATAAAGAACAAGTATCCCCTACCTCGCATTGATGATTCATTTGACCAACTGTATGGAGCTCAATACTTTTCAAAGATTGACCTTCGATCTGGATACCATCAGTTTTGTGTAAAGAAGGAAGACATTCTGAAGACAGCATTTCGAACTAGGTACGGGCATTACGAGTTTACTGTAATGCCTTTTGGATTTACTAATTCACCCTCTGTATTCATGGATCTGATGAATAGAGTTTTCATGGAATATCTCGATGAATTTGTGGTGGTATTTATTGATTATATCTTGGTATACTCTAAAAGCTACAAAGATCATGAAAATCACATGCGCATTATCCTGAAGACTTTGAGAAGACATGAATTATATGGGATGTTTAACAAGTGTGAATTCTGGCTTCATGAGATTTCTTTTCTTGGCCATATTGTCTCTAAAGATGGAATCTCTGTTGATCCTTCTAAAACCAAGGCAATCCAAGAATGTCCAGCACCTACGAATATAACTGAGGTACGTAGTTTTATTGGTTTAGTAGGTTATTATCGACGTTTCTTCTAGAATTTTTCCCGATTGGCTAACCCATTAACGAAGCTCACACGTAAAGGGGTAAAATTTGTTTGGACAAAAGAGTGTGAAGAATGTTTTGAAGAACTGAAGAGAAGATTAGTCAATGCTCTTATATTGACTCTACCTTCGGGGAATGATGGGTTCGTTAATTATAGTGATGCATCAAATAAAGGACTTGGTTGTGTCCTTATACAGAATGATAGGGTTATTGCCTATGCATCACGACAGTTGAAAACTCATGAGAAAAACTATCCTACTCATGATCTCGAATTAGAAGCTGTGATATTTTCTTCGAAGATATGGAGGCACTACCTCTATGGTGAAAAATGTGAGATTTATACTGATCACAAGAGTTTGAAGTATATTTTCTCAAAAAAATAACTCAACATGAGGCAAAGGAGATGGCTTGAATTACTCAAGGATTATGATTATACGATACACTACCACCCAGGGAAAGCAAACAAGGAGGCATATGCTATGAGCAGAAAATATCATGATGTTTTGAACAATATGAGAATTGAAAGGGATCCAATTTTCATGGATCTAGTGAAGATGGACATGGGAATAACCAGGGAAGGTGAAACATAAATGCTTTTTCAAATGGTTGCCAAACCATCTTTACTAGAAAGGATTAAGAGTTGTCAGACCGATGATGAAAAATTTCAAAAGAAGATTAATGCTGTGAATGATGGGAGATTGAGAGAATTTGTGTATGAAGATGGAATTTTGAAATTTGGGAAGAGACTTTGTGTTCCCGATATACCTGATCTAAAAAGGGAATTGCTGGATGATGCTCATAGTTCCAATTTCTCTATACACCCTGGGAGAACCAAAATGTATAGAGATTTGAAGGAACATTTTTGGTGGGACAACATGAAGAGGGAGGTTTCTGATTTTGTGTCAAGATGTATGGTTTTTCAACAAGTGAAAGCTGGAAGGCAATAGCCTGGAGGAGTCATGCACCCTCTTCCCATACCGAAGTTGAAATGGGATATCATTACGATGGACTTTGTCATGGGGCTACCAAAGACTCCTAGAAGGAATGATGCAGTATGGGTTATTGTTGATCGTCTTACCAAGTCAGCACATTTTCTTGCTATAAGAGAAAATCTACCACTGGAACATCTAGTAAGACTATATATTAATGAAGTTGTGAGACTTCATGGAGTACCCCTATCAATTGTTTCAAATCGTGATCCCCGTTTTACTTCAAGATTCTGGAAGAGTCTTCAGAAATACCTGGATACTGAACTTCATTTGAGCATTGCCTACCACCCTCAAATAGATGGACAATCAGAACGAACTATTCAAACCTTAGGAGACATGTTGCGATCTTGGTCACTTGACATTCAGGGTATGTGGGATCAATATTTACCTTTGGTATCATTTTCCTATAACAATAGCTTCCATTCGAGTATTCAGATGGCACCATATGAAGAGTTATACGGAAAGAGATGTCGCACACCAACCTGTTGGGATGACGTTGGTGAAAGAAAACTTGTAGGCCCAGAAATGGTGGAGGAAACGATGGAAAATGTGAAGGTAATCCAAAATCACATCAAAGATGATCAAATTAGGTAGAAGAGCTATGCTGATAATCGATGGAAGGATTTGGAATTTCAAGTCGGTGATCATGTTTTCTTGAAGGTATCTCCATGGAAGGGAGTCATACGTTTTGGTAAGAAAGGTAAATTGAGTCCCAGGTACATCAGACCTTTCAAAATTCTAGAACGAATTCGCGCTGTAGATTACCGATTGGCAATGCCGCCAAGTCTCTCCAAAGTTCATGATGTGTTCCACGTATCTCTATTGAGGAAATACATGCCAGACCCAACGCATGTACTCACTTATGAGGAATTTGAAATGGAACCCGATCTGTCTTATTGCGAAGAGCCCGTCAAGATTCTTGATATGAGAGAACAAGTACTGAGAAACTGAACGACGCGTCTGGTAAAAGTTTTGTGGAGGAACCATAAGATGGAAGAGGAAACATGGGAACCTGAGGAACTTATGATGAAGAACCACCTGAGTCTTTTCATGCGGTAGTATTCTAGAAATTTTGAGGACGAAATATTTTGAAGGAGGGGATAATGTAACACCCCAATCTTCTACGGTACGTTTCTCATTGAAATAATGTGATAACATATGTTGTACGCAACATCGAGTTCTAACACACCACAACCAATCAAACTAGCCGTTATGAATAGTAATACATACTTTTTGAAATTTTATAAATTTTATCTCTCAAAATGGACTTCAATTTTGGATTCAGAGTATCAAATTTAGCCTAAGATGAAATTTTGGCACTTTTCGGATAACATTAATATTTTGATGAATAGTGAAAATTAATAAATTTTAATTAAAAACAACTTTTTTAATCAAAATAATTAATAGTGAAAAAATTATGAATTTTATTGGTTTTAAAGTATATTTATAATATATTTTTACCATTTAATACAATGTTGGCCATTGGACATAATTTCACAATTAAACCGAACATAAAAAAGTATCAATCTTTTGATAGTTATTATATCTTAAAAATACGTTTTTTGTTTTGACAGCGGGAATTAATTTTAAATTAATTTCTGCCACTTCTGTGTTTTGAATTTGGAAAAATGGATTCCATATTTTGAATCAGGATTTTCAAATTGTGTAAAGAGGTAACTTTTATTTTTAGACATTTTGAATAATTATTTCGGTAAATATTTTATTTACCATGGTTAAAGGGTAAATCCGGTAAATAAGGGTTAAAAAATAATATTATAATAACACCAAATTACCCTAAAACGTGTACTAACATTATTGGCTGATACATGTCCGATCATGGGAATCTTTGGGTCAATTTAGGGACCCCATGGTGCCACTTGTAAGTGATAGGGATAATTTATTTTAATTAAGTTAAAATGAATACAAAAATCACACAAGCATATATCTTTTAGAAAAACAATTTTTAAATAAGGTTATATATGTTGTATTTTAAAATGTAAATATTCATTATAAATATAAAAAGATTTCCTACATAATGGTATTTTATTTATAATTTTTAGACATTAAATAATGTAAATTATTTATGACACAATGGTGATGCAGTAATTACCATAATAGTGAAAAATTAAACTAATTGATATTATAAATACCCAAATAAATATAATTTGAGACTTTTTATTAATTACACTTATTTTCTAGGTTACTATAACATGTTAGGAATGATTTAATTAACATTTTTAGATGTAATCATTCTGTTATGAGTTTCACAAAAATCAATTATTGAATAGTGTCAAAATTGACATAAACGAGTTTTTAAAACAAATATTATATTATTAATTAATATTAAATTCTTAAAAAACTAAGGTTCGGCCAAAAGACTTATATCATGATAGGTGTATCATTAATGGACCACTTGGGGGTCTATTGGATGTATATACTATGTTTATTAACCATATAATATAAAAATACAATGAGACATTGTAAAAGTGAAACTAATTAACTAAGAGTTAATACTTAAAGATAAGGTTAGTATAATGACCCAGACCAGTTTAAATTAAATTGGTTGAGTGTTTTTCGACCTATACCCACCTTAACATTTAAATAATCCACTTTGGATCCATTAGACACCGAATATTAATTTATTATAAAATAATATTTCTAGATTTTCCAAAGGTGCCTCTCACCCCTCTTATAAACGGGCACTCCCCCTTCTCATTAACTCACACCTTCAAAGCATTATGGTTCAGCCAACCTATTCCCAAATACTCTCTAAACATCCTTTAATTCATCCTAGATGCCTTCCTTTAGTCATAAAGCCAACTTAAGGATCCCTTTTGATCAAATCAAAAGGAAGAACCCGAAGAAGAGGTAATGATTTCACCACCCTTTTTCAAGTTCCTTTCTTCATCCACTTCTTCTTTCTTTGTTATTACAATTCTAAAATAATAACTCCAGTATCTTATATATACTGTGATGTTAATATAAATATGGTACAATCATATTCAGTATTCTATCCATCCTTTGAATAACATGTCACCATAATGCGTACGTACGGCTTACCGTCTCCACGTCATGGTGTAATTGTTATTCAATAAACTATTATTTGGATGGGTATAATAATGATTTATAATTAATTTAAATAATAAATATAACATGATAATAATTCTTTATATATTATATACCATCCAATTATATATTATTTTAAATATCAAAAAATGATATTGTCGCTCGTGCATACGTACGGACTATCGTCTCCACGAACGCGATGAGATTCATTCTCCATCGTATCCATTCAAGTATAATTCTCATTTTATGATTAATAATAGTATCTAAGGACTTGATATCATTATATATATAATTAATATACAACCTATACATGACAAACACAACTTACGTAACAAAACATATAAAATAAAATGAGTAAGTTAACACCCGAAACAACGATAATACTAAGATATTATTAACAAATCAATGATAAAAGTTCATATATGATATCATATTAATGTTTATTATTCTTGTATAATTTAATAAAAATTATTTCACCATTATACAGGAAGTTAACCTACCCCAAAAAAGGAAAATTACAAGTTAAGGGTTATTTCACAATCTCTTCATTATACGAGGTTGTTTATACGTAATAATCTACTGGGATCTCTTTATCATCCACATCCATGTTTCTAAAAAATGTATTTCAAAAGGTTTTTACTATTTTAAAGTAATATGGGATTAATTCATTTATACCTTTGTTTGAATTTTTATAAGAGTTTTATAAAGGAATCTTTCCGTCGTTTTCCAAACAAGGTGCTTTTTAACCTTTTCGACAGAATTAACGTAAGATTGTTTTTTTAACTTATACGATAGGTACGACTATTTTCTGCCATTATAAAATCGTCGAAGATTCCCTTACAAGCTTCTAATAATATTTTCAAAGAATTTGTTTTATTTTATTAATATATGACTCTTAAATGATTTCAAAATAGAAAGAGATATTTCTCTAAAAAGAGTTTTGATTTCATCTATGTCAACATCCTTTGATGGATTTTACGCTTATTTGAAGTTAATTTATTATGATACAAAACTTCTATATTGTATTGAAGGTTTTGTGATATGTTTGACTGTGGATGTGTTATTTTTATACCATTCATAGTTTATGGATGAAGTATTTACATTTCGTATGATAGTTTTAATATGAATGTTTATGTTATGTTTAAACCTTTTCATATGGGAATGCATTGGACTTAATATGTGACGGGTGGAGCCCGCTATAGCTCCTCGATGCTTCGGTAGGTCTCATGAGACAAACTAGTTTCTTAGAACAAGGCCTTGGAAAATCCTATTTGTAGTCTTGGCACGAGGCATTGGCTATGTGGTTATGATAGTCTGGCATTATGCATTCCATCATTATGAAAGTGGTTATTGATATTGAATGTGATTATTCGATTAGTAGAATATCCATGTGAATAAGTAAATTTAATTATTTAATTTTATTTTTTCCATTCTATGTTGAAGTTCAAGTTTAAAATGATTTTGTTTTAGTTATACATTTCCTTAAATGTTTATTCTTATTTATGAAAGTTTCCGCTATATTTTTATCCTTACTGGGCATTTGAGCTCACCCCTTTTATATGTTTTATTTTTCCCAGGATGTGAAGAAGTAAATTATGAATGACCTGTATGGATATTATGAGGGGATAATAGTGTGGTCTATGGAGACAATATGTTGTTGTAGTAGTTTTTCACTTTATGATGTAATGTAAAACTTTATGAATATATCTAGTGTTTCCAAGGCTACTAAACCAATCGGTCTTTCGAGATTTGATCTTTCTTGTGATCATGCCAATGTTATGTAATAATGCACCGACTCTAGGTAACTGGGGTCGGGGCATTACAGTTGGTATCAGAAGAAGTTTAATACAAACCTTGGAAGCTAGATTTAGATAAAATTTTATTATAGCACATAGATTTAAGATGGAATTTGAGGATTAGTATAGAAGAACTTCCTAGAATTTTGGTATTGTAGATATTTTGTGAGTTTTCTGAGTAATACATCCCTGTCTGGATACGAGCAGGTAGAGGCGGCTCTGGCACATATGTACTTAGGGGTAAAACCCGAAAAAACCCCTTTGAGCTAGACTCGAACAGGAACTGGTGCACGACAATGGGCCTTTGCTGAACTCTTGGTTACGACACTCTCAGGGGATATGCTTAGGATAACTCTCATTTTATTTACAAATCATTATGAAGGGTTAATGAGTATATAATTCCTCAAAGAAAACATTTTTATGATTATGGATTATATCCATAAATAGTTCAATTTATGTTAAGTGTTTGGAATTATGTATTTTAATTCATAAACTGATCTAGTTTATGCCATTGTTTAGAAATGGAGCCTACTGGAAGAAATGGAAACTGTATCAATGCACGCACTATATGTAGGGATTTCCGTCCTGCTCATGATAATTATAGTGGAGCTGGTGATGCAACTGGTGCCGATCAGCCAATCACCATACTGGGACAACTCACTTAGGTTATGAATAATAACCTTACCCGTATGGAGCACCCTGATCCACAGCATGGAGGATCAATGTTAGATCAATTCATGAGGAAACAACCACCAACGTTCAATGGGAGTACAAATCCCTTATTAGCTGAGCAATGGATAAATTTCCTAGAGAAAATATTTCAGGCTTTGGGGAGTAGTGAAAGGGAAAACGTTATCATGGTAGTTTATCGCCTCACTGGAGATGCTGATCAATGGTGATCATTGATTCAAAACACGAAGGAATATGATGAAGTATCAAATATGGAATGGAGGGAGTTCAAAGATCTGTTTTTAGAAAAATACTTTCCTCGTGACCATCGAGTAGATATAGAATGGCAATTTCTGAGTCTAAGACTAAAGGAGGATGAGAATGTCGCAAAGTTTGAGGCTAACTTTACAAGGTTAGCAAGGTATGCTGGAGATTATATACATAACCCAAGAAGTAACATTGATCGTTTCTTTGATGGGTTAAAACCATTTCTCCGTCGAGCATTAGTCTCACAATCCTTCTCGTCGTACGAATACATTGTCTCATGTGCTGTCAAGACAGAAAAGTAATTCTCTAAGTCTTGTGATTTTAAAGCAAAGCAAGAGAATAAGAGATCTGTTGATCAATCTGGGAATGGAAATAACGGGAAGAAGGGAAATGTTGAATATCCATCCTATGGTAAATGTGGGAAGAAACACCCCGGTACTTTCTTGAAAGGAATGGGCGTCTGTTACAAATGTGGTGAAAAAGGACACCAATCTCATGATTGCAAAGGGAAGAAGGAAGCTACCAATGTTTAGTGCTACAATTGAAGGGAGATGGGACATTATGAAAATGAATGTCCTAATCGCCAGGGGAACTTATCTCAGAAATGGCCAAGGGATCAAGGCCAAGCTTTTACTATCACTACTGCTGAGGTAGAAGCTCCGAAAGATGTGGTGGCTGGTTATTTAATGGTTCCCTCATGTTTAGAAAATGCATTATTTGATTCTGGATCATCGCATTGTTTCATATCTTCCCAGTTTTCTAAGAAAAATAGATATTTCCAATTTGATTTAACAAGGGAGTTGTTATTTAAAACTACTAAGGGAAGTATCATTGCAACAATGTTTTGTGAATCAGTCCCCATTAGAGCACATAAATGTTCTTTATCTGCGGATCTCATCGTCATACCAATGATTGAGTTTGATATAATCCTCGGTATGGATTGGATTTCAGATTATGATGTGAAGATTTATTGTAAGAAGAAGGAGGTTACGATTTCTGTTGATGATGATAAGGAACACCTTATCTTTAGAGAAGAATCGTCACCAACTAATTCTTATCTAGATCCACCCCCAGTAGCTCAACTAAATTCAATTATTGGGGAGGAAGAGAATGAAATGACTGTGGGTGAGGAAAGGAATGTTCAAATAGAGGATGTACCTGTTGTGAAATAATATGTAGATGTATTTCCGGATGACTTACCTGGACATCCTCTAGAACGAGATGTTGAGTTTTCCATTGATTTAATTACTGGATCAAGGCCTATATCGAAGACCCCTTATAGAATAGCCACTATAGAATTAGTTGAACTAAAGAAACAACTAGAGAAATTGAGTAATAAGGGATTTATTCTCCCTAGTGTTTCTCCATGGGGATCCCCTGTTCTTTTTGTTAAAAAGAAAGATTGATATATGAGGTTATGTATCAACTATAGGGAGATCAATGCTCTAAAAATAAAGAACAAGTATCTCTTACCTCGAATTGATGATTTATTTGACCAACTGCATGGAGCTCAATACTTTTCAAAGATGGACTTTCGATCTGGATACCATAAGTTGTTTTTAAAGAAGGAAGACATTCTGAAGACAGCATTTCCAACCAGGTACGGGCATTATGAGTTTTCTTTAATGCCTTTTAGATTGACTAATGCACCCTCTGTATTCATGGATCTGATGAATAGAGTTTTCAAGGAATATCTCGATGAATTTGTGTTGGTATTTATTGATGATATCTTGGTATACTCCAAAAGGTACGAAGGTCATGAAAATAACTTGCGCATTATCCTAAAGTCTCTGAGAAGACATGAATTATATGGGAAGTTTAGAAAGTGTGAATTCTGGCTTCATGAGATTCCTTTTCTTGGACATATTGTCTCTAAAGATGGAATCTCTATTGATCCTTCTAAGACCAAGGCAATCCAATAATGGCTAGCGCCTATGAATTTAACTGAAGTATGTAGTTTTACTGGTTTAGCAGGTTATTATCGAAGTTTCGTCCGGAATTTTGCCCTATTGGCTAACCCATTAACGAAGCTCACACGTAAAGGGGTTAAATTTGTTTGGACAAAAGAGTGTGAAGAATGTTTCGAAGAACTGAAGAGAAGATTAGTCAATGCTCCTATATTAACTCTACCATCTGGGAATGATGGGCTCGTTATTTATAGTGATGCATCGAAGAAAGGAATTGTTTGTGTCCTTATGCAGAATGATATGTTTATTGCCTATGCATCACGACAGTTGAAAATTCATGAGCAAAACTATCCTACTCATGATCTCGAATTAGAAGCTATGATATTTTCTTTGAAGATATGGAGGCACTACCTCTATGGTGAAAAATGTGAGATTCATACTGATCACAAGAGTTTGAAGTATATTTTCTCACAAAAGGAACTCAACATGAGGCAAAGTAGATGGCTTTAATAACTCAAGGATTATGATTGTACGATACACTACCACCCGGGGAAAGCAATCAATGTGGCAGATGCATTGAGCAAAAAAGATCATGATGTTTTGAACAATATGAGAATTGAAAGGGATCCAATTTTCATGGATCTAGTGAAGATGTACATGGGAATAACCAGGGAAGGTGAAACATCAATGCTTTTTCAAATGGTTGACAAACCATCTTTACTAGAAAGGATTAAGAGTTCTCAGACCGGTGATGAAGAATTTCAAAATAAGATTAAAGCTATGAATGATGGGAGATTGAGAGACTCTGTTTATGAAGATGGAATTTTGAAATTTGGGAAGAGACTTTGTGTTCCCGATATACCTGATTTAAAAAGGGAATTGCTGGATGATGCTCATAGTTCCAATTTCTCTATACACCCTGGGAGCACCAAAATGTATAGAGATTAGAAGGAACATTTTTTGTGGGACAACATGAAGAGGGAGATTGCCGATTTTGTGTCAAGATGTATGGTTTGTCAATAAGTAAAAGTTGGAAGGCAACAGCCTGGAGGAGTCATGCAACCTCTTCCCATACCGGAGTGGAAGTGGGAAAATATTACGATGGACTTTGTCAGGGGCTACCAAAGACTCCTAGAAGGAACGATGCAATATGGGTTGTTGTTGATCGTCTTACCAAGTCAGGACATTTTCTTGCTATAAGAGAAGATATACCACTGGAAATTCTAGCAAGACTATATATTAATGAAGTTGTGAGACTTCATGGAGTACCCCTATCGATTGTTTCAGATCGTGATCCCCGTTTTACTTCAAGATTCTGGAAGAGTATTCAGAAATCCCTGGATACTAAACTTCATTTGAGCACTACCTACCACCCTCAAACAGATGGACAATAAGAACGAACTATTAAAACCTTAAAAGACATGTTGAGATCTTGCTCACTTGAATTTCAGGGTATGTGGGATCAATATTTACCTTTGGTAGAATTTTCCTATAACAATAGCTTCCATTCGAGTATTCAGATGGAACCATATGAAGCGTTATACGGAATGATATGTCGCACACCAACCTGTTGGGATGACATTGGTGAAAGAAAACTTGTAGGTCTAGAACTGGTGGAGGAAATTATGGAAAAGGGGAAGGTAATCCAAAATCACATCAAAGCAGCTCAAAGTAGGCAGAAGAGCTATGCTGATAATCGAAGGAAGGATTTGGAATTTGAAGTCGTTGATCATGTTTTCCTGAAGGTATCTCCATGGAAGGGAGTCATACGTTTTGGTAAGAAAGGTAAATTGAGTCCCAGGTACATCGGACCTTTCGAAATTATAGAACGAATTGGGGTTGTACCTTACTGATTGGAAATGCCGCCAAGTCTCTCCAAAGTTCACGATGTGTTCCATGTATCTCTATTGAGGAAATACATGCCTGACCCAACGCATGTACTCACTTATGAGGAATTGGAACTGGAACTCGATCTGTCTTATTGTGAAGAGATCGTCAAGATTCTTGATATGAGAGAACTAGTACTGAGAAACCGGACGACGTGTCTGGTAAAAGTTTTGTGGAGGAACCATAAGATGGAAGAGGAAACATGGGAACCCGAGGAACTTATGATGAAGAACCACCCGAGTCTTTTCATGCGGTAGTATTCTAGAAATTTCGAGGACAAAATTATTTGAAGGTGGGGATAATTTAAAAACCCAGTCTTCTACGGTACATTTCTCTTTGAAATAATGCGATAGCGTGTGTTGTACACAACATCGATTTCTAACACACCACAACCAATCAAACTAGCTGTTATGAATAGTAATACCTACTTTTTGAAATTTTATAAATTTTATCTCTCAAAATGGACTTCATTTTTGGATTCAGAGTATTGAATTTATCCTAAGGTGAAATTTTGGTACTTTTCGGATAACTTTAATATTTTGATGAATAGTGAAAATTACTAAATTTTAATTAAAAACAAATTTTTTAATCAAAATAATTAATAGTGATAAATTATGAATTTGATTGTTTTTAAAGTATATTTAGAATATATTTTTACCATTTAATACAATGTTGTTCATTGGACATAATTCCACAATTAAACCGAACATAAACAAGTATCAATCTTTTGATAGTTATTATATCTTAAAAACACGCTTTTTGTTTTGACAGCGGGAATTAATTTTAAAATAATTTCTGCCACTTCTGTGTTTTGAATTTGGAAAAATAGATTCCATATTTGGAATCAGTATGTTCAAATTGTGTAAATAGGTAACTTTTATTTTTAGACATTTTGAATAATTACTTTGGTAAATATTTTATTTACCATGGTTAAAGGGTAAATCCGGTAAATAAGGGTTAAATAATAATATTATAATAATAAAAAATTACCCTAAAACGTGTACTAAAATTATTGGTTGATACATGTCCGACCATGGGAATCTTTGGGTCGATTTAGGGACCCCATGGTGCCACTTGTAAGTGATAGGGACACTTTATTTTAATTAAGTTAAAATGAATACAAAAATGACACAAGCATATATCTTTTAGAAAAAGAATTTTTACATAAGGTTATATATGTTGTATTTTAGACTGTAAATATTAATTTGAAATATAAAAATATTTCCTACATAATGGTATTATATTTATAATTTTTAGACCTTAAATAATGTAATTTATATATGACACAATGGTGATGCAGTAATTACCATAATAGTAAAAAATTAAACTAATTTATATTATAAATACCCAAATAAATATAATTTGAGACTTTATATGAATTAAACTAATTTTATAGGTTAATATAACATGCTAGTAATGATTTAATTAACTTTTTTCTAAGTAATCATTCTGTTATGAGTTTCACAAAAATCAATTATTGAATAGTGTCAAAATTGACATAAAATAGTTTTTTAAAAATATATTATATTATTAATTGATATTAAATTCTTAAAAAACTAAGGTCCATCCAAGAGACATATATCATGATAGGAGTATCATTAATGGACCACTTGTGGGTCTCTTGAATGTATATAATAAGTTTATTAACCATATAATATAAAAATACAAAGAGACATTTTAAAAGTGAAACTAATTAACTAAGAGTTAATACTTAAAGATAAGGTTAGTATAATGACCCAAACCGGTATAAATTCTATTGGTTGAGTGCTTTTCGACCTATCCCCACCATAACATTTAAATAATCCACTCTGGATCCATTATAAACTGAATCTTATTTTATTATAAAATAATATTTCTAGCTTTTCCAAAGGTTCCCCTCACCCCTCGTATAAAAGGGCACTCCCCCTTCTCATTAACTCACACCTTCAAAGCCTTCTGGTTTGGCCAAACTCTGCCCAAATACTCTCTCAGCTTCCCTAAATTCATCCTAGAGGCCTTCCATTAGTATGAAATCCATCTTAAGGATCCCTTTTGATCAAATCAAAAGAAATAACTCGAAGAAGAGGTAATGATTTCACCACCCTTTTTCAAGTTCCTTTCTTCTTCCAATTATTCATTCTTTGTTATTACCATTCTTAAATAATAACTCTATTATCTTATATATACTGTGATTTTATTATAAATATGGTACAATCATATTCAGTATTCTATCCATCCTTTGAATAACATGTCACTATATGTGCATACGTACGGCTAACCGTCTCCACGTCATGGTGTAATTGTTATTCAATAAATTATTATTTGGATGGGTATAATAATGATTTATAATTCATGTAAATAATAAATATAAAATTATAATAATTCTGTATATATGATATACCATCCAATTATATATTTTTTTAAATATCAAAAGAATGATATTGTCGCACATGCGTACATACAGACTACCGTCTCCATGAACACGATGATATTCATTCTCCATAGTATCCATTAAAGTCTAATTCTCATTTGATGATTAATAATAGTATCTAAGGACTTGATATCATTCTGGATATGATTAAGATACAACCTATCCATGACAAACACGACTTATGTAACAAAACATGTAAAAGAAAACGAGTAAGTTAACAACCGAAACAACGATAATACTAAGATATTATTAACAAATCAATGTTAAAAGTTCATATATGATATCATATTAATGTATATGATTATTTTATAATTTAATAACAATTATTTCACCATTATACAGGAGGTTAACCTACCCTAACCAAGGAAAAGTTCAAGGTAAGGGTTATTTCACAATCTCTTCATTATTTGAGGTTGTTTATACGTAATAATCTATTGGGATCTCTTTATCATCCACATCCAGGTTTCTTAAAAATGTCTTTCAAAACGTTTTTACTATTTTAAAGGAATATGGGTTAAAGTCATTTATACCCTTGTTTGAATTTTTATAAGAGTTTTATAATGTAATCTTTCCATCGTTTTCCAAACAAGGTGCTTTTTAACCTTTTTGACAGAATTAAGGTAAGAATGTTTTAATAACTTATACGGCGGGTACGGATATTTTCCGCCGTTATAAAATCGTCGAAGCTTCCCTTACAAGATTATAATAATATTTTCAAAGAAAATGTTTTATTTTATAAATATATTACTCTTAAATGATTTTAAAATAGAAAGAGATATTTCTCTAAAAATAGTTTTGATTTCATCTATGTCCACATCCTTTTATGGATTTTACGCTTATTTGAAGTTGATTTGTTATGATACAAAACTTCTATATTGTATTGAATGTTTTGTGATATGTTTGACTGTGGTTGTGTTATTTTAATACCATTCATAGTTTATGGATGAAGTATTTACATTTCGTATGCTAGTTTTAATATGAATGTTTATGTTATGTTTAAACCTTTTCATATGGGAATGCATTGGACTTAATATGTGACGGGTGGAGCCTACTATATCTCCTCGATGCATCGGTAGGTCTCATGAGACAAATTAGTGTCTTGGCATAAGGCCTTGGAAAAATCCTATTTGTAGTCTTGGCATGAGGCCTTGGCTATTTGGTTATGATAGCCTGGGATTATGCATTCCATCATTATGAAAGTGGTTATTGATATTGCATGTGATTATTGGATTAGTAGAATATCCATGTGAATATGTAAATAGAATTATTTCATTTTATTTTTTCCATACTATGTTGAAGTTAAAGTTTAAAAGGCTTTTGTTTTAGTTGTACATTTCCTTAAATGCTTATTTTTATTTATGAAAGTTTACGCTATATTGTTATCCTTACTGGGCATTTGAGCTCACCCCTTTTCTATGTTTTATTTTTCCCAGGATGTGAAGAAGTACATTATGAATGACCTGAAGGGACATTACGAGGGGATACTAGTGTGGTCTATGGAGACAATATGTTTTTGTAGTAGTTTTTCACTTTATGATGTAATTTAAAACTTTATGAATATATCTAGTGTTTCCAAGGCTACTAAACCAATCGGTTTTTCGAGATTTGATCTTTCTTGTGATCATGCCAATGTTATGTAATAATGCACCGACGCTAGGTAACTGGGGTCGGGGCGTTACAATTATTGAACTTATCATACAATATTATAATTTATTTTCCACTTTTTTAGACAAATGACTTGTTTTAATTTTTCCTCCAAAATTGTAAGATAAAATCTTTACAAAATTACTATTGAAACCAATTTTTAAAAGGGCCTATCACCAAACTTTTCAGTACCAATTTGAAAATTATTTATTCCCACTTGAGAATATTATCTTATTTGATAAATTAAAATTCTCCATGAGACTCAAAATTTCTAGTCAAATTTTATTTTCTTAATGCCTTCATTTCTATGGAATCCTCTAAGAGAAACCCAATGTTGTCAATGTATGTTCAGTCGTATCAAAAAAATATTTTTCCTTTAAAAAATTCTTTGGAAATATTATTTCAAATATTATATAATGAGATCATTATTTATTGTATAAATATTTCAATATATTTTTTGAATAAAAAATAACCAACTCTTGCAATCCCCTTAGAAAAAGAGAAAACGTTAATCTGTATATATGGTGACTGGTGGATCCATAACCTAACATGATTCGTTTTCCTTCACCACATGAAAATGATGGTCCTAACATTGTATTTAAAATAGACAATATAAATTTAAAACATTTTTTTCTTTTAAAAATAAAAATTCACATTACACTATTCTCTCATACATTTTCATACAAAATCATCATCAATACATATATGTAGACTACTGTGTCCCTAAAATGGTAATGTTTTATTTTAGACTAGAAACTCCATGGATAGTTATAAATTATAATTGATTAGTATATTTGGTATATTTGATATATAAATATCATGAATATTATTTATTTTTTATAATTTAATAATTAATTATGCATATTTTTAAATCCTTCAATATTAACAGAAAACATAGAACTAGTGCATCACTAATTATGTTTTCATAAAAAACAAAAACACACTAATATAATGATATTATAATACTATAGTTCATTAAATAATATCATTTAATGTAAACTGTATTAGCTTATAAATAAAAACATGAAATTTGTGAATGCATACCAAAATCGATATTATAAGTTATGTGTGGAAGAATTAAGGTTACTATCACCTGATAGTTAAATTATGAAATAAATAGCTAAAATATTTATAATTAATGATGGTAAATAATGTATGTAAAAGAGAACTGTATAATAATAAGTTTATAAAATATAGTATTAAAATTTTAATGTTTAGTATATAGAAGTATATAGAACAATTATCTATGTGGAAATAATGTTATATGTTCTCAACTAAAAAATCATCTCTTTGAGTCATGTTTTTTATTCAATAAATTTAATTTATGTGGTGTATATACAACCTATTTGAGATAAAATATAATTAATAAATTTTATTCATGGTAATTATTTTCAAATTTAGTTCTATGTATTTCAAGATATTTTTCTTTAAATGCTCCCCAGTTTGTATGGTTTTTTCATAAATCAAATATTTTTAATGAGTTATAATCACTCTAATTTGATATTGATCATTAATGATTATATTAATCTAACCTAGAGATTTTTTATTTTTTTCAATGTTAACAAATATGGAAATCAAGTTTCACACCAATTCAGTTTTCAATAATTAATATCTTATATCATTAAAATTCTAAGAAGCTAGAATCATAACTCCCCCATTTTATAAGTTTTATTCCAAAGATCAAATTTATAACACTATAGAGTAGAAATATAATCCCAAACTGACCCTCTATGACTATAGGAGAGACTTTTTTATGCCAAAACACATTCATCTTTTTCCTATTTTAAATTCTCAGATTCTCATCCTCCATTTACCATTATTTCCCTTTTCTTGAATGTACCCTAAAACCATTTATGGGACCTGGTTCATCCACTTTTACTCTATGTGTTCCCCGTGGCATCTACTCTCAAAATTCTCAATATTGATTTAGGATATGGTCAAGGATGTACATCTACTAATGTATTTAATAGATTCTATTATGATCTATTAGGACTGAAGGAGAACACATATATCAGTTTACTAGATCAGGGACATATGATTATAAATTTTCTTGTTCAATAAGAACATGTTTCTTATTGGACTAAGGATCCTCATCACATTGATCACATACATTTATATATTTTCTTGTGGTTCATTGATTTTTATTGGACTAATTACCCTTATTTCATGGAAAATTGATAAATCTTTCTGAGTACGCCTCTCCCTTTAAAAAATTATACTACCCTTAACATACATGGTAATTTTAGGTATTTTTATTGTAGATAGTATATAGAAAACTCTAAATCATCCAATTTCTCTAGGTATTTTTATCAAAATAGAGTCTATAAAATTGTTTTTAAATAATTTTGGGTTGAAATTAGATATGAATATTATTTTTCAAAGAAAGTTAATTTATAATATTTGGGTCACATTTTTATTTAGTGAAATAAAATAGGTCATCCTCAATAGATATGTCATCATTTTTTACTAAAAAAGGATAAAAAAGTAAATAAATAGTAATTTAATTACTCTAGGACTGATTGAACCTAGAATTTATTTTCTATAGTGACACCATCCCATACACCTTAAACTTTTATGGATGAACATGGTGAAGCTTATTTAATGTATCTCATGGGTGTTCCTTATCATAGTGT
Source organism: Viscum album (assembly GCA_963277665.1). Classification (NCBI taxonomy): domain Eukaryota; kingdom Viridiplantae; phylum Streptophyta; class Magnoliopsida; order Santalales; family Viscaceae; genus Viscum; species Viscum album. The sequence continues at coordinate 121,367,566 of OY728119.1, forward strand.
GGATGAAGTCCCTTCTATTTATGGATATAAGATTCAGTTCATCCCAGTAGTGAATAACTAAAGGCTATCTATAATAGTACCATCAATACAAAAAAAATGATCTAATACAAGTTGGGACTAGATCCTAGTGGGTTAATGGTAAATATAGATGGGGTTTATCAATCTTGAGAGAAATAGTTGTCTTAAAAATAAAAAATTAATTTTCCTTCTTGATTAATATAATGGAGAGTTTTGAGAATAATTGATGTTAGAAAATAAGTGATTCATGTAAGAATAAGAATGTGTCTCAAGAATATCCCTAGGGAGAAGGTCTGGGAAACTCAATATATTAGGGCTCTATAAGGTATTCATCATCTGATTGGGTGGAATATACCTTGTCTAATATTGATTAATATCAGTCCGATGTAGCTAAAGGGGTTAATAGTGGGTTTTAGGGAAAAGGAAGGAATGTAATATCTACATTATGGTATTTTAAATTATTTTCATGATTTAAATATAATCATTTAAATGATTATTAATTTTTACCAAAGCCAATACTCACTATATTGGCAAGATATGATCTCAGAGCCAAGATCCCTATTGGAACCACTTACAATGTAGTGGTTTACAAGAAAAAGATCCTGATAACAACAAATATTGGCCATATTTGGAGTTGTATGTAAAATATTTGGTAAAAGATCCTGAAAACATTCATAGATAATATATTATTATGGTCAACTAATTTCGTGGATTAATATTACAAGAACTAGATCATGTCGATGGTGTGTTGGAGGAGATAATGATAAGGGGATATGATAAATATATTTTTCTCGAGTAAATTAATAACACTAAGGTAATTATGTTGTAGGATAATTTCATAATCAATACATCATAGTATGAATCCAACACAATGCATGATAGAAAGATATGGGTTGACCTTAACATTGAGTACAAATAATTGATCAATATAAACGATCAGATTCTGACTTGTTGATTCAATTAAGTTAATACAAAATTGATGAAATATATTTAAATATGGTAGAATATTTCCTATCACTTCAAGGACCGCATCATGGATGAGAAATTCATTAAGGTAACCCTAATTGAATGGACAGTTATTGGGTGAATGATTCAAATACTCTTAATTTAATCTGAATTTTTTTAATTCATTGGTTTTATGTTGTGTGTTTTCATGATTTTTTAGGATTTATTCATTACCAATAAATGTAATATTTGAAATATAATGTTTTCATTTTTTAGTCTCTCATTAAAAATTTAAATTTTTAAGAATAATTCTCCTCAATTTTAAATGATTTTCCCAATATATCTGTGTTTTTATATCCCCTAAATGCTTTCCTTTTCCTTGTTGAAACGTAATTTATTTTTATATCTAATGAATCATAAATTCTTTTTTGACCATTTTGAAACATTTTTTTACTCTTTTAAGTGTGTGGGTTTTCAACAAAGGATATCTAAAATATTTACAAGTATTTTCCTTTCCATTCACTTATATTCTTCATTTCTACATCAGAATTTGATATATGTTTTATTTATTATAATGTTATTAATACATAAATTTATTTGGTTGTAATTTTATAATAATATTTTCTCATTCATATATTTTTGGAATTTGACTTGAAATTTATATTTTTTTGAAGGACATAAATAAAATCCTTTTAAGAATTTTTTTTTCAAATTCTATTTCAATTTTACATGGATTATTCTCCAATGAAATAATGGTTAATAAATCACTATAAATGTTCTAATTTTAAATATTACTTTTGGGTGATCACGTAATTAGGATCAAATGATAATTTATTTTAATTGTATACCATTTGGTAATTTTTTTGAAATTATTTTGTTCATATGGTTTATTTATGATTTTATTAATTATTATTTTTTAAATAGCACTCATATGTGTGAGTGATGATAGCTGGGGTCTTATATCACCCAAAAATCCACTAAATAAGTATTTATATATCTTTATATAAGGGTACATAGGGTGTAAATTTTAATTTACATAGCATGATTCATGGTAAATATGAATGTTCAAAATAATAAGCATAAATATTATATTTGTTTCACAAAAATAACTCATGGGACCTATCGTTATTAGAAAAAATTACAATCAGAATTTTAATTTTTCACACCATGAACAATGAAATTTTAAATCTTCTCAATGTTATAATTTCTCTATGCTTATATTTTATCCCAATATTCTTTTTTATGATAGATTTAATGGGAATGTTAAATTTATAATTCATATACCTATGACCATGATTTATGTATCACATTTACTATCTCCTGATTTTGGATTCTATTTCTATTTTATATGTCATTCATTTGAGTTTTCATGTATTTTTATCACGACATTAGGAAAAAAATTGTTGTTCTATGTCATTTTAATTTAACAATTATCCTATAAACTTTCATTAATATGTATATGATTTAGTACTTGATTACATTATTATAAATCTTTCTTTACCAAGTAGTTTAATTCATTCTATATAATTACACTCCATATGTTGTGATGATTATTATATCATGTGAGATGTTGAGAATATATTCTAGAGGACAATGATTATGGATAAATAGAAATAAGGGTTGTAAATTAATATATTTATATAACCAGAAATAAGAGACTAAACATTTCATCCTCAGGTTGTGAAAACATTTATGAGACGTACTAGTTAAAATATGGAATAAATATTTAATTTTGGCTTGATTACATAGGATTATTGTTATTCTATTGACTTATAGATATAGTATATCCATAATCATTATGGTTTAATTGGTAGAAGAGTCTATACAAGTTGGACAAGATGTTTGATATAGATATATATTCATAAAAATGTATTGTATTTGATCCATTATAAATATATTCTTTCATTGTTTTTTGATTGAATGTTATTTTTATATTATTATTTACATAATGTTATATAATTAATATTCATGTATTCAAAATTTATATTATTTATTCAAAAAATATATTTGTATTCCTTTGAGTTTGGTGTTACATGATTAATAGTACTGTAGGAAAATCACAAACATTTAATTGTTTATGACATCTTTCGGTTTTTCAATATCCAAATAGTTATTAGAGACCTTCTTAGAGGGGAAGAGATTTAAATTATATGATATTGATCACAGTCTTGATTGGGATTGATTATGTAAAAGTGATATCAGTGTAGTCGTACATTATGACCAGAACAAATCATAGGAAGATTTCTTGTTTTATAGAAAATTATGTAATCTATATTTTGAGGATGAATGATCAATGAAAGGAAACCTAGAATAAAATGTGGAAACAAATAATTTTTTATATAAGGAAATATATTATTTTATAGCTAGAAGTCATACTTAGATTATTTTATAGGTTATAAATTTTTTATAACATGAATAATATTGTGGTTAAACTGGTATATCTATTAAATATTTTATATAATAAGGGTTTATTATGCGATGTATAGTTATTTAAATTCAAATTATATATTTTAAAATCATATCTTTATTTTGTTACAAATCAATTTTTTTTAATTTAACCAAATTGGAAAAGTTTTTATTTGAAGAGATCATGAAATGAAATTAGTTAATAAAAATGAGGCATGTAGTTATCATTATACAATGTAATTTTTTTCATTTCTATGAGGATAATTGTTTTTAACAACATGATTGTTTTGGATATATTCATGTTTCATTTTTTTGGAAATATACCAAAACATTGTTTACCATATACCTTATTAAATAGATTTTATAGTAGTTTAACTTCATAATATTACTCTTATTTAGTGCTGTTGATGATGGTAGTCTACAAATCATCACCCAAGATGAAATTTTAATGATCTTTTACATTGTTATGACATTTATAATTCTAGGTATTATTTTCATGATGATATTATTTCATGATTTTTTGGATAATGGTAGAAAATTAAATTTTGGATCATGACTAGAGGAACTGTATATTAGATTGGCACATACATTTATTCAAAATTTATTTTTTCCTCTAGATTTTTTGGTACCAAATTTGAAACTACATGTGAATAATAATATCATTTATTAACTAGTATGTAGGGAAAATGTGTTTTATTAACAAAATAGTTTTATTAATATTATCTAAGTGATTGTATTATATGTAATCATTAATAATAATTTTAAGAACATGACTATTATAAGGAAATAAAAAGTTTTACATGAAAATAAGAGGGTTATAACATATCATCCATTTAGAAAATTAATTCAATAAGTAAAATAGTTATCAATATAGAGATGAATATTTTAAATATCATAGAATTATATTAGTGGATGTATCATAGCCAAAGATCAAGGAGAAACTAGATATATGATATTAAAACCCAAGATCCTATAGAATTCAATGTTTCTTATGGAAACTTTTCGGTTTTACCATTATATATTTGTTGGTTAATTTATATTTGAAACATATCCACTATATTTTAAAGGAAAATTACTTTGTCAAAATTAAATTCATGTTTAGGTCTTTAATAAAAATAATCCATCCAAATTTAAATTTTTATTAAGCCATTTTGAGGAAAAATGGGAAACCAAATACACATACAAGACCACTATGTGCTAAAAGAACCCACAAAATTATGAAACACGAGACTTAGATTACCTGAGTTGGATGCCCTATAAAGCTCCCATTTCAAAGGACTATCTTGTGTTTCTGGGTCCTCTCTAATAATCTCTTCAAAGTGGGTAAGCATCCTCTCCATTGTCTGGATAAATTCCTCTGAGTTGATTTTTCCCTGATTGAAGCCCCGAGCCATAATTCGGTCTTGTTTGTCTATCCAAAGCTCTTGATCCTCGTTGGTGTCAACATGCAACCTTCCTTCATAAATTATTTTGATCTCCTCTTCTAAGAAATTAGGACAGACATCTTTTTCTAACATTTCTTCAATGGAGTGCAGAATCAAATATATAACATTAATAAAATTAAAATAACATAATAAACCCTTTTATCTAATTATACTACAAGGTTTAAAAAATAATATCTCACTATTCCTCAAGGATTATATTATAGTTTACAATAAGGAAAATAATAAAAATCAATAAAAATAGAGCACATATTTTGAATATAGAAATACGATATTTTTTGAGATATTTTTAATGAATATATATATTTATTGAATAGGAGAATATCACTATAAAATTGTTGTAGTATATATGGTTGTAAGATATATTGTAATTTACTTTTTGATAATTTTTGATATAGTTAACTAAAAGATATATTGTATATTTAATAAAATCTATTTGGAAATCAATAAAATGTAATGAAAATATATATTCAATATATATTAAATATATAGTTAATATTTTTAACTGAAAATATGATGATAATAAATCATTTTGAGAGATCATATATGTATATAAATGTTCATTTTTTTACATTGTACTTTTTATTTAAACATATTAAATTTAACATGTTTAATTGATGATATTATTCAACCAAATTAAATATATCTAAAAAATGTAATAATATTCTTACAAATAATACAAATTAGGTAGACATAAAAGTAGTCATAATGTTTATAAATATTTATTTTTCCAAAAAAAGGCTTTCAAAAAATAATATTTTTCATTAAAATTAAAATTCATAATTGTTACAATATTTTTTATTTTGTTAAATCATGTAGTAATTGGGAATGATGAAACTGAAATTATATGTAGGAATAAATGATTTATTTTGAGTAGAAAAATCAATTACTATGGTCATTATTCTACTTAGTTAAAATGTAATAAATGGGGAATGAAAACTTATCTTAAATTATGAAGATGTAACATTGGCTTTAAATATTACAAGTGTCCAATAAGGGTTTTGGAGGTTAATAATGATACTCCACCAAATAATCTATCAAAAAACAAGCCTAACTTTTATGGGTTTCCATTTAATACCTTTACCAACAAAAAGTTTGTAATGAAATTTCCAAAATTTATATCTATAAAAGGGAACTATTATTTTTCATTACAAATCAGTATAATTTAGAACATTACTAAGATAAATATCTTTCTCATATACAACATTCCTATGTTTCAGAATCGAGATTCTGAATAAAATGTTAAAATGACATCAATTCTAAAAAGTCTTCTACTTGAATATGTTACTTATTTTATTTAGGAAATGTTTTCGAAAATTAATTTTTTTATTCTACATATACCTCTTCACAATTGAGATTTAAATTTTTAAAGAAAAAAATAAAATGATAAAAAAAATTATAATAATAAAATATTGATTGGTCTATAATACCATTACTATTTTGAAAAAACCGAGGATTGTGATTCTAATAACATTACTATTTTGAATGAAATGAACTTATGAGAAAGGGATGGTGATCAATACCCCAATATTGGAATAATAATATAATATTTGGGAATACTTAATATAGATGATTAACATTAAAAATGAATATGAGAACATAATTTATTAATAAAAATTCATTAATTTTTTTTTATGTTCTCATATATGCAATGAACATATTTATGTTAACAATATGTTGTCTTAAAAGTATTCTAAGTAAGTCCGGATTTATGGTATGTGGATTCTTTAGCAATTTAATATAATTGATACAAGTTCCATATCCCCCACATATTTCAAATATTTAGTATATATACAACTAATTAAGATATTATTCCTTAAATTATAGATGATTCCTAGGATTTTAGTTGCCTTTATTTTTTTATACACGATTCTCTATTTATTTATATGTTACCAGCTTCATTTCTATTTTCATTACCCAGTGTCAATTCATTGATCTATGATCTTTATTTTTAATCATTATTCTTATGAGTTTGATATATTTTATGAATTTAATGTAAAAATATTATGTCTATTTAAATTTAATTTTAAATTACTTTTAAAATTACTCATCGTGATTTATTATTACTTCATAAAATTTATCATTGAAAGGGATGAAATCCTCTCTGTATTATGTGTATCACTCTTTTATATCCATGTTCATTATTTCGAAAAACATATTTTATCTTTTTATTAGATTTAAATATTTATTCCATAATTTATCTCTTATATTTAATTTTTATATTCTCAAATAGTATTTTCATATAACCTTATTCATTGTGGATTATTCCAAAAAAATATGATAATTAAAAAAATTCATTATATATACTTATCATACTTTAACTTTATACCAATTTTTCTATTATAATAGCACATTTTCTCTTCAAAATCCAAGTATATTATTTATTATTAATATAAATTATGAAAATTATTTTTTCAAATTTTGAAAACGATCATGAATGTGGAATATATTATTTTTACCAAAATTTATCTAAAATGAAAAGAAAAAACATTTCATGCTTTATCTTAAATTTGAATTTATTTGTCTCAAGGACGCATCATTAATCTATTTTATAACATTCATACAACATAATATAGGTGATATTATAATATTTATTTTTATTTTTATTTATTTTTTTCTATCATCTAATCAAATTCCTAATTAATTTATATTTGATAACGTAAGAAATTTTTTAGTAAACAATTTATGTTTATTGGGTAACCCATATATAGTCTGTCATTGATATCACATCGAAACAAATATTCGTTTCTTATCATTATATTATTTGTTAGAAAATAACTAAATATTCCTCCAATGTGTTGTGAAATTTTTATATCTCATGGGATATTATATTATTAGATATGGGATGTTATGTTAGTCATCTATTTTATGTGAATTTACAGGTTATTATACTCTATTATGTTATGCATGGACCTCATAAGGGTAGTGACTTCAATTTTTTGATAGTAATGATCAATATAAAATACATATGATATATTTCTATATTATTATTAATTTTATATATTCAAATTTATGTTGAATTATATAATTATTTATGATTTCCAGTTATTATACGATGTTCTATATAATAATCCCATCACCATCATTTTATAATTCTAAATTTTGATACCTTGATCTATGATTTAGCTTCCATGCCTCAATTATTATTATTTCAGTGTATTATTATAGTTTCCATGTAATATCTCCCAAGAATGTGTTTGAAAAATGTTTACCGTATAATGAAATATTATTTATGCCATGTTGATAATGGTTTAACCCTTATAAAAAATCTGAAATCAATTATCTTCCTATATTCCAAAATTTCATAATGTAACATTATACAAGGACATATATTGGGGAGATTCACATGTGAATTTATTTTATGATATCTGTATAATTATAATTAAAAAATATGTTAATTATTTGTAAAATATCTAAATTCTAAATATCTATGACTCATTTGAGTATGTTTTAATATTGATATGTTTTTATATTCATCTAAATTATTTTTTGTTTTTCTACTTTATATAAGCTAGAACTTCCATATGTGTTTAATGTATGATTTTATATCACCATATAAATAATTATTGTCATTGGTTACTAAAAATTATATAAAGAAATTGTTTAAAAAACTTTTATGATTATGTTATAATGAATAAGACGGTAAATCATTATTTTTAACAAATTAGTCCTTATAGGCCATAATTTGAACAAAAGGTATCCTATGATTAAATTAATGTTTTATATGATAATATTTCATTAGATTATTCTCTTAAAGTCTTATGATCTATTGATAATACCCAACTAGATATTTTATTTTCTCATACAAACCACTTTGGTTCGATTAAAATGATATAAAACAAATAAAATAACGTAACTTATGATTTTGATAGAAGGAGTATCATTTTTACAAATGATAATCCAAATGGAGTGGGAGTTAGTGTGGTGTAATTATGGTAATAAATACCCATATATCTCATATTATAAAGAATAACATGATTGATGTTACACTTCTATAAAAACTAGACTCTAATAAAAAATCTATAGATTCCTTTAGATATTGAAAAATAATAACCCTTAGTTAGCCTTCCAATCATTCAACTTTGGTAATATTTATACACTTGTTTAAAAGGTATGTTCTTGTGTGTAAACAATGAAAAAAATCACCATTGGCCTTTATAATTTTTATTTTTAAGATGGTGAATGGTATACATTTACCTAGATCATTATCAAATTTTGTGGTATGACACAAAAAATAAAATCACTAGTATGATTCTTAATACAGACTAGAGAATACTAATTTTAATATAAATGGTTCATACTAAAAAAATTCAATATTTACTAATTATAAATGAAGTGAAAAGAACATGGATTTGAGATTATAATCAAAAAATTACTTATATGTATTTTATATATAATTATAAAGTTAACATCACAGGTTTTCATTATTATAAGAAATCATAATTTCAAGGAATATTTTTTTATTGGTGAGTATATAACATAATAAAAATTAATAAATATTTTATTTCATATATAATAATTTATTTTTGTTCTTGTATATAGAATGAAAATATGTAATAATATGATTTAATAAAAAGGGGATGTATATTATTATTTTTCATTAAATATAACATTAAAATCGAATATTGAGTACGCTCTATAAAAAATTTTAAAAGATAATGGAAAAATAACATCATGGGAAAAAATATTTCATGCATTTAAACTTTTTGAAATTATATCATATAATTATCATACTTCTGATTGTAACCTTGTAATTTATAAAAATACCTATAAATATAGTAATAATTTTAAATAATTTAATAGGATTAATTATTGTAGAATTATTTTATGAAATATATATTTAAAAGAATATTGAAATGTGATAATTCGATGAACATTGGATATATGGTAAGTAAATATATTGTCATTATATATATGGTTTTTGGGTATAAAATTAATCAATATGTATATTGATAAATTATTAATTTAAAAGTATATGTGAATAAAGAGTTTTAAATAATTTGTTTTACCATTAATTAACACATAATCAGTTGTTATGTAAAAATAAAACAAAAATATAATTTATATGAAAATATTTCCTTTCTAAAAAATATTAACATTTATACATCATACAATCTTATTTTTTTTCATATTTTAAATAATATTTCAGCAAAATTTATTATTTATTTTTAAAATATATAAATTAATATTATTGTGATTATCGGTAATTAGAATTAAATAAGACCAATTCCATTTGGTGCTTTAAATTTTATCTTTTTTAAAAAATATCTTTTCTTAAATGTTATTTTCTTTAATTAAATTTCCTTTTTCATATGTTTAGAATCTTAATATGGACAAATTTAATATATGTATGGATTAAGGAAATAAATATAACATATGATGTTAAATATTTTATTTTTTATAAAAATTTATTAACTAGATTGAATACTAATGTAATGTAAAATGAGGTAAAAATGGGTAAAATGAAAAGTACTTAGTTTTGAATTACTAATATAAATTTTACATTCTAGAAGGTATTTTTTTTAAATTAATTTTACACTTCCAATAAAACATTCATCACATATCATACCAAACTTCATTGTGATTAAATTTCTCTCCTTACACAACCCCATGTTTGAAAAAAGTACACCACATTTTCATATATAAATGAGCCCTCACATAAAATATTTAATCAATTTCCACCCTCTATATGCATAATTTTTTTACCTAGAGTTTTATCTCATGTTTCATAGATTATTGTTTCAATAAGACCTTCAAAGGTATTAAAAATATTAAAGTCTCTTAAGTGATGTAGTGGCCTATTAAATGTATGGAATATAACAATAAAATATTATTTTGTTGACCCTTATTGAATATATATTTATAATTATAATTTAATACTTCAATAAAAACAAATTAATATTATTATAATTATAATATATTATTATAAAAATTAAATATTGATGGTTTCATACTCATTATGCTTTGTTAGTGTATTCATTTTTTGGTTGGTCAAACAATCCACATGATAAATAATACAATATTTTATAAATCATATTTATGAAGAATAAATAAAATAATGTTTTTATTGTTATAAGGAAAAAATTAATTTTTGTTATTTTATTGGTTATATAATGTCACCACCAAAATAGATACTCAATATCATGTAACATTTCATGATTTGATATGTTACCCAAATTTATGGTGGAATTTATTTTTATTTGGAACCATAGTCATATCATGAATGGAATAATAAAAAACATTATAAAATAATTTAAAAAATTATAAATGTTCCTTCATTTTTTTTGGTGAAAAACTCCTGAAAAGGAATTGATGGTTGACAATATCAAACATAAAAAAGGACGAAATAATTAAAACTACATACCATTAAAAATAATAATATTATATTATGGTAATTGATATATAATATATTATGTAAATAAAAATATTGTTTTTATGTAAGTGATAAATATTTCTATGTTGACTATAATTGTTTTCGATCTTGTTAGATAATGTTTAAAGTTATGGTATGTGTATATTTATGTTGGTTTCCTTTTATTGTGATATATTCCTCATTGTGAAAATATTTTTCAGTTATTTTATATATAACCGTGATTAAAATATTTTACCATAAAATAAATTTAATTAATGGGATTTGTGAAGTTATTTTTTTTAACATTTATTATATTTTGATTCAATTATTACCAAATTTGTAAGGGATATTATTTATTCAAAATTCATTCATTGAGTTATAAAATTCCATATTTCATCATCTTAATATATGATTTATTTGTTTCACCACCTATACATATCATATTTTATTTTCCATTTCTCTATGGGGAATTTGAATTTTCTGTATCAAAAACTATATTTTATTAATTATTCTAACTTTATGAAACATGTTGTTGTAATAAAAGACTCTATATCCTTACTTTTTTCTGTAATTCTCATCTATATCCATGTAATATCTTACTAACATTTATTATACCTATTTTAATGTTAAATATATATTCAAAAATTCTTACCTTATATATTTCATTAATATTATTCATGATAATATTCTTTATGACATTCATTGATGTGGGTGAAATAAAAAAAATAATATGAAAATAAAAAATCCATCAATTTACATATCCTTCTATAATTTTCTCTAAATTTTTTAATATCATAACATTATTAAGTTTCATGGTTCCATAATTAGGGTACCTATTAGCAGAAAAGATTCTATACTATGTTCTTTCTTTTAAAAAATCTAAATAAATGTTGATTATGTCTTAGTTTTTTTATAAAAATATTCAAATATATAATGAAAATTATTTTATTAAATTATATTCCATTTCAATATATTTATCTATAATATCCATCAAATATAAATAATTAATATAATTATTTATTTAGCCTATAATTTTCTTTATGATTAATTTAATTTTAATCACTATATTTTTATTAAAATACGGTCTAATTCATTATATCTTTTAACAATATAATGTTGTAAAATATTTTTTTATTATTTTTTTGATATCTTAATAACTCTATGAAGTATAATGGATATCATATAACAAACATTGAATCTTTCCCATTATCCCACTTGTTATCTCAAATTATATATCCCACTAATATATGAGATAATTCTTATTTATTATGAGATGTTTTTAGGGGAGAAATATGGTTATCCAAGTACACTAATTTATTTGATTTTGGAGTTTCTAGAATATACATTAATGTTTTTTGATAATGGAAGCACTGCATGTGGTTATTTTCACATATGGGTATAATTGTTTGTAGAGAAATTAAGAGGGATAGTTGTGTGAAATATTTTATGATATTTTTCATCACAATTAATTTCAATATTTTTGGAAGGATTATTAAAAATAAAATATTTATTTTTTTTGTTTTCATTATATGAGGTGAAATTTTCTCATTGTTCAAAATTGAATATTTATTTATTCATTAATGTTTGATATTTATAAGTGATTTAGAAGTGGAAGGGACTATCCTAAAATTAAAGGAAACCATAATCCCATGCTATTATTTCAAAAATGATAATTTCGGGAATCTAAAAGAGTAATGTAAAAATATATATGATAATTTAGTTATTTTTATCATACAAAGTAAGATGATTGAGTTTCTTTTTTTATGAGCAATTGATTACATTGAAATATTCGAGTCCTATTTTTTTATTCAGGATATTTTTTAATAAATATTTATTTTATTTTTATGAAATATGATTTCACTAAAAATTTAATTTCCATTAGGTAAGTCATATGGATTTTATAGTTTTAAGTTAGTTTATTTTAGAACATATAATTTGGATGCTCCATTAAAGATTTAGTTATTTTTAAAAAATCTTAAATGACACCACATTCCACATTTTGTGAAAATTTAGTAATATTTTATTTTTAATGGTTATATGCGGTCATGTATCAATGAAATATTTCATCACAAAATTACCTAGGATATTGTGTTACTAGATTGATCTATTTATAAATGAGAAATGTTGTGATTTGAATCACCTCCTAATGTAATCATTTATCATAAAGATCTATTTTGATTGAATTTTATATTATGGTTCCATAGATAACATATATTTTACATAAGTTTAATATAAACAATTTACCAAATAATATTAATATAATCTATGTGGTTTTAATTGATCAAAATATTAGGATTAAACATGAATAATTCAATGCATTAAGTAGTTATAGAAACATTAATATGTAAATTTATTATAAATTTGTTAGGTTACAATTATAAAAAATGTATGTTAACAAGGAAGAGAATATAATAGTGGTTTTTCTGGGAGAAAGGAATGTTAATATATAGAGGCATTCTAGGATGATGTTTAGAAATTGATTTTAGAAGGAAATTTAAGAGGAATCATTATTGTTAGAGATCCAATTAATTTATTCAAATAAGATATACTATAGTTGTTTGATGGTGACTTATCAATATTTTTATTATAATATAATTGAAATATATTCATTTAAATGGGAATTAATATATATAAATGATGAAATATTATGTTGGATGTTCAAGTGGATTTATCATATTAGTAATATTCAATATATTATGGATTGAGCATGATAAAATAATTATATACTTTAATGATAGTGTATGTTGAGACTCATGTTGGTTTTATATGTATTTTAAGGATTTTTATTTGATTTTTTATATTAGTATTTGATTTTTTTTTATAATAACCAAGTGATTTTTTTCCATACTCGAGTTCAAGTATAATCCCTTTTAGTTTAAACCTAAACTATGAGTGTAGTGATTATGTGGATATGAATAAATCTACAAAATCCAAGGGATAATTGCATTTATTTTGAGTGGTGAATCATATATGTCATCATTTTATTCTTTATTGTGTGGTTGTAAAATATATATCAAAAATATAGAATTATTAATATATAAAGGTCTATTATTTATTATTAAAGATTACTAAAACATTATTATTATCTAAAAATAATAATTATTGGTTATTTGTGATTGAATCATAATGTAATTGTATTTACTAGTTTAGCTACCCCCCCTAAAAAAACCTGGTGAATAATTATTATTAAACTATGAAATAGTAGTGGTACTTCCATCTATAAATATTTATTATACTACAGGGTTCCTTTTTATAACCTCAAGGATATATATAGATGTTATATAAGTTATCAATAATTTTTCTTGTTATTTCAACTATATTCGTTTAACATGGATTACATCATTTTCCTAATATCATCAAAATTCTCATAATTATGATGCTAAATTAAATTGGTTAGACAAAATAATGTTTCAAAACATTTATTATTTGTTGTAGAAAAGTTGTAAACATTATAATTTTTAGGTATACATTGGTCAAGGAAGGTTCAATGTAGATGAAAATAGAAAATAATAATATTTAGATGGATGGGAATATAAGAAATTAATTTATATATTCACTATCATTGAGTGAGTTAAATGTGAGAATGAATTCCCTTTTAATGTCCTAAATAATGAGAAGAGATCAAAAGAGGTTAAGTAAAAATGTCATTAATCTTATTACAATAGTTATGTTGATTTTGTTTTTTATAACAATATGACATTATTCATAAGGAACTAAATAGAAAGAAAATTTATCATTGTAAAAGACTATTAGTGATATTAAATGATAGAGAAGTTTGAAATTTGAATATAAATATTCCATGTTTAAAGGAAGAAAATTAATTTATATATTTCATACATATAACTTTGAATATAAAATTAATTTCTTTTTCATTATAATTCATAATTATCAGTTTAGTATTTAATTTTTTATTTATATTTTGGTATATGAAATTTTAATTTGATCTAGCGGAATATAAACAAAAATAGATCCATAATATATGGTGTCACATTTCTTGGGGCACCACTCATTTTAGAAGAGTGACACACCATGAAAAAATATAGAAAAAATAAATAATCTAGGAATTAAAATTTTAATGATGTGATACGTTTAATGAAATTATTCATGGTTTGAATGGGAGGAATTCCCTGATGAAGTACTAGGGATGAATAGATTCAAACCATAAATATCATTCATGTCATTAAATTTTTGAGCTAGAAATATGAGTAAAATCATATCACTCAATCATTCAATAATGATGAATATTCAAGTGATGTTCTATAAGAATAGATGCGATTCATGTTTTTTAAATTGTTTCACATCATAAATTGAATGAGATAGAAAAAGTGGAGATGTTTATTAATTATGTTAATCATTACAAAATTTTTGGAAGTTTGATAAATTTTATTATCAAAGTAATAACCCCATTTTCACATCATAAAATAACTATTCACATTAGTAACCCATCATCTATTAAGAAAAATGACTCATGTTTCTTTATAGTAGGTTGATGTTTTAGACAAAAAAACATTTGGATCTGGATAATGATGAAATTTAATGTTCATTATTTTACCCTAATATTAACATGGGGATCAATGTTTACTCATAAATAAGATTTTCATGCTACTACAATAGGAGATAATTTGTTAGGAGGATGGATGTTCAAGAACATTATTATCCTATAGTAGATTCCTTCAGTAGTTTCACTCCACCATTACCTTTGTTTATTCATTTATATTGTATTTATATATCACTATATCATTATTTTCATGATTGGGTAACAAAAATATTTTCTAGGTGGTTTTGAAAATGGGGGACGATGTTTTGGACTATTAATTTTCTTTTATATTATTCATGATTGTAGTATTTTTCAATTGTAATTCATTATTAATTTATATTTCATTCCTTTTTATAACTCTTATCGATTGACATATGAATATATAAGGAATTATTAAAATTTCACAACTGATAAACTTATGTAATCATGAAAATTTTATTACATTATGTCAATTTTGGTTAAATTATTTCTTAAAAAACATAATTCATTAAAACCATAAATTCCAGACTATGGTAAAGGGGGGTTATTACATTAATGAGGGGATAACATGACTGGTGACCTTCATTGTAATGAAACAAAATTTTATCAATGTAAATTACATTCCCTTAAATATTTCATATATAATAAACCACATAAAATCCCATTGAGAACACAATTCAAACTTTATAAATGAAGAATGGATGAAATAAGATGTATTTCTAGAAATTAACGAACCTATCCCAATGGAAGACTAACCTGACCCTTGGAATAGTAACTTAACCATTAGGAATAGTAATTCTACTAATAAAATATAAACCTAATCTATTAAAGTATAAATAAAATTAAGGCATATTATAAATTATAAAATTATATGATTATATCATAGTATAAGAAAATAAATATTTAAAAAATTATTAATTAAGTGTTGCTATTTTTATAAAACATAAAATTTTATTTATAATCATATAACTTATATTATTATTTAAAATAAAATTTATTTTCATAAAATAGATTCATAAAGTAACTTTTTTTGTCATACGAATATAGGAGAACTTTATTGGACCATAATTAATTTTTCAAAGTGTTATAAACTAAGTTATAATTTGAAAATCAGTATTTTCCAAGTAAATGATATTTTCAACTAAAAATTAAATTTATCATATTTAAAATTTATTTTTATAAAATGGATTTCGTTTTTGAATTCTATATTTGGAAAAAAATTAAGGTGATTTTTTGGTATTTTTCTAAAATGCTTGAATTTTTAGGGAGTATTAACATAAGATAATATATGAAAAAATCTAAATACCTGATTTTTTGAGTTATTGTTCATTTAAGGTTTATTTAAGACCATAATATAGAACTCTCCTTCATTATTTTAATTTATTAATTTATTATGTTAAAAGTATTCATTATATTGGGCCAAAATAATAAACTATTGAATAAAATAATGGGGAAACACCCCTCTAATCCCATACAAACACCACCCCACAAACTTTTCTCCCCACACATTCCAAGAGATCAAAAATTTCCATGTTCAGACCAATAATCTTCAAAATCCACTCCCCCACAAACAATATCCTTTTTCCTCATTTAAATACCAAATATATTTCCCTAAGGAGGTTCTAAACGTGGAGAAATTCCAGAGGTAAAAATACTCTATAATTTTATTTTAATTTCTTTTCAATTTCATTTCATTTATTATACTCTCTTCATATCAACTATTACATGTGTCAAGATAACTATTGTAAAATTTATATACTCTAATTTAAATATTTTATTGTAATAATTCATCTTCAAACCTCATCCCTTTTCTTTTTATTCTAAAAATGAAAATATCATCCATGGTGTGTCGATTTACCACCAGCATTGAAAATGCACATTCATTTTCTTATACCCCCTTAATGTATGGTAATAAAACCAATATAATGGTATAAAATAGTCTAAATATTATTTTAAAACCCTTTTTATGTTTTAGAACTAACATATATATAAAATATTATACAATAAAAGAAAACAAGTTTTTTGTGATCCAAAATCACCAATATTAATATAGACGATTATCATTAACAATATATCAATTGTTTCATCCTAATATCTAAAAATATATATATAAAACCATTTAAGTGTATGTAATATCATTAATATCATATAATCTCAATTTTTTAAAATTATCCCCCTTTTACACAAACATCCATACATTTATACAAGCAAACCGATCAAAAAAATAAATAAAATGAACACCCCAAAATGACAATAACTCATCAAAATAGAAATAAATAAACTTTAAAAAAATATAATAAATCAATTAAATTCATAATTGGTTCTATATTTATTTATTAATTAATCAAATTTGATTATCTAGGATATCAATGTGAAAAAAAACATTCAGACATAAGGTAAGGGGATTCTTGAACCCCACTCAATTTCCATGGGTTTCCCCTTTTCTATAAGGCCCCAGCCTTAAACCTTACTTAATCATGAGTTATTAAAAGATTACACATTGAGGATATTTTTAGGTTTATAGTTTTATATAATTAGATCATGAAACTTGCATTATATTCCACATTTAAACAAAGTGGTTACATAAAAGACAGTATTTATTTTTCCCATCAACAGAAACATATTAAAAATAAAACATGGATTCTTTCTTGACATTTCCTTAACACTATCATCATATCATGTACCTTTCCCATGACCTGTGAAAAACATTTCAAAAACTTGGGATGAGCATAAAAATATCAGTAAGGGTTACAAAAAGTATGGAAAGGAAACATGAGTACATATATACATAAGAATAAAATCATACATTACCCATAAAGCATATGCACTTTAACATACCTCATAAAATCATGAATAAATCATATAAATCATAAGACATAAAGGTAACTTGAGGCATTCATAACATTCTTACATAGGGAGTAGCCCTCTTGGTTATGTTTGGAATACCCATCACAGTATATTCCCTAAATCTCTTCAGAGAAACCCTTAATGTTTAACTCCTCTGTGTTACCCAATGCATTGGAGATCTATATCGGGCTCACCCGCCCTTAGTTTATCACGGAACCACCTATCTTCATAACAATTCCCAAGAACCATAACATAATCATATCACATAACTTAAGCATAAATTAAAGATAACATTCCCACATTGCAATAACAATATAACATTTTAAGATATTGAAATAATGAATCCATTCTAAAAACCATTTTCAAAACCATTTAAAACATTTAATAAAGAGATTTTTGAATCAAAGTGTCCCATACCACTTTGAAGATTTTAACATTTTAAAACATTAATATACATATAAATAAATCCTTAAAACCATTTTGAAAACATGTATATTAATGAGAAATATGTATAAGATTAAATCATTAAAACATTTAAAATGATATTTTAGTTCAAGGGTTTTTAACAAAATGAGAGACAGTTGAATACAATAATTGAGGAATAAAATTTAATAAAAACATTATGATATCATGAGAATAAAGGGATTCATGATATAATATTCCAAAGGACAATATATACACCATATAAGAGTGAATTGGTTCATAACAACAATGAAGTCTCAATGGAAATGTAAATTGAGATGAAATCCATTATAAAGAAGGTATCCTTAAATTAAGGATAAATCAATCTCATAATTATGTGTGAAAAATATAAATACACCAAATATAAGTGGATATTAAGTGTAAAACAATAAAAGTTCATTCACACATATTCAAAGGATACCATATTCAATAACTACATGTTGAACCCAAAGAAATCGAAATTGGGTTAAGAAGTTCTCTTTATAGCCTAACAGCGTCACATCAAATTTTAGAAAAAGAGTTGATGAGAGAGATAAAGGGCATATCATCACTTGGACATAAAATTTACAGCAATAAGGATATAGATGATCATATCCCCACATAATAAGATGAAAAATAAAATACATAACAGAAGAAGTCTTTTCAAAATAGGAGGCTGAAAAGTTCCCTTACCAATTTGGGTAACTTTTGAAACGTACACCCTATGAAAGAAGGTCTATAAAACATTGATGTAAATACTCATATACGAAAGTATGTTACACAAGGATTAGAATAATGGACAGTACATACACCACTAAAAAGGAAATATTGGCAAATGTATCATGAATCTCATGAAAACACAAAGTGAGATAAAAAGCCCCTTACCAAATTTCGGTAGCCTAACAACACCAATTAAAACTTCAAAAAATGGATTTATGAGATCAAAGATGGTCTCTCTTCATATGAACGTAAAAATTACTGGATGAGGAATATAAAATAACATCCCCAAACATAAGAAAGATGAGCTTAAAAGAAATGACATAAAAGAGAGTACTTAAAAAGGAAAAGAGAGGAAGGATCCCTTACCTCGTGTCCGACATGACTTGATTGTTCTTTAATATCCTGTATAATAAAAATTGGTCAATTTATAATTGCATAAGTACCTCCTTTAAATATTATTATTCAGTTCATATCAACTATTATAATTTTATAATAATTGGTTAATAAAGTGAGTTCATATCAGACGTTTTTGTCGATGTTCAGTACATGAGTAAAAATTGAACTTGTTGGAAAATAATTTTCCATGTAGTTATAGATACATCATCTCCATAATAGTATTGATTTTTAACTATCATATATATCCAGTATATATTCATTTTATACTATTCCATAGCATTTGGAGATAAAAAATTAAAAGCACCGTTCATGGAGACGGTAGGTCGTACATACGCATGAACGCTACTTTCATTTTTTGTCATATTAAATGAATTAAAACAAAATGGGAAATATATACATATTATAATTCCAGAATGATATCCATCATTTATATGTAATATATTACATATATATCCATTATATATATGTACTTATAATAGTACATAACATTTGGATATAAGAAATGCAATGTACCGTTCATGGAGACGGTAAGCCGTACGTACACATGAACGCTACTTTCATATCTTTTTTTGTATTAAATAGAATGAAATAATAATTATATAAAGTTATATTATAATTACAGGAGGATAACATATTTAATACCATTAATTCCATCCTTTATACGTCCCACATATGGCATTAACGAATCAAATCACTTTGAGGGGGCAGTAGTTCTCACTTCCTAAAATGAAGATATCGCGTTTACCAATAATGGAAACCATAAAGGTATTCCATAAATGAAAAATACATAAGCTTAAGTAAAACATAAACATATTATATATCATATATAAATATAGTGACATATTAATGGCCACCTTTTAAAGAGTTAAAAGAATATTGAACAATCATCGTTTTGTGAGGCAGTAATTCACCATCCACAGAAACAGTATGTTCTTTAACCATTAGACGAAGGTGTGTGTAAGTGTAGCTCGCATACATCACATAAAAACATCCTAGTATATTTAAAATAATGGTGTTTTTACAAAAATAAAATAATAAAAAGAGTTTAGGGTGTTGGAGAAGCAAAATAAAACAAAAGAACACAAGGGAAGACATTACCTTTAAATCGGGTAACTCTTTTTGATTTGAGCTCAAAGGCTTCCTTGGAAAGGATTATGCCCAAAGTGAGGCTTCAATGATGAAGAGAGGGATGTGTAAAGATGAAATGGGCAGGGTTTGGCCGAGATAAAGGCTTGAGAGGTGTGTGTAAGGTGGTATAGGTGGGGGCCTTTTATAAGAGGAGAGGAGGGGCACTCTTGGCAAGTTATAAAATACTACTTTATTATAAAATTATTTTCGGATTTAAAAGGTCCCAAAAGGATATTTTTCGAGGATAAGGTGATAAGTATTCACAATCCACCCATCCAATAGGTTTGTGACAAGTGTATGTTATAGTTTTAACATTATCTTTTCATTTTATTTAAACCCCTTATTAATGAGGTAATTGCTGCGTCATCATGATGTCATAAAAATTTAATTTATTTAATGTCTAAAAATTATAAAAAAATATCATGATGTAGAAATTCGTTTTATCTTTCTAATTAATATTTATAGTCAATCATATGACTTTTATAACCCCATTTAAAAATTGTTTTATTAAAACAACTCATGTTTGTGACATTTTAATTTTAACTTTAAAGAAAAAGGTATTTATGTCATTTTCCAACCAAAGTGGCTCCATGGGGTCCCCAAGTTGACCCATGGATTTTCATGGTCGTCCATGACACACCCAATGATGGTAGGACATGTTTCAAGTTCATTTCAAATTATTAAAACATTATTTTTACCTTAACTTACACTAATTACCTCTAATCGCGATTAAAAACATAAAAGTTACTATTCACCAAAAAATTGTTTTAATCCCATTAAACCACATTTTACTTCCTAATGGAAACCATGTATGTCGGATTTTTGAAATTTAAAACACATAAGTGGTAAATTTTCATTTAAACGAGAAATCAGTTTTTTTAAATACCACTTAATGGTTTCACTATTCATCAAAAATTGAAGTTTTTCAGAATAATACCAAAACTTCACCCTAAGATATATTTGATATTCCAAATTCAAAAATGATGTAAATTTTACCAAATTCATATCATATAAGTTACATTAATTAATTTAATAATTAATTCCCACTGTCATGACAAATAGCATGTTTTTATGAAACAATATATATCAAAAGACTGACACTAGTGTAAGTCCAATTTCAAAGTGAAATTAACTCCAACAACCACTACTGGATTAAATGGTAAAAATATATTCTAATTTAAATTTAAAACCAATTCAAAAGATAATCTTATCATATAAATAATTTAGATTAAAAAGTTTTTTTGAATTAAAATACAACATTTTTCACTATTCATTAAAAAATGAACTTTATCGGAAAAATACCAAAAATTTACACAAAGTAAATTTTGATGTCCTGATTCTAAAGAAGAATTTTATTTACTCATATATGACACATAAAATTGTCAAAAATTGGATTCAAAAGAGGTTCTCCATCATAAGGTGGTTAATCGACCTTTTAAAGAATATTAGAATGTTTACGCTTAAAATTGGATTCATTCGCATTTTTAATCCTCTAACATTTTTTGTAAAGAGTAAAAATATTTGAAAAATAAATATAATCATTTTTTAGTTAGTTCTTTTCAGTACCTCCATTACAATGGTTAGACGTTAACTTCCATTTAAAATAATATTATTTTATTATTAGAGTGCAACGTAAGATTCCCAAGAAACTCATTGTTTCATATTGGGTACGCCATCAAGCATAGCATCCCCTTTAAAGTAATATTAATATTTTATTCACAAATATGGATAAATGTGAAAATTTCATATTCTTTATTTACCTGGGGTGTTACATCCTTCCCCCCTTTTGTGAATTGCGTCCTCGTAATTTTATAATTGGGCTTGGAAACTTCATTGAAAATCCCACATAGGAACAAGAGTCAGTAAAAAAATCACTTTAAAATAAAGAAAGCGAAGTAAAAAGGTCACCCAAGTTAACCCATACTAGGATTCCATGTAGGAAAATATGGATATGGAGGAGAAAACAAATGGTCATGTTCTGATGGAGAGTGATAGTAAACATGTCTAGGATAAAGTTAACCATAAGAAAATCACAAACTTGTGATGGGTTAAACGGTATTCGATTCCCCAGTAGTAAACGTTAACAGGCAACATTTTTGTTTTAAGTAACTCTTCATTGAGGAATTTATTTTTGAAATTAACTAAATCATAATTAAACATACTTACTTATCACGTAGACTTTCAACTTTTACTAGATTCCTTAATCAAACTCATATTTTCTCCAAAAGATGAGCATTTAGGAAGACATGTTCGCATTAAGAGTACTATAATCAACTTCTTGAGAATCACCTAATCCACAAAAGAGAACTATATATTTCCCATGTCTTTAGACAAAATCCAATACCAAAATTGTTAGTATGTGGTCAGATAATCCACAAAAGTATAATCCTTTATAAAAAGAAAATATATTCTTAATCTCTAAAATTTGTCCAAAAAAACCCAAAGTTCAACAGAGACCATTCGATAAACAATTATCCATAAAATTCTTCAATGTAAACCAAACTAAGATTGAAACCCAAATATTTTAAGGATTTAATCACATAGTCTTCCAAGGTACAAATTAACTTTTTTCTCCAAATAACATCAATTTCTCTTAAATTCTCATATTGAAAAGTAATTAACCAAATCACATATCCTCCATGATAGGTTTCCCAAAATAAACATACTATTGATTACTAAAATCATCTAACTAAAAAGAATAATTCAAACTAACCAGGGACTTCACGTAGTCTAGTCGTAGGCGATAAATACCAGTCGCACTTTGGTTGTGGGTTCGATTCCCGCAGCTTTTTCTGACGTGATGGGTTGTCAGACGGTCTGCGTGTTGTCCTTTTTCCAAAACTATATAATTCTTAAAACATTCCCCAAAACGAGATAAAATATTAAATAATAATCATAACATATTTTAACCTCAATTTTATCTCATGCCTTTCATTTTCCATCATAACATATAATAACCCATAATTACCTCAAAAGTAAGGATCATATAAACCCTAATGGTTAGCTTTATAATTATTACCTGAACTTCCACATCGATTGGTTATCTAGTAAATGATGCATTACAGAACATACCAAGATACAAGTAGTTGATCATGAATCCTTGATAGTTGGTTTAGAAAAACCATGAGTTTCCTCATTGAATCCCCCATTTCATCCAGTCTCTTAATCAGAGAACCACCACAGTTTCCTTCAAACCTATTGTCACTTTGGTGCCTGCTAGATCCATCCATTCACTAAAAACAAAAATTTCAGTGTGAGTATAACAGCAAAACCATCATGTACTAATGAGGAATATATACTTACTCATCCACTTTATCTAAAAACTATGACTCTTTCGGAAATCCTAACCATTATGGTAATGTCACTTATTATTAAAGAATACCCTAACCTCTAAAGTTATCTAAACTGACCTCTAATACCAACTATAAGTCCCCATCCTTAAACCTTACTTAATATTGAGTTATTACAAGATTACACATTGAGGATATTTTCAGGTTTAGAGTTTTAGAGAATTAGATCATGATACTTTCATTACATTCCACATTTAAATAAAGTGGTAACATAAAAGACAGTATTCATTTTTCTCATCAACGAAAACATTTTTAAAATAAAACATGGATTCTTTCTTGAAACTTCCGTGACACTATCATCACATCATGTACCTTTCCCTAGACCTGTGAAAACATTTTAAAAACTTGGGATGAGCATAAAAAGCTTAGTAAGGGTTACAAAAAGTATGTAAAGGAAACATGAGTACATATATACATAAGAATGAAATCATACTTTACCCATAAAGCATAAGCACTTTAACATACCTCATAAAATCATGAATAAATCATATAAATCATAATACATAAAGGTAAATCGAGGCATTCATAACATTCTTACATAGGGAGTAACCCTCTTGGTTAGGTTTGGAATACCCATCAAAGTATATTCCCTAAATCTCTTTAGAGAAACCCTTAACTTTTAACTCCTTCGCGTTACCCAATTCATTGGAGAGCTATATCGGGCTCACCCGCCCTTAGTTTATAACGGAACCACCCATCTTCATAACAATTCCCAAGGACCATAACATAATCATAACAGATAACTTAAGCATAAAGGAAATATAACATTCCCACATTGCAATAACAATATAACATTTTATGATATTGAAATAATGAATCCATTTTAAAAACCATTTTCAAAACCATTTAAAACATTTAATAAAGATATTTTTGAATCAAAGTGTCCCATACCACATTGAAGATTTTAACATTTTAAACCACTAATATCCATATAAATAAATCCTTGAAACCATTTTGAAAACATGGATATTAATGAGAAATATTTATAATATTAAATCATTAAAACATTTAAAACGATATTTTAGTTAAAGGGTTTTTAACAAAATGAGAGACACTTGAATACAATAATAGAGGAATAACATTTAATCAAAACTTTATAATATCATGAGAATAAAGGGATTCATGATATAATATTCCAAAGGACAGTATATACACCATATAAGAGTGAATTGGTGCATAACAACAATGAAGTCTCAATAGAAATGTAAATTGAGATGAAATTTATTATAAAGAAGGTATCCTTAAATTAAGGATAAATCAATATCATAATTATGTGTGACACATATAAATACACCCAATATAAGTGGATATTAAGTGAAAACAATCAAAGGTCATGCACACATATTCAAAGGATAACATATTCAATAACTACATGTTGAACCCAAAGAAATCGAAATTGGGTTAAGAAGTTCCCTTGATAGCCTAACGACGTCACATCAAATTTTAGAAAAAGAGTTGATGAGAGAGATAAAGGGAATATCATCAATTGGACATAAAATTTATGGCAATAAGGATATATAAGAAAATATCCCCACATAATAAGATTAAAATTAAAATACATAAAAAAATAAGCCTTTTAAAAAGAGGAGGGTGAAAGGTTCCCTTACCAATTTGGGTAACTTTTGAAACGTACACCCTATGAATGAAGGTCTATACAAAATTGATGTAAATACTCATATACGAAATTATGTTACACAAAGAGTAGAATAATGGATATCACATACACCACTCAAAAGGAAATATTGGCAAATGTAGCATGAATCTCACGAAAACACAAAGTTAGATAAAAAGCCCCTTACGAAATTTCGGCAGCCTAACAGCGCCAATTAAAACTTCCAAAAATGGATTTATGAGATCATGTAGGGTCTCTCATCATATGAACATAAAAAGTACAGAATTATGAATATAAAATAACATCCCAAAACATAATAAAGATGAGATTAAATGAAATGACATAAAAGAGTACTTAATAAGGAAAAGAGAGGTAGGATCCCTTAGCTTGTGTCTGACATGACTCGATCGTTCTTTAATCTCCTGAATAATAAAATTTGGTCAATTTATAATTGCATAAGGACCTCATTTAAATATTATTATTCAGTAAATATCACATATTATAAAGTTATAATAATTTGTTAATAAAGTGAGTTCATATCAGACGTTTTTTTCGATGTTCAGTACATGAGTAAAAATTGAACTTGTTGGAAAAGAATTTTCCATGTAGTTATTGGTAAATCATCTCCAGAATATAATTTATGTTTTAAATATCATATATATCCAGTATATATTCATTTTATACTATTCCATAGAATTTGGAGATAAAATATTAAAAGCACTGTTCATGGAGACGGTAGGTCGTACGTACGCATGAACACTACTTTCATTTTTTATCATATTAATGGAATTAAAACAAAACGGGAGATATATATATTATAATTACAGAATTATATCCATCACTTAGATGTAATATATTACATATATATCCATTATATATATGTACTTATAATAGTACATAACATTTGGCGATAAGAAATGAAATGTACCGTTCATGGAGACGGTAAGCCGTACGTACGCATGAACGCTAATTTCATTTCTTTTTTATTTTTATTCAATGGAATGAAATAATAATGATATAAAAGTATATTATAATTCCAGTAGTATAACATATTTAATACCATTAATTCCATCCTTTATACATCCCACATATGGCATTAACGAATCAAATCACTTTGAGGGGGCGGTAGTCCGCACTTCCTAAAATGAAGATATCGCGTTTACCCATAATCGAAACCATAAACGTATGCCATAAATTAAAAATACATAAGATTAAGGAAAAAATAAACATATTATATATCATATATAAATATAGTGACATCTTAATGTCCACCTTTGAAGGTGTTAAAAGAATATTGAACAATCATCGTTTCGTGAGGCAGTAATTCGCCATCCACAGAAACAGTATGTTTTTTAACCATTAAACGAAGGTGTGTTTAAGTGTATCTCGAATACATCACATAAAAACATCATAGTATATTTAATATAATTTTTTTGTTACAAAATAAAATAATAAAAAGATTTTAGGGGGTTGGAGAAGAAAAATAAAACAAAAGAACACAAGGGAAGACATTACCTTTAAATCGGGTAACTCTCTTTGATTTGAGATCAAAGGCTTCCATGGAAAGGATTATGCCCAAAGTGAGGATTCAATGATTAAGAGAGGATGTGGAGAGAAGAAATGGGTATGGGTTTGCCGAGCCAAAGGCTTGAGAGGTGTGTGTAAGGTGGTAGAGTTGGGGGCCTTTTATAGGAGGAGAGGAGGGGCACTCTTGGCAAGTTATAAAATACTACTTTATTATAAAATGATTTTTGGATTCAAAATGTACCATAAGGATATATTTCGAGTATAAGGTGATAATGTTTCTAAATACACCCATTAAATAGGTTTGTGACAAGTGTAAGGTATAGTTTTAAAATTATCTTTTCATTTTATTTAAACCCCTTATTAATGAGGTAATTTCTACATCATCATGATTTCATAAATAATTTAATTTATTTAATGTCTAAAAATTATAAAAGAAATATCATGATGTTGGAATTCTTTTTATCTTTCTAATTAATATTTATAGTCAATCATATGACTTGTATAACCCATTTTAAAAATTGTTTTAGTAAAACAACTCATGTTTGTGACATTTTAATTTTAACTTTAAATAAAAAGGTATTTATGTCATTTTCCAACCAAAGTGGCTCCATGGGGTCCCCAAGTTGACCCATGGATTTTCATGGTCGTCCATGACACACCCAATGATGGTAGGACATGTTTCAAGTTCATTTCATATTATTAAAACATTATTTTTACCTTAACTTACACTAATTACCTCTAATCGCGATTAAAAACATAAAAGATACTATTCACCAAAAAATTATTTTAATCCCATTGAACCACATTTTACTTCTTAATTACTACCATGTATGTCAGATTTTTGAAATTAGAAACACAAAAGTGGTAAAGTTTCATTTAAACGAAAAATCAGTTTTTTTAAGTACCACTTAGTGGTTTCACTATTCATCAAAAATTGAAGTTTTTTCAGAATAATACCAAAACTTCACCCTAAGATATATTTGATATTCCGAATTCAAATATGATGTCTATTTTAAAAAATTAATATAATATAAGTTACATTAATTAATTTAATAATTAATTCCCACTGTCATGACAAATAGTGTGTTTTTATGAAACAATATATATCAAAAGATTGTCACTAGTTTAAGTCCAATTTCAAAGTGAAATTAATTCCAACGACCACTATTGGATTAAATGGTAAAAATATATTCTAATTTCACTTTAAAATCAATTTAAAATATAATCTAATCATATAAATAAATTAGATTAAAAAGTGGTTTTGAATTAAAATACAACAATTTTCACTATTAATTAAAAAATGAACTTTATCGGAAAAATACCAGAAATTTACACAAAGTAAATTTTGATGTCCCGATTCTAAAGAAGAATTTTATTTTGTCAAATATAACACATAAAATTTTCAAAAAGTGGATTTAAAAGAGGTTCTCCATCAAAAGGCGGTTAATCGACCTTTTAAAGAATATTAGAATGTTTACGCTTAAAATTGGATTCATTCACATTTTTAATCCTCTAACATTTTTTGTAAAGAGTAAAAATATTTTACAAACATATATAATCATTTTTTAGTTAGTTCTATTCATTCCCGCCATTACAATGGCTACACGTTAACTACCATTTAAAATAATATTATTTTATTATTAGAGTGCAACGTAAGATTCCCAAAAAACTCATTGTTGCGTATTGGGTACGCCATCGAGCATAGAGCCCCCTTTAAAGTAATATTAATATTTTATTCACTAATATGGATAAATGTGAAAATTTCATATTCTTTATTTACCTAGGGTGTTACATTTTCACACCATTTTCAGTATGTATATTCCTTTAATATTACATAAATATCATTTAATTATCCATAATTTATCATTTATTGGTTACACATTATTCAAAAATGAATTTTTGATAAATTAATATGTTTTTCCAAAAGAACTGTTCTTTCTAAAAAACAAATATTTTACATCTCTTGAGATTTTTTTTCTTCACTCAAGATTTATAATTCCTATGAAAAGTATGTTATTCCTGTATAATTTTGGGAACCCCAAATATTTTTCTTAAAACTATTATTTTTGAAATTCTCGTGAAACATGTTTTCTTTTCCATGGTATATTTTATTGAAATTATTGTTATACGTTTAATATGGCATTCATTATTATGTAAATGTTATGATATGATGGGGGAAATTGAAATTATACAGTGATCAAGTGTATTGGGTAAAGTGATGCATCTCATGAGATAATGTTCAATATGTGTGAAAATGATTCTATCTTTATTCACAATGATTATTTTATGATGACTCACATATTTTATGTGTGAATTTGATGTTATGTTTATTCACAACTAGGTGTGGTATTTGACCACTAAAACATGATGTATCATTTTTATGCATGTCCACATTCCATTCATTTATTTGACGATTCCTCCCATGATTATTATGATTAATCTTTTCATATTTTATAATAAGGATGATTATGCTCAGCCATGTTTCATGTCTCTTATTCATCCTGTTAGTAGTATTTTAGCTCACCGCATCTTTTTTTGTATATAGTCAAGAGAATACTTATTCTAAGGAGAACACATGGGAAAATAATAAGCTATAGAATAAGAAATTAAATATATTTTTATGTTTTATTATGTAAATGTTATGTATGAAATTATTTTTTTCCCAAGACACTAATCCTTTGGAACATGATTTTGTAGTAATATTTTGTTTTTTATATTTAAAATAGTGTAATAGTCATGAATTAAAAGGCATGATCATGATTGTTTGTATCAAAGAACATTTTAGTTATTCTGGGAATTAGGATTAGAGAACATTAGTGACAACCCTCTGTATGAGACTTAGTATATGTAAGCTCCCAATAAGCTTTATTTTATAAAATTCTAACCATTGGGATCACACAAGATATTCCTTTATAGTTAATTTTATAAAATGAATAAATTATTTATTCATTAATTGTTTACTAGTGTTTTTTTTAAAATATATATTTTAGAATATGTTTGGAACTAGGATAAATAAGGACAACAAACTATGTGAGGGGGATTGTAGTGATTTATTGAAGAATACCCCTAACACCTTTGGAGGTGGAGTTCAAAATTTCACGGTGATTCTTACCTAGTTACCTGATACTATGAATAATAACCTGAATAATGTGAAAAATCCTCCTTCATCTAAGAGGGATAAACAGTCAATTGATTCATTTATGCAAAAATGACGACCAATGTTTAGTGTATGTCTTGGTCCACTTATTGTGGAATAGTGGGTCAACTCAATGGAGAAGATCTTTTATGTTCTTCGCAATTTTGAGATGGAAAAGGTGGCTCTGGAAATTTATCATTTAAATATAGAGGCAGATCAATGGTGGATGTTGATTAAAAACACCAATATGAAGCATGAAATTGATGAGATGGAGTGGGAAAACAATAAGAAACCATTTCTTAACAATTATTTCCATCAATCTCTTCCAATAAATATGGATAAAGAATTCTAAGAGATAAAGAAAAAATATGGTAAATCATTCATGGGAAATGAAGACAATATCACAACTCTTGAAAGGTATAATTCATGTTTTATTATCTATAGTGATAGAAAAATAGATAGATTATTTAGTTTTTTAAAACTACACCTTTTAATGTCTCTATTTATTCGGGGATTTGGGATATATGAATACGTTTCTCGATGTTCTCTCAATGTGGAGATGGATTTTAGAGAGTGGTCCCATGGATATGGTGATATGAAGTGAAAGATAGAGTTTTAAGATGGGGGATCTAATGATAAAGGTGTAAATAAAACGCAAACACTATCATGAAAAAGATGTGGGAATAATGATAATGTAAAATTCCTCAAGGGTATAGTGAAATGCTATAAGTGTGGGAGAGAAGACCACCAAACTCATGAATGTTGAAGATATATGGGGAAGCTAGAAAATGTGGTGGAGGGAAAGAGATATTCACCCATTGTTCATTGCCTCAACTATAGGGAGTAATGGAACAATTCTTGAGAAATCACTAAACAGCAAGTCCTTGAGGGTTATTAGTGTCATTAGACACCAAAGAAAAAGGAGAAAGGGAAGGATTATTCAACCAATACTTCTGAGGCAGAGCCAAAAAAATTTATGGTGACTAGTACATTAGTTATTCATTCAAGAGTTGTGAATATAATATTTTAGTTTGGTTCTTTGAATTCATTAATATCATGCATTATTAGTAGAAGTATTCAAAAATCTCCTCAAAATATAGAGGTTGAGTTATATATGAGAATTCAAAATTGGTAATTTATTGCATCAAAATTACATAACTCCTCCCCAAATAATGTTTTTGGACCAACACCTCTATAATTTTTTTCTTACTTCCTTTAGTAGAATTTTAATCTATTTTTGGCATGGATTTCCTATCTTTTTACAAGGACAACATCAACAGTTGGGAAAAGGATTTCAGTCTTCAAATCCCAAGGAATACTTCAGTTTTATAAAAGTGTTAGGAGGATGATGAAAATATATAAGAAGAATCATCTCAAGTGTGGATGTTATTATCACATGAGAAATAATATCGAGCTAAAATGATTGAGAAAAAGGAGAGAATAATTCTCGATGAAATTTCCATTTTATAGGAATACAATAATGTGTTCCCAAAAGAATATGCTGGTCTTCCTCCTAGTCAAGAGGTTGAGGTTTCAATTTAACATTTCCATGGATCTCTTCTTATATCAAATAAACCTTATGTAATGGCTAACATTGAGTTGTAATAAATGAATAATAAGATATAAGAAAATCTGGACAAGGGTTTTATATGCTCATGTTATTCATAATGGGGTGTGATAGTCCCCTTCGTCAAGAAGAAGGATGGATCAATGTGCCTCTATTTTTATTATCATGAGCTCAACCAAATCATGATAAAGATAAGGTATCCCCTTCCACAGATATATTATGTGTTCGATCGACTGTATTTGTCCAAGTATTTCTCTAAGGTGGACCTTCAGTCAGGATATCACCAATTAAAGGTGAGGAATGAAGGTATTCCCAAAATAATCTTTTGAATGAGGCATACACAATATGTTTTCATAGTAATACCGTTTAGACCCACAAAATCTCATAAAATACTCATGAAATTAATGAATAGATTCTTTAGTGTTGACCCTGACATATATGTGGTATTTGTATAGATTATATTCTGATATACTCAAATAGAAATGGGAAAATGGGGATCATTTGAATAATATGATAAAGACATTGTAAAGGGATAAATTTTTTTAAAAGTACATTAAATTTTAGTTCCCGATGGAGGATGTATCATTCTTGGGGCATGTTATCACTAGTGAAGGAATTTCTATGGACCCTTTTAAGACAAAGGCAATAAAAGAGTGGCACATGCCAAAATCTGTAATAGATATCCATACTTTCTTAGGTCATATAGTTAATACAATATATTTTTGAATAACTTATTAGGATTATAAGATCCCGTATCCAAGCTAACACAGAATGGAGAAGAGTTTTTCAGGACCAGTTAATGTGAAGACTACTTCAAAGAGTTAAAAAAGAGGCTTATGACCGTGATAATGCTCACAATTCTAAAAAGTGGAAATAGCTTTGTTGTATAAAATGATTCTCTAAATAAATAATTAGGATATTTACTGATGTAAAATTATAATGTGATAGCATATTCCTCAAGGAAGTTGAAAATTCATGAGAAAAACTATCTTATAAATGGTCTAGATTTGGAAGTTGCGATCTTTCAATTGAAAATCTAGAAGGACTATCTATATTGGGAGAAGTGTGAAATATATATTGATAATAAGAGTCTCAAATATATATTTTCATAAAATTATTTTAATAATAAGTAGTGAAGACTTTTATAAGTCATTAATGAATAAGAGTACTCAGTCCACTACCATCATGATAAAACAAATAAGGTGGAAATTAATTAAGTACAAAGGGTATTGAATATTTATCTAGGATTAGAATTGGGAAGGACAAAATATTCATATATTTATAAAGGATGTTCAAGGGAATAATTAATGAAAGGAAATCTCCAATCATTTCTCAATTGATTGACCAACCATCCCTCATAGAGAATATAAAGGATGCTCAAAAAAATGATTTTGAAATCTATAAAAATGTGAAATCCATTAGAAAGGGAAAATAATCAGAGTTTGAAATATATTTGGAAGGAGTCATGAGATATGGGTCATAACTATGTGTACCATATGATCTAGAGATAGAAAAGGTGTTTATTAATGGAACACATATCTAAACTATTTCTATTCACCAAGGGAGGGCAAATATGTATCGATATCTCTCAGATATCTACTAGTGGGGTAATATGAAAAAGAATATTGGTGAACATACATAAAAATTATTAGTATTTCATAAAGTGAAGAATTGAATAAAGAAGTATAATGGGATGATTAAACCATTACAAATACCATCATATAAATGGGAAAATATCACTATATAATTTTTCACTAGACTTGTAAATACATCTAATGGAAAAAAATGCTATATGGGTTGTTGTGGATTTCCTTAAAACAACTGATCACTCTATCCAAATTTAGTAGGACATCTCACTTGATCAACTTGTGCATATATACATCATAGAAGTGGTAAGTATGTATGGAGTACAACTATATATTGTATCTTATTGAGATCTGAGATTCACCTCGATGTTCTGGAAAAGTATCTAACAAGATCTAAACACCGAGCTTCACTTCCATACATATTATCACTCTCAAACTGATGGCCAATCATAGAAGACCATTTAAACAATTTAGGAAATTTTGAGATCATTTTTTATGTAATTAAAATGAGGGGACCAATATTTGCCTCTAGAAAAGTTCTATTAAAACAATAGTTTCCACTTGAGAATCCAAATGGATCCATATGAAGCCCTTTATGGAAAAACATTAAAAACACCAATATTATGGGATGAATTTAGTGAAAATAATCTTATTGGACCTAAAATGGATGATAAAATGGTGGAAATGGTGATAATAATTCAGAATCCCACCAAGGAATCCCAAATATAATAAAATAGCTATAAAGAAAATCATGAATTAGACCTAGAGTTTAAGGCTGGATACATGGTATTCCTTTACATATATATATTTTAAAGGATCCTGAGATTTGGTAATAATGTAAAACCTAGTCTGAAGTACATCGGCCCCTTCCAGATTCATGATCGTGTTAGAGATCTGGCCAATCAAATGGAACCTCCACCTAAAATTTATCAATTACATGATGTATCCCATTTATCCTTCTTGAGGAAGTACATACAAGATCCCACACATGTAATGAATTTATAGTTGGCATAGTTGGTAAATTAAATCTATTATGAGGTGTAGGAATTGAAGATCTTAGATCATAGAGATAAAGACCCACAAAATATGATACCTCACCCGGTCAAAGTATTATGGCATAACCATAAGTACGAAGGGGAAACATGGTAATTACTGTATGTGATGATGGAGAAGGGCCCTAAATTTTTTAACCATAATATGTAAAATAAGATTTTGAGGGATAAATTCAATAAGGACGGAAGAATGTATCAACCCAAATTTTATCAGTTGAAATTAACTTCTTATAATTTCTTGATATAGTATAAACCACATAATGTAACATTGAAAACATAATAAAAAAATTATAAATGAAGAATAAATAAAATAAGAGGTATTTCTATAAATTAAGGAACCTATACTAGTGGAATAATAACCAGAACAATGGAATAATAACATTGCCATTAGAATAGTGATTCATCCAATAGAATAGTAACCTCATCTATGATGGTATAAATTAATTTTAGTCATCTTATAAATGATAATATGATTTAATTTTATCAAATTAAAAGTAAATAAATAGATTCAAAATTAATAATTATGTGTTTGAATATTTTATAAACATAAATGTTTAATTATAAATATATAATTAATATAATTATTTAAAATAAAATTTATTATTATAAAATAGATTCATAAATTTTAATTTTTCTTTTATTATTATTAAATGATAATTTAATGAGACCCTAATTAATTCTTCCAAGTCTTATAAATCTGTTATAATTTATAAATTAGTATTTTCCAAGTAAATGATGATTTTAGATAAAACTTAAATTTATCATATTTAGAAAATGATTTTAATAAAATGGAGCTCTATTTTTGAAAATACACTTCAAAAAATGTGTAGGTTGTATTTTTTTATTTTTCCAAAATACATGATTTTTCAGAGAATAATAAAATATGTTAATTTATGATAAAAGAATAATACATGAATTTTTTTATTCATTATTGAAGTATGGATAATGAAATACCCAAATATCAAACTATCCATCATTGTTTTAATATATTTAGGGATAAGGTTCAAGATATTTATATTCTTGATCCAAAATAATAAAGTAATGAATAAAATAATGAGAAAACACCCCTCTCCTCCCCCATAAATACCACCCCTCACCACCTCTTTTCCCCACACCTTCCAAGCCTTTAATCATATCAAAGTTATACCCAATAATCTTCCCATTCCCCTCCCAAACATCTAAGACCCCTTTGTCTCATTAAAAGACGATAACATTTTCCCTATGGTGGTTCTCCTGGAGAAGAAAGTTAAGATGTAAAATCCTCTTTATTTTTCTTTTATGTTCTTCTCAATTAATTTTATTTTCTTATCATATCCTCATATCCAATTATCCAAGTGGACTGATAACTCGTGTATATTTTATATA
The DNA here is from genome assembly GCA_963277665.1 of Viscum album. Taxonomy (NCBI): domain Eukaryota; kingdom Viridiplantae; phylum Streptophyta; class Magnoliopsida; order Santalales; family Viscaceae; genus Viscum; species Viscum album. The sequence goes on from OY728119.1 coordinate 121,403,972, forward strand.
ATATAATTTTACTGTATTAATGGAATAATTCATATTCAAACCTATCCCCTTTTACTTTAATTTTTAAAATAAAAATACCTTCTCTAGAATGCCAATTTACCACCAGCATGGGAAATGCACTTTCATTTTTCAATAACACCTTTTAGTATGGTCTTTAAACCATTATAAATTTTGAAATATATTATAAATATATTTTATAACATTTTTTATATTCAATGACTAACATATATACATGATATTATATAATAAAACAATACGATTTTTCTGGGGTCGAAAACCACCAAAATTAATCTAAAACATTATCATTAACATTATTTATAATAATTAGTCCATGAAAAAAATATTATATAACACCATTTAAGATTTTAAAATACCATTAATAACATGTAATTTTAATTATGGAAATTATCCTCATTTTACACGAACATCCATACTTATGTACTAGTGAACCTATCATAAAAACCAAGCTAACAAAGACACCTGAATGATGATAACTCATCAAAATAGACATAAATGAACTAAATAAAATTATAAGGAATATAAAAATTTTATAATACTTTTTTTATTTGTTAATTAATAAATATAATTTGATTTTACAGGATATTAAAGCGATGAACGAATCCAGACATAAGGTAAATGGATTCTCAAACCTAACTACACTTTCTTGGTTGTTCCCCCTTTCACTAAATTTTCATTATAGATATTAATTTAAGATTCCTTAAATATAATTTAATTAATTTAAATTTAAATTTTTTGGGATATACATTATTCAAATATGAGTTTATTGAATATAAAATTATTTTCCAAAAATATATATTCTTTTTAAATAAATATACCTTTCACTTCTTATAAGATTATTTATTCTTTACTCAAGATTTATGATTATTATATCCTTTAGGTTATTAACATTTTCTATTTGGAACACCAATGATTATCCATGAATATAATCCTTATGAAATTCTCATTAAACCCATTTTCTTTTCCATGAGTTATTGTATTTCAAATATTGTTATCTGTTCTATATGGAATGCATGATTATGTATAATTTATGATGTGATGGGTGCACCCATAATTATATATCTCTCCAACACATTAGGTAATGTAATGTATCACATGAGATAATGTGAAATATTTATGAACATGATTATATATTTGTTCAAAATAATGATGTTATGATGATTAACATATGTTATGCATGAACATGATGTTAGCTTTATTCACAACTATGTGGCACATTTGAAAACTAAGACACGATGATTCATTTTTATGCATTTACACATTCCATTACTTTTTTAAATGATTAATCACATGATTATGATGATTATACTTTTCTTCTGTTTTGATAATTTTGATTATTCTCTCCCATGTTTGATGTCTCTTATTTATCCACTTATTGGGATTTTAGCTCACTACTTATTTTGATGTATATATTCAGGTGAATACTTGTACTAAGTAATTCATGAGGGGTAATAAGAATCTATAGAAGAAGGAGATAATTAAATTTTTACATTTTCTTATGTTGAAGTTATGTATGCTTCTAATTTTTCCAAGATAATAAACCATTGGATCATACTTTAGCTTAACTATTATGTTTTTATCAAAAAAATAATGTAATAGTCATGTAAGAAAATTTTGGGTCACTATATTCTGCATTTCAAATTGAAAAATAATCATATAATATAACTTTTTTGATATCTAATTTTTAGATAGTTAGTCATATTTTTTTGAGACATATAAATTATGTCACTTTATTGGCCTTGTAGGATTGAAGAATTCCTTTCATCCGATAAAATTTATAGATGCATTGTTTGGGATGGGGATGATATAGTCTAAAATTTCATCATCTTATTACATATTATATTAATTTAACTAATTAAGATATTATCCTTTTTTTCAAATTCAGGCCCTGAATCATTAATGGTCAATTAACACACTCATGAAAAATGAAAATTCCTCTTTGAGGTTGATCTAGAGAATTATATAAGTCTATGGAAGAGTAAAGTAGATGTGACCATGGATAGTGTAAAATATTCAATAGTGGTGGGGAAAATTATTTCGTGTATTTTGATAACTAGAAGACTATAAATATACCAATATACAATGCAACTCAATTGAGAAAAATTATTCCATTGGTAACTTCTGCATACTCTTAGATGAAGTGAACTGATATTTATATGATATACACCATGATGGAAATCTCTAAAAAAATCCTGATGATCCAAACATAAATCATTTTAGATTCATGCATAAGTGAGATAATTTTAAATTCTATATCATTTCATGAAATGTAAAAAGACTTTTTCTGTTCTAATATCCATTAAGGTAGTGCCCTCGAGAATAAATACCATATTTAAAGAACTTTCCATCATAACATGGGATGTGTTGGACATATCATTTCATAAATGGTATAGTCCCCCCTAAATATCTATGAATATTCATGTAAATATTATATATTTTAATCAATATGAGGTTGAGTCCCTATGTATCTCATAGGATTATTTTAGGGGCATTGTCAAAAAAATTCCAAAACATGGAATTTAGATATGGTAATTAATTCAAATATTTTATAATGTTCATGTGTAGGTTAACAATTAATTAATAGATTCCAATGTAATATAATGAATTACACAAATATCACTATAGGGTATACACAATTTTTCTAGATGCGCTGCATGAAACAATATCAAATGGTAGGTTGATGGAATGCAATGAAATGGAATACACATGGTTGAAAACAACAGTACGATTATAGATTAAATAAAAAAATTAAAAAAAACTATGTACATAATTAGGGGCTACTGAAAACCACAAGGTATGTTGATTAATCATGTAAATTACCTTTAATTTAACAATTAAAAGGGATTTTTGGTTGGCAGCTACAACAATAACATGGTCGGGAGTATCTGTAGAGGCCACCATCCTTCCAATCATACCAAGGACCATAATCACAGTGAATGGTAAATATAATAGAGGAGATCTTGGATACTTTTTTTTATTAACACCAAATATTCCATAAATTAATTAACCAGTAACTTGAAATATATAGGTGTTGCTATAATAGATTTGATGGATGATTTTTTGGATCATAATATTACACAATTGTAACTATATTTCCAAAACAGATAACTATAGAGAAACACAAATTGTGATTATTAAGAATACAACAAGGTCACTAAAACATCAACCTTTATGGAGAAAATATGTACATAACCTAGATAAGAAAAAAAACAACATATGAATACTCCAAACCAAGGAGAAAATTGGAATACATTCATGATAAAATAGATAAAATAATGCTATCAAGTATTAATGAGAACTATAAAATGGATTCATAAGAATATATAGTAGAAAATATACAAAGAAAATAGAGACATGATTTTTCCATATCATATAGTGTAAGGATGAATCTATTCAATGATTTGAACATTACATGATAATTTTAAAATGTTATATCCTATAATTCATTTATTTAATCCCTTAGAAAATTCTAATGTAGAAAAATATCATTGAAAATTGGTGAAAAATAAAATCAGGGTAAAAGATATTGGTATAATTACACTTATGAGAGGGATCTCTTTGTATCGTCTCAAAGTATCTACCAATGAATTAACAATTCTTAGGGAGTTTTTATAAAAAAAATTATACGTCCAATAAATATAGAAACCGGTTTTTGATCTATGTGAAAGTGTTAATATCATCTGTTACACCACCTTAAGAATAATAGGACATGTGGTCCTAAAGAAAAACATAGTTTCACTTCATCTAGAGGATTCCATAGTAAAATTCCCGAAAGTATTGATTCAATAGAGAATGATCATTATATATATGATTACATTAATTATGGACCCTTTTGTCCAATATAAGGATAAGGGGAGGAAATATCTTCTTCATGGAATACCATTTTTCTGAATTAACATTGATCCAAGTGAATAGTGGTGAGTTATGTCTAATATTGTGTTGTGAACATGTCAGTTTGAATATACACTACAAAATGAAGAACAAAGACTTGAAGTAGATTGAATTTGAATAAGAAGAAATGTATTATGTTTATGAAGAATATATTTTATAAATAAATTCAAAGGTGCATATTATCCACACTGATGGAGGAGAAGTGAAAACTAAGAAGTAAAATGGAAGGATCTCAGAAAAAATCCATGATGATGGAGAAACGAATACTACATATGATTTTAAATTATGCCCAAATATTTAGATAGTTACTGACCTAATAGTTAGATTCCTTTTTCTCAAAATTATTTATTGGATAAGCATGATGGAGCATGAGTAATTTCTACCCCAAAGAAGAATGAAGATACTATTTCAAGATGTAAGGAGGACCATATTCAAGGGAAGGTCATGGATGAGGCCACTTGTGGATCATCACAATGTAAAATCCTTATACTATTATGTAGCTGAAGAAAAAGCATGTAAGGATTATCCATAGATATTAAACAAAAGTTCTTTTCAGATGAAACTCATGTTTTTTATGGATTTCATTTTATGTATTTAGGTTTACACACTCTCTACCAAATATTTTTAATATTATTTAAAAATTAAAACACATTCACCATATTCATTTCATTTTAAAGTCTATATAAAATTAAATACAAAAAAAATGAAGTAATTGGAAATGGATTCATTATAATGACTTGCACCATGAGATTCTGATTTAGATTGAGAAATGATTAAAAAAACAAACCCAACATATTTTGATGTTTCAATGGCAATAGATTATAAGTTTTAATTTCATTTTTTATTTTAACCACATAAATTTAAATTTTTTATACAGTATTTTACCAAAACAAATTTAATTCCACATCTTGGATCTAATTTTAATCATTAATCATACAGTCAAAAACCTTTTAAGGTAGTCATGTTAACTTTTTCAGATTCCATTCTGAATAAACTTAATCATAAAATGGGGTACCAAATAAGTAGAGATGAATGGATGTATTTATGTTTGAAAAATAATGACTGACTAGAACATGTAAATTTTATAAATGACATTTAATATGGAATACCTTGGATTTCTGATATATTTTTTAATTTATTTTATAATTCAAATTCATTCATATGAGTGATTTTCCATTTTTTTTTCTTTTAATTATAGAGACATTATTGGTTCATAATATTTCTTTTTATATTCTTTAACATATTTCTTTAGTGAAACTATGGGATTCATTCTATGAAAAAATATTTTCATGTTGTCGAAGCATCGACTATACAAATGAAATTTAAAAATGGGCATGGAAATTTTTTATTAACCCAATCCTTATATGCACCCTTAAAATTTTCCATTTTATTAACATAGAATCCGTGAATATATTTGACATGGAAGAGATATATTAAAAACCAAAATTATCCATTCCTACCATACTATAAATATTTTTCATGACTATAAAAAATGATTATTGGGAGAAGGTGACATGGTAGATGAGATAAAAATTTTATAACATATTTGTCTAGTAAAATTTTTAATTGATTTTGGGAAAAGAATTTGATTTTTATACATTGAACTCTTTGATCACCATATTTATTAAAAAATTAATATTTGTATTTCGATGTTGGGGAACTCAAAAATCACCATCATTTGACCGATCATGTTTTTATAAATATGAAAAATATCTTCACGAGAATCTCATTTTGGGTTTGGGGGTGTGTGTGAGAGTTTTCCCATAAAAAAATTCAAAAAAGGGGAAAAAGAAATGAAAACGAAATCAACCAGGTGGTTCTTTTATTAAACTTATGTTTTAAATTCTCTTACCTAATATGATATCGAAAAATAGTGGGGACACATTAAATAGTCTATTTCCATTTTAGGTGCTATTGATTACAATGATAAGTAACATATAATATTTTGAAACCTGTAAAATGAGAATATAAAAATTCACAAATGATGAAATACCTGAATATGTGTATTATTTTCCCTAAAAAAGAATATGAAGCTGGCCTATATCATGAGGATTAGATGAACCTCCATGAGAAATGGGATCACATGACCTGGGGATGGCCATGAAGATGGTTACATAAAGATAATAACCTGAATATGATGCTATGGATCCCCTTTAAAAGTTGTTATACTCTTTAAAACGTGTCACATACACTCACTGATCACACTGAGGTAGCCATAAAAGCACCCACTAAGTCACATGAATTGTTAAGAGGTAGGTAACTGACTAGGAAACAAAAAATTACTAGAAAAATTATGAAAATATCTATAGGTAGGGAGCCCATTTTGGTCGTAACTATAATATGAGGCATCATTTATAGGTAGAGTGATTTTATTTGACAACAATCATTAAACATCATGATATCCCCAACATTTTAAAAAAAAGTAAAATTGGGTAATATGGGTTCCAATTTTCCTCATAAAAATCACGTGACAGGACCTTGGTGGTTCCCAAGACACCACAAGCCCCTATTAATATGTCTACCTCACTACACGAGATCCCTCTAGCGTATAACCATCATAATTTGAATTAAATTAGATATTTCCATGTGGTCTTTAACTCCATCTTTAGATCCAAAGACAAGCATGAGGGTTTATTAATGAAGTGATCATGCCTCTCGACCTGACCTTTTTTTTGGTCATGTGACATGTCTTCAATGGGGAGAGTGGTTGTATTCGAAAATACTCAAGCAAGCTATAAATACCCCAAAGTCCATGTAAAATAAAAAATTAAATAAAAGGAAAAATGTTGGAGTGTATTTCTTCCATAAAAAGCATTTGATAAACCATAATAGTCCTTAAATACCCATTGAAAGGCACGAAAGTCCATGAAAAACCCCTTTGGAAAGTCAGAAAGATCTTGTTAAACCCTTGGTAAGTCATCCTTGTCTCAAAAGAGGTCCAAAAAACATGTCTCACATGACCTAGTGGCCTTTTGATGGGTGCCCTGGACATATTGACTTGACAATATGGAAGACCCTTGTCATGAAAACATGATTCAGAAAGAAATCATTAATTTTATATAATCAATTAAATGAAGAATTTAAAAGATAGTATCATAGTCACAGGAAATAATGTGAATCCCCTGATACAACGTAAAGAAGGATCATGTGAAACACACGACATCAAATCCATCCATTAACTCCAGCCTAGATTTTTGAGATATGAACCATGAAAATATGATAATAATCAGGGTGTCCCAGACCATAAATCCCCCATAAGAACAAGAATTCAAGGGATTTTCTATGGATCCTTACATTGGAAAACCCAAGAATCATAAGATGATTTTTTGTAGTAGTTTATCTCATGATCCAAAATTATTTCCAGTTTATAAGATCAGGAGAAAAATCAAATAAATCAAGAAACATGCATATGCACTTCACATGGTCACTCATGGATCATGAGAACGACTTCAGGTGGCTTATCTGATGAACATGCTTAATACCTTCTAGAACACATGTGTCTTAAAACAAGATAAATCTAAAAAATATGAGGAATATGAAATAAAATTCAGGAATGAAGACTAATAATATGTGAGAATTATGCATTGATGATACACACTAATCCTTATATGCTTCACATTAACCACACAGGTCATGAGACAACACCATGACATGTCACGAAGATGTCATGAAGCTCATTATGTATACTATTTGGATCATGAATAGTCCCCCAAACATGTTTATGTAAGAGAAATGGTGCACACAATCATTCCAACCGAGTCGCACAAAGCCCTTAGGGCTTGCAATATTGACCCTTTGGGTTTTATCAGACACATCACCTTAATCATTTGGTGACATCATTACATTTAAACTAATTTTCAAAATATCACCAGGGCATGTGAGTTGGGTCTCGTGTCATCCTCCACATATACAAGATTGATATTGTTATTTCCTATAGATATTTTAACTATCTTTCATAGATCCCTACAGAAATTTAATACTATATCATGCATATTCATCAAGACATGTTGCGTTGATTCTCACGAAGCTCTCCAAGAATGTCATCTATCTTTCACGATGAAACCTCAAAATGACAGCAAGATCATGAGAATCACTACATGCATGTCATCCAAGATCATACAATGGAATCAAGGACAATCTAGATTAGTATTCTAACATCCTATGGAAAATTCATCAGTGATCATGCAATAACCTTTAGATATTCCTTACAGATTATGTTTTGTCCCCCAAACAATTCAACTCAATCATGAGATTGTATTTGGGCATGTCAGGATTACATCCCAAAACATTTGAAGAAGTTAATGAAGGCATGTCGAGCAGAAAATCAACACATGTCTAGAAGACAAGTAGGCCAGCTTAATCAATCATCCCAGAACTTGATAACTATTCCATCCTCCACAAGGAAAAATATCAGTGTTTAATCCCCAGTTTAAGTGAACTATGATGAAGCTGATTCCATCTATAACTAGGATACATATGAAACCCTCTTACAGATCGATCTCTATACTAAACATCGGGTGGGTAGTCTCAATACAAAATTCTTTCATAGATAAGTAGTGATATTGATCATTCCCCATCACTTTTTTCCCACAAAGAGCATACCTCATAAGGAAATAGGTAGTTTCAATTATCAAATCATTCATACATGTTCAAACACAATGCATAAGCCCCAATCAATTAATTTATTAGAACGCAGATTCATTCAATAACCAGCATACATCATACTCATTCAAAATTCCTGAGCAGAAATGGACATCCACTTTTGTGTAAGTCCCCTCAAGTATCTATTATTTCATGAATTAGGACCTAATAATTTCCTTGGGTTTTTCATTCTACCTCATCAATAAGAAGACTCAGAAGCATTCTAAACTATGATAACATTAATTCATACTATAAATAGGATATGTAGGACGCCTTCCTAAGGATCAAGCTCTATATTAAACATCACAAGGGATGTACCAGTACCTAAGTCCCACATCCAGATGTAGTGAGACATATCAACTATTATCCCTTTTTGTCTAACCGAGCATTGCTCATATGGGATTATAGAGATGAAATATTCATATAATTCGCATCCAAATTATACACTATCCAAGGAAACCGTAGTGTGTAATAAACTGTGACTATAATTTTATTATTACCTCCATATAAAGGATTTTACCTTGTGTTTACTCCCAAGGTCATGAAAAAACTATAAAAACATTAATTCCTTTCATATCTAGGATATATAGGATATATCCTTGAAAATTGAGCTAAAATACCTAGTGCATGAGTGCCCACCCATATTTTCTATTTACATGACTTTAAACAATATGGGTTTTAACTAACTACACGTGTTTTGATTCCTACAATAAATAGGATATATAGGACTACTCATAATTGGTCAATCCCCTCCTCAAAATATTAAATCACCTCATGCGTGGTAGAAAATTATGATTTTCCTAGTTATGAAACTTCATTATATAAACAGTAACTCATTGTTGGAAAATGGATGAATAACATATGATATATACAAATATATTCACTAATGAGATCCCCTTCAGTTTTATATAAATGTTTTTAACCTATAGTCAATTTATTGGATAACCGATCCCTTATCAGGATTTGGAAGATATTATCTAACGTATCATAAATCTATAATAGAGTACCTGAGTTAGAAATAATTCCCCCCAAAGGGTCTTATAATTCCAACATCCCATACTATTGGCTAATTTGAGTTCCTAAGAACCATTGGTGCTGAATCCCCAACTGAACACCTTCATTTGGAAAGTAGGTATAAACCATGAAATGGATTTAGAAACCATTAGAGGTTTCCATTACGAAAGGATATGGTCACCCGACCATAATGACTATGAAATAAAAAAACCCCATTATAGACCATTAGAAAAAAATATAATTCACCTCAATTGTCACCTTTTCCATAGAAACCAAAATTGTGAGCTAGATGTGAATCTCTAAAATTAAAAAATTAGTGTTATATTATCCATAATGTCATTATTTTATTTCCAATGAAAAAATGGTATACCTGATGTGAAACTAACAAATAAATCATTTATTGGGTTATTTTCCATTGCTAAATTTTTATTTCATTTCCTACAGAAAAAAAAATATGAGCTTGAGGTAAAACCCCAAAATAGAAGGATGATTTGTTTCCATATGTCTATTCACATTGTCATAATATCCTAAACCCAAAAAGCAGATAATCCTAACATAAATATTACAACTATTCCTCTATAACTAAGGTTCCAATAAAATAATACCATCCTCAGTTTAATGTCTAATCAAGTAGAATAGTTGGATCAAGAATAAAAGTAAAACTGTGTTAAACTTGGATACCTGATTGATAACTCATCATGCCAAATATATTTTGATAATTGGTGACTATTATCATTGTTTAATGCATTAATACCGATATTGAGCTCATCAATAGCACCCAGATCTGAGATAATGTATCCATCTAGTGACAGTTCCAACAAATTAGTTATGGTTGTAACCCCTGTAGGTCCCAAAATGAAAAAACATTCGTGATAGATTCATCATCACGTGATAAATACAGTGGCATTTAAATACCATTAATGTGGTAAAATCCCAACCCTTGATGCTTTCATTGAGGGTCTACAAGTGCTAAAATCAACAAGTCTGCATGTTCCAAGGAAATATTTAGTGAATCAATTGTCCCTAATTCTCAGAAAAATTATCTTTGGGAGATTATCCCCAAAAAACAATAATAAAAACCTTTAGTACTTGATGAAGGTGGACCAGACAGTCAACTATGACTCCTTTCTAGTTCAGTGTTTGCCGAGGGGGTCTCCTATTAACCATCATAGCTAAAATTATCCCATATATATCCATATTTTTTATGTCGAGGGTATCACCCGACCCACTATGACCTCTGTTACACATGCAAGTGCAAAAAGGAAGATACATTTTGCGAGGAAGGATTTGTATAACCTTGACTGAGATCATATCCCAACTCCCACTGATCATGTCTATCAACATATTTTGGATATAACCAGTGAGGTGTCTCAAGTACCTACTCACTCAGAACATGTTTGTGGGAATATTACTACAAACTTCATGGGGTGACACATATACCTACCCCCATGAATGAATCCAATTAGCATATTCATGTGGAATAAGGAGGAATTATGTGGATTCATATCCACACTTCATTTGAAGATATCTACCAGTATATAGTGGAGACAAAAAATGTACAGGATTATATCCCCATACACTATTTTCAAAGATTCCATTTCATCTTAGGAACAGTTGAATAACTCCTCAATAATATTCTAGAGTTGGTACAGATATAGGAATAAAATCATATTCCTATCCCTATAGCTTGGGAAGATCAACACACTTATAATTATGAACAGGTGGTTTCTCCATAAATAGTGTGCATTATTTATATCATTCATGATGATTTTCATCATATTCTGATAATGATAAGACATTATTTTAGGCCCATGTTCCTATTCCAACTAGGGCTCACCGGGTGAGAGTGAAACATTATTTGGGACAAGGGAATCAAAAATATCAAAAATGTTTGGATACATATTCCAAAGGCCTAGGATCAATCTCATATCTCTATTATGGTTGGTTATCACCATGTGAGAGGGCCACATACCTCGAGATAGTCTCATATTACTATATAAGAGGACCAATGGAATATTCCAAAGGCCCGTGATTGGGATCATATCACCATTCTATATAGAGATCACCTTCTGAAAATGACACATGCCTAAAAAAGTTCATATTTCAGTGAGTGAATTTGAATGGAATATTCTAGTAGATCATGGAAGATAGATTCATATTACTACATTACCCGAATAAAGATTACACCATCATCCTTCAATGAAAATACAGGAGGAGGATCATATAATTTTTCCTATTCCAGAGTTCTGTTGGTATATTCTAGTGGGGAATACATATTCCTATTAGTCTCATATTCTTGTTACAACAGGGGATCTCCAAGTGAGTACAGTGCATGGTTTGGGACAAGCTCCTATATTTGGCCCAAAAGCCCAGAAAAATATTCCCAAGGATCATTATTAGGCTCATAAAGTTTTTTTGACAAAGGATCACAAAGTGAGAATAGAAAAATCCTTAATAAAATATAATATTCTTTTCAATAATTAGTAATCTCAATGGAATATTATGGATGCTTATCAGTAGAGGTCTTATACTCCTGTAAGACAAGGAATTTATAAACGGGTTCCAAAAATTTTAATAAAATAGGCTCATATCCATGTACAGTTCAATATGGCATGTTAGAATATTCTGGGAACAACACAGAATGGGGCACATATCCCTAATACACTTAGAGCAAGTTTCCATAAGGTTTTTTGAGACACATTCTCAATAATACATGAGTTCCTCAACTCTTCATCCAAATTTTAAGAAGATCATTTTTATGATATTATTACTCATGGTACTATAGAGATGGATCATAGAGACTCTAATATGAACATAATTCATAAATATACCTCTAAATAGTGATATATATCATGAATAAGGTAATAATCCCCTTTATCAGAAACATTTATATATAAAGGTTACCACAACACAAACACCTTCATATAGAGAGGTGCTCGAAACAATAGTGTAAAATTCATATAGCACCCCATAAACTACTAGAAACACTTTGATGTGGTTAGAATTAATCTCAAAGAAGTATCATATATTCTTTGTCTAGATGAATTCATGTATGTTTGAGGTAAAGGAATCCAAAATTGATGTCTTGATAGAGTTTTTTTGGAAACAACCTCCCCACCATATAGTGGACCCTCTCAAATTTGGAATGTGATGTCCCAGATGATATAGAAATAGAGTGAATGAATAATATACAAAAATACATGTTTTTTAATCCTTATCAATTGTAGTATATACACTTACCATATACATTATATGAGTTTCAACTTCATACCATTAATATACATTGTTTTCAGCTAGACTTGGTTGTTATCTCCATATACCAGGATCCAAAAACAAAATATCATAGTGCAAATCTACAACACCGTTTCAACCATTTCATCATGACTATTCTTAATATGATCATTGAAGATACGTCATGCATTTGAATTCATGGATGGGGAACATATAGAGAGTTGAACATTGACGAACCCAAGGAATAGAAGAACCACATAGATACGACTTCCTAAAATTTCAAACCCTCGGTAGAAATCTAAGGACCATGTAACATTTGGTTTAGTTTTTCAATAAAATTGAAATATCCCTCTACAATGATTCCTAGGCATCAAAAATAGAGGAATAGGTTATCCAAAAATTCATTAAACAAGGACCCTAAAAGAAATGAAATTTAATTTCAGACACATAATATGATTTTTAAATATACCCTATGACTCCCCTTAAATTATGATTCCCATAACGGGTTTCCATTTCTAATAGATCCTACACAATAATACCAATGCCACATCTAAAATGAAACAATATCCACTTCTATACTAGCAGTCTAGGAGCAGACTCAGATCATCAGGCTAGGGGGAATATCTTTCACGACGTCCACCCCTCAGATCACCAATTCCAGAGGTGATTCAATACATGTTGTCAATATCTATGAAAACCATTACCACTGGGTTGTGTGAATTTATATCTCCATTTACATTCTAGGTGTCATCAAATCCCAGATCAGATTCATTGGAGCCTTAAAAACGAGATCAATCAACTCTAATTTTGGCTCTGAATAGGCCCCATCCCGCAGGGATAGGGGAATTATCATCATCATCATCACATTTGAAGGTATCCATCTTCTATAAGTTTAGAGGTAAATATTGGCCATTGAAATCCCATTGGTTCCTCATAACAAAATACAAACCTCTACTATTTAGGGCCTATTTTTCAATCACAACTGGAAACTACCTAAAGGTCATTAGACATTTTCTAATATGGGAGGGGCGTAAGATTAAATAAATTGGACCCTGTAAGATTCACAAGGAAACATTTACCAATATGAATAAGGGACTAAGAAAAGAAACTGATGAAGGTAGTGTGGAATTATCCTGTTATGTTGAATGTAATGGTACAACCACCATTTTATGATAAAATATTTAAACTAATTCACTATCAATTTGATAGATATTGTCGATTAAGGAAAAAATACAGATGACTGAGACATGGAAAACCAACCTAGTGGAGTGGGTGTTTTGGGTTCACTAACTGAGGCTACACTAACCTGGAACCATAGGAGGATCCATAACCTAGAACCTCTGAATAAAATGTGGCCACATCTATGATGAAACACTTACAATAATAAAGTTGAAGGTGTGGATACATCCAAATCACTACCCTTAATAATAGAAGTTCCTTCTATAGAGTAATAGTTTTCACAATATGATAATGAGATAAAAACTTTCATAAAACTCAATGATGATTTTCTAAAGTAAAATATTCTTGTTGGGTATCACTTATAATTTGAGTAAAATATTTATCCTCCCTTAAATCTAGAAAGTTAAAATACACCAAAAAGGTATCAATATGAGGGGAAAATTTGTTTCTTATCCAAGCATCCAGTCTACATAAATGTGGTAGTCAAATATTATCATCAATTCAATCCATTATGAAAAACAATATCTATCTCTCTTGGGTATTCATATTGTCTACACATGTGTTCAAAATTATCAAGAAAATATGATAAGGACACCACACCAAGACATACCTAATCAATATATATGGGAGGAAGATCAAAAAACAATACCCCTATAGATAGTGATCATCATTGAGTCCTTGTCTACTTGAATGAAATCCATGAAATTGAGACACTCACTTGTTCAGCTTGATAGGAATTCATACCCCATGATGGTGGATGAAATTTCCCCCAAACCAATTTCAGAAATCATACCTTATCTACCATTGATTGTGTGAGAGATCATGAAAAACGTATCCCTCACATGGTATCCCAATGTGGTCTGATGATGGGACCTCAAGATCTGAAGGTGGTGACAGCTGAAGTTTTTTGTATAGACACTGATAAGGCTATCCATTATTTGGTACAATAGCCATCCAACTGGATCTGTTTCAATGTAGGAAGAATTTACATGTTAATAACTTTACTAATATAACCCCACATATAGGAAAATGACAATTTTTGACATAATAAATAAAAACAATTAAAATTTGAGGGTTTTCTGGTTTCATAATGTGATGGAAGGAATTAAATTATTCACATAGAATCACTATACTATATGATAAATTTATGGAAATATATGTTGAAACTATCTAGTATGAGCTATAAAAACATCTAATCTAAATGAAGTATCCATGTTTTTTACATGATTTCTTAGAAATGAAACAAAATTTGGAGGACACCATTCAATGAACATGCGAATATTCTTGACTCATTCCTTTATCACATGGGAAGAGGAATGAAAAATTAAAAGCTACAACTTTTACTCTCAATCCAATATTAGTTCCCTTTGAAGCACCTAGGTAGGTCCTGAACCACCCAGTACATCCTATCATGTGGAAATAAAGACATAATCACTCTCACAAAGAAGAAAAAGGAAGTTTTGGTTGTCAAAGATTTGGGGAATGGATGAATTAATCACACTCCATCTAAAATTTAAAAGTATCTAGTAATTTCTTGGAAGCAATGGACAATAACCTACTCAAGATACCACAACCTAGAAAGCACAATTTGGTCAACCTCAAAGTCGATCATGACTACTTACCTTTCCATAGAATGTTGGGTCATAATATAAAGGAATAATTCATCTTGAAATATTTCTATTGAGTCACTGTAGATTATGGAAAACTATTGTTAGATAAATCCTTAGAGAATGGGGCCTCTATAACTGGAGGCCATTCAAAAGAACAGGGTGATTGGTAGATGGTTTCTTCCAAGAATGAGTGGATATTTGAAAATTGGAAAACTCAAAATATACTGAGGTTCTTCTTCTTAGAGTTCAAAACTATGCATACCTAAAATAGTTCCACTACCCATAATGGTGATATTGGATATGTCACCTAAGGGTAGGCATAACCATCTGATAAAGGAAGAGGCACAAGAGGAAGAGTTGTTTTATTCTCTATGGAATGCTCTAACTCTTGTATATTTCTTCCCTGCTACATACAAAACATGTGTACTGCCCCAGTTAATGCAAACCTCATAAAATGAATGGATAATATTTGGTATATTCAATGTGATACACTTGTAAGACCTCTTCTCGGATGA
Organism: Viscum album; assembly: GCA_963277665.1. Classification (NCBI taxonomy): domain Eukaryota; kingdom Viridiplantae; phylum Streptophyta; class Magnoliopsida; order Santalales; family Viscaceae; genus Viscum; species Viscum album. The sequence continues at coordinate 121,420,071 of OY728119.1, forward strand.
TGAATATGGATTCGAGTATGAGTTCCCTACACCAAACCATGTAATGAGTGTTTTCTTGTCTAGGAACCAAGGATACAAGAAACATCTTACATGGGAAGACCTAATATTTTGGTAATGTCCCTATAGATTATATAAATTCTTTATAGACCCTTGTGAAAGTTCTCTATGAAGCCCAATAGAGAAATGGATGTCTCTCAGAACCATCCAACAGTCATTTGGGACCATTTTTATTATATGTCCGCTTAGCAGGGGTGCAATTATACAATAACCCTAGACAACAGGGAAGGCTGAAAAGACCTGCATCACATGAAGAAGATGAACCCATGACCTCTTTATTAGAACCATTCCCTTTCAACCCAAATTCTTCAACTCTTGAACGATACAGTAATGAGAATCCCACCCTTGGAGGCACTGACCTATGGCTTGGATGTATGAATTTTTAAGAAAGCTAAATGTTTTCCCCTTAAAGCTCTCAATCATTGCTGTGATCCATATTTCAAAAGAAATCAAGGAGGCACTCGTTGAATACCTATAGAGTCCATTGGAATTCAATATAGAAGTATCTATATTAATGGTCTGTCGAATGAAGACCATGTGAGAAGAGTTAAATTTCATCATCTCATTCACTAACTAGGACCAGGAAGATCCCAGAAAAGGTTATATCAGGCCATTATATGATTTCAAAAGACTCAATAATGTCAATGTCTAAAAGCCTATGATTTTAATTTGTTTTGATATCTACCTCACCCTAGTTCGAACCCTCCAATTTTTTCAATATAGAAAAGGGTACCTATCTACCTCTAATCTAACCATTCATGGGTATGAGAAGCGTGATAAATTTATTATCAAGAAGAAATAGCTCAAAGAACTGTTTGGGGATCTCATGAATGATGTTGAGTTTATGGTTATCCAATAGTACACCACATACAATGTCCCACTCGAATGTTCCTAGATCCACATCCATGTGGAAGTACCTTCAAAAGAACATTAGTGTCTGAAATACCAAATGAAGGGAAATGTATGAATAATTCATGGTGATAGTTCCCCCATTAATAATTTAGATTCCACATATCCTGAAGAGTTTTTCTAAAAAAATGAAGGAAATGAAAAAATGGTGAATAATGATATACATATTGCATCCTCTAAAATCATGGAGAACACCCCCAAAAATCATTGAAGTTTTCTTGACATCATGTATATGCTCCCCACAAATCTAGTTATGTTGATAGACATGGTTCAAAAGTCCCAAGACCTTACTACACCCAACAACATTGTAATAGATAATCATCTCTGACATCTCATTGCCACTAATCAGGCAGTAGGGGATGAGAATGTCTCTTTTCAGGGGAACACTATCATCAACAGGGACAAAGATGCCCCTAGATTGTTGTCTCTATTTGAGAATGACTCCAAATAATCATAGGTGAAAGAATATTAGGATGAACACAAGAACAACCCTCCCATATTTAGGGAAGGTGTATCCACCACCATCGATGAGATGAGGAAGGTAAATAAGGGAACAAAAGAAGACCCAAAACCTACACCAATTAGTGTATAAATTCCTCTTTATTATAATGATATGTACATCGCATATCTAAATCAATATTGATATGTGTTCTTTTGTAATTATACAAAAATTCATAGACTAAATCCAGATGTGGATACTCACTATCTCGACTACCTGATAAAACCCTAGGCTTCAAGAAGGCAGCCTGGAGGACGCACCCCTCTCATGCTACCAATTTAGTGGTATATGATGATAAATAAAACAAATATGTCTCTATATGAGAAGTGAAATATCCATATTGGAATCCCAATATTACCCATATAAATAAATAGAATTGGTATATTGGTGTCTAGATTGATTTAATGGATGTTAACTATTATTTCCCAGAGGACTAATTCTAAATAATGATCACATAACTCTTGATAAAAAAACTACTACCTACCAAGACCATTCTTTCATATATGGGTATTTAGGGTAAAATCAAATATGGATGGACATTGAATATGAATAATCCACTTATTTCAAGGAATTACAATGGATAGTTTTCTTTCAAATCAATCCCTTTTTCTTAAAATATGAAGGAACCACTTATCAATGGTCTATTCATCATATCTGTAATCCATTTTTGGGATAAATAACATAATTTCATGTCAAAAACCTAGTAGTAAAATAAAGATAGTGATTTGATCACATTATAAATCATTAAATTGTGTTTTAAAATATGAGATAGAATAATCTAAAGTTGAATATGAAGAAATTATCTTTTGGAGTAACATCCGTAAAGTTCCACAGTTTGTGCTAGGGCACTATGAAATCAAGGTGAAACCCAAAAATAATAGTTATATTTTTTCAATATCATCTCCATAATTCTAAATTAATGGAGGGGACTCCAAGGGATCCTCAATTTCATTCATAGTTTCATATCCAACATTGCTAGAAAATATCTCCCCTTAACCTGGCTAATGAAGAAGGGATTCCCATACCAATGGGATATGGACTTCCAAGATTCCCTCAAAATCCTCAAGATGTATCTACTATACACACTGGGTTTAATTCCTCCAGTGGAAGAAAGGACACTCATCTTATATGCGGAGGACATAGAGAACTCATCAGGGACGCTAATAATATATTAAATTGATGCAGGGACAAAGAATATTCCCGACTACCTCAGCTGAATAACGATAGGTATTGAGTCCCGATACTCAGATTTCTAGAAGAAAAAACTTCAAATCACATTAAAATTTAAATATTTGATGCATAACATGTTGCACCATGAAATCCATCTAGTCTTTTATACTGATATTCTCATGTAAATACATGTTCATCCAATGTTAACTTGGAATATTGCCTGATGGATAGTCATTCATCAACTATATGACATCAACATTGTTTCACAAAAATAAGTGAAAGGGAAATAACTAGCCAATTTTCTTGTGACACATCATACCTCATAGAATACAAAAGTGGGCTCTATGCTCTTAGATGATTTGATCTTAAATAACCATTAAACTCTACGAACATGGTAGATATATTTTGATGTTGGATCCCAAAGTCCTATAAGAAAATGTATGATGATCCTAATATCTATTGGTTTGGATTAGGGATTGTATTTAACTATCAAGAAAATTAATCATTTCCCTACTCTTTCTCACTTTTTGAAAATTTTATAAATAATAATGTTGAATACTAATCCGTCATCATTTTATATGAACTTACCATACATATATAGATTCCTTACCTTAATATCAAATGGGATTCCGAGTTAGTTATAAACTAGAGTAATGGAAATGTTACCATCCAAAAAGGGATAATTAACCCTTATCACTAACTATTTCAGGGGACTAATGGAGGATTTCCCTTTTTTGACCAAATTAAAACATGTCCACCAGTCATTTAATTCTCACATCAACGCATTGAATAATAGCTATAGTCCAATCAGACCCTGATCAAGAGGAAAAAATCATTCGTAGCACTCACTGAATTAGGGTCTCACTGATCATAGTTTGAGATATGGAACAAATACCTAAGGTAAACACTACCTAAGAGCATGATAAACTGATACCACCCTAGGATGGATGGATCCCATAATAAGTAATCTCCAAATTGGGACTCACCCAAAGGACCTAGCTGAAAGGGAAGAGATCTGGCATTTTGAAGTGAACTTTTCCCTATGGGATGGCCCAAGTGAGGAACAATACCTCTAAAATTGACAATTTGGTGGATTCCTCCTCAGATTCGTAGAAAAAAGAGAGATTCATGACATTATTGAGGAAGCCTATGAAGGATCATATAACACTCATCAATTTGGGAAAATGATCTACCATTAAATTAGGAGGCTTCATTATTATTGAAAAAAAATTGTACACGACTGTGTGGAATTCACTAGGAAATGTAATGTGTTCTAGATTAATGAAAACTTTATCCTTCAACACCCAACATTTATACATACAACTAAAAATTTCCACATATTTTCCAATTGGTAAATGGATGTTTTGTGGCCATATCCCCCAACCACAACTATACAGTTCAAGTATATACTTACTTATACAAAATTCTTTTCCAAATGGGATGAGGCAATACTCGTCAATTAATTTGGGTATAATAAGAACATCAACTTCATAATGTAGCATATTATCTCCAGGTTTTGAGTCCCTTAGAAAATATAAATGGAAAACTACAGAAACCTCTATTATATAATCTTGATTAAATTTTAAAAATAATAAAATATCTATTCCAATCAATATGCTCACAATCATGAAGCGTAAAATGGAAAAATCCAGGCTTCAATAAGACTCTATAGAATATACTCTAGATTATAGTGAATAAGGATTATAAGTACTTTCTAGATAAAGTCCCCCATTATTTTTAGGCCCACCATACAACCAAAATTACTACTACACAAGAAACATTGTACTCATTGGTGCATGGGAATGAGGCAGTAGATCCCATAGAATTAATTTTTTTGCAACCTCAAATATAAATTTTTAAAAAACTCTTAAATTATTAGAAATCACAAAACCCGTAGATGAGATGGAGAGACATGATGGGAAATGGATTCATGCATTGCAAAAATTTAAATTCTTTCAGAATGGGATCACATGGGACTTCAATAAAAAGGTATTCCTCTCTTTATTCCTCCAAGGATAAATTAGGCTAACACTTAGAACACCAATGATACCTAGGAAGAAGAAGATGGAACCGAAATGGGAAGTGATTTATATCATACACAAGGTCTATCAAAATATAACCCACTCATTGGACACAATAGATAGAGATTATGTCACAATCCCCCCCAAATTCATGGTTTCTCAATGTATACTTTTCATAATTTTCATCAAGTTTGATGTCCTATAACAAAGAATATAAACTGTACCATATTATAATTTCCTAACCATGTGATATTAAACTATTCGGAGCACATTCACACCACATGACCTTAAAAATTCATGGTTCCCCCAATGGTAATTCATCAATCATATGATGAAACCCATATCATGGTAGAAAGACATTATACTACACAATGCCTCATGTTATGACCACATGATGCTAAACTGTACGGAGAACATCCTCACTACATGCTGATAAAACTACATAGATCCCCCAATTGTTCATATTAATTAAAATAAGTCGACCCATGTCATGGAAGATATAATTTAAACAAAATCACATCTCACATCAATAACACATGACTTTAAACTATAATAAGTCATCCTGGAAGGAAGATGGTAAAATGAACAACATCTCACGTCATAGTTGTATGACGTTAAACTAGGCGGGTACATCCTAACCACGTGACAATAAACTATATGAAGCACATCCTTACAACATAAAATTAATCTTTATGGATTATTTCCTCAATTAATAATTTGAAAATTCATGGGAATCACTATCTCACTAAAAATTCATTACACATATGGTAGATCTGTTTAAAAGAGGGATGAAATAACCCCTTTCCCATATGAGAGTCACCTCCCCATAAGGATCCCCCATTTCTAAAACCTATGTATGGATTCATTCTATCTGTTATATTATATTTAGAGATTCTGAAACCTCAATTATTCATCCCAAAAATAGGGTTAATTCCCATTCACGTCGGGTGACCCACATCCTTACCACAAGATGGTAAACTCCGGGGTTGATTTACTTTCAACATGATATTATCCTACATGGGTTTTTATAACTATGAATGGCTTGATTATCATTTCAAGGAGATACATAGGGATTCCTTGATCTTATATCTTGTTCCATCCACTATATGATACAAATTCTCATCTTTTATCCTTAATCACCTTTGTATGGTGAGAGCAACCCTTTATGTTCCATTTTTCTGACACAGTTCACAACTCATGTGAGATTAGGAATTTTAGTAATGGATTCCAAGAACAAACTAGGAATAATAGGTCATTACATGTTTATCATGGTCCTTAATTCAAGATTATAAAAGGGATATTATATGTCCATTCCTCGTGATGTTAAATTGCACTGTTTTTGTCCTTTTCATGACATAAAACCACATATTCCTACTGACCTCACTCAATGAGACAACTATTTACGGTGATTGGCCTCCTACCACACCTCCACTCGATTACTACATATTTCTTGATTATTATTATCAAAGGATACATAGTGATTCCATGATTTCCATCCTTGGGTACAACCAAAATACCCATTTTCACATCAGCAGATATATATACTTGTCTTAGGATGTTAAAGAACATGGTTCCTCAAGATCAACATGTAGCTTGATTAATGTCATCATAGGATATGTAGTGACACATGGATATTCAATCCTAGGTCTATCTATAATAATAATAATGAACAATGCCCACATACTCATATCAGTTAGACCGTCGTAGATTGTTTCATGTTCAAGTAGTACATGTAGTGTGATTCCTATCATGAAAGGATTCATAGTGACACCCATATATACAATCTGGGGCCCAAATATAACAAGAAATTAAAAAAATGACCCAAACTACAAAGGGGATGATGCATACAAGGCCATTTTTCCTACATACAAGTCAGATCTTCATGTAGCCTACTTAAGCATTTAATATACCATTAAAATGTTTTAATACATCCACACTACATGATATTAAACTATGCAGATGATCACCCTCCATCAACCCTTATCAAATGACTTTAAGAGCCTTACCCTAACCAACTATAGTTTGGGGTACTTCTACCATCTTTTAGGCACATCAATTCATAATTCACACATCATTTCTTGAGCACCTGATGTTTTTGAAAACCTTTCACGACCCTTGGATAGGAAAAGTGATCCTAATGAATGACCATGATATTGATGGATAAGGTATTAGATGTACAAACAATAAAAATCTTGGCTCCATAAAGACGGATTTATAATCCATTCAAGAATGATGTCACTGTGGTCAACCTTAAAACCGAAGGGTGTTCTGGGTCATCCCTAGTATGGTTTTACCATACCATTACTCATGACCTGATAGCCTCAATTCATTATTTACAAAATTATCATCTCTCTCTCAAAAGGATGTTAGAGTTCTCCTGACCCTAGGTATCATAATTAAGCTCTTATGAAACATCCCACATATTAGGTGGATGTGTTCCATGACAATAAATTTCCTACACTATGTTCAATTTTTTACAACTATAAACTCTAGTATATGATGGTCTCAATAGAATAACATTAAAATACCATTGAATGTATCACAAAACATGCTAGGTGGAAAACCCACAAAAGGGAGTCTTGATAAAAATTCACCTCCTCCCTCTCTAAACTCTTCACCTCCAAAGTTTAGGAAACAATTACGGTGAAAATAAATAATTCATAAAGCTTATAGAGAATAACACATAACCATAGTAAAATCCAGGCCATACTTGATATCCCCCCTCAGTTCTGGAAAATTATAGAGAAATTATTTGTCGCGTCTCCTCAATATAAAACATGCTTTCGGGGATGTGAAATTACCATTATGGTGCTCAAACCCTTCTTGAATATTATAATCTCCCTAAATCACACTTCATTATTTGAGTACAAAATATCACCACAATATTCTATGGAACCTGAAATATAATACATGTCATCAATGTAACCTTTTTGGTTATGAATATATTTATATGGATTCATAATTTTTGCCGCGTTAACCCAATGCATCACTTTATGAACAGGGAATTCCAATAATTATAATACTAAAAGTTATCATTGTAGAACTGAAATCCTTAATGTGTTCTGGGCCATTCCCTTTATGATTTTCCTAGACCATCCTTATGACTTGAGTACTTTTAACCATTATTTACAATCCTTATAATCCAACTATTCAACTGGATTCGACATCATGTTTTATACCCATTCTAAATGTAATAATGAGACACTCCATTTCAGAACCATTGATATACCACACTATGTGATTCAAAACCACATGGTATAGTGATCAAGATTCATAATTAAGATCTAAACATCCCTAGGGTGTGAGAACCCTTCCTATAAAGACTTCCTTCCATACCGAACCTCCTCATCTAGTCGTTTGATTCGTCACAAATCTTTCATAGTCCTCATAAATTAGTGGTGATAATATATGATTGACCAAGGTATCAACACATATGTGATTTTACCTACCAAATAGAGCCATCTTCTCCTTGCATGGAAATAGATTCAATTATTGTGAGCCCTAGAATCACCTGGTCGAAACATGGAATCTTAGGGTTTTATGGGTCATTTGTGACATGGCTCGCCCATTCCATATTCACTAACTCAAAATTTTGGGTTATGACTTATATAACCCCTATTATAACTATCTAGGAGGATCAAGCATCCAATTTATTTCTCCCTTGGCCAATATTAACCACAAAAATCATTCATGACCCTTGAAAAAGAGAAGAGACTCCTATGGTTGACAATGCTACCAACACATAAAAGATTTTACCCACAAACAAGAGGCATCTCATCCTTATAGGAAGGTAGCTCTAATCCTCTTGATCCTCATCATAATCATGGATGGAATCAATACCCTAGGGTTTTAGGGTCATTTTTGGAATTTCTGTACCATTTTTCGTGATCATTGATCAATTCATGATAGGAAGAATTTAAAAGGCATGTAATCTAAATGTTAAAACTAAAAGACCCTAAAGTGAATCAATAGAATTTAATGACTAGCATACCTTAAATTAAAACAATATATGGTATGATATAAATGATCCTAAACTATAATAATATAATTTATAAAATAAATGACCATGAACTATAACGATATATGTTATGAGATAAAAGACACTAAACAACAATAATATAAGCTAAAAGATGCTAAATTAAAACAAAATTATGATTTAGTCTTCATGAATGAAAAATCCTATAAGTACCATAATATATCCTTGGAAAAATCAGGATACACTCTCCAATAGTGTCATATTTTTCAAATGATATACCACTCTCCCATTGGGACATATATTCTACCCGATTTTTCTTTTGTGAAACAAGTAACCTCTAGATAACTAAAATAGATTCATCAATGAGGAACCACATTATTTAATAGAATTCATGAGAACATTCAAGATGAATTTTTTATGATTTAAATATTCAAATCCAAAAATTTAGGTTTACTTAATATTATGCAATGGATGGGTATCATTGGTGATTCATATAAATTAGATCATCGAAATATCATGCATGCCAGGAATGAATGAAAAACATGAAAAAATATGAATAGTTCAGAAAATATATTCATTGATAGAATACAAGAATAGGAATCTCCACATATTGGAGTCTCTCTCATGAATATACAAGACAAATAAAGGATAAAAAATTACAAGATGAACACATCATGTTCTTCGAGGATTCCATGTACTCTACAAACCTATTCTCTAAGAATGAAACCAATTGGAATAATTGATAAATGGATTTCGTCATTTCTCTCCACTTCCCTAATTGTAGGGAATTCTACAGAATAAAAAACATTATAGATAACTAATAATCAACCAAAGATGTAAATTGGTGACATCGAAAAATCCTTATGGGGAATTTATATTTCTCAAAACTGAGACAATGTCACTAGGGATGACTCTCCCAAGGGAGAAATTTATTGATTCCCTCCAAATAATCATCGATAAATTCATAAATAAATAAAGACCACAATGTGGGTCTTATTTTCAACAAGAATCAAAGAATGAAGAATGTGGCCAATATCACATGGATCACATGAACCTCCTATAGAAATAGGATCTCATTACCTATTGAAGGACATTCATACTATCTTGTGCAAAAAAAGTATGATGTGGATCCTGAGGATCCCCTTTGACATGCCCTTCTACTATGAAATGGCATCCCAGACACTTGTTGATCATGCAGTGAAAACTAGGCAAGAACCCTCCCAAGTCATACGAATTTTCAAGTGGAAGGTTCCTAATAAGCCATTGAAAAATTATTTGAAACAATAAAAAAATATCCATAATGAGGGAGGCTCTTACGGTCGTAAATATCACATGATGCATCACTGCTAGTTTGAGTGATTGTTTTAATAAAGACATCTACAACATTATGATATGTCAATACATTATAAAATAAACAAAAGAAGTTAAAACGGGAATGGAGAGAGCCTCTTGTGGTCATAAAAATCTCATGATATACCCAAGGTGGTTCAAAATACACTAAAAGCCTCTAGTGACACATGTTCCTTGATGCGTGCGAGCCTGCTGGCGTATCACCATCACTATGTGAAAGGACTCAGACATGTCCAACCAATCTTGCGGTACCTTTTGTATCCAAATAAAACTAGGAGTTTTTTCCGTGAAATTCATGGACATATCCACATTACATTTTTTGTTCAAACAATGAATCATCGATGGAGAGAGTGATTTTCTTCTACAACCCTCTCGAAAACTTGTGAAACCCTAATGTCTATGCAAACCAAACAAGTAAATAACATGGTAAAGGAATGAGACAATTGTGATCATAATAAGCAAGTGATAGACTAGAAAATTCTCACAATACCCCTTGATAATATAGGAATACCACTCAAAATCCTTTTCGAATGACTACCTGATCTTTCTAAATCCCCTCAGAATGCCATCCTTGTCCCACAAAAGGTCCCAGATATGTATCCTAAGAACATGAAAAGGCATTTGACTAATACCATGATATCAAAAAGGCCATAGAAATATTGGACAAACAATATGGAATATACTAGACATGTCCACATGATTTTGAAAGACACTATTAATTAAAAATAATCCAATAAATTGACTATTGATCGGATAGTCTCATGGTCTCTAAAAATCATGCAGAGCCCCCAAAATGTCCTACAAAAGGACCTCATGAGTTGAATGAAATAAAAGACCTCCATGGACTCTATCCAATATTTACGTGATATACGCTATGAAGAGTTTCAAATAATCAGTTTGGAAAGGCCAATAAATCCCCCACACCAACTTGAAAAAGGAAAAGACTTTTCCTTGAAACATTGCATCAGCACCCATAGGAATCAGAGAATATTTATTGAAGAAAATGACCTCATGGTTAGAATGTATTTTAAGAAGGTATGATACATATAAAAATTAGAGTGATCATACGTCATTCATTGAAATGTCACATTATCACTCATAGATAATTTGAAGGAATTTTGGTATGTTATGTGAAGAACATCTCACATACCTTCTTCATCACGCGACACTTAAAACAATTTAACACAGAACAGATCTAAGTCATATTAAATAAAATTATAGAACTAAGAATAAAAGTATGGGAGAATTAGGCAAAGAACATATATGATGATACAAATTCAATTTTCATGAACAAACAATGTCACATGAAATCAACAGGACATGTCTCCCAGATATCACAATTCTCCATCAGTATAACATTTAGATCATGGGAATTCCTATAAACAAGTTATAGAAAGTCATACAATGCCCCATGGTATGCCTCCCAAGTCTAAAGAATCCCTTCAGGATCACCATCAATACCATGCGTTATCCCTCATACATGTCAAATAAATCATATAGAGACGTCGATAAATGTCAGTTGAGTTTATAGATAGTCAAGGGAATTTCATTTGGATCTCATGACATCCTTCAGGAACGCTGACCAGATATTGTGAGTTCATCAGGACTTGTAAAATTTATTTCATAGATCTCTCTATACATTTCATCTTGGATTGTGCATCACCATCCATGCATGTCACATCAAATTTCATGATACCCTCCAGGTGAGTTATCAAAATTTCACGATGACACAAGGGAAATTTACTTAGATCGTGTGATTACCTCTAATAAGGTTAGGTTATATAATTTTATAGCTTCCAAGATAATCTAGTTCGGTCATCCAATGTCCTCGGGACAAGTCACCCTTCATCATGCGACGACCATCAGATAATCCATCTGGATTATGTGATGTCCCTTGAAATAGTCAATGAGATCATACAATTTTATTTGTACATACAAGGAAGACATCCTCTGATATGTCAAGTAAAAAATCATGGAATGTCATGAAGACAATCAACGAATGCTCGAAATAAAATAATTATAGGCCAATCTAGCCTCCAGGGACTTGATAACCTTGTCGGATGCCAATTAAAAGAAAATATCATTGTGTACTCCCCAAATTAATTATTCTATGAAAACTTTTATTCATTCAATAACTAGGATATATAGGACACCTTCTGAAGAATTTATTTCTACGATAAGTATCATAGGGAAGTCCTAGAACATGTTTCTCTCATTTAAAAGTGGTGAGACTGATCATTTTTAATCCCTTATTTCCCCAAATTTGCATAGATCACATGGTCTTATATAGAAGAAATGATCACATCATTCATACTAGGGAATAATTAGTGTGTTGGCCTCAATGAACAGAACTATGTAAAATCCAATTCCCATAACAACCAGTATACATAGTACACATTCTTAAGGGCTTACCTCAAATGGGAATCAAATTCATTGTATGCCCCCTCATGTCTTCGACATTTAAACCATCAAGACCTAATCATTCCCATGGTTTGACCATTCTACCTCATCCATCAACAGACTGAGAATCATATTGATCTATGATAAATCTAATTCCTATTATAACCTAGATATATTGGACACCTTTGTATGTATTGAGGTATATATTAAAGATCCCAAGGGTTGTACCGAAACATAAGTCCCCATCTATATCCAGATAGAATGATTTCATGTTATCCCTTATTTATCACATTGATCATAGCTCATGTGTACTCAGAGAGATTAATGGTTATATCATTCACATGATGAATCCTCAACAACTTAGGAAACCTTAGTGTGGAATCCCCGATGAGTGGCATAGAATTATTAATTCAATATAAGGGAATCTATAATGGGGCCAATCCCAAGGGTTTGAACAAACTATTAGAACACATATTCCTTCCCTAGTCAGGATATGAAATATGTCTCCCTGAGACTCCAACTGAAATACTCGGTTCATGAGTTTCCACACCTATGTCTTATCCACATGATGTTAAATTTCTTGGGAATTTAAAAAATATGTGGGTTTTTATTCCTATAATAAAAAGAAAATGTAGGATGCCTTGTAATGGATAAATCTGTAAGAACTCGGTCCTTCTTTCAGGTTTATTTTTCCTTTTCTGGTCGTTTTTGGGAAAAATAGGAGAATCTGGAAATTTTCTAAGTACATGCCATGTACTTTATAAGTACATGCCGTGTAACTTGATGTCGCTCGAGGCCATGGGTTGGCTGTGTCATGGCCACACACACACACATGTAGGGGTGACATGGAGGCCGCCTTAAGCGGATTACGAAAAATCTTAGTACACACAGTGCAATCCAAAAGTACACATCATGTACTCCAAAAGTACATGTCATGTACTTTCCTTTTTTAGTTAAACGGAATGGGGTAACATCTTAAACCCAAAATCATATTCTTCTCTTGCTTATTCGACTGAGAGTGAGGGTACGACTGTGGATCTTCTCTGAGCCACCGATCCATCACCAGTTATCCGAATCAAATGCCATCAGCTGTAATAGAATCACAGCGGTGAGTTCTTGGTTCTTCTTTGGTCACATTTCATAATTCTTTCTCTTATAAGAGTTATCATAGGTTGAACATTTTAGATGTTTTTGCAGATCTACTACGTTATAGTCTGATTCACGGGTCGAGGTTCCAGTATATTGAACTCCTAGGATCGCGGTAGGTGGTTTGTTGCCTTATGTTGAATGTCTCTGAGTTTTTGTGGAAAAATGTCGGATTCCCATGTTTCGGGTATCATGGGTTAGGGTTTTGATCCTGCATTATTGTCTGCCTTAGGTTTCTTGTATGCTCGATGCCATTAGATGAATAGTGATTTCTTTTTAGCATGTTTGAGGATAACCCCATGGGTGTTTCCCTTGTTTTGTTTGTTTATCGTCATTTGGCTTAGGTTGCCTATGAGGCAGACCTTGTTGCATTGATTTCCTTGCTTGATATAATTGATTGCATGTATTGGCTACTATTTCTATGATTTTTATGCTTTATATCTATTAGCCATGTAGTTTGTTGAACTTACTTACGGCTGGTGAAAGTCGATTACGCACGACTGGACTGCTCAGGGCTGCGTGAACCTAGTGCAGTAGACTAATGAGGGAATTGACGATTAGGGGCTTCCCTAGAGAGTCTGTTATAAATTATTATCATTCATAGGACCTAAGGGAATGGGACTTTGTGCTTCCTCAGAGTGTCCATAGTTACGTATCAAAAATACAAGGGGAATTAGACTTTAGTACTTCCTTAGAGAGACTATACCTATCGTTGCAAAACCACAGGGGAATTGATGGTGAGAGGTTCCCAGAGTGTCTGTTCCTTTGTATAATTACTTGACTAGAGGGGTCTACCAGTATGATCCACACAAAGAGTCCATCTGAATATTGTTTGGTTGGTTGTGATGAGTCCACCAAGCCAAACAACAAGCTTGGTTTTGTACTGCTTGTTCTGTAGGAATTTTGTTGAGATACCTGTTCTGTTACATGCTATACCTTGGGAATATAGATTTTTTTGCTTGATATTAGGGTTGATAATTAAATTATTGAATTATATTAATAAGTAAATGTGAATGGAGTTTGTAGGATTGTTTACTTTAGTGTACTCCGGTTTCTCTACTGCATTTATTTCCATTACATTTTCTATATTTCTCACTGATAGTAGGTCACAGATCTTGTGGTGATTTCCTACTGGGATTAGTCGCACACCCTGTTTGGGTCCTACTTTTCTGCCCTAGTAGGTTATATGGTTGTAGGTGCGGATAGGGATTGTGGCCCTTCTACTTCAGGTACATGATAGCTGTTTGGAGCTGGAGATCATAGGATCGAGCTTATGCTTGCGATGCTACTGGAGTTGTTGTTTAATTTTAGTACTTTAATTCTTAGTTGTATTTCCACATGTTGTTGTGTTTGCTGCTTTCCTTAGATAGTTGTACCTACTGAATCATCATCACCATTACTATATATATTCATTGTTACAGCTATTTAGTTTCTGTTATTGTATGTTGTTCACTGCTTCCTCTATTGACAGTTACTTCCTTTCCCTTGTATACTTTACCAAATAATGGCATAGTTTCCCCAATGACTCACCAAGACCCTCACTGCTAGTCGGCAGCCTTTGGTGTTTGGGGAAATGCACTTGAGGTCATGTGGCGAACCGGGTACAGGGCACCAGTTGAGTGGATCCAAATTCGGGTCTTCAAAAAGTGGTATCAGAGGAGGTTATTTTATTTTCTATTGACATAATCTTTAGCAAAATTAGATAGGGATAAGACAGAATAGGTAAATGGTAAATAGCTATGCCTGGGAGTTCTAGAACCCGTGTATAGGGAAAAATCCAGATTACCTTGAATATTTCAGTTTTCGAGTTTTGAAAATGTTACAGTTTAATTGACTTCACTGTTGGGTGGTGCAATTATTTTGTGATGTTACTGTTTATATGCTTATGGTTCTATTTTTTTGCAACCCAATGAGATGATTGTATGCCTTCTCATGCATCATATAGGCACTTTTTAGGAAATCACATGTCATACATTTTTCCATGCCATCTAGATTGCATTATAAATTTCATGTTGTAGTGCTAGAATTTGGGATAGACTAGGCATGCTGTTGTGATAGATGGTGTGATAGAATACCTGATATGTTGATAGGTTATCATTTGTTTATAGATTCTTTATTATGGACACCAAACCTTGGTCATAGAGGTGTTATGGGACCTAGAGGATCAGAATTTGGTGGATTGTGAGTTTGTTATAATGTTTAATTGTTATATGAATTTTATAGGATTCCATGAATTGATTCACAGGGAGTATGGGCCCTCACAGATCGAAATTTGGAACCTTATCTCTTGTTTTCTGTGTTTTCTGGGATTCAAGCAGTTTTTGAGCTACTTCTCAGAAAAACCTAGAATACATGGTGTTTACTTTCTTCATACACGTCGTGTAGTATTTTGACGGTGTCACTAACTGTGTGAGCAGGAACACGGGGTTCTAAAAAATATTGTATGTACAAGATATGTACTATTTTATCACGACGTGTACTCTAAAATAGGTACCCTATCCATGTCGCGAACAACACAGGTTGTGTTATCTTTTCACATACATGACGTGTCTTAATCGTACACATTGTGTAGTTTGATCTAGGTACCTGACCATGTCGCGAACAACACGGGTCAGTGTTACCCTTCCTCGTACATGCCGTGTCTTCTTTGAACACGCCGTGTAGTGTCGGCCATGTGTCAGGCCGTGTCGCTAACAACATGGGCCAGGTAAGTCATTTCTAGTACATGCCAAGTCTTCCTTGAACACGTCGTGTGGTTTTGTGTTAGCAGAGTCGTGTGGCTTAACCATGTAGAAGGACCAGTGCATGGGAAGAGGATTCAGGTACACACCGTTTGTTGGGACAACACTCTGTGTATTTGGGGTGTTACACGACCAGTTAGGTAGAAGTACATGCCCATGTGAATGACCTAAGGGAACACACCATGTAGGGAAACAACACGTCGTGTAGTCATGTTTTCCTTAACTTGAATGCCTTTTACATTTTATTTCTTATGGATTCAGTTTTTATGTCTTTGTTAATCCTGAATCTGAGTTGTGATTTTGACCTTTCAGAGATATAGCACCAAGACGTCCTCCCGTTGCATGTCAGGAACTAGGCAAGGACCGTACGCCTGATACGGCAGATCAGGTACAACTAGTAGTTCCGCCTATCGTTCTGTATATGGAACCTGTAGTGATTCCAGACACTGGTGCCAATGCTCAGTTCAGAGAGGGTTTCATAAGATTCATGCAAACCTTCCAAGGATCTCAGCATCCTTCCCCATCTATGGAAGAGCTGACATAGGTTTTTCAATAGCAGCATCCTCCCACGTTCACAGGGGATGCATGACCACAGGCTGTAGAGTCAGGGATAAAATCCATGTTATCCATCTTTGAGAATATGGAGATTCCTCTAGAGAGGAGAGTGAATCTCACAACATATATTCTACGAGATTCTTCCAAGAGATGGTGGGATTTGGTTTCGTAGGCAGGGCTCCAGCAGGGCACCAGCAGGCTATGGCTTGGGATGAGTTTCAGCGTTCGTTCTATGACTACTTCTACCCGGTGATGCTGAAGGCAGACAGAGCCAGAGATTTCATGAACCTGTACTAGGGTACTCTCACAATTATGGAGTATTCATCTCACTTCACAGAGTTACGGTGTTTCACTCCCATTCTGGGGAATGATGAGCTGTTTTTAGCGGGGAAGTTTGAGGAAGGCCTCAGGTGAGACATCAGATCACAGGTGAACATCTTTTAGTTGACTACTATTACTCTGATAGTCAAAGAGGTGCATATCATGGAGATAAATATGAGGGATACTGGAGTTGTGGACTAGGGTGGTTTAGCACCCAGGGCTGATTTTTTTCAAGTAGATAGTAGGAAGCGCCACCTATAGTCTACACAAGGTGTCCTGAGGAAGTGAGATATTCCTTCTAGTAGATGAGAAATTCCTTATGGAAACCAAGTGGTGTGATATCAGTGTGTAAAAAGCGGTCATAAGAAGCCTCAGTTCTTGAGAGACCTAGTAGAGTGCCGATCTTGTGGCAATGTAGGTCATCTTCAATGTTTCTGCAAGGTTATCCTTCCAGTGTCCAGTTAAGGTGGACCAGTTTTGACTCTGTGTATAGGAGCATGATTTCCAGTTCTGCATCATATTGGGGGATGGAGTGATTCAGGTCATTCAGGCTAGGGTAGAGGCCATGGACGCAGTGGTAAGGCTCAGGGAAGGTCATCTCAGGGATCTCAGGTTGCTAAACAGGGCCATGGTGCATGACATACTTTTGCGGTAGAGTAGATTCATCCGGAGTAGGATCTTGGACCATCTACAGTTCGAGGTACGATTTTAGTAGCCTCAGTTTTATCCTCCACACTCTTCAATACAAGATCTTCTCATAGCATTATTTTTGTGCATACTATGGAAATCCTTAGACTTACTATTTATACTTCTGAGGATTTATTATTGCTAGACACACCATTGGGGATTATAACTGCTAGCGTGAGGTAGTTCTTAGACTTCCCCCTTGAGGTTGGTGGGTGTCGTTTTTTCATGGAACCTCTATGTCCTAGAGATTACAGGCTATGATTTCATTCTTGGGATGGACTAGTTAGTTCTTTTCCGGGCCTTTGTCGATTACTATCACTGTAGGATGAGTTTCACATCATCAGAGGGTGGATCGTTTCTTCATTAGGGCGAGTGGGATGTCCAGGAAAATAGATATGGACCAGAGCATCATGGGCTAGGTGGAGTTACAACTCATATTGCCAGTCTGTACCTGGAGGACCAAGGGACATCACAGATAGAATTTCCTCCAGTGGTGGATCGTTTCAGTGATGCCTTTCCAGAGGACTTTTCAGTTTTACCTCTTGAGTTTGAGGTAGAATTTTCTATTGATATTGTGCCATGAGTGTTACCGGTGTCCATTACTCCTTATAGGATGGCTACACCTGAGTTTTAGGACCTCAATAAGCTGTTGGAGGAGTTGCATGTAAAGGGTTTCATCCAACCTAGTACTTCTCCTTAGGGTTTTTTTTTTCCTGTTTGCGAAGAAGGCAGACAACACCCTTAGAAATTGTGTGGATTATCAGAATATGAACCAGTTGATAGTCAGGAACTGATATCCATTTCCACAGATAGATTATCTCTTTGATCATATTTGAGGAGCCAGAGTGTTCTCAAAGATTGACTTGAGATCCGGATATCATCAATTTCATGTCAGGCCATCTGATATACCTCTTACAGCCTTCCGAAGTGGGTATGGATTGTATGAGTATTTGGTTATGCCGTTCGGTATCAAGAACGCGCCAGTAGTTTTCATGTCACTGATGAACAGAGTTTTGCATCCTTAATTGGATTCTTTCGTTGTGCTTTTCATGGATGATATCTTGGTGTACTGTCACACTCTACATGACCATGTTACCCATCTTGAGATCATTTGACGACACTGAGGGAGGATCGGTTATATGCTAAGCTATCAAAGTGCCATTTTTGGTTGGACAAGATCCACTTCCTAGTTCATGTCATCTCAGAGACAGGAGTATTAGTAGACCTAGAGAAGGTGCAAGCAGTAGTCACCTGGGAGCAACCGAAGAATGTCTTTGAGGTATGAAGTTTCTTAGGGATGGATGGTTACAATAGGTGGTTTATACAGGACTTCTCATGATTATCATTGCCATTGATGGGATTGACTAAGAAGGGGGTGAAGTATGTTTGGTATGAAGCCTATGATTCAGCCTTTCAGGAGCTAAAGGGGAGATTGACTTCAGCACCAATTACAGTTTTCCAGAGATGGGAAATAGTTATACAGTTTTCTCTGATGAATCAAGCATCGAGCTTGGAGTAGTGCTTATGCAGGAGGATCATTTTGTTGTATATAGATCTTGGCAGTTGAGGCCACATGTGAGGAACTATCCTATGCATGACCTGGAGTTGGCTGCAGTTGTTCATGTTTTGTGTTGTTGGAGACATTATCTTCTTGGAGAGAATTTTGTTGTATATATTGACCACAAGAGCCTCATGTAAATATTCACGTAGCTGACTTGAATCTGAGATAGTGTAGATGGGTTGAGTACCTACAGTCTTTTGATTTCAAGCTTACTTATATGCCTGGGTAAGGCAAAGTTGTGGTAGACACACTGAGCAGGAGGACACATATACATGCAGTTCAGGAGGCCAGAAGCAAGTGGCAGCTTATGGCTCTGTTCTCTGGAATGCAATTGGAGGTGCACGACAGACAGGGTCATACTTTCCTTCCTTCTATAGCAATTACCTCTACCATTCTTGACCGATTTAGAATGATGCAACTATCATATTCTAAAATCCTAGTCGTACGGGAAAGCATGTCAGGAGAGGACCCTCTTCCCGGATGGACCATAGGCGAGGATGAGATCTTGTGCTTCCAGGGATGCGTATGGGTGCCAACAGATGTACGCGAGGAGCTGATGCGAGACTCTCATTCCACAGTTTGTGCAGTTCATCCTGGTATCACCAAGATGTATCGTGATCTACATCGCCGGTATTTCTAGCTAGGTGTGAAGAGAGATGTTGCTGGTTTTGTCATGAAGTGTTCCACTTGTCAGCAGATGAAGGCAGAGCACCAGCGACCATCAGGGATTTTACAGAATCTACCCATTCCCGATTGTAAGTGGAATGATGTCACAATAGAATTTGTGAGAGGGTTACCAAGATCTCATCGAGGGAATGACACGATATGGGTTGTCATTGACAGGCTCACGAATGTTGCTCACTTCTTGACGATTAAGGAGACCTTCGGTGTTGATGTGCTTGGACGGTTGTACATCTGTGAGATTGTATGCTTGCATGGAGTTTTGAGTGCTATTATTTTAGATAGGGATGCCTGCTTCACATTGAATTTTCAGAAAGGGAATCAGAGGGCTTTGGGTACACAGGTACTTCTGAGTATAGCTTACCATCCTTAGATAGATGGCCAGTCAAAGCGCACGATTCAGGTGCTATAGGATATGCTTCAAGCATGTGTCCATGATTTTAGCGGTTCTTGGGAGAGACACATACCTCTAGTAGAGTTTTCCTACAATAATAGTTTTCACGAAACTATTCAGACGGAACCTTACATGGCTTTGTACGGTAGGTCGTTCCGATCACCCTTGTGTTGGATGGAGGTAGGATAGGAAGCTATGTTGGGACCTCGTCTTGTTCAGGAGACCATAGAATAGGTAGAGTTGATTTAGAAGATGATTTCTACTACACAGTCTTGGAAGAAATCTTACACTGATAAGCAGAGAAAACCTTTGGAGTTCAAGGTCGGAGATCAGGGTTTCCTACATGTTACCATGAGGTTTGGACACAAGAGGATCAGGATATGGGGTAAGCTTTCACTGAGATACGTCAGGCCTTTTGAGGGTCTAGAGAGAGTCGGGTTGGTTGCTTATAAGTTGTAGTTACCTTAGGGGTACCAGGATATGCACGGCATCTTTCATGTTTCTCAGCTTCGATGTTATTTCTCAAACCCGTCTCATTATTTTCAACCCGAGGAGGTTGAGCTGGAGTAGGATGCATCATTTTAGGAGCATCCTATCAGGATTGTTTATCGTAGTGAAAAGGTAGTATGTGGCCAGTATGTTCCTCTGGAATGGGTGCTATGGCATCACGACAATGTACAGGACGAGGCTTGGGAGAGGGCGGACGATATGCGATGAAAGTGGCCAGAGTTGTTTGAGGATTCTTCATCGCCACCTTGTTAGAGAATTTCAGGTACGAATTTTTTTAAGTGGGGAAGTTTGTACAAACTCGGCCTTTCTTTCAGTTATGTTTTTCCTTTTCTGGTCATTTTTTGGAAAAATAGGAGAATCTGAAAATTTTCTAAGTACACACCTTGTACTTTATAAGTACACGTGGTGTAATTTGTTTCCGCTCGATGCCGTGTTCTGGCCGTGTTATGGCCACACACACAGCCATGTAGGGGTGACATGGAGGCCGACTTAAGAAGTGTATAGAAAAGCTTAGTACATTCCATGTACTACAAAACTACATGCCATGTACTTTCCTTTTTTTCATTAAACAGACCCGGGTCACATCTTAACACCAAAAACATCTTCTTCTCTAGCTTCATAGACTGAGAGGAAGGGTAAAGACATAGATCTTCTCTAAGCCACTGATCCATCACCGGTTATCCGAATTGAACCTCATCAGGTTCCATAGAATCGCAACGGTGATTTCTTGGTTCTTCTTTGGCCATGTTTCCTGATTCTTTCTCTTATAAGAGCTATCATAGGTTAAAACTTTTAGACATTTTTTGCAGATCTACTCCGTTCTAGGCCGATTCACATGATGAGGATCAAGTATATAGATCTCCTAGGATCGAGGAAGGTGGTTTGTTGCCATATGTTGAATGTCTTTGAGTTTTTTGTGAAAAAGTTCCGGATTCCCATGTTTCAGGTATCATGGGTTAGGGTTTTTGATCCTGCATTATTGTTTGCCTTAGGTTGATTGTATGCTTGAGGCCATTAGATGAATATTGATTTCTTGTTATCATGTTTTAGGATGACCCCATGGGTGTTTCCCTTGTTTTGGTTGTTCATCATCGTTTGTCTTAGGTTTCCTTTGAGGTAGACCTTGTTGCATTGATTTCCTGCCTTGGTATAATTGATTGCATGTATTGACTACTATTTCAATGATTTTGATGCTTTGTAGCTATTATCTAAGTACTTTTTTGAACTTACTTAGGGATACTGACAGTTGATTACGCACGAATGGACTACTCAGGGCTACGTGAACCTGGTGCGGTTGACTAAAGATGGAATTGACGATTAAGGGCTTCCCTAGATAGTCTGTAATAAATTAGTATCATTCGCAGGACCTACAAGAATGGGAATTTGTGCCTCCTTAGAGTGTCCTTAGTTATGTATTGAGACAATAGGGGGAATTAGGCGTAAGTGCTTCCTTAGAGAGTCTATCCCTATCGTTCCAAGACCGCATGGGAATTAATGGCGAGAGCTTCCCAGAGTGTTTGTTCCTTTGTATGATTACTTGAATAGAGGGGTCTGATAGTATGATCCACCCAGAGAGTCGGTGCGAATATTGTTTGCTTGGTTGTGATAAGTCAGCCAAGCCAAAGAACAAGCTTGGGTTTTGTACTGCTTGTTGTTTATGTAGTCTTCTAAGATACCTGTTGTGTTACTTGCTATGCCTTGGGAATATAGAGATGTTTGCTTGATCTCATGGTTGATAATTAAATGATTGAATTACATTAATAAATAAATTTGAGTGGATATTGTAGGATTATTTACCTTAGTGTACTCCTGTTTCTCTACAGAATTTATTTCCATTAATTTTCTATATTTCTCACTGACATTAGGGCACAGATCTGTGGTGATTACCTACTAGGATTAGTATCACACCATATTTGGGTCCTCATTTTCATCCCAAATAGGTTATATGGTTGCAGATATTGATAGGGATTGTGGCCCTTCTACTTCAGGAACATGATTGTTGGTTGGAGCTGGAGTGCATAGGACCGAGCATAGGCTTGCGATGCTGCTAGAGTTGCTGTTTACTTTTAGTACATTGATTCTCAGTTGTATGTCAGCTCATTGTTGTGTTTGCTACTTTCCTTAGATACTTGTACCTGGTGCATCATCATCACCATTACTATATATATTCTTTGTTGTCGCTGTTTAGTTTCAGTTATTGTATATTGTTCACTGCTTCCACTATTGACTGTTATTTCCTTTCCCTTGTATACTTTACCAAATGAGGGAATAGTTTCCCTAATGACTCACCAAGGCCCTCACTGGTAGTTGGCAGCCTCTGTAATTTGGGAAAATGCGCTTGAGGTCATGTGGAAAACTGGGTATGGGGCACCAGTTTAGTGGCTCCAGATTACAGTCGTTACAAAATCCCCTCCTAATAATATTAAAACCACTCCTTTAATATAATCAAATCTCAAAGTGTTTTCTTATGTGGCCTCAACATATAAGAATCTACGCATTAGTGATAAATGAATAAATAACCATATATATAGATGGATTCTCTAATGACATCCCCTTCTGTTGTATAGAAATGGGTTTATCTTATAATCATTTTTAGGATGACTAGTCCCATATTAGGATTAAAAAGTGATTCTCAAACATATCTTAAATCTATAAGAGAGTCATGGAGTAGGAGAAAATTCCCCTAAAATGGTGTGATGAACCTATCATCGCATCCACTCAAAAAATGTGAGTTCTTAAGAACCATTGTGTATGAAACTACAACCGATCACCTGACTTAAGAAAGTATCTATATAACCAGTAATGGATGTAGGAACCATTGAGAGTTTCTATTAATAATGATATTTGTGACACAACATCAATGATTTTTAATGAAATTAAAACCTCCAAAATCAACCGTATAGCTGAATTGAATTATTCCTATTCATTGTATTTTCCATCTAAAATGATATTAACCTCTCTTTTTTAGATTTATTTATTTCATATAATTTACCTACTACCCCTAAATCTCAGTGTAATTTTAACCGACCTATTAAAACATCTTAAGTAGTTGTGAATTGTTTCTCTATGTGGTCATGAATTATAATAACATATTATAGAAAATTATTTAACGTATATGTAGAAAAAAAATATTTTTATTGTACAAAAAATGATTGAATTAAAATTTAATGCGAGGTAAATTTAATATGTTATAAAAGTAATAAATAATTAAATAATATTATTTTATGAATTAAAGTGCACAAATAATTTTAAATATGATGATTAAAAAACATCACTAATATATTTTCGTAAAAAAATATGATTTCATGAAATTTTAATTTGGGAAGAATAAAATTTTAGTTCCCCATTTAATCACTTTGTTTTTTAAGTTATACCTAAATATAGTGATCAGGCTTTGGATTATGATGAGATTTCATTCTGAATTAAAAGGATGAATTTTAATCTATTTTTTACCATATTTCATGCATAACATTTGGAAGAAATAATTATTATTTTGTCAATATAATGTATCGTAACTTTCTGGCTATTTAATGTTTTATTCTTTAATTAGTTGGATACTTGTGAATTTGATCAAAGTGAACACAAATAGAAGAATTAACAAATTTTAAGACACTTAATTTAGTAGAAATTAATTTTCTTGCGAGACATAGAATATTAAAGCTGCAATTAAATAATTAACCTAGAAATTTAATTATTAATTATGTTATAAGTTTGGTAAATAAATTCAATTTTTGAACATGATGAATTCACATGATTTAGAACTGGTAAAAAATTGATTCACATCATTAATACCATTCATGTCATAACTGGTTTGAGGAAGCCATTGGATGAGAATCATGTCACCCATTTATGACTTCAGTAGAAATATTTACGTGATGTAAAAGCTTTACTAAATTCATTTATGTTTTGAAATATATTCATAGTATGAGTTTACCAAAAAAGGAAAAGAGGCAACTTGTATTCATGACAAGAAAAATCATTCACCGTGTGAATGTTCATGAAATATTATTTTCAATGCTAGAGTCGAATATTTACATTATAAAATAGTTATAATCATTGTGATCCTATCATAAATTTTAAAAAAATAAATCAATTAAACATGATATATTTTACAGTATCTATACATTTATAATCATAGATAGCCTAATGTGGATAGGGATGAATTCAAAGGCTATTTTTTGACCCAAAGTATTTCCCAAGGTTCAAATTATATATAAAAAATAGGTCTATGATTCTATAGTAGGGGATCAATAATTCAGAGATAGAGCATGGGACAAGGTGATGTGGTTCTACAGATGACTTCACTAGTTCTACAACATAATTTTTTTCTTTTTTTATCATCTTATCTCTCACCCCATTATTACTAGAAGAAGGGGTAAATCCAATATTTTTTCCATGATATATACAATGGGAGAACATGTTGTGGATTATTGCATTTCTCTTATATACTTCTTATTGTGGGTTGTCAAAATAAAAAAAATCTATTTCAATAAATATCTTTTTTCTATCTCATGACCACAAAACTAAAAATATATAAAGAATTATTAAAATTTTGAAAATAATTAACATTAAATTAGAATTACTATTTAATATTTTACGTAAATTATATTTAATAATGGTGTCATGGAACTTATTTCAGTAACACCTTATATATATGACCATGGAAAGGGGTATCATTTCTTTTAGGAGGGTTACAAAGACTAGGCATCTTCTACATCATGATAATAACAAAATTCATGGAAAATGAATTTAACATTTGATATTCACTATATCTCAATCTCAATATCTATAAAAGAAAATAATTCATAACCAATTTTATTTCAAAAATAAACATCTTTATAATATCTCTTTTCAAAAAAAATTAATTTCAATTTATTTTTATTTCCAAAAACCCACTTTCATTATCTCTTGGGTTCAAACTTGAATATTTTATTTTCCACATTTTAGTTTTTCAATCACATTTTTATATATTTCATAAACAATTAAACCTTAATGGACATATTTTATTTAATGGTACCCTTAGAGATATTATAATGGGTGAATAAAAATATGTGTCGTCAATTATTTTTAATAGAGTAAAGACTTAAAATAATGAGTAAGGGATGTTCCTTTATATTGTAAAATTAAAATTCATATTGTAAATTCAAAAAATAGAGTAATTTTTCAAATATGGATTAATAGAATGTAAATTATCATAAATGTGAATAGGATTAATCATCTAGTCATCATTGAAATAATTCCATGTTATCTGAGGTGAATGATGATATTTTCTCTAAATATAGGGATTAATAAGATGCAAATTTGGAATGTGGGATCAAGAGGGAGAATATGGAGTTCATTATGAAAATATATAATATGTAATAAGATAAAATAAACTAGGTAAATGTCCCTCATGTGCTAATTTTTTTATAAATGACATGTTCATAGAGATATATATTCGGAAAATCAAAGGCACGTTAGAGTTTCTCACTTTATAAAGAGAAACAATAAATGATGTGTTGAAATATGACATTAATGGAATGATGATTTTCCATTATGATGATTAATAGAAGTGGTTTTAGATTAAATATCTATTGAAAAAAATAATATTGTATATTAAAAAACATGTTTAAAGAGTAGTAAGAATACAATTGAATCACGTATTTAGACATATAGAGCCTAATTTAATATGTCACAGACTTTATAATGTACCCAATTGTATTTTCAACCACAACAATACTATATGTTTTTATTATCATATACAATATACCTTAGTGATATAGATGTTAGCATCCATAGTGACCCAAATTGATTCTAGTGAATAACATGGAGTTTCTATTGATAATTTCATGCATGGTTGAGATGGAATGTTGATTCAAATATGGATATTTTAGAAGGGGAGTAAATAAAGTCTCTAAAACAAATGTTTTATAAAACATGTAAATATATATGAAAAGGTATAATTTTCTCATTACAATATACGTAGAGAACAATGGTATTTATTTCACATGGAAATAAATTTATACACATAACATTATTAAATTATTTACTCCTTCAATTTAAAATATACATAGTCAATGATTTATTTTATAATATATTGTTCTAAACTCATTGTATTTATTAATTAATTATAGTGATTTGTTTTTATAATGGGGTTTCCGCCAGCATCCAAGAATTGAGGTATTACTTTATTATATTGGATACGATATAAGGAATTTCATCCCTTTGGACCAAATAGTTTTGTTATTTCGGAAAACAAGATGCGTAGTTGATTCACATAATATATTTGAAAATATATTTTTTTAGAATATCATTATTCCCTCTAGTATATCATTTTATATCATTCAAATAATCATTGATCGATTCTGAGGAGACTAATTGAAATATGGGTGAGCTCAAAAACTCAATAAGGGTTATATATAGTAGAATATATCCTTTATCAGTATGTATAATCATGATAAGATAAATAAATGAACACAAATTACATTCATATGATTTGAATTTTATAAACAATATGGAATGATAAATAATTGAAAAAACATGAAATTTAATTAATAATTGGACTAACATAATATGATAAGGAATAATCAATATGGAAATGTAAATAATTGAAAACACATTACATTTAATAAATAAACTGAGAATGAAATTAATATAGATATAATATAATTATTATAATTTCATATATAATAATAACTCCATTCTCATTGAATAATATTCTTAATTATAATACTTCATTATTTTAGGAATCATGGTACCTCTCTTGTCAAGACCTTTCTTGATACGGTTTAAAACCTATGGGTATGCATACACTAAATATATCTTTAACTAAGTCCATATAACTGATTAATCTCACGAGACTATCAATTTATCGATGGGATATCTATAATAGAACCCAACCCATATCTTCATAATAAAAAATTCCTCATATATTGAATAATCATTTTGATTCATGAATAATATTCCATATCATCAAATATCTATATTGATTAAAGGATTTGAATTTGTCAATCATTTCCGGATCAATCACACAAATTTCTCTGAATAACATTATTTTTATATATTATATATATATTATTAAATAATAATATATATTATAAATAATATATATATTTAGGTTATATGTAATTTCCAATGATCATAGGAAAGTGAATATTTTAATGGAAAGTTAATGACAATAAAAATGAATCATAAGTGAATATATGAACATTAATTTTCAAAAATTATCATAAACCATACACAGAGAGAATAAGGATGGTATATATACAACATATCCCTAGTGGTTTATAATTAAAATAAATGGTTTTTGTCATTGATCAATAGAAATAACCTAAAAATATCATTAGGAAAATTATTTAGAAAAATATAATTTTCAATATGAAAATAAAATTTAAAAATTAATAGTTCATAATAAATTTGTAAAATAATATTATTTGAAAATAACCTTTTAAAATTATAATATAATCTTTATAAATTGATTGGCCCAAAATGAATGAAAATATTTAAATTCTTTTAACTTTAAAATAATGATTAATTTCATATTTTTTGTAAAACATAAAGAGTACTGATTTGAAAAAAATATGCTTATTACATTCAATTTTGTTTTTAAAAAGCATAATGGTTAAATTTATTTTAATAATTAAATTTTATATTTTTAGATTAATTCTACAAAATATTTTTATAAATCATGGATTTTTATGAAATAGGATTTTTCGACTGAAGGGAGAAATGTATTAGGATTTTCATATAGAAATTTTATCAATAATTTTGAGAACATTAGAGAGGGATACGTGGATATTATATGAAAACATCATGACTAAATAGTGGAGAATAAAACAAAATTATATTATTATAAAATTATAAAATATTTGTCTTTTTTGGATATTGATGTGTAAAGAATCCTGATTAAAATTTTATTTTTA
This sequence comes from Viscum album, assembly GCA_963277665.1. Taxonomy (NCBI): domain Eukaryota; kingdom Viridiplantae; phylum Streptophyta; class Magnoliopsida; order Santalales; family Viscaceae; genus Viscum; species Viscum album. The sequence continues at coordinate 121,448,950 of OY728119.1, forward strand.
AATAAACCCTTACGAAGATCATAAATTTGAGGTGAGATCTAATTAATGAATTGATTATGCATATAGTATTAAAATAAACATAAAAAAGTATAATTAAAACAAAATATATTCAAAATTCCTTACACACATAATCATAAAATGTCATTGAAAATGAAGAAGTATTATAATCCAATGAAGATAAATTGAGTTATAAAGTTATTTATGAATTGATAATATTCATTTTAAATACCTTAAGATTAAATAATTAAAATTAAAACTTGATATAAAAAGATATATTAAATATTTATTATATTAAATGAGAAATGTGTAGTATATAAACCATATTAATGTAATCATGTGTATAACATTAAATAATTTTTCAGTGAAGAGAAATTAAGACGAATCCCCTTATAGATATTTTATTGTAGAAATGGGGATTAATACATTGATTGATTATATGTATCAAATTCAAATCCATATAATAAGTGTAAAGATAACATAATATAATAAAATTTCATTACAAACATAATCATAGAATATTAGTTAAAATGAATGAGTAATATGACCCAAAGAAATTAAATTGAGTTATGAAATTCAGTACAACTTATTAATTTTCAATTCAATTCCCCTTGAATGAAATAATTCAAAATATAAAAATAAAATTAAATAAATTATTAATGGATAATGATATCGCTTGTTAAATAGAAAATATGTACAACATATATGATAAATTATGTGTACAACAGTAAAACATGGTTTAATAAAGGGAATTTGAGATGAAGTTCCATCCAATGATCATACTATTGAAGTGAGGATTAATCAACTGATTGATTATGTGTGTCAAATTTAACTACACATAAAAAGTGTCAAATACATTATAAGATATTAAAATTTCATTGAACTCATAATCATATAATATCAAAGACAATGAAGAAGTAATATTACCTATTGAAAATAAATTAAATTATGAAATTCCATACAACTCGGTAATTTTTATTTCAATTCCAATTGGTTGAAATAATTTAAATAAAAAAATAAAATATCATAATTTATGGATGAAATCATATATTTAATTTCAAATTATTATCATGTAAACATTATAAAATAAAAAAGGTACACAACGATGAAATATTCCTCAATGAAGGGAAAATAAGATGAAGTCCCTTACACCACACTTTCTTTTGGATGAACATGTTTTAACATACTGTATTGCTTTTAAGAATTTTAAAACATTATTATATATAAATATTCACATTTATAATTTCATATAGTATTCTCTTATAAAATGTTATCTTATTTTTTGTTAATATTTCATTACTTTTGTCATTTTGGGTGTTATTTTCAATGATTTCTTATGAGATTTTTTCATGTTTGTTATGATTCATGGGTATATTAAATATATACATAAATTTGAAATGATTTCATTCTTAATATTCTAATTTTTTTTGTTATAAAATTCTTTATAATCATTATTGAAATTTGAACATGGATAATATTTCATATCGCTTCATGGAGACAATAGGTCATATGTATTCATGATCGATGTTATAATTCCATTAATCTTTGATAGGGTAATAAAGTTGGTGATAAACTAATATTATGGAATAAATATAATCTCATATATTTCAAATATATTCATGAAACATATCCTTATTACTTTACATATAATTCATAAATAAAGAATGAATAACATCGATTAAGTAGTTGGTAGTCCCCTGTATACACTAGAGATGTTATAGTATATTAAATGGATAAAAATATAAGATAGTATATATGAAATTATAATTATAAAAGTAAAAAAATCTATTTAATATCATATAAATGTATTGAATCTATCATTTTATCAATCCTTGAAAGGTGGTTATGGAAAATTCATTACATCAGTTTGTTATATGGTAGTTTTCCGAACACATGATCAATAATTAAATTTACCATTTGATTGATGATGATATTGAAATATGTTATTACATTAACTTAATAAAATAGCAGTATATGGTAGATAATATTTATTACATTATAGTTATTAAATAATATTTTATGGAGGGGGAATAACAAATAAAGTAAAAATTCTTATTTATGAACATTACATCTTCTTCGGGGAACTTTATCTTCATTGCACTGAAATCAGTCCTAGAATGGTTTTTTGTCATACCAAGGGTATAAGATGTTGGTTTTTGAGTAAGGAAGTTAATTTTATAGTTATTTTTAAATCAAATTAATTTTTATGTGTGAGTAAGGGAGGATATGGGGTGGCCATTTACATGTGGGGGAGAGGACACACATGGAATTTTTAAAAATATTAAATTAAAAAAAAGTTTTTATGAAGATAATATACTGCAGAATTTTTAATTTTCTAACAATATATAATAAAGGGTCAAAATATGTCCCTAAAGTGGGTGATTTACATGTTTTAGGTCATTTTCAACCGTTATAGTTTGACTATATCCACTGAAAAATTAAATTCTTCCACAACTAAAATTATTAATTTGTATTTATTTTATTATTCATAATGGTAAAATATCAAGTATGACTTATTATATAATAGAAGATATACTAATTACAAATATTGAATTCATTTTTACAAATTCATTTCAACGAAGTGGTAGAATATAACTTAAAATCATACCCACAAATACGATGAAAAGTGTGTTTTCATAGAAAAAGTTCACATAATTAAACAATGTTTTTATATAAAAAATAAATATAATTTTTTTCTAATAACTGATAAAAGATACAATTTTCAATAATTGAGATACTTTTACTTTAAACAAACATTAAAATTTAATAAATCCTTGTGAATTATTTAAATTAAAAGAAGTTTTCTATAAAATCAATATTTTCACTATTCATCAAAAAAAGAAACATTTCAGCAAGGCAGCTAAAATTCCCCAAAAGATAATTTTCTTATTATGAATTTTTAAATTTATGTTAATTTTATATAATTTATTTTTAATTTTTTTTAATTTAATTTTAAATTAGGTACACAATGCATTATTAAACTGCCTTTTAACAGAAATATAGGTTCTTAGAAGGAACTCCTTTTTATTTTAATTGATTAGTATTTTATATCTAATCAATATATATACATAATATTCATAATTTAGTTATTAAAATTCATAACATCAAATTAAATATCTTTTTTAGAATGGTATAAAATATTACAGTTCATTTAGGCTCTAGGATACATGTTATGAAAGCTATTAAAGAGATTAAATTTAATGAAACATATTTCGTGGTTTTTAGGCTCATTGTTTTAAGGAATATATGTTGTTGCATACAATTTTATTCATTATTATTTTATGGTTTTTATATTATACAAACATTAAATAAATTATTTCCTCACAATATGTTATCGTGCTGATATAGAATTGCTTTGATATTTGAAAATTCCATTATTGAAAAACAACATCGTAAAAAGGGTTAATTAAAAATATTATTAATAAGAGTAAAGAGAAATTAAATGGTCAATTTAAATAACACATAACTATGTTTTTATAATAGATAGAATTTTTTTACTGTTATAAAATATACATGGAATGAAATTGAAAATAATTATAAAGGGTGACAGAGGTCGTTGATCACAAGAGTTTGAATGATCTGTGGAAAGTTATTGACCACAAAAACATTAATTTGGTATGATATAAAATACCATTTCATTCAATTTATAGGCTGTGAATGGGATAATTTATTTCTTGATCCTTTTACTAATTCTAGGGAATTATGTTAAAATCTACGAATATAAGGAAATTTACATCATTGAAAAATTTCCATACCATAGGAACAATTGAATTCTATGTTTGTGCTTTGATCAATTTAAAATTAATATCTAACTCCATGGAATGAGTATCAAAAAAATTTAATTCCTAGATCACTAAAGTTCACTTATACAGATCATAAGATCAACAACATAGCCAAATTATTTTCTCTCTATCTCTATCTATTTTCCATGACAAATATGGTTAGAACATGTTTTCTAGTATAATACATTAATCCTTAAAACACAAAAATAAAAAATGGTTCATCATTAATAACTATTTGCCTATTTTTTAGAAAAAATAATACTTTTTAACTTGGAAATCATTTATTCTAGTTGTAGGCATTAAACTAATATATTTAATTAGTTGTAGGTTCTTAACCCACAACCTTTCTGAACATTATAAGTTTTCAGCTTCATTTTCCAGAAAGTATATTAACATAATTACTATAAAATTACAAAATTATGATGAACCATAATTAATATAACATTAATGATAATATAAACCAAAAATTATACCAAATCCTTTCATATTATATCCAATAAATCTAAAATGAGTTGTTCCTCTAATATATCTTTAATATATTTAACAAATTTCTTTTATTCCCATAATTTGTTTCTAAAAATATCCTTAATCATGTGAGTTACTTCCACAAAAATTATTAAATGGAGTGTTTAGTAAATGAACTCATAATCAACCTTAAACTCATTAATCCATGAATATATCTATAACTCATAGGTCAATGAAAAAAATATTTCCTTTAAAATTAAAAAAAATCATTAGATGTTTCATAATTATTTCTACTAAAATACCTTTGGGAAAAATATAACTAAATTAAATTCTTGAATACAAATATATAAATACTTCATAAATTTTAATTTAACATGACTATATATTTGGTCTAGATGAAAACATATATAAGAGGTAATTGACATATATAATGCCTCGGTGCCCCACATTTAGGAGAACAGACTAAAAATGGATCTCTATTTTTTTCTCAGATCATACTGTTTAATTTTACTCAAAAATTGTTTTTTATGTTATAATTTTGAAGAAATAAAACATTTTCCCTTCCAATTTTGACACATTATGAGTACCTTTTTCCATATTTCTTGACATAATGGAAGTGAAGCTCCAGTTACTCCATTGTCTCTATCAATTGATCTCTTATAGAACATAATATTAATATTATTTTTGGATTTCAAGAGTTAGTTAAGGTATTTTTTGTTAATAATATTTTTGTACAATTCATTAGATAGAATCATGATATATGTTAGTTATATAATCATCACATATGGTTTTTCATTTTCACCAAACTGTCCTTCATATTCAATGTGAAAATAATTCCTTCCAGTTACACCGTAGAAATAAACCCAAAAATGATTGTATGAAAAAAATAATCATAGTGGGAATACATTTAGTGATTTATCGGATGTCTAGTTAATGAAAAAATATTTTTAATATATGAACCCTTAGGATTAAAATTGGTCCATCATTTTCATCATCAATTAAAATCCTTCATAATAATTTGTAATTAAAATGTGAATTATCCAAAGAATATCCCACAAGAGTGTCAAAACGGTTGCATAGTAATCCATGTTTTCAAATTCTAAGTGATGATCGCATCAAAACCAATGCATTTTTTAGGTTTTATTACCCCTAGGCACATATGAACATGAAAAAATCCAATTATATTATCAAGGTAGATATGTATTTCGAGGAAACCCACATAATCACTAGCTTAACAAAACATTATTATATTCTTCAAAAAATATCTTCAATGTATATCAAAGGGTTATGTTCAATAATATATTTTTTCATAAATTTAGATTTTTGGGGTTTTAATAAATATACTTTGATAGAAATAGTAATGAAACAATCCCAAGTATCATAGATGTAGTGTTTTACTTTACTAAATTGTAATAATATACAAGTAATATCATCCTGAATGACTGAATAGTAACGTAGTCTTGGTAAAATAGATATATAAATGATTCCCATATAAACTTTGAACAAAATTATAATTTTTTTAGATAATATCATTATTTACTCTAGAATATCCTTTCATATAATTCCTAGTAAAAATCCTGGATTCCATATAAAGGAAACCAAATAAGGGTGATATCAAATTCTTATTAACGATTATATGTCATAGAAGATATCATTAACCAATTAAAATAATTAGGGAATTGTAATTAATTGAACAGATAATCAAATTAAAAAAATTTACTAGAGTAAAAAATATTTTAAGGTAAAAAACTAAAAACAAAATCTATTTAATTAATAACATGAATATTATAACATGATAATACATAATAAATATGGAAATCTAAATAATTGAAAAACAAAAAATTTAATCATAAACTATGAATGAAATTCATCAAGAGATAATATCATTATGAAATTATCATGGATAATAAAATATAAATTCTAAATGAATTAAATTTTTATGTTTTTGTACATCATGATATCATGTATTATAAAACCTCTACTTTCAAGACATTTCTCGTGAAAGTTTAAAACCGACACATCGTTTTACACATAAATCCCATTTAACTAAGGTTAGGAAAATGATTCATCTCATAAGACTACTGATTCATTAATGGATATTTATATTTAACTAATCCCAACCAATATCTACATGTCCAAATAATTCCTCATATAGTGAATAATTTATTCCTTTCCTAAACTGTATGCCTTTTCATCTAATATACACAGTGAGTTAAGTGTACTAATTTTTAAATAATTCCCCAATCAATCAAATAACATTCAATGTTAAACAACATAGGTATACATGATATTTTTTTAGAAATAATAATATCTGTTAAAAATAATATGGATACTTAGGGAATATTAAATTTCTAATGATCACCTGAATGTGAATAATTCAGTGGAATTTTAATGAATACAAACCTGAATCAAGAAGGTGAATTTTAATAACTTCCTTATTAAAAATACTCATTATCTATCGATATCAATAACAAGGATGGTATCAATGGAAAAAATCCCTAATAGAGTATATGTAAAACAATGAGTTGTTTCCATTGACCAATATAAGCACAATAAAAACACCTTTATGAAAATATTGAGGAAAATATATATTTCATTTTGAAGAGCACGTTTTAAAACTAAATTTCAAAAAATATATTGAAAATCCTTTTTGTTCAAAAATAACCTTTGAAAAATGTAATATGATATTTACAAAATTTAGTGGTCATGAATTCTTGAAATTATTCTCATATCGTACATGTTAAAATAATGACTCTTTTAACATTTTTTGTAATTTTCAAATATTCCATGTTTTGAAAATGAAATGAATATTACTTTAAATGTTTTCTATGAATAAAAATGAATAAAAATGGGTGTCAAGGTATTTAATATTAAAATTATAATAGTATAGAAAAATGATTGAATAAATTATTATAGAAAATGTATTTTTATGAAGAATTGATTTCAATCGAATATAGAAATAAATTCATTAAAATAATTTATCATTCATTTTGAGTACCAAATATAAAAATATGTTACTTTTACTTTAAAAAATCATGATTAACCAGAAAATAAGATATTAAAATGGGATTATAATTCAATAATGAATAATTTCCTTTTAATTGGAATTTATTTATAAGGAATCACGATTAAAATTATATTTTGATATAATACCTCACAAAGATCATAATATTTAAGTGATAATTAATCAATGAATCGATTAGGATTAAATAATGTAAATAAAAATAAAAAACTTTAATTAAAACATATCGTAGTCATAAGTATTTATAAAAATAAACATATAATTTTAATGACAATAAATAATTTATATAAATCAATGTAACAAATTGTGTTGTAGAATTATTGAGAACATGGTCACGTTAAATTCAAATCCCCTTAGATGAAATATTTCAAATAAAAAATTAATATTAAAATAATTATTATTTTATAAAGTTATTAAATTAAATAGGTCGATTATATAAACCATAAATAATAAACAAGGTGTATTATAATACAATAGTCCTCAATTAGGACAAATTGAGATGCAATACGATAAAATTATCATACTATTGATGTGGGGTTTAATAAATGGATTTATTATGTATTTTAAAATGCTAAATCACATAAGATATTTTAAACTCATACTATGATTATAAAAATTCATTACACAAGTAGTCTTATATTATAAAATACAATGAAGAAGTAATATTACCCAATACAATAAAATGGAGTTATGAAATTCATTACCACTTTGTAATTTTCAATTCAATTTCGCTTGAAAAAATTAATTAATACAAAAGAATTAAAATACCATGAATAATGATTTTGATAATGATATTAATTTTTATATAGGTAGTATTTTTACCATATAAAAGAAATTATGTACATAATAATAAAATATATCTCAATGAACATAAATTGAGACAAATTCCCTTACAATGTTCATACCATTGAAGTGAGGATTAATCAATGGACTAATTATGTAAATTAATTAAAAATATACATAAGAATTTAAAAATAAAACATTATTTAATCAAAATTCATTACATAGAAAATAATAAAATATCATATACAATGAAGATGTATTATAACAGAGTGAAACAAATTGTGTATTGAAAATATTTACCACTTGGTAATTTTCATTTATATTACACTTGGATGAAATAATTCAAGTTAAAACAATATTTTACCATGATTTTCATATGAATAATTATATTTCATGTCAATGAGGAGGTATTTACACCATATAAAATTAATTCAGGGCACAAAAATAAAATATTCCTCAATGATGGGAAATTAAGACGAAGTCCCTTACCTCAAGTTTTTTTGTTTGAATGCATATTGGACACATGTATAGCGATTTTAATACTTTTATTAATATATATGAGAACCATATTAGTTTTTAAAATATCATAAATTATCATATTATAAGATATTATCACCCATTTATTATTAATCGTTTTTTATTTGTTTTGGGCATTGATTGTCATACTTTCATATAGGTGTTTCTTCATGATTTTCTAAATATTGGGTATAGGATACAAATTCATCATCTACAAAGTTATATTAATTTTAAAAATATCATTTTTTTATATTCATTATTTGAATCATAATTTAAATTTTAACATTGATAATGGATCACATCTCTTCATGGAGATGGTAGGCCATATGTACACATGTTAGACATTATAATTCACATATTGGGTGAAATTATAAGGCATTTAGTGATATATAAATATTAATTATTAAAAACCATCTCATATATATATATATCATATATGAGTTAATATTAACATCACTACTTTTCAGATAAATTGAATATGAAAACTAATAAAATCAGTTAATGAGGTTATAATCTAACACACACATGATTGATGTAATTTTATTTAAATTGCATGTTGTGTAAGAATTTATTTGTTATATTATAATTAAATATTTAAAAAATATCATATATATCATATATATGTGTTAAATTCATCATTATATCTATCCTTGAAATGAGGTTTTGGAAAATTAATAACATTGGTTTGTGAGGCAGTAGTCCGCCTTACAAAAGATTTAGAGTTCCAATTCCCATTCGAATGAAGAGAAGAAGGATGGAGTTTTTTACATTAGAAAAATAAAATATAATTATAGGGAAGATAGAGGTTTTATTTTGTTATCATTATGAAATAAAATTTGAGGTATGTGGAAGAAGAAATAAAAACAATATTTTAGAATTTTACCTCTTCTTTAAGGAAATTCATTGGGTTTTCATTAAAATCCTTATTAGGATGAAATTTTGATAAACCCATGGGATATAAATTTTTTTTAGGGAATTAATGAATTTATTATTTCATTTATTTAATTATTCTAATGTATTTGGAAGTTTTAATGGGTCAGGATAGGGGTGTCCTTTTATAAGTGTGGGAGAGGAAACACAAGGAATTTTTGAAGAGGTTAAATTACAGCCATGTTTCTATTGTTTCACAAGACACCATAATAGTTAATTATATTACCATATAGGTTATAATGTCATTATATGTTAATAAAATTGGGTTTTAATAGTTTTTAATCCATTTTTAACATTTATATTCATAGTTTAACCCCCCCCCCCACCAATAATGCATTTTTTACCTTATAAATGGTTATTATTTTTTATTAATTTTACAATTATTAGTGGCCAAATATTAACTGAAAATTGTTAGATAATTTATATTATTCATTATAAAAATTTTAAATCCAATTTTCTAAATTCATTTTATAGAATTGGTAAAATCCAATTTAGAATTATACTGGAAGCCATGATGAAAAAGAGGGGTTTCAAAAGAGAAATTAACATAAGGTTTGAAGGTTTAAATATATATATTCACCATGAAATTTAAACCAATTAATCAATATATTAATGTTTAAATATAATTAACTAATTTTATATTAGTTACAATATAAAATTTAATTTAACATTTTTAATTAATTAAAAAAAGACAGTTTTCAATAAAAATCATAAATTTTTACTATTTATTATAAAATAAACATTTCAAAAATATATATACAATTAACTCTATGTTTTTTTGTTTTATTATTAAAAATATTTATTTAATTTTATAAAATAATTTTTCTAAAATTGGGTAAAAAAATAATTTTAAAGTACGCGTGCAATGCGCGCCTAAATCGTATTAAGGAAAAAATACAGTTTTATCAAAAAAATTACATCTTCTTTTAGATGATGATTGTTTTTTATAATCGTTTTATAACCATAATTTTCATATTTTAGTTCATAATATTTGTACCCTCCAATTTACCAACTAGTTTCTAATGGTCTACTATGTTGAAGTTTTTTTTAGACTCTGTATTGCGCATTCTGCAGTCTATTAATGAGATTAAATTTGATGAAATATATTTTTTGGTTAATTTATGATCATTGACTCATGTAACATATGATACCAAATAAAATTTATTTTTCAATAATTTATGGTTCTTATAGTTTCTCCTATTGTTAGATTTAGGTTACTCAACCCAAATAGTGTAAATCATTGAGTCCAATTTACATTTTTTATTAAATTGTTTCAATTAATTTATAAAAAAAAATTTGACCAAAGAATTTTTTAGTGATTATCGATAGAAATTGATGATTAAAAATTTTGAATGTGTAGGATATTTAACAATGAAAACTTATTTTTAAAATAAAAATTCATTTATAATTTATTTAAAGATAATCTATATTACATGAATATACACCTACCACTAAGGAGAGGAAAACAAATAAAAGTGTCAGATATGAATTTGAACTTTTAAAATAATAACTACCTATGAATTATACCCAAAATAATTGGTAAAAAAATTATAAATTCAACATCATTGTAGATGTGGTAACCATGTGTAAAAAAATTTGAAAAATGATACTTAAAATAATAAACGTTACTACATATGTCAACAAGTTGAACCTTTATTTTTTGGAGCCTTACTGATTATAACTCCTAAGTTATACAAGGCTTGTTAGGGGTTAGTGTTAGAATTTATGATTTTCTAGGAACATTATTTGGGGTTTTCTAGGTGAGGTTAAAGGAAAATGAGAAAACATGGGTTTTTTGGGAATTAATTAGTCTAATAAGTGAAATGATTGTTTATAGCTGGGGGTGTTCTTGGGGGAGTAGTGTTAGGATGGGTTACATCATAGAATATTTATTTGGGTATGAGTGATTGAGGATAATGAACACTAAAAAGTGTGTTATACTTGGGAGATATTCATTATTATGTCAACTGACCCCAATGGATAATAGACTATTGTGTGATCGAAAGGTATTAAATTTATTGAAAGGGACTAATTGTGGCAGTTGACTAGGTTTATGGACTAATAATTTCAGGTATGGAGAGGTAATATCTAATAAAATACCTATGTAGAAGTAAAATGGAAAGAGGTAATAGGAAAAGTGAGAGTAGTAGAAGTTCCAAGCCCAACATGGTTATGGACAGGCAAGAGGTTAAGGGATAGTCACTGTTATGTTAAGTAACCTATGAGAATAATAACATTTTTAAATAGGAAATGAATCCATGGTTTTATAAGAGACCCATGGTGTAAGATATCTAGGTTCATTGTCCATGATGTTTATGTCATTATACTATAGGAATCATGAAGCCTTTTCTAAACATGCGTGCAAATGAGTCTATATAAATCTTGATTTGATTGATGTGTATACTAATTTACATGAAAAGTAATGATGTTAAGTCAATCATAGAACATATTAGTAAACATAATATTATTTCAATCCATTTGAGCTCAATGTTGAATGATTTTATAAATGATATTAATGAGTTTATTGTATTTTCATTATTTTTGAACATTTTTGATGTGATGGTCAAATTTGTGGGTTGTTCCCATATAATGACTTGAAAAATAATAATATTATGATTAAATCATTGGACAAAATTTTGAAAAAATGTAAATCATGAAAATAAAAAATAAATCAAATGGATGCTGAAGGAATTGGTAGATCACTAAATTAAAGATGGAATATTTGGAGGTTGACATTAAGATGACAGGTCTAAGAAAAATACAAAGGAGAAGATCCCACATGATAAATTTATTGGTGGATGAGGAAAGTAATTTAGGATATAATGACGAAACGAAAGGACTCAGATTGTGATATAGTGATGACAAAATTATAAATAACTGATGATCCACTAGGGCTCTATGTTTATAGTCCCAAGGGTCATTGGATATTTTACATTAATGAATATTTCTATTAAACAAAGGCTAAGTAATATCTACAAAATTTAATTCTATAATATTTTCAGAAGTTACATCTTGATGATGATGATTAACCTCATAATATTTTTAGAAAATTTGACATCAAAATTAAATCATAGAATATAAAATTATATAGGACAAATAAATATATATATATTTTTGGAATGTGAAGAAAATTATTATACCCTATAAAACTATATCATAATGAATATTATAGAATGTTTTTGAAGGGATCATAGAAAATTAAAAAAATGTTATATGATTTTATGACAATGACTGTAAAATGGAAGCATTATAAGAATAATGAATCCAATTATATTATGATTTATTTTAATTCAAAAGGACATTCAAAAAACCAAGATTTTTCGATTGGGCCTAATTAGTGAGATGTGACTGATATTCCTGCAATAAATGAAATGAAATTGGATATAAAACAAATGTAAATTACAATATACACACTTATTATCCTTGGAAATAAGTGGAACATTTGAATAATGATAGAGATAACTAAATGAAATTTACTAGTTCATATAAATTATATTATATGGTTATATATTTTATTAAATTCTCATTGGGGGACATATTCATATGTTGTATTCCATGATTAATCAACTCAAGAGTAGTATGATTATTTTTAAAAAAGGAAGTCAGTTTTTTCAAATAATTTGGAAATAGAAGAGTTTCTAATTGAATCTAGCATGGTTGAATGTAAAGTTCTATTGATTATAAAATGACGATGAGTATTGATTGTCAAATTTTATAGAGATATTTAGTGAATAATATAACTCATAATTGGAATATGGTTTCTATATCATTTTAATAATATGTGTAAGATTATAAAAAGAAGAAACTTATGGATTATTCTTTGAGAATGATGTTGCAAGATTTTTTATATATGGATCTTTAGGATTATGATATTAATATGGTGATATGCTAAAAAATTCATTGTCTTCTTATTTGATTATTAGAGGAAATACAAAAGGAAGTATAAATTTTAATTTTGGATTTTATTTTGTATTTGAATGACTAAGGATTTTTTTTTCATTTCCATGATAAATTCAATTCATATAATAAATAGATACAATTTAAAAGAAATTAATCCTCATTGGATAAAAAAAGAATTGTTCAGCTATAAGTCATGTGACATGAAATTAAAAAGTTATTGAAAATAATAAATGTAATATGTAATGGGCATATTAATTAAAAGAATTTTTTAATATAATAATGATTGAATGTAAACCTTGTCTAGTTATTAGGTTAATCTCTAAAGTATCCTAGTAACACATAATATGAAAATTGAGAATCAGCTGGTGATCCCTTGAATGGTAATATATATTACGAGGACATCAATGTTATGTAACTATATACTAATATATATGTCAATTTTGTTTTAAATTATTATTGACTGATGATTTATACAAAAAACTATTATGGTGAAGACATAGAATGGAGGATTCAATCAAGTGGTAGCTATCAATGAAGTATTAATATTTATCATTGACAGTTAATAAAACATATGAATGAAATTATTTATAAACATTAAATAAGGAATCATAAAAAATTGGGTATACCATTTGAAGTATAAAAATTATGGATATAAAAAGAATATATAAGGGTTTTTAGAAAGCTAATTCATCAGTTCAGTATGGATTATATTAAAACAATTACAATGTTTTTATGTTTATAAGTATTAGATATTTATTATAAATTGTTGATATAAAAGGATTTTGTTTTCTATTTATGGATGTGAATATTTACTTGAATCGTTAATATATGGAGGAGGATATATACATTAGGAAACCAAATGATATCATTGGGTTTCAAAATGAGTATCTTATGATAAATCTAAATGGGGTTTTAAATGCATTGATCATGGAACTCAGGTAGTGCACTCAAAAATTTTATTCATCAAGGAAATAAATATCTACAAATTACATATCATTGAATAATTTTTCTATTTTATATAATTTCCTAATTTACAAATAATACCTTTATTTTATTTGGAAGATTTTCTTAGTTACCTATGAGAAAACGAATAATGAGTTAAAGATAAAATTACCAGAACATTAAAATGAATGATCATAATGAGGTTCAAAAAGTTCATTAAATGAGGATAATGTGAGATCATTATATTAAGAGCATGATGTTATTAAAAATATCTTATATAGAAATGGATTTTTAAAGGTTTTCTAATGTTTAAAAATAATCTCTATTAGTTGAAGACGATAATCCATCATATATCATTTAAAGGCTATGATAGGATGTTCCTTCCCATTCTATAATATAATTTTTATTTATTTATCAAATTTAGAGAAAAAAATAAATTAAAATAATAGATTATTTATTATTGGGGATACATTTTTTTGGTTTATAAATAGGAAATAGAGTAAAAAAATGTGTGTGTGTGTGTTGGTTAGTGTGTTGGGGATTACATGAACTATTTTAAACTACTTATTCTGTATATGTGGATGAAATTTATTTGGTATAGGTTCAAAAATAGGGTTAATAAGATTTTATATATAGGAAAGCATTCATCATATTTTGAATTTGATTGTAAGTTACTTATATAGATATAATATAGTTATATATTCATTTTTTGTTTACTATATTAAATTTATTCACATGAGGTTAAAATACATGAATGATGATTTATTTAAATGTTTTATAGTCATTTATAATACATTGTTACTTAAAAAAAATACATGGATGTTGTCTACTCTATTAATACACATGATAATATAACTACCCAAATATCTATCTAAATTAGAAATGTAGATATTGTTGGTTATTAAGAATTTTAAGTGGATATGATGTGATATTTTATTGTTCTCTTCTGTTCAAAATATCATTTTCTTGAATTTTTCAATTTAAAATTCATATTCAAAATTAGATAAATTTTCATTGGTTTATATATTGAAAAGTTTGTTATGATGTTTATATATGACTGGAAGTGGACTATAATTGAATATTAATGTTACCATATGTTTGGGAGGGTACATGGAAAATAAAATGAAAACATGACGTAATTTTGTTGTGATAATTTAGATTTAGATTTGATATTTATATATTTGAACAAAAAAATTATAATACATATATTTTCATGTATTTATTTGGATCATTTATAATAAGATTCTTGATATGCTCTTTTTTTTAAATTGTCCAAGGCCCTTTTTATTAAAAACAAAAACAAGAAAACAAAAAGAGTGAAGCAATACAATACACACAAGTCATTAGCCCTCATTATTAATGCCCAATTTTTTTCGTACCTTGTCTGCAATCTTTCGTTCCGCATCCTGTAAGGCGCCCTGATCAAAACCACGACCTCGCCCACATCTCCGAACCCTGGAGTGAAGCGCTTTAATATTTCTTTCCTGTTGAAGAAGTATTTCAATGACTTCATCCGAATTTGAATCCATATAGTGTGTTTCATCTTTTGTTTAACTCAAGTTTTCTCGACCTCGTCCTCACCCACGATTGCTAGGGGGTCCTCCACGCTTAGCATATTACCAAGATCCATCATCCTTCTTTGTAGCAGGATCCAAGTCTGTCATGGGGGGCTCCTCTGGCATCTACTGATGTTCCAGCAGCCTTAGTGGGGAGTGCAAAGTTGAGGATTCCACCTCTTTCAGATCAGGTTATTTTGAATGTTTGAGATGATTTTGATAATTTTGATGTATATTTCATTAGGTCTCAAATTTAATTGTATTTTTATTGGAAAAAATAAAAATTTAAAGATGGAGAGGAATGATAATGGACATTCAAAAATATATAGGCACCACCATGATTCCCCAGGACGATTAGTAGCTGCGTTTAAATATTTAGTGACCACACATGTAATATTTTGCAGGTTTATTCATTCAATTATTTATTTTAATGTAATAGTTTTATAGATTTTCATGACATGAATTTAGCGATTAAACAAAGTATACTCTAAAATATATCCCTATAATCCCTTTAATATTTCAAGGATTATTAAGATGTCTACATTGGTTTAGTGAAATGGATTGAAGTAAGAAGAGTTAGTGGTTGAATTTATCATTGAATTTAAAATTTAGAATTAAATATTTTGTTATAGATAATGTGAGTTGGTACTATAAGAAGGGATTTAAATAGAGATTAAAAAAGAAGATTCTATTAATGAGTAGATGCTCAAATACCCATATAAGAATATTTCAAAATTATTTTGAAATTTAGTTAATAATGTATATCTGGAGAATCAATATTGATTGATTTCATTTTAATAATATAAAAGGAAATGGGTTTCTATGAGTTGATTTTTCTTTTATAATTTTTTTATAATAATCATTTTATATATGCATCATAACATCACAATTAAACAATGAAGAGGATATTGTAGGGACTACAAGAAGTATCTGATTGGAAATTTTTTGTTTTTTGTTTAATAAAAAAATAATTCTGAGGCGATACTGAACTAATACAAGATTTATAGTATATTGATGTTTTAAGAAGATCCTATATTCTATATCATTTGATAGATATCATATTATTTTTAGATAACATTTTAATTTTTTGGAATCATCGATACACAAATGTTTTAAAGTGAAACCACTATTTTATAGTCTATTGGGTTTATCTATTGAATCATTTGGGGGATGATAAATCACCATCATTCCAATATTTTGGTAAATAAATTTTAACAATGATATATGTATGTCATTTTCATTTTAATTAATATATTTATTTTAAAAACTCACTAAAAAATGAAAATTAAAAAAAATGTTTTGTGGTGAAGAAGAAACACTAGTGATGGTATGTTTGTTATTTTCCAAGTTTGAGAAGAATGTTTATTGTGTAAGAATCCCAAAACAATGTATTCATTATTCACCACATAATGAATTCCCATATCTTGATAATAATAAATTGGTTGTAGTTCCTTATATATTTATTATACTCCACAATTTAATTTATGGAAATAATGGGATTATTATTCTCATTAATCTAGTATTGGTAGAGATCCCAAATATATGTTATGATATTTTATTCTTATGAATTTAAATAATTTCATTATAATATTACCATGTTTTAAGATTAATTATTCAAAATTGTAATACATTTATATATTATGATTTATTAGTGATAATTTCATTACGCTACTATTCTTCTTCAAGATATATTATTCTAAAATTATTCCTCAGTATCACTTATTATAATGACATGAAATAATTTAATTGTTAGTACATTTTAATCAGGTATGTTTTTGTATCATTTTTATGATCTCAAAATTATTTTAAAATTACTAATTTATGTTTTCCCCCTTATTTATAATTTTAGCATAATCTTAATATAAATAAATAAAACAATTAAGTGTTAATGGTTGGTTTTAACCTTGAGATCAGTAAACATATAAGTGTATTGGCAAAAAGGGATTTATCCACACTATAAAAAATATGTATTTTTAAATTATAGAGATGTATATAAATTATTTGTTTCAAAATTCATAGATTTATTATATGACATTAATATTAATGGTATTACTTATAATTCTATCAATTAATTTCATTTATTATTTTAATATGAAATCATTTTATCAATTAAATTTTAAAAAAATGAAATGTAATAATGATTTTAAAATGTGTGGTTGGAGTATATTTTAATAAAAGAGGAATTTATATTTTATAGATATCATATTGATATATAATTCAATGGGTAATATACTTATGCATTGGTGGGAATAAAAACAGAAATGTTCTTGGGTTCTTAGTGAATGAAAATATCATTATTTTTGGGCACTATGTCTTTATAATAAACCAACCTTTATTTGAATGTGATGATGTAGATGTACTGGCAGAATTGTATCCAAAATAAGATAATTAAGGAACTCATATCATGGAATAATGAATTTAATTTAATGAATTTACAAAGTAAATTGATTCAGTTTTGCATTATGGATAACAATATAATATCCATTAGGTGTCTCAATTAAGAAATAATATATTTTATCACTATTAGAAATTTAGCTTCTCATCTATAACCATTTAAATAGGTCATTAGAACCATATCATGGCCATGTATGAACATTAAATATACAGATCATGAGAAAAATATCATGATATAAAAAAATAATTATTGCATATGGAAATTTTTTATTTATATGGTGGGTCATAGAATTAAATATATTATGGATTAGAGAATCATTATAATTAAATACTTCTTAAATTCCATAGAGAAAATTTGATATTATCGTGGTATAAAATGATAATCTAGATTAGAAGTGAATAATTCTCTACATAATTATAAATGTATTTTAATGAAAAGATATATATTATAAATACAATTATGATGGCTAAGTAGAGCTAAAGAGATAAAACATTACTATTCTTGGATTTTTATAGATCAATAATTGTAATAACAAGTGTGAAAATCTATTTAATTAAAAATTTTCAATATTTTTAGAGTAGGATGAAAATAAGAAGACATTGTATGTAGAATTTATTATGGATAAGTTTTAGATTCACTATCTCAATTCAAGAAATTTTTGATTAAGTGGTATATCAGATCACAAACATGTCCATATTCCATTGAAATATCCCAATGTGTATTCCATGTAAAATAACTATGTATATTGTCCTTAACATTCAATAAATGATTCATATGACTTTTCTAAGGTAAATTTTACACTCTTATAATGGTAATGATACCTAATATAATGTATTTCAAGGATTGGAATCTCTCCTTAATTCCCTATACCCACCCCATCCTACTAGTGTTTCTAGATCATTGGTGAAAAAATGGTTTCAGTT
This sequence comes from Viscum album, assembly GCA_963277665.1. Taxonomy (NCBI): domain Eukaryota; kingdom Viridiplantae; phylum Streptophyta; class Magnoliopsida; order Santalales; family Viscaceae; genus Viscum; species Viscum album. Next base: position 121,468,161 of record OY728119.1, read on the forward strand.
CTAAAGGGATTATTCTTAGGGAATATTTCATTATATGAAGAATGAGGAGGATGTTAATGAAGCCCCAATTCTCAATGATATATATTATATGATATGAAAGAATTAGATAGGAAATGTATACTATAAGGCCTCGGCCTTAAACCTTACTTAATATTTAATTAAATGAATAATTCACACTGAGGACCTTTTCAGGTTTAGAGATTTATAGAATTAGGACATAACTATTACATCTCAAAAGATTACAAAGTAGAAACTTCTACTAAGTTTCCATAAAATAAAAACTCTTAAAAAGAAACATGTCTAGTTCCATGTTTTAGGTAGCATGACTCTCCCTTTGTCCCATCCTTGACCCTGTTCCACATTATGTCCTGTGAAAAACATTTCAAAAACTTGGGGTGAGCATAAAAATCTCAGTAAGGGATACACAATGATTGAAAATTGTTAGTTTTTCAAAATAACAAGCAAACCATGTATACTTTATCAATGTAATACTTTTCACCTTTATGAAGTAGTAAAAAGTCTTCACTGAATAAAAGTTAATTACATACCCTTTTGTAACCAAAAGATTACCATAAAACCCATATAAAGATCACATAACATATAAAGGTAACTTAGGACATAAACATACATAAATGGAATAACCATACAGTCGACTTCCACAATTATCACTTAATGGAATAGCCATATGGCTGACTTCCATACCCAATGCATTGGAGGTTATAATGTAACCACCCGTCCTGGTATTCACGGCACCACCCGTCATATGGTTAATCACGTAACCATCCGTCAAATGTCCAAGTACCATTATAAAATCATTATACATAAAACAAATATAATGGAAAGAAAACATTTACACACTTTGATCACAATATATCACTTAAATATATTGACATAACAAATCAATTATAAAAATCATTTTCGATACCAAAATACATAAAAGCGTATATGGTATTTATTTCATTTTAAAAACATTACGACTTGTTGAGGAATCCAAATACCAAATAATACTCGCGGCGGCAGAAAAGGTCATTGTCACCGCGTACGTTAAAAGAAACATTCTTTTTTTATCGTTTAGTAAAACTCTTCATATATATAGATTCCTTTTGAATAAAATTAAAAGTCAAAGGGTTTTATACACCGTATAAAATAAAGTTGTGTATAAAACAAAATATGCCTCAATTAAAGGAGATTGAGACGAAGTCCCTTACCTCGGGTCCGATTTGACTCGATCGTTCCTTAACGTCCTGAATAATAATCTTGAGTTAATTTATACTTGCTTAAGAACCATTTTCAAGTTAAGTGTTCCTTTTATATCACTTATTTCCATGTTATAAATATTATGTAATCATTTAAGTTAATAATGTTTGTTTTGTCGATATTTGGTTCTTAAGTCGAAAGTGGACTTCTTACAATTACATGTTGTTTGTGTGGTCAAAGGTTCATTATATACAGAATGATATTCATGATTTTGATATCAAATATATCATATATATCCAGCATATACATTTATTTATAATATTAGATAATCATTTAGAGGTAAGAAATGAAGTGCACCGTTCATGGAGACGGTAAGCCGTACGTACGCATGAACGCTACTTTCATTTCTATGTCATATTAATGGAATTAAAACTAAATGAGTGGTATGTATATTTTAATTCCATAATTATATTCATCATTTATATTTAACATATATCATATATAATAACTTTAAATCCATCCTTTATACGTCCCATATATGGCATTAACGAATCAAATCACTTTGAGTGGGTGGTAGTCCGCACTTCCTAAAATGAGGATATCGCGTATACCCATAATGGAAGCCATAAAGTTATACCACAAATGAAAAATATAGAATCATAAGGAAAAAATAAACATAATACATATCATATATAAATATAGTGACATCTTAATGGCCACCATTAAAGGTGTTAAAAGAAGATTGAACAATCATTGTTTCTTGAGGCATAATTTCACCAACCACAGAAACAGTATGTTCTTTAACCATTAGACGGAGGTGTGTGTAGGTGTATCTCGACTCCTTCTTATAAAAACATCCTAGTATATTTAATATACAGGTTTTGTTACAAAATAAAGGAATAAAAAGAGTTTAGAGGGTTGTAGAAGCAAAATAAAACAAAAGAACACAAGAGAAAACACTACCTTTAAAACGGGTAACTCTTTTTGATTTGAGATGAAAGGCTTCCTTGGGAGGACTTCTGCCCAAGGTGAGGCTTCTAGGAGTAATATAGGGATATGGAGAGACAAAAAAAAGCATAGCTTGGCTGAACCAAATGCTTGAGAGGTGTGGGTAAGGAGGTAGAGGTGGGGGCCTTTTATAAGAGGAGAGGAGGGGCACTCTTGGAAAGTTATAAGAGTATACTTTATTATAAAATGATTTCTAACTTTAAAGGTCCCAAATTGATATAATTCAAGGATAATGTGATAAGGGTTAGAAATATACTCATCCAATAGGTCTTTGACAAGTTTAAGCCTTAGATTTTACATTATCGTTCCATTTCGTTCATTAATGAGGTAATCACTACATCATCATGATTCCATAAATAATTTAATTTATTTAATGTCTAAAAATTATAAAAATTAAATAAAATGATGTATTAAATCTTTTTATCTTTCTAATGAATATTTATAGTCAAAAATATGACTTTTATAACCCCATTTAAAAATTGTTTTCGTAAAACAACTCATGTTTGTGACATTTTAATTTTAACATTAAATAAAAGGTTTTTGATGTCATTTTCCTACCAAATTGGATCCATGGGGTCCCCAAGTTGACCTATGGATTTTCTTGGTCGGCCATGACACATCCAATAAGGGTAGGATACGTGTCAAGTTCATTTCATATTATTAAAACATTATTTTTACCTTAAACTACACTAATTACCTCTAATCGCAATTAAAAACTTAAAAGTTACTATTCACCACTAAATTATTGTAATCTCATTGAACCACATTTTAATTCTTAATTACAACCATGTATTTCAGATTTTTTAAATTAAAAACACAGAGGTGGTAAAATTTCATTTAAATGAAAAATCTGTTTTTTTAAGTACCACTTAGTGGTTTCACTATTCATCAAAATTGAAGTTTTTCAGAAAAATACCAAAAATTCACCCTATGATATATTTGATATTCTGAATACAAAAATGATTTCTATTTTACTAAATTAAAAACATATAAGTTGCATTAATTAATTCAATAATTAATTCCCGCTGTCAGAGCAAATAGCGTGTTTTTATGAAACAATAAGTATCAAAAGATTGACACTAGTTTAAGTCCAATTTCAAAGTGAAATTAATTACAAAAACCACTATTGGATTAAATGTTAAAAATATATTCTAATTTCACTTTAAAAACAATTCAAAAGATAATCTAATCATGTAAATAAATTACATTAAAAAGAGGTTTTGAATTAAAATACAACATTTTTCACTATTCATTAAAAAATGAACTTTATCAGAAAAATACCGAATATTTACACAAAGTAAATTTTGATGTCCCGATTATAAAAAAGAATTTTATTTGTTCCAATAGAATGTATAAGAGTGACAAAAACTATATTTATAGACGGTTCTCCATCAAAAGGCGATAAGTCGACCTTTTGTGAATGTTAGAGTATATATGGATAAAATTGAATTCTTTTCGTATTTTAAGCTTTTATCTTTTATTGGATAAATGTAGAAACACTTAAAAAAACATATATAATCATATTTTAGTTATTTATATTCATTCCCGCCAATACAACGGCTACGTGTTAACTACCATTTAAAATAATATTATTTTATTACTAGTGTGCAACGTAAGATTTCAAAGAAACTCTTTGTTGCGTATCGGGTACGCTATAGAACATAGCAACCCCTTTAAAGTAAAATTAATATTTAATTCATAAATATTAATAAATATGAAAATGTTTTATTCTTTATTTACCTGGGATGTTACATCCTTCCCCCCTTTTGGGAATTGCATCCTCGCAATTTTATTCACTTATCAAAATAAGTGGGGGTATTTATCCCTCATAGCATTTTCAGATTCCCACGTTGCCACTTCAACCATATGGTTTTTCCACAAAACCTTTACCTGGTGAATTACCTTATTTCGCAACACTTTCTCTCTTCGGTCAAGAATCTGGACTAGTTGTTCTTCAAAAGAGAGATTCTCTTCCAACTGAACTACCTCTGGGCTCAAAACATGAGATGGATCTGTCATATACTTTCTCAACATCGGAACATGAAAAACATTGTGTACCTGAGATAAACTTAGAGGTAATGCCACTCTGTATGCAACTGATCCAAATCTCTCCAGAATTTCATATGGTCCAATGAAACTTGGACTCAGCTTTCCTTTCTTACCAAATCGCATCACACTTTTCCATTGAGAAACCTTGAGAAAAACATGATCACCTACCTCGAAAGATAGATCCTTCCTCCGGTTATCCGTATAACTTTTCTGCCTGCTCTAAGTTGTTCTCACGTGTTTCTGAATCAACTGAACTTTTTCTGGCATCTCTTCTACCAATTCTGGTCCCATCAGCTTCCTTTCAGCTACTCCATCCCAAAAAGCTGGAGTTTGACATCGTTTACCATATAATGCTTAAAACGGAGCCATCTGTATACTGGAATGAAAACTGTTATTATATGAAAACTCAACCAAAGAATGATTTTGGTCCCAACTTCCCTGATAATCCATAGATAAAGCTCGTAGCATATCCTCCAAGGTCTGAACAGTTCGTTCTGACTGCCCATCTGATTGCGGATGAAAAGTTGTACTAAAATTTAATTCAGTACCCAATGACTTCTGAAGGCCTTTCCAAAAGTTAGAATTAAACCTGGGATCACAATCAGATACAATGGAGAGGGGAACACCATGCAACCTGACTATCTCTTTAAGATACAATCGAGAAAGTTGATCAAGAGAGACTGTATCTTGAATAGGAAGGAAATGAGAAAATTTAGTCAATCGATCAACAATAACCCAGATTTCATTATTACCTCGAGATGTCCTCGGTAATCCCACAACAAAGTCCATTGATATATTTTCCCATTTCCACTCTGGCACTAGTAATGGCTGAAGCATCCCTTTCGATATCTGCCTCTCTGCTTTAACCTGCTGACAAGTCAAACACTTCATAGTAAAATCAGAAATATCTCTTTTCATCCCATCCCACCAGTAATACTCCCGCAGATCTCTGTACATCTTAGTATTTCCAGGATGAACTGAAAACAGGGAACTATGAGCCTCACATAACAACTCATTCTTTAATTGTGAATCACAAGGCACACACAATCTCTTCCCAAATCTTAAAACACAATCATTATCAATTTTGAATTCAGGAAACTTACCATTCTGAACCAGCTCTACCTTTTTCTGCAACTCGCTGTCTTGCTTCTGTGCTTGCTTAATTCTTTCTGATAGAGAAGATTTCACTGATACCTGAAACAAAATAGAAGGAAATCCTGCACAAACAACTTCCATGCCAAAGTTCATCAAATCATTGACCAAATGATCATGTTCCAAATGAAACATTTTTAATGAAGCACTAATTTTTTTGACTCAAAGAATCAGCCACTTTATTTGCTTTTCCTGGATGGTAATTAATTGTACAATCATAATCCTTGATTAATTCCAGCCATCTCATATGTCTCATGTTCAATTATTTCTAAGTTAATATATACTTTAAACATTTTTGATTGGTATATATTTCATACTTTACTCCATACAAATGATGCCTCCAAATTTTTAAGGCAAAAACAACAGCAGCTAATTCCAAGTCATGTGTAGGGTAATTTACCTCATGAGTTTTCAACTGACGTGAAGCATAAGAAATTACCTGATCATTCTGCATAAGGACACAACCAAGTCCTTTCAATGAATCATCACTGTAGATAACAAACTCACCATTCCTGGAAGGAAGTGCCAAAACTAGAGCATTCACCAATCATCTTTTCAACTCCAGAAAACAATCATCACATTATTTTATCCAAGTTAACTTAACACCCTTCTGAGTTAGCTTAGTCATTGGACTAGATAATCGTGAAAATTTGCAACAAACCTTCATTAGTAACCTGCAAAACCATGAAAACTACGGATCTAGGTTACATTTTTGGGTCTTGGCCATTCTTCAACAACTTTTGTTTTAGAAGGATCAAAAATTATGCCATATTTTGAAACAATGTGACCCAGGAAAGAAATTTTTTGTAACCAAAACTCACAATTTCTAAACTTTCCATACTGTTTCTTTTCTTTTAAGGTTTGTAAGATAACCCTTAAATGACTTTCATGCTCCTCTTTACTTTTAGAAAACTCCAAAATATCATCAATGAAAACAACCACAAACTTATCCATGAACTCATGGAAAATTATATTCATAAGGTCCATGAATACAGCAGGTGCATTGGTTAACCCAAAAGGCATAACTACAAATTCATAATGGCCATATCTAGTACGGAATGCAGTCTTCGAAACGTCTGCTTATTTTACTTTCAACTGATGGTACCCCGACCTCAAGTCAATCTTCGAAAAATACTGAGTTCCCTGGAGCTGATCAAACAAATCATCGATATGAGGCAAAGGATACTTGTTCTTAATAGTAAAGTTATTTAAGGCTCTATAATCAATGCAAAGTCTCATTGAGCCATCTTTCTTTTTAACAAACAAGACAACAGAACCCCATGGTGATGTGCTAGGTCGAATGAAACCTTTATCTAATAACTCCTGCAATTGCTTATTTAACTCTAAAAGTTCATCTTGAGCCATTCGATAAGGGGGTTTTGAAATTGGCTTAGAATCAGGAACTAAGTCAATAGTAAATTCAACTTCCCGGTCATGAATAATACCAGGAAACTCATTAGAAAAAACATCAAGATACTCATTTACCACTGGCACATCATTAATCTAAATAGTTCCTTTATTTTCAACAATATGTGCAAGGTAACATTCATTTCCATATTTTAATAGTTTCTCAACTTCCTGATATGTTATAAAAATCAAGGGTTCATTCTTGTACACAAACTGAAAATCTTTCTGAAAAGAAACCATTTTAGGTCAACAGTCAATCTTAGAATGATAAACAGAAAGCCAATCCATTCCCAAAATAACATCAAACTCTACTAGAGGCAAAACAATTAGGTTTTCAGGTAGATTCTTTCTGCACACAAGGATAGGAAGGTTCTTATAATTCCTTTTTGTCTCAGCGTTTTCTTCCGGTTGTTTTTACCATAAGTTCAGGATTCATATCTTGATATGGAATTTCAAATTTACTAGAAAACTTCTCAGAGATGAAAGAATGTGTAGACCCTGAATCAAACAACACATTGGCATAATCTAAACAAACAAACAGTGTATCTGATACTACTTCATTCGATGGCCCAACATCTGCTGAAGTAGTTGCAAAGGATTTCACCACCCCTTTCTGCTTGTATTCTGGCTGCTTTTCCCTAGTTGAGTTCTTCGTTAGACACTAATTTTCATAATGACCCATTTCATTACACTTAAAACATCTTACTGCTAGCTTTTCATTTCCTGCTTGATCATCTTCCTTACAGTTCCGAGAAATATAACCTGACTTACCACACTGAAACCACTTTCTAGACTTTGATAAACATTCTCTAGGATTCATTTTACCACACTTCTCACAGGATGGATATTTGGTTTTCTTACCTCCTTATTTCTTTGATGGATTCTTCCCCTTTGCCTGCCAACTGGACCTCTTGATATGTTGTTTGTCAAAGAACACATGATCATCGGAAAACTCCATTTCCACCTTTTCAACACATTGAAAAAGTTTTTCAAAACATTTAAACTCATGAGAAGAAAAATCCCTTCAATACTTTGGCTTTAACCCTATGTAAAAATGGTTGATTTTACTATCAAGATCTCGTATGAAGTTTGGAGCATACCTTGCCAGTCGAGTGATATTTGCTTCATAAGCTGCCACTAAGTCATCCTCCTACCTTAATTATAGGAATTTTTTTTCCATCCTAAGATGAACCACCTTAGGAAATATTTCTCAAGAAACATACCTTTGAATTCTTCCCATTGAAGATCATCAATCTCATCAATATCCCTGATATTTTTCACCATCGGCCACCACTGATCAGCTTCACCTTCAAAACGGTAAACATCAAGACTAACCTTTTGATGTTCTGAACACCCCATGACATCAAAAATATTCTCCATCACTTTAATCCACCCTTCAACTAGAACAGGGTCAGATGATCCTCTGAATGATAGGGGATGTTGCCTAATGAAATGCTCAACCACTGACATGTTCCTTTGCGGTTGATCTGGATGATCTCGTGCATGGATACCACCACCATTTATAGCCTGAGTGAAATGTGCCATCACTGCAACAAACTATTTAGTTCCGATTCCGACCATCTCAGGTTTCTGATTTGGAAGTTTGTTTTCCTCCTGATGTCATCCCAACATAGCTACTTTGTTTCCTCTGCGGAAAACCATTCTGAACACAGAAATAGCTTAGGCGAAGCAACATGGTAATCTTTAAATTCTATATCATTTCAATCATACCATAAATTAACTTATAATTTAACAATTTTCTAACTCCTACAGTTTTCTAAAATGACCTTTGATAACAAATATAAGGCCTCAGCCTTAAACCTTACTTAATATTGAATTAAATGAATAATTCACACTGATGATCTTTTCAGGTTTAGAGTTTTAGAGAATTAGGACATAACTATTACATCTCAAAAGATTACAAAGTAGAAACTTCTACTAAGTTTACATAAAATACAAAATCTTAAAAAGAAACATGTCTAGTTCCATGTTTTAGGTAGCATGACTTTCTCTTGATCCCATCCTTGACCCTATTCCAAGTTAAGTCCTATGAAAAACATTTCAAAAACTTTGGGTGAGCATAAAAATCTCATTAAGGGATACACAATGAAAGAAAACTGTTAGTTTTTCAAAACAACAAGTAAACCATGTATACATTATCAAAGTAATACCTTTCACCTTTATGAAGTAGTAAAAACTCTTCACTGAATAAAAGCTCATTGCTTACCGTTTTGTAACCAAAATATTACCATAAAACCCATATAAAGATCACATAACATATAAAGCTAACTTGGGACATAAACATACTTAAATGGAATAACCATACGGTCAACTTCCACACATATCACTTAATGGAATAGCCATATGGACGACTTCCATACCCAATGCATTGGAGGTTATAACGTAACCACCCGTCCTGGTATTCACAGTACCACTCGTCATATGGTTTATCACGTAACCACCCATCAAATGTCCAAGTACCATTATAAAATTATAAGACATAAAACAAATATAATGGAAAGAAAACATTTCCACAATTTAATCACAATATATCACATAAATATATTGACATAACAAATAAATTATAAAAATCATTTTCGATACCAAAATACATAAAAGATTATATGGTATTTATTTCATTTTAAAAACATTACGGCTTGTTGAGGAAGCCAAAGACTGAATAATACTCGTGGTGGCGGAAAAGGGTCATTATCACCGCGTACGTTAAAAGAAACATTCCTTTTTATCATTTCGTAAAACTCTTCGTATAAAAATATTCATTTTGAATAAAATTAAAATTCAAAGGGGTTTATACACCGTATAAAAGAAAGTTGTGTATAAAATAAAATATTCCACAATGAAAGGAGATTGAGACGAAGTCCCTTACCTCGGTTCCGATTTGACTCGATCGTTCTTTAGCGTCCTGAATAATAAACTTGAGTTAATTTCTACTTGCTTAAGAACCTTTTTCAAGTTCATTTTTCCTTTTATATCATTTATTGACATGTTATAAACATTATGTAATCATTTATGTTAATAATGTTTGTTTTGTCGATATTTGGTTCTTAAGTCGAAAGTGGACTTCTTACAATTACATGTTTTTCATGTGGTCAAAGGTTCATTATATCCAGAATGATATTCATGATTTGGATATCATATATATCCAGAATATACATGTATTTATAATATTACATAATCATTTAGAGGTAAGAAATGAAGTGCACCGTTCATGGAGATGGTAAGCCGTACGTACGCATGAATGCTACTTTTATTTCTATGTCATATTAATGGAATTAAAACTAAATGAGAGGTATGTATATTTTAATTACAGAATTATATTCATAATTTAGATGTAACATAAATCATATATAATAAATTTAAAACCATCTTTTATACGTCCCACATATGGAATTAACGAATCAAATCACTTTGAGGGGGCGGTAGTCTGCACTTCCTAAAAGGAAGATATCCCGTATACCCATAATGGAAGCCATAAATGTATACCACAAATGAAAAATATAGAAGCATAAAGAAAACATAAACATAATATATATCATATATAAATAGAGTTACATCTTAATGGCCACCATTAATGGTGTTAAAATAATATTGAACAATCATCGTTTCGTGAGGCAGAAATTCGCCAACCACAGAAACAGTATGTTCTTTAACCATTAGACGGAGGTGTGTGTAGGTGTAGCTCGAATCCTTCTTATAACAACATACTAGTATATTTAAGATACTGTTTTTGTTACAAAATAAAGGAATACAAAGAGTTTAGAGGGTTGGAGAAGAAAAATAAAACAAAAGAACGCAAGAGAAAACACTACCTTTAAAACGGGTAACTCTTTTTGATTTGAGCTCAAAGGATTCCTTGGGAAGACTTCTACCCAAGATGAGGCTTCTAGGAGTAAGATAGGGATGTGTAGAGACCAAAAAAATCAGAGCATGGCTGAACCAAAGGCTTGAGAGGCATGGGTAAGGTGGTAGAGGTGGGGGCCTTTTATAAGAGGAGAGGAAGGACACTCTTGGAAAGTTATAAGAGTTTACTTTATTATAAAATACTTTTTGGACTTTAAAAGTCCCACATTGGTATAATTCAAGGATAAGGTGATAAGGGTTCGAAATATACTCATAAAATAGGTCTTTGACAAGTTTACATCTTAGATTATACCTTATCGTTTCATTTTATTTAAATCGTTCATTAATGAGGTAATTGTTGCATCATCATGATGCCATAAATAATTTAATTTCTTTAATGTCTAAAAATTATAAAAAAAACTTACCTGATTTAGAAAATCTTTTTAGATTTCAAATTAATATTTATAGTAAAAAATATGACTTGTATAACCCCATTTAAAATTTGTTTTAGTAAAATAACTCATGTTTGTGACATTTTAAATTTAACATTAAATAAAACGTTTTTAATGTCATTTTCCTACCAATGTTGCTCCAGGGGGTCCCCAAGTTGACCCATGGATTGTCTCGGTCAGACATGACACATCCAATAAGGGTAGGACATGTGTCAAGTTCATTTCATATTATTAAAACATTATTTTTACCTTATACTACACTAATTACCACTAATCGCAATTAAAAACTTAAAAGTTACTATTCACCAAAAAAAATTATTTTAATCCCATTGAACCACATTTTACTTCTTAATGACAACCATGTATGTCAGATTTTTGAAATTCAAACCACAGAGGTGGTAAAATTTCATTTAAATGAAAAATCAGTTTTTTTAAGTACCACTATGTGGTTTCACTATTTATCAAAAATTGAAGTTTTTCAGAAAAATACCAAAACTTCAACCTAAGCTATATTTAATATTCCGAATACAAAAATGATGTCTATTTTACAAAATTAAAAACATATAATTTTCATTAATTAATTCAATAATTAATTCCCGCAGTCAGAGCGAATAACATGTTTTTATGAAGCAATAACTACCAAAAGATTGACACTAGTTTAAGTCCAAATTCGAAGTGAAATTAATTCCAATAACCACTATTGGATTAAATGGTAAAAGTATATTCTAATTGAACTTTAAAACCAATTAAAAAGATAATCTAATCATGTAAATAAATTATATTAAAAAGAGGTTTTGAATTAAAATACAAAATGTTTCACTATTCATTAAAAAATGAACTTTATCGGAAAAATACCAAAAATTTACACAAAGTAAATTTTGATGTCCCGATTCTAATGAAAATTTTTATTTGGTCCAATAGAATGTATAAGAGTGACCAAAACTATATTTATAGACGGTTCTCCATCAAAAGGCGATAAGTCGACCTTTTGTGAATGTTAGAGTATATATGCCTAAATTGAATTCTTTTTGTATTTTAAGCCTTTATCTTTTATTGGATAAATGTAGAAACATTTAAAAAAACATATATAATAATATTTTAGTTATTTCTATTCATTACCGCCAATACAACGGCTACATGCTAACTACCATTTAAAATAATATTATTTTATTACGAGTGTGCAACGTAAGATTTCAAAGAAACTCTTTGTTGCGTATCGGGTACACTTTCGAACATAGAAACCCCATAAAAGTAAAATTAATATTTAATTTGTAAATATTAATAAATATGAAAATGTTTTATTCTTTATTTACCTGGGATGTTACATATACACCCATTAGTATTGGATGAATACAATTATTAAATACCTTAAATCCAAATAAATTATTTGAAAATGAAATCCTTGATTATTATCAGTAATGTATTATATTATTATTAAGAATAGATTTTGAAAGTAAACAAAAAATTCAATGATGCCCAGAGTATTGTATTACAAGGTTATATGCCTAGAAAAAATCATCATACTCATACGGGGACACTGATTTGAATGTGTAATTCAAGGATTAAATTCGTTATAGTTTTAAAGAAGGTAATCCACCACAAAATTACCTTCACAACATGTATGATTAAAGGTTTCTCAATTGATTTATTAATTTAATCTTAAGAAGAGATAAAAAAATATAATATTTGGAATCATCCATCCCTTGGAAAGAGTTACTAATAACTAATGAATTAGTTTAAATCTAAGTGAGGGTAATATTAGTGAAAGGAAAATATCTATCCCATTAATAAAAATAATTTTCCTACAAAATAAGAGTTCCATACTTCTCCTAGAAACTACTGAAATAAATAACCATTGGGACTTTAGATTTTGAAACAATGCCTCACTACTCATGATACTAAGATTGTAGGTGTAACACCCCACCCCTACCTCATTGGCTTGAGGAGGCTGTGAGGGTTACTTGGCCTTAAGCAATGTTCCCAAGGTGCCAAAGGATAGTAATAAATGCTGAGGGCTCCGAGAAAAATTGGGGAACAATTTTCCCTAGAGACAAAACCAACCCAACAACCACAACTATATGATGCATGTCAACAAAGCCAAACTCATACATTACCAAGACAACCAGATAATCCATAATCATCCATGCCAACCCAACCCAATACAACATCAGAGTATAATGTGGAATACTCAATAAGAAACACCACGAGCCATGAAACCACCACAACTCCACACTAAGCTCCAAGCTCTAAGATCCAACAAGGAATCACAAAGCTCCACCCAAGGAGGTAGATGCCTTACCTTTGCCCACATCACGGATCACAACATCTGCAAAGACACCACAGTTCCAAAGTAGGGGGTGATTACTAAAACTCAGTAGGTTTTCCCCAAATTACATCCCTACACACGCCACTAGGATAAAACCGTTAGCAAATTTATATAAAACAGTTTATATAAAATAAAACACAAGTGCAACCATTTCCATAATCCAAACATGCCCTTACCAGGCCATCACGTCCAAACCAAGAAACCAAGGGAAATCCAACCGAAAATCAACAACCATTCCAACATTTACCCATTAGAACAACAATTTCATCTTGAAAAGCAGTACATAACAAAACAATCATAACAATGGAGCTTCCGTCAAACCCGTTTCATCCATTTACAACTAGTGGCTCTTCCCGCCCACTCATTCTTTGATGGTGGCCCTCCCATCCACTATCCATCCCCCTTTATTATAGTGGTACTTCCCACCCACTTCCACACAACAATTCAACCAATCACAACCAATCACAACCAAGCATATAATCTACCATGGTCACAACAACATCATGTAATCAACCAATTCCATTAATGTCAATTCACATCAATAAATCAACAATTTACTAAAAAAAAATTCCATGAAAAACCCTATTTCAATAAAACAACCTTTTTATTGAAAACCATTTCTATCAATCATTTTTACAAATTAACCATAGCATCCCATTTGAAAATCTCCATTTTAAAATCCACAACAAAATCATTTCACTACAAAACCCTCTTTTCCCCAAAAATCCCCGAAACATCACCCAAGGGATTTTCCACCAATTTCACACATCAAAACACAATTAATTTCAAGAACAATAATTTAATTAAAAAAAGGAACCACTAAATCTAACCAAGTGGAGTCGAGATAGAATCCACCTACCTTTTGGGTTCCTGATAAATCGACCCACAAGCCACCGCACCTCAAAACCGGTGAATGCACCACCAAAACCTCTCTAGATCCCTTTCCCTAACATTCAAAAGCCTTAATATTAACATACAAGGAAACCCCAACCCTCGATCTACAAAAAACAAGTGTAGATCAAGAAAACCAAGAAAGAGAGTGATGTAGATCTAGAGGAAAACACAAGAGAAACAAGAGGGGAGACTTACGCGGGAGAAATCACCTTGAATCCACCCTGAAACCCCTTCGAATCTCTTCTAAAATGACTGGGAGAGCACCCCTAACCCCTGAGAACCCAAAAAAACTGAGTGAGGCTCGAGTGGGAGGAAGAGAGGAGTGAAATGAGGCAATCCCAAGTGAGCCTAGGTTTTAAAACCCTAACTTTAAGTGGCAGCACGGTTAGCCCGCACGGTTTGGAAAATCGTGTTCTAACCTTGTGCATGCCACTGCCTTGAGAGCCAGTGTCCACACAGTTTCCTCGCACAGTTTGGAAAACCGTGCACAGGCCATGCAGAGCATACTGTCTCCCCCTGCACGGTTTCTTGGAGCATACGCACGGTTTACACTGACCGTGCTCAAACCGTGCACCCCTTTAAAAGCCTCCAAACTCATCCAAGACCATTCCAAACACTCCCAACCTCTTCCCAACTCATTCCATGCAATTTAAACACATAACAATTCATAAACAAAGGCTATATAACTCAAACCGGGGGTGCTACATTCTCCCCACCATTGGAATTTCCTTCCTCAGAAAGTAGTGAACCCGCCCATTGCAAAAGAGCTCGGGCCACTGCTCGACCATCTCCTTCTCCCGCTCCAAAGTCTCCACTTAAATCTGACCATGTTGCCACAAAACACGAACTAAACCGGTGCTTTTGTAATGCAAGACTTTCTCTTTCCTATCCACAAACCACACAGGCATGTGCACCAACGAAGCATCCGGTTCTAGCTGAACATGATCCCAATGAATTACATGGTCACTATCTGGCTGATACTTTTTCAACTGCGACACATGGAACACATTGTTCACAGAACTAAACTGTGGTGGCAAAGCTAAACGATAAGCCACCTCACCAATCTGCTCAAGAATCTCAAAAGGCCCAATATACCTTGGAGAAAACATTCCTTGCTTCCCAAACCGACGATGTCCCAACCTAGGGGATATTATCAAGAAAACATGATCACTCACCTCGAATGACAATGGTCGTCGACGATGATCTGCATAAAATTTTTGATGACTCTGATCCGTCTCCATTCTTTTTCTGATCAAATTGATCTTCTCCATAGTCTCCTGGAAAAGGCTCGGTCCAAATATTTAAGAATCACCTATTTACACCGAACATAGTTGAGAACGACATAGTCGCCCATACAATGCTTCAAACGGAGCCATCTGTATGGATGAATGATAACTGATATTGTTTGAGAACTCAACCAATGACAAGTACTCCTCCTATGACCCACCAAAATCCATAACAGAAGCCCACAACATATCATCCAGAGTTTTTATCATCCTCTTGGATTGACCATCCGTTTGAGGGTGATACGCCATACTCATCATCAACTGCATTCCTAGGGCTTTCTGTAAAGATTTCCAGAAATGAGATGCAAAACTTGGATCACTATCTGATACAGTTGAAACTAGAGCACAATTCCTCTTTACCACCTCCCGGATATAGATTTTGGATAGATCCTCCACCATATGAGATTTATGAATCTGGATGAAATGGGACGACTTCGTTAGTCGATCCACTATAACCCAAATGGCATCGTGATTTCTGACCGTTCTTGGGAGACCTGTGAAAAAATCCATCGCTATCTGCTCCCACTTCAAAACATGGATTGTTAAAGAATGCAACATTTCTGCTGGCCTCTGATGCTATGGCTTGACATGCTGGAAAGTCAAGCATCTCGAGACAAACTCAGCCACACTTCTTTTCATACCATCCCACCAGAACTGCGCTTTCAAAGCTTTATACATTTTCTGGATTCCAGGATAAATAGCCCACCTGGAATGATGATACGCTCTGAGAAGATCCTCCTGACAATTAATTGGTACTACCATCCGATTCTGAAAACACAAAACTGAATCTCTATTCAGTTTCCATCCCTTAATGGTCTCACCACCATTGAGTCTTGACCCAACGGTCACACACTCAGAATGGGATATTTGTGCCTCTCTAACTTGGCCAACCAAGTCAGGAATCAACAAAACTATAAAGAAGAACTCTCTATCGCCCTGGTCCTCAAATTCCAACCGCATATCAGAAATAACCAACATCAACTGCCACTGGTCTAATGCCTATTTCACCACCTAAGCATATTATTTCCTACTTAACGCATCCACCACCAAATTTCCCTTACCGGGGGTGTACAGTAAGTCAAAATCAATCATCTAGAGATATTCCATCCATCTCCTTTGCCTCATGTTCAAATCCCTTTGTGAGAAAATATGCTTCATGCTCGTATGATCTGTATATACTGTGAATTTCGCATTGAAGAGTTAATGACGCCATACATTCAAATCATGGACCACTACTACCAAATCCAAATCATGAGTTGGGTAGTTCTTTCTCATGCACTCTCAACTTTCGTGATCCACACACAACCACATGATTCCCTTTTATGAGAACACACCCCAACCCTAATCCTGATGCATTGCAATACACCACATTCCCTCTTCCTGGTTCTGGAAAAACCAAGATTGGTGCTGATGTAAGGAGACCCTTTAGCTCTTCGAAACACTGCTGGCACTATTCATTCCACTGGAATGGAACATTCTTTCTTGTAAAAGATGTCATCGGTGAAGAAAAACATGAAAAATCACGAACAAAGTGCTGATAATACCCAGCTAGACCAAGAAAACTCCGTATATCAACCACATTATTTGGCAGTTGCCACAAAACAACGACCTCTATCTTTTCTGGATCCCCCAAAACACCCATTTTAGAAATAACATGGACAAGAAAATGAACATCCTGTATCCAAAAGTCACACTTTGGCAACTTGTCATACAATCGATGATCCCTCAAGATCCCCAACACTGTCTCCAAGTACTGCTCATGCTCCACCCTTGTCTCTGAACACACCAGAATATCATCGACAAACACCACCACGAATGAATCCAGATATTTATGAAATATATGATTCATCAATTCCATAATCACCGCTAGCACATTCATTAGACCAAAGGGCATAACCACGTATTCATAATGGCCATATTTACTTTTGAAAGCTGATTTGGGAGTATCCTCCTTTCTCACCTGCAATTGATGACATCCTGACCTCAGGTCGATCTTAGAGAACCGTTGGGCTCACCTCAACTGGTCGAACAAATCATCAATTCATGGAAGTGGATATCAATTCTTTATCATCACTTGGTTAAGTATATGATAATCAACACAGATCTTCAAAGTTCTATATGCCTTTTTCACAAACAACACTGGCACTGCCCACGGAGACATGTTAGGCTAGATAAACCCTTTGTTTTCTAACTCTTCCAACTGGATTTTCAATTCCCACAATTCAGTAGGTGCCATCCGGTAAGACAGAAGTGAGATAGGACTGGTCCTCGGAAGGAGATCAATCATAAACTCCACTTCTCTTACGGGAGGTAACCCAGAGAATTCTTCAGGAAAAACATCCATGAACCGATCCAACAATGCTGGAAGAACACTCTTCTAAAAACCTTATACCTAATACAACAACAACACTGCCAACTGATATGATAACATACCCACTGCTGGTGCCAACAAACTTGTTGCACCCTACATTTCACGCCTCTCTCCTCTAAAGAGATGTATAACGCCATTGTGTGTCATAAAATCCATTGTTAGTGCATTACAATTGATGTGGGCCTTAAAAGACACCAGCCAATCCATTCCCATGATTATATCATACCCATCCTTCCCAAACATTGATAAACTCCACACTATCTCAACCTCACCCACAACGATACAACATTCTCTACACAAGAAGCCTCAACATCCTCTTTGACCAAGTGTAGTTTGATGTTTCAAAACCAAGGGAAACATTTCTACCTTTAAACCCATCAAATCAACCAAAACAGCAGAAATAAAAGAGTGTGAATCACTCTTATCAAGTAGCACTTTCCTCAAGGTAGAATTTAAAAGAATAGTACCTCACACCGTGGATGGTCCCGATTGATCATCCACCACAACTTTCTCAGCTCCGAAAACATGTTTTCTAGTCACACTCTGCTCTTTATTGCTCTGTTGAGGCATCATGCTATTCCGAGAATCACCATGACCCACTTTACTCTGCTATCGAGGGGTATACTGCTTGCCCGGACCTAATGAAGCATACGACGTCTGTGATCCTTGTGGAGTGTCACACACACCCGACCTTGGGGCATTCTGACAATAACGATGTAGATGCCCCATCTGTTTACAATTATGACATGCCCGAGGTTGTGTTGTACAATCCCTCTTGAGGTGGCCTGTATAACCACACTGAAAACATCCCAGCTTGCTCTGGGGATTCGGAGGAAGATTTACCGATCTTTCTGTCAGATTATATGTCATGTTCCCACCTTGAGAATAAGTATCCCTCCTTCACTTGAACCCAGCGTTAGAGTTCCCACTATTCCCCATGGGTACCACCATGCTTCCCCTCCCAGAGTTCCCAACAGATCCCGCTCAGCCATTGAGGCTCTATTCACCATCTCCATGTAATCATCTACACACAGCACTACTATCTTTGAATGGATTTCTTGTCTCAACCCCACTTCAAAGATCCTTTCCTTCAACGACATGCTACCCACCACCTTGTGTGAAAACCATACTATGTTCATGAACATAGATGCATACTCGGTCACAAACATAAGCTCTTGCTTCAAACTGAAGAAATCAGTCGTACGCTTAATTCTAATGGAATGTGGGTAGAATTGTTTGTTAAACAATTCCTCAAATCCTTCCCACATCATACCCTAGTCCGTCCCTGCTTGGACTACCAACTCCCACCACTGAAGGGCAATATCTTCCAACATATACGTGGCCAACTTCACTTTTATCTCTACCGGAGTTCCTGTGAACTCAAAGATCTTGTTCATTCTATTCAACCATACTTCTGCCCGTTCTGGCTTTGAATCACCCCTGATGATGGGTGGATTCTGCCTTTGAAATTAAACAGCATGATCTATATTCCTTGTTTCATCTATTTTATTCCCACTTCCCACAGCTTGGAAAGTTTCCACTATACTTTGCACTAGCTGCTGGTTCACCTGAGGCTCAGGTGCAACCACATTTTCAGCAGCCTCCTCTGGTTTGTCTCTATGACGCCTACGCAGTTCCATTTCTATAAATATAAAGAAAACAACCATGAGTCTCACTTCTATAGACATCACAAAATCCCATTTCAAATCACATTACACAACACTATCACAACAAGGCTTTCCACCAGTTCACATTTTTCCACATGTTCCATGTTTCACCATTTGGAAAACCAAACCATTTTCAAAATACCAATTTATTATCATTACAATTTCACATATTCTTATCAGATCATAAATCATTATACCCTAATGAAATATGCATCCTAGAGGGATGTAATTTCTATCATGCATGACGTGCTCATCTCATTGTCTACACCCATGACAATGAGATATCCCATGCCTATAAGTGTCTCCAATACACTTATGTACCCAACTCCCTGGTAACTTGAATTTCTACATAAAAAGGTTAGCTACGTCCTTTTATGCTATACCTTCCATGTTCCAACGTTCTTGCACCTTGCTACCATCCCGACTCAAGGAATATACCACAACGAATGTCAAAACCAAATCTGAGAATCAACTCCAAAAGACTGAACAAACTGATACCACTTGTAACACCCCACCCCTACCTCATTGGCTTGAGGAGGCGGTGAGGGTTACATGGCCTTAAGCGACGTTCCCAAGGCACCAAAGGCTGGAAATAAATGTCGAGGGCTCTGAGAACAATTGGGGAATGATTTTCCCTGGAGACAAAACCAACCAGACAACCACAACTATATGATGCATGTCAACAAAGCCAAACTCATACATTACCAAGACAACCATATAATCCATAATCATCCATGCCAACACAACCCAATACAAAATCAGAGTACAATGCAGAAGACTGAACAAGAAACACCACGATCCATGACACCACCACAACTCCACACTAAGCTCCAAGATCCAAGCTCCAACAAGGAATCACAAAGCTCCACCCAAGGAGGTCGATGCCTTACCTTTTCCCACATCACGAAACACGACATCTATAAAGACACAACAGTGCCAAAGAATGGGGTGAGTAATAATACTCAGTAGGTTTTCCCCAAATGACTTCCCTACAAACTCCACTAGGATAAAACCGTTAGCACTTTTATATAAAATAGTATATATAAAATAAAACACATGTGAAACAATTTCCATAAACCAAACATGCCCTTACCAGGGCATCACATCCAAACCAAGCAACCAAGGGAAATCCAACCGAAAAGACACAACCATTACAACATTTACCCATTAGCACAACAATTCCATCTTCCAAAGCAGTACACAACAAAACAATAATAACGGTGGAGCTTTCGTCCAACATGTTTCATCGATTTACAACAAGTGGCTCTTCCCGTTAACTTATCCTTTGATGGTGGCCCTTCAGTCCACTATCCATCCCCCTTTATTATAGTGGTACTTCCCGCACACTTCCACACAAAAATTCAACAAATCACAACCAATCACAACAAATCATATAATCCATCACGATCACAACAACATCATGTAATCAACCAATTCCATTAATGTTAAATCACTTCAATAAATCACCCATTTATTGGAAACCTTTTTCCATGCCAAACCCTATTTCAATAAAACAACCTTTTTATTGAAAACAATTTCAATCAATCATTTTCAAAAATCAACCATAGCATCCCATTTTAAAATCTCTATATTAAAATCCACAACAAAAGAATTTCACCACAAAACCCTCTTTTTCCCAAAAATTCCCAAAACATCACCCAAGGGATTTTCCACCAATTTCGCACATCAAAACACAATTAATTTCAAGCACAAAAAATTAAATTTAACAAGTAACCACTAGTTCTAACCAAGTCGTGTCGAGAGAGAATCCACCTAACTTTTGGGTTCTCGAGAAATCGACCCACAAGACACCACACCTCAAAACCGGTGAACGCACCACCGAAACCTCTATAGATCCCTTTACCTAACATTCACATGACTTAATATTAACATCCATGGCAACCCAAACCCTAGATCTACACACAACAATTGTAGATCATGTAAACCACCAAATATAGGTATGTAGATCTAGAAGAAAACACAAGAGAAACAAGAGGAGAGACTTACTCGGAAGAAATCACCTTGAATCCACCCTGAAACCCATTCTAATCTCTTCAAAAATGAGTGGGAGAGCACCCCTAACCCCTGAGAACCCAAAAACCCAAGTGAGGCTCAATTGGGCGGAAGAGAGGAGTGAAATGAGGCAATCCCGAGTGAGCCCGAGTTTTAAAACCCTAACTTTAAGTGGCTGCACGGTTAGCCCACACGGTTTGGAAAACCGTGCGCTAACCGTGCACATACCACTACCTCAAAATCCAGAGTCCACACGATTTCCTCGTACGGTTTCAAAAACTATGCGTAGGCCCGTGCGGAGCCTACTGTCTCCCCCTGATCGGTTTCCTGGAGCTTACGCATGGTTTACACTAACCGTGCTCAAACCGTTTACCCCTTTAAAAGCTTCCAAAATCATCCAAAACCATTCCAAACACTCCAAACCTATTCCCAACTCACCCCATGCACTTTGAACACATAAAAATTCTGAAAAAAGGCTACATACGTCAAACCAGGGGTGAAATGGTAGGACCTATCAATATTTTTTTAATCTATTTATTGGGGTCCACCAAACAAATGCACCCGACGTAGTGAACCTATACGAAGTAGGAACATGTGTTCAAAAATTCATATCCATCTTCATGAAATGTGTATTGTTCGAAAATTCCATGAAGTCACCCAGTTAATCCTCTAAGAACCTGGATAGAGTTCTCATGGATAAAAATGAATTTAGAGCCTTCCACCCATGCTTTATTTCATTCATTCCAGGTGGTCCAATAACTAATACATCCCTCACCTTACTCTCCAAGATATTAGCCTCCTCCAAATGAAACTAGGAATGAAAGAACATATGTTCATTTTCATTCAGAATAATGATGATTATAAGACTCTTAAAGCCTCTCCATACAACCCATTACCTGTTTCCTTCAAAGAACATGTTATCAACTAATTATTCTTAGTAAATATGAAAAAAGAAACACTAGGACACAAAGTTTTTAACTTTGTGTCTAATTGTGTCCTCCATAGAAATAGTATGATTCATGATATACCACATGAGGGCATTAAATATGAGCATTATGTTTTTCCAAAAAATATATATTTCATGCTACTATTTTGGGACTTTCTAATATGGACAGTCGATACTTCATAGCCGAGAGGATCCCAAAAGATTCACCAATAAACACATGTTTATCAAGATCCATTAAAAGTGTGTATCCTTGAATTATTATGAAAAATATATTCTATTCATGAATAAAAATTCTCAAAATGATTTATCTAAATCTCTATTTAATAATATCTACCAAAATTTCATAATTTACACTTAATCCAAAAAATATGGGATATTTATTTAAATATTTATGAATGTTATATCATTTCTAATGAGTGTACATTTTAAATCATTCTGAATAAATATTAATCATTAAGAATATTATAAAATTCACAAATTTATGGATTAGTCAACCAAATAATTGATGTTGTTTAATAAAATAATGGTCATGGGAAAACGATTAAATTCATAGAGATCATAAAAAAATGCATTGAGTAGAATTATGACTTTTAAAAAATGTATCAGTTTTAGTTATTTAGATATATGAGTTTTCCTATAAACTCATTAACTAATTAATAATACTCTTAGGGGAATATGAGATGACAATGAATCTGAAATGTATTTTTGTAAGATAATCTAAAAAGTTATATTTTAAGGATATAAGGGGTCCAAATCTAAATTACAACTTAGATGAAAAACACATCAACAAAAAAAACATTGTTACTAGTAAAATGAATATAAATTAATGAAACTAAGGGTTTTCTATAAAACCCATATATATCATCTATTTTTTGGATTTTTTTTGAAAATCAATGTATGGTATCTTTGTTGTAATGATGAATGTGTTGGGGATATTCAAAACCAACAATGAATAATATTTAGGTTTACAAAATGAAGAATCGATAAATATCTAATGATAACAATATAATAATAGACAAAAAAATAATAATATATGTGAAAAAGAGGTAGAAGGTAATATAACCATCATAAAATTAAGATAATTTAAAATTCCATATATTTTCAAATATGAGTGGATTAACAAAAATTCATTAAGAAGAAGTAGAAATTTTTAATAAACAAAATGAGGATATTGATGTTAATCTATAAGTATATCATGAATGTTATATAGAATAAATTGAAACAACATGGATGTAGAAGATGGTGATAATAAGATATATAAATTATGTATCTGAATATATTGAAATATATGAATATAAAATAAATACAATTGAATATGTGACTATAAAAGAAACATACTTCTTAAACATTACTTGGTTTTTATTGAATTAAATGAACAATTGAAAAAAATATATGTTTATTTTTTGGTGATAAATATATTGAAGAGATTTAAAGGAATATTGATTACCATATCAATAGATGTTTATTTTGAAAAATAAATTTAATTCATAAAATGAATATAAAATTATTGTGAGAATCTAATAAAACTGGAAAAATAACATAGTGTAATTACTAAATTAAATTATAATGAATCATAGTGAAAAAATGTGGGTGTCTTGTAAATTTAAGACTATTTATAAGGTAAATATTTTTATTGGTTATTTTTAAGAATTAGAAAATGAATAATAACAGAAATATATATAAATACATTCTATAGAGAATGGAATGAAACATATATAGTTAGATTTAAAATGAAACCACTAAATGTATTTATAAATTCCTTAATAAATTTTTATATATTTTATAAAAGAAAAAAAGAATAATTTTTAGTTAATGAATTATAATTTTTCCGCTACAATGGTAAGGCAATGTAATATTGTAGAGGGGAAATGATTAATATATGGGTCAATGTAATTAAGAGAGTAAAATGGTGAATGATATCATATCTTAAACAACAATATAAAATTTCCTTTAATCATTAATATTTTTATTATTATAATAGTGGATACAAAGTATTATATGACATGATATTGAATGGTTTAATTTTATATAAATAATCATTGATAAATCATCAGTTAGTGAAAAATATTTTTTTCCTATTAATTAGTAATTTTTTTATACATGATAAGGAACACGTTATGGTCTTTCTTTATTTATGTAAATATTTATGTAATAAATTTGTATCAAATTATTTTTATCTAATATGATAAAAATTGAGAATGTTAGGGAAACAATATTGGAAGTGGATCTTATGGAAATAAAGAAGACACTTTAATATGGATCCTTGATATCCAAAGTTCATATCACATGATTGATCATGTGAGAATTTGGCAAAACATAAAGAATCATTAGGTAGTAATGATTTATTTATTTTAATGATATTCCTTTTCATATCTAACAATCCATGATTTAAATATATGGGTTCCATTAAATATGTTAATTTTAGCGTCTTATTGCTCCAAATGCAACACCAAACTAAAACAAAAGTGATATATATATACATATACAATGCATGACTATTATATGAAAGACATTTAATTAGATGGATGGAATATTAGTCACCAATTTATAAAATATATGTATTATGAAAATTATCTTAAATTTAGTATGCATGAATTTAAATTAGTTTACATAAAATGAAAAGTAATATCATTATTTGATTTTACAATTATTTTTCAAAAAAATTCATTATATGTTTTTATAATTTATATTTGAAGAATAATATGATTAAAAAATAAAAATTATAGTTCAAATTAATAATAGTTCAATCGATATTTTTTAGTATATAATATGGAATAATAATAATAATATCTAAGAATTGAAAATTACATTTTCCAAGAAAAATTGGTTTTAAAAATATTTTATGAATTTTAGAAAAAATTTAATTTATAAATTTCATAATTTTAAATTTAAAAGTTTTACATAAATTTTTTATTTTCAAATAAAGATTTATATTTGGATAAATATTTGGGTTATTTTAAAAAATATTAATTTTTTTTTGAAATTTATCGTTTTTGAAAAAAATATTGTTTATGATTTTATCATTTTGTATGTGTATCTTGGAAAATTAAAATTATGTTCAACTAATAAAAAATTTATTTAAGTAATAAAAGTATGAAATTTAAAAACTTATTAAATATTATAAATATTATGTTGAAATATTTTAGAAATAAAATAAGTTGTTAGTTTCTCAAATAAATCAATTTTTTATTTTAGTACTATTTTTTCATAGATAGATTTGGTATTGGAATTCCATGAAATCATCATACATTTTATTTAATTAGATATAAAAATAATATTTCAATTTATAATTATAATTAATATGTCATATATATAAATTCTATGACCAAAAAGCATATTTTTCTCAAAATATTTTTTACCCACTTTTTGAGCTAATCCTAATAATTTATTTCCAAAAACATTGTAATTTAATTATTAAAAATGACTTATTAATTTAAAAATAAGATTTTTTAAATTATATATAGGTTTAATTATTAATTTTATAATTAATATTTATTAATAAGTATTAAAATTATTTAAAATGTAAAATTTAATTTTAGTAAATTTTAAAAATGTTATCATCAAAAAATAATAAAAATAAAATTTTCCCCCAAATAATAATTTGATTGCTTTTGGACCAAAAAATAAATTGCCATACAATTTTCTCTATTTCAGAATGGTACAGACCATGACCTAATCACATCGGTGTGAGTTTCTCCTTTATTAAATTCTCTTATGAAATAAGGAATGAAATCCTAAAGGAGAAAATAGTTTTATAGACATGGCATAAAAGATACATACTTAAGTCTTGAATTACATTTGAAAACAGAAATTCTAACATACATTTTTTCTATAATATCATTATTCCTTCTAGTATATCCTTTCATATCACTATTATTAAACTTAATGTATTCTAGGTAATGGAAAAAAAATAATTATTCCCTCAAATAATATATAAGGGTTAAGTAAATTAGAGTCTATCATGAATTAATATTCATAAATTAAATGGAAAGGTACATAATTGGACACACATTCCATTTAAAAACATGACTATCATGATAAAATAATACATAATTTACATATTAAGGAAAATAATTTAAGACACATGATATATAAATAATTTGAATATATATGAAATAATCAATATGGAATTGTAAATAATAGAAAAACCATCAATTTAACCAATATAATGACAATAAAATGCATCAAAAGATAATTTCTGTGAAAATTTATTATAGAAAATAATATTTGAATTATCAATTATAGAAATTCTTAATTATTGGACATCATGATATGAGAAAATATGAACACATATAACATCAATATGTTTCCTCGGGATTGATTAAAACTGGTTTGAATAACCCCATTTTACAAAGGATGAAAAACTAATTCATCTCTTGAGAGTACCAATTCATCTAGGGGATATCTTTAACAGTGACACTCTCAAGTAGGCTGGTCCAATTCATTCCTCATATATCAAATAATTTATTTAATTCCTAAATGATTTTCCTTATCATAAAATATCTATATCGTGTAAAGAATATAGAATTATAAAAAATTTCTTAGATAAAAAATAACATTAAATTTAGAATAATTTTTGTAAACATTTTATAGAGTTTATTAAATAAACATATACATGAAAAATAATATGGATATTTTGGTGAAATATATTGTAAAATAATCAGTAGAAATTGAATATTTCAAGGGAATGTTAATTACTACAAAAAAAATCATGAAAGTGCATATCAATACATTAAAAGATAAATTTGTTCATAAAACAACCATATAATTAATAAGTATATTAATAATACAACATATACCCAATAGATTATAATTACTGTAAGTGTTTTTTTCATTCATGAATAGAAAAACCATAAAAATATCGTTAAAACAATCTTTAAGAAAATATCCATCTCTTCGTGAAAATGACATTATAAAAATAAATATTGATAAAAAATTTGTAAATACATTTTTATTGATATAAAATTTTAATCTGATAAAATATGTTTTAAAAAATTGAGTGGTCATGAATGTTATAAATTCAGTTCATGTCATACATGTTAAAATGATGATACCTTTTACTTTTTAGTAAATTCCGAACATGCATTATTTTGAAATAAAAATAAAGAATACATTCAAAAAATTATAAAATGTAAAAAATTTTAAAAATTTATTTAATAAATCAATTGGAAAAGCTTTAATTGTTTTCAAAACATATTTATAAAACATGGTATTGTTAGAAATCTGATTTCCATCCGATGAATGAAATGAAGCCACATATTCTTAAAAATATATTATCTATTATTTTAAGTATCATATATTTGGAAAATGGAAATTTTAACGAAAAAAATTCATGCCTAAGAGGATGATATTAAAATTAATGGGGTTATTAAACAAAGATTAAATAATTTACTTTAATATAAATTCTGGTATAAACATTCTCTATTAAAATGACATTATGAAAAAAACCCTTCAAACTATTATAATATTGTAGTGAGAATTAACCAAAGAATTGATTAGGTCTATGAAATTTGAATACACATATAATAATTTTATGTTACACATAATATAATAAAAATTATATATACCAATAATAATAGAATATTAATGAAAGTGAAGAAGTAATATAATCGAGAGAAAGAAATTGAGTTATGAATTTCATTTATACATGTAATTTTTTTTCAAATACAAATGGATGAAATAATTAAAATTTAATGTTATTATATCATGAATAATGAATTATTCAAGATAATACATTTCAAATGGTAATTATATACACCATATAAAACTAATTATGTGCGTTATTGTACAATATGCATCAATGGAAAAATTTGAGATAAAGTCCCTTACCTCACGATACCTTTATGTGGAATATTATTTATACTATGTTATAGTGGTTTATACATGTTATTGACTTATAAAAGAAAAATAATAAAATTAATAATATCCAATATGGTCCTTTTATTACATCATATCATTTTTTTAATTATATTTAATTATTTTGATTCCATGAGTGATAAGTACCTATTTTTTCATTCGTGGTTTGTTATGAGAGATCTGATTCTTGAAAATATTATATAGTTACATATTATACATAATAATAATATTGACATAAATTTAATATTTATATATAAACTATATTTTTTACGAAAAATGATGAAATACAGTTTTGATAAATGAGGAACAATTCGATCATGGAGATAGTATGTCATACGTATGCAAGGGTAACATTTCCTTTTTTTCAATGATCATTATAGAAATGGGAGAAGTAATATTTTATATTTCCACAATTATCCAAATATCAAATTATTTCTTTAAATATATTTAAATATATAATCTATGTGATGTGGTGATTAAAAGAGAGTCACATCGCTTCGTGAAGGTGGTAATCTACACGTACACGGGCAATGTTATCATATTTATGTGAGTGAAAATGTAAAAATAATTTGATATATTGTATTCTAATAATGATAAATATGATATTAATATCATAATTATATTATTAATATAATTATTATTCATAAAATTTAATCAAATTACATTTCATGTAAATCATTAGTGAAAAACATATCGCATCGCTTCCTGAGGTGGTAGTATGTTATACACATGAGGGGTGTTATCATATCCCTTAAAAATGGAATTATAAAGAGAATATATGATATAATCACTAAATATGTATAATTATGATATAAATATCATACATATATATATATATATTATTTCCATTATCATATCCATCCATGATAGGTGGTGTGGGAAAAAATGAATAACAACGGTTCACGAGGAAATAGTCATACATACACATGAATAATGATTTCATAAACCATTTGGTCTATGTATATCATTTTTAGGCCATTACCTTAAAATTTCCACATATTAGTATATTTAATATACCAAAATTTTATATATCACAGTTTTCCAGTAAAAATTTTAGGATTTGGAGATTTAATGAAATTAAAAACACTAATTGAAGACGATTACCTCTTTTTCAGGTAACTTCCTTAGGTTTTCTCCAAAATACATACTAAGGTTGATTTAAGACTAATATAAGTCTTATATGTTTATATTGCTTCATTTTATAAGTAATTTAGGATGGAATCGGTTGGACCAAATGCTTTTGATGGTGTGAATAATAGTGGTGAAGGGTGTCCTATTATAATTTTGGTGAGTGACACACTTATAATCCTTGAAAAAATGGTGTACCCGCACATTTCACATTAAATTACGGTAAAAATGGATTATTATAAAAAATTATAAAATATATTTTATAAATATAAATGTGAAATATATTTTATAATGGTTTCTAGGTAATTTCAACCCTTATCATTTTGGTTTACCCTCGACAAATCTATTTTAGCCATTTATGTAGTAAATAACTTTTAATTTATTACCTATTAATTTATGTCAAAAAGTATGTTTATAATTAAATATAATATAATTTTTTATGTTTAAAAATATGAGATCCATTTTTCAAAATAAAAATCAAAATATTAGAAAATGTTAATTTTAAATTACTACTGCATACCTAATGCGAAAACTGGTTTTCAAAGAGAAAGTTGTGCAAAATATTACAATGTTTTTATACAAAAATTATAAATGAAAATAATTTCAATTACAAAAATGTTATTAATAGATATATAATTGAACTATTTTTATTTAAAACCAATTTAAAATATTATTTATCCTTGTAAATTATTTAAATTAAAAGAAAATTTTTATTTTATATTCAGTATTTTCTAAATTTTATCAAAAAGAAGAAATATTTCAGAAAGATACAATAACATCACCATAATATAATTTTTATATTATAATTTCAATAAATAATTTCATTTAATAAAATAAACTTGTATGTAGTAAAAATATGTTTTAAATTATGTGCACAAATCACGATTAAACCTTCATTTTCAAAGAATACAATTATTCAGAAAACATTTATTTATTATTTTAAATGATTATTATTTTACTTATAATAAATTGATAACCATTATTTTCATAATTTAGTTGTTAATAATCATATTTTAGCACTAAAAATCTAGTTTATAAAGGTATACTATAATATAGATCTTTTTATCTTGGGGATGTGTGTTTCGCAAGCTATCAAATAGATTAAATTTATATAAAAATAAATAGTGTAAAGTATTATTTTTTATTTATTATTTACATCCTGATGTTTCATGTCATACGCAATAAAAAAAATATTCCTTTAAAATATTACATTTCTTCATTTTCCCCACATTAAATAAATGTTTTACTCATAATTAAAACATGAACTCGATAATCAATTGTTTGAAATTTTAAAGGATATTTTTTGAAAAAACCACATAATAAAAGAGTTAATAAAAAATCCAATTCAAAATTAAAAAATATATTGATATGTTCATATATAATAAAACATTTAAATGTTTCCATATAAAAGAACATATATGGGAAATGAAAACATTTGCATTGAAAAAAAAAGAAAAAATAATTAAAGGGATTGATAGAGGATATTGGTCACAAGAAAGTGAATGATCAATGGAATGTTAAGGACCTAAAAAAATAAATTTATGATGATTTAACAAATCATAAGATTTACTAAACCATATTATTCATTGGATATAAATTTAATATGATAAAGATATTGTTTTAATATCCTTGACCAATAGTCGAGTAATTATTTTACTGTCATAGAATATATGAAAATATACTTATTTTATATGTTTTTATTTTTTTTTAAAATAATTTAACATATCTTTTTCCTTTGATCAGTTTCCAATTCATTAATTACAACAAGTAATGAAAAATGTACTTTTTTCCTGAAGCACTAAAATTCACTTTTAAAGGATTATAATATCTATAATATAATAATAATTCATTCATTCAGTCTATAGTTATTATTATGAGAAATGGCTCTCATATGTAATCGAATATGAATAAATCACTATATGGTGATGTAATGAATTAATATCTAAAAACTCATCCAAATTTAAAATTAAACCACATCATAAATGGTTATCCATATGACCCTTCCAAAATATTATTATCAAAATTATTATGAATAACATCACAGAATTTCCAATATTATCATACAATTAAACCATCATACATCATAATGTAGCTCTTAATCATCACATACCAAATGAGTGAATAACTACATAACTTATTCTCTTGAAACATTATAATAACATAAATTAATATAATAATTTATTGAAAACATGCATACTTCCATATTTATTTAGTAAAAATTAGTTACAATATATATTACATAAATAAAAAAGATTGTGTAAACTCAATCAATGATTGTGTAAACCACTTTTCAACAATTCATTAATCAGTCCAAAGGTACTCAGTTCCATACAATTTACATTATCCATGTCAATAATATATTTATACCATCATAATTATCTCATCATCAAAAATTAATAAGGTTTATCTTTTCGTCATTCATGTTCTCACTATGAATATCAACTTTCCACAAAATAATTTTTCCTGGTCATTGATAATGTTCAATATATGATTTCAAATCCTTGATGAAAATGTATTTTAGTTTAATACTTACAAATTTCAAAGTTATTATTACCATGATATCAATGATAATATTCAGAAATAAAAACAATTAAATCCAAACATAATAACACTAGTTATTCAACTTCATCTATGGGAAAAAATTAAGACTGACCATGATCAATTCGCTTCTATTTATGTATATTCCTTTGACTCTTGGGTAATTAATTTACATAGGGACCCATATCCTTATAGTTGAAGCATTGAACATTGGATTATTTTCTCCTACCCTTTCAATCATAGAAATAGTTACCATTCTTTCAAAAATTAAAGGAAACTCCAAATCATTTTAAGAAAGTAGTAGGGTGTTTCTTTCAATAATCATAATATTCTAGAAAATAATTAATTCCCTTGATCCCTTTATATATATTTTTTACATACCATAATCCTCTTCTATTACATCACTTAAAAAACGTAATAATTATATAATTATTTCTTTATCATGTTTGACCATGATTCTCTGTCCTCATATGATTAGAATGATTTATAGGCAAGTTTACCTCAAAATATTATATTAAATACCATTAAATAAAATATCATTCATACTTATTTTATTATGTGGATTTTTGTGTGTAACATCACTAAACTGAAATCCATTATACTAGTTCTCTGATATAGGTCACCACATCACCTCACAAATGTGTCCCCGTACTCTAGATGATTATGCCTAGATACAAGGGTTTAATGGGTCATGTTGGGAGACTATAACCTCTTTAAAGGGTAATCCACAATATAAAACATATAAAATAGTTGACAAACAAATAATAATAAAGAAACATGTATTACTAATGAAATCCAAAAATAGGGTACAACCACAAACAAACCAAAAATATGTCATGTTGTGCTAATAGTTACAAGTGTGAAGGAATCCCAAAAATAAAAGAAACAAATAAATCCACCAAACAGGTCTTAAATCTATATTCATACCCTAATCAATGAACATCCCAATCCCAACTCAACTCCCTAACATAGGGACATTGCCCTCGTCCTGACCTGCAACCATGAAATCTACTCAGGTACCCAACAGTGACTCGAGGAGGGTGTGAGTACAACTCAGTAGGCCATGAAAACGATGTCTACAAAATATGAACTATAAACAGATAGTTCATGAATGTATAAAATAAATGAAAAGGGAAACCAAAATACAACTCAGGTTCCATTAGTTGATGATATTCATTTTAACCAGTTCCATCATAACACCCATTTTCATCACTTATACTGTCTTCGTTACTAAATCCATTTTCATAACATCCTAAATGGGTTAGGAGCATACATCAATTACAAAATAGCTTAATTCATAACATTTATAAGCATAATAGAATAAATAAACTCCCATATCGATATAGGGATAAGTATTTGATAAACATTTACATAATGATTTCCTTGGATCCTTGGTCCAGGTAGTCTCATCAAATGTAACCATTAGGGTCATAGATCCTTTATCCCATTCCCTAACCCATGAATTATGAGGTTTGATTAGACCCTCAGTATAACTTGACCTATGTGCATAGATCCTCAAGTCCAATACCCCACAACTACCCATCCATGTGAACATACTTATTTATCCATCAACCATATATACCATATCACAAACCATATATATTCAATACATGTATAAATTACAATTCATATTTATTGGAATATAAACCAACAAAAATACAAAAACCATTAACACATATACCATTTATATCAATTATCCAATTTAATAAATTCATCCATTGAGATACTTCAATACATTTACACATTTCCATTAAAAATTAATAATCCATTTGGCACATTCACATTAATCCATTAAATGTTTTTCATATAATGCCACAAAATCCCTTAAACCATTGCAAATAACTAGACGCAACCACTATTAGTTACTATATATGATTTTACCAAACATAAAAATAGGGTTTTTTCACTCTAATTTTTCATAAGATTATTTCATACTTAACATTACCATGTTCCATGTTCAATAATTTTGGCACAACCCATGGGTATCCCAAAATTAGTCATATCAGCCTCAACACATCCCATGGGGATTAGTAGGGGTTTAATTAATTATTTATCGGTCCATTTTACCAAACCCTATCAATTCCATCAAATTCATAATGATATATGACAAAGAACAAAACCACACATGCACAAATCGACAATAAAAATATGGGATATAACCTGTCAACCACCTACCTCAAATACCAAGAAGAACACACCATAAACCATAGATTTATATCAGGATTCAAACACCCATTGAATCCATAACATAAGATCCACTAGAAAAGAGGGCTTTAGGGATTCATAAGAATAAAATTGAAAGCACAAGACCTAATCCGAAAAAGTGAAATAATAGAAGTTATAGACATACCTAGAGATTTGATCTGCAACTCACGAAACTCCAAATGGACTATAATCAAAGGAGATCATCCCTTGGGAAGAATTTTGGGTCATGGATCATTACTAGGGATGGAGGAAGAAATTTTTATAAAATAATGTGAGGAAATTAAAATCATGAAGGGTAATTTGGAAATTTTTAACCTTTTAATAGGGAACATGGGATAGCCACATAGTTATCCAAAATATGTGCTCACCATGCACCTTCCTCTACCCAAGATTGGTCCAAGTTGCATGGTTACCTGGGGATTCATCACGATTTGAAAAACCATGTAGAATTCCTTAATCCATGTCTATAAGTTTTTCCCTACCTCCCTGCATGGTTTTTTTATCCGTGCACCTATATTTTTGGTTAGCATGGTTTGGGCTCATAGTTATCCCTAACCATACACTAACTGTGGAAGATTCACTGGATGGCCATTTTTATCCTTCATTCAAATCCCAACCCCATGAAACACCCCTCATCCTCTTCGTAGACTCAGAATACATTCCACTAACAGGATTTAGGATATTT
Source organism: Viscum album (assembly GCA_963277665.1). Taxonomy (NCBI): domain Eukaryota; kingdom Viridiplantae; phylum Streptophyta; class Magnoliopsida; order Santalales; family Viscaceae; genus Viscum; species Viscum album. Next base: position 121,503,202 of record OY728119.1, read on the forward strand.
AAAACAAAATTTAAGCAATAAAATACCTCGATTATATTTGGGATCATAAACATCCCAAAATTTTAACGGTTCGTCACTAATCATCTCTCCCCAAGCATCAATGAGATTCCAAATAAATGAAATTGGGCCACTAAACCCACATATATAAATCTCTCTCCCATGTTTCTTCTGGAACACTATCATGCTATCATAAAAATCAAACTAAGGGAAATATTCCCCCCCCCAATAATTTCTCTTTATGATCCACAATATAAACCAGATTCTCCTCAATGGACACATTATCCTCTATAATAACATCATAAACATTTATCACATGAGTTGGATCATGGTAATACTTTTGAATCTATGACATAAGAAAAACATCATGTATACCAGTATACCATTGTGGAAATGGAAATCAATATTCCATCAGTCTGATCATCTCTAAAATATAAAATGGCCCTACATACCTAGCTACCAACATACCCTATATATCAATCATTTGGTGACCCAATATTGGTGAAACTTAGAAAAACACATGATCAACCACCAAAAACTCAAGTGGGCTACGATTCCGATCTATATAAGGCTTTTTAATGCCCTATGATATATCCATATGTTTCTTAATCAACAAAATATTTTTCAAAGTATCCTTTATGATACTCGACCTTGACAGATCTAATTCCACACCCTCCATCCAACATAATGGAGATCTACATGATCTACCATAGAGTTCCACAAATGGTTCCATCTAAATTATAGCCTTTTAACAATTTTTTTAGGAAAAATCAACTCGTGTTAGATTATTTACCAGGATCCATAAAATTACTGGAGAAAATACCTTATTCTATCTTCTAGGACATGGATAATATGCTCTAATTTCCCATTTATCTGCAGGTGGAAATATATACTCCAAAAAAAATTCATATCAGGTACCTTCTATAATTATTACTAGAAGTGTTATGTAAAACAAAAATCATGATCCAAAATAGTGGTTAGTCATACCCCTTTCATATTTACTTCCTATAAAACATAAAACTCACCCAACTGATCAATGGTGAAAGTCTATCGAATCAACAAGAAGTGAGCCACATTAGTCAACTAATCCAAAAATATATAGGTTAGATCATTATTTTGAGGTATCAATGAGAGACCCACCATGAATCCCATCATTAAATCATTCAATTTGGACTTCATAATGGGAAATGGATATAAATATCCAATAAGTAAATGATTCGCATCATTTAAAAGCTAATAGGTATGGAATCGTGCCCCGAAACCTAAAACCTCATTCTTTTTCCCTGACCACCAATACCGCCTCTAAATATCACCATAACTTTTGATCAAAGTAAGATGTAATTACCACATTGATGTATGAAACTCATGAATCATCTATTCTCATAAAAACATTTGGAAAAAACTCATCCAAACACATCAATGACCACATAATCCCCAACTGCCAAACTGGAAGGCGACTCCCCACCTTTATGATGTTCCCTTAAAGCCTAACATTCTGAATCATCTTGATGTTTCTCTTTGATATAGAACATATGGATGGATTCAATAGGAAAGGGTGCAAGGATCATCTTCACATGGCCATTATTCACCTCAAGATACATCTTATCAATAGACAACATCATCATCCACTCTGAACATGATTCTTGAATCGCTTGATATTAGTATTCGAACAAAAATAATCTATAACACTATTTCCCTTCTTGGTGTGTAAACCATTTCGAATTCAAATTATTTCATGTATTCAATCCATATTGAATAAAGAACATTCTAATAACACTATGAGAAGATATATTTATGGATTTTATGATCATTGCTCACCAAAAACTTTTCTACCAACAAGTAATGCCACCAACATTTGATAGAATGAACCACCACAGCTAATTCAAGATCATGTGTAGGATAATTTATTTTTTGAGGCCTCTGTTTTCATAACCCAAATGATGCAACTCGGTTATACTGCATCAACACATCCTTAATACCAACACCAGAAACATTATAAAACAAGGTATACATCTTACATCAATCATGTAAGATCATAATCATTGTCATTTGCAACCACTTATTTAAATATTAAAAATAATTATCATATGTTTTAGACCATTAAAACATGATTCCATTCCTTTTCAAGCTCTAAAGTTGTTCTGTCGAATGAAAAAAAGTCATTGATGATCCTTTGGTAATATCTAGCTAATCTTAGAAAACATCAAACATAAAAAACATTTTTTTGATGCTCCCAAGACACAACTGACTACACATTATCTCAGTATATGAAAAAAACATCCTATGAGATGATGTTATCTAATAAATCTAAATCTATAATAAAAAAATAAAAATTAGATAGCTTGGCATATAGACTATGGTCTCATTGTGTACTCAAGATGATCTCATAATGTTTGACATGATCTTTATGAGTCTTAGCATATACCAAGATGTAATTAATAAATAAATCTAAAAATGATCTTGATACAGATGAAATATTAATTTCAATAGGACGATAAACACTTCCAGTGCATTGGTCAGCCAAAATGAAATCACAAAACAATCATACAACCCAAAACTTCTCCAAAAGGTTGTTAATGGTATATCAAAAGGACTCACCCTTAGCTGATGAAATATCAATCTCAATTCCATCATGGAGAACACTGAAGAACCTATCATCTGGTCTAAAAGATCATTAATTCTAGGAGTATGGTATCTATTCTTAATAGTCATCTAACTCATCCTCATAAAATAGAAACATAGTCATAAATATCCATTCTCTTTATTAGAAATCAATATTGGATATCCCTGAGAAGATGTAATAGGATGAATAAACACTTTATTTTCTAATTCCTCCGATTGAGTTTTATGTTCATGGAGTTTTCCCAGATCCATTATATACAGGTAAATGGAAAATATTTTTGCTACCGGAAGGAACTATAACTTTAATTGAATATACCACGTGGGTGGTATCATGGATAATTCCGCATGTGAAACATCCTTAACCTGACCCAAAACATGTGGAAAACATGTTCCCCTATTTTCCAATCATCAATCATGAGACATGCCAATTGGGTTGTGATTTCACCCAACTCTTGAAAAAGATTCCCTTCATGTCCTTCCAAAACATCCTATTCACCACAATGGACATATATATCTCTCTCAAGAGAAATTATTGTTACCCTATGACTGTAAAAAATCATATGGTCTTGGTACAACACTATGAAAACAATTCCCAAAATCAAATCAAAACCCAACATATCAAGAGCCTAAAAATCTCATAGAAATTGGTACTCACCAATCATGAGAGAAACCCCATTGAACTATTGAATATTTGTTACTCACATCCCTAATAGGGTATTGATCGGCATGATCCCATACACACATCGGAAAACTAGGCCCAACACAACCACAAATTGAGAAAATATAAAGTAATGTGAAGAAACTATATCAAACAATGTAATAACATGAGTGGAAGCTACAATGAATGTGCCTATAACAGTAGATGGTTTAGCCTCTCGACCTCCAGGTATAGACTAAAATGCTTAAATATGACCCGAACCTTTTACCTAGACCCTAATATGAGTTTATGGAACTTATTTTATTCCGACATGGATTATATCCCCCCATATTACCACATCCACCACCTCTACCAATACGACCAATAGATCTTTAACTACCTTACTGGAATAGGGTAACTGACCCCCTGCAATCAGTTTACATCATCCTTAATACACTCTATGTGCCTAGCTATCGATGGTTCATATTGATCCTCTACACATGCCCAATTTTCTCTCATTCTCAACACTCAACAAGTTGTCAGGGGAAATATCTGTACATGTTCCAAGTCATTCCACCCAGATAGAAAAAACACTTGGTCACCATTTGAGGAGATGATTCCTCTCTTATGACTATTCTTCATGATACCTACATTTTCATGATTTCAAAAATGACACTTCCTACATTCTGAAGTCACACTACTAGTTGATCCAATAGGAACAAAAAACCAACAACCCCAAGGCCCATTTGTGTTCCCTTTTTAAATAATGTCTTCCTGCTCCACTTTTGTATGCCTTTTTAAATGGAATATGCTCACCTGGGACTTGATCTCATACTTGAGTCAATATTTTACATGTCTCTTTGTCACAACCTTGTCACCTTCCAACAATGGAACAAAACATTTCATATCCATGAAATGTCTATCACAATTCATTGTTGACATCGTTCCCAAGGTTAACCTCATACGATATGTATCCCACTCATGTCTCAAGTTCACTGTGTAGGAATTATTTAGATTATGTTTTTAGAATTCATTCCACAGCATTTCTTCAGCATACTGAGTCTGAATAAGGATATCCCACAAATTCTTTTCTAGTCCTCACAACTTATATTCCTCCAACATGAGCCCATTATTTACAAAATTGTATAAGTTATCTAAAATTGTCTATATAGTCTCTATCCAGAACATTGTATTCTTGAGTTCACCATCCATGTCTAATATTGTGGGGTGCTACAACTGAAACTCCTGGTTCAGATCAAACATACTTGAAACAACCTTCCCCGGGTCCCATTCCATAATCTGCATAAATACAATAATTTTCTCATGGAATTGATCTTCCCCTTTATTCCATTCAACACCTAGAACAACTTACCCCACCTCTTGAAAATAATTTTTAGTTATTAACTCTTACCACCAAACTGATATATGTAATCATGGTGGAGTTTCTCTATGATTCCAAACAAGAATCTTAGAACACATAACATAAAGCATCCTCATTTTAAATAGAATAAATACTTACACTATCCATAAACAACGTATTTCCTATACATTATCCCAATATACATCTTCAAATCTAGAACACCACCCTCTATCATCCCTACCATGGTTAATGTTCTATAATCGGTAAACTGACCTATATAGTCACATGCCTTTAATTAGACACAATTTTTAAACCATTTCCCATCCACAGTGAAAAACATTATTCTTTAGGAACATCTATATCATTAAAGTACACTTAAATTAACCTTTTAACTTATTTATAACTCATTATAACATATATTTTAACACATTCAGGCACCTTTATTAAGCATAGTTATTTAACAATTCCTTGACGTTATTTCAATTTAACCATTTACATCATCCTCATTAGGTATTTTTTCTAACACATTCCAATGGGGTGCACCCAATTCATTGTTTTCTTGAATGGATGGGATGTATTGTTACCTTGAATTCGTGCTTTACAAAGGCTAGTGAGATTCATCAATTCATCATAGTTGTCTTCTCTTTGATCGAAATAGGATGATGGGAAGTTATTCCATCCATTCATTCATTCCACTTCACAATTCATTGCCTAGTCTGTGTCTCCCTTATAGATTAAGACATTTGTCATGAACATAATTCCTAGTGCCATCTATTTTGTGGATACTGGTTAATTATGATGCTTCTGTATGGACATTTTATGGTGTCTAGTCAGGGTAGAAACCTTCAGTCATGGAAGTAGTCACATTAGGCATCACTGATCTTTTTTGGACAGTGGAACATTGGAGAACCTACATTCTCTTCCAAAGTATGTATTATCAATAGCACGAAAACCCAAGTAATCCCACTTTTATTGTGTGGTATCTTATGCCTGTTTAATTTATTATGATGTTTTCCTTAGGCATACCTTGTTTAACATGAGTAATTATGTGAGTTTAATGTCTTGTAGAGATGGTTACACTAATGTTTTGTCTTCAAGGGTTTCATTAGTAATATAATGTCTAACATGAGTTAGGTCACAAGTATAACATATTTTGTTGATGAAGGATAGATTAGAATACTTTTAATGTTGGATCATATAGGTACATCTCTAGAAGAGCGAACCTGGAAAGTTTACCAAATCGATGGATTAGAATGAACATATGAGAGCATAGTCTAGGTGGTGCATGCCATAATGGGAAGATGTCACACTATGAAGGATTACATCCCTATGATGGTGGCTCTGAGGTTTACAATTGGATGGGTTTTAATACCTTTTACAATAAAACCAATTGATGTGTCCCATAAAGGGATATATGTCACACCATGAAGGATGATATAGAGACCAATGAGGGTGGATCAGGGAGGTGGACGTCATGGAGGGGGACCCTAAGGTTTACCATTGTTTGGGATTGAACCTCAAGGAGGATTCCTATGAACCCTATATAGAATATGGGGAACAAAACCCAATTATATCTAAGAGATGGTTTGTGGATTATACATGGATACCTACTTGTTTGAAGAAGAGAACACTTAGTTGGGTGAACATGGATTGTATGGGTCTTATGAATGGTTAGCTTCCTGGGCTCTACTAGGAGAAGCAATGATGTGGATGGAATGATCTAACCATGTTTTGGTGGATTGATTAAGAATAATGTTGGAATGGTGGAAATATTTATGGAATATATTGAGTTTGGAGAGTGATGGGCTTGAAACTCATGGAGGATTATTTTGTATCCTAGTGGGTGTGAATTAAATTCCATGTAGTTCAAGAGTGGGGAGGTGAGACATATAAGAAGGTGGCCTACAAGAATGGACATCATGGATAGAGACCTAAAGGAGTTTTTACCTTGGGTTAGGGAACGACTCTCCCTAGATATTGTGACTCGAAGGAAAAACCATGATGGGACTGGATAATGGTCTTAAACTTTGACAAGGCTTGCTACACACCATATTTATGAGATAGAGACCAGTTTCTACATAGTTTAGGATGGAATCGTGGCTTACACATGAATGGATACCCTTTGGAATGATTGGGCTTATGCATGGTATCAAACCCAAATAGGGTACATCCCCAGGAGGACGAACGAGAGTTTACCATTAGTTGGGATTACAACCAGGAGAGGCTTCCTATATACCCTATATATAGGATAAGGATCAAAATATATGTAGTTTGGATGCGTGGGTAATGGGGTTTATGCATGGTTATTATCTCGAGAAGAAGTATCATGGGCACTGTTAAACTCTAAGCCCACATGTGTCATGTTAGGTGTGAGAAACAAGAGGTAGAAGTGGACCTGATGATCGTGATGTGAAAGGAAAGACCACAAGAGATTATGTGGGGCTGAGTCAAGACTAAAGGACTAGGGGTATATAGATTGGGGATTACTCTAGAAGGGATGTGTGAATAAGATATTTTTTCATTTAGGTAGGCTTTCATTCCATTACAGTAGGGAAAGAAAGATCTCACTCCAATGGAGATGAGTGGGTGTGGAAAATACCTAAGGTGTGACACCTCATGTGCATTGCACACGGTGATACTATAGTTTGACGTCATATAATAAGGATGAAAAGGCATGGTAATTTAAAACCCAATTGCTCAAATGTGGAGGAATCACTCCTAACCCCTTTGACATACATAATTGATACCCAACCACACTTGGGAAATGAAAAGAATCATCAATGCCTGATAGGAGTGGGGAGGAGGAGTGGTTAGTCGAGGGTTCCCTATTAGAGTTGTTATACCAAAACTCAGGGGCCATTAGCATACCAATACAAAAAAGGAAAGAGATAGGTAAAAACAACATGAGATACCACATGAGTAGTTAGGAAATCACTTCATACTAACATGGAGGTCCACACAAAGGAAGTTTTTGCAGTATGTGGGAGTCGCATGAAAGAAGCGATCGGACATGGTGCATTAAAGAAAAAGACAACCCATGGAATCTTATAGAGAATGTACACATAAGAGTGTGTACAAGCACATAAAAACAAGGGATGCAAGTGAAATATGGATGTGTACAAGGGAACATGGTGCATACAAGAAGGGTATTTTGCGTGAACCTTCTTATGCGATTGATATATGCAAGAAGGGTCTTTTAAAAGAACCTTCTTTAGGACAAAAATGAATTGGGTGAGGTTCAATCCAAAATGGACCCACCCAAGGGGGCACCCATTAGTGACCTGTCGCAGAAGATTCTATACCATGAATCCATTACTTGATTGCAGTCATGGAAGGGGTCAGTTTGCACATGCATGATCAATGGATTGACTTCTAGGGAGTTATCCCAAAAAGGAATGGGTTCACTTATATTTATAATAGAAATAAATTGTGGGAGAATGTGAGAAGGAAGATATAGAAGTGGTAATTTAACAAAAAATTGTTCACATAATATCCTTACATTTAGGTTGCACTTTTTCATTCCAACATCTACACTTGCAAATGTCTTTATTGGCCGGTTTTGGGAGGTTGGGGGGAATGATTCTTGGTAAAATTGCATTGGGTACATAAGGTCCTTTCACATGGATTCTTGTCTTGTACACAACTGTCCAAATTTCTGTTCACAATCCTCGGCCTTCCAGAAATGGTCTATTGATTCAAATGGGGTCTGTAGTTTTTTCTAGTAAGCTTACTTTAAACCATATGTGGAATATGATGCCATCAAATTCCACCCTCGGATTCTCAGTTGAAAGGGGACCATAAGGTTGGGTTCTGAGGGAAATTCCAAAGAGAATTGTACATTCATGGAGATGTTGGAAAAATCCTGGGATTGGTGTATAAGACTCATGGTGTGCGCGTGAAGGGCCTAGTACACAACTATAAATACATGGGAGACCTCTACATAGTACACTGACATTTCGTATAATAAGATATTTTCTCTCATGTGCATAAGTCTTTGACTTTTGTGTGGAAGAACCATGTTCAGTCAGTGCTTTACACAAAACCACTAAATCTTTTCCAAATCAAACATGGCTATATTTTTTGCAACCATCGACTGATCTTTCACATGGTAAGTAGTTTTCGGTGCTAAAACTCATCCTTTCATTCCATTTTCATAGTTCTTTCAGAACTTGATCGACATGGATGGGAAAAATAATGTTACTTAGAGGGAGGCTACCTTTGATGCACGAAGGGACATGATGATTATGAATCCCAAAATACTACATTCTGGATGTGCTAATAAAAACCATCATATAAAGAAACTAGTATTTATCATCCCTACAAAAAAAAGTGTTGATATATGGAATCTTTATCATTTCTAAAGAAAAAACTGATAAATTTAACAATTTATCAAAACTTTTTTTTATCACTGATAAATGGAAGCTTTATTATCACTTTTTTTAGAGTGGATAAATTGTATCCATTATCACCATTTTTTTCAGCATTGATAAAGGGTACCCTTCATCAGCACTATAATTTTAGCATTGATAAAGTTACATTTTATAAGTAATTTTTTAGAATTGGTAAACATCAAGAATAAATAAAATGGAATACTTCAATAAATAAGCAATATTAAAAATTTTATTAATTAACTAATTATTGATAAAAATTATTAAGTTAATTATAAATTATTAAATAATAAACATTTTATAAAATAGATAATATTAATAATTAATTTTAATAAATTGTATATATTAAGTATATAGATATAAATTAATGTATATAAATATGATTTATATATTAAAAAATATTTATTCTATCTACATAAAATAGTCATATAATATCAATTTATAAATAAAAAATATGAATTAAAAATATTGAATAGATTCATAGGGTAATGGAAAAATATTTGAATGAGTCATTTGGATTTTCAATTTAAGATACATCAAATGGGTGTTATATTGATTTCACGTATACATAATTAATGCATTTTTATATATAATGTGAACACACAAAACATATCCATTTTTTAAATATTGTTAAAGTGTAGTTATTTTTAATTTATTCAGTTTCACCCATTTTTAACATATATGCATGCATGCACGTAAAATTGGATATAGATATTATTTTGGAAAAAATATTTATATAATTATATATAAAAAATTATAAAATTATAATTAATATATTTAAACAAAAATATATTTACTATATTTATATTTATATTTATTTATTAAGTATATACATATATTTATAGTTTTTATGTATAATTATAATTATAAATCCTTCATTAGTACATGTATAATAAGAATATATAGAGCTAGGTTTTTATTAGAATTTCTGCACTAATAATGATGAGAATTTACTAGCACTAAAAAAGAGCTAATAAAATGAATATTTATTGGCACTAAATCATTATTCCTTATAAAAGGAATCTTTGTTAGCACTTATTTTTAAGTTCTAATAAAGATGTCCAGATCTATTTACATAATCATAACCATTTGTGATATCAGTAACTTTCCACGGAAGTCACCAACTATTGGTGCTCCTCCTCAGTTAATCGAAGTTCAAATCACACCATTCAACTACCTACAGTTGCTCAAACATCATCATAAATCTGGGGTTTGGTTGGAGTTAGGGTTTTTGAAGACGATTTTATTCAACCTAAAGATATAGGACATGAGTTTTTCTTTATTTACTTTCATTTCATTTTTTATTTCTTGGTCAACCATGTAATTAGTTATTTGTGGTCTGGTCCATGTTTATTCTTTTTATTTTATATTATGAACAAAAATATTTGGTTATGATCCATTTTTTGATTATATACTAATTTGTGGTCAAATTATTTTATATAATTCTTGTTCTAGATTATGAATAGAATAATTTGTGTGTGATATGTTAGTTTGATTGACTACCGATTTGTTTTTGGTCCTATCTTTTTTGTGGTCTTGTCCTTGTATACTTTGGTGAATTCATTATCATTGTTAGATATGAAATAATTGATCCACATCCCTAATTAATTGTAAAATATTCATTTGGAAATCATGGAAATTTCCACAACATCTGATTTATTTTTTATAATCATCACATTATTTATTATGGTAAATTCATCAATAAATGTGTTGTTGTAAAGATCACCTTATTGGAATTATGTCTCATGCGTCCAAAAAAATAAATAATTTTCAACTAAATATGATTATTGGACAATTTTTCACCCCTTTATGACTACCTTTAATGATTTTAACTTTTATATTATCTCAAAAATAAATCATATTTATCTTTTAGATTAGTAATGTCTCACTACAGATCTCAATTTTAATTTTGTCACAAAATTATTTGAGCAATATTACTCTACCTTCTATGACACAATGATTCCTCTTTAATTGAACTCAGATAGCTGGAAAGGTTGGAGTATCAATTTTGAAAGAGATTCCCACTAGTCCTCTCATGTGGTTTAATAATCATTCAGTATTTTAATATGTTTAATAGAAATATGTTCTTTCTAAATAAAACCTCATTACAATCATCACATATCTAATTTCCCCTAATTTTGTTTTATTTAAGACCATCAACAAACAAAAAATCTTATAACATAAAAATTAGTATGGGTTTGAATTTATTTTACTATGTTGTGATATTCTATTGTATGGGTTACATATATTTTTATCAATTTATGTTTATTATATATATATATAATTATAATTTTTTAGGGAAATTTAGAAATACAATTAAAATCCTACTTTACACTAATTAGTAACAACTTAGTGAGAATCAAACTTGAGACCTCACCAAGACCCCATTGAGCAACTACCAACCGAGATGGACCCTATGGGAATATATATATATACATACATGTGTGTGTGTTTAAATATATATCTTTATATATATTTTTATGTGTTTTCATAACTTATAATGTGAGAGTGATTTTATAAATATTTTTTCACAAATAATGGTTCTAAAAATCCAAATTAAGAAGAGAGTTTATGTATTTTCATTGAATTTGTTTTTAAATGTGCATTTGTTTTTTTAATTATTTTAATAAATCTAATTTCCCATTTTCTCAAATATACAAAAAAATTGAAATAATCAAATGTTGAGTTTCACTTAACAAAATTGTCTATAACTTTCACCTTTGAAAATGAATATCTTATGTCTATTTATTTATATATTGTAAATAATTAATCATTATTGAATCCAGTAGGATGGATAAGAATTGAAAATTAATTCATGCTAATCATTTAATAAATGAGTATGAATATGTAGTTAAAGAGTTCATCATGTTTACAAGAGATCATGCGGATTCCCATTCTAAAATCCTCTTTCCATGTTTACGTTGTTGTCATTCAAGAAAAATTAGTCCAAAAGTGTTGGAAGAAAATTTGATTTGTCATGGAAAAGGTCAAATCTACAAATTTTGGAATAAACATGGGAAAAACTGAATGTGGACACTTATTAGGATGATACGTCTTTTTATGAATCATTTGATATGAATACCATTGTAAATGATGATGGAGATCACATTGAATAATCAACTATTGAAATTCAAGATAACATTCGTGATTGTATAAAGATGTTTGAGGAGTTCAATTAATGTTCCAAGAAACCATTATATACCAGTTTTACTAAATACACAACATTTTCTACTATATTGAAGATATATTATTTTAAATCCAGATGTAGATCGAGTGAACGTAGATTTACATAGCTACTTGGTCTCCTGATTGAAATGCTACCCGATGAAAATAAACTACCATACTGAACACAAAACACTAAAATAATGTTATGTTCAATGGGAATGATCTCATAAAAAATACATTATTATCTAAATTATTTCATATTGTTTCTAAAGGACCATGAATCACTCATAAAATGCATGAGTTTTGTCATAGATCTATACGAGAAAAATGAATCAAGTCCTTTGAAATTTGTATGGTACTTTCCTATCATTCATGGTTTAGAATAAAATATGGATTTTAGGAAACCATGATATAATAAACATGGAATATAGATACAATAATTAATGATGGTAACCTATTTCATCCATCAAATTCTCCTCATTGGAAGAAAACTAATTATGAGTTTCAGAAAATTTGGAAATGAGATGAGAAATTTTCCTATCGTGTTGTTTATAGATGGAATAAATCCTTTTGGTGTATAGAGTAGTACTCGGAGCAAATGTCCCATCATGTTGTTAAATTATTACTTTATTTAATGTTTATGTATGAAGTGTAAATACATTAGGTTGTATTTTCATATATCTGGACCAAAGAAACTCAGTAATGACATTGATTTCTATTTGGATCTATTGATTGATATTCTAAAATTGATGTGGGATACAAGTGTTACTATGTATGATTTTTGTAGATATGAAGAAATAATATTGAGGGACATGTTGTATGGAACTATAAATGACATTGATTATTATGGTAATTTATTAGGCTAGAGCATGTTGGGGCGTCCCATTTGGTAAAAACACACACACAAAGTTCGGTTTAAACACTCCATGAAGACTATGTTTTTTGGACATCAAAATTTTTTTCCTCAATGACATAAATACAGATCCTTGACAACATCATTCCATGGGAATATCGAAAAAGTTACAACAAAATTTCTAGTAACGGGAGTTCAATTGTACAATATGGAAAAAAAATATTGACACTATTTTTGGTAAATAATTTTCAATAAACCATACAAAATAGGGTTGGAAGAAGAGATAAATTTTCTTTGAATTCCCATATTGGAATTATTTTTTTGTCTGAAATTTTATTTTTTTCATGCATGTTGAAAAAATTTATTTGGTTATGTTACTGGAATCTTACTAAATGTTCCTAAAAAATAAAAGATAGAATGAAGGCTAGGATAGACATGATTAAATTGGGGATAAGGAAAGAGTTGGCACCAGTGAAGGGTAAAAGGTAGAATTTTCTTCCTCCAACACCTTACACTCTATCCAGATAAGAAAATTCTCAATTTTCCTATTGCTTACTATTATAAAAGTTCAAAAAAGTTATTCATAAAATATAAATAATTTCATGCCATTGACTAATTTGAAGTTACCGTGACTAAAATATAAATTCTATCATGTGTTTATAGGATTAAATTTCTATTGTCATTTTTTTCTACCTCAAAATGCATTATATACATTAACCAGAATTTGATTCTTTTGAAAATCCATATGCAATATGGATATAGACCCAATGATATTTCCCATCATGAATATGGATATTAAATCCATATTATGTGAATTAGAGATGTTTTTATAATGATCATTCTTTAATATAATGGATCAACTAATTTTACACTTTGTTAGAGAGGTTCAATTATGTGGTCATGTCCATTACAGTTGCATGTACCCCATTGAATGGTATATGAATATTTTGAAATGGTATGTCACGAATCGAAGTTGTCCAGAAGGTTGTATTTAAAAATGATATATTGATTAAGAAGGTACTGATTTCTATACCAATTACCTATTAGATGTTGAAAGCATCGGTATTTTATAGTCTTGTCATAGAAAACACCTTCTGTGTGAAGGGATTTATGGAAAAATGTTGTTACAATTACCTTTAAATGGAGGGAGAAAGAACAACTTTACATATTACATGATAATGATGTTGTTGATTCATACATTGAATCTATAAAACGCTAAAGTATGGATATCAAATAGATATAATAAAAATTTTATATTATGGTACATATATAAAATTTATAAGAATATATCTAGAAATCAAAATTCAATTTCCAAACCACTTCAATGGTTATCTAGAGGGACAAATGAAAATGTTATATCTTATAGTTTTTTTATATTATATGGATATATTTTATATACAAAAAATCACAATGGATTCAGTATGATGAAAAACTGTGGTGTTACACTTATGGATGAAGTAATTCACATATTTGGTTTAAATGATATAAATAAAATTTATACAAATATTTCATATTTTATAATTATCAAAATGAAATATGATTTTGATTATAAAACATTTCAATTGCAAATTTTTCATTGAAAATAGGTCAATAATATAAATGTAGTGAACGTAGGTGATATAGGCATTGTGATGGTGAATTTAATTGTTGAAGGTGGAAAATATGATCCATTGATAATGAAATCATAAGAATTGCATGTATTTTATCTCTCTGAACCAGCAAAAAACATTGAGTCGATTGTCCTATTGGAGAAGAAAACAAATTTAGAGTAAGATGAAAATTAAATCGAGAATAACCCTTTGATTGGGACATCACAATCAGTTCATGTCTGTCCCAATGTAGAAAATTTATTTTATGTTCGTGATGAAAATAAAGAGGGGATTTGGATTCTCGATAGAGTAACCAAATCCTTAAATCCTTTCAAAATAACGTGAGATCAATGACAAGGTAAATGCCTTTTTAATACATTATGTTTTCCTAGTAATATTATATGTTCTTTACGGAATTAACATAATCTAAATTAAATGATGGAATACTCATGTAGACAATGTCCCTTACAGATGATGATGTTACCAATCCCTCAAAAAAGAAACTGTAGTGAAGGAAACCCTTTTGAAATATGTAAAGGTAATTATACAATATAATTTCTCTATTTTACAGAAAAATTATATAATGGAACGTTGTTTTAATTTTCATTTTTCTTTATAGAGTTATTTTAGATTAGAATATTTATATCCATGTGTCATTCCTTTTCAAGAAGAGATATAATGCTACCTCTAATGAATCAAAATGGTAATATTAAAGTTGGTATAGTAAAATCATTTTCCATAGAATTAATGTATTATTTAAAATTTATGTTATATTTATTTATTATCAATATTTCTCACATAATTATTATTTTTTTATACAGGTAGATTCTTTTGTTTCAGTTGGTGTTTTTTTTCTATCTTTCCTTATTTTCAACATAAAAAAATCCACATACTTTTTCTCCCTCAAAAAATATTCAACCCTAGAGTGGTGAATTTATCACAATCATTCAAGATCCCTCCACTTACTTTGCAAGAAGAGCAACGACACTGCCTCTACTCAATTTTAGAGGTAATGATGATGTTTTCAGAGTTAAATAATTTTCCTTAGGATTAATTTTTTTCTTCATATTATTGTTTAAGTTATATATTTTATTATTGAAATAATAATTATTTTCTTATACAAGTTGACTCTTTCATTCTATTTGGGGTGGTTTGTTCATCTTTCATACATTTAAACAAAAAAACATCCATAGACTTCTTATGTCTCAAATAATTTCACCCCTTTAGTGTTGACATATATCCATTTACATCATGTTCCCTCCATTGCTCAATCACAACAGTAATCTTGGTATTCGGATAGTAAAATCATTGTCCATAGAATTAATATATTATTTCATATCTGTGTTTAATTTTTTTCCCTTTTTGTATTACACATAATAATTGTTTTCTTATACATGTGTATTATTATTTTTAGTTGATGTGGTTTGTCTGAATCTGATCATGCTGGAGTTGGTAGTATGACAAATAAAGTTGATCGATAATGTTAAAACATTAAAATATATGATTTTTTGAGACTTTGGGATGTGTAAGAATCAACTGAAACTCAATAAGACACATGATGTGAATGGTATGACTCTAGGTACTTATTTTTATTTAAAATTTACATTAATTATAATAAAAAAGTCAACAAACATACTCAAAAATGAGAAAATATATTGATATTGCTTTGATACTTTAAGAAATTTATCCACATGTCATTTCTGATCTATAATAATTAACATCACTTCAATACGATGCATGATGTGCTCGGTATGACTCAATGTGTCCATTATCAGTTAAAAATTGACATTTATCCTTAAAAGTTTAACTCATTGAAAATAAAGATAACACACTCAATTGTTTTTGTTATTTTAGAGAATAAATTCAAAAACAATTTGTGACATGTAGGAATCAGTATCATGTCAAATAGATACACGATGATGACTATATGAGTCAAAGTGTGTGTTTCATGTTTAAGATGACATTTTAGTCAAAATGATAAGTGACATACTCAAAACCATGTTAGACAATTTATATTATAATAATAATTTAGGATAATTATATATAATTTATTTGGGATGTATAGGAATCATCCAAACTTCAATCTGATGCATGATGTGATCGGTATGTCTCTAAGTGCGTCTTTATTTAAAATTGACATCATTTTTAGTAAAAAAAACTAGCATACTCTAACCTGAAAAAAATTAGATTGTCTTTATAATTTATAAAAATTATCCCTAAGTTATTTGATACATTCATGAATCATATATACCTCAATAATACACATGGTGTGACCAGTATTACTCTAAGTGTGTGTTTTTATATAAAATTGACATCAATATTAGTAAAAAAGGACAACTGAACTACTCAAAACCAAGAGAAAACATACAAATTATATAAATAATTTAGGATAATAATCGATATGTTATTTGTGGTGTGTAGGAATCTGTCACACCACAATCCGATACACAATGTGATCGGTATGAGTCAAAGAGTGTGTTTCAATTTTAAAATAGCATTTTAGCAAAAAAGAAAATTGGCATACTCAAAACCAAGAAAAAAGATTAATATTGTTTTGATAATTTAGTAAAATTATCCATATGTGATTTGATACATGCATGAATTATCCACACCTCAATTCGATAGACGATGTTACCGGTATAACTCTATGTGCATGGTTTTATATAAAATTGAAATCAATTTTACGAAAATGGACAACTGACCTACTGGCCTACTAAAAAACTAAGCAGACACATTCACATTATTTAAATAATTTAAGAAAATGATTCATATGACATTTTAGATGTGTAGGAATTATCCTCCCCTTAATCCAATACACAATGTTATCAGTATGCATCAAAGTGAATGTTTCAGTTTTAAAATAAAATTTTATTAAAAACGACAACTAACATACATAAAACCAAGAAAACACATTCATCTTCATTTAAAAAATTATAAAAACAATCGATAATTCATTTGGGATTTGTAATAATTATCCACACTTCAATCCAACACATGGTGTGACCATTATGACTCAAAGTGCATATATTTATTTAAATTGCTCATCCATTTTACTGAAATTGACAAATGTTCTACTCAAAACTAAGAAAACACATTTGGATTATTTTAATACATTAAGAAAATGATCCATAAGAGATTTGTGACATGTAGGAATCGTCCAAAAATCATCCTGATACATGATGGGCCCAGTATGAATCAAAGGGTCTGTTATTAATTTAAAATCGACATTTTAGTTAAAAAGTGTCAATCACATTAAACTAATTAAACACTCTCATATTTTCTTGATTATTTAGTAAAATTATTCATAAGTAATTTTTGATGTTTATGAACAATTTTCATATCAATATGATACTTAATGTGATCATATTGAGTGAAAATTTCATGTTTCCATTTTAAAATGACATTTTAGTAAAAAAGGCAACTAACATTTTCAATACTGAGAAAACACATTCCTATTGTTATGATACTTTATTAAAATGATCCAAATGTCATTTGAAATGTGTTGGAATCAGCCTCACCTCAATCTGATGCATGGTGTGATGGGTGTCACTACAAGTGTAACTTTTTATTTAGTATTGACATAAATTTTAGTAAACTTCACACTTTCTATTAGTTTTTTATTTATATTAGTAATAACATAAGAATCATTTTCTAATATAGATGAATTATTTTTCTCAAACGTGGCTGGTTTGTTCAGAAATTTCATGAGTTGGGTTAGGATTAACAGATAATGGAACATTGATGTTTTTAATGTATGTACTAATTTCTATTTATGTAATTGTATAAATCAATGTTTAAAATGACTATAATGAATTGTTTTATCTTTTTTTAGTTTTCTAAATTTCATTTCATTTAAATCTGATTTTGGTACTTATTTCTATTGATATCTAGTGTGTTTCATGTGTTGCATTGTGCTGTTAGAGCATAGTTCAGTGGTGGTACAATGTGATGTTACATCACAATATAGTATGGGAATCTATCAGTTCTTTTAAAAGAACATATAAATGGTCCTTTCTAAATTCTTTTATAAGCATGGATAAAATCATAATTTTTTAACACTTCAATAAGAACTAATAAAAGACCCACTATTAGTGCTTTTATATGTACTGATCAATGGTTCCTTTAGCGACAATATATTAAAGCACTGATAAAGATCCAATTTATCAATGCTTTTTTAGTTCCCATAAAGGACCCATTAATCAAACTTTTTCAAAACTGATAAAATCCCTTTGATTTTATCATCACCCATGTATTTAGCACTGTTCTAAAGTTGATAAAGGCTATTTCTATCACTATTAAAGACCAATTTTGTAGTAGTGATGGGTGTTGTTAGAAAACCATATTCTGTTATCCATGATGAAACAGTCTTATAAGTACTGCATCTTAAACAATAGGTTTATTTTGAGGAACTTTGGGTACTAGATGATAATTCCATCCAATGATATTTTACAAAATTTCATTGGTTGTGGGTCATGGTTGAAGATAACCTCCAACAGTTCAATATCACAACCCATGGTCATATTACTAGGGATACTCAAGGGATATATATTTATGTTTTGAATCTAAAGACCATGATAGTCACGGGGAGAGAACCAGTGGAAAAACCAATACTCTCCCACTACGTGATCACCTTCTAATGTAGCATAAAAAATGATAGTGTGGGCTACAAAAAGATTTGGATATGAGTTCTGGGGGAATGTTATTAGTGAGTGGGCATGGGAGTTCTATGTACACCATATATAATAAGATTTTGGAGAAGAGCTGAAAAACATTGGGTTGTTTGAAACCATAAGGACGTTGCAATTTCACTTCTACCATCAATAAGAATTGTTTCCATAGTTTTTCAGTAGGTGGTATTATCACAGAAAAACTTTCCACCTCCACCATGGGGAGGTCGATATCCGTCTCTAGGACATGCATTAAATAAGGGTCATTCATCTAGATGGACTTAAATATGATGAATTCCTTCCGATATAGAATATGTTTGAGGGTAAAGTCGGAACCCCTATATTTGCAAGGAATCTAATAGACTTATTAAAGGAGAGGCTCAAAATCAATCACATTATGAAGTACATATCCTACCCAGTATGGTTCAGCCTTTTACATAGGAGGGATGCGAATGTGAGGAATCTAGGATAAGGGAGGTAGTACCCAAATGCATAATAAAGAAGAAAATACTGGTTATATTGGTTGACCCTTGATGCAGGAGAACGAAAATTGTGGAGATTTAGTGTGAATGGGATATGTGATTTGTAGGTGAGATATGACACTTTCCTTACTTTTTTTCATTCAGTGAGAGACTCAGGAGTCGATATAGGAAGTAGAAGTGCATAAAGTGTTTTCTATGATTCCTTAGAGGCATAATGGAAAATCCAAATAGGGTCACTCCACACATGGATTCACTGTCTCTATGAAATAGGGGTGGATGCTTTCCATATTCATATGATGATCTAAAACTACATTGCCGTGATGATGTGGGAATATAGTAATCCCTTAGAAGCCACCTTGTTCTTGAAGAAATCTGATAGCATAAAGATGCTCCAGGAGGCTGAACAAGAGATCTAGTGCCTGGATGTAAAGGATAAATAGTTTTCCACCCCTTTAACAATCAATTGAAACTAGTTTAAATATTGCAGGCTCAGTTGGTATATGCCTAAGAGTAGATGAAGTATAGATCCTCTAAGTATATGGACTTCAAGATGAATATGACAATGAGAAGATCAAGATAATGAGCCTCTCTCTACGGACATTGAGGAGGAGAGGGAGCTCAAGAAGTGTTAGGATACTCTAGAGTCCACGTGCTAGAAACTGGTGGTGTGGAAGCATTCCACTAAGGGGAAGATCCACACGGGTAGTGTTTTGGCCAAACTTATGAAACATATTTTTATGCTTGATTATTTATTTTCAATAGAATTTATTGAAATATTTTATGATTTCTTTAATTTCATTAGCTTGATCAAATCAGTGAAGTAATTAATGATCGGTACCTAAGCTCACGTGGGTCATACCTGTTGTGAGAAACAAGGGATGAATACATTATCATTTAACTTGTATGATAGTGACAACTAATCATCGAATACTCATGGTTTTTTTATTATGGATTAACGACCCTGAATGTTTGGGTTGAGAGAGGATGTGACTTGAGAATTGGTCCCTCATAACAACCAACTCACCATTCCCAGTATGATCTAGTGAAAATGTGGGATAATGATGGTGGGGTTGGAATAAATCTAAAAAAGGGGGAATGGGAAGTGTGAATCCTGATCTGAAAAATTCAGAATCATGGTGAAGATGGCATTCCAGTATGAGATAACACATTTCTGTTCTCACGATGATGTATTCATAATGTCATCCTAAAATGGGGACAAACAAAAGAGGTTCGACCATTGGCTATATGCAAAACATGGGGCCCAACTCAAAATTTCATTCAATATCCTATGAGGCATTGTCCTAGGATGGTTTATGAGAAAGAGGGGAATAACCAAATCGTTAGGGGGTCCCTTCAATCATGAAAGTGGATAAGTATCCAAATGAGGGTTAGGTTAAGTGTGTGATTCAATAATGGAATGTTAAAAAGGATTCGAGTACTCTTGAAATTACACCAATGTGATTAATATAAATTTTTTAGGCGCATTGGGATGAATAAAGATAATGCCTATCTCTCAAGAGAGCATCATGTTGAATTCCAAGAGATAGCTGAAGATGCAAAAAATGTGGAATATGACCAACAATGTGGGAGAGGACCTCTTAGCTGAAGTCCTATAATTTTTTGTAGTTTCACATTATGCAATTGAGGAAGATGAACATGTAGTTTAACATTTTATGGTGAGGATGATGCATGGCATAGGTTAACATCATATAACTAAAACGTTACACATGGTTTATGGTCATACTCTCTGTACCCTTGCTAATAGTTTATATTTGAGTTTCATAGACTATGGAAATTCCTATTACATGAATAATTTTCTAGAACAGAGGAAATAAAACCTGAACATAATGAGGAAAAAATAGATCCTCAAAAGTATTAGGGGAAAGACATGAAAGAAGAGCATTTGATATGGGAAAGGGTGAAATCTCCGAGAATATCTTAGTTTGAGGCCACAATGTTTTGGCCATAAATTGGGACAACCGTCCCAAAAGAGGATAATATACATGTGTATGGGACAAAAAAACATTCAAGAGTCTCTAAATTCTACATAATGATGGGAATCAATTCGTAGGTAGTTCTTGAGCAGAATATATTTGGAGAGAAATCTCGGTGAGTGAAATCCCCTCTAGCGAGGTTGCTAAAACATCTAATAACATTCATGGGGAATCGTAAACATTCTAAGTGTGTGATTTTAGTTTACCATCATTCGTTGAGGATGGTGGGTTATTAGTTTAATGTCATAGAGTTCGGAACATGAATGATGGTATCTCAAATGGGTATGCACGATGTGGATCTATGATAAATCTGATTTGAATGAGGGTGAGGGGGATCAACTTCCTTACACCACATCCTAGAAGAGAATATGGTCCATAATATCTTACATTAGGGTTATAGAGTTTGGATCATATACAGTGATCACAGAGGATTATTCATGATGTGGTGGCCTAAGAAACCTAATGTAAATGAGGGCCATGAGATCCCATACGAACAACATATCCATGCCTGAGGATGCTTGAATGCGGTTTAAAGTTATGCATATTGGAATATCAAGAGGAATGACTATCCCAAGGGAACACATGTAATATGAAAGAGATGAACCCTAGTTTGAATGATGACCAAGAGAACCAATGTGTCACAGGGATTTATTAAGATTAAATTCATACTATTTAAGGTCATAGATCTTGGATAAGAGAGTTTGTGGATAGGCCTAAAGAAAAAGTGTTTGGGAACCACTACATACCCTATACAGATGGTAATCAAGCTGCATGTATTTTTGGAATCCATTTAAGAATAACACCATGTGGTAAGAAAGATGATGAAATAATGTGGAGAGGGGAAATAATGTTGTATCAAGACCAGATATCAATTCTTTGGGCATCACTTTGAATCACATAAATATGGGAATCAATCCATGTGTACTTCTTGAAAGGAAATTTGGATGTAAAGGTCAGACCCATACACAGGGAGAAGACACATTAAATATTTATTGTCTGTTATTTTATTGCTTATTTTTTTAGAAGCTAGACAAAGATGAAAATCCTAGGTGTTTCAACAAAAATAAATCCATGTGAATGTCTTGACATGTCAAGGGTGATTTCCTCTCAAGCGAGAACACCATAATGCTATGTCATTTTCCGTCATGCATCTGGGATGATAATGTTTCAGTTTAAGGTCATGTGATAGGACATAACCATGCCTTTTAAAATCATGTGTTAAGAACTTGATGTTCTTAGTTTAAGGACATATAATTTGTACCATAGGGATCCTATTCTAAGGTCCTAGTTTTTAGACCACCAGGTTTCATAGCTTTTCCATGTGGGTGCAAACCCTACCAAAACTTCTAATCCCACATGAGCCATGCTCAGTGTGAGAAACAATGAGTGATTATAGGATCTCCCATCACATGTAGAGGCATAAAACCCCATAGGTTCTCACTCAACATGATACTATTCATGGAGGAGAAACACGATGGGTGTTAGTGTTCCACCAAAACACAAGGAAGTTGAAAGGATATAAATCAAAGCTTCTGAAGTCCATATTAAGGAAATAATGGCTGATGAGTAGGATCACTATTGACCATATTCACAATCCAATATCCAAAAAACGTCACCATTCTAGTATCATGGCATATAAATATATAATCCACTATTGGAAAAATTTAACACAAATGACTCATTTCTGAAAACACTTTAGGGAATTGGCCCAGTATGGGAGCGGAGTTAAGGAGGCATGAGAATAGAATCATTAGGTGGGCCTTAAGGATGTGAAAGATGGTCGAAATATGATCCCAGAAAGACTGAATGTTCAGAGATGAGTTGGGATGAATTTCTCATAGAACTCAATATTTTCAGTCTTACGTCCTAGTACACTAGGGCATGTTACTGGTAAAAGCCAACTGAAATTGAAGAAAAAATAGTTTAATGTCATTTACTAGGGACCACAGATGCCTTGTTTAACGTCATGTGCATGGGAAATATCTATAAAGTTTAACGTCATGTGGTATGGAAAACATTATATGTAGTTTACTACCGTGCAATAAAAGAAATTAGGGGAAAATAGGTATCCCGGAGAGGATGTTTCTGGAGGAGAAAAATAATCCCGATGTGAATGAGGCCTAAGAGGATAACACATACAACATATTCTTGGGATAACTATTAAATGGATCTTAGTTTAAGGTCACAAAGTTTTGACATGGGGGTTTTATGACCACTCTATGTGGGTATAAACCCTATAAAGACTCATAAGCCCACTTGATCCATGCTCGATGTGGGAAACATGGAGTGATGTTTGGATTTCCACATCATATGGGAGAACACCAAGATGGAATGGAAACACCAAAATGGAATGTAAAAAAACACACTAAAATTATCACTTGAAATGTGGGGATGCTTGTAGGGAAAACACTAGGGGTGTTGGGGATTCACCTAAACATAGTGATAGGGAACATGTGAATCACTATTCTTGATATCTGGAACATAATGAGGGGTGTGACAATGGAGGATAAATTTTGAATTTATTAGAAACACGTCACTCATAATACATTACTAGTAATCAGGAAAAATTATGGTTGACTACATATCATGTTTGAGGCACGAGACCTAACTCATAATGTCATCCAAATTCCACTAGGGCATTGGCTCAAAACAGTAGGTGAGCCGATGTGGAATATCATGGCCATTAGTGGGTCTCTATTCGGATGTGGAAGAGGATGGGGAACTAGATAAAGGGACTCTTGAAGTGTGGAAATATATTGGGGGAAAGTCCATTTTGAATATAACTCTCTAGGTCTCACACCACTACACATTCAAGCATGTCAGTTTGGATGGTCCATATGCGGGATCATATATTCCATCAAGGATCGAGTTCCGTGGCTGGGTATTGCGAACAATTTAAGGGTCGTGTTTCTTATACTAGAAGCTCTCAATTTAAATTCATAGAGTTTGGACCATAGGTTCCCATTTTAACTTTTGTTTATAAGGGATGTATCAATGAAGTTTAACATCATCCTCTAAGGATAAATATGTCCCACGGTTTAATGTTTTGCGACTAGAACATATGAAGCCCAAGGGATAGGTGTGTGGCATGGAACATAACCCAACTTGAATGTGGAATGAAGAGATCCACACCACACCAAAAATTCTCAAAGGGGATCCCAATACAATGGTATAAGAAGGTGAATTTGTTGTTATACTACTTGGCCTAGAGATAAAACATTCGGGAATCTCTACCTTTCCCAAAAGGACGGAAATCAGGACAAACATAGTTCTATAGATCCATGCAGTTTAACATCATATGGTAAGGAAGAATATTTAAAGGGTTGTACAAAAAGAACATGTGTGGCATGGCTACCATAACAAGATGTTAATGATGACCAATTAGATCCACACCATACCATGCATTCCCAAGGAGGGAAGCCTGGAAAAGAGGGGGCGAAAAGGTTCATAATTCTATAGCTAGTCCTTGAGATACGATGTCTAGTCATCACTATGTATCCTATAAGGATGGGGATCAATCCACACTTATTTCTAGAAAATGGAATATCGTATTGTCTGTGCCACCAATGGGGGCGATATTATCTCAAATAAAAATATCATGGTTGTTACACAGTTCATTTTCATGTGACTATGACAGTGAAAATATTTCTTTAAGGTCATAGAATTCAGGCTAAATAAAGAAGATATGTGTATTGAAGCACCATGAGGAAACCGAACAAGAATGAGAATCAAATAAATCCACACCACACCGTACATTGATAGATGATATATTGGACAAAGGGGCCAGCTTGTGATTTTGTGGTTGGGTATAAAGATAAAACTTTCATGCGTTACAATGTATCCCATAAGGATGGTAATCAAGACATATTTAGTTATGTGGAGGAGTAATGGATTACGGGTAGTTACAAGAGGAAGTGCATTTTTCGGTGAAGAATATGTAGTACTATGTAGTTTATCATCATATAACTAAGACGAATAATACATACTTTAATTTCATATGATAAAGAAATGGGATATTATTTAGTTTATCTTCATGCAAAAATGATTATGTGGATCTTAGATTAAGGTCATAGATCTTGGAAAATAGTATGAGGCTTCTGAAATATAAATATTTAGTATGGTTCCATGAGGAAACTCGACGTGAATGAGGCTATAGAGGTCAAACACCATACATTACATTCCTACGAAGAACTCACGCATAGATTAAGCTCATAGGGGATGAGGAAAAAGGATTGAGAGATTAGTGGTTGGGCCTAAAGGCGATGTTCCGAGGAGTCTCAAAATATCCCATATTAACGAGAAAAAATCCATATGTAGTTTATGAATCTCATGTTGTTTAACATCATGTGGTGAGGATGAATATGGGGCATATTATAAAGTCATATAGGTAGAAGCAGTTTAGTGTCGTGCAGGATAAAGAGAACATTCCTATTATGGTCATCTATTAAGGGTCATCAATGTTATGCAGTTTAACATCTTGAATATAGGAATTAGTAGATTAACATTGTGTATAATTATAGGGATCTTAGTTTCGGGTCATAATGGTCGGACCAATGGTATATTTAGAAGTTTATCAACATGCAATGAGGACACAGATTTGTTATGAATTTTAACGCCATGCAACACGAAATAAATAGAAATTACCATCATTTAGGACTTTATAGAATGGTTTAATGTGACGTTACTTGGATAAAAGAGATATTAGTTTGTGGTCTTAGAGCTCGGACAATTGAAAACCTTGTATAGTTTATTGTCATGTGGGAAAAAAATTTAACGTTGTGTAAGATGATTAAGATCTTGTTCATTAAAAATACTATTTGAGGACTATTGAATTGGTGGGAGGAGTAATTATCACAACAAACATAGTCACCAAAGAGTATTCACCATTGGGATAGACTTTGTGAATGATGTAAGGTCCTTCCCATTTGGGCTCAAACTTCAGCGGTTTCCTATTAGGAATCATCTTCACTCAAAGAGCCAAAACTATGTCATCTTGAAAGAAGGAGTGGACATGAAGTCTCATTTTTAATGCTCTATATATCTTTTTCTGGTGAATCTCTAGATTATGAAATGCCAGAAGAGTATTCTCATTGAGAGCTTCCAGTTAGTCTAGACATACTTCTGCTACTCTTTCTAACGTCTATTGATTATATACATTTGTATGGAGTGATGGAAACTGAATATTGATGCAAAGGACTTCCTTTGTTCTATACACCATTGAATATAGAGTCAACTTGGTAGAATTATGTTTCATCATCCAATAATACCAGATTAATTTGGTTATATTTTCCATCAATCTTATCTTATTTTAACCCATCACATTCTTAAAAATGTAGTATAGGGTCTTATTAAATGCCTTGATCTTCTGGATTTATTATGAATAGTAGTGAAAGGTATAGTTTGAGAAGATACTATACTTCACATACAATGTTTTTATCTCATATTTTTATAATTTGGTTTTGTTATCTATGAGAAAAGTATATGGGACTTAGAATCGATGGATGATGTTGTAGCTCACAAATTTAACAATACACCAGATATTGACATCCTTGAGAGGAAACGATTCTTCCCACTTGGAAAATAAATATATCTTGTTCAGAATAAACCTGCATTAGAGAGTTGTTGTGGGATGGGATGTTCCAATGATATTGAGTCCCTAGACCATGAGGGGATAAGATTAATTGGTAGTATGGAGGGGTTCTAGTGGTCAATTCACATTTATGGAATGGATCTGAAATGAGTGAGACCTTTGTAGAATGTGATCCAATTTTGGATCATGGTGGGCCAAAATTATCCCAACCTTGGAATTTGGAGGGCGAGCATCATCCCTAACTGGTGAGCACATCAAGGCCCGATTTGGACTAACTGCATATCCTAGGGAATCACATCTCCATGAATAAAATGAAGGATAATTCAGTGAAACTGAAAAATTTAGAGTGTCTTTTCTGGGATGGGACTCCTCTAGAGGGTGAATTGAACTACATGGAGATGGATTCTCTCATACTCAGCTCTATTCGATGGGATAATACTAGGTTGGAGATACAGGA
Source organism: Viscum album (assembly GCA_963277665.1). Taxonomy (NCBI): domain Eukaryota; kingdom Viridiplantae; phylum Streptophyta; class Magnoliopsida; order Santalales; family Viscaceae; genus Viscum; species Viscum album. Next base: position 121,531,003 of record OY728119.1, read on the forward strand.
AGAATATATTTTTCAAACCAGGTATTTCATACGCTACAGTGCGATCCATAGGACCTGCTGCAAGATAATCGACAGTATCGCATTATAACTAATGGTTTTAATCATTATCCAAACTGATAGGGGTGATAACCATTCAATGAAAGACATAAATGAACTGATTTTCATGCTCAGGCATTATGAGATAAGTGGATAGACTTATGAGGGAATAATATCGACCATTATATGACTAGAGAACATGAGTCACCTCTGTTTGAGAATGGAACTAGGTCACCAGTTGACAATCACACTTGATAAATGGCCTGAGCATGAGATTCTAGATGATATAGTAACCATTAATCAGCTTGATGACTACCTTGGAGTCTCCCTTCACATGCATGTAGGGAACATCAATCATGAGATCCATTTCATGAACAGTGATGAGAGACTGATACTCTGCCACATTTGTGGTGCAGGCTTATGATATTCAGAAAGAATAGGGAAAGACAGCATTTGTATGCATGATTAAGACAATCCTCAGGCCTACTTTGTTGAGTAGAGAATCATTGAGTCTTATACTAGTGGGACTATGGTAGGTTCCATTGAATTGAATATTCAGACATGGAATATCCTAATCCATTAATATAGTGCCCTCTTTAAGACAATCAAGACCTAGAGACTACTGTTCAGGGGACAAATGGGCTGCTATAAATTCTTCCATCACCTGAACCTTGAGGAAATTCTATAGAACAAACCTAATTTCAGACTGACAAGGGGTCATTACCCACCAATATAGACAACCTATCAATATAGGGTGGTTCATAATATACATTAGTGGATCCATACAAGACCCTAGATGTATCTCATGATGCTTTTGATAATACTGCCACTTCTTCACTGTAAAAACTGGTGCGATGAAACTCATCTCAATAGGATAATATTTGGTCTCTATGTCAAGGAGAATGAAACGAAGACTGTAAAAACTACTCATTGTTCCTTCATTTTTATTTTGGGATATAAGGGCATTGAGGGATAATTTTAGGGAGGTCACATAAATGAAAAGTATATTTTTTGAGATGCATTTAATTAGAACTGGTGGCTACAATAGATACTACTTGATTTCATCAAAAGTATTCTTGCACACTTCATCCCAAATATAGATTTCACCTTTCTTCATGAGTGTGGAAAAAGGAATATAATTATTCGGCATATTCATGATGAATCTACATTTGTATGCTAATTGTCCTTGAAATACTTGGAGATTCAAGAGGATTATTAGATGGGGAATCTTCTTAATAGCCATGATCATATATGGGTTGATCTCGGTGCATCTGTATCTGAATGAGAAACCAATAAAATTTCTAGTGGTAACCCTGAAATAACATTTCAATGGGTTCATATATAGATGGTGTGAGAGGAGGAATCTGAACACTTTATCAATATATCTTATATGGTCTTGATGCTGGCAATATTTGACCCCAAATAGTCCAGTTATCATTCAAATAGTTTCTTAAGGATCGGTTTGAATATGTTTCTCATAGAACACTGATAAGTGGGTCCATAATACTTCACACTAAAAGGAATTACAGGATAATATAAGGTGAACTTAGGTGATCTTAAGTCAATATATTCCTTATATTTTAGGTCCATTTAGATCCTATTATACCTAGATTACCCATACACGAATTATTGATCATAGAATCTAGTGGTAGCATCAATCAACAGCTCCCTCACTGGAAGGAGAAATTCAACCTTTAGGCAGTGGTAGTTGAGATCTCTAAATTCAATATAGATTCTAATATATCTATCTTCTTATTGATGGGAACAATGATGAAAACCCGTCTAGGATATTGATCCTCCTTAAAAAATGTTTAATTTGATGATCTTGTCAACTTATGCCTCAACCATAACACTATGAGACGGTTGAATCTTCTTGGGAGGATGCTTGAACTCGCGATGACTCATTGGGAGGCCAATATTATGGACAAAGACCAGAGGGTCTAACCTTGGAATCTCTTCATGAATCCTAACAAACACATCAAGAAGTTTATATAGGAATTACACATATTAGTGTTTTTCATGTACCATCATGGCTTCATTGATCAATGTTGGCCTCATATTTTTCTTAGTTTTATGATTCACCTATACCAACTCATAGAAGGTGGTGAAGACGCCCTCTTCTAATACGGGAGGAGAATATTTCAAATCCTCTTCTTCATCTGAGGTGATAGGATCACCGGGATGAGGAATTATTCTAAGTCTAATAACCCTATATGAACTCTAGTTTCATCTTGAGTGGTGGTGGAACCTTCATTGAGAGACTCTCGCATTGTTGAAACCATGGAAACAAAAGTTGTTGACTCGATTCCCTTAGGAATTCAACCAATAGGCCCACATTGATTGATTTCAAAGTAATGGTGGTGGATTGGCATGTGTTGAACTTGACTGACATAGTGAAACAAGCATGTATGGAGAAATTCTATAGCCATAGGGTAAACATCATGATACCACATAAGTTTAAGAGGATCTAGTATAACTCTAGCATATCATGTGTAGGAGTACAAGGTAATCATTTTATGTTCCTTTTACCTAGGAATGTGTCATCCCCTAAACTTATAGAGGATGAAGAAATCTCCCAAGTATGGTGTTGTAGCATCCAACCGATGAAGGAGGAGTATTAAATAATTGTCCAAGTCCATTCAGGGTTTTTTCTATAATAGTAGTGTACTAAACTCTGTTGGTATAAACATGTTTTTTCTTTCTCTTGTAATAATCTTCATCCCACTAGTAGGCTTCACAAGATAAAAAATGATTCAAACCACCATGGAGAATGACCACTTGACCGATGAGGGAGAACTTGAGGCATTGGTGATATGGTGAGGGAACTACTACATGAAGATGGAGCCAGGGTCTACCCATTAGTTTGTTGTATGAGATATCCTATGATACTACCATAAGTTTAGTGCTTCCTATCATGACACCGAACTCAGTCTTCAGGTGTAGTCTGCCATACAATCTCTACTCAGTGTTTTAATATCCTGTAATTTTCATTTAAAAGGGACTCATATCTTCTTAATTCATTCCTTTCTTACAGAGCATACATGTTGGGAAGATATTGATCTCAGAACCTATGTAAATGAAGCAACAGTGGACTTACACGCCATTTATATGACTTATTATGTATATCGGGAAACTTCTCGCCAAAATTAGAGAACCCTAATATTCTATTAAGAATAAGATTATGGCTTGGAATTTTTCTCACTCAAATTCCTCAGCATGGAAGGCATCTGCGGCTGCAACCTCTATTTTGAACTGGAGGGGGATTTTCAAAGCCACTACAAGAGCATCGCACATTTCATTAGATTTGATGAGGGCCTCAAGAATCAAGAGACTTGTATGAATGATGGAATGATTCTTATCCATGTCATACTAATATTCCAGATACACATTTCTAATAGGAGTAGGTCTCATTTTTGAAATAGTTAATATGGGTGTTGTTAGTCAAATTGGAGGATTCTGGATAGTAATGGGAATATGTCATTCCTCACTAGATAAACCACACAAAATTACTTCCAGATTATAGTTGAATGATATAGATATAGCCACAGTAGAGAAAAACTAATCATGATGATATTGAGGAATATTTTCCTGGTCTAGTAGAATGAATGGTTGGGGCATGAATATGACGAATCAGACTCAAAGAATGATGCATGATCAGTTATGCATGGAGCCTACTTTATGGTATTGGTAGCTTGTAAGGTTTTTATTGAATTATAGGCATGAGATTTCTGATCATTCACATAACCATGGCCCCATCAATGATGGAACTATCCAGGAAAATTAGGTGGTCACTCCTGATAATCCCCATCACCGATAACCATGTAAGGGTCTACCAGTTTGGCAGTATTCACTAAGGCATAATACCGATCATCACATGATAAATCCTCAAAAGTAGGATGAAATGTGGGAAAAATTTATATTTCTGGAGGAATGAAATCTCCAAGGGTGAGATATGGATTTGGCACTAATGAGAAAATTTTCATTCCTTTGGGATGCTATAACCTACTCTTTTGAGAAGTAAAAGGTTGATCTTTGGATTCATAAGCAGCTGTTGGGGGAGATATGAAAACTATAGGAGTCTTGGGCGATTCAAACGATAATAGATGATACCAAGAGAATGATAAACTACCCTGTTAGAATGTCAATCATAATACTTATGCATCATACGGCTGGAGAAAAACTACCATTCATCTTAGTTGTTAATGTCATGGTTTACAGAAATGTGCATTACTTATTCTGAGGTAGGACCCAAATTGAAAATATTTTTATCATCTTGGTCCTAGAGCTACTCCATGCATTTATATAATTTCTTGATAGTATGTCGAAGGAAAATATTATAGGGGTAGAAGTTTGGGATATCAATGAGATTAACCTCCTTTCATTTAATTCTTTCTAGAATATTCAGAATCCACTGACCAAAGGATCTATGAAAATAATAGGTGATCTAATCCTTATTAAATGGGTAGGTAATGTTTCTTGTATCTAGAATGGTATCTTTGGATGCTTGGACCTATCTAGAGGCCAAAGTATAACAAGGTTCCATGTCATGATTTTCTATCCATGGTGGTAGCAATGCATTGTGTGGTAGTGCCTACCAATTATATTCCAAAAGATATTGATCCTAAGGCTATACCTAAGGCTGATTCCCTTAGTGATGTTGTGGGTGAGTCTCTTTTGGTAAAAATATCACATATTTAGGGCTTATATTTTGACTATTGAAGTATTCATAGCCTTAGAGTACCTTCTTGTAGGAGTTGGATGAAATAAAAGTAACTATTATCCTAATAGAAGGCACCTTCTAGGTTCTGAACATTTTCAAAAATGTCCTAAAATCCACCTAAAAAATTATGAACAATGAGGGAGGGAACCCATTCAGTTTTAACATTCCCCATGAAGATCTTCAGTTGCTGATCTTGAGTTAGTGTCTTGTCAAGTGAAGACATGAGGCCCTTCCACCAGGAAATAATGTATGTGACTCTCTAATATAGTCATTATTTTCACTTGATGATGTCAATGATAATTTTATTCTATGCGGTGGAACTCAACTTATAAAGAAACTACCTGTAGGGATCTTCCTAATTAGTAATATACCCAAAGGGTAACTGGTTATACCAAAAAAACCTACGCCCTTACAATGTTTGAATGAAACACTAGATCATGGTGGCCTCGTCCTGTGATGGAGTTCCCAATATGGTTCCACCCCATGATATGAAGTGTTCCATATGTTCTAGTGGGTCTCCCATCCTTATATAAGGGGATATGGTTGGATTCTCGATATTCGTGGGTATATGAATTTCATCAACCCGTGACAGATACAACTTTACATTAGGTGGGATTGACACATGCTATGCCACGAGGGCCTTGAGGTGGGAAATGAGAGTGTCCATTTGGTCCTTCTTATTGGGTTTTATATCTAGGAGAGGATCCATGACCACCAATTCATTCATATTCTCATCAACATTGTAGGAATGTGCAATAGCTCATAGAGTGGCTGGTAGAACTGCTGGAGAAATTACCTGAGGACCCACTAGGAGAACGACCTAAGTTGGGTCTCGAGGTGGATTCTCAAAAAACATGGTAGGATTAGGATATGTATATTGTGGTCTTTTTTTGTAGTATTTTATCTCTAACAAATCAGGATAAACATGATTATAAAGATCGACATGAGGTATCTAGATATGTAGGACACGTGGCTGCCCCTACTACCATAGTGGAGGAGAGACAAAATTACAATATGGATCATGACAGTCCAGAAACTATTTTGCAAGGTTCTCATCAAAGATTTCCTCCATGAACCTACTATGATATGCTAGATTATTGAGAAATGTGGTCATATAAAGGTCAATCTCAGTCTCTTGTACTCCATCAGGTGGGTCAGATGAGGTTTCAATCAGATCCTTAACTTTTTTGGTATTCTATCTAATAAGAAATCAGAGGAATGGGTCACCAATTCGACACATCTTTCCCTGGAATCAATTAATGATACCTATATGGGTTTCCACTGGATGATACAATACTACAGGGGTGGTTCCTTTTCCTTAAAACCAAATTTGGGTTCTCTCCCTATGAGTGTGCTGAGTCAACCATATTCAGAAAGAATGCACTCAGAGGAATATCCTTGATGTTAGTAAATAAGCCCAGTTGGATTCTTCTTCATTAATTATATGGAGAAAATAAATATTTTAATGATTCATTACTTAATGGTTCAGTAGTAGTCTGGTGATGCTGGGTGCTGGGCCACGATTAGTGCTACTAACTCATCCATGCAACCTAGTTTTTCAATTTCATCATAATGCTAATAGCTCTTTTCATAAGAAAAATGATAGCCACGAAGGTGTAAATTCATCACCAATTGGTTTTTGGGGAGACATAAATCATCATCCTGAGTCAGAGAACCTAAAATGTTAAATTCGGGAGTAGCAATCAAAAAAAACATCTCGGACAACAAATCGATAGCTAGAGTGTCCTAGTAGATTATCTCTAGAGAAGTGGTGTCTGACTCTTGTTTTCTGCCACTTCAATGGGAGCCTAATGAGTAATAATAAACTAAAATGATTTGGATAACTGTGGTGGTGTACAAGATAGTGTGGAAAATGTTGTGCAAGCAGACTGGCTACAAATTACTGGTTTATCTCCGAGAGATGGTATCAACTGCATCATCATTTCCATAAATGACAGAGAATTTTAAACTTCTTCATATAAATGTGAAGTGGATGTATATGGAATGTTTTTTGGGTTCTCTCTACCTATAATGTCCCAGAATAATTCATTTTTATGTAGCTTTTAGGTGGGGAATGCAACTGGTGATGATAATGAGGGATGCACTGTGAGACTCTAGAAGGGTTCCAAATTTTCCTCCACATATGTATATCAGAGAATAGATTTGTGGATCTAGTATATCTCACCTCCTGAAATCACAAACCTCACTCAATTGGTTCCTACCCCAGACACTGATGGAGAGGATATAGGTGAAGGCACCATCATTGGGTCCCACTAATTTTCATTATCAGATAATAAAATGTGATTCACTGAAAGTTGGGGCCTCCTGGAGTTATTCCATCAGTGGGAACTATTCAACCTTATTCTCAAGGGTGGTTCATCAGGACATGGAACTTTTTTGACATGGGTAAGACCTTTGTGATATTGGTTGATTTCATGATGACAACCTCTGCATTGATTTTTTTTGTGATAAGGGGAGGACCACTAAAACTGTTGTTGTCAAAGGAGGGAGGAACATCACTTGGAATACGTTGGAAGTGGGAAGAATGACAACATTTATGAGATGAGGTGTGGGGAGAACCTTGAAATAAGTCGAAAAAATACATGGAGTACATCTGTATTGGAATTCTGGTGAGTGGGGAGGACCTCCACTGTGGTGGATACTGGAGTAGGGAGGCCCTCTACTAGAGCTGGTGAGAACATGGGTAGGACCTCCATGTTTGCTATTGGTGGCTTGGGGAGAACCTATATTATAACGACCCATACTTTACATACATTGTTATTACTTCAAAATTGAATCACACTTATTACAACATATAGAAAAACCATTAAAGGACCGTATAGGTATAGTGTCTTTAGAAACTGGAAAGAAAAAACAACTGGTTCATAAAGCATCTACTTTGCCACCCATTTATTTCATCATATCTAGAGTCCCTTTTTGGAATATTCTACTTAATAACCTTCTTCCTGACCTGCGAAAATAAAACATACAAAAGGGTGAGCTCAAATTCTGAGTAAGGGTAAACAAAAGAAATATAAATCACATAATATACATAAGAGCATAACTTTTGGAAATCTTAACCTGCAAAAGAAATCATAATTTCATAACATGGGATAAATTATAGTAGTGAAATGTAATCCCAATAATCATAAAATAAATAATGAAACTTTGTGTCATACACGCATAATCATAAAGAATCATTTCTTATTAGTCAAGACTCATTTCCAAGACTATCTTAGTGGACAATGTCCATTTCTGAACCGAGTTCACTCCTCGTTTCAATCCTGTTTCCCTGAACTAGTTTAACCTGCCGTTCCAGCCATGTCTATCTCATGAGATATAAAATCTTTACCCAAGGAATTGGAGGGAGATATAGGTCCCACCCATCTCATAATGAAACCATTCTGATGTGTGCCACAAAAATCATAAATCATACATCATTGCATAACCCATGTAATAAAAATGTGAATCTTAAACATTGTGACATCATAAAACAATTCATATAAGATAAAGGAATTCATAAATATATACTTCCATCACAACATAATAAAATAAATGTAATAATAGGGATAGAAACGGAACCCTTTATTATCTTAGATGGAAAATAATTTTGATAAAACACTTGAACTCCATTCTTGAGGAAAATATCCTTTCTAATTCAAAAACACTTTTCCTTTCTTAACATGTCATACAATTTTAAACTGAAAGAAGTTGATTAAAAATAAACTTGAAAACTTGTAAAGGAATCTTCTTGGAAATATTGTTTTAAAAATCCATTCATGTCGTATAAGTTAAAAAAACATTCTTCGTACTTTTGTCGAAAAAGTCAAAAAGTACCTTGTACAAAAAACGACAAAAGATTCCTTTCGTATCCTTTACTAAAAACTCACCAAAGTGTAAAATTGGATTTAAAAAATTTTAGTTTGATGGAAATACTATTACATATTGAGGAAACATGGATTTGGATGATAAAATACACCCCAGTAAATACTAAAGTATAAACAATCTCGGGTAAAATGAGATTGTGATATTTCCCTTACCTTAGGTCCGATATGATTTGTACGTATCTGAACCTCCTATATAATGATTTAAATAACGTTATTGACTTATTCCATAATCATACTCATTGTTATGATATCACATATGGTCGTATTCTTAGCTTCTTATTAGTAATATTTCATTACAACTTGTTATTCGGGTGTTTATTACTTTTTGTTCTTATGCGTGTTTTGTTGAATAAATTCTTATTCTTCTCTTTAGGTTATAGATACCTCATTTCCATAATTATATTAGTGTAATATATATCATATTCATTCATTAAATTCATTTATATAATCATTATGCAATGAAGATCATGTAGAACGAGTCGCATCACATCATGGAGACGGTATTCCGTACGTACGCATGAGCGATGATACCGTTCCCATGATCATGGAATTGTATTGGAGTGTATGTATACTATTTCAGAATCAATATCACTTTACAATAATCATATATAGTCATTATTTACACCATTATACCCATCCAAGTAAGGTGGTGGTGGAAAGTAGATTACACCACGGCGTGGAGACGGTATTCCGTACGTACGCACGCGCGGTGATTTCATATTCCGTAGGATGGATAGATGGTGAAATAGGGTTGTTTCATACTTATAATAACATATCAGTATATGAGTGATACTGATGTTATTACTTCATAATGAAACAACTAAAGAAGAATAATTGGAAGAAGAAATTCAGATGAAAGAATCGGTAACGGACATTACCTCTTTATTGAAGTGCTTCTTTGAGACCTCCTTTTACGGCACTAAAATTGGTCTTTGAAGAATACCAGGACCTCTAGGATTTCTCTAGGGAATTGGAGAGGAGAAAGTGTCAGGGGTTGGCCGAGCTTGAAGGCTCAATGTGGTTTGAGGAAGAGAGGGAGGAGGTTCCCTTTTATAAGGGAGGAGAGGGGCACCTTTGGAATAACTAAAAATATTATTTTATTATAAAGCCAAATTCGGTTTTAAATAGTTCCAAATTGATTTATTTCGAAGCTAAGGTGAGGATGGGTCGAAATCCTCTCATCCAATATAATTTAGAATTGTTTAGGTTCCTATTTGGACCTTATCATTTAGATTTAACATTAAGTTAAATAATTTTACTTTTACCGTGTCTTCTTGTGTTCTTACACTATAAGGTTAATAAACATACAATAACAATCCAAAGAAACCCCAAGTTGTTTATTATTAATATATATAACCTTATCTAAGTCATTTGGCTGAACCTTGGATTTTTAGGAATAAAATAACAATTAATAATATAATATTTGTTTTAAGAACTATTTTATGTCAATTTTGAAACTATTTAGTAATTGATTTTTGTGAAAATCATAACAGAATGATTAGTTTGAAAAACGTTAAATAAATCAATAATAACATGTCATATTAACCTATAAAATTAGTGGAATTCATAAAAAGTCTCAAATTACATTTATTTGGGTATTTATAACATCAATTATGTCAATATTTTATTAATAAGATAATTACTGCATCATCTTTTTGTCATAAATAAATTAAATTATTTAATGTCTAAAAATTAAAAATAAAATACCATTATATAGGAAATATGTTTATATTTCTAATGAATATTTATAATCGAATTTATCTTATATATTACCTTATATTTAAAATTATTTACTTATTAAACGTTGATTTTAACTATTTTAACCCTTCTTTAAATAAATTAATAATAAATGTCCTAATCTAATCCATGTGGGCCTAAATGGTCATATTTTATTCCTAAGTTTGTTTTTGGTCGAATTAAACTTATACAATAGAATTAGGGCATGTGTTAGAGTAATAATAATATCATTTTTACCCTTAATTACCCTATTTACTTTTAACCGTGGTAAATAAAAGTAAACAGTTACTATTCACCAAAAATTATTTTCATCTCATTGAACCACATTTTACTTACTGACATCAACCGTGTCTCTCGGAATTTTGAAATTCCACTCACAGAAGCGGTAAAATTATGTTTTATGAAAAATTCAGTTTTTTAACTACCACTTAGTGGTTTCACTATTCATCAAAAATTTGAAAGTTTTCAGAAAAATACAAAACTTTCACCCTAGGATAATTTCAATATTCCGAATCCAAAAATGAAGTCCATTTTGAAAAATAAAATTTATAAAATTTCAAAAAGTGGTTATTACTATTCATAACTGCTAGTTTTAATAATATTTTATTAGCATATCATTGTTTAGTGAAACTCGGAATTGCGTACGACGCAAGCTATCGAGGAAGGTCGCGATTTCGTGTAAAGCAAGCCAAGAAAGTGTTGTGTGTATAAAAATATTCATTTGATGATTTATATAACATAAAAGTCTCGGGTGTTACATTCTACCCACCTTAAAATGAATTTCACCATCAAAATTCGTCACTTTGTAACAAAGAGATGAGGATACCTCTCCCTTATCATATCCTCAAGCTCCCATGTAGCTTCTTCTAATTGGTGGTTCCTCCATAAAACTTTCTCCAATAGAGTGGTCTTGTTTCGTAGGACTTTTTCGCTATTATCCAGATTCCCTATTGGCTATTCTTTATAAGAAAGATCCTGCTCTAGCGGTACAACTTCTGAGCTGAGTACATGTGAAGGATCAGGTATGTACTTTCTCAGGAGAGATATATGGAACACATCGTGAACTTGAGAGAGATTCGGTGGAAGCGCCAATCGGTAAGCTACCTTCCCACCACGATCTAGTATTTCTAAAGGACTGATATATCTAGGGCTCAACTTCCCCTTCTTTCCAAATCTCATGACCCTCTTCTAGGGAGATATTTGTAAGAACACTTTATCACCTACTTCAAACTCTAGGTCTTTTCTTCGGTTGTCGGCATAACTTTTCTGTCGACTCTGAGCTGCTCTTATGTGTTGTTGAATAGATCTGACCTTTTCTGCCATTTCATCAACGAGATCAGGTCCTAATAGCTTTCTTTCCCCAACTTCATCCCAGCAAGTTGGAGTCCTGCATTTCTTTCCATAGAGAGCTTCATAAGGAGCCATCTGAATACTAGAGTGAAAGCTATTATTATAAGAAAATTACACTAAAGGTTGGTGTTGATCCCAACCACCTTTGAAATCCATATAGAAATCTCTCAACATATCTTCTAGAGTTTGAATTTTTCTCTCAGACTGACCGTCTGTCTGAGGATGATAAGCAGTGCTGAAACTCAACTCTGTATCCAGAGTATGCTGAAGACTTCGCCAGAACTTCACGGTAAATCTCGAATCCCGATCAGATATAATAGAAAGTGGAACTCCATGCAATCTTACCACTTCCTTTACATATATCCTGGCAAGCTGATCCAGAGAGAAATCCTCTCTAATAGAAATGATGTGTGCAGACTTTTTAAGATGATCCACTATGACCCAGATAGCATTATTGCCTTTGGACATTTTAGGAAGTCCTGTGACAAATTCCATAACGATGTTTTCCCATTTCCATTTGGGTATGGGAAATGGTTGTAACATCCCCTTAGACTTCTGTCTCTCAGCTTTAACTTGTTGACAAACCAAGCATCGAGAGACATATTCAGCAACATCTCTTTTCATGCCATCCCACCAGAAGTACTCTTTCAGGTCCCTATACATCTTCGTGCTTCCAGGATGAATAGAGAATGAAGAACTATGAGCCTCATCCAGTAGCACCTTCTTTAATTTGGGGATGGGAGGAACACAAACCTGATTCATGAACTTTATTATCCCATCACAATCAAGTTTGAATTAAGGAACATTTCTCACCTTCTTTTGTAACTCGACATCTTCTTTATGTGCCTCTTTAATCTTTACATGTATAGATGGTTGAACATTCATTTGAGAAAGATATGATTTTTCCCCTTTCATTATAATTCCAAGATCCATCCTTTGTAAATCCATAAATATTGGATCTTTTGTGATCCTCATCATGGATAACCTAGCATGGTCTTGTCGACTTAATGCATCTTCCACCATGTTTGCTTTCCCAGGGTGGAAATGAATTGAGCAGTCTTAATCCTTAATCAGCTCCAACCATCTTATTTGAAGCATATTTAGCTCCTTTTGTGTGAAAATATACTTTAAACTTTTATGATCAGTATAAATATCACACCTCTCACCATAAAGGTAATGCCTCCAAATCTTTAATGCAAAGATTACCGCAACTAACTCCAAATCATGAGTTGGGTAATTTTTATCATGTATTTTCAACTGTCGTGAGGCATAAGCTATCACCATATCATTTTGCATAAGAACACACCCCAACCCCTTCTTGGATGCATCACTGTAGATCACAAACCTTTCTCCACTACAAGGCAGTGTGAGCACAGGTGCACTGGATAACCTTCTTTTCAACTCCTTGAAATTCTCTTCACATTCCTCTGTCCAAACAAACTTAACTCCTTTTCGAGTCAACTTGGTGAGTGTATTAGATAATCGTGAAAAATCTTTCACAAAACGTCGATAATATCCAGCCAAACCAAGAAAACTTCGGATCTCAGTTACTGTTGTTGGTCTCGACCATCTTTCGATAACCTCTGTTTTTGCTGGATCCACAGATATCCCCTCTTTTGAGATTATGTGACCCAAAAATGAAACTTTTTGAAGCCAAAATTCACACTTGGTAAATTTGGCATAAAGATTCTCCTTTCTCAGGGTCTTCAATATAATTCTCAAGTGATCTTCATGTTCTTCCTTACTCTTTGAATAGACAAGAATATCGTCTATAAAGACTACCACAAATTGATCAAGATAGTCTCTAAAGACTCTATTCATTAGATCCATGAAGATAGCAGGGGCATTAGTAAGACCAAATGGCATCACTATAAATTAATAGTTTCTATACCTTGTATGGAAATCCGTCTTTGGTGTATCCTCCCTTTTGACCCTTAATTGATGATACCCTGAATGAAGATCAATCTTGGAAAAGTATTGAGCTTCGCGTAGTTGGTCAAATAGGTCATCAATGCGTGGGAGAGGATATTTGTTCTTGATAGTGATCTTGTTAAGTTCTCGATAATCAATGCAGAGTCTCATTGATCCATCTTTCTTCTTAACAAACAGAACAGGTTCTCCCCAAGGTGACACACTAGGGCGTATGAACCCCTTATCAAGATTCTCTTGGAGTTGCTTCTTCAATTCCTGCAACTCAATTGGGGCCATTCTATAAGGTGTCTTTGAAATAGGCAAAGCATCCGGTACGAGTTCTATTGAAAACTCAACTTCACGATTCGGTTGAAGACCCGGTAATTCCTCCGGAAAGACATCATCAAACTCCCGTACAATGGGCATATTCTTAATCGTGAGTTTCTCACCAACCATTTGAGATAAATAACCTTCATTTAGTGGAATCAATACCCATAAAATGGAAGAAATTTCCACTAGAAGGTTATGTTCATCCTTGCATCGATAGACGATCATAGATTGATCTGGAATATGAAATGTGACTTCTCTTCTTTGTCAATTGATATGATATCCATGTAGAGAAAGCCAATCCATGCCAAGAATCACATCAAATTACACTATAAGAAGGATCACAAGATTTTCAGGAAGCACATTCCCACAAACTTCAATCGGAGAAGAATTATAAACTTTTGATGCGACTGTTGTGCCATTATGGGTTGTCACAGCTAACTCAACATCTAACTGTTGAGGTAATATGGTGATATCCTTAGAAAATTCTTCAGAAATAAAAGAGTGGGTGGATCCAGAATCAAATAAAACATTTTCTACTTTAGAGTGGATGGTAAGTGTACCTTTCACCACATCATTATCGTACTCCACATCGCTGATAGAAATTGCATGTGAATTTCCTTTTTCTTTATCCTTAAGAGTTTATTGACGTCGAACATCATCATCAAACCTTGGATTTGGCCATTGATTGACATAATGACTCATATCCTTGCACTTGAAACATTGATGGGTAGTAGGGTCATTCTGTGTATCCCTTCCTTTGTTTTCATCATTAGACATCTTCTTCCCATCATTGCAGCATTCAAATGCCCAATTACCTTCCTTTCCACATTTGAAACATTTACTTGTCCCTTTAAGAAAACTCCCTCCATGTTTCTTTCCACACTTTGAGCATAAGGGAAAGCTCATCTTCTTTTCAGTGTGCTCTTTAGATTTTCCTTTGAATTCCATTTTCCTTTTCTTATCAAACCCATATAACTGATGGGTTACTCCAATCTCCATCTCGACATTGAGAGCACATCGAATGATTTCCTCATAGCTATTGAAGTCCCTTATGGATAACTCCCTTCGAAGACTTGGTTTTAAGCCACTAAAGAATCGATCGATCTTACTCTCAGGTTGGATAATAATACCAGAAGCGTACCTTGCAAGTCTTGTAAAATTTTATTCATAAGTACCAACAGATTTATCATCCTTTTGCTTCAGTTCAAGAAACTCTTTCTCCATATTTGTTTAGAGAATACGAGGGAAGTACTTATTGAAAAATAAGTTCTTGAACTCGTCCCATTCCATAGACTCAGTTTCATCCCTTTGCCTCGTATTCTTAATAAGATTCCACCATTGATCAGCATCTCCTTCCAAACGATACACTTCTAGGATGACTTTATCATGTTCAAAACATTGAAGAACTGAAAATATCTTTTCAGTAGTACTAATCCATTGTTCAGTAACTAATGGATCAGTAGACCCGCTAAAAGAAGGTGGACGCTACCTCATGAAGGATTCAACAGAATTTTGCTCCTTCCTTTGCTCGTTTGGAAGTCCTTCATGATTCATAGCTTGAGAAAGTTGTGTGAGCATGGCTACAAGATTTTTCATTCTAGCTCCCATAACGTTTGGTTGCTCCGGGGGACAATCATTACATTTCCCGTCGTATTCCGCATTAACATGGTTCCTTCAGGTTCCAGCCATTGACTAAAACCAAGAAGAATAGTTTGAGAAACACTAATTATAATAGGAAAACCACATAATGAAGAATAAAATTTCACACTTAAGGTCTTATCATAGGTTATTCATGGTTATTTCTAAAACACTAAGATTGTGTTCTATGCTTAGAATTATCCTTAGGGTTCTTACTAAGGCTTTCACATCCAAGTTTCCAAAGGTTGACTATACCTTTCCTCTGATACCAACTATAACGACCCATACTTTACATACATTGTTATTACTACAAAATTGAAGCACACTTATTACAACATATAACAAAACCATGAAAGGACCGTATAGGTATAGTGTCTTTAGAAACTGGAAATCATAAACAACTGGTTCATAAAGCATCTACTTTGCCTCCCATTTATTTCATCATATCTAGACTCCATTTTTGGCATATTCTACTTAATAACCTTCTTCCTGACCTGGGAAAATAAAACATACAAAAGGGTGAGATCAAATGATCAGTAAGGGTAAACAAAAGAAATATCAATCACATAATATACATAAGAGCATAACTTTTGGAAATCTTAACCTGCAAAAGAAATCATAATTTCATAACATGGGATAAATCATAGTAGTGAAATGTAATCCCAATAATCATAACATAAATCAAGAAACTTTGGGTCATACACACATAATCATATAGAATCATTTCTTATTAGTCAAGACTCATTTCCAAGACTATCTTAGTGGACAAAGTCCATTTCTGAACCAAGTTCACTCCTCATTTCAGTCCTGTTTCACTGAACCGGTTTAACCTGTCGTTCCAGCCATGTCTATCTCATGAGATATAAAATTTTTAACCAATGCATTGTAGGGAGATATAGGTCCCACCCATCTCATAATGAAACCATTCTTATGTGTGCCACAAAAATCATAAATCATACATCATTGCATAACCCATGTAATAAAAATGGGAATCTTAAACATCGTGACATCATAAAACAATTCATATAAGATAAAGGAATTCATAAATATATACTTCCATCACAACATAATAAAATCAATGTAATAATAGGGATAGAAACAGAACCCTTTATTATATTATATGGAAAATAATTTTGATAAAACACTTGAACTCCATTATTGAGGAAAATATCCTTTCTACTTCAAAAACACTTTTCCTTTCTTAACATGTCATACAATTTTAAACTGAAAGAAGTTAATTAAAAATAAACCTGAAAACTTGTAAAGGAAGCTTCTTGGAAATAGTGTTTTAAAAATCCATTCATGTCGTATAAGTTAAAAAAACATTCTTCGTACTTTTGTCGAAAAAGTCACAAAGTACCTCGTACGAAAAACAACAAAAGATTCCTTTCGTATCCTTTAATAAAAACTCACCAAAGGGTAAAATTGGATTTAAAAAATTTTAGGTGGATGGAAATACTATTACATATTGAGGAAACATGGATGTTGATGATAAAATACACCCTAGTAAATACTAAAGTATAAACAATCTCGGATAAAAATGAGATTGTGATATTTCCCTTACCTTAGGTCTGATATGGTTTGTATGTATCTGAACCTCCTATATAATGATTTGAATAACGTTATTGACTTATTCCATAATCATACTAATTGTTATGATATCACATATGGTCATATTCATAGCTTCTTATTAGTAATATTTCATTACAACTTGTTATTCGGGTGTTTATTACTTTTTGTTCTTATGCGTGTTTTGTCAAATAAATTCTTATTCTTCTCTTTAGGTTATAGATACCTAATTTCCATAATTCTATTAGTGTAATATATATCATATTCATTCATTCAATTCATTTATATAATCATTATTCAATGAAGATCATGTAGAACGAGTCGCATCACATCATGGAGATGGTATTCCGTACGTACGCACGAGCGATGATATCGTTCCCATGATCATGGAATTGTATTGGAGTGTATGTATACTATTTCAGAATCAATATCACTTTAAAATAATCATATATAGTCATTATTTACACCATTATACCCATCCAAGTAAGGTGGTGGTGGAAATTAGATTACACCACGACGTGGAGACGGTATTCCGTACGTACGCATGCGCGGGGATTTCATTTTCCGTAGGATGGATAGATGGTGAAATAGGGTTGTTTCATACTTATAATAACATATCATTATATGAGTGATAATGATGTTATTACTTCATAATGAAACAAATAAAGAAGAATAAGTGGAAGAAGAAATAAAGATGAAAGAATCGGTAATGGACATTACCTCTTCTTTGAAGTGCTTCTTTGAGACCTCCTTTTAGGGCACTAAAAGTGGTCTTTGAAGGAGACCAGGACCTCTAGGTTGTCTCTAGGGAAGTGTAGAGGATAAATTGTCAGGGTTTGGCCGAGATTTAAGCCTCAATGTGGTTTTAAGAAGAGAGGGAGGAGGTGCCCTTTTATAAGGGAGGAGAGGGGCACCTTTGGAATAACTAAAAATATTATTTTATTATAAAGCCAAATTCGGTTTTAAATAGCTCCAAATTGATTTATTTCGAAACTAAGGTGGGTATGGGTCTAAATTCTCTCATCCAATAGAATTTAGAAAAGTTTAGATTCCTATTTGAACCTTATCATTTAGATTTAACATTAAGTTAAATAATTTTACTTTTACCGTGTCTTCTTGTGTTCTTACACTATAAGGTTAATAAACATACAATAACAATACAAAAAAACCCCAAGTTGTTTATTATTAATATATATAACCTTATCTGAGTCATTTTACCTAACCTTAGATTTTTAGGAATAAAATAACAATTAATAATATAATATTTGTTTAAAAAACTATTTATGTCAATTTTGGCACTATTTAGTAATTGATTTTTGTGAAAATCATAACAGAATTATTAGTTCAAAAAAAGTTAATTAAATCAATAATAACATGTCATATTAAGCTATAAAATTAGTTTAATTCATAAAAAGTCTCAAATTATATTTATTTGGGTATTTATAACATCAATTATGTCAATATTTTATTATTAAGATAATTACTGCATCATCTTTGTGTCATAAATTAATTAACTTATTTAATGTCTAAAAATTACAAATAAAATTCCATTATGTAGGAAATCGTTTTAGCTTTCTAATGAATATTTATAATAGAATTTATATTATATATAAACTTATATTAAAAATTATTTACTTATTAAACATTGATTTTAACTATTTTAACCCTTCTTTAAATAAATTAATAATAAATGTACTAATCTAATCCAAGTGGGCATAAATGGTCATATTTTATTCCAAAGTTTGTTTTTTGTCGAATTACACTTATCCAATATAATTAGGACATGTGTTAGGGTAATAATAATATCATTTTTACCCTTAATTACCCTACTTACTTTTAACCGTGGTAAATAAAAGTAAAAAGTTACTATTCACCAAAAATTATTTTCATCTCATTGAACCACATTTTACATACTGACATAAACTGTGTGTCTCGGATTTTTGAAATTCCACTCACAGAAGTGGTAAAATTAAGTTTTATGAAAAATTCAGTTTTTTAACTACCACTTAGTGTTTTCACTATTCACAAAAAATTGAAAGTTTTCAGAAAAATACCAAAATTTCACCCTAGGATAATTTCGATATTCCGAATCCAAAAATGAAGTCCATTTTGAAAAATAAAATTTATAAAATTTCAAAAAGTGGTTATTACTATTCATAACGACTAGTTTTAATAATATTTTATTAGCATATCATTGTTTAGTGAAACTCGGTATTGCGTACGACACAAGCTATCGAGGAAGGTCGTGATTTCGTGTAAAGCAAGCCATGAAAGTGTTGTGTGTAGAAAAAGATTCCTTTGATGATTTATATAACATAAAAGTCTCAGGTGTTACATCTATGCTGATTGGTAGTGATTGCAAGAGGTAAAACATCACATTGATCATAGATAATGTGGGGGTGGCCTCTACCTTGATAGTTTCTAGAGCGAGGAGGACCTCCACTATGGATTCAATTAGTACAGGGAGTGCCTCTGAGATGGATGGTGATGAAGCGATGAGGGCCTTTAGTGTGGTCAATGCTATTACAAAGAGGGCCTATTCTTGAGCAAAAAAATGACCTGAGGAGGACCTTCACATTTTTAGTTTATGACATAGGGATCACCATCATACAAGGAACCATGGGCTTGGGGAAAATACATATGTTGGATATCGACAACACGGGTAGAACCTCATCTTGGAATACTGCAGATAAAATGGGGAGGACCCCCATGCTGATCATGACAGTGGGGAGGACCCCCACTCTGACTGATGATGGTATGGAAAGGGCCTCCGTACTGAATCTCATCATCATGGGTATTTCCATATTGGCTACTGGTGGTGAAAAAAACCAAAAGAGTCAACCCAGATTTCCCATGAGGCATCCAAGGCCTTGATTTGTATCATAAAATGGTGAATTTTTGCTATATAGTGGCAGGGGTGTGGTCAAATACACTAGGGGTGGCATAGGACACATGATGTATTAAAGATTTTTCACCATTACAATCATCTTCCTAATCATTCACCTAATGTTTCCATAAAGTTATCTGAACTAGGGATAGAAGTGAAGGGGTGTTGAACACCTATTATTCAGCCCGAGGGACCAGTTTATAGTGTTTATGTGGCATGGTGGGATCCCTCCTTGGATGCTCTTGGGTGGGTGTTATAGCCGGGGTGACTCGAATATCCCTTAACACAGCTTCATATGTGATCGAGTAACTTGATAACTAAGGAAAGAGGCTCCCAAAGTAGTCGAATATGGGAGTGGAGAGTAGTGGCTCCCTTCACTGCCCTTCGGGGAGGCAGCAACAATGATTCATAGAAGCCTCTAAATCCTGGTGGGCCATGTCTCTCATGGAAATGACCCCCTCCCACTCATATCAGTGAAGAATGGTGTATATCACCCTTCATTTCATTATTTTAGAGCATGATATGGGGTGTTGGTGCCAGGTATCCATGGTCATGGATTAAGTTATGGTAGTGGTGGGGTCATGCGGGATTGCCTCATTAATGTTCCTTCTAGACCTGTGTCTGCAGGCATGGGTTGTTTAGTTTCCTATAACAGGGATCCTACAATGTTTTAAGATTCAACTATCAATATGGATACATGGAATGCCCTTCCCAATGACCCAACATTGTCCAATATTTCTGATTGGAGAGGGATATCAGTGTTGCTGATGCCATAGTCCAGAATTCCCAACGATTAACTGCTCCAAATTCTGGTGAGTTTCACGCTAGACCCACTATATTCTTTGATGTACATGGAACCAGATAAATTGATGTGGTTACACACTCCTGTATTGATATCTCTAGTGTGACTAATCCTATATTTAGGATAATATTTCATGTTGGGTAAACTATTTATGTTCTGGATGCTTTCCTCCCATGTGTGCTTGCGTTGTCGTTCGCTTGAATAGACAGGTTGTATTGTTTCCCTACATTCTCGCTATCCCATGGTGAAATAAATTTAACATTTCTTAAAAAATTTCCATAACATGATTATAATAGTTTTATGGGATATCAATAACTCCTTCCATGGATTTATCCTCAGAATTATTTTCCTAGTTCGAATCTCCCTTATAGATTAAGATGTTGTCTGCAGACCTAATTCCCGGTTCAAATTCTTTTTGGATGCTAGTTTAATAACTTGATTGTATCTAGACATTCTAAGGTGTCTATTCTAGGAATAAACCATAGGTTATGGATGTAGTCATGTTTGTAATTCCTAAGGATGTTTGGACACTAGAACATTGGATTACCTGTATGTTTCCTCAAAATAGGGCTACTCATGGGTTTGGAAATCTGAGGCATCTCATGTGAAACATTAGGTATCTTATTTCAGTGGCATGTCATCCAAGGTTTTCTTCAATCATCCCATGTTTAATTAGGGGTATGACATGATATTAACATCTAGAGGATAAGGTTATTTTGAAGTAGTGTCTTCTAAGGTTTTCCTCAAGCATCTCATGTTATCATGAGGTAGGCTACGATTTTAGATAATTTTAGAGATGATGTATTGATCAAAACAATTTTTGAAGGAGGATTAGAAAAGTGAATCCCTATAAGGGAGAACCAATAAATATTAATTTATAGATGGATCCAAAAACCCAATGTGAGCAGACTTGATGTGGTGCATTCCATAAAGGGAAAGTGTCACACCATTAAGGAGTACAACCCATGAGGGAGGCTTTGAGGATTTCCATGGGATGTGTGAGAACACCTCTGATGGTGAACCCATTTGATTTGTCCCATAAAGATTAATATGTAACACCATAAAGGTTGGTCTAGACACCAGTGAAGAAGGATCATGGAGGTGGACCCCATGTATGGGGAAACTAAGGCTTACCATTGGATAGGAATGAACCTCATGGAGGCTACATATGTACCATTTGTAAAAGAATGAGATCAAAAAACATGTAGTTCGAAGGGATGGTTTTCAGCCTATACATTGCTAACTACCCATCAGAAGAGGAACACTCTTGTTTGGATGAACAAATATTTTGTGGGGATTATTCATAGTTATCTTCATGGGTGCTCCTAGTAGAATCATTAATGTGGATGGAATGATCTCACAAAGATATGGTGGATCCTCTAAGAATAATGATGAAATTGAGTAAATTTTGATGGAATTGATGGAGTGTGGGGGTGATGGGCTTGAAACTCTGGGAGGATTTCTACATATCATGGTGGGTGGGAATCAAATTCAATTTATTTTGGTAGTGGGATAGTTAAACACCTATATAGGAAGCCTATGAGAATGGAATGCATGGATAGGGACCCAAATGTAGTGTAACCTTGGGTTAGTGCTTGACTCTCCTGTGATATAGTGACTTGAGGGAAAGACCATGATAGAAATGGATACAGGGTAAAAACCTCTACAAGGTTTCATACATACCCTATTTAAGAGTAATGGTAAAAATTCCATGTAGTTTAGGCTGACATCGAGTCTTACACATGGTTATCGTCCATTTGAAATGCTAGGGATTACACATGGTTAGCTTCCCAAAGAGGGGACATCCCTAGGAGGGACCACCAGAGATTACCATTACATAAGATTGAACCTTGGGGATGATTCCTATGTACACTGTATATAGGATATAGATCAAAACCTACATTGTTCTGATGTGAGGGGAATGGGGATTATGCATGGTTAGTGGCCCAAAATGGAGTGTCATGGTAACTATTAAACTCAAAGACTCTGTGGTTCATGTTCGGTGTAAGAAACAAGATATAACTATAGATATTATGATTATTACATGAAAGGTGCGACCGGGAGTGATGATATGGAGATTAAGCAGGGCTAGAGGCCCAGGGAGATGGAGATTGGGGTTAACTCTAGGAGGGATGCCCGAATAGGATCTTGTTACTTATGGGGAGTAAATCATTCCATGATAGCCGGGAAAGGAGATCTCACTCATATGGAGATGAGTGGGCGTGGAGAATGCTTGAGGTGTTACAACCAATATGAAATCACCAAGGGTGAGAATAAAACTTAACATTGTGTGATGAAGACCTCATGTCTTGAAATATTAATGTCCTACTAATCAGATAGAGAGGACTCACTGCTCACTCCTTGGAATTACATAACTGATACCAAGCCACACATGGTGAAGGGAAGGCATCAGCAATTCTCGATTGGAGCGGGGTGGAGGAGTGATCCGTCATGGGTTCTATGTTACCATGGATTTTACAAAAATAAATATCCACTACCAGAACTATTACAAAAATAAATAGTTATGTAAAAACAAAATGAGACACTACATGAGGAGCCATGAAATCTATATGTACAATCATGGAGGGCTGCATAGGGGAAGAGCGATCATGATTTCAGGGTGGAATGCTAGAGGTGATCAGAAATGGTTCCTTACAGAGTATAAAGCCAATATTATCCTATAGAGGATTTCTACACAAGATTGCGGACTTGTTTGAAACATGGAGGGATCTAAGAGAAATATGGATGTGAATAAGGGAATTTGGTGCACACAACATGAGACTTTTATGTGAACCATCTATAGGTGATTTATACACACAAGATGGGAATCTTGTATGCACCTACATTCGGGAAAAAAGGAAATGGGTGAAGGTCAATCCCTTATGAGCCCACCCGAGGGGGACCCATGGGGGAATTGTCATGGAAGACCATATACTATGAATCCATGGCATGAATGCTGTCGGAGAAGGGGTCATCTTCTAAATGTTTGAGCGATAACTCAACATCAATATAATTAATTAGAAAGGGTAGGGCTACCTTCTATTTATAGGTGAAATTATCCCGAGAGTACATAAGAAGGATGGTGAGAAAGTCAGAATTCCATGTCTCATTGGGTGCTTAAGGTTCTTACACACATGTTGTGATTTTTATTTCCACCACTTCACTTGCATCCATATACCTTGGCTGGTTTTGGGATGCTATGGAAAAAGATGACCACTGACGCCACATTGGGAATGTATGGGCCTTGCGTGTGGATGTTCGTCTTGCACGCATCTCTCAAAACTTATATGCACCATCATTGGCCTTCCAAGAATGGTCCGTGGAGTCAAATATGGTCTTCAATTTTCTCAAATATGAACACTTTTGACCTTAAGAAGAACTTGGTGCTAGTATAGATTTATTTTTTAAAAATATTCCAGAATAAAAAATCACCTTACCCTTAATGTTCCACACACCCATGTTGTGTGTGCCTATATTGATACATTCCACCTATATCCCTGGGAGCCTACAATTATTAATCAGCGTACAACCTCATTCCATTTTTACAGTGAGTGATATCATACAACAAGTGAATAACCCAATAGTCAACTATCATTCAACTATAACAACACACATTAAGAACAAAAATTCCAACCCATGGTACATGGGATTTTCTTCATACATGGGTAGATAATCCCATACATTAGTTTATTTTCAATACCCAAACTTCCTAATATCTCATATACAATCCCAAATATTAGGAACACAAAACATTAATTCTCTAATAGAACATTATAAAATCCCTGACCCAGAATCCAATAAATTGTTTCCCTGATCTGGGTAACCACATGAACATAAGAATTCCTTCCTATACCCTAGAGGTTTCCAACTATCAATGGGGGTATAATTGATCAAATGGGGAGACTATACCTTATTATCCAAAGAATTAAACAATAGAAAACAAATATAATAATAGAACAATAAACAATTATCCAAAAACATGTACTACAGACCAATTTCCAAATAGGGTACAACTACAACCACAAAAAAACATGTCATGCCTTTCTAATAGTGACAAGAGTGAATAAATACCAAAAATAAGACAAAAAAATAAATCCCCAAAGTGAGTCATCACTCTACATCTGGATCCACGTCATTGCACAATCCAAGCCCAACTCAACTCACTATCATTGGTACCTTTTACTTATCCTATCCTTCAACCATGGAATCTGCTTGGGTACCCAACGATGGACCAAAAATTGTTTGATTACAAATTATTAGGCCACCACTAATATTGTATAACGAATGTTTCGGTGCGGATGTGCGTCAGGATTCTGTTCCGACACTGTTCCGCCAGGGCGCGTTCGCGCGTGCACCCGTCGACTCGAGGGGATGGGCGCGCGGCTTGTGGCCCCGCAGTCCCGCTTTCCAAAGGCGGGCGGCATCCATCCCTTATTCAGGGGCGTCTGCTCCTTGATCGAAACCGGGATGATGGGATGTCGGCTCCTCCTTCCGTGGACGTCTCCTCGGAACTCGTCGCCTAATCCGGGTCTCCCTCATAGATTTAAGACGTGCTCGTGAATCTCGTTCCCGGTGCCATGTCTCCATGGACACCAGTTAATTACGCTGCTTCCGCCCGGACGCTCCAAGGAGTCTGGTCAGGGCAGCAACCTGCGGTGAGGAGACCAGGTAGCTCTGGGTGTTGGGGGCGTGTCTTAACACTGCGGCTCTGCATGTCTGCCTTCCGTCCCTAATAGGGCTTCTCGAAGGCGTGATGGCCTGAGGCATCCCGCGCTGGGTGCGGGGAACTACGTTACCTGAGGTTTTCCTCAGCTTCCCATGTTTAACACGGGGTATGCCGCGAGTTTAATGTCCAGCGGGGACGGCATCGGACTGATCAACACGAGAAGTGGATCAGATGACAGAACCCCTTGCGGGGAACCTCCGACGCTGGGGCCAGCACATGGGCGGCTTCCCGAGTGAAGTGGAGTGGAATGAAATGGAATGACCCCACCGGGATGTGGCGGCACGGGTAAGGATGAGGATGGATGATGGAGTGAAGAGCTTGGACCCCGTAGGGGCTTCCTATGTACCGCGCGTTAGCACTGATCAAAGTCAGCGTAGTTCGGGTATACAGTTTAACGTCATGCTGGACGTTGACAAGCCGACTCACGAGGAGGTCGAGGCTGCCAGGCGGAGGATTGAACCGAACCACCTCGCACAGAGGGGGATGGAACGGCCGGGTGGATCACAGTTTTACGTCGTGCTGGACGTTGAAAGGAGAAAAAGGCAGTGGGGAAGCACAATGGAGATACACATGTGCAATTCCCCACAAGGGCGGATTCATAGGTGAATCGACGCGAATGTGAACCCGGGAGGGGTCCACTGATGGACGAACCGACGTGAATACGACCAGGGCGACCAGGTGGTGGGCTTGAACCTCAGGGAGGCTTCCTACGTACCCTGTTTAAGAGATAGGGATCAAAGTCCACGTAGTTCATTCTGTCAGGACTTACGCACTGAGGCAGCCCGGATGCGGCAAAGCTCAGTTGGAGAGGGACTTGGGCCGAAGGTGAGAGACCTCGATCCCTTTCACGCCCTCTACTGGATCTGGCAGTGGGGAAGCGCAATGGAGATACACATGTGCAGTACCCCACAAGGAACTAGGGGTTTGTAATTCCCTACCCCCGTGGGCGAAGGCCACTGCATGAATCGTCCCTAAAGAGGGGAAATCCCGTCATCCCTGAAGAGACGAGCGGGTGGGAGCCACATCCAAACCGGGGGGACCCTGCGTGCGAGGCACGGGATCGGACGAAGCGGACGGTTTAACGTCTTGCCGGACGAAGTACAGTTTAACATCGTGTGTTGAGGACGAAGATGTTTGGCAGTTTAACGTCTTGCAGTGCGAACATGGTGCAGTTTAGCGTCCTGCAGGATGAATGCTGAATAGTTTAACGTCTTGTAGCTCGGACGATATGCTAGGCAGTTTAACGTCGTGCATCTTGGACGTGGTACAGTTTAACGTCATGTTGGACGAAACACTTGGCAGTTTAACATCTTGCAGCGCGGACGAGGTACAGTTTAACGTCATGTTGGACGAAACACTTGGCAGTTTAACGTCTTGCAGCGCGGATGAGGTACAGTTTAACGTCATGTTGGACGAAACACTTGGCAGTTTAACGTCTTGTAGCGCGGACGAGGTACAGTTTAACGTCATGTTGGACGAAACACTTGGCAGTTTAACGTCTTGCAGCGTGGACGAGGTACAGTTTAACATCATGTTGGACGAAACACTTGGTAGTTTAACGTCTTGCAGCGCGGACGAGGTACAGTTTAACGTCATGTTGGACGAAACACTTGGCAGTTTAACGTATTGCAGCACGGACGAGGTACAGTTTAACGTCATGTTGGACGAAACACTTGGCAGTTTAACGTCTTGCAGCGCGGACGAGTATGGTGCCGCCGATGGGTCTGTGTCCCTTCGCGCAAGCCTAGAGGGCCGCACGGGAAGACAATGCATGGTGCGGGCACCCGGTATGAAGATCATCGGGCGCCACGCAGGCGGGTACCCATAGGGGGTCAAAGGGGCGACCCTGGCGGTTTGCGCACAAAATAGGGGCTTGGAGTGCAATACCGCGGGTCGGCGCGCAATTGGGCGGGCTGGCGCGTAATTGGGCCAGCACTTTGCGCGCAGATGATTGAGATTGCGCGCACCGGGCTTCGGATAGAGCGCGGGGGCAACGACTCATTCTTTTAACGAATGGCCACTTAGCAAAAAGGGGGGTGCGCGCAATCAGGTTGGATTGCGCACACCCAGGGGGCAATTGCGCGCAAGAGGCTTCTTTTGCGCGCGAAAGACTTTGGGTGAAGAGTTGTTCAAAGGAAAGGAGCCAAAGGGTTGCGCGCGAAGGCGAACCCCGAGGCTTGCTTGCGCGAAAGAAAGGAGGTTACCTGAAGTTCGACATTTCGCGCGGGAGGGGTTGGATTGCGCGAACAAGCGACCCTTCGAATTCCGGCAACCTCCAAAACGTCGAGGGTCGCCTTATATTTATAGGCAACCCCGGGCGCGGAATCCGGTTCGCGGGCGCACAATTTCCTTCGCTGGCGCGGAATCGGGCCCGCCGCGCAAGGGAGTCGTGCGGGCCACGGGCACGCAAAATTGTGCGCCGGCCCAGCGCATTGCGCGCATCCCGGGAGGTTTGCGCGCGGCACTACAACTTTGCGCGCGGGTCTCCAGAATTCCGCGCAAGGCCTCCGGGCCCTCCGAAACATGCTTCTGACTCCAAATATGACCTCGCATTCCTCATCCGGAGCTTCGTTTGGGAACAACGGACTTTTCCGGCATCTACAAAAGCCCCCCCTCGGAATCTGATCGGCGAGAGGTCGCAACGATCGGGTTCCGAGGGAGACGCCGGAATGCCGAAGTCCTGGATGGCGCGGGACTGTGGCGCGCAAAAAGGGTGTCGGGCGCGAAATTTGCTGTCGCGGTCGCACAAAGCGCTTTCCGCGCAGCGTGGACACCCGGCCTCGCCTATAAATAGGGGCCCTGGGTCCCCCGTACCATACACCGGCCTTCCGCGCGACAAGCTTTCAAGCTCTCGTGCGCGAAATTGTCATTGCCGGAGCGGAATTCTCCCGTTCGTCGCGCAAACCTTTCCGGATTTTGGCCTGTTTTTGCGCGAACACCCGCGGTTTTACGCGGCAGACTTCCTAATTGCGCGCCGTCCACTAGGATTGTGCGCCAACTCTAAAACTTCTCTACCAGCCTCTTCCGATTCCGCACGCTCCATCCCTTAACCCACACGACTCCCGAAGCTTCTCAGATGGCCGCGAATCAAGGGAATGAGGGGGATGCCGCCATTCGCAGAGCTGAGATGGCGGCGAACAGGGAGGTCTACGGAGCCAAGGAGATTGTTTCCAACAATCAATCCTTGTTCGACTTGCTGACGCTGGCCCAGAAGACATATCCGCTGTCGGACAACCTGCCGCTCCGGAACTATGGCATCCTGGATGAGGTTCCGGTGCCAGGGTTCGAGGTTGATGCGCCACGGACCTGGGTGACTCGGGAGGACGAGCTTCCCCGCTATAACATCACCAACAATGGGCATCCTGCCAGGGAGACCAGGCACTTAGATGTCTATGTCCTGAACCCGAGGACGCGAACCATTGCTGGGAGTGAGCCTACTGCGGAGAACTCTCCAGCCCTCTACTCGAGCACATACCGCCAGAGTGTCACTGATGACACCAAGGGCTGGCTGAAGGACTGGGACTTGCGGTCTGGGGGCAATTTCACCAGTGAGTGGGCCTGGGCGTTCTGGGTACGCCACACCTGCGATCACTTTGCGGAGGAGCTGCGGTACATCGGCCTATTTGAGGCGGTGTGGACGTCGCAGTTCCACTTCTACCAGAAGTCCATGCTCGGGCCGGAGCTGTTCACCCGCTGGTCCCCGGATACCAACACCTTCCATCTTCACCATGGGGAGGTCAGCATCGGTCTCTGGGACATCCACTGCATCGGAGGTATCCCGCTGGAGGGTTACCAATATGATGAGTTCCTGCCTCCGAAGAACACCTGGGATGACAGGTCACGGACTCCCATTCTGACATGGCATCTACTGGACCTGGCTACGCAGCGGCTCGGGGTCAAGGACTTCCACAAGGACATAGCCTACAAGGAGTGGTTCGGCCAGTTCTTGGAGCATGACCCAGCGGTAAAGATGCCAGGCAGGGGGAAGCGGTGCCCGACCGCGGCTCAGAGGAGCCGGAACGGGTCGTACTGGCAGGGCCTGGAGACGGGGGACTACCGCTCATGGGGGTACCGCGTCATCGTGGCCCGGGACCCAAATGTCCGGTACGCGGCGTTCCTGGCTGCTTTTCTGAGTGGGTGGCTCCTGCCAGTGCGGGATGCGAGAATGGGCGTCCACCCGGCGACACTGGAGATGGCGGGCACCATGGCCGCCAACAAAAGATACAACCTCGGGGTCCTAGTGCTGGCTAAGATGTACGCCATCCTGGGACGCATCTCGCGAGGGGGGTCGCCACGAAGGATCTGTGGGCCCTTTCAATTCTTCCACGGCTGGGTGGCTGCTCACCTTGGTGGGTACACGTTTCCAAACGCCGTCATTCCTCCGGGCAACGGCCTGCGACCCTCCCTGCTGAACATTGCGGGGGTCGCTCCGATGACCCTAAATGAGGAGGGCGTGAGGATTCGGATTGGAAATCACGCCAATTTCAACTTCAGCCCGTTCCCCACTCCCATTGGCCAGATGATCGACAATGGGCAGGGTCCGCTGGAGCAGCACAAATACTTCCTGAACATGCGGGGCGGGGTGCTCGTGGCTCAGATCGACGGGAAGGTGATCTGCGAGCCCTATGTGCCAACCCGGTTCGCCAGGCAGTTCGGGTGCCTTCAACGGATGCCGAAGAGGGTATTCACTGCTGTCCGGGAGGAGACGAACCCTTGCGTCCTTCGACAGATGTGGCTAATGTTCGCCGCTTTCGGCTCTGGCGACGTCATCACTCTCCCTCCTACCGGGGTCGACACAGGCTTAGCAACCGAGTACGCCGAACACTGGGCCGTCGCGTACCCCGAGGGGCTTCTACGGAAGCCAGTTCGGCGGCTCGAGGTCACCCGTGCGGAGACCGGGCGTCAAGGAAGGAGGCGAGGCGCCGTTACGCGGGGGAGAACGGAGGCGCGCCAAGCAGTGGAGCCGGCGCGAGCAGGGACTTCGGCGGCGGGCACATCGCAGGCTGCCGCCACGGCCTCGGCGCCCAGAGAGGGGGCACGTGCGGTGGTCGAGGAGCGGCCCGGGAAGCAGGTAAGGCGTCTGCTCGAACCCTCCCACGATGCGGTCTTCCCAGCGTTGTGGTCGGCCTGGATGACCCTGCGGCAGTCGCTGGGGACCGAAATTATCTGGAAGAAGATAACCAGTGAAGGAATCCATCTGCCAGAGGTCGGGCGCCTTCAGGTCGCCGACAGGGTGAACTTCCACCGGCGGTATGCGTATCTGACGGCCATGGACGAGTACGCGCGCCAACGTGGTCAGTGTGCGGAGCCGTCCCTTCTGGTGAAGGTGATGCTCGGTCTAGAGCCTGCTCCAGAACAGATGCCGCCGGAGGAAGATGACAGTAACGACGACTCCGAGGAAGAGGAGGAGACGGGGGAGGATGAAGTCTCCGAGGGAAGGTCCCATCAGGGGAGCCCGCGGGAGAGCGGCGAGGTGGCCGGCTCTGGCAATATCGATATCACTGAGCTCCTCGAGGTCCGCTTCTATCCCTACTCAACCTGCTTCATCCATTCTCTTATGCAGCTTCTAACCCATTTCTTCACCTTCCTCAGGAGTGCACGGATGTTGGTCAGGAATCCTCAGTA
This sequence comes from Viscum album, assembly GCA_963277665.1. Classification (NCBI taxonomy): domain Eukaryota; kingdom Viridiplantae; phylum Streptophyta; class Magnoliopsida; order Santalales; family Viscaceae; genus Viscum; species Viscum album. Next base: position 121,562,221 of record OY728119.1, read on the forward strand.
GGAGTAGGAGAGGCGCCATCAGGACAGGGCGGGGGCCAGACGCCCATCACTGAATTGACAAGCGCTGAGGGGTCCCCTGCTGCAATTGCTCCTGCGGCGGCCGGGATAGCGGAAGATGACGCTTTGGATTCCCGTAAGTCTCCTTACCATACTGTCGGTGCTTGCCGTTGACGATCCGTGACTAACCATGGCATGACTTGCGTAGTGATCTCAATACTGGAGGCTCGTCAGGCTGCCGAACCCCGGCCATCCACGAGTGGACCAGTGGCAGACATGCCGCCTGCTCCGGAACAGACTTCCCACACCGAGCCGGCCCCACCAAATGCTGATCAGGGGGCAGCAGACGCCGGCGGTGCTGCCATCGGAGAGAGTTCGGGGGCTGACGAGGGAGTCAACGCCGCTGGGGCGAGAGAAGGTCGCCCAGATGTTGGGGAACCTATCCCCTGTGAGGACATCCCAGGGGCGGACCCTGCAACAGACCTGCTGGCTTCCTTCCCTGCCTACCGGCCTTCCGACCCTGAGGAGATGGATGACTCGGAGGCGGAGGCGGTCGAGGAGAGCCGGATAACGCGCCGCAGGGGGGTGGAAGTGCATCCAGCGCTTCCTCAAGCGAGACCCATCGGAGTGGCTGGGGCGCATGGGATCGCTTCAAACCTGGCTGCGCTTCCTGTGTGCCGGGGAAGCTGATGCTCAACACCTCCATCTGACGGTCCGTGATTTCATGGCCGAAAAGATGCGCGAGAGACGCCGGCGTGCCGACGTCGCATAATGTCGGGACGTGTCGGAGAACACGCGGGCGCTCCTCGTGGCGGAGCAGGATGTCCGGCGCCTCGAAGGACAGGCGGCAGAGAAGGAGGCCTTCGTCGCAGCGTGTACTGAGCTTGTGGAGAAACTAACGGCCCAGCTGGTTGACGCCCAGGTACAGCTGACGGAGGCGGGCCAACAGATGGTCACACATCAAGTCGAGCGGGAGCGTGTGCAGGCCCGGATCAGCGAGCTGCGTGCTGCGACCGCCGACGAGGAGAGGGCACGCAGAGAGCGAGAAGCAGCTCTGGAGGCCGCCAGCCAAAGGGTAGCGGCGTTGGAAAGATTCATTCAGCACGCTAATCCCTAGGGTATTTGTTTTTTCCATTCCCAGAACATTTTGCTTTCGATACTCAATACTTCGATCCATTTGTATGAACCAATATATTTATCTGCATCTTTTGGCTTAACGTGCTCAACCACAATTCATTGTCTTGCGGGAGTGTTAACCAAACTTCAGGCACCCACAATTGGGCCTGGATTTCTAGAGAAAAGAGGGAGGTCATTCCTAGGAACGGAGACCTCAGACCTAATCAATGTATCATCCCCCCAACTTGTTCCAACACACGAGCGGGACAACGCTAGGGGTGTTATGATTTTATCCGAACATAGGAAAATGAGAAAGGGTGAATCGCGTGTCCCGAATTCAGAAATCCACGACGGTCGGCCTTCCAGGAAATGCCCAAGGTGGCAAGAGGACAATGGATCAATCGACCATACTACTGCAAGAGACGGACCGAAGGTCATCATTCATATTGCAGGAGGCGGATCACATGTCATCATCAATACCGCTTTGGGGGTTCCTTCAGGCACAAGGGTGGACATCCAGATCAACAGGGCATGCGAAGCGTGGGGAAAAGTGACGATTTGTTCGGAAAGAATCTAACGCTCTCAAAATTGCGCCACTGTGGGGAAAGCGTACTAGGCGGATGCACTAATCTGGCCGTGAATCACCCCAATTCTCAGACAGAACCTCTTTGACGAGGAAACTGTCGCTTCCCATCATTGCAATGGGGCATCCCGAGCTGCATCGGGGAGAATATCACAACTGCACCACTCTACCAGAATCCAGGCCAAACGACCGGCGACGAGGAGGGGCGGGACTTAGCGATCCCTAAGGCTGGACCCGAGCCGAGATGCCCGGGCGTTCCTACGTACTCCATCAGGCTGGAGATCAAGCCACACATAGTTCTGAAAGTGCAGTTTAACGTCATGCAGGACGTTGAACCCCGATTAGGGGAGATCTTAGTTTAAGGTCGTAGAGCTTGGACCATAGGGGCAGATCTTAGTTTAAGGTCTTAGAGCTCGGACCATAGGAACCTCAAAGTACGCCACATCGTTGTCCTATCCCCTGGATATGCGAAGATACACTGAGGGATAGTGTCAAGAGTGTCGAGGTTTCGCCTGGCCAGAATGGGAGGTGGAAAATGTAATGTGAATCATGTGGCCATTCACTCAAGGACTGGGGGCACCGGCGTAACGATATGGGAGTACTGCCGACCATGGCGGAAAAGCGGCATCCATATCGCACTGACCGTTGATGGAATGAGGCAGCAAATGAGAATCAACCGCTCAAGCGCAGGATTCATATCGATTTGCTGCCCGAGGCCCTTGGGGGCACCAGCCCGAGTCGGTGGGAGAGCACTGAGGCATTGTGTCCAGACCACTCACAGGGGCTCCACCCAGGGCGTAGGAGATGGGTCCGAATGAAAGGGAGCACGAATCCTGAAAAGTGGACGGAACCTGACCAAGCTGAACCTGACCCTCCTGGCAATAAACCAGAGTACTCTTGACACCGGTGGACCACTGCAAGGGGTCGAGGGACACGCCTTGAGGGTGACCCAAAGGCGGCGGATTCCCCAGAGAAGGGGGAATCTCTAAGAAGTGGGGGCTGGACCCAAAGTTTCAAACATCCGGGCGTTCCTACGTATCCCATAAGGATGGGAATCAAGCCACACGTAGTTCTCGAAGCGTGGCGCAACACAATCGGGCACCAGCGCGGGGAGGGGTGCGGGTATGACCCTCGCACACAGAAGAAGCGGTATTTGATATTTCTTGTTTGTCCTTAAAGGTGGATGGTTTTTCTTTGTGCAGCGACATGCCTGTGATTAAGAAATCCCTGGCGTCGCCATAATAATCAAGCCATGAAAGGCATTGATAAATGGCGTGGTTATTAACCAGCGCCCAATGTGAGTGTCCCCTGAGGAGAACATCACGATGCAGTGTCGTTTCTCGTCGGGCGGCCAAGACGATCACAGTTTACGGTCGTGTGGTAAGACCATACAACACAGTTTAAGGTCGTGTGGTTCGGACCATGGAGGAATCCGCTTATTGCGATACGGAGGACCCAGCGGAGGTGGGAACATACCCCAGCCCTGCGGTCACGCACAATTCCAGGAGAAGGATCCTGGGATAGGGGCCTGCATATGTCCATCACCCGAGGGGCAAAGATGCTAGCCTCCAGCTATACTGGGCCCAGAACGCGATTGTTCAGGCGACTCCTTCCTCCTTATGGGGAAGAGGGTCCAGCTACACATAGCCCTTAGGGAGGACATCAGCATATATCCTTGGTGCTCAGATCGTGGGAGCCTCGAAAGACACCATTACCCTGGTTGGCCTGCCTAACGTGTAAAGGTGTACTGAAGGTCAGTATGAAGAGAGTGTCGAGATTCCACTACAACGCACGAAGGCGGAGTGTGATGAGAACTGCGCAACCAATGTTCAGAGCCTGAAAGAGCCGACATGGCGATCAAGGATGTCGCTGACCATATTCACAACACAACATCCGATCGCATCAGCCTAGGATGGGGCAAGCAAACGAGCATCAACCGCTCAAGCGCAGGATTCATATCGATTTGCGGCCCCGGACCCGCCGGTAAATCGACCCGGAGCGATAGGAGAGAACTGAGGCATCGTACCCAAACCGCTAACGAGGATCCCTTTGAGTGAAGGCTCGAACAAGAGGAAGCGCGAGGCCCGAAAAGCAACACAAGACTTGTCGGGATTGAATCCGACACTACGGGTCATAGACCTGAGTACCCAAAACACGTTAACAGATCACCGGAAAGGGTCGGAGGACTCACCCTGAGAGCAACCAAAAGACGGCAAATCCCCGTGATCAACCAAGAGATGGGGCTGGACCTGAAACACAAGCGTCTAGGCGGTCCTACGTATCCCATAAGGATGGGAATCAAGCCGTACGTAGTTCTCGAGAGGTAGTTTAATGTCATGCAGGACGATGAGGGGTGTGAGGTAGTCCCACACACGGGAGGAGGCGTACGGCGCGGCCAGTAGACCAACGTGAATGAGGACATAATCCCCCGCTCACGCTACACGCCTCGCACAAAAAGGAGGGGAACTGGGGCCAGAGGCCCAACGCGGGATAGAGATTCCTGAGAAATGGGGCTGGGCCTGAAACATGAATGTCCAGGCGGTCCTACGTATCCCATTAGGATGGGAATCAAGCTGCACGTAGTTCTTGAAGTGCAGTTTAACGTCATGCAGGACGAAAAGAGAAAGGGGGGAGCGGAAGGCATCCCCAAACGTGGGGGGCGTACAGCGTGGCGAGCAAACCGACGTGAATGAGGGCATAGCCCCGCGTTCACACCATACGCCGCATACCCAGAGGCAACTAGGCCAAGGGCCCGAGAAGGGATGGAAATTCCCGAAGGATGGGGCTGGGCATGAAACATGAATGTTCAGGCGGTCCTACATATCCCATAAGGATGGGAATCAAGCCGCACGTAGTTCTTGAGGGGCAGTTTAACGTCATGCAGGACGAAGACGCTTGGCAGTTTAACGTCTTGCAGTGCGGACGTGGTACAGTTTAACATCATGTTGGACGAATGCTGAACAGTTTAGCGTCTTGTAGCATGGACGAAGTGCACTCAGGCAAAGTACTGCTTGAGGAACCTAGCGTTGGTGGGAGGAGTGACACGCTCACCATCCATAGTTGCTAGGGAGTACTCGCCATTGGGATAGACCTTGTGGACAACAAAAGGTCCCTCCCACTTGGGCTCCAACTTGGGTGGCTTCCTACCGGGGATCATTGGCGCTCTTAGGGCCAGTACTAGGTCACCCTGCAGGAAGGAGCGGAGGAGAACCTTCTTATTGAAAGCTCGATCCATTCTGCTTTGATGCCTCTCCAAGTTGTGCAAGGCGCGAAGCCTATTCTCATCCAGTGCTTCCAACTCGACTAGACGGGCTTCAGCAGCTCTGTCCGGCGCTTGCTGGTCGTAGACCGCAGTGCGCAAGGACGGTAACTGGATCTCGATGGGCAGGACGGCCTCAGCTCCATACACCAGGGAATAAGGGGTCATCTGGGTGGAATTGCGAGTCGTCGTCCGATAATCCCAGAGGGCGTTGGGGAGCTTGTCCGGCCAACTCTTCTTGTTCTGACCAACCATCTTTTGCAGAATGTTAGAGAGGGTTTTGTTAAACGCCTCAATCTGTCCATTTGCCTGCACATGATAGCGAGATGTATGGTTCGAGCGAATGTTGTACTTGGCGTACAACTTCTTCAACTCGGCTGGTCGGAAGTTGGCCCCGTTATCCGTGAGGATAGCGTGAGGCACTCCAAATCAATAAATGATGTTGGAGGTCACAAAGTCATCGATCGAACAGGATTTGACCTCTCTGAGCGGAATCGCCTATGCCCATTTGGAGAAGAAGTCCGTGGCGGTTAGAATGAACCGGCACTGGCGAGCCGTCGCCGGCGGGTAAGGTCCCACAACATCCAGACCCCAGACTGCAAAGGGCCAAGAATACCTAGTGGTATGGAGAGGCTCCGGCAGCCGATGCACAAAGTTCGCATGAACCTGGCACGCATGGCACTTCCTAGCATACTCGATGCAGTCATGGATCATGGAGGGCCAGAAGTATCCCAACCTCCGAATATGGTGGGACAGCTTCAGCCCAGTCTGGTGGGCACCACATGAACCAGCATGAACCTCTTGCATGACTCGTGGGATCTCAACTCCTTGAAGGCAACGGAGGAGAACACCATCAAATCCGCACCTATAGAGGATCTGCTCCAGGCCGGGACTGCTCTGGAGGACAAACTGCGATGCGCGGCATCGAACTCGCTCACGCTCGGCCCGATCCGACGGGAGAATGCCATGTTGGAGGTACTCAAGCAAAGGCGCCCTCCAATCAGAGGCTGATTCGACTGCCATATCTGGGGTACTCGGGGCTCCGGGCACAGAGGCAACCGTGGTGAGATTACTTACCGATGGGCTGCGATCTCCTTCCGGGATAACGGGAGTGATGAGCCTGCGGTGCGTCACGCGGATGATCAGGTTGTCCTGTTCAGGCTCCGCGAGTGACGCAGCAAGGCTGGCCAAAGCATCTGCTCGTCCGTTCTGCGACCGTGGAATATGGACAATTTCTGGCCGAGAAGGGAACTGGGCCATCAGGAGGAGGGTGCACTCCAGCAATGGCACAAGTTCCGGCTTCCTGACAACGTAGTCGCCATTGATATGCTTAACGACCAGCTCGGAGTCCCCTTTCACACACAGATGGGGCACGTCGATCTCGAGAGCTAACTCGAGGCCAGTGATGAGGGCATGGTATTCCGCCTCATTGTTGGTACAGCCCTCTGACAAAAGGAAAGAGTATGGCAGCACGGCTTGCTCCGGGGTAATGAAGACGATACCCAAGCCCACTCTGTTGAGCTTAGGATTATCGAGCCTTCTACCAGTGGGGCTCCGGGAGGCACCATCAAAGTGCATCTTCCAGCATGGATCGACATGATCGACCGAGAGAATGGCCTCATCAGGAAAGCCTAGATCCAGCGGGTGATCCGCGGAGGTCGGGTGAGCAGCCAGGAAGTCCGCCAATGCTTGCCCTTTGATGGCCTTTTGAGACACATACCTGATGTCGAACTGCTGGAGAATCACATCCCACCGCGCTAGACGGCCAGTCAACATAGGCTGGCTCAGGATATATTTCAATGGGTCTACCCGAGAAACCAACTGTACCTCATGGTGCTGCAAGTAGTGCCGTAATTTCTTTACGGCAAATACGAGCGCCATGCAGCTCTTCTCGATGGGGGAATACCTAACTTCTGCATTGAGGAGCATGCGACTGAGGTAATAGAGGATATTCTATGTTCCCTCGTTGTTCTTCTGGGCGAGAAGGGCACCAAGGGACCGTTCCAGGGCAGTCACATAAAGGACCAGCGGCTTCCCGGATACAGGGGGCATCAGAACCGGAGGTTGAAGCAGGTACTGCTTGATTTCCTCAAAAGCGGTCTGACACTCTTTATCCCATACATAGGTGGCACCTTTCTTCATGAGCCGAGAAAAGGGCTTACACTTGCCGGCCAGATTCGCGATGAATCGGCGTATATAGGCTAAGTGGCCTTGGAACCCTTGCAGTTCCCGGATGTTACCTGGGGGAGGCATCTGGCTAATCGCCCTGATATTCTCTGGGTCGATCTCAATACCCCGGTATCTTACCACAAATCCAAGGAACTTTCCGGAGGTGACCCCGAAGGCACAATTCAACGGGTTCATCTTCAGGCAGCGAGACCGGAGGAAGCCGAACACTTTCTCAAGATCTTTGAGATGGTCCTGACGCTGGCGCGATTTGACCACCAAGTCGTCGACGTAGCATTCCACCAGTGTGCAGAGGATTGGCTTGAATATGCGGTGCATCGCCCGTTGATAGGTGGCACCTGCATTCTTCAGGCCGAAGGGCATGACCTGGTAACAAAATATACCTTGGGGGGCCCTGAAGGCAGTGAACTCCTCATCCTCAGGGGCCATCCGGATTTGGTTGTATCCGGATTATCCATCCATGAAGTAGAGGTCTTGGAACCCTGTCGTGGCGTCAATCAACAGCTCTGTCACTGGAAGGGGAAAATCATCCTTCGGACAGTGGCGGTTGAGATCGCGGAAGTCGATGCAGACTCTGATCTGCCAGTTCTTCTTCCTGACCGGCACAATGTTGGCCAGCCATTTGGGGTACTGAACTTCCCTCACGAAGTTGGCTTTGATGAGCTTTTCAACTTCGGCCTCAACCATGGCACCGTGGGATGGGTGCATCTTCCTGGGAGGCTGCTTGAACCCACGATGGTTCCCCGGGAGACCAAGGCGGTGGACGGCTACCTGAGGATCTAGCCCCGGCATCTCGTCATAGCCCCAAGCGAACACATCACAGTGCTGTCTGAGGAAGTCCACGTACTGCTGCCGCTCCTCAGAGGGCATGGCGGCACTGACCAATGTGGGTCTTGGATCTGCTTCGGTTCCAAGATTCACCTATACTAACTCATCGACCGTGGCGGAGACACCCTCCTCAAAGGCTGGGGGTGCATCTTCCACGTCCTCTCCACTCGGGGAGGGATCGTCCACGGGAGAGACTGCGTTGGGAACTGCATTGGGGCTACCAGATCCTGCTGGGCCGCTGGTGCTGGAACGGGCGGTCGCGGTCATCTCATCAGGAGACTCACAGGCCATCGAGACCATGGATACGTCCAACCGATGAATCGGGAGGACGTAAGCGTCATCCAAACTTACCCAGGGTTCACTTGCAACAGCGACAGGCTCAACCTCACTTGTCAGGATCTTCTTATCCTTGCTCTTGTAATAGTCCGCGTCCAGATAGCGGGCTTCACATGAGGCAAAAGAAGAGGCATCTCCCTGAAGCACGCCTACTCGACCATTAAGGGATTATTTAAGGCATTGGTGGTATGACGAGGGAACCGCTGCCTGAAGGTGGAGCCATGGCCTGCACATCAATGCGTTATATGCAGTGTCCTGGGAGACTACCATAAATTCGGTGTTGGCAACCAGGTCACCGAACTGGGTTTTCAAACGTATCTTGCCGACCGGAGTTTGCTCGGTGCGGTCGTACCCCAGGATCCTGAGGTCGGAGGGAATCAAGTCATCCTCAGACAACCCCAATCTCCGGAGCGTCCGAGTTGGAATCAGGTTAATCCCGGACCCCGTGTTGACAAGACAGCGCCGGACTTCAAGGCCATTGAACTGGCCGGTAACATACAACGGAAGAATGTGCCCCTGTATAGGAGGGTCTTCATCCTTACCAGAAAACGAGATAATAGCCTGACATTCGGCGTCCTCAATCGTTTCGGCGTGAAAGGCCTCTACAGCCGCAACCTCTATCTCAAACTGGAGGGGGCTCTTCAGGGCTTCAGCGAGAGACTCGCGCATCTCAGATGACATGCGCAGAGCCTCAAGGATGGAGAGCCTTGCTGGGATGTCGGCTAAGTGCTTCAGGACATCATATTTTTTGGCCAAGCGCGAGCCCCTGGTTGCAGGAGGTTCCTCTGCGGTTGGAAGCATGACAGGCCTTGCCGGTTGGACCGGCGGCCGACTGGTGCTTGGCGCATCTCGCTGTTCATTGGTTGAAGCCTGGGAAGTAGTCACCGTACTGGGGTCAGGAGGCCGGGATGGACTCGCGGCAGGGCGGAGCTGATCGCAACGCGGCTGAGGCGGTTCTGCCTAGTCCCACACCACAAACAGTGGCGGAGGCGAATCTGTCATCCCCGGAGGGGGGGGGGGGGCTGCGCATGCTGAGCTCGATTTTGAGCTTGCTGCCTAGTCTCAGTGGCGTGCATGGCCTGGCTAGAGGTACCAACTGTCGTGCCCCAGCGACTCCTGTTGTTGCGGCTCCTCCGACGGTGGCGACGACCGAGGACACTAGGGAGGTCCACCTGGTGTTCTTCAACGTCGGGAACTGAAAAGGGATTTACCAGCTCAACGGTATTAACCGAAGCATACCCAACACTGTCATCGGACGAATCATCCACCGCCGGGCAGATCCGAGGAGGGATCCTCATCTCCGGGGGCATGAAATCACCGAGAATGCGGGATAGTGGCGGAACTGGCGGGGCGTGCTCTTCCTTCTTGCGCCGCCGCCGTTTGCTCTTCTCGGAAGAGGCAGGCTGGGACGACGATGCCGAAGCAGCACCCGCAGATTCTGGTGGCTCAGGCTGATTCAAGCGCGCACGGATGATTCCATGGGGGGAACCCAGGCCATCGATGCCTTCCGTGGGGGGAACCCAGGCCATCGACGTCGTGAGACGGAGTGCCCGATTTCCCTTCCCCAGCCCCTGGCGGGTTCCGTGCCCCGGTGCTGAATTCTCAGCCGGGCAACATGCTAGTCTTCCAACACCTCTGAAAGCTATCGGTCTTCGTATTGAGGAGAAGAGATTCACGTCGGGTTCACCATTTTTCTGTTTCGGTGCGGATGTGCGTCGGGTTTCTGTTCCGACGCTGTTCCGCCAGGGCGCGTTCGCGCGTGCGCCCGTCGACCCGAGGGGATGGGCGCGCGGCTTGTGGCCCCGCAGTCCCGCTTTCCAAAGGCGGGCGGCATCCGTCCCTTATTCAGGGGCGTCTGCTCCTTGATCGAAACCGGGATGATGGGATGTCGGCTCCTCCTTCCGTGGACGTCTCCTCGAAACTCGTCGCCTAATCCGGGTCTCCCTCATAGATTTAAGACGTGCTCGTGAATCTCGTTCCCGGTGCCATGTCTCCATGGACAGCAGTTAATTACGCTGCTTCTGCCCAGACGCTCCAAGGAGTCTGGTCGGGGCAGCAACCTACGGTGAGGAGACCGGGTAGCTCTGGGTGTTGGGGGAGTGTCTTAACACTGCGGCTCTGCATGTCTGCCTTCCGTCCCTAATAGGGATTCTCGAAGGCGTGATGGCCTGAGGTATCCCGCGCTGGGTGCGGGGAATTGCGTTACCTGAGGTTTTCCTCAGCTTCCCATGTTTAACACGGGGTATGCCGCGAGTTTAACGTCCAGCGGGGACGACATCAGACTGATCAACACGAGAAGTGGATCAGATGACAGAACCCCTTGCGGGGAACCTCCGACGCTGGGGCCAGCACATGGGCAGCTTCCAGAGTGAAGTGGAGTGGAATGAAATGGCATGACCCCACCGGGATGTGGCGGCCCGGGTAAGGATCAGGATGGATGATGGAGTGAAGAGCTTGGACCCCGTAGGGGCATCCTACGCACCGCGCGTTAGCACGGATCAAAGTCAGCGTAGTTCGGGTACACAGTTTAATGTCATGCTGGACGTTGACAAGCCGACTCACGAGGAGGTCGAGGCTGCCAGGTGGAGGATTGAACCGAACCACCTCGCACAGAGGGGGATGGAACGGCTGGGTGGATCACAGTTTTACATCACGCTGGACGTTGAAAGGAGAAAAAGGCAGTGGGGAAGCACAATGGAGATACACATGTGCAATTTCCCACAAGGGCGGATTCATAGGTGAATCAACGCGAATGTGAACCCGGTAGGGGTCCACTGATGGACGAACCGACGTGAATATGACCGGGGCGACCAGGTGGTGGGCTTGAACCTCAGGGAGGCTTCCTACGTACCCTTTTTAGGAGACAAGGATCAAAGTCCACGTAGTTCATTCTGTCAGGACTTACGCACTGAGGCAGCCCAGATGCGGCAAAGCTCAGTTGGAGAGGGACTTGGGCCGAAGGTGAGAGACCTCGATCCCTGTCACGCCCTCTACTGGCTTCGGCAGTGGGGAAGCGCAGTGGAGATACACATGTGCAGTCCCCAACAAGGAACTAGGGGTTTGTAATGCCCTACCCCCGTGGGCGAAGGCCACTCCATGAATCGTCCCTAAAGAGGGGAAATCCCGTCATCCCTGCAGAGACGAGCGGGTGGGGGCCACATCCAAACCGGGGGGACCCTGCGTGCGAGGCACGGGATCGGACGAAGCGGACGGTTTAACGTCTTGCCGGACGAAGTACAGTTTAACGTCGTGTGTTGAGGACGAAGATGCTTGGCAGTTTAACGTCTTGCAGCGCGGACATGGTGCAGTTTAGCGTCCTGCAGGACGAATGCTGAATAGTTTAATGTCTTGTAGCTCGGACGATATGCTAGGCAGTTTAACGTCGTGCAGCTTGGACGTGGTACAGTTTAACGTCATGTTGGACGAAACACTTGGCAGTTTAACGTCTTGCAGCGCGGACGAGGTACAGTTTAACGTCATGTTGGACGAAACACTTGGCAGTTTAACGTCTTGCAGCGCGGACGAGGTACAGTTTAATGTCATGTTGGACGAAACACTTGGCAGTTTAACGTCTTGCAGCGCGGACGAGGTACAATTTAACGTCATGTTGGAAGAAACACTTGGCAGTTTAACGTCTTGCAGCGCGGACGAGGTACAGTTTCACATCATGTTGGACGAAACACTTGGCAGTTTAACGTCTTGCAGCGCGGACGAGGTACAGTTTAACGTCATGTTGGACGAAACACTTGGCAGTTTAACGTCTTGCAGCGCGGACGAGTATGGTGCCGCTGATGGGTCTGTGTCACTTCGCGCAAGCCTAGAGGGCCGCATGGGAAGACAGTGCATGGTGCGGGCACCCGGTATGAAGATCATCGGGCGCCACGCAGGCGGGTACCCACAGGGGGTCAAAGGGGCGACCCTGGCGGTTTGCGCGCAAAAGAGGGGCTTGGCGCGCAATACCGCGGGTCGGCACGCAATTGGGCGGGCTGGCGCGTAATTGGGCCAACACTTTGCACGCAGATGATTGAGATTGCGCGCACCGGGCTTCGGATAGCGCGCGGGGGCAACGGCTCATTCTTTTAACGAATGACCACTTAGCAAAAAGGGGGGTGCGCGCAATCAGGTTGGATTGCACGCACCCAGGGGGCAATTACGTGCAAGAGGCTTCTTTTGCGCGCGAAAGCCTTTGGGTGAAGAGTTGTTCAATGGAAAGGAGCCAAAGGGTTGCGTGTGAAGGCGAACCCCGAGGCTTGCTTGCGCGAAAGAAAGGAGGTTACCTGAAGTTCGGCATTTCGCGCGGGAGGGGTTGGATTGCGCGAACGAGCGACCCTTCGAATTCCGGCAACCTCCAAAACGTCGAGGGTCGCCTTATATTTATAGGCAACCCCGGGCGTGGAATCCGGTTCGCGGGCGCGCAATTTCCTTCGCGGGCGCGGAATCGGGCCCGGCGCGCAAGGGAGTCGCGCGGGCCACGGGCGCGCAAAATTGCGCGCCGGCCCAGCGCATTGCGCGCATCCCGGGAGGTTTGCGTGCTACACTACAACTTTGCGCGCGGGTCTCCAGAATTCCGCGCAAGGCCTCCGGGCCCTCCGAAACATGCTTCTGACTCCAAATATGACCTCGCTTTCCTCATCCGGAGCTTCGTTTGGGAACAACGGACTTTTCCGGCGTCTACAACGAATACCTAGTTGTTTTTCTCAAATATGGAGTTACATCCAATTGGGTTGATTTTAGGGGGTGAATAATGTGAAATAAAAAATATTAGGTATACCATCTTTGAATGGACTCCAAAGGGATTTTTGTGGAGCGACAGACACCCAATAACTCTCACATCCATGACGCATGGACCTACATTCCAAAGGAAGGTTTTCATTGGTTGATTCATCCAATGAATCTTAGGAACTCACATTGGTCAAAATGATGTTAATTCAGGCTCACCACACCCTTTTGGTGGGAACTGTTTCATATTATGAGACACTCTTATAGATTTATGATATTTCCATGAATACATTGTTAATTACTAAAAATGTTTCCATTTATTAACCCTAATGAAACATCTGATCAAGACTACACATGTTTTTGAAATATGATCTATGTATATGTGGTTCCCAATCAATGGAGGGATCTTTATGTATACAAGTTTCTCCATCAATTTTACCTTTTTTAGATAGATTAAATATTTTATGTTCATTTATTATGATGAAATTAGTTTTATGCCATGTGATGGGGTGATGTGGAGTTTACCATCGTCTAGGGGGGATGATAGTTTGATTGATATCGGGATATAACCCATAATATGTGCTTCAAACGTATTCTCAAGAGAGGAATAAGAACCTACATAGTTCATTTTCACTTAACTGGACACATCGCCTTTCAAGGTCATGTGACAAGTACCCTACCATGAAGTTTAACATCATATGGAACGAAAATCCAGGCGAAATGTTTCCTAGTCATGGATGGAATGTAACATATGTTGAGGTAGCCTTATGGACCCAAAATAGATTTGGTATCCTTGGTATATATGATCCTATTGGAAATGTTGTCCGTAGAAAATTAGGGTGATTTGGGTGTTGGGATTGGACCTCAGGATGAATTTCTACTCATCCTATTTATTTGGGAATCAAATAACACATAATTTAGTTTGAGCTAGGACATACACTTTAGAGGAGGCCCATTTGTGTTGTTGGTTGGGGATTAGTCATGGAAGATTCCCATTTGGGAGTTATTCATTGGAAATATGTCCCTTTGAATTTGGATGTATGTTTTTGGGACTTATACCAGGTGGGAGCCTCATCTGGGTCTCTTTGGGATCATGTAGATGTAATTATTACCGCCAACCTCTATACTAATTTGAGTCATGCTAGGTGTGAGAAACAATAGGTGGCATTGGATATAATGATCACATGTCCCATTTTATCCAATTATGGATGGTTATATATCTAAAAGTGATAGGTAAACATACATTGAATATGTGTGTTCCCTATCTTTTTTTAATGTCCTAGATAGTAACATTTGGTGATCAGTCCAGATATATCCCGTGTGGAGGTGATGAGGAAAAAAATTACCACATCCTTTAAGAAAAGATGAGGGATCACTTTACGAGGAGTTCCCTAAAATAGATTCATTAGAAAAAGTAATAATGTTAAACATTTTCCCTCGTCAAAGGGAAAGGCCAATAGTCCCCATTAATCCCTATAATGGGGAGGTTCACATGGCCACCCCAAGGTTAGAACCCTCGTTACCAAGGGAATGTAGATGCAAGGTCATTCCAAAGTTCTACCTCATTTCAAGGGCCACCCACTCAACTATTGTTTAAATGGGTATGTTAACTCAAAAGGAAACACAGATGTTCTTGATGTTCTTATCATACCTATCAAGTGGAATTGGAAATTGCTTATCCTAGTGTCATTGGACTCGATCATGGAGGGGACAACATGGTGGTTGCTGATGTGATGGGAGATGATGGTTGGATAGAGATGGTAGAATTACATAGTATTCCCTAGTATGTTAATAATATTCTCATGTGGGGCAGGGTTCCCTCCGCATACTGTAATGATATGTAGGTAAGGGGGTGTACAACTTCCTAGTATGAAGACCTAGGTTCCGCCTATATAGAATTATTATATGTGGCACTAGGTTTCGTCAGTGTAGAAATTTTCTATATAGTGATCAGTTCCTTCCACCTAGAATTTTACTATATGGGAAAGAGTTCTACCATTATATATTTTTTTATGAGGGGTTCATGTGAACATTGGGGACATTGGTTTTTACTTATAGGAATTATGTCTATTTAGGGGATTTGGGTTTGTGGAAAACTTAATGAGTTTTTATTTCATTCTTATGGCTAAGTGAAGGGATTTAACATTGGGTAATCATTAACAGATTACATACTTTTTCCCCCCACTTCATCACTATTCATTTTTTTCATCCAATTTTGGATCTCTTTTCATGTGTCAATACTAATTTTAGTCCCCATTAGGTACTATTTTATAGTGAAGTGGCGGAACTGGATACCGGCATTGCTCGTCATCCATAGTGGGCCATAGAACATGTTTTTTGGGATCCTAGGGAGGACTTAGTTAGTAGTGGACATCCTTTTTAGGAATCTAAATCCCCACATGGCCCCAAAAATGAATACATTTCATTTGTGGGAGATGACAACAATACCTTTCATCATGATCAATTTACATTGCATGGGAGATCGTTTGCGGGAGGAAAAATTACCACCTCTTCCCACAAACATTTACTTCATTTGTGAGTGTCTTTTTTTCCACGCATTTCCCTGAACAATTTCTATTTATGGGTGCATCACGGAGTAATCGAACACGATGTGGAATGATGGTCCCTGAAGGACTTCTGATTCATGGTCTGACCCATTTGATCCTTTCCTTTAATATTATTCTTAAATTTACTTTCTATCGTTTTCCAATTTTATCAAAAACATCACAATATTGTTTTAGTGGTTTAAGGACCCAACAAATTACCCTAATAGGATGGATTTTGATTAGGATGAATAGGAGGCTATTTTGATGTAGAAGTAGTCTTAATTTAAGTTCAATAACATACAACGCTCAAATATTTCTATGATCCTAGGGACTTGGTGAGAATAGTTTAAAAATCTCTATGGTTACATAAAATTCCAAAAATAAATTGTTCTATTTTATTATAACCCTGATTTTTTCCTACATTTATAGTGATTGGGGCTTAGCGAGTATTACATGAATTTTTCTTAGGCTTACCTTTATGAGGCATTGACCTAAAAGTATTTATTATTATTTAATTATTTATTTCTTGATATTTTTATTATACCATATGATGTGTAGTTATAGTGAGTTGATACTTTGCTTTTACCCAGTGTTCTGTTTGTAGGATTTCACCTTGGATAGTTATGTGTCTCTTTTTGTGTAAAGTTTAAAGTCTAAAAAACTTGACTAACATTACTGATGTTTTAGTTCAAACATATTTGAACATTAAAAGTTGGGTGAGGGCCCCAATAAAGTTTATTATCAAAGAATTACCATTTTTTACATGAATTAGGTATTTTTCATTCCCATGTTTTTGTGATTCATTAATCAAAATCCTGATATGGGGAAAGCATGTGTGGAGTAAATGTATGAATGATTTCCAACAAGATAATACTAGGGGGAGTGTGTGGGTAAGAAAATCATCTCTTAAGGGTGAATTGTCCTCTGGGTGACCTACCTTTTTCTTGGGAATTATAAAAATATCCATGTGGGGAATATTATTAATTTTTAAACAAAGGATTCCTTAGGATACCTAGGTTAGTTTATCTGATGTCCATGTATTTTTATAAGAATAATTTTTGGTCAAATACGTTTTTTGCAATCCCACATCGGGTGGCATATCAAGGGGGAGATGTATGGAAATTTTTTAGGGAATTTGTATCAACATTGATCATGAATGGGAAATAACTCCTACATGAATTTTTCTTCTAGAAAAGAGGGTTGAATAATGGTGTAGTTTTACATCATGAATCTAGGACATGGGTTGTGAAATTTAATGTCTTACTTCCAGGACATTCAGTATTTTAATGATAACCAATGGGTAAAAGATTCTCCTGTTCATGGTAATATAACCAAGAATTATCTATCAAATTTATGAATGAAGGAGGGAATGGAGGTAAACTGTAATCTAGGGGTTTTTTGAATCCATGGATTGATGTGGGATGTAAACATCATAAAATTTTTGGAGGTTGGGAAAGCCCCTTTTGAAGATTAATTTGTCTCTAGTTAATAGGCATTTTTGTGTTAAACATTTGAAAATAAAACTAGGGAATATTGTGCATATTCAAATAGAGGTGATCCCAAGATACTATCCCTCCATCTCCGAAGGTCGGGGATGGTTATGGGGATTCATACCTTTCCAAACACATAGTTCTGTTTGTTAAAGGAGGATGATTGAATATGAAAGGGGGCATTTCAAGAAGAAATTTACCAGGAATAGGTAGATATATTTCCCCAATCTAGGTATGAGATAATTCCATGTCATTTAGACCCATACACAGGGAAAGTTACATGTTTGTTAACTTTACTAATCAGATTCATCTCATGGATAAGAAAATGGGGAAATGAATTTTATTATTATATATGGATGTTTCCCCATGCGTGTCTGACCCATACATTGGGAAAAGGTGGGACACTTTTTTTCTTATGGATAGACCCGAGATATGATGTTCAGGCATCACTACATATCAAGTAATGGAAAAAATAAAATTATATGTACTTATGTGAAGTTCTTATATACAGGTTTAACCCATACACAAGGAAGGGGTATTTTTAGTCTTTTTTATGTGTGGACCCCATGATTAAACTTCAGTCATCAATATGTATTATATAAGAGGGGAATCAAGATAGACATAGTTCTTGATAAAAAAAATTCCTCCTTAGGTCTCATCCATACATTGGGAGGGGCATATTTTTTAAAATTTGGGGGTGACTGGCCTAGGATTTATGAATACAAGGGTCACTACATATCCTATATGGGTAGTAATCAAGTCGTTTGTAGTTCTTATAATAATGTATTTTTAGTTTCATTTTATTAATACATTGGTAATGCAGTTTAATTTCATGTGGTGTGAAAAATTTGGGGTCTTGCAGTTTTAGGTCATACATTGAGGAACAATTTTTTTAGAAACCCTGATTAAATGGAGGATAATTAGGTTGGGATTACATGATAGAATTGAGTTTAAGGGGGAAGGAAATTTTGAACCATATTTCTGGGGATTCTCATATTTAGAGAAATGATACGGGCACAAAATCCATTTAGGGTATACAGAGGTAGGAAAATCATATCATGAGTGAAATTTTTCTTTAGTTAACATGAATTTTTTTGGGAGAATTAAGCATAGTCAACTAGGGAGTATTATGCATATCTAAAAACAGGTTTCTTTAGGATATTATTCCATCACATTTGATGTATGTGGAGGTTTATGGGTATATTAAATTTCACAATACACATAGTACGATAAAATGGAATGGATGCATCAATTCATGTAAGTAAAATTCAAATTGTAATTTTCCATCGAGTTAGAAATTCCCTACAAAGAAATGACTCGTACGTGGGGTGGGATTTATATTACATTGATAGATCCCTAAATGAGGGACATGGTTTTTATATCCTCTACATGAAGGATTCTAGGACATATTTGTATCTTTTGTCCAAGTTGGGGACTAGGATACAGGGTCTAGGAAACACTATGTATCTTGTTGGAAGGGGAATCAAGACATACATATTTTTTGAGATCCCATATAGTTTCATGTTATGCAGTAAGCACAATGATGAACCAATAGTAATGAGGTTTTATCTCCCGTAGACCCCACATTAGAGATCTTGGCATGAATACGTATCTTACTGAATCATGATTCAACCACACACATTTCTTAATGGAAATTTTCTATGAAATTATGATCCATATTATGGGGGTTATTTTTCTTGTATTTATAGCTGGTCCAAGGACATATGGCCTAGGCATCACTATGTCTCCTATGTGGATACGAATCAAGCCATACATAGTTATTGAACACAAAATGGTAGATGAATGATACTAATGATGATGACCACTCGGACGAGGAAACCATATTCCCATGTAGTTTAACATCATGAAAAAATAACATGGGTGTTAAAATTATACAATTGGTGATTTTTTAGATTAGAAGAAAATATAACCTTGGTGTGCGGAGATAACCAGAGGTCAAGTGATTATATGAAAATCATCCTATGAATGGGAGAAAAATTTGAAGTTTTGCCTCACATGTGAAGTCTAGGATTCACTACATATTGTGTTGGAACGAGAATCAATCCACACATAGTTTTAGCTGGGAATTCTCCATGAAGGTCTGACCCATTGGTAGAGTATAGAATTTTCCCTATTGTTTTTGGATGGGGTCCAAGACATAGAGTCTATGAAACACTATGTATCTAATCAAAATGAGAATCAATCAACACATAGTTTTGGGTAAAGAGACTTCTTATGTGGATCTGGATCAGACACAGGAACAAAGGCATTCCATCTTTCTCCCACATAGATATGACTCATGTATGACAAATCATTGATTAAAATAATGACCCCTATGCTATTATACTTTGTGTGTAAAGGACATTAGATGTGTATTTTAACATCGTCTTTTAAAGATGTTGATCACCCGACATAAAGGAAAAGTCATATTGTATCTTGCAGTTTAACATCCTAATTTTTAGGATGATATCTTCTAGTTTATGGTCATAGATTTTGAACTATATGCACAGTTGAATGTTGTGTAGTTGGAACCATAGAAGTAAAATTTAATTTCATGTGGTAGGTAGGAAGTCTATATATTTTAATAAGATGTGGTTAGGAAAAAAGATTACATGTAGTATAATTTCATGCTAAAAATCCATTTAATCATATAGTTTACCATAATACGATCTGGATGATAACATCCTTTGGTTACAAGTAATATTCCTTAAGGAATATTGAATTTGAAGGAGTTATAATGAGTTGTCGGTCTATTGATATAAAGGAATAAGATTCATTGGAGGAGACCTTGTGTATGATATAAGGTCCCTCCAATTTTGGATCCAACTTTAGTGGTTTCTTTTTGAGTATCATTTGGGGTCCTGAGGACCAAAACCATATCTCCATCGAGGATAAATCATAGGTGACCCATTTTGTTGAAGGCTCGTTCAATCTGATTCCATCTAACATCAAAATGGAGAAGAGTTTGAAATATTCTTTCAAAATGTCTGTCTAATTCATCCAATCATTTATGGGATTTCTCACCTATATATAGTTGATCATAGATCGAGTTATGGAGTGGGGGAAATTGAACATCAAAGGGTAAGACCACCTATGTCCTATATACTATTGAGTATGAGTTTTCATGTGTGGATGTTTAGGTCATGGTTTAGTAGGATCATAGAGTATGGTGGAGATTTTCCATCCATGTATTTTTGTCCTTATCAACCATATTGGGGAGTATACTTGATAGGGTGTTATTGAAGTATTATATATTCCAATTAGCTACTACATGATAACAGGATGAATGGTTGATCCTAATTCCATTATGCTAATATAGTATCTGCAATGAAGCAAACATAAATTAATACTATTTTTCATCAGTTTTGTTTGAGAGACACCAAATCTTATGATGATGATGTCTTTCACAATGCGAAGAATGTTTCTTTCACTACCCTCATTATGGGGTATAGCTTCTACCCATTTCAAAAATTAGTTAATTGTTATGTAGAGGTACATGAATTTAATAGTTGTAGTGGGATGATATGGTCCCATGAAATCCATTCCCCATATGGAAAATGTATAGGAGTACTTGGATGTGTGAATTATCTCGAGGTGTTGGTGGATGAAATTTTCATGAACCTCAAATGAATGGAACTTCATGGTGAATTTAGTGAAATCCTATGTCACAATAGGCCAGTAGTATCCAAGCCCTCAAACTTGATGGGAGTACATGGATACAGACTATTGGGAACCACATGCTCTAGTGTGCATTTCCTTCATGACATCAGCAGTATCTTCTCCATCAGTTGACATGAGTTGGACACCATCAAGTCCTTATTTGTAGAAGAATTTTTTTTGACTTGTGATGTCATATAGATTTAAATTTATTTCGCATATTTATATTTTATCCCTTCTGATTCAATTTGGTGTGAGCTCTCCCTTTTTAAGGTAGTCCAAAATGGGTGTCATCTATCCAGTGGTTAGACCATATGGCTCAGGTTTGGAGATAATCACATTTATTTATTTAGTTTTTGACTAAAATAATGGTGAGACTATCCGGTTTTGTGGAATATGAATGACCGTTTCATCTCGGTCTATATCGGCTAGAGCTATGGCTATATTTTCCAATGTATCATCTAGTGCATGTTTCAATTAGGGAACATGATATAATGTTGTCCCTAAAGGTAATTACACCATTAGTCCTCGGACATGGTCTAATAAGGATATCAATTCATCATTTTTTATAGAAAAGAAACCATTAACCTACCTGATGGAAAACTCTAAATTTCCATTTATCATTTATTGTTTTAAATTTATAGGAAGTACTAGATCTAGCCCTATAATGATATCCTCATATTATTTTTCCTTATTTATGCACTCATCCAATAGCAGGTAGGATTAATTTATGATTTCCTTTACTGGAGATATGAGTATGACTCCCAAACCCACTTTTTTGAGCTTGAGGTCTTCCATCTGATTTTCTATTGGGATCCTGGATACACCATTGAAATGAATCCCCCATATCTGGGGGCTCAATTAAATAAGTAAAACCTCTTCATCAAGAATTTATATATCCAATGAAGTCATTTCATCAAATGGATTATCTTATAGGATATTATTTAATTCATGACCTTTGATGGATTTTTGTATAAATAACAAGATGTCAAATTGTGGCAGGATGGTCACCCACCATGATCGGGGTCCCGTCAGAATTGGATGATTGAGAATGTATTTGAGTGGGTTTCTACAAGATTTCAAATAGACCTTGTGATGTTGTAGGTAGTTCCCCAATTTTTGGATAGAAAGGATTATCTCCAAATAATGTTTCTCTATATTATAGTAATGAGTCTCAACATCGATCACGGTTCAACTGAGACAATAAAGGATGTTTTCACTACCACTATCATTCTTATGTGTGAGGAAGCCACCTAGAGATCATTACAAGGAATTTTTGTAAAAACACTAGTGGTATTCATTCATTGGGTGGAACAAGTACCGGTGGATTCAGTATATATTTATTTATATTGTCAAATGATTCATGAAATTTATCATCCCATGATATAAAACCCATTTTTCCATTAACATGTTAAAGGAATAACATTTACCTACAAAGTTAGTGATGATGCACATAATTTAGGTCATGTTTACATAAATTCATATTTAATTTATAAGATTTTGATGAGGTGATATTCCATGGATAATTAGTGTCATCTTGGGGTTTTCGTCAATTCCATGATGGTAGACAAAAAAATTGAAGAATTTACCTAAGGTAATGCCAAAAGAAAATTTTATTTGGTTAATTTTTAAATATTTTTTTACATTTTATTGAATATTATTTCATGATCTGATAATTGGTAAAATCATTTTCATGATTTAACCACCAGATCATCAACACATAATTCGAAGAAAATTTATATGATGGGATTGAAGATGTGATTCAGGGCATGTCGATATGTTGCAATTAATTCATTCAAACCAAATGGAATAAATCTATAAAAAATACTCCCAAGGGGCCCTAATGGTGGTAACTTATTCATCATTATTTTCTATTTAGATTTGGATGTAACCTATATAGTCATCCTTGAAAAATAGAGCATGATATCTGACATAGCCAATAATCAATTGTTCAATGATCGGGAGGAGGAAATAATCTTTTAGATAGTTTAAGTTGAGATATCTAAAATTGATGAAGACCCTATTTTGGATTCTTTTATCATTTATGCGTACTATTATGGCTAGCCAGATGATATTTTAGACCTCTTGAATGAAGATAGATCTGATGATCTTGTTATCCTAAGCCTCTATTATGGAAGCATGTGTTGGTGATTCATTATAGCTACCTGTTTATAGCCCCGGTTATTTTATAGAAGGACCAAGTGGTGATTGGAATCCTCAAGATTGAGTTCTGGAATTTATTCATAGTAACAAGAGAAAACATCTCAATGATTACTTAGGAAGGATATGTGTAAATATTACTCTTCAGAAGACATGGCTTCAGTAATCTAGGTGGGATGTGGATCTACTTTTGTACCAAGATTTATCTCCCAAAGTTAATTTATTGTGTTAGAAATTCCATCCTCAAATTCTAGAGGGAATACATATGGTCCTCCCATCTTTCTCTTCTACCTCTTCATCTTCATCCTATTATTCTAAATGGGAAACTATTATTGAGATACGTTTTCCAGATTTGGGAGAATAGTCAAGATCTTGGTGTTCAGAAAATTAATTAGCTTCTTCTGACCCAGCTAACAGTGGGGGATTTTTAGGAGAGGATGGAGGAGTTTCCTCTTCCAATAGTACCTCAGAGGGCGAGGCAAGGGTTCTTAGAGCATCGATGATGGATTGAGGGAATTTCCATTTGATCATTCACCATTATCTTAGGGATCGAAATATCCATCCATGTTACTAGACTCAGTGGCCATGAATGAAATAATGAGGACTATTTAACATGAATCTCAAAATAGACTCTTGAAACTAACCAAATTTATGGGAAGTACATATTATTCACTGATCTATTTTAAGGGATCTATTAGGATCATTTAAAAACTATTTAGGGCGTTGACCTAATAAATTCCATCGACCGAGGGTTGCTTCACATTCCCCTTATAGAATACTTCATCTATATAATGTGTATTATATGATTGAAATGGTGAATTATCATCATATAATGTACAAATGTTTCCATTAATGAAATATTCGATGAACTGATAGTATGATGAGTGAATCACTACATGTTGTTGAAACTCGAACCCTCTTTGTAAGATGTTGAAGGTCGTGTTTTTTCCTATGACCAAAAATTTTGAGGCGTCCACTGGGTCTGTCAACTATGTTTTGAGAATTATTTGGTGCAAATTATTCCACTTTTTTTTTATATCCTTATAATTTTATGAAGTATGGCACAAAATTACTTTCATTACAGCCCATCAAATGAAGAGTTTGTACTATAATGGGATTTTCTATAAAACCATTGTTAATGAAAATGTTTTGGACATCAACACTTTTTCTCATTCCAAACACATAAAAGGGTCCAATGCTCCCCTATATAAAATTGTATTCATCAAGATTTTTGAAGGGGATAACTGTGTGACATTAAACTGGATCTGTCTCTATCTGATATACTATGACGGTAGCCACTTTAGTTTGAAACACCCAGGTGCTTAGTAGAGCCTCTATTAGAGCTACCTTGAGGTCATTTGGAAACCCCAGGGCATCCAAGACTGACAGTTTGGCTTGTACATAATACAATTTCATCAAAATATCATATTTATCCATTGCAATCTAGCACTTATCATTATGGGGATGATCTTTTATAAGCCATTTATGGGATCTAGAATTATATGAATATGGTTCATCTAACATGATAGGATATGGAGGTGCTTATGTTCATTATGTTTTGGGTCAGTCTAGTCTTCTTACACACTAAGGATGATTAAACAATTCTTCTTATTCTAATGGATATTCATTAATGATTGGGTCAGAGTGTCTTCTGACAGGTGCATGGGGATTTTTCTGATCATATTTGTCATATTGAAGGGATCTTCCATGAGTTTATGCAACATTTAAGGTTTGAGCAGGGATGCATTCATAAGCTCGGTATCTTCCATGGTTGTGTCTTCCTTTATATCCCCATCTTCTGCAGCCTATTCCTCCATTTCCCCAATTGGGTGTGTAGATATCAAGATCATATAAATTCTCTTCATTGGAGAAGGGATCAATAAATTGAATGAAATTATTAGAACAAAAGATCAACTCCTCATTTGATTATCAATATTCCTGAATGACTATTTCTAGTGGTACCATTTAGAGAGAGGGGGTGAACATTCTTTTGTGTCTAATCGAATAAAACATTAGAGGGTCAAAGATAAATTTTTCCTTGAAATAGTTTTATCTTCCTTTATTTTCTAACTTCCTTTTTGGTCACACTTTATTTTGGATGGTCTATTTCAGGATTGTTTTGGGGATGATGAGGTCAGTTGTGTTGTAGAAGGATTCATTGGGGGCACAGTTGGTTGTTTCAAATGTTCCTGGTGAATACCATGAGTTCTTTTGATTGTATTTGGATTCATCCAACTATCAAACCTTTTTTCCCTCTTTCTAAAAACTTCTTTTCACTCATCTCTTTCATTAGGGGGCACAGTGGATACATATACAACTTGTGCTGGTAGTGGCCCCAGTTTGAATTGCCTAGAATATATCATATTTTGAAAGAGGTATTTGAAGACACAACATTATTGGATTTTGTTTCCTTGTATCTGGTGGAAGGGGAATTAACTTGGATAGTCATTGAGACCCACCTCATCAGCCATTCTTATCTCCAGAAGATGAATAAATGTTCAGTTCATGGAAACTATAAAATAGCCACATACATGATCATCTCAAAATAAGTAATCTTTATTCCTCCATTCCTCGAATTGAATTTTCATCGTTCCCATCCATTCATCTTACGAAGGAAGGGGTTTTTTTGACACCTAGTGGGGCCTATATGATTATGTGATGGAATTAGAGATGGAGCTGGTGCATGGTCTAGATTAAGTGCAATAGATACTTCTTCAGCTCTCCTCATTATTTTTCCTAGGACATGTGGGGTTACCCTAGATATGATCTTAGTCTATTGCATGAATTATTATATTCTTTGGGAAATTGTGGGAAATAATGAAACCCACTTTTATATTTCACAAGAATAACCATTGTTCATAGCTCTTCATGGAGGTAATCAATTCAAAAATAAACAATATCATCTTAGGGGAGTGTAAAGTTCAAAGAGTAGGTCAGACATTTCCATCTAGAAATGAAGTTTAAGAATCTATCATTCTCCCACTCTTTTCATTTCGAGTAGTCGTTGATTGTTGTGTTTTTTAGTATTGAGATAAACTAAAAAATAACTACCACCTGAGTTTCTCCCAACCTAATATTGGATGAGCTAGTAAATGGGCGTACCACACAAAGACCGAACCATGATGAATCTGCATGAAGAATATGAGTTTCACTTCTTCATTTTGATATGGGTTTCCAATCATATGATCACAATAAGTTTCATAGTGTATCATATATTGTTCTAGGTCACTTGATCCCTTGAATATTAATAACATGGGACTCTCGAAATTTGTCAGTGGTCGAGCGTTACTCACCAAATTGCGGTATGGTTTTTCCCATTTGAATCGGTGCACAAAACTCTTCCATGGAGTAAAATTGAGCTACTAATGAGTTGATGGTCTTGATGATCCCTTGATGCATTTCGTTTTAAACCAGATCATGGGCAGGAACAGTAGGGGGAAATATTAGATGTTCCCATTCTTCTAGTACTTAACGATGATATTGGACTAGGGGAATCTTTTTTAGATTTTCCTAAATATGTTCTGGTTTCCTCTTTAATGGAGGGAAATCATGATATAGGTCTATTATCATATTGAGTTAGATTTATGGACCTAGTTCGTTATTGGAAGGAAATACTAGACTTGATTTATTTTATGGGATAAAACCTGTGGCTGAGGTACTCCATCTATAATTGTATACTGAGGCTCTTCCAAGGGAGTATATTCAATAGGATGGCTTCCTCAATGATTCTCAATGTTGATTTACCTCAAATATTTCATTTCATCCCCCTATCGAGAAAATATATCCTCGAGTATAGGGAGATCTTCATTTAAAGGAGGAATTGGGTCATATGTAACATTTATTTTTTTATTTCTATGTTAGGGGTTTGAGGAGGATGTGGTGGATGATTTATTAGGGGAACACCAAAATTCTGGGTGACCCTTTGTTTATAGTTAAGAAAAACTGCATTCTTAGTGTGGACTAGATTCAGGGAGTAACCATCCTCTCCCTGATCTTCTATATTTGCATCATTTTTTATGTGGTATATAGGATTTAAATTCATGACATTAACTGATGAATAATGAATTATGGGTGGTGAAACATTTTCCTAGAGTTAGGAGGGTTGTTTACGTCTTTTTTGGATATTATCATTCTATTTAAAGACTCTGTTTGATGTTCTTGGTGATGGTTAATTAAAAGGGATCCTTTATATCTCCATTCATAACACCTTCCCTCTAGGGGTAAATGAGTCATGAAATGATATATAATGGGATAACTCTCTACTTGTCATCCTCCCTAAATGGGAAAATATTTATTTCCACTGGATAGGTGGTTGAGGTAAAAAATCCCCTAACCATGTCGTACAGGGCATCTACCTTTACCTTATTATTGTGCATCGGCTTGGATTTATTAGAATTATGGGGGAAGTTTGTGTTAAAAATCCCCCCATCCCTATTGGATATGGATTATGCTGTAGTGAAGCGGTTGCTACATCTATTACTGATTTCTTGATCTCATACTTTCTCATTCAAGAGTGAGCTACATATAATGTTGGGTCTTCATACTGACTCTTTGTTTTCAAGGAAATCAAGAGTGATTTATGATTGGTTTCAATTAGGTGAGAATCATACTAAATGATATAAGTTTCCTATTTCAAAAATTTCTTGATGGCTTTCTCTCATCAGGTCTGGGGCTTTTGAGGCTTACACAAGGCCATTTCTTATTGAGCGTGTGGTCTTTCCAAAATAGGAATCTCAATTTGATCATTGTATTGGGATCATACCATTAAAAAATTTCATTTCTAATGGGTTCTTTTAAATGAGATGTGGGGTTAAATAAAAAACTCCATGATCTCCCAATCCCTTGATATGAACACCACATGGGGAATCACCGATATGACAACACAACTTATGCAGTGTATGGTGGTAGGTTAGTTGGAGATATTTCTTTTGGCTCTCTGATTGTGGCAAGTGTGCAGAAAAACGGGCTTGCATGCCAATTTTATGACAAATATCTCCCAATATTTTAACAAGGTTTACATACCCTTTGTAGTGAAATATTGTTTTTCAATTACTGGACTATTTACGAAATATTGAGGATAATGTTATGTAAACATTCATTCAAAAACTCTCTTGGTATATTTAATTGAGAAGTGGATATTAGAGAAAAATATATCTAATATGTCATTGCATACTAATTTTCTTCTTACAAGCAACATATCAATTTTTTCTTCGGTCAGGGTCTCCTCTACTTAGTCTTCCCAACATGGATGCTTCTTGATGATTGGGTCTCATGTAGTGGGTTTTGTAGGGGTCTCATTGATATGTGAATAGTATGTGTGTGGATTAGAAGATGACAATATCCCTCGGCCATCTCCGAGTTGGGAAAGTATGTCACTTATTACTGACATGGTATCTAACATGTTTGACCCCATTCCTCCAAGAACCTCAACATATGAGAGATTTCTTGTTTTTGAATCTGTAGGGGGAGGACCTTACTCTCAATATCAAAGTTGAATAAGGGGAGTTCTTTCGCAATTGGTTCCACAATGGCATGGACTTCCATTTTAGCTTGATGTCCCACTACAGGGATAATTTTTGTAGTGTATACCATGGGGAGGACCATCAGGTGGATGCTAACAAGTGGAGGAAATTCTATATTAAATAATATATCACTACTGGGGGACCATAATAGTTAGTTCCACAATGGTGAGTACTACCATTATAACTTGATGTCCAACTAAAGGGACAATTTTTATAGCATATATCATGGGGGGACCATTAGGCTGGATGAATGAAAGGGAACAACCTTTTTGTCTGATCATCAGACCACAAGGAGGGATACCACAACACTCATTTGGAGATATAATCTCATGATCGATTTTTTCTTGTCCATGAAGTAAGACTTTGTGGTACCTGATCTAGGGAGGTCCTTTAAAGATTCTAGTTACAATGTTACAGGAAGGATATTAACAACTTCTACTGCCAATTCAGAAAAATATTAATGGATTTGCAGGATCCTAATTAACTAGAGATAAGTATTTGATGGTATCAAGAATTCCAGCTTCCCATAGAGAAGGTTCATGAATTTACACTTTCTTTTACAATTTCCTTTGGTGGGATTAGTTTTTGTTCACTCTCTTATGGTAAATTGGGGCCTCATGCTATTGGTGAGAACCATCATATTCATGTTCCTATTGGAGTTTCTCCCATGGTGCTGCAAGGTTACATTGATGAGGATGTTTTTTATGGAAGGGACATATCTCTACCCAAGAGTAGCCACCAATGTGGGCCCGTGGACCCCGGTTGGAAGATGTATTTGTTCCCAATCTGATTTTTCAATTATCACGATGTTTGGTCGATGACCCTTCATGATGGGAGTAGGGATGCAAGTAAACTCTTTAGTGGCCCCATTATTTTGTGGATAAATCACCCCACAAGCGTAAATGTGGTTATACACCCCAATAATTGCTATTTTGGTGAATGTTATTACATACTAACATGTATGGATGATATAATTAGGATTTTATGTTTGATCCTACATCATTTCTAGGTTTTTTTAGCGGCGTCTTTGGCTGGAATGAGGATATATGTCCATTATAATGTTGGAGTAAGAATATGTGTCTACCCCAATCTTCCATTTTGTTCTAGTATGTACAGGTAGGTGTCAAATTTTGTGGAAGATGAACGAATATTCCCCTAATTTTTACCTAGTGTATGAAAACAGCTTTGTTGGGTTGAGATTTTATTTTACTGATTGGATTCATATTTGCAAGAATTTGTATCTTCTCAATTATCACCTTATTTAGATGATGATCTTGATATGAATATCTAGGAATTTCTAGTAGATTGTATTTTAATGAAACCATATTTTACTGGCGGGATTCTTATTTGTGAGGAGGGATTTACATCTGCTCTACGATCGCCATTGTTTTTTACTAATGGGTCACACACATTTTTAGGGATATGCGCTTGCTTGTAGTTTGACATGTTATTTAAATAACATGCTTGGTATGTATTAGTAGAAAAATTAATATACTCAAATATGACTTCCACCCTAGTTGGTTGATGGGATTCACGTGCATTGGAATGAATTTTTATATGTCTATAATATTCATCCCTACACGCATGATGAGTTTTGTGGGAATTAACAGGATTTCACACTTTCTCATAATTTTCTATCGTGATTACATGGAGAGCTTCCTTAGAGGGATAAGGAATATACATTGGCTTGTAGAGTGTTGTCGTATGGGTATAACATATATATTTCTTCAAACCCACAATGATGATATGTTTCAGATTATATGATTATTGCCCTTTGTGGGCTTCTCGAGGAACATGGGTCTATTTCCCTTAGCAGGGGCCCTTGAGGTAATATCATCCCTAGCATGAGTATATTGGACAACATGATATTGGTAGTGATGACTTTCAGTAGTGTTCCTTGAGAGGGACCCATGTACAACACTGATGAAATCATTGGGGATGACTTCATCAACCCCCCTATGATAATTGTCGTACTCCTTACAACATTTTGAGGACATACTCCTAAAAAATTAGAGATAGCAAATGGAACCACCGAGTTCCGAATTTCCAACCACTGCTAGGGGTAGATAGTGAGATTTTATTGACTGTAGTTCTAGTCATGCTGCCTATAGGGTTGGTATAGTACCATTATTATGTTACTCATAGATTAGTGAATTTGAGACCCAATGTTGGAGACACTAGGTTGGTGATGGAGTCCTCTAATTTTTGGAGTACTCAACCAGTTCAATGATTAACATGTGTTTCCATGATAACTTCTAGGATTCAATTGGATTGAAGGAATCTTATAAGAGGGCCTGCAATATATTTGACATGTATAGACAAAAAAACCACATCAATGTACAATCTCATGAACACATTTGTAACTGATGAATTTCTTGGACCACTTCGATTTTGGATATGAATGGGTCCTAAAGAGGGGTAACACTTCATCCTTGGTTAAAAATTCACATCAAGTTCACCATGTGTTTCACTCAAATATAGGGTTACACCCAACTGGGTTGATTTAAGAGGGTTAACTAGTGTGAAATCACTAATTTCAGGTATAATATCCTTGAATGGTCTCCGGTGTGTTTGTTTTTATATTTAGAAACACACAACATCTCTCACATCCATGATTCATGGACTAAATTTCCAAAGGCATGTGTTCATTGGATGATTTTTCTAATGAAACTTAAGAACACACATTGGTAAAGACGATATGAATTTAGTCCGATGAAACCCTTTTGGGGGAAATATTTCATATTTCAGGGCTCTATTATATGTTTATATATACTCATGAATCCTTAGTTCATTTCGAAAAATGTGTCTATATATTACACCTAAATAAAGAGTTTATCATGAATCATATGTTTTTAAAACCATATGTTTGTATCTAAGGTTCTCCATAAAAGGAGGTATCTATACACATCCAAGGTTCTCTATCAATGTTATCATGTTTCAGATAGATTAGGAATTATTTGGTCATTCTTTTCAGGATGATGTTAGTTTTGAAACCATGTGATGGGGTAGTCTAGAATATACCATCATCCAAGGGGGGTGGTAGTTGGATTGATTCCAAGATTGAACCCAAAATACAGGATTCATATATATCATCATGATTTGAATTAGAACTCACATAGTGATGTGTCACTTAACTGGACACATCACCTTTTAAGGACATGTGATGAGGGTATGACCATTTAGATTAACATCATTCCTTATGGACATCCAGGTGAAATGTTTCCTAGTCAAGGATTGTGTGGGAATAATATTGTGGTGGATTGAGGTTCCCATAAGATATGTGATATCATGATTGGATATGAAACTACTGGGAATGTGGATAGAAGAACATTAGAGTGATTTGTATGTTGGGATTTGATCTTAGGGATGATTCTTATGTATCCCATATAGTTGGGAATGAATTCCCATATAGTTTAGTTTTAGTTGGGTATTATACTTTAGAGGAGGAACATTTGAGTTTTTTTTGGGGGGATTATGCATGGATGATTCCCATTTGACAATACTTCATTGAGAATATGTTCCTTTTAAGGATTCTGTATTGTTAGGGACTTATACTGTGTGGGAGTCCCATATGACACTCTTTGGGATTATGTATATTTCATGATTTCTACCAACATCTAAACCCATGTGAGTCATGATTGGTGTGAGAAATAGGAGGGGTAGTGGATCTAATTATCACACATCCCATTCTATTCTCCGATGGATTGTTGTGGATCCCAATGTGAGTGGGAGAAATTGTGTTGAATATTTTTGTTCCCTATCTAGTTTCATGTTCTGGATAGTCACATTTTAGGAACTATGTACATACATCTCAGGTGGAGGCAAGGATGATAAAAAGAACCACCTCTTACAAGAATGGATAGTGGCTTACCTCAGGAGGATTTGCCTAAAATTGGTTCCATGTAAATGGAAAGAGTTATGAACACTATCCCTCATCATAGATAATGGCCAATGGTTCCCATTAATTCAATGAATCTAGAGGTCCATGTGAGAAACCCAAGGTAGGAATCCTCATTACCATGGGATTGTTGACTCAAGTTTATTACTAAGGTATGCCTTATTGCTGGGGTAACCCATGTAACACTACTTACCATGTGTATGATAACTCAAAAGAGCACATTGATGTTCCCAATGATCTTATTGTATCAATTAGGAAGAACTGGAAAGGGCCTTAACTCGATTTCATTCGATTGGTTCACAGAGGGTAGAATACTCTAGGTTTCCGCAATCGGTGTCGAATTTTCTCTTGCGGGGTAGGGTTACCTACACATAGAATATAGCTGTGTGGGTAAGGTGGCCTTCAAGATTTCATTATGGTATGTGGGCTGGTTTCAGCCCGTAAATTATTCTTCTACGTAGGGATTAGTTTCATCCACATAACATTTTTCTATGTAGGATAGGGTTCAACTGATATATCAATTTTCTATATGGTATGGATGTACACAACGGGGCCATTGGGTTTTAACCTGCAGGACTTACATTCGAAGATGGTTTTTGGGTTCGAAGACAACTAAATGAGCATTTATTTCATTCTTAATGTTATGTGGAGGTCTTTAACAGTGGGGAATCATCAATGTAGTTTTTATTTTCTAATTCCTCACTTCGGCTCTATTAATTTTCATTCATACCGGTGTCGATCTCCTTTCACCTAACTATCCTGATTTTGGTCCCCCTCCGATTCAATTTATAGAGAAATAGAGGAACTGGATATCGATGTATCTTGTCACAAATGGTGGCCTATGTAGCATATTTTGTTGGATTCCATGGAGGACTTAGTTATTTTGGGGAAACCATTATGCGCACTGAAATTCCAACATTGCCCCAAAAATTACTTTGTTTCATTTTCGGGTTCCAATGACACCATCTCCCTCCAAAAAATATCTAGTTCATTGAGGTGATCTCTTTCAGGATAAGAAATCACATCCCCTTCTTGAAAACGTTTACTTCATTTGAGGGTGATGTTAGGTCTACCATTTTACACGAACTGTTGATGTTTTGGGGTTCTTCATCGATCTGAAAATCACCATGTGGAGTAGGAGTCTATGAAGGACTTCTGCTTGGTGGTCACACCTCTGTGACCATTTCCTTCAATCTTCAAATTATATTTCCTTTTAATCCTTTTATAAATTTATCAAAACATCTAAATCTTGTTTGGTATATTTCATGAACCAACACCAGTCTAATTAGATAGAAGATGCAAGTATAAAATTAATAAATATTTAAACCAAAACACAACTTGGGTACCCTTACTTAACTATATTCACTAGAACCATTTCCATCATTGTTCCCATTTCCAATACTTATAAAATCTTCATTACTAAATCTGTTTTCATCACATGTTTCATTGGTTAGGCTTTTATATCATTTACACAATGGCTTAACCCAGTAAATTTCTTAGAATAAGGGAATAAGTCAGTTCCCTATCTCTATAGGGATAAAAATTTCATAAACATTTAAATCAAACATACCATAGAGACATGGCCCATGTAGTCTCATCAAATGAAACTATTATGGGTATAGAGCATCGATCCCCTTACCCTAAACCATTCATTATGAGGTGGGGTTTAGAGACACGGTCTAACCTGAAACATGGGCATATAACCTCAAGTCTAATACCCCGCAATGACCAATCCATGTTAAAATTCTTATTTATCCATTAACCATATATACCCTATTAAAAATATACATATTTAATATATCTAATAACCACAATTAATATTCATTTTTTTATAAAAAAATATCCATCCATAACCCATTAACACATTTACCAATTATATAACTTATATAATTTATTACATTCATCAGATCACATTCCTCAATCCATTTGCACATTTCCATTACATATTCATAATCCATTTGACCCATTCAAATTAATACATTTTATAATTTTTCAAATCATGTAAAAAAAATACCATATTCCATTTCCAACAACTTGAAACATACACTATTAGTGATAATATATGATTCAGCCTAACATAACACTAGGTTAATTTTTGTCTCTACATTTTCACAAGTCAATTTCATAATTAACATTACAATGTTCCATTTTCAGGAATGTGGGCATACCCCATGGGTGTCCCTAAAGTAGTCAAATCAGCAATAGAAATTACTATGGGGATCATGAGGGGTACATATTATCATCTAGACAACCATTTTACCAAAACCCATCAAATACATAAAATTCACAATAAGATATATTGAAGAAAAAAACTTAACATTCCTAAATCATCAATAAAACTACAAGATATAACATGTAAACCACATACCTTGAATACAAAGATGAACATTCCCTTAACCTTAGCCTTAGATCTAGATTAAAGAGCCCTTTGAAGCCAAAACCTATTATCCACTGGTAAAAGAGGGTTTTAGGGATCAAAAATAAGAAGAACAATACAACAAGACCTAATCCTAAAAAGAGAATCAAGAGGAGTTTCAGTCTTACCAAGAGATTTTATCCGTAACTAAATGTACTCCAAGAAACCTTGAATCGAAGAAGATTGGCCCTTGGAAAGATTTGGGGGTCTTGGTTCACTGCTAGATATGGTGGAGGAAGAAATGGGGATATAATACGGAAAAAAATATAAAATAGAGGAGGAAATTTGGAAATTTTTCACTTATTAATGGGGAACATGATTTGTAGATACGATTTTCCAAACTATGCACCAACCATGATCCTACCTATTCCCGAGATGTGTCCATCTTTCACAGCTACCTAGGGATTCCACAATTTGAAAAATAGTGTTCCAACCATGACAAATTCATCTATCCAAGTCCTCACGGTTTGGCCTCCCTCCTTGCAAGATTTGTTTATCTGTGCACCCCTCCTCTTGGTTAGCATAATTTGGGAGCACAATTGTCCCTAATAATTCACCAACCATGAAATATTAACTGGATGGATATCTTTCTCCATCATTTGATCTTAAACCCTAGGAACACCCACCAAGAATCCTAACACAGATGGTAAACATTCAAATAAAAATATTTAAGATATTTAAACCAAAATTTAAAAAATTACATAACTGCATGAAGTCTGGGATCAAACAATGTAGTACGCATACATTTTCCAGGTTCTATTTAGAAATAATTTTACACAATAGATTAGATTATATCATTAAAAACATATTTTATAATACCAAAATTAATAAAATGTTTAACATAAATTTAAAAATTAATGCATAGAAAATATCAAAATTATAAAAAATGATTTCTTTGGGGATATCATTATTTTCAAATCATTTATAAGGGTTTTTAATGAAAATATAAATTTTTATAATCCCATACCTAATGACTTTCATACTAGGTGTATATTTGGGCGCATTGTTTAGCATCAAGTGATGATCGGGCCATGCCCAATGGACCCTTTTATATGTTATTACACATAGTTACATTAATTTGATAACCATGTCCATGAGTAGTATCCATATCAGGATGTATTTACTAAAAAAAATATATTATATACCATAAAAAAATAATAATTTTCTTTTATACTTATTTTCAAATTCTATCATAGGGTTATTATCCATAATTAATTTGTTTCTAAATATAATTCACATGATTTCTACTCAAAATCCTATGATTCAGAATTTAGTGTCCCCAACACCTATAACGTAAGTGAAATTCATTCTTTATTAAATTTTAATATGATATAAGGAATCTCATACCAAAGGATCATATATTTTAGTAGAAAATATAAACAAGATACATACATGAGTATTGAGTTACATTTGAAAACAACAAAATACAACATATTTCTTTTTTCATTCAAGGTTAGGATTATTCCCTCTAGAACATCATTGATTATAATTGTTGTTACACTTCATGGATTCCTAGTAAAGGATAAAAATTAATGATGAGATCAAATTCATAATAATTATTAGGTATAAAAAAACTATCATGAATAAATAAGAAAAAACAACATGGAAAAGTAAATAACTGAACAAACAAAACATTTAAATA
Source organism: Viscum album (assembly GCA_963277665.1). Classification (NCBI taxonomy): domain Eukaryota; kingdom Viridiplantae; phylum Streptophyta; class Magnoliopsida; order Santalales; family Viscaceae; genus Viscum; species Viscum album. The sequence goes on from OY728119.1 coordinate 121,598,577, forward strand.
ACATGACTATCATTATAAGGTAATACATAATCAAAATGAGATGGTATATAATACAAAACACATTCTATTTAAATAACTTTATTGAATAGTAACAATAAATATGGAAAATTAAATAACATAAAATGTATTCTATTTAATCAATAAACTAAGAATGAATTTCATACAGATGTAATATCATTGTGAAAATACCAAGGATAGTAAAATTGAATTCTCAATGAAAGAAAAATATTAATTATTTGTGTTCATGATCATGAATTATTATAATATCACTATCATTTCTCTAATGGTTTTAAACTAATGGGTATAAACCCATTAAACTTATAATATCCAACTAATTCATCTCACAAGAGTAGAAATCAAACATGATTATATCTTTAATTATACCCCTCCAGTGTCTGTCAGTCCATATCATTCATTATATATCAAATAGTGAATTTAATTCATTAAAAATGTGACTTATCATCAAATACATGTATTGAGTATAGAATAAATATTTTAATTTATTTCACTAGATATAAAAATAAACTTTAATGTAGAACACCATATATAAAAAATGAAATATATTATAATAGATAAACATATACATGTTAAATAATATGGTAAATTAGGATAAATTTATGTACAAATATCAGAAGAATGTGAATATTTCAAAGGAATGATAATTACTACAGAAATTGGTCAATTAACTGAATGTTAATACACTACTTAATAAAAATTATCCTAAACCACCCATAAATTTAGTAATTATTGTATCAATAAAAAATCTCAATATGATCATATGTAGAATGTGTTTTTTTACCATTGAGTAATAGTAAATCCACAGAAAAACAATAAAATAATTGATGAGGATAATATCCTTTTCATTTAGAAAATTACATTTCAATACTAAAAGACATGAAACCATTTTGAAAATAAATTTCATTTAAATTAAACATTTAAAATTTGAAATTAGGTATTGAAATAATTGACTGGTCATGAAAGATGTAAATTATGTCCATTTCATACACATTAGACCGAATATTTATTTTACATTCCAATAAAAGAAAAATATATATTTTTTTAAAAAAATGACATAAATAATCCTTTAATATTTTTTTTAAAAAATAAGAATAGGTAAAAATTATTTTAATAAATAATTTTGAAAAGGGTTAAAATCAGCTTTGAATTTCTTTTGAAAACACAGTTTTGGTTGAAAATGGATTTCCTTCTGAGGAAGGGTGTGACATCATATTTTAATAAAAACATTTTCTAATTTATTTTATAGACCCAATAGTTGAAAAATGGTTACATTTCTTAAAAAAATTTAAAAATAACATTAGGAGAAAAACAATTAAATGGTTTATTAAAAAATGATCAAATAATTTCATTCAATGTAAAATCATGTATAAGTAATCCCTATTAAAATGATATTGTGAAATAAATCCTTATAAAGATCAAAACATTTAAGTGATAATTAACCAAATAATTGAGTTGTATTAAATAAATATATTAATATAACAAGTGGATATACAACCTAATGTATTCAAATCATAATATATACATAATCATAGAATATAAAATAAAATGAAGAAGTAATATAACCAAATGAATGAAATTGAGTTATGAAATTTTGAACCAATTATTAATTTTCAAGTAAAATAGCATTTGATGAAATAATTAAAATTGAAAAAATTTTAATTAATAGTTAATTATTCATGACATTACATCTCATAGGGAATTATATTCACCATATAATGAATATTGGGTGTATAACATTAGCTTGTTCTTCTTTTTGGTTGAACAAGATTTAGAATCCTTTATTGTGGTTTTAAAAATGTTATTGACTTATTTCAGAACAATATTAATATTTATAGTATCATATATGATTATTTTATAACTTCTTCTCACCCAGGTGTTAATTGTCATTCCTTATTTAAATTGGTTATGTTGTTAATTTCCTTGTTTTCTCTGACATATTTTGTTAGGAAAGATCTATTTATTAGGTATATTATATAGTAACATCATGTATATAATAATAATAATGACATAATTATCATACCAAAATATAAATTATTATTTTAATATAAATAATGGATTGTGGTTTTGATAAATGATTTATCTTACAATCAAAGAGATGGTAGTTAATGAGTACGCATGGGTTACATTTCAATTATTCCACAATCTTTATTGAAAATTGGTAAGTAATATTTAATATTTCCATAATTATCATAAAATAATATTATTAATTTAAATATACTAATATATAACATCCATGTGGTGTGGAGGTTATTTTATTTTCACATAGCTTCTTGAAGGCGGTATTCCACACATACATGAATGATGTTATCATGTAAAAGTTAGTAAAAGGTACGAATAAAAATGATATATTTATGTTTAATAATTATAAATATTTTTTAATATCATAATTATTTGATATATATAACAAATATTCATTTAATTTGTCTTTATTACCTCCCATGTATATCATTAGTGAAAACCAAATCACATCATTTCGTGATTCGGTAGTGTGACGTACACACAAGCGATGTTATAAAGGACCCTAAGGAATTCAACAAAAATAGGTATATATTATAGAATGAAAACATAATTATAATATTATTATAAATATCAAACACACACTCATACAAATATATATATATATATTATATTCATCATCATACCCAACCTTGTGAGGTAGTAATTGAAAAAATGAATAGCATTGGTTCACGAAGTGGTAGTCTACTATACACATGAATGATGATTTCATTACCCGTTTCATGAAAGTATGTATTTTAGTATGGAATTAAAATAATATAATAATAAATAATTTTATTTAATACATAGAGGTCATTATATCATTATGGTTTTATGATAATTTAATGAAGTGGAGAAAGAAATAAAAAAAAATCACATTGAAGAACATCACATTTTATTCAGGTAATATCTTTCTATTTTCACCAAACGACTTCCTAGGATAGGTTTACAATTAAAATGATTTTTATGGGGTTAATGGATATAATTTCTTATTTTATTTTGTAGGTATTGAACAATCCAAACATATTTTATTGTGTTAAGAAGAGATGAGAGAGGGTGGCATTATATAAGTGAAGTGAGCGGATCACTTGTAATATTTGAAAAGAAAAAGGTGTACCCTCGTTTTACACATGAAATTGTTGAGCAATGTATTGTTTTCAAACAATTAAAAATAATGTTTTTTAAAAAGGGGGAGATTATTTCAAATAATACTCTGTCTCTTTATGATGATTTTGATGCTCACAAATACCCTTAATTATTTACTAATTATTTCGTTGAGTATTTTTCAGGAATTTATTTTATTTATTTATTTCATACAACGAGATTTCATACTTCATTTATTCCAAGATCAATTTTAGCGTGTTCTGGAATCACTGTAGCGCGAGATCAATTTTAGCGCGTACTGGAATCACTGTTCATACCCTACGTTGATGAACGTAACGTATGGATGAAAAGTTTACTTTTTATGTTAAAAGAAACGTATGGTTAAGGAACCTTACGTTATTTTGAAACGTATGGTCAATGAATCTTACGTTGTTTAAAAGTATGGAAGAAGAACATTACGTTTGGAAGGAACCTTACGTTTTCGTTGTTGGACAAGTATGGAAGAGAAACCGTACGTTAGTTTTCAGTGTTGAGTTTGTTTCTCAAAAGTATGGATCATCAACCTTACTTTTATAATCAACCGTACGTTCTTTGGAGAGTTGAAGCGAGACAAAGTATGGATGATCAACCCTACGTTTGAATGCTAAAGAGAAAGTATGTATGTTCTGAACCTTACGTTTGTGAACCTTACGTTTGTGAACCCTGCGTTTGGAGCCACGTCATCAACCCTACGTTTGGCATCGGGATATTTTTGACAGACGATTTTTCCTTTTGCATTGGTCAAACAAGCGGATTAATTAAGCGGATTTCGAGCCGATTCTTAAGTACGACTTTGACTGAATCAAAGACGATTTTCAACGGATTACTGATTGATTTAAACGGAGCTTTTTATGCCGATTTCTCAGGGGAGTTACAACGGCTCTGTTATTTCATTTAATATCGCGAATCTAAAGGAGATTTTCATGGATCTATTTTATGCGGAAGATTTTCTCGGATTTGAATATATATGTTCTATCTTGGAAACTTCGGATATATATATATACACAAAAAAGTGTGTGAAAGATATAGATTGATTTTTTAACGAGCAAGAAACAGAGACTGTGTAAAGGCGTTCTTTTCTGGTGATCGAGAAGAAGTGTAAAACCTTTATTACCGAAGGAAGATCTTGATAGCAGATTCACGTGTTCTACATCGACTATCTGTTGTGAATCTATTGCTGCTGAAGTTGTGAAGTTTCTGGTAATATCTATTGCAACTGGATCGACTCAGAACTGTTTTGATTACAGATTTTTATTTTCTGAAGACAACGATCTATCTACTGTCAATTGCATTATGTTGCAATTGTGAAGAACAACTGGAGAAGTGTTTTCTTTATCGAAACCCTTTTTATTTTTTTGAGTGATCAGCTTCTCGTTCTAAGCTGTGTGGGTTCGTGTTTGAACCAGGAAGGCTGTGTTTGCCTGAATCTTGTAAAGTTGTCAACTGCATGTACTCAGTTGTGAACAGGTCTGTGGAAACGAGGACCAGATAGTGAAAATCGCCATGCTCGTGGATTTGAGCGTTGGTGGAGTGGACTAGGGGCCTTCTGTTCCCCGAACCACTATACATCCATGTGTTCATGCTTTTACTTTTTCCACTGCATATTTAATCGTGCAAAAGCATAGTGGACAGAATTTGTCTAAATTGAAGAGATTGTAATAATTTTGAAAAGACACAATTCACCCCCCCTCTTGTGTGTAATCCGTAGATTCAGATCCAACAATTGGTATCAAAGGAGGAGCTTCTTATTTTTAAAGTCTTATCAAGCTAGAAGTATTTAAAGATTATAAATAGTGTATCATGGCTGATATGAGAGAGGGAATGTCAATGGTCAGAGCACCTTACTTTAATGGAGATAATTATGGCTGCTGGAAATCACGTATGATTATTTATCTGAAAAATCTTGGTTACAAAGTCTATTCAAAGATTCTGACTCCCTATGAAATTCCTGAAAATCCCGATACATGGAGTGCTGCTACAGAGGCTGAGTATGACATAAATTCAAAAGCTATGAATGCAATCATCTGTGGTCTAGGACCAGATGAATTTAACAGAGTATCTCAATGCCCGACTGCATATGAAATGTGGCAAACAATAGCTGTTGCTTATGAAGGAACAGATAATGTAAGACAGATGAGATATGCAACTGCTAAGTTAAAATTCGATACTTTCAGAATGATTGAAGGAGAGAGCATCACTCAGATGAATGGAAGATTGACAGAAATTGTCAATAATATAACAGCTCTAGGAGAACCAATCAAGCAGGCTGATCAAGCGTTGAAGGTACTGAGAGTACTTCCTACTCGATGGAATGGAATCTCTGCAGCAATCAGACAATCAACTTCTGTTAAAGATCTAACTATGAGAGAACTGATTGGTACATTGATGATGTACGAAGCTGAAATGCAAGATGAGGTAAATGAGCATAAAGTCTACATAAAAAGGGAAAATACTACTTTGAAAGTGACTTCTCAACAAAAGGATAGAAAGATGAAGAACAGAGAAGTAAGTGCTAAATCAGAAAGCTCTGATTCTTCAAATTCATATGAAGAACTGGCTCAGCTAGCCAGAAAATTCAGAAAGATCTACAGTAAGAAGAAAGACTTCAAGAAATCCTTCAAAAAGGATAGCAAGGAAGTGAGATGTTATGAATGCAAAACGATGGGACATATCAGACCGGATTGCCCAAAATTGAAAGATGCAAAGAAGAAGAAATTCTTCAAAAGAGATGATTATGAGCAGAAAGACAAGAAAGCTATGAAAGCTACTTGGAGTGTTTCTGAAGACTCAAGTAATTATTCTGAATCAAGCTCAGAGAAGGAGAAAGCCAATTTAAAAGCAAATATGTGTTTCATGGCTGAAACTGATGAGGTACACTCATACTACTGCTCTGACTCAAATAATGAATCAAACTCTGAAACAAGCTTCTCAAATAAAAAACTTGTAGCTTACTGCAATATGCTTGAAGAAAGGTATGACTCATTATTTAACAAATATAAATCTATAAAGAACTTGCACAAAGCTATTTCAGATGAGAGAAATACATTGCTAAAACAACATAAGGAATTAATTGACAAATAAAACTCTGCTGACTCAAATAAAATTAATTTTGAATCAAAAATAAAAACTCTACAGGATGAAGTAGAATCTTATAAAAAGGCTACATTAGTTTTTACAAAAGGAGAAAACACCTTAAATGAGATACTTGGAAAAACTGTAATTAAAATGGAAAGGTTTGGAATTGGAAGTAAAGGAGAAAAACCTAAGTTATACAAACATTATTTTGTTCCTAGCACTAAACAGGTTATTTGTAACTTCTGTGGAACAAAAGGTCATATAGCTAAAAACTGTTTTCTAAGACAACCTCAAATATGTGGAATTAAGAAAGCTTATATTTCCAACGATCTATATGATTCAATCAATTTTAAGAAAACAAAGCAAATCTGGATACCCAGATCACTGCTTGCTAACACTCCTGGACCCAACAAAATATGGGTACCAAAGCAATTTGTTTGAATGTCTTTGTAGGTAGCAGGTCACCAAAGAAAGAAAGAAATATGGTATATGGACAGTGGCTGCTCAAGACACATGAGTGGAACTTCAGCTAATTTCTCTTCTCTTACTCGAAAGGAAGGAGGACTTGTCACCTTTGGTGACAATGCCAAAGGAAAGATTATTGGTATTGGAACAGTTGGAGATCCAGAGACAGTCTCAATCAACAAAGTACTTTATGTACAAGGGTTAAAACACAATATGATAAGTATCTCTCAACTCTGTGATGATGGATACACTGTTGATTTTACTAACAATAGTTGTACTGTTTCTAAAGATAAACTGTTTAAGTTTAGAGCACCCAGAACTGATAATGTTTATACTTTGGATTTGTATTCCTTGTGTAAACAACAAGTAAACTGCTTAACTGCTAATATAAGTGAATCCTGGATCTGGCATAGAAGACTTGGTCATTGCAATATATATGATTTACATAAATTATCTAAGAAACATCTAGTTTCTGATTTGCCTAGTCTCAAATTTGAAAATGACAGATTCTGTGATGCATGTCAGCTTGGCAAGAAACACAAATCATCATTCAAATCTGTTAATAAAGTTGCTACAACTAATCCTCTAGAACTTATCCATATGGATTTGTTTGGACCTTCAAGAGTAGCAAGTTTAGCTGGTAAATTATATGTTTCTGTATTAGTTGATGATTATTCTAGATTTACTTGGATTTTCTTTTTGAAATTTAAAAGTGAAGCTTTTAGTTTATTTGAAGGTTTTTGTAAATCTATTCAAAATGAAAAAGGTTTTAATATAATCTCATTGAGAAGTGATCATGGTGGAGAATTTGAGAACCAGGAATTTAATTCCTTTTGCTCAAACATGGGTATTAAACACACCTTCTCTGCTCCAAGAACACCTCAACAGAATGGGATTGTAGAAAGAAGAAATAGAACTATTCAAGAAATGGCTAGAACTATGTTAAATGAATATAGCCTACCTATATATTTCTGGGCAGAAGCTGTTAATACAGCTTGTTATATAATGAATAGAATTTTAATAAGACCTATTTTGAAAAATACACCCTATGAACTATGGAATAACAGAAAACCTAAAGTAAATTACTTTAAAGTTTTTGGATGCAAGGTTTACATCTTGAATACCAAAGATAATCTTGGTAAATTTGATCCAAAATATGATAAAGGTATTTTCTTAGGATATTCTGTAACCTCCAAAGCTTATAGAGTCTATAATAAAAAGTCAAGGATTGTTGAAGAATCAGTTCATGTGAAATTTGATGAATCTGATCCTTTTGAGAAAAGGATAGAACAAATAAATGAACCTGATTCTAATGAAAACATGAGACTTGAGAATTTAAAGAATGATTTTGAAAATGATATAAAAGAAATTCAGTCCAGTTCAGAAGAACATGACACTGAAGAACCTTTGAATGTAATGCCTAGAGAGTCTAGAACCTTAAAGAATCACCCTTTAGAATCTGTGATAGGTGACTTAGAGACTGGTATTAAAACTAGAAGAAACTTTGGAAACATAGTTGAATTCTCTGCTTTCCTATCCCAACAAGAACCTAAGACCATAGAAGAAGCCTTAGATGATGAGAGCTAGGTAATAGCAATGCAGGATGAATTGAACCAGTTCAAGAGAAATAAGGTTTGGGAATTAGTTGAAAGACCACATGATTATCCAGTAATAGGAACTAAATGTGTCTTTAGGAATAAACAGGATGATCAAGGGATAATAACTAGAAATAAAGCAAGATTAGTAGCTAAAGGATATAATCAAGAAGAAGGAATAGATTATGATGAGACCTTTGCACCTGTAGCCAGGTTAGAAGCCATTAGAATCCTTTTAGCCTATGCATCTTATATGAATTTTAAATTATTTCAGATGGATGTTAAATCTGCCTTTTTAAATGGTTATTTAATGGAGGAAGTTTATGTTGAGCAACCTCCTGGTTTTGAAAATTCTCAAAAACCAGATTCTGTTTTCAAACTTACTAAAGCTCTTTATGGCCTTAAACAAGCACCTAGAGCTTGGTATGAAAGACTAAGTTCTTTTCTTTTGAAAAATGATTTTACTGTTGGACTAGCAGATCCAACACTCTTTAAGAAAACTGTGAAAAATAATGTTTTGTTGGTTCAAATTTATGTTGATGATGTAATTTTTGGATCAACCAATAAAATTCTTTGTCATGAATTTTCAGAATTAATGCAAAAAGAATTTGAAATGAGTATGATGGGAGAATTAAATTTCTTTTTGGGTCTTCAAATATTTCAAAAAGATTTTGGAAATATTTTAAATCAATGCAAATACATTACTGATTTACTTAAGAAATTTGGACTTGAAAACAGCAAGACATTTACAACTCCTATGTGTACTAATATAAAACTTGATTTGGATGAAACTGGAAAATCAGTGGACAACAAGTTATATAGAGGTATGATTGGTAGTTTGTTATATCTTACTGCTAGTAGACCAGATGTAATGTATTCAGTATGTCTTTGTGCTCGATTTCAATCAAATCCCAAAGAATCCCACTTAACTGCTGTTAAACGAATTTTTAGATATTTAAAAGGTACTATTTATCAATCTCTACTTTATCCAAAAACCTCTGATTTTAATTTAATTTCATATTCAGATGCTGACTTTGGAAGATGTAGATTACATAGGAAGAGTACTTCAGGAACATGTCACTTTTTAGGAAAGTCTTTAATATCATGGTCTAGTAAGAAACAACACTCAGTTGCCCTGTCAACAGCCGAGGCAGAATATGTGTCTGCAGGTAGTTGCTGTGCACAGGTGTTGTGGATGAAAAACACTCTTATGGACTTTGGATTAAATTTCAATAATACACCTATTTTATGTGATAATACTAGTGCAATTAATATTTCAAAAAATCCTATTAGTCATTCTAGAACTAAGCACATTGATATAAGACATCACTTTTTAAGAGATCATGTGTTTAAAAAGGATATATTTTTAGAATTTGTAAATACAGAAAATCAATTAGCAGATATTTTTACTAAACCACATCCCACGGCAAGGTTTGAATTTATTAAGGGGGAGTTAGGTTTATTTAATTTTAAATAGTTTTTTTTAATCTTATTCTGTTTTCGAATTCTCCTTAATTTTTGTTTCCCGATATAAGTAATTTTATTTTGTTTTAAATAAAAGTAATGATTAGTGATTACATAGGAATCAAGGCTGTCATAACCGTTTCACCTTCTAAACTGTTTCACCTTTTTCGGAAACCCTTTCGAAAACCTAAAACCGCACATCTGCTCCAAAACCCTTTTCTGAATCTTCAAACCCTAAACTTACGAACCTTCGGAAATCGTTGTTGAAATGGCAAAGACTAAGCGTCCAGATGAAGCTGAGAGCAGTGCTGCAAAGAAACCTAAAGTAGTTGGTCGGAAAATACTGCAAGGTAAAGTCATAGATTTAGAATGGCTGTTTGAAACTAATTTACTGTTGAAGCAAGCGTTGTCGTTTCAAAGCCTTGATCAAGCTTTTAATAGTGAAAACTCTGAGTTTCTATATGAGGCAGAAATGAGACATTTCTTTAGAACTGTTCAGTTTAGCCTTGGAGATACGGAGGATAGTTTATTGGCTCAAATAGAGGATAAGGACTTTTCCATATCATCTGTAGAGATAAGTCAAATTCTTAACTGCCCTCATGAAGGAGTTTTTCATTTCGATTTACGGAATATTGGAGATTATGTACATAAGTCTGAAGACATTATGTCTTTTCTGTTTGGAACCAGAGTGATAAAGAAAATGTTTATTAAAGATTTGGAGCCCGATCAGAAAATCTTGGTAAAATTTGTTCAGACTGGTTTAGCACCAAGGATGGCAGAGATGGAGAAAATCCTATACCCTGACATGTACATAATGTATCTTCTGATGTGTGATATTAAGTTTAATTTTCCTCGGTTTATGATAAGATATCTGAGATACTGCTGTCAGAGTGAAGCAAGAATGACCTTTTTCCCTTATGGAAGGTTCATTTCTTTGTTTTTGTTTAAAAGATGAATGATCAGATTGGTAGATGCTGGGGTGAAATGTCACCACAGTAATGTTTTTAATGCTGGAACTTTGAGGAAAGTAGGATACTTATGGAGCACAATTAAAGGAAAACTCTAACCTGTTGGAGCTGAGGAAGACTCGGAGAGTGCTCAGGCTCAACCGGCTAAGTCCAAGGAGGGACAAGCATAATCAAGGGTTAGTACAGTGGCAAGGAGAATTCGCTTTGAGATGGAGGAAGTTGAGGAAGAGAGAAGTCAAGAAGGACTTCAATCTAGAAGGAAGAGGTCAATTGATGAAGAAATTATCTCTCCTGCCTTGAAATCCTCTGAACCGGTAATTTCTTATTCATTTGTGAGAGAAGCTGTTGTGGAGCAGACTGCACCGATAGGGGAACCAGCAGCTCAACCGGAAATCCAAAAAGAACCTCAATCTGCTGCTGTAGCTGTTGAAAAAGCAATTCCACAAGAACAACTTATGGAGGCAGTGCCTGGTGAAGAAGTGGCCCGACCTCAAGATTTACATGAAAATATTGTTCTTGAGCATTCAGTAGAAGTCAGAGAGACTACTGTTCGTGATGAACGTACTTCTGAAGCTAATACAGAGGTACTTCAGGAAGATTTTTCAGTAGAAGAGTTTCAGGCTTCAAAAGCTAGTTCAGTGGATCAACCTTGTCAGGACAAGGACAAAGAACAGTCAGATGCAGATTCTTTACCACTTGCCCTGCCTCATCAACCTATTTATGGACATGAGAATAGAGCACAGGGTGCCCCTGATTTGAGAAAAGAAGAAGTTGTTGAGTTGTACAAGCGTATCTCTCAATTAGAATCTGAGAATGATAGTCTCAGAAATTCTCTGAACTTAGAGCAGTTGAAGTTTCAGAAGCTGAAAGAATCTACTGTTTCAAGACAGGAAGTAGATTTGTTTAAGACTGATATGCTGCATGCTGTTGATCAGTTAAAATCAGAGATGGTAAAGAAAGATGATTTGTCTGAGATGAAGATTTTCATGGAGAATAAATTTGAGTCTGTTGCAAACAATGCTGTGAGTGGATCAGGCTCTTCACCTGATTTGATTCGGAGATTTCAAGCAATTACTGCAGCAATGAGCAATATGAGTGACAGATTACACGATCTTCAGTGTAATAGTGCCCCTTTGTCAGTTTTTCTAGATAATCAGAAATTTTTAGTGGATCAGTTGACATCTGGAGAGCAACCGATTAGGATTCTTTTGAATCAGTTATCAGAGAAACTGGCTCTTTTTGTTGAAAAAGAAGAAAGAATGCATGAGTTTTTCAGAGTTAATTTGATTGAAGATATTCATATGACTCAAGAGAACAGAGATCTTATCATCAAGTTAGGAGATGGGATGATGAAGAGGCTCAGAGAACAGTTTACAGAGATCAAGACCGCGATTCAAAGGAGATAGACACCCCTTTTTTTCCCTGTCTTATCCATGAACCCTGATTCCTCTGTATATCACAATCGTTTATATATAACAGCTTGTGAATGAAAATTCTTTTCTTACTTCTTTTTTGTTTTGTTGTTTAGTGATTTATGATTAAGTTAGCCAGTATAACAAATTCACTTATTCATACACAGTTAATTATAGCATTTACTTATAGTTCAGTGCAATATTGAATGTGTTCAAATCCGTAATTTTTCATTCTTTTTTGATATCACAAAAAGGGGGAGAATTTGGATAAACACAACATTTAAATTCATTTGTTTCCTATGAAGAAATTTGGATATATAGGAGAAGAAATTTATCTTTTATCTATTTTTTAGCTGAAAATTTATCTTTATGGGGGAGAAATTTTATTATAGTTAAATATTGTTTTAATTCTTTCAGAATTCTAAAATTTTAAAGATTGCAATTAAATTAGTTCTATTATTTTAAGGGTTTTGTGATCATCAAAAAGGGGGAGATTGTTGAGCAATGTATTGTTTTCAAACAATTCAAAATAATGTTTTTTAAAAAGGGGGAGATTATTTCAAATAATACTCTGTCTCTTTATGATGATTTTGATGCTCACAAATACCCTTAATTATTTACTAATTATTTCGTTGAGTATTTTTCAGGAATTTATTTTATTTATTTATTTCATACAACGAGATTTCATACTTCATTTATTCCAAGATCAATTTTAGCGTGTTCTGGAATCACTGTAGCGCGAGATCAATTTTAGCGCGTACTGGAATCACTGTTCATACCCTACGTTGATGAACGTAACGTATGGATGAAAAGTTTACTTTTTATGTTAAAAGAAACGTATGGTTAAGGAACCTTACGTTATTTTGAAACGTATGGTCAATGAATCTTACTTTGTTTAAAAGTATGGAAGAAGAACATTACGTTTGGAAGGAACCTTACGTTTTCGTTGTTGGACAAGTATGGAAGAGAAACCGTACGTTAGTTTTCAGTGTTGAGTTTGTTTCTCAAAAGTATGGATCATCAACCTTACTTTTATAATCAACCGTACGTTCTTTGGAGAGTTGAAGCGAGACAAAGTATGGATGATCAACCCTACATTTGAATGCTAAAGAGAAAGTATGTATGTTCTGAACCTTACGTTTGTGAACCTTACGTTTGTGAACCCTACGTTTGGAGCCACGTCATCAACCCTACGTTTGGCGTCGGGATATTTTTGACAGACGATTTTTCCTTTTGCATTGGTCAAACAAGCGGATTAATTAAGCGGATTTCGAGCTGATTCTTAAGTACGACTTTGACTGAATCAAAGACGATTTTCAACGGATTACTGATTGATTTAAACGGAGCTTTTTATGCCGATTCCTCAGGGGAGTTACAACGGCTCTGTTATTTCATTTAATATCGTGAATCTAAAGGAGATTTTCATGGATCTATTTTATGCGGAAGATTTTCTCAGATTTGAATATATATGTTCTATCTTGGAAACTTCGGATATATATATATACACAGAAAAAGTGTGTGAAAGATATAGATTGATTTTTTAACGAGCAAGAAACAGAGACTGTGTAAAGGCGTTCTTTTCTGGTGATCGAGAAGAAGTGTAAAACCTTTATTACCGAAGGAAGATCTTGATAGCAGATTCACGTGTTCTACATCGACTATCTGTTGTGAATCTATTGCTGCTGAAGTTGTGAAGTTTCTGGTAATATCTATTGCAACTGGATCGACTCAGAACTGTTTTGATTACAGATTTTTATTTTCTGAAGACAACGATCTATCTACTGTCAATTGCATTCTGTTGCAATTGTGAAGAACAACTGGAGAAGTGTTTTCTTTATCGAAACCCTTTTTATTTTTTTGAGTGATCAGCTTCTCGTTCTAAGCTGTGTGGGTTCGTGTTTGAACCAGGAAGGCTGTGTTTGCCTGAATCTTGTAAAGGTGTCAACTGCCTGTACTCAGTTGTGAACAGGTCTGTGGAAACGAGGACCAGATAGTGAAAATCGCCAAGCTCGTGGATTTGAGTGTTGGTGGAGTGGACTAGGGGCCTTCTGTTCCCCGAACCACTATACATCCGTGTGTTCATGCTTTTACTTTTTCCGCTTCATATTTAATCGTGAAAAAGCATAGTGGACAAAATTTGTCTAAATTGAAGAGATTGTAATAATTTTGAAAAGACACAATTCACCCCCCCTCTTGTGTGTAATCCGTAGATTCAGATCCAACAGAAATATGTGTATAAAATGGTGTATTATCTAAAAATATTAATTATATGTTGTGAATATTACAAGAAATTATATTTTTAAATATATTTTTGGAAACATTAATCATTATCAATTTACATTAACAGCATAGTAAATCAATTTTTACCTTAACAGTTTTAAATGTTTTTTACTATATTCGAAATTAATGTTCATAAAAAATTAAGAATAATTAATTATATGACATAAATTTATATTATTTAAAATATATAATCTATTTTGAAAAATAATATTTATATATGTGTTCGAATTTAATTTAAAAATAATCTCGTAGACAAGTTGAGAAAGCAGTCTTTCAAAGAGAAAATGATGAAACGTTTACAAAGTTAATATATCAAAATTCATTATGAAAGTCATTATAATAAATTAAATTAGTGGAAAAATATATATAATTGAACTAATTTTAAATTAAAAACAATTTTAAAAATATTTTAACATTTTAAATTAATTATACAAAAAATTTGGTATTCAGTTAAAATAGAGTATTTATCATTATTAACAAAAAAATACCATTTTAGAAAAATCCAAAGAATTGATGATATATATAAAGACTCAGATTTTCCCATATAATTTTATTTATTATAGGTAATTATTACGAGTCTTTAAAATTGACGATGCATGATTTCGAGGCCCAGAGTTCCCGGAATGAATTTCTGATCTTTTTTAAGGTACGTTCAGTAAAGGCATGAGCATTGTTTTCTAACATTAGAACCCTTTCTCATATTAAAAATATGAGGGCACCATTGAATCCACAGCACCAATATTCACTTAAAGGGTGATTTACATTGACCGTAGTAGGTCCATAGAAAAAGTTGTGTTTGATGACTATTTTAAAAGAAAATAAATGAAATAGTTTTATTATTTTATTTCATATCCTCCAACAAACAAGCTGTGTGGGGCCAATGATGTGTCATGCCATTAAATTGCATGACCTACCAATCCAATGTAATGGAATCATTAGGGAATGAGGAAGGCTCAAAATTTTTGAGCCCCCATTAGTTCCCCGTGTTGTTACAAACCCTCCCCCTCTCCTATATATGTGGAGCTTGGGGAGGGTTATCGGAAGAACATCACCAAGCAACGAAGTGCTAAAGGAGAGCCATGACATCGATCCCTTGGATGATGGAGCTGATTCAAGAAGGAGGTGACGGGTGACATCGGACCACAAACTGAAGAATGACATACGCGTAGCGTCGTTGGTAACCTGTTATGGGAACAAGGAACCCCGACCTGCTTCTATAAACGTGTGCTCTCCATTGATTCAAGGTTGGGGTGGTGTTGATTGTTTTGTTTTACCGCAAATTCATTATAAAAAAGATAAGAATGGATCAACTCATGAAAATGTTGATATATTATCTTATATATATATATATATATATATATATATGGGAGGGTGTGATTTATTGTTGGGATCAAAATTAAAATTAAGGCATGAAATCCGGTTGAATAACATTTTCCCAAAGCCCCATCTTTTACCTCTAACGCAGAGGGAGCGGGCCGACACGAACAATGAATGAGCCCCTCCACTTGTGAATTGATTTTCAACGCCCAGTTTGAAGTTGAAAAGAGGTCAAATCATGGCCTACTATAGTAAATAACATGATCTAGGATGACACAGTTACAGACGGTGCAGGAAACGGGCCATCGGTGTGTGACTAGCGACCCGACGAACACCCTACCACCGACACCAGTGTCGGTAGCGGCACACAGCAGCATGGCAGCAGCAGGTGCCGACACCGGCCGTGTGCCTGGCAGAAGGACCGGCCACCACCCTGAGCATCAGCAGAGAAGGGAATGGGCGTGCCCCCTGCGGCAAACCCACACTACAGTAGGGAAGTGACATGCATTGGCCACAGTGGGAGAAAGGGACACCAGATCGACCGGAAGCCCGAGGACATGGCGCGTTCCCGGTGGAAAAGCCATGGCCCTTCGGTCTCGGCGCCACGCCGCGCTGTGTGGGGTCAAACCCCATGGTTTTACCCACTGACGTGGCTCTACACTATGTCCGGGTGTCCCCGGCGGCCTTCGCCTCTAGGTGGGTGGAACCACTAGGTTGACCAGTGGACCGACCCACCTGTAAATGGGATGACCCACAACCCAAGGGTCTGACCTGCCACCCAGCTATGTCAGGCCAGGCCCAGTGGGCTAGGTTTACCCATGTCGGATCAGACCAGAGTCGGGTTTGGTTGACCCAGATCGATTCGGGTCGGCCCATGTGGAATCGGGTCAGGCCAGTCCATCCAAGGCGGACTGGACCCGGACCTAGTACCATCTACTTAAACAAAATGGTCCCTAACTTCTAAACTGAATGCCCATTTGATGAACTTTCTATGGAGTCAGGATCCTTAAGACAAGGAAATACTTTTGAGATACTCCACATGTGTTTTTGAGGATTTTGGGGTATGGTTGGGTTGGATCGCACACAGATTCAACCGGACCCTCGTTACTAAAATGATCATATCATGCAAACCGTGCATCCAATTGATGAGACGTTTGAGAATTTGGGACTATAATGAGGAGACCTAAATTTTTTCATAATTTTTGGTGACTTCCACGGATATTAGGAAGCATCGAGTAGCTTGAGGAGTAGTTTTCCCAAGCACACTATGTATGGAACCCTGCGGCTAGCAGAGACCTGAAAACTGCTTGACGATGGACCAGTGGGAAGCAGCTCTATGTGACACAGCAAGAACACAATGGGGAGAGGCTCTGTGTGACCTAGAAGACTCATGGTACTCGATAGTAGGAGTACCTCATTTCGTCCACGGTGGGAAGTGGTTCTGGGTGACCCGACATGCCCATGGTGGGGAGTGGCTCTGTGTGACCCTGCATACTCGCGGTACATATCAGGGATAATTACTACAATAGTTCAAGGTTAGTGGGAGGTGGCTCTGTGTGACCCGGAAGGCCCTATGTACTTGATATAGGAGGAGTTCTCCATCAACTAAGGAGTTCGACATTTGTGATTGAAAATGCTATAGTTACTAACCTAGAATATACCTTGTGCGAGTTGAGTCTTTTTTCTTAATGGTGTTACCTGTGTGTTACTTCTAACTTCATGGTGTTACCTTTGTGATATCCCTCCCTCATGTATGATATTATTATATATTAATAACTTGGGTATATGTATGGTAATATACCTAAGTAGAGTTGATGTCTTTCTTTGTGGTTTTTCCTTTGTGAAACTCTTGGAGACCTACTGGGCTCTCGGGGTCCCTATTGAGTATCTTTATACTCACCCCTACACATGATACACCCACACCATGTTGTGTCTTGTGTAGACGATGTACACTGTTGATCAAGGTAGGGGAGCCAGGTAAGGATTGTGCTTGGATGTGGACCATTTGGCATGACGTGACATAGGAACTTCTGACCGTGACCTGAACCTACCAATCAAGTATGATCATCGGTGGATGATTCAGGAGGTTCATTGTACCTTTTAGTTATATTTTTACCTGTCAATTGTACTTCTACTTTATATTTGGTCTTTTATTTCCAGCCAATTTTCTTTCAACACTCTTTTACTACAGTAGTTAATAGATTGGATGCTTTTTGTTACGTTATAGTCTGTGTGGTTCCTTCTTGTTGTGTTTTGGGATTGTGTGTCTGTACAGGTTAGAAAGGAAATGTCTTCCCATTTTATGTATATTACTTTTTTGTTCTAGTCATCATCCCATGGTCTATGGATGGCGGGCTAGGGGTAGTCACAGAACAGGCCCCGAGGGATGGGTCGTGAAAAAGTGGTATCAGATTTGGTCGGTTCTACCTCAGAGACCAAGAGTCTGTGTTTTTGTTTTAAAGCAACAATGTTGAGTGTTGTGAGTCTGACCCATAGGTTCAGGGATTCCAGGGTCAGTAAGGTGGCCAACGTATCCATACATTGGATCCTTGAGTCCTTATTTTAGGCTCAATGCACGAAAATATTGGTTTCATTTTCTGTTTTATGATTTAGAATAAAATTCATCACAACAAGTATGATGTTCTAACTATGTCACGTCCTGATTTATCTCAGGATTACCCCATGAGGATGACCATCCAGGATCCAAATGTATGAGGAATGGCCTCCCAGTGACGAGTAATCTTTCCAGGGGCCAGTGTTTGAGATGGCTTCACCGGGTGGTGCCCCAGTGCTACCATCACCCTATGGTCAGCACTTACTACCGGCAATTCTGGTAGAGGACGATCATACGATCATCACCCTACATGAGTTTCAGAGATAGAGACCTCCCATGGTTAGGGTAGAGATATATCCTCGACTCACTGAGGACTGGATAGAGGTTGTGACGCGAGTCTTTCACTTGTTCAGGACACCGCCCGACCAGATGGTGATCACGGCGGCATGCCTTCTTTCGGGATCAGCTATGAGATGGTAGATCTTGACCATCTGGGTTCACGATGAGGTGACCCTCACTTGGAGTGACTTAAATAGGATTTTTCGGGAAGATTTTCCCACTGTGACATTGCACTCTGTGTGCATTCAGGAGTAGGTTCACCTTCAGCAGGGAAGCATGACAATGGCTGAGTAATCGGCAAGGTTGACAGAGCTTTCTTGATAATGCACGAATATGGTGTGAGACCCTTTCTTCAGGGCTTGATCCTTTGAGAAGGGGATCATGATGGATATCAGGGATTAAGTGGTGAACCATAGAATCCCCACCCATGCTGGAGGTGCTGGAGTGGGCCCTTATTACGAAGAGCTTTCAGACAGAGGAAGCGCCGACAGCTAGAACCGCTAGTAGACCCCAGGTAGCAGAGTCTTTGGTAGGAAGCAGGAATCAGGTGCATGTTCCCAAGCAGTCCAGGTCTTTCAGAGGGTGACCCTAGGGCTCCAAGTCGGCAGTACAAGGCTCCCAATCCAGTGGGTGTCAGCAAAGAGCTAGATAGTGCTATACGTGCGGCGGGAAGGGCCACATGGCTCGCGACTGACCAAACCACCATACTGACAACCAAAAGATGGTCGAGGTACTATCAAGATAGATGCATAGATTTGATCGAGGACATACATAGGCGGTAGGTGGATATGGTAGAGGAGCTTGTCATGCAGAAGGTGGTGGGTGACAATTCCAGGTTCTACCACCACCACCACCAGGAGGTCCACCCTAACCACTAGAAGCTGGTGGACAGGGGAGAGCTCAGATCAAGGTAGCATAGGCCTATGACCACTACACTCCAGATATGATTAGAGGAATTATCTATGGGTACTCCACCAAATCCATAGTACTTATAGACATAGGTGTCAGTCACACTTTTATTTTCCCATCACTTGTTCAGAGCTCGGAGATTCTGGTGGACTCATTGGCTTGATCCTTAGGCTAGAGACTCATATGGGAGAATATTTGACAATTACACACTGGTGTTGGCAGTGTCAGCTTACTCTAGGAGGAAAGACTATTATCTAGTATATCCAAGTGTCGATGTCGAGACCTTGAAACGTCATCTTGGGTATGGACTAATTATCTATAGTCCATGCTCAGATTGACTATATTAGGTGCAAGGTGTGGTGTGTCTGCATAGATGGGACCATGTTTTCCTTCACTGGAGAGAAGGGAACCAGTGAAGCACATGATAGACTTACCTAGAGGAGGGTTCAACTGATTAAACATCAATTGTCTATCCATACCATCAAATATGTTGATGTTGAGAGTCTGATCTATCTTGTAGTGGTTGACTAGTATACTGATGTTTTTCTTGATAATGTTCCAGAATTACCTCCACGTAGAGAGGTAGAATTTTACATCAACCTATACCCTAGGATGACACTGATATCTACACCAGCAATTCGGATAGATCCCACAGAGTGTCGTGAGCTACAGGTATATTTGGAGGAATTTCAGGGAAAGGGGTTCATAAGACCCAATGTTTCTCCAGGGGAAACCCCAATATAGTTAACCAAGAAAGAAGACGGGAGGTTGAGACTATGTGTGGAATATCAGAGCCATAACCCAGTGACCATTAAGAACAATTACCCACATCCAAGGATTGATGGTCTTTTCGATCTGCTAAATGGAGATTGTTGGTTTTCGAAGATAGGCCTCAGATCAGGCCATCATCATCACATAGTACAAGATGAGGATGTGCAGAAGATGACCTTCAGATGTCGGTAAGGCAACTATGAGTTCTTGGTTGTGCCATTTAGTAATACCAATTCCCCTGCAGTTTTCATGGAACTCATGAATATGATCTTCAAACCGTACCTCGATCTCTATGTGGCAGTCTTCATCGACGACATCCTGATATACTCAGCGATAGAGGAGGAGCATTACTATCATATGTAGATAGTTCTGGATACACTCCAAGAGTACCAGCTTTATGGTATGATCTCTATGTTCAAGTTCTAGATACGAGAGGTCCACTTTATGGGATACAATATCTCTGAGGCTGGGGTTTCAGTGGATCTAGTGATGATAGAGGCTATGGTTTCTTGGGAGCCACTTAGAAGTGTGACTGAGGTTTGGGTTTTCATGGGGTTCGTTGGATACTACCGAAGTTTTATGCATTACTTTTATAATGTTTTGGCACCCTTTTTAGTTTTGATGAAGAAGGGAAAACCTTTTTTATGGAAGAAGATATGACATTGGAGTTTTTAGGAGCTGAGGTGGAGACTGACGAGTGCCCCCATTTTGAGGCTTGCAGAAGAAGGCGTTGGGTATGCAGTCTACTATGACATATCAAGGACCGGGCTTAGGTGTGTCCTGATGCCAGATAGAGAAGTGATTGCTTATAGATCATGACAGATGATACAACATGAGAATAACTATGCTACCCATGACCTGGGGTTAGTAGCATTGGTCTTAGACTTGAAGCTGTGGTGGAATTACATGATTGGATAATGTTTTATTGTCTACTCTGATCACAGGAGTCTCAGGTATATATTATATTAGAAGGTCCTGATCCTAATATAGCAGTGATTTCTAGAGTTCCTCGAGGACTATGATTTTGAGATAGTCTATAATCCTAGTAAGGGGGATGTGGTAGTAGATGCACTCATCCGGAGGTCTGGCCTACAGTTGCTAGGTGAGGTGATCGAGAAGCTAGGAACATTGCATATATCCTTCATGGATACAGATGGGAAGCTTACCTCTAGTTTTTGAATATCTTCCCCAACTCCTTCAATGAGTCTGGGAGGCCCAACTTGGGGACATTGACAGTGAGGATCGACATGCTCAGATATCCTTAGGGCATACACCGGATTGATTTTCAGAAGGTGGGAAGCATGTCATCCTCATCAGAGTATGTACCATGGTACATGTGGTGTTACGAGAGGAGGTGTTTAGGGAGTTCTATACGTCCCCTCTGGCTGTACATCCTAGTGTTGTGAATATGTAAAAGGACCTCAAGTGTCAGCACTAGTTGCTAGGGATGATGAAGGCTATAGCGGAGTTTGTTTCAAAGTGCCTCACTTGTCAGCAAGTGATGGTTGAGCATCAGGTTCCATCAGGATTAGCAGACCCACTAGAGGTGCCAAAGTGGAAGTGGGATGGAATCTCCTTGGACTTTGTGATTGGGCATCCATGTACATCCAGGGTACATGATTCTATATGGGTGATTGTTGATCGACTCACCAAGTCGGCCCACTTTCTACCAATCTGAGAGCAGGGATCAGTAGAGGGCTTGGGAAACCACTACGTACATGATATTGTAAGACTTCATGGGGTGACATCGATGATAGTATTTGACTGTGACACACATTTCATATCCCGGTTGTGGAATGGATTTAATGAGGCATTTTGAACTGAGCTATGTTTGAGCACCGCCTTTCATTCTCAGCCGGATGGTCAGACAGAGTAGACTATATAGACACTGGAAGACATGTTTTGTGCATGCATTATAGATTTTGGATGTAGTTTGGAGGATCACTTACCCTTGGTGGATTTCACATACAACAACAGTTACCACTCTACCATTGGTATGGTTCCATTTGAGGCCTTGTACGACTGACCTTGCAGATCACCACTATGCTGGATAGACCTAGGGGAGTCATCACTTATGAACCCAAAGTTGGCATGGGCTGCCACTAAGAAGGTGAAGATCATCCAGGTGTAGATGAAGACTACACTGAGCAAAGATAAGTCTTATGCTGATAGGAGACAGATACCATTGGAGTTCTAGGAGGTATACTATGTATTATTTTGACTCTCTCCTTGACAGGGACTAGAGAGACTTGGCCAAGGCGACAAGTTATCACTGCGATTTATCGGTCCTTTTCTGAACATTGGAGAATAAGAGAGGTGGCATACCACTTGGCGCTTCCACCGCAGTTTGAGAGGGTGAACGATGTCTTCCATGTAACTTAGATAAGGAGATACATGCATGAACTATATCACATAATTAACCATGGTGAGCTGGACTTAGATGATGAGGTGACATTTACATAGGTTCTAGTGGATATTGAGGATCAACAGGAGTAGGTCCTTTGGGGATGATTTATACCTCTGTTTCCTATTTTCTGGTTGCACTGGAACCTCCAGGAGATCACATGAGAGTGGGAGTCTTATATTCATGCTTAGTACCCCCATTTTTTTCCTTTGTCTATGTTGTGGATTTTGGAGATGAAAAGGACTACAGTGGGGTGAACATAAAGATCCTGTATTTTCCATATTGTTTTTATTATATGGAATTATTATGAGTCTGTGAAAAATGAAGGCATGTGATTATGAGGCCAGGAGTGCCCGGAATGAATTTATGAAATTTCTTAAGGTGAGTTCAGTAAATGCATGATTGGAATTTTCTAACTTTTGAACCATTTCTAAGATAGAAAATACGAGGGAACTATTGAATCTACAGCACCGAGATTCACTTAAAGGGGTATTTACTTTGAGCGTTGTAGGTCTAGATAAAAAGTTAATTTTTGTGACTTTTTTAAAAGAAAAGAAAAGAAATAATTTTATTATTTTATTTCATATCCTTAAAGGGATAGGTAGTGTGGGTCCAGTGATGTGTTAAGCAAATAAATGTCTTGACCTGCCAATCCTATGAAACGACATCATTGGGAAATGATGAAGGTTCTTAATTTATGAGCCCACATTAATTCCCCAAGTTGTTACTTACCCTCCACCTCGCCTATATATATGGAGCTTAGGGAGGGGTATCAGCACAGCATCACCAAGAAATGATGTGCTGAAGTAGCACTACGATGCCCAACCCTTGATGGAAGAAGCTAATTCTAAGAGGAGGTGACAGATGAAACTGGACCACATTCCAAAGGATGACATATGAGTAGAGCCATTGGGAACCTATTGCAGGAATGGCGTATAGTGACCTGCTTCCACAAACGTGCGCTCTCCATCAATTCGACGTATGGTTGGTGTAGATTGTTTTGTTTTCCCCGCAAATTCATTCCAAAAATGATAAGAAAGGATCACCTCATGACTAAGTCGATCCATTATTATATATATATATATATATATGGGAGGGTTTGATTTAGGGATGGGATCCAGATTGAAATTAACGCATGAAATCCAGTTGAACAACATTTCCTCGAAGCCCCTATTTTTATCCCTAACACGGAGGGTGCGGGCCGACACGAACAAGGCCTAATCCCCTCCGCTTGGGTGTTGCTTGTGACCGCCCGGTTTTTAGTTGGAAACATATAGAATCAAGGCCTACAATAGTGAAGAACATGATCTAGGATGTCTTAAGCCCATACATCGCATGAAACGGGCCACCGGTGCACAACCAGCGGCCCGACGAACACCCTACTGCAAGCGCACAGTGGCGCGAGGGTGACATATAGTGGTGCCAGCTATGTTCATTGAAAAAGTACCAGCTGCCACCCCAGGCGGCGGCAGGGCAGGGAAGGGGCATGCCCCCAGAGGCACACCCACGTGGCAGCAGTGCCACGGCCTATATTTGCCGTGACAGGAGCAGGGGCTGTTGAATCGACCAGAGGCCGGAGGACGGGGCACTCGCCAGCAGTGCACTCGGCGGCGAAGCCACAGACCATCGACCATTGAATGGAGGGACTCGTGCCTCCACATGGAACTGTGTTGGGTCAACTCCATGGGTTAACCTGTTAATGTGGCTCCATGCCACGTTAGTCCTACTGGGACATGCGATGTCCGGGTGTCCCTAGCTGCCAATGCCGACAGGCATC